>JAUIMM010000183.1:5307500-6609284 GCA_031769625.1 Taudactylus pleione
AACTGTGTTACTGAATGGCCGAGAACTCCCAGCTATTATAGACTCAGGGAGTGAACTAACCCTGATCTCAGAGACTATCCTGCCCAGGCCAGTGGAAAAGGTGCCAGGGTTAGTTGAAGTACTCTGCATTCATGGATTCACAAAAAACTTTTCCAGAGTGCAAGTGAGCCTCACCATAAAGGGGAGCACTTATGAGTTGGTTGCCACGGTTGTTCCTAAGCTCCCCTATCCTATCATATTGGGACGCAATTTCCCATGATTTGTTGAGCTCTTAAAGGAACCACAGAGACAACGCCAATGTAAAGTCTCCAAGACCCTAACCTCCAAAAAGGGAATAGAGTGGAAAAGCACGACCAGTCATTTTTGGAGAGGGAACTTCTGCGCAATTAAAAACTATTGGCAGAGATGTCATACCCAATACAGATGTTGCCATGGATGTGCTAGAAACTGCCACCTCTCAGGTTCCTGGGGACCACTCTAGTTCGCTTTGCCCTACAGAAGTTCCGCTGGCGGACACCTTGTCAGCAAAACAGCGAAAAGAAGCCGAAGCCTTAGTTCGCAATAATCAGGATGTGTTTTCTTCCCTGCCAGGGTGCACTGCCTTAGTAGAGCATGAGATAAATACGCCTGAAGGGGACTTCCGGTGAGCAGGCCGTTGGGAACGGACGCAGGCCAGCAAGCTCCTGGAGCTCCCAAGCATGGCCTGCTGACGGGGCAGCATTGGACCTAGAGAGGCCCGAAAGGTCCCTGGGATAACGGCAGGAAAGAGAGGCAGCAGCCACTGGCTCCCTGCAAACAAGAACACCGGAGGGGAGCTGCGAGGGGGAGATTGTGGGCATGCTGTAGAAATAAAATCTGGAAGAAATGAGAATTGAAATTGCGGTGTAGCAACAGAGGATAATATTGAATAGACAAGCAAGGTCAAAGTGCTGCAGGAGTGAGACCTCACTGGTAAAATGACATAAGGGAAAGAGCTGGAAGAGACTCGTAAAGATAACACAGGAATATAGCTTTGTATAGCCACTTATATTTGTCTCATGGGGCAGTATTCAATTTGGAGTGATGACGTCATTTTCGCCTATTTCAATTATCCCCGTGCACAATTTCAAAGACTTTTTGCAAGGTTTGGGGTGTTTTTTGCAAGGTTTGGGGTGAGGACATCGCTTCCCAGTCAGTGTCGTGTATGCACTTGCGCTGACAGCACCAGTGGAGCAAAGGACCGGGAAAGAGAACACCTAAGAAGAAGACACCGCTCACCCGGAGGTGAGCAGGAAAGGACGCCGAGGGTAAGTTGTGCACCTGGGGGATACAAAACGCCACCCCGCCAGACACACACTTGTTACACCCCGCGTTACTACTCTACCCCCTGCCCATACACCCCAAATCTGAGGAGGTACAATGGATCACCCCCCTACCAGCCTATTATTTAGACCACACAATTGGTTTTTCCAGAACTTAACATTTGTATGACTGTATGTGACTTCACGGTTAATATCCTGATGTGCATTTAGGAACTTATATATACCTACATTTACCATTCATTGACAAGGGGAACTGTGACCCTTTATTTTTTTCTATACATAAATTAGGAACCATTTTAATTCATATACTATCTATTGTGCACGTTCATCATATATCTATATGTAGCGCTGACCTTATATAATATTTGTGTACTTCAGTCCGTGATATGACTCGTCTCAGTAGGTTGCCTTAATTTCAGAGATTGCTGTTGCCTGGACCTGATCGTTGGGGGAAATTCTTCCAGGCTGTCGCATCCGGAATCTCCCCAGAGACCAGGTAAGGAGCGTGAGTGACACGCAGGTCTGGCTGGATGGGGTGTCCACCTGCGCTGGGACGAACGCTGGGTAGGCGTGATTCTCCCAGATGGAACACGCGGTGATCAGTGACTCGTGCAAGACTGCAGTGAAAACTGGTGCTGCCGTGCATTATAGGAGGTGAGCTGGCGTCACAAAGGGGTGTGTCTCTGACGCGTTTCTCAGCAATACGCCGTTTCCTCAAAGCAGGAATTTTATTAAATAATTTATATTACCATCACTTTTTTATCCTGTCAGTAGCACTGCGCTTCTATCATTTTTTCTTTTTTACTAAAGTTATTCTGTGAGGTTCAGCATCTCTTTAGAAGCAGCGGTCCTGCAAGATTTCTAGCCATTTATTTATTAGTGTTATTTTTCATATTTTGACACTTAGAAAAAAATGGAGGGCGACAAAAACGGTCTTTCATTTTCTGCTATGTGCCTATGTGTGTCCAGGCGTAACCTCACGTATGCTAAGGTGCAGTGTTTCCTGCTATTAAAAAGCCACTGCTTTACCAAGTGCCTGCCTGTCTGGAGTCCTCATTTCTATACCCCGTGCTACTATATATATATATATATATATATATATATATAAATATAATATATTTATTATACAGACAGGTGCATAAATATTGGGACATTGACAGAATTTTCATATTTTGTCCTCTATTCACCACCACAATGGCTTTGAAATGAAGCAAACAAGATGTGCTTTAACTGCAGACTTTCAGATTTAATTTGAGGGTAATTACATCCAAATCAGGTGAACGGTGTAGGAATTACAACGGTTTCTATATGTGCCTCCCACTTTTTAAGGGGCCAAAAGTAATGGGACCATCAACTCAAAAGCTATTTCATGGACAGGTGTGGGCTATTCCCTTATTTCATTATCAATTAAGCAGGTAAAAGGTCTGGAGTTGTTTCTAGGTGTGACATTTGCATTTGGAATCAGTTGCTGTCGACTCTCAATATGAGTTCCAAAGAGCTGTCACTATCAGTGAAGCAAGCCATCATTAGGCTGAAAAATCAATACAAACCCATCAGAGAGATGGCAAAAACATTAGGTGTGGCCAAATCAACTGTTTGGAACATTCTTAAAAAGAAAGAACGCATCGGAGAGCTCAGCAACACCAAAAGACCCGGAAGACCACGGAAAACAACTGTGGTGGATAACAGAAGAATTATTTCCCTGGTGAAGAAAAACCCCTTCACAACAGTTGGCCAAATCAAGAACACTCTCCAGGAGGTAGGTGTATATGTGTCAAAGTCAACAATCAAGAGAAGACTTCACAAGAGTGAATATAGAGGGTTCACCACAAGATGTAAACCATTGGTGAGCCACAAACAGGAAGACCAGATTAGAGTTTGCCAAACAACATCTAAAAAAGCCATTACAGTTCTGGAACAACATCCTATGGACAGATGAGACAAAGATCAACTTGTACCAGAGTGATGGGAAGAGAAAAGTATGGAGAAGGAAAGGAACTGCTCATGAGCCAAAACATACCACCTCATCAGTGAAGCATGGTGGTGGTAGTGTCATGGTGTGGGCATGTATGGCTGCCAATGGAACTGGTTCACTTGTATTTATTGATGATATGACTGCTGACAAAAGCAGCAGAATGAATTCTGAAGTGTTTCGGGCAACATTATATGCTCATATTCATTCAAATGCTTCAGAACTCATTGGACGGCGCTTCACAGTGCAGATGTACAATGACCCGAAGCATACTTCCAAAGCAACCAAAGAGTTTTTTAAGGCTAAAAAGTGGAATGTTATGCAATGGCCAAGTCAATCCCCTGACCTGAATCTGATTGAGCATGCATTTCACTTGATGAAGACAAAATTGAAGGGAAAATGCCCCAAGAACAAGCAGGAACTGAAGACATTTGCTGTAGAGGCCTGGCAGAGCATCACCAGGGATGAAACCCAGTGTCTGGTGATGTCTATGCGTTCCAGACTTCAGACTGTAATTGCCTGCAAAGGATTTGCAACAAAGTATTAAAAAGTGAATGTTAGATTTAGGATTGTTTAGTTCGTTCCATTACTTTATGGCCCCTTAAAAAGTAGGAGGCACATATAGAAACTGTTGTAATTCCTACACCGTTCACCTGATTTGGATGTAATTACCCTCAAATTAAATCTGAAAGTCTGCAGTTAAAGCACTGTCATCAGGCCCCCCTGTTGTTGTATGTGAGTAACCATGTGCAAGCACCTGGCCATGAATTGCTTAAACAATAGAGCCAGACCACAACTTTAATGTTTATAGATATATATATAAAATCACATATATTTAAAACTGGTCCACCATATCACAAATCAAACAATGGACTTAAAAAAAAAAAAATAGTGTAACTCACATCATTAATTTTTTAGAACCACTGAAGTTCAGGCTGCAGGGCACCCTGATGATCAGCAGCAGCCAGCAGGACACTTCATGGTCACCTGGCTGGGCTTCCATCATGAAGTGCAGATAGTGGGCGGTATCACTAGATGTGTTTTTGGTTGCGGTGGTTTGGCATTATGTAATGTGACATGACATCACATGACATCAAGGAGACGTAGGGGGGCTAGTAAATCCTTCCACTGCGTTTCCTTTTGTATCATAGTGTACCCGATACTTATTTGAAATGAGGGTGGGCGAGGGTTGGTGGCCCCGCAAGGTTTGAGTAAGAGGGGCCTCGGACGGCTCTGGCAGGCAGTAACAGTAGAAAAAATATTCCTGTCTACAGCAGCAGCACACAGCAGATCCTGTGGGCCTATTTTGATGGGGGGGCCTGGAGCTGCAGCTCCACCTGTCCCATTATTAATCTGGCTCTGCCCCTGGGCTTGATATTCCTCACAGTGACCCTGCTTCTATTACTAGTACATATGGTTTTATTTTGTAATTGGAGTACACACAGCGGTTAATGTATCAAGCGGTGAAGACGTTGCCCATAGCAGCCAAAACATTTGAGGGTGGTTTTGCCAAAGCCAAAACACGATGATGATTTACAACCAAAACCAAAATACGAGGGTCTGCACATATCTATATAATTCACATACAAAGAAAAATATAATATAAAATTCCTATTCTAACTAAAAATAAAAATGAACTATACCCAGGAAATTACGCCACTTGAAATTCAGGAGGTACCATTTATGTCATTTCTGTTCCAGACAAACACTTTTATTTAGTATTAAAACAAAGTATTATGAACAGAAATTTACTTCAGGCAAAATATTCAAGCTGTACCTTTCTGCAGTTCCTGCTGTGTTTCCAATACTAAATTTCCCAGCAGATTAAAGTATCGCAGAATGCATTTTAAAACACAGCTGTTTCACAGTGTATAAGTCCCATTCTCTGAGAGCAGTGATTTCACTCTGTAACCAACACCACATAACAAGGAGCCTGTTAGCAGTATGCTTACTGATACTGCTTTTACACCAAAGTTCCGGGTCAGACCTGGGTTTTTGAACATGGTTCCAACCCAGGTCAAACCCAGGTCAGACCCTTTTACACTGCCACTTCGACCCAGGATATTCCCTGGTTGGCTCCATTTACACTGGACCTGGGTCAGGTCTGGCATAACCTATGTTTTTTAACGAATACATCCAAGTTATTTGTAAAATACATCACTCAACATTTTTTCCATTTGTTTTTTTTAAGTTTAAAATAAAAGTACTTTTTGAAATGTTAAAAATATTGCACACATTATAAACATGTATAGATTTTTGATTCTTAAAGTGTTTAAAAAACAACAACAGTAGGATGAATACAACTTTAATATGCACATTTATTCAGTACTCATATAAAGAAAATAAAGTACACCATCACAATTAGAAGATATATTATCTGTATTATTTCAAAATATGCAGGCAATATACATGCAGATATAAATGAAAACTTCAACGAAAAAAAGCAAACTATGGCATTCTTTCAGCCAAACACAAAATAAATATATGTATATAATTATATTTATTATAAGAAACATCTGCCATAAAAATTTGTAAAACAAAAAATTTCTAAAGGGCCAAACATACAATTTTCATTATACAAACATATAAAAGAAATAATTATGGTAATTTGTGTAACCCTGTAAACATGGTATTTTCGGGGTTTGCAGGAAGTGCATTAGAGCCGTAGTATGGCCCTCTTTGGTATGCGCTATAACCATGTGCATGGTATGGTGGGACCTGTTGGACTGATGGTTGGGTGTGTGGAGGTTGATTTTGAGCGAACATGCGCTCTAGGAGCGCATTTTGTCGCTCATGTGCCTCCCTTGCCATGCGTTCTTGTACAGACGAAAACTGACACATGAATGTCTGCTGCATCTCACGCTCAGCCTGTAAGAACCTTTCCAGGCGTGCATCCTCTTGGGCAGACATTGTAGCGTCCATGTCCTGAAGCTTATCCACAAGGACAGTTGTCATGGTTTTGAATGCCACCTCGGTTTTGTTCAATTTCTTAGTCCTTGGTGGAACATTGAATACTTTAAAGGGGATAATACCAAAAAAAAAATGAAAACAGTGTACAGTATGTTAACGTTGCAGAAATGTTTTCTGACATGTGTTTGTGGACTTCTCCCACCTGCACACTAGCTACACTCTGTGACAGTCGCAGTGTTCTCCACAGGCTATTTTCTGTGGGCACATCGCCCGGCACTTTCCCCCGCCGACCCCTGCTGTGGAACGCTGGCCTCTGAAGTGACCGAAGGCTAAAGAAGCCTTCGATCGCTTCAGAGGCAAGCGTTCCCAGTGGTGCAGTGCACGGGTGACGTCATGACATCACCCGCGATGTGAGGAGCCTGCCCCGGGCGCCTGCTGGATCTAGTTAGATCCAGTCAGAGCGAGGCAGCAGAAGCATGAGCGGTGAGCAAGTTAAGGTAAGTTCTGGGCTGGGACCAGTCTGGGGGCACTGCCTAAGGGGCACTATTTAAGCCTGGGGCCACTGCATAAGGGACTAGTCTGGGGGCACTGCACAAGGGACCAGTCTGGGGGCACTACTTCAGCCTGGGGGCACTGCATAAGGGCAAAGCAAAACTACAGGGGGCAATGCATAAAGGGGATAAGTACAGGGGATACTGTATAATGGGCACTTTTGACTGAGCGCCAGTGGGGAGCAGCCTGAGATCTGTTGGGCTGGAATGGTAAGGGAGATACCCCTTTTCCCGGCGCGTGCATAATTGCGAAGGCCCCCACCCGGCTACTTCTTGATGCCACCCGGCTGGAAATAATTTCTGGGGAGAACACTGAGGCCCAGATTCAGAGCCGGACGCTCTGACCAAAGCGCTCGCTCTGAATCAGGGCCCACCTCCATAATTATGGAGCATCCTCCTGGACGCTCGTATAGCTGTGGGTCACCACCTACAGCCTATACGAGCGTGCAGGTTAATGGTCGCAATGGTCTTGACGATTGCGACCATCACCACTGCGAGCCGGAACCTGGGGTTGAGTTTCTCAACCGCAATCCCCGGAGTGATTTTGGCTCTATCAGAGCCAAAATCACTCCCACTGACATCACTAGTGATGTCAGTGGGCCGGCTTCTGACGGTAGGCGTTCCCTTGGGAATGCCCCCGTCTGGGAGTTTCTCAACCGCAAGGCCCGGAGTGATTTTGGCTCTATCAGAGCCAAAATCACTCCCACTGACATCACTAGTGATGTCAGTGTGCCGACTTCTGACGGTAGGTGTTCCCTTGGGAACGCCCCCGTCTGGGAGGCACGCCCCCGGCACGCCTACCAAAGGGGGCGTGCTGTCAATCAACATCGACAGCACGCCCCCTTTGATCAGACACAACGAGCGAAGGAAAGTCCTTCGCTCGTCGCGTCTCGCGCATGCACACGACGGAACTCCCTCCGTCGTGCGCATGCTCAGTGCACACCATCGACCCACTTGCAAGCGGACAGCCGCTCGCGAGTGGGTCTGAATCAGGCCCTGAGTCTCCATTTTTTATTGTGCTAACTATATTGCTTTACATTTTTAAAAAAATGTTGTATAGGGCTCAGTATTTGATAATACCCTGTAGCAGAGGTCAAAATGGGCCCAGTGAAAACGTGAAGCACCACTACTGTTTTAAGGTGTTTCTTGTGCATGTGTTGTTTAAATGAATGTAGTGTGTAGTAGTGTGTATTTTGTATATATTAAACTTACTATTTGAACGCAAATTAAGGGTATGGTTAGTCTGCGACGTCCCAGGCTGAGTGCTGTGCGTCTCCACGTCCTCCTGGATGGTGGGGGATATACTGGTGTCATTTGCCTCTTCAAAGTCACAGTTGCCAGTGTTGTTGTCTGGGATTGGAACGGGTGAGGATGTGGCAAAATGGGCGTTTTCGGACGTAACTTGGGTGCTGCTCTGGCTTTTTCCAAAAGTGGGCTGTGAAGCGGCACAGCTAGAGGAGGACAAGTTGACCGGGTTTGTCAGAGCCGTCTTTCCAAAAACATTAAAGCAAATATCGTAAAACTCCCAATCTATGCGTGCTGCACCACTTTTTCGCTTGTTATTGTTGAAGATCTTTGTAAATTGCTTCTGTAGGGCTTTCAGCTTATTAACAACCTGTTGTTGAGATCTCTGGATCCCCCGTGAAGTCAGAATATTAGATATGTTACGGTAAACCATAGCATCTTTAACCGTGCCAGTGATCTGGCGCTGTATCTCCTCTTCTCCCCTTATAGCCAGGAGCTCACGGACCTCTTCCTGTGTCCAGGGGGCCATTGTTGTTAGTTTTCAGCAGTTGCACCAATAACCTCCTATCTCTGGCAAGCACTTCTCTCCTTGCTGGCTGCTCTGTAGGGCTCTATGCAGATGATAAAAAAATTTAATTTTTTATATATATATATATATATATATATATATATATATATATACAAATACCACACACAAAAAAGAACGTGGAATGAGGGCACTCACCAAAAAATAGAAGATCAGCTTATTTTTAATCAGAGCATCAAATTAGTAGTTCATAGGTGCTACAAAATACCGACGTTTCGGTCCAGACAAGGGCCATTCTCAAGGTGCAGCAATCCAAAAATCACCAATACATCCTGGGTCTACTGAAGTCACAGACTAACTAAGCACATCGGATAGTACATAGTGCAGTCTCCCAGGGCCCTGTTATATAGCCAACACACTCATACCTGGTAGGCAATCAGTAATCAAGCAAATAAGTAACCAGCCACTTACCAGCATGTTAATTATCAAAACAACAGCCAAAACCATGAAGTACGAAGGGCGTAAGGAACCAATCAGGTTATCCACCGTCCATCCCGCACAGTGTCAACCCTCCGGCGCAACACACTGACGCACCATCGCTGGCGCACTCAGCGTGAGACACGCTCCAAACGTCCAGCAGTGATGTGCGCTACACCATGTGGTTTGCACACGGCTGCGCGCACACGCCGGACGCATAACCAAGGCAACAGGGCTTCAAGGTGATAGGCTGGTAAGTGCTAGGGCTGATGAATCATAAATAAACACAAAATATAGCGCATATAAGGTGCGTGTTGTACAAACAGGGACCCTGAGATATACTGCATGGAAGAATAATGTACATTAGTGTATAAACAATATGTAGTGACCAAAGTCACTAGGCAGCCAATCATAAAAATAACGCTATGCAAGAATAGCAGCAGAAATATAAACATATCACAATGGAAAATATAATAAAAAAAGAAGAAAGAAAGAGAAAACTAAACGATAAATGTGTACGATAATGCAGAATAAACAAACCAATATGCAGAATATGGGAAACATCAGAGAAAACAATGTTAAGGTAAAAACACAGACAGATGGTTGATCTCATTTAAACCCCTTGGTGCCACAGTATCGAGCTTACTAATCCAAAAACTTTCCCTTTGGTGAAGCCGTTTAATACGGTCACCACCCCTAACCAATGGTGGAACCCAATCAATGAGGCGACACCGTAACATCGATATCTGGTGATCAAAAAGAAGAAAATGTCGGGCTACAGGTTTATCAGTGCTGCGTGTTTGTAATGCAGCCCTGACAGAAGATCGATGATTGGCCATTCGTTCCCTGAATGGTCTAGTGGTCAGGCCTACATAATAGAGACTACAGGGGCATGTTACAACATAAATAACAAACTCCATTTGGCAATGTAACCTATAGTTGATCCTAAGTTGTTTCCCGGTGTGCGGATGTGGGAAAGTAGGACCCACAAGTAAACTCCTGCAGGTGATACAACTCCCACAGCTCACACACCCAGGTTTTTGTTTCAACAGCCTATCCGTCCCCCGAGATTTCATAGGGGATAGCGTTGGTCTCATAAGTAACTGGTTCAAATTGGCATTCCTCCTATAGGCAAGCATTGGAGGTGGTACATTCTTCATCTTAAGGTCGGGATCTGATGTTAATAACGGCCATCGATGATGTAATGCTTTACGAACGATTTGTGATCTGCTACTAAATTTGGTAGAAAAAATCATTCTTTCATTATGTCCAGTATCAACAGGGTTAGTTAACTGTCTGGATGAATGCATTTCTCTTGCTTTTAGAAGATTATGCTGAATGAGATGTTCATCGTAGCACCTTGCACGAAACCGGTCACTCATTTCAGATTCAACGTCAGCATCGATAGTATTACGTAGTACACGTAAAAACTGAGACCTAGGAAGGCTATTAATAACCATGGGAGGGTGAAAACTGTGAGCATGCAAGAGGGTATTGCGATCAGTTGGTTATCTGTATAGCATATACTCAAGAGATTCTCCTTTCTTGATAACTGTGACATCAAGAAAATTAATCCTTCCTGTATCGATGGTGCTGGTGAATTTAACTGGTTGTGGTAGATCATTAAGCCATTGTATCATCCCATTAAAGGATTCTATGCTCCCCTTCCAGAGAATAAAGATGTCATCAATAAAACGTTTGAAAAAAATGATGTTAGATCCAAATTTCGGTAAAATAAATTCAGTCTCAAATGCAGCCATGAACAAATTGGCGTACGCGGGTGCCAAATTAGACCCCATCGATGTTCCTGATCGCTGAAGATAATAGTCGCCATCGTACATAAAAAAATTATATTCCAACACGAACTGGGTTAGTTGAAGAATAAATTCTGTAGGTATTATAGCGTGTGGGTTTATGGTGAGTGCCTCACGTAATATTTCTAGACCACTAGTGTGCGGTATAATGGTATATAATGATATTACATCCAGGGTAGCAAGCAGAGTGTCTTCACTTAGTGGATCCAGTTGTTGGAAAAGGGTTAAAAAATGCTGTGTATCTCTAATGAAGCTGGAAATCTGGAGTGCTAATGGCTGTAGAATTTTGTCAATGAAGATCGCAATAGGCTGTAGTAATGAGCCTTTGGCGGAGATAATTGGTCTCCCTGGTGGTCTAGTTAGGGTCTTATGAATCTTTGGTAAAAGATATATAATTGGACAAATGGGGAAGTCCACCGTAAGGTACTGAAATGTTTTATCACTAAGCCAACCGTTAGTGAGACCCAATCTAAGCGTTTGATCAATCATACGTTTAAACTCAAGAGTGGGATTAGACATTAATTTTTCATAAGTTGTGACGTCACTTAATTGCCTCAGCATCTCGTTATTATAATCGATCCAGTCCATGACGACCACAGCCCCACCCTTATCGGCATTACGGATGACAATCTCTTGGTCATCACGTAATTTCTTGAGTGCGGCCCTCTCTAGTTTAGACAAATTATCAAATTTCTTCCTAGTGGAGCATGAGGACACATCACAGGAGGTCATTCTAAGGAAAGTCTTAATACTGGGATTCGTGGAGATAGGATCAAATGTAGAGGGTTTCTTCAACTCATCTGATCTAACGGTTGAAGACGAATCGAGATAATGTTCACGCAATCTTAATTTTCGTCCAAATTTATACATATCAATATTCCAATCTTGTGCATTAAAGTTGGAAAAAGGAACAAATGACAAGCCCTTGGACAACAGTGAAGTCTCAGCTTGATCTAGTTGATAAGTAGATAAATTAAACACCGCATTTATATTTTGCGCCTCCTTGCCCTTCTTCCCCCCGCCCCCTCGCCTCGTGTGCGTCCTATGTTTTTTGGTGCCAGCGGGGGTTCGCCTGCTTGTAATGCAGGACCTGTCTCTAAAAAAAGATTTTGTTCAGAGCCCAAGGAATCATTATCAGAGGAGGAGGGTGGGGCGCTTGATTCGATAGTCTCAAACCTTTTTGGCGGTATCTGAGCTCTCAGTCGCCTACGTCTGGGAAAATCCTTAGCATCTGAAGTGCTATCTCCCATTAGCCAGCGATAAACGTTATGTGTCTTATAGTCGTTCATAACTGTGGAGAGTTTTTTCCTCTTAAAGGCAACAAGATCACGTCGATAGTTCTGAACCTGATCAGTGAGTTTATCAAGCCAGTTAGTGGTTTTATCTTGGCTAAGGGTTGAGAGACAAGTGGTGTTAAACTGTTCTATTTCACCCACGATATTTTTCAATTCTGCTCCAACTTCCTCTACCACTAGGAGTAGTAAATCCAGGGAGCATTTATTAAGAATGCCACACCATCGACCACAGAATACAGGATTACTGCGGCCGATGGTGGGGACATTCCGAATTCTGAAGCCTCTGGGTATCTCCTTACGTCTGTAGTATTCAGACAAAAACTGTCCGTGCAGATTGAGATCAACCTCACGTTTCCTTAATCTCAATAATCGATGGTATAAATCGATTGTAGATTCAGCAGGTAAGGCTTGATATTCAACTTCACTAAAAAGAATTCCTTCAGCATCATCGTCAGAAAATGTAAAAATATGTTTTTCTGCCTGTAGCAAAGTAGCATTATTAGGTATAGGCATACCGCCTTGAGCCATATTTAGACTATATAAAAAACGTAGCAGACACACAAAAATTAAATCTTATCCTGCAGTAAAAAATGCCGCACATAGAAGCATAATACAAATATATGTATGTATATATATATGTATGAATAGATGTGTATATATATATATACATATATATATATATATATATATATATATATATACACACACACACACACACACACATATCTATATATATATATCTATATATGTGTATATATATATATATATATATACACATACATACATACATACATACATACACACACACACACACACATATTTATAAATACACACACATATAAATATGTATATATATATCTATATGCACACATGTATAGATATGTGTGTGTGTGTGTGTGTATATATATATATATATACACACATATAAATATATATATATACTGTGTGTGTGTGTGTGTAATATATATATATATATATATATATATATATATATATGTATATATACTAGGGGTGTGCACCGGCCACTTTTCGTGTTTTGTGTTTTGGTTTTGGATCTGGATCTTTCTTCGTGTTTTGGATCTGGATTGGTTTTGCCAAAACCACCCTTCCGTGTTTTGGGTTCTGGGTTTTGTGTTTTGGATCTGTATTTTTTTGAAAAAAAGCATAAAAACAGCTAAAATCACAGAATTTGTAGGTTTTTCTGCTCCTATGCTATTATTAACCTCAATAACCTTAATTTCCACTCATTTCCAGTCTATTCTGAACACCTCACACCTCACAATAGTGTTTTTATGTCCAAAAGGTTGCACCGAGGTAGCTGGATGACTATGCTAAGCGACACGAGTGGGCGGCACAAACACGTGACCCATCTAGGAGTGACACTGCAGTGGCAGACAGGATGGCAGTTAGAAAAACTAGGCCCCAAACTGTACATAATGCAAAGAAAAAAAGAGGTGCAAGATGGAATTGTCCTTGGGCCCTCCCACCCACCCTTATGTTGTATAAACAGGACATGCACACTTTAACAAATCAATCATTTCAGCGCCAGGGTCTGCCACACAACTGTGGCTGAAATGATTGGTTCGTTTGGGCCCCCACAAAACAAGCTGGCAATTAATGTGTCCCTGCACAAACTGGCTCTACGGAGGCAAGATGTCATCCTCATCCTCCTCATCCACCGATTCCTCACCCTCTTCAGTGTGTACATCCTCATCCTCACAAAGTATTAACTCGTCCCCACTTGAATCCACCACCACAGGTCCCTCTGTACGTTCTGGAGGCTGGTCTCCCTGGAAGAGCTGATAATTCATTTTGATGAACATCATCTTCTCCACATTCTGTGGAAGCAACCTCCTACGCCTTTCGCTGACAAGGTTCCCGGCTGCACTAAACACTCTTTCGGAGTACACACTGGAGGGGGGGCAACTCAGGTAAAATAGAGCCAGTTTGTACAGGGGCCTCCAAATTGCCTCTTTTTCCTGCCAGTACAGGTATGGACTGTCTGACATGCCTACTTGGATGCTGTCACCGATGTAATCCTCCACCATTCTGTCAATGGTGACAGTATCATATGCAGTGACAGTAGACATGTCAGAAATTGTTGCCAGGTCCTTCAGTCCGGACCAGATGTCCAAACTTGGTCCTGCCTGCCCTGCATCACCGCCAGCGGGTTGCTTAGGATACCTAAGTTTTTTCCTGGCAGCCCCAGTTGCGGGAGAAAATGAAGAAGGAGCCGTTGACGTGTCACGTTCCGCTTCAGCTGACAGTGTGTTCACCAGCAGGTCTTTGCACCTCTGCAGGCTTGTGTCGGCCGGAAAGAGAGACACCACATAGGCTTTAAACCTAGGATCAAGCACGGTGGCCAAAATGTAGTGGTCTGATTTCAACAGATTGACCACCCTGGAATCCTGGCAAAGCGAATGAAGGGCTTCATCCACAAGTCCCACATGCCGAGCGGAATCGCTCCGTCTTAGCTCCTCCTTCACTTTCTCCAGCTGCTTCTGCAAAAGCCTGATGAGGGGAATGACCTGACTCAAGCTGGCAGTGTCTGAACTGACTTCACGTGTGGCAAGTTCGAAGGGCTGAAGAACCTTGCACAACACGGAAATCATTCTCCACTGCGCTTGAGTCAGGTGCATACCCCCTCCTTTGCCTATGTCATAGGTGGATGTATAGGCTTGTATGGCCTTTTGCTGCTCCTCCATCCTCTGAAGCATATAGAGGGTTGAGTTCCACCGCGTCACAACCTCTTGCTTCAGGTGATGGCGGGGCAGGTTCAAGAGTGTTTGCTGGCGCTCCAGTCTTCGGCACGCAGTCGCTGAATGGCGAAAGTGGCCAGAAATTTTTCGGGCCACCCAAAGCGTCTCCTGCACGCCCCTGTTGCTTTTCAGAAAATTCTGCACCACCAAGTTTATTGTGTGAGCAAAACATGGGACGTGCTGGAATTTGCCCAGATGTAATGCCCGCACAATATTGGTGGCGTTGTCAGATATCACAAATCCCCAGGAGAGTCTAAGTGGGGTAAGCCACTGGGCGATGATTTCCCTCAGTTTCTCTAAGAGGTTGTCGGCGGTGTGCCTCTTACTGAAACCGGTGATACACAGCGTAGCCTGCCTTGTAACGAGCTGGCGTTTCTGAGATGCTGCTACTGGTGACGCTGCTGCTGTTGCTGCGTAAGGTGATACATCTACCCAGTGGGCTGTCACAGTCATATAGTCCTTAGTCTGCCCTGTTCCACTTGTCCACATGTCCGTGGTTAAGTGGACATTGTGTACAACGGCATTTTTCAGGACACTGAGGACACTTTTTCTGACGTTTCTGTACAGTCTCGGTATCGCCTGCCTAGTGAAGTGGAATCTAGACGGGATTTGGAACCGGGGACACACTACCTCCATCAATTGTCTAAATCCCACTGCACTAATGGCGGATACCGGACGCACGTCTAACACCAACATAGCAGTCAAGGCCTCAGTTATACGTTTTGCTTCAGGATGACTGCTGTCGTACTTCATCCTCCTCGCTAAGGACTGTTGGAGGGTCAATTGTTTAGTAAAAGTAGTGGTGTTCCTACTTCCTCTCTGGGATGATGAACGACTCCCAGCAGCAGCAGCAACAGCAGCAGCGGCAGCAGTAGGCGTAGCAATGCAGGATCCTCCGGAGGAATCCCGGATAGGAGAGTCAGTCATGCCAGTGATATGGCCTGCAGGACTACTTCCGATCCTGACTAAGGAGGAAATTGACGAGGAGGGAGTTGACGGTGTGGTTTGCAGGCGCTTGGATACAACAGGACAACGGGATTTAGGTGTCCCTGGACTGCTTACAGTCTGAGCCAAAGTTTCTGAACTTGACAGTAACTTTTTATGAACGCGCTGCAGGTGCCGTATAAGGGAGGATGTTCCTAGGTGGTTGACGTCCCTACCCCTACTTATTTCACCTTTACATATGGTACATATGGCAAGACAGTTGTTGTCCGGATTTGGATAGAAATATTGCCAGACCAAAGAGGTGGAATGTTTGGTCTTCTGCCCAGGCATGACCGTGATGGGCTTTTTCATCCCACGGACAACAACTGTCTCCCCCGGAGCCTGATTTAAACAAACCACATCACCATCAGAATCCTCCTCGCCAACTTCCTCCTCAGCGCCAGCTACACCAGTATCCTCATCCTGTTGTACTTCAACAGTGACATCTTCAATTTGCATATCAGCAAGTGGACTGTGGGTGCTCCTTTCAGCACTTGCAGGGGGCGTGCAAATGGTGGAAAGAGCCACCTCTTCCCGTCCAGTGCTGGGAAGGTCAGGCATCGCAACCACCACCACACTTGGACTCTCCTTGGGGATTTGTGATATCTTCTTAGAAAGCACAGTTCTTCGCTGTGCTTTTGCCAGCTTAACTCTTTTGATTTTTTTAGTGGGAGGAGTGCTTCCATCGTCATGTGAAGCTGAACCACTAGTCATGAACATACTAGGGATCGACCTTAGCCGTTCCTTGCCACTCCGTGTCGTAAATGGCATATTGGCAAGTTTACGTTTCTCTTCAGCTGATTTAAATGTCTTTTTCAAGGTCATTTTCCTGAACTTTGCCATTTGGGATTGTATGTGCCCTCTACTATGACATTGGGCATCGGCCTTGGCAGACGACGTTGATGGCATGTTATCGTCTATGTCATGACTAGTGGCAGCAGCTTCAGCACTAGGAGGAAGTGGTTCTTGATCTTTCTCTATTTTATTTTTATCGGAGAAAGTTTGGTCCTCCATTTATGTTATATCGATTTGATATATACGTGCGGCTAAACACAGAAAATAATTTTTTTTTTGGTTTGGACTGGAGTGTACTTTGTGGGTTACAGCACCCTTTAACGGTCAAGCCAGCCGGCCCTTTACTTATGACATAGGCGCACTCTTGGCACTACTTTGTTGATGCACGTGCGGCTACTGCGCACACAATTCACAAACACAGAAAATAATTTTTTTTTGGTTTGGACTGGAGTGTACTTTCGGAGGTTACAGCACCCTTTAACGGTCAAGCCAGCCGGCCCTTTACTTATGACACAGGCGCACGCTTGGCACTACTTTGTTGATGCACGTGCGGCTACTGCGCACACAATTCACAAACACAGAAAATAATTTTTTTTTAGGTTTGGACTGGAGTGTACTTTCGGGGGTTACAGCACCCTTAACGGTCAAGCCAGCCGGCCCTTTACTTATGACACAGGCGCACGCTTGGCATTACTTTGTTGATGCACGTGCGGCTACTGCGCACACAATTCACAAACACAGAAAATAATTTTTTTTTTGGTTTGGACTGGAGTGTACTTTCGGGGGTTACAGCACCCTTAACGGTCAAGCCAGCCGGCCCTTTACTTATGACACAGGCGCACGCTTGGCACTACTTTGTTGATGCACGTGCGGCTACTGCGCACACAATTCACAAACACAGAAAATAATTTTTTTTTAGGTTTGGACTGGAGTGTACTTTCGGGGGTTACAGCACCCTTAACGGTCAAGCCAGCCGGCCCTTTACTTATGACACAGGCGCACGCTTGGCACTACTTTGTTGATGCACGTGCGGCTACTGCGCACACAATTCACAAACACAGAAAATAATTTTTTTTTTGGTTTGGACTGGAGTGTACTTTCGGGGGTTACAGCACCCTTAACGGTCAAGCCAGCCGGCCCTTTACTTATGACACAGGCGCACGCTTGGCACTACTTTGTTGATGCACGTGCGGCTACTGCGCACACAATTCACAAACACAGAAAATAATTTTTTTTGGGGTTTGGACTGGAGTGTACTTTCGGGGGTTACAGCACCCTTAACGGTCAAGCCAGCCGGCCCTTTACTTATGACACAGGCGCACGTTTGGCACTACTTTGTTGATGCACGTGCGGCTACTGCGCACACAATTCACAAACACAGAAAATAATTTTTTTTTTGGTTTGGACTGGAGTGTACTTTCGGGGGTTACAGCACCCTTAACGGTCAAGCCAGCCGGCCCTTTACTTATGACACAGGCGCACGTTTGGCACTACTTTGTTGATGCACGTGCGGCTACTGCGCACACAATTCACAAACACAGAAAATAATTTTTTTTTTGGTTTGGACTGGAGTGTACTTTCGGGGGTTACAGCACCCTTAACGATCAAGCCAGCCGGCCCTTTACTTATGACACAGGCGCACGCTTGGCACTACTTTGTTGATGCACGTGCGGCTACTGCGCACACAATTCACAAACACAGAAAATAATTTTTTTTTGGTTTGGACTGGAGTGTACTTTCGGGGGTTACAGCACCCTTTAACGGTCAAGCCAGCCGGCCCTTTACTTATGACACAGGCGCACGCTTGGCACTACTTTGTTGATGCACGTGCGGCTACTGCGCACACAATTCACAAACACAGAAAATATATTATTTTTTTAGCACTTGGGGGGAGCACCCCTGATGGACAGAGCACCCCCTGGACAACACTACAGCACCCCTTTAGGACTGGGACACTGCACAGGACTTTGGAGTGGACACAGCCCCTATGGAGAACTGACTGCACAACACAGTCCAGCCAGCCCCTATGGACTTTGAAGTAGTGGACACAGCCCCTATTAACAACAGCAGCACAGCACAACACAGCCAGCCCCTATGGACTTTGAAGTAGTGGACAACAGCAGCACTACACTACACTACACTACACAGCACTAACTCCCACCCTCCCTCTTCACTGTCCACAGCCGAGTGAGAAAATGGCGCCGACGCGGGTACCTTATATAGGATCCAAAACCCGCGAGACTCGGAAGGCGGGATGATGACGTTTTGCCTCGATGTCAGATCCGAGTCAGGCGGGAAAAGTCGAGCCTGACTCGGATCGGACTCGGATCGGGGGGGCTCGGGGGGGTTCGGATTTCAGAAATCCGAACCCGCTCACCCCTAATATATACATACAGATATATATATCACACACACACAGATATATATGTGTGTGATATATATATATATATATATATATATATATGTATGTATGCATATATATATCTGTATGTGTTTGTGTATATATATATCTGTATGTATATATTAGGGGTGAGCGGGTTCGGATTTGTGTGTGTGCGTGTATATATATACATTTGTGTGTGTGTGTGTATGTATGTATATATATATATATATATATATATATGTATGTATATATAGTGTTTGGCAGCACCAAATAGCACCACTGAAGTCATGCGGGGAATGATGTGAGGCCAGTATAGTAGCTGCTGCTGATGCTCCCCTCCCCTTGCCTTCATGCTGGACGGCGGCGGCGCTTGTCTTACCTCGCTTGTCGTGTCCTCCGTCAGTCAGGAGGAAACAGGAACTGCAGAAATAGGTAGGTGGGCGGAGCACCACAGCGCCGGCAAAGCATTTACACAGACATTCAAGCCTGGTAGCTCCCGTGTTAAGCACTGCTAGCTACCCGGCTTGAATTACCGGGTTGCTGAAAACGGGTTTTTTTCCAAAGTCCTGTTTACACTAGGCAAAATCCCGGGTTCCAGCGCGCTCACGAGAAATAACCCGGAATTTTGAGCCCAGTGTAAAAGGGGTAATAGAGACAAGTACAGGGCAGCTTTGAGTAGCAGCCACAACAAGTTTACAGGTCAATAAGTATTCCAAACACATTTTGCCCAAAAGCATTGTCTTTCAGATAAATATCTCTCTATAGCTATGCGGAATACCTTGGGAAGGTTAAAAATCTTGCTCTGTACTATTCTCAACCATGTATTTTAGAACAATGAACACTTTACATCCATTGATTCTATTTAGGGATCTACAAAGGAACTCCATCTAAAGATTTCCCAAGAGTATGACGAATATAGGGGAGAAGTATTATCCCAAGGCAAAGTGACTTTAGCAGTCAGCTGCATCATGCTCTGGACGTCCTGGTATAGCAATTCAGTGTTACGCTATTTTTAGGAACAGCGCCTTGCCAAGGGCTTGTAGATGACACCACCTGAGCTTTTCACACACTTGCAAAAGGGTTTTTAAGGAAGTATTGTATTAGTTTAGCAAAGATTCTAATCATAAACTGCTGTGAGGCAGAAACACTAGAATAGTGATGGTGACTGACACTTCAGGAACGTCTGCAAGGACAGAGACATTGATTATCAGTAGACAGGTTAGAAGACTGTAAAAAACACACCATACCACTCATTCATACAGTAACTGTTTAAGGAAGGGTAATATGCCCTCAAAGGAGGCTGAGGCCAGCATTCTTCCAATCTTGTCCAAGATCAATGCTTCCAAAATATTACCATGCAATTACAAACAATTATTGGGGTCATAAGGAGGGCTTTCAGAAGGTGACATAACCTTCTTCCTCACCAGTTCTCTAATCTAATCAGCCATTTTCAGCAGCAGGAGAAGCAGTTAGGGGTCTATTCATCATCACTTAATTTATACAAAAGCCGGTGACAATTATATACTTTTGTATAAATTAAGTGTCAGGGTTATTCATCAAAAGGTAATGCAGGTATATATGACTGTTATCTCCTGCTTACCTTTCAGCCCCGATCTTGCCCGCTGTCCCCATACACTAGTACCGGGACCTAAATTCATCAAGCTCCGAAAATACAATATTTTCTAAGCTTGACTGCGGGAACATTCACCATCTTCAGATTGCATTTGTTCTTGCACCCTGCTCCTTCCCTATGGGAAGAGGTCCCAGGTTGCGAAGAGGTTTCCATTCAGATCCGTCCTCCACTGCCTGGATCCTTCTGCTGGACGCTGAGGTTTTGTGCGCCTGTGTGAACCCACAGAATTAGCAGTGAAAGCATTTGTGAAGTCAGCTGATTTTTGGATCGGCTGCCTCTGCACCAGAGCAATGATGAATTCTCCGTTGCTCACCGCGAGTTGGACTGTTAATTATCGAGGACCGTCTGGGCCCCAATAATTAACAGGCCCCCAAATCTTTACAACTCATACTTCACATGTATAAAAAAAAGCATACGGCACCCATCCTGCCCAGAAGACTTCAAATGATTTCATGTAAGCATTTATGTTGGTTCAGCTACAAAATACTGTAATAGATGAGAGCTTTGATAATATCACCCTAACATGCAGTCTGTTTGCATCACAGCAAATCATTCTACTGAAACTCAGGGAATTTTTTGTGAAAGATCTCTAATTATGTGCAGAGAGGATTCGCAGGGACAGAGCTTTCTCGCAAGCTGTCTCCCTGCTGAGAATGTAAGTACATCCAAGTAATATTTCCAATATTCGCAAATGTAAGTGAATGATCACAACCGCATTTTTGTGGGAAATATGCCCCTTAATGTCTTCCACCTCTGTTGGGTTTTCAAGTCTTTCCTTCTGCCACAGGCACCGTAGCTGCAGTAAATATCATTGTTGAAGAAATGTCAGTCTCTATGGCAGATTGGGTTGTAGCCTGCAGACCTAGATTTCCTTTCATTTTGGCTGACTCCGCCATTACAGCCCAAGTTTTAAAAGATATCCATGCTTGAGTCCAGATGGTTAAATCAAAGCGACTGAGGAACTAATTAAGTCACCTGTGCTCAACCATGATTTTCTTAAAACCTGGTCTGTAATGGCAGAGTTTGGGAACCTCTGTTTTAGAGATTAGAGGGGTCTATCGAGAAAATCTAAAAAGCCCTATTTTCACAGGTATATCATATGTAACTAATATAATGCCATACTTACCGACTTCATATATCTCCAGTGATTTCACTCTGTAACCAACACCACATAACAAGGAGCCTGTTAGCAGTATGCTTACATAGAGACAAGTGCAGGGGCAGCTTTGATTAGCAGCCACAGAAACCTCCCGTGGAGCAGAAGGGCACAGAATATTCTGTGGACTAATTTCAGGGGCAAGGCCGGACTGTATACGTAATTAGGCCCACCCTACCACAGGGAAACTTTGCGGGTCCGTGGGTAAAGGAAGTGATTTGCATAATTTTAGCCCCACCCACTACTTGCGGACCCGAAACATCCCGGTAAAATTTCCCCATCCTGCTCACTTCACTAGGAAGTGGGCGGGATGTGGGAGATATGCCTACTCTTCTGGGGGTGTGGGGGGCTACCCGAAACATTGGGAGCCTCCCGCGATTTTCGGGAGAGTAGGCATGTATGTATAATACTCATCTCTCCAGCAATGCACTTGCACTTCCCACTTTGCCATACAATTAGTATCCCTGCTGCTCATGTGTCCCAGATCTGCCAGGCCATACTGAAGCACTGCAGCTACAATCCCAGTCTCCAGCTCCTGTGATGGGCACCACCAGCTATGGCATTGCATTGTATAGGTCATTCAGACAGATGATATACCCTAAATCCATCCACTTCGCTAGGTTTAATTCTTTTTCTCTTTAATAAACCTCAGAAAAAAAGAGAAATAGCAAGACAGTATTACAGCATGTTCTCCAGCTTTTACTTCCAGCAACCTACTGCAGGCATGTCAAACTCAAAATGCCAACCGGGCCGAATAAGTCTTATATGCAATTTTGAAAGGGTTATTATTAATAAAAACCAGTGCAGTGCCCTCAGTAGTAGTGCCCCTTATGCAATTCCCCCTGTATTATAGCCCCTTATGCAATACCACTGTAGTTGTGCCCATTATGCAGTGCCCCCTGTATAGGAGCCCCTTATGCAATGCTCCCTTTATAAGAGCTACTTATGCAATGCCCCCTGTATTAGAGCCCCTTAGCAGTGCCCCCAGTGGTGTCCATTATGTTATGGCAGAGTTTGCAGTGCCCCCTGTAATGCCCCTTATGAAGTGCCCCCATTAGTGCCCCTTATTCAATGCCCCCTGTATTAAAGCCCCTTATGCATTGCCCCTAGTAGCATCCATTATGCAGTGCCATCTGCATAAGAGCCCATTAAGCAATGCCCCCTTTATAAGAGCTCCTTATGCAATGCCCCCGTATTAGAGCATCTTAGGCAGTGCTCCAGTAGTGCCCATTATGCAGTGCCCCCAGTAGTGCCCATAATGCAGTGCCCCCATTAATGCCCCTAGTAGTGGCCCTTTTGCTGTGCCCCCAGTAATGCCCCTTATGTTGTGTCCCCCAGTAATGCCCCTTATGCTGTGCCCCCTCCTAGTATAGAACAGGCCCCACTCTCCTGTGCAGTACTTACCTCTCTCTTACTTACCTCTTCACACTGGGCCCCGCTCCCACGTAGACACCTGTTGCTGACTGGATCTAACTTGATCCAGCAGGGCAGAGCAACTCACATTGCGGATGACGTCATGACGTCACCCTCGCACCCACGAACTGCATCACTGGGAACGCTGGCCTCTGAAGCGATCAGAGGCTTCTTTAGTCTCTGATCGCTTCAGAGACCAGTGTTCCAAGTTTAAACACAAATAGTATGTGGCTCAGTAACCCCTGCCGATCGCGGCAGGGGTGACTGGGTCGCATAATATATGTATTTGGGCCTACACTGTTGGGCCACACAAAATGTTTCTTTGGCCTCATGTGGCCCGCGGGCCGGGAGTATGACATGCCTGACCTGCTGTACTGCATTATATACATATTGGAATATACACTCAGTGCCTGATTCAGCAAGGAACGCAAAGGAGAGAACGCACGCACTTGGCTGATGTTTTGTTTAGTGATTGATAGGAAGTGCCACTTGTGAGTGGTGACGGGGGGTGGTCTGGCGAATGCAGGCATGATAGGGGCGTGCATAATTAAGGCAGTATGGCGGCATACACAGCCATAATGTAAGCTGTACACAGGAAGCGGCCAAAATCCTACGGCAGGTCAGGTCAACCACTATTGTGTGTATGGGTCCGATGGTTTCCGATGTTACCGATGTTTACACCTGATGGTTCTCGATGTTACCGATGTTTACGCTATCTTGCGTACTGAACAGGCTGGGAAGATGGGCAGCATAATATGGGGTTGGGCATCTGCATCTTGAGCTGTGGTCTCCATGCGTATGCATTGATTAGCATATTTTCGCAGAGGACAGGTGCATGTGTCTGCTAACGTGTTTTCCTTGCTGAATCAGGCCCTCAGTACAGTCTCAGCAGGACTAGCTAACAGATTCCAGCATATAAAAAAAGATGGTAAGAATGTTGTACTTTTCAATATTGACAAAATGTGCAGCATCTCCAGGGAATGCACTGTTATTCCAGCTAACAACTACACAAAGGCCGTCAGGGGCAAATGCAGGATTTTTACATGGGGGTTTCCACTCACACATACAGTATTATATATATTAGAGATGAGCGGGTACAGTTTCCCGAGAACCGGACCTACCCGAACTTCAGGATCCAGAGTGAGAACCAAGTCCGGTTCAGGTTTTCCTGCCATACTCGGATCTCAAAACGAGGCAAAATGTCATCCTCCCGCTGTCGGATGCTCACTGGGTATTGGATCCTATAAAGGTCCCTGCGCCAGCCGCCATTTTCATTCCGGCTGTGGAGAGTAAAGAGAAAGCTAGGGAGGGGCTGTGCTGTTGTTTTCCATAGCGGCTGTGATGTTGCTGTGCATAGGGGCTGACTGCTTTTGTCATAGGGGCTGGCTGCTGTTGACTATAAGGGCTGGCTGGGCTCTGCTGTGCTGATGTGCAAAAGTGCTGTGTTGTCTATAGGAACTGTGCTGCAGACAGAAGAGGGGGCTTCAGTGACTCCTGTGTCACTGCAGTCCATAAAGGGGTGCTGCGGTGTTGTCCAGGGGGTGCACTGTCTATTAGGAGTGCTATTCACCCGCAGTGTGAAAAAAAATAATAAAGTATTTTTTTCTGTCTGTGTGCACACGTTAGCCGCACTTATCAATAGCATAGCTGCGCCAAGCGTGCTGCCTGTGTCGTTAATCAAGGGGCTGCTGCCTTGTTCAGGGGTGCTCTCCCCCCCAAGTGCAAAAAAAATAAAAATAATAAGTGTTTCTTTTTCTGTGTGTGTGTGCACATTAGCCACACTTATCAGCAACATAGCTGCGCAGGGGTGCTGTCTGTGTCGTTTATCAAGGAGCTGCTGCCTCGTTCAGGGGTGCTTTTCCCCAGTTTTAAAAACAGTTGTTGTTTTTTGTGTGGTTGTGTGCGTTAGCCGCAACTTAGCTGAGCTATAATTGCTTGGTGACACTGCTGTAAGACCGCAGTGAGTATGGAGGACAGTCACATGACAGGAGAGCAGGATCCACATAACAGTCTTGTAGCTGCCGGCAGCAGTCATGATGAGGCCGTCAACGTCATCTATGAAGGCCGATGCACCAGGGCTTAAGTCAGGCCATGTAAAATCAACTTTTACCCTATTAAAAAAAAAAAGTTAGCTTTAGAGAAACAAAAAATTGGCAATATGCCATTCACTACACGAAGTGTCAAGGAAAGGATAAAGCCTTGGCCTTTATTTATGACTAGTGGTTCTAGTTGTGATGATTTAAGCCCTTCTGCTTGTAGTAGACATATAAAAAAAAATTGTTAAGACGAGTAAGACACCGGAACCAACTGTGTGCTCCAAAAAATCGCAAATCCTCGAGGAGAGTGCAAGTGTGTCTTCGGTTGCCATGTGTGAGCCTGTCCTTTCAAAAAGTGTACTTACAGAGGATCCTCCTTCCAACATTTGTGTGCTCTCTGTAAATGTGGGGAAGACATCGAGGATGCTTCTGTGGAATTGCACCAGGAGGATGATGATAAAATTCTGGTAGTAACTGGTGCTGCTGCTAATAAGGATGATGAGGATGTTGCTGATGAGGATGTTGATGCCAAGGAGGATGTTGTTTGTGCAAATCAGGCAACAGTTGTTGCCCATGGTATGAAAAAGCCCATAGTCATGCCGGAGCAAAAGACAAAAGAATCCACCTCTCATGTGTGGAATTATTTCCACCCAAATCCGGACAACAACTGTCAAGTCATCTGTACCGTTTACAAAGCAATTGTGAGTAGAGGTAAGGACATTAACCATCTAGGAACCTCCTTCCTCTTGCGTCACTTGCAGCTCATTCAACAAAAGTGTTTGCAAAATGTAGAAAGTTTGGCTGACAAAAATTTAAAAACGAGCAGTCCAGTGTCACCTAACTGCTCCCTCCTCTCTGTTACATCCAAGTGCCTGCGATCTCCACCACCAACAGCTGCATCATCAACCTCCTCAATCTTCATCGGAAGTAGTCCTTCATCCAATTTCCGAAGAAGAATGACTGACTCATCTCCTATCCATGATTCCTCAGAAGGATTCTAGACTGCTACGCCTGTTGCTGTTGCTGTGAGTGAATCTTCATCCCAGAAGGGGACCAGGAGGAAGACTACTCGTAGTACTTTAACAAAACAATTGACTGTCAAACAATCCTTTGCAAGGGGGAGCAACTATGACAGCAGTCACCCAGTTGCACAGCTGATTACTGACGCCATAACAGCTATGCTGGTATTAGATGTGTGTCCAGTATCTGCCATTAATGTAGTGGGTTTTAGACAGTTAGTTGAGGTCCTGTGTCCCTACTACAAGGTTTTCTTCTAGATTCCACTTCACTAGAACAGCAATTCCCAGTCTGTACAAGGACATTAAAAAAAAACCTTATTAATGTTCTCCGAAATGCTCTTGTACCCACTGTCCACTTGACCACTGATATGTGGACAAGCGGGAATGCACCGTCATAGGCCATGGAGCGGGAATGCACCTTACTCAAGTGCAGTGGAGAATAATTTCCATGTTGTGCAAGTTTCTCAAACCCTTTGAACTTGCCACATGTGAAGTTAGTTCAGAAGTTAGTTCAGACACTGCCAGCTTTAGTCACGTCATTCCCCTCATTAGACTTTTGCAGAAACAGCTGGAGAAACTGAAGTAGTAGCTGAAATGGAGCGATTCCGCTAAGTATGTCGGACTTGTTGATCAAGCCCTTAATTCACTTCGCCAGGATCCAAGGGTCGCCAATCTCTTGCATTCAGATCATTATATTCTGGTGACCTTACTTGATCCTAGGTTTAAGTCAAACATTGTGTCTTTTATTCTGACGGACATAAATCTTAAATGAGGCAAGGAGCTGTTGGTGAAAAAGTTGGCAACTGAAGTGGCACGTGCCACAGCATCATCTCCTCCTTCAGTTTCTGAGGCTGCCAGGAAAAAGCTACATTTTAGTAAGAGACACACTGCTGGTGGTGATGCAGATCATTCAACAAAACATGATGATGGCATCTGGTCGAGTCTGAAAGATCTGCCTACAATTACTGACATGTCTACCATGGCTTCCTCTGATAGGTCACCATTCAGAGGATGACTGATGACTATTTTAGGGATAACATCCAATCAGAGGTGTAGCATGTTGCCAGGGTGCCCTAAGCATGAGCGTGCTACCGTTCCACCACCCCAAAAGAAGTGTGTGCTATATAATATCACCGCTATATATATAATATATATACACATACATACATGGCAGGGTCACTCAAACATACATACATACATACATACAAACATATACACATACAGGCATGGTCATACATACATACAGGTAGGGTCACATACATACATATAGGCAGGCAGGGTCACACATACATACATACATACATAGACAGGCAGCGTCACATATACATACATACATACATACACACAGTACACTCCTCCCGCTGGGGAGCCGGTTACTGCCCTCCGGTCCCCATTTCACCTTACCCACCAGTGGGGTGAGCACCTCCCGTTGGTACCCAGTCACCGGCGGCGCTAGTCCCTCTATGCGCCAGCGGGAGCTCCCGTATCCACTCCTCCCGCTGGCGTTCCTGCCTGCCCTCCAGCCTCCACTTCACTGGCGGGGGTCACCGCTCCCGCGCCACCTGACGGTTTTTCCGGCCACACTGCCGCGAGTGCGGCTCTTCACTCTCCAACTCACCCCCCCACGCCGTGTCCACCGCGCTGGGGGGTGTCCCATTGTTTCATTTGCAGCTATGCATTGCCCCTGTCCGCGCTGCAGGCCCGGCGGCCATTTCCCATGGTGGCCATTTTGAGTCCCACCTTGGTAGTAGGATTTCAGCCCAGCATCCATCTTTAATATTATTATTCTTTTTATTTTAATTTTTTACTCGCAGCTGGCCTTGCAGCTTCTGCCTGCCCCTGCCGTTCTGCCTCCTCCTGCCCTCTGCCCCCTATCTCCCACACCTCCTGTCTTCTTTTTACTGCATCCCAATTCCCCCCCCCCCCAGCCGCAGGTTCATTTTCCCTTGCTTCACCCCCCCCCCCCAGTTTTTCTTATTATCACTGTCCTTCCTTCCTCTGGCTATCTTTCTTTGCCCCTTCATCCATGCCTCCTTATAATATTTTCCTAGCACGGCTCCTCGACCTCTCTTCTATGTCTCTGCTTCCAGCACTCCATATTCCTCTCTACCAATTAATTTTCCACCCCTGGTGGTCCCATGCACCCTCTCTGCCTTCACACCTGTCCCCACCTCCCCTCCCGTGCTTGCACCCCCCTTCTCCTCCTCACCTTTCTCCTTTAGTTACAGGTCGGCCTGGCTCTGTTGGCTTCTCAAGATGATGCAGTTGCTGTTCCATTGCGGTGGCTGGTGATCCCGTGCGTTTTGAGACGGTTATGTCGGTCAACATGGTGGCTCCGCCACGTTAAAACGTCGAAGATGGCACCTCGCAGAAGCATTGTAGAGGAGGTTCTGGGTCCACCTGGTGCTGGCGAGTATGATTGTGTCACAAATTTTGTTATGACATTTGTTGTTTCTCATCTACCGTTTGCTCGCCCGCGTAAGATTGACAGGAGGGTTGCGCAGCGGTTAGACAGGGGGTTTAGGTGATAATTACAGTGAGGTTTAAGATGCAGTTATAGGGGTTAGGAAACAAGGGTACTGTACATTGTGTCAATTCAGCTTTTGCTGTGTGTTTTGCGCTGCAGCGAATAAGGATCCGCAGAAGTTGATTTGCTGATATTTCTTGTTCAATTTTGGGATGTCATAGGGTGAAATCAGACGACATAGGCGAGTGTCGCAATTTTTGTGAATATAATAAATTGGGTCATGCTCCCCTTTGCCATCGGCTATTTGGCGGACAGAGTGCATGGGTGGATTTATTATACATCTGTGTTGTCGTTACATGTTTGTCTAGTCCAGAAATTTGGTATGGGGTGTTTTTGATGCCCAATGCGAGGGCGGAAAAAACAGCAACGTCGACTCTCCTTGGTCACGGGGCTGCCTCCGCATTACCTCTTCGGAACGGGGTAAATCTGGTTTATTAAGGCATATTTTTCGCCAGTTATGATACTCGATGTGTTGTAGGTTGGGCTCTTGTTTGCCCTCATGCCGCACTTGCGGGGGTGGCTCCTATCCAAGGATAGCCTACGGGTATAGGTCGGTTTACCTCCTGACTCAGGGGTTAGCTCCAAGGGAGCTAGTTGGGCTCAGTCACCATTTTGTTTGGCTGTCTTTCGCTGTGCAGCACAGGTAGTGCAGTGGTTAGCGTTCCTCCCTCCCAGCGAAGAGATTGTGGGTTCGGTTTCCACCTTGGTCTGATATCTTCCTGTGTTTGTTTTTCCTCCATGTATTCGGTTTCAATGCGTGGGGTTTAAGTGGTATTCAGGTGAATTTGTAAATAATGTTTGCCTTCGGGCGGTGCGGTTTCCGGCACCTATTTCGGGAAATCCATTTTTCTTATTTTCGCATGTTCAGGACGGCACTGACCAGGTCGGTGTAGCACATCGTCCGTATTGATTTCTCTTCATGGGCGCGGGAAGGAGTGACGTCTGTTTAACCTCCTCTTGGGGGGCAGTCACCTTTTTTCCGTGTTTTGGGTGTTCCAGTTGCGCGTGATATGATTGTAGGTTTTGTGTCCTGTTGGTAGGTTGGAGAAGGAGATAGTCACGATTGTCGGTTATGGTTGTTTGGTAGGTTTTTGTAGCGTAGTGGGAAATGGATCACATATCACACAAGACATTTAAGGTTTTGAGCCTCAGTGGAAACATTTTAAAAATAAATAAAATAAATAAATAATAATTATGTATGGGGTTTGTAAGTTGTTTGCTTAAAGGCGGCGGATTTATAGGTTTACACAGTTTGAACAAGCATTTCGTTGTTGGTCAAGTTTCTTGTTCAATTTGACGGTGAACTAATTTGTACTTCAGCGGCAATTTTTGCTGCAATTTGTTTACCAATAAGGCTGGCTGGTCAGGTTTTTTTGGGGGGGGTTTTCGGTTTTAGGGAAATTTTTCAGCATGGTTTTTTACGATGCAGGTTTTTCGAGTAATTGTTGCTGTTGGAGCCGTTCCCAATTTTCATGGCCAAATTTGCTGGTTAGTTCATCTGAGGTTTAATTATTTTCTAATCTACTCAATAGGGTGCAGTTCATGCCATCTATGACCGAAACTCGTTCCTTTTGCGTTTGCGTTGTCATTTAGTTTTGTACGTTTAGTTTCAGAATATTATATTACTGATGTGAATTTCCAGATCTTCTCGTAAAGCGCTACGGAATATGTGTGCACTATATAAATAACTGGTAGTAATAATAATAATAATAATTTCTACATACAAGTTGAGCTTCGTTTTCTTGTCCCAATGATACCAAGGAGGTAATCTTCTGCCTGGCAATTTTGGCGAGCTTATAGGCTCAGCCATCTACGGAGGGTAAGTTTTTTTAATATTGCCTTTACTTCTTTGTTTGGAGCCATTCATAGCGGAGTGGCTCCAAAGCCTCTGCGGTGGCGGGGCCAGCGGGGAGCTCATCTATTGTTGGCTTGAAGGTATTCATGTACATACCCAGTCAGTTATTACATGTTGGGTGAATGGTTTCCCCATTCGCGTCGTCTCCCGGCGGTTTTTTGATGTACGGTTTTTTATGCGTTGCTTGTGGTTACGGGCAGGTGACTTTCTGACGGGTGTGAGGCTTCGCTTTTGCATTGGAACTTTCCAACTGCTATTTTGGAGTGTTTCATTTCGTCGGTGTTTTTGTTTAAAGATATTGTTTTTCAGGGATTAGTGGTGCTTTGCAAGTTTTTATTGGGCAGTTCAGACCATAAAGGTGGGGGTGGATAGTTTCCTTTTCTTAACATCCATAGGTTAATTTGCCCGGTACGCCTTGCGGTGCATTACAGATGTGGCGCCCTGCTGGTGAACACAAGGAGAGTTTACAAGGAGGGTATTAGGCCTCGCTTTTACATTTGAACTTTCCAGTGGCAATTTTGGAGTGTTTAGTTTCATTTAGGGATTTGGTTTAAGATATTGTCTTTCAGGAGATTAGTGGTGCTTTGCAAGTTCATTGGGCAGTTCAGACCATGCAGGTGGGGGTGGATAGTTTCTTTTTCTCAACATACAGAGGTTCATTTGCCCGGTACGCCTCGCGGTGCATTACAGTTGGGCGTCCTGCTAATGAATGCAAGGAGAGTTTACATGCCAATCTTACCCTGCATTTCTTCAGTTCACTTAGAGCACGAGGGTGGTGTACAGGCCAATTTTATCCTACGCACTACATTTTAGTTTTCTGCGGTTTTTGGTCATAGTTTTGATTGGGGCAGTTTCTATGCTTCAGTTTCTAGTACTTAATTTCTTCTAATTGGCGCAGCGATTGCGGTGGCATTTCCTGCAGAGTTTAGGGCGTGCAAATGGCTGCCTATGAGACATGTTCAGTTGCGACTAGAACGAGTTGCGCACCTGGCGACAACCTGAAACGTTGTTTACCAACCAATCGTTGAACGACTAGCAATCAACAATTGGGGGGTGGTGAAGGGATTTTTTAATTTTTCCTCCCGGGAGCCTTGATCCGGCCCAATTTGGTTCACGGGTAGGTTTTTTAGTTTTTCCCCTTCACTCTGGTTATTTGTTTCCCCTCTTATGCATCCCTGCTATTTAGTTGCTATGTGTTTTCTTAAAGTTGTGTAGGGATGGTTTGGGTTTGGTGCAATACTCATGGTACGGAACTTTGTTGCTCACTGGGATTGCAGCATTGACAATTGGGTTGTGAATGATGTGCGCGGTTTGATGTAGATTTTCGTGCTTGGTTTTCTTGTGTCCTCGGTGACTAAATAGGATGTGCCTGACTAGGAGGGTTGCCCGTCAGGGAACGATGTGCGACAGCAGAAAGGTGCGGGATGATCGTTCGTGGTGAGAGGTTTTGTTGGGCTTACGGACAAATGGGAGGATGTATGATCTGGCTGGTGCATAGTTTGACTTGGAGAGTGGTGTATAAGCATTGTGCATTAGACAGGACGAAGAAGAAGGTGAATGTGTCAGAAGACTGTCATGCGGAGTCACTGGGTGGCTTGGTTGTGAGTCATAGCTTTTAGTTGGAGATTTAACTCTGTATTTTTCAATCCTGATTGAGGGCATCTTGATGACTTGGATTCAGTTTCTTTATTTAGGAATTCTTGTTTTGGGCTAGGTCGTGTTGGGTGGCGGGCCAGTTTCCTTTGGAGTCTGGCTTTGGCGGGAGTACGCTGCAGCTCAGTGGCTTTATGTGGCGTAATATACGTTGTGGGGGCACTTGCCCTCGATGAACCTGGCGAATTTGTCCTGCTCCGCACGGGGGGACCCGGGCGCTTTTTGGTACGGAAGCGCCTCGGATTGGCCCAGGAGGGAAGTAGGACCCTCGCAGCGTTAGTGCGTCTAGAGGGGGGACGTGTCAGTCGTTCCCCGAGTATTTGAGCAAAGTAAAAGCTAGAACTGAGTCTGCAGCGTCTCTTTGCCACCCTGGTTAGGTTAATTCATTATAAATAAAAGCTGTGACCTTTTTTAGCCAAGCTCTGGTTGTCTGTGTCGTTATTTATTAGTTTAAGTTAAGTAAGCTATACAAGGTTGTTAAGGGTTAGAAGCAATAAACCAATGTATTTCTTATGTAAAATATATTAATTTCACTATTTTATTTAGCAGCTGTAAATTGTATTTTTTGTTTTTCAGTTAACTGTGATCTACAGTACTGTATGAATTAACTGCACATCACACACATCATGGTCCAAGTCACAACTGCACTGTTCGCATGAAGACAGCATCTCATCACAGTGCATAAACTTAGTAAAAATATGTTTATTTCAAGATACAGATAAGTCCTGCTACATCTAGCCTCAATACACCACACAGTGTGACTTGCCTGTTGTTAGTAAGGTGCCAAGTCCCGTGCTACTCTGCTAACGTCAGGCATCTTTTTTGCCACAAATACACATCTAAGTCACAATGCGATGCGACTATGAAGCACCAGCAGACTGTGCTGACTAATTTGATATGCGACTCTTGTATATCTTTGTGCACCTGAGTCTGTATATGAAGCACAATGGAACATTGAATGAAAAAAGCTGCGACCGCTACATTATAGCACTTCGTATACAGATTTAGAGACTCGAGGTGCCTACACACATAGCTATATTTTACACGATTTGGCTGATTTTGACGAATCGTGACGACAAATCGTGTAAAATATGCCCAAATCGTGAGTGTCCAATCATGATCATGATGCCAATGCGCATCCCCGCTCGTCGTATATCGCATCTTCAGATCTGCCGTGCTGTAGGACAGATTTACCAATCCGGGACACGATGTGGTGCCGATCTTGAGTACTTTTACTCACGATGTATCTCATGATTCATCGTACGTTGCGTATTTTGACTAACAGGACCCTGTACATGCCAAATCGCCATCTTGTGCAGCATCGTGGATAGAAGGAGAAGGACACACGATTGAGCCTGCACACCTGAAGTCTGGATTTCTGCACTTTGGTGAGTATTGGGACTGTATTGATGCAACCCCACTGCCCACCAATGTGTGCCACCCACCTACCCACCAATGTGTGCCACCCACTTATATGACCCAGCCACTGCCAACCGAAATGAGGCAGGTGATGGCTAGGTCAAGCATTAACCTCCCATGTCCACCAATGTGTGCCACCCACCTACCCACCAATGTGTGCCACCCACCTATAAATGCATGACCCAGCCACCGCCTGCCAAAATGAGGCAGGCAGTGACTGGGTCATGCATTAACCTCCCATGTCCACCAATGTGCACCACCTACCTACCCACCAATGTACACCACCCACCTATAACTGCATGACCCAGCCACCAGCTGCCGAAATGAGGCGGGTAGTGGCTGGGTCATGCATTAACCTCCCATGTCCACCAATATGCACCACCCACCTACCCACCAATGTGTGCCACCCACCTACCCACCAATGTGTGCCACCCACCTATAAATGCATGACCCAGCCACCGCCTGCCAAAATGAGGCAGGCAGTGACTGGGTCATGCATTAACCTCCCATGTCCACCAATGTGCACCACCTACCTACCCACCAATGTACACCACCCACCTATAACTGCATGACCCAGCCACCAGCTGCCGAAATGAGGCGGGTAGTGGCTGGGTCAAGCATTAACCTCCCATGTCCACCAATGTGTGCCACCCATCTACCCACCAATGTGTGCCACCCACCTATAAATGCATGACCCAGCCACCACCTGCCAAAATGAGGCAGGCAGTGACTGGGTCATGCATTAACCTCCCATGTCCACCAATGTGCACCACCTACCTACCCACCAATGTACACCACCCACCTATAACTGCATGACCCAGCCACCAGCTGCCGAAATGAGGCGGGTAGTGGCTGGGTCAAGCATTAACCTCCCATGCCCACCAATGTGTGCCACCCATCTACCCACCAATGTGTGCCACCCATCTACCCACCAAAGTGTGCCACCCACCTATAAATAGATAGAAGGAGAAGGACACACGATTGAGCCTGCATACCTGAAGTCTGGATTTCTGCACTTTGGTGAGTATTGGGACTGTATTGATGCAACCCCACTGCCCACCAATGTGTGCCACCCACCTACCCACCAATGTGTGCCACCCACTTATATGACCCAGCCACTGCCAACCAAAATGAGGCAGGCGATGGCTAGGTCAAGCATTAACCTCCCATGTCCACCAATGTGCCACCCATCTACCCACCAAAGTGTGCCACCCACCTATAAATGCATGACCCAGCCACCGCCTGCCGAAATGAAGTGAGTGGTGGCTGGGTCATGCATTAACCTCCCATGTCCACCAATATGCACCACCCACCTACCCACCAATGTGTGCCACCCACCAATAAATGCATGACCCAGCCACCACCCGCCGAAATGAGGTGGGCGGTGGTTGGGTCATGCATTAACCTCCCATGTCCACCAATGTGCACCACCTACCTACCCATTAATGTGTGCCACCCACCTATAAATGCATGACCCAGCCACCACCAGCTGAAATGAGGTGGGCGGTGGCTGGGTCATGCATTATACTCCAATGCCCACCAATGTGTGCCACCCACCTACCCACTCACTGCCCACCAATGTGATGAGCCACCTAATAAATACCTAAAAAATATGAAAACACTCCAAATATATTAAAATTTCATAAACAAATATATTACAACAAGATAATCAAATACATTGCAACAACATAAACACTTCTATTACAACAACATAAAATATATTTCAACAGCATTAACAAATATATTAGCTTTGTTTATGTTGCTGTAATATATTTGTTTATGATGTTGTATTGTAACACCATAAACAAATGTATTGCAACAACATAAACAAATACATTGCAACAACAAACAAATCTATTACATCAGCATAAACAAATATATTAAAAATTGAAAAAAAAAACATTTTACAACACAATTAAAAATACATTAAATTCCTGTAAAAAACATATTACAATACAATAAAAACACACTACATTCCTGTAAAAATACATATTAACATACAATTAAAAACACATTAAAATCCTGTAAAAAAAACATATTACAATACAAGTAAAAACACATTACATTCCTGTAAAAAAACATATTAAAACATCTTTAAAACTGTGCAAATAAACATTAAAAGTCACAAAACAATTTACAATTATAGCTAAAAATTGATATGTCCTTATTTTTTATTCTTCCTAGGAATGTCTATGGATAGCGAGTGCGAGTTTGTGACTGGATCTCTCAAGATCGTACAGTCCAAAGAATGTCTATGGCGGATAAGCTGTAGACAATACCATATTAAGTCTCAGAAATTCGCAGCTTTGGAGGAGTTGTTAGAGTACATAAAAAAGTTTATTACAGATGCTACTCTGAAAACAGTCTTCCAGAAAATACAGAACTTGCGTACGGTCTACGTCAAAGAGAAGAAGAAAGTGGACGATTCGAGCAGGCACTGACGACATGTATCATCCAACACTGTGGTAGTATAACTTGATAAGCTTCATCAGGAGCCACAATGCCAGGAGCCACAATGATCAGGAGCCACAATGCCAGTCTGTCGTCCTGATGGCTGTGCAAGAGGGAGAAGAGGTGGCAGTAGTGAGTGGACTGTCTGAGGAAGTTTTGGTAAGTAGAAACACAGTTCATAAACCAAAACATTTTAGATCAATCTCAATTGTCCACAATAGTCAGTTATCTCACAGACAGTCCTCCTGCCATGGCACCGCGCCTGGTCCATTGAAATAGGCCATATACTCCTCCCTCACTCTTTTGGCACGAGCGGTTGATGTTGTTGGAATTGGAGGTGCAGACACTGATGTAAACTGGGCAATCTCCTCTGGATGTCCTGCATCTTCTGGTCTATCTGTGACTGGGCCTCGTTGTGTAGTTTTTCTTTGCAGAAAGTTATGCAGCACACAGCATGCCATCATGACCCAGACTATCTTGTCCACAAGTAGGTATATGGTGGTGTGGAAAATGCGGAAGCGGTTGCTGAGTATTCCAAATGCATTTTCCACAATGTACCCTGCCCGGGATAGACGATAGTTGTAGATCCTCTTCTGTCTGGTCAGGTCCCTCTGTGCAAATGGCTTCATCACATGTTCATGTAAAACAAAAGCCTCATCTGCAACGAAAACATAATTTAGGACGTGCTTTGTCTCGTGCAGTGACGGCAAGTTGAGGGTTTTGTTGGTGAGTCTCTGGTAGAATGCCGTCTGTTTGAAGGACCCACCATCCGAAGCATAGCCATTCTTGCCAACATGCACAAACAAAAATTTGTAGTTGGCATTTACCACTGCCATGAGAACGATGCTGAAGAAGCCTTTATAGTTGTAGTAATAGGATCCAGTGTTGGCAGGTGGGTTGATGCGTATGTGTTTTCTATCGATGGCTCCTCCGCAATTAGGGAATTCCAATGTTGTTGAAATTCTTCAGCGATGCTCTTCCACTCATCCACGGTGTTTGGAAACTGTAAAAATAATAAAAAAATGGGTTGAAACATGACTATAATATTGTTTCTCCATATTTTTTTCCTATATAGGCTCACACCCAAGAGCCTGATATGTCTTCCACGCCGGACCTAAATTTGATCGGGTACAGCGAGGTGGATACTTCTTCCCCAGTGCCAACAACCATTCAACCCCCCCTCCCCATCATGTTCCGCACCTCCCCAAAGAAAAAAGAAAAGCCAGGGGGAAAAGCAGCCATACATAGAGCAGGAAGACATATTTCTACTACAAGCGGAATGCATCCTGCAAAAACAACCGGACAACATTGATGATTTCACAGCGCATATCAATAGCACAATGCATAAAATGGATGACCCAACAAAGAAAAATTTCCTAAGGCTGGTGTATGAGCTATTAATAAGGTCACTAAATTGTATTACAGTGTTACTAGATCACATATATATGTATTTATATTAGGGATGTGCAGGCTCGGATAGGTTCGAGTTTGCACGTGGAGTTCGGATTTTTCCCTCCAAAAAAACGGAACTCAGAAAGAGGCAAAACGTCATCTTACATGGACGAACATCATCATTCCTGGACAAAGGTCCAGGAATGATGTTCGTCCATGTAAGATGACGTTTTGCCTCTTTCTGAGTTCCGTTTTTTTGGAGGGAAAAATCCGAACTCCACGTGCAAACTCGAACCTATCCGAGCCTGCACATCCCTAATTTATATATCATCCTGTAATAAATATGTATATGTAGCCAACTACATGTATAGGTATGAAAGGGGTATATATACACCTCCAGGTGCGGCACTCGGCGGACTTAAATAATCATATCTGCACAGAGATTACTGCAACGTTTCGGGCTTTAATCACCCTTCATCAGGCTTCATATTACAAAGGGCGAATAAAGCCCGAAACGTTGCAGTAATCTCTGTGCAGATATGATTATTTAACAAGTCAGCCGAGTGCCGCACATGGAGAAGGTTTAGTAGTGAGCACCGCGTAAATCTAAGATTTGGAAGGAGCGTGCCAGGCCGTTTGGGAGATTTTATATGTATCTATAGTAAATAAATATATATATATATATATATATATATATATGGGGTGTGCACCGGCCACTTTTCGTGTTTCGTGTTTCGTGTTTTGTGTTTTGGTTTTGGATCTGGATTGGTTTTGCCAAAACCACCCTTCTGTGTTTTGGGTTCTGTGATTTGGATCTGTATTTTTTTTTTTTAAAAAGCATAAAAACAGCTAAAATCACAGAATTTGTGGGTTTTTCTGCTCCTATGCTGTTATTAACCTTAATTTCCACTCATTTCCAGTCTATTCTGAACACCTCACAATAGTGTTTTTATGTCCAAAAGGTTGCACTGAGGTAGCTGGATGACTATGCTAAGAGATACGAGTGGGCGGCACAAACACGTGGCCCATCTAGGAGTGACACTGCAGTGGCAGACAGGATGGCAGTTTGAAAAACTAGGCCCCAAACAGTACATAATGCAAAGAAAAAAAAGAGGTGCAAGATGGAATTGTCCTTGGGCCCTCCCACCCACCCTTATGTTGTATAAACAGGACATGCACACTTTAACAAAGCAATCATTTCAGCGCCAGGGTCTGCCACACGACTGTGGCTGAAATGATTGGTTCATTTGGGCCCCCACAAAACAAGCTGGCAATTAATCTGTCCCTGCACAAACTGGCTCAACGGTGTTGTGTACATCCTCATCCTCACAGAGTATAAACTCGTCCCCGCTGGAATCCACCACCACAGGTCCCTCTGTACGTTCTGGAGGCTGGTCTCCCTGGAAGAGTTGATAATTCATTTTTATGAATATCATCTTCTCCACATTTTGTGGAAGCAACCTCCTATGCCTTTCGCTGACAAGGTTCCCGGCTGCACTAAACACTCTTTCGGAGTACACACTGGAGGGGGGCAACTCAGGTAAAATAGAGCCAGTTTGTACAGGGGCCCCCAAATTGCCTCTTTTTCCTGCCAGTACAGGTACGGACTGACTGTACGGACTACTTGGATGCTGTCACCGATGTAATCCTCCACCATTCTGTCAATGGTGACAGTATCATATGCAGTGACAGTAGACATGTCAGAAATTGTTGCCAGGTCCTTCAGTCAGATATCCAAACTTGGTCCTGCCTGCCCAGCATCACCGCCAGCGGGTTGCTTAGGATACCTAAGTTTTTTTTCCTGGCAGCCCCAGTTGCGGGAGAAAATGAAGAAGGAGCTGTTGACGTGTCACGTTCCGCTTCAGCTGACAGTGTTTTCACCAGCAGGTCTTTGCACCTCTGCAGGCTTGTGTCGGCCGGAAAGAGAGACACCACATAGGCTTTAAACCTAGGATCGAGCACAGTGGCCAAAATGTAGTGGTCTGATTTCAACAGATTGACCACCCTGGAATCCTGGCAAAGCAAATGAAGTGCTTCATCCACAAGTCCCACATGCCAAGCGGAATCGCTCCGTCTTAGCTCCTCCTTCACTTTCTCCAGCTGCTTCTGCAAAAGCCTGATGAGGGGAATGACCTGACTCAAGCTGGCAGTGTCTGAACTGACTTCACGTGTGGCAAGTTCGAAGGGCTGGAGAACCTTGCACAACACGGAAATCATTCTCCACTGCGCTTGAGTCAGGTGCATACCCCCTCCTTTGCCTATGTCATAGGTGGATGTATAGGCTTTAATGGCCTTTTGCTGCTCCTCCATCCTCTGAAGCATATAGAGGGTTGAGTTCCACCGCATCACAACCTCTTCCTTCAGGTGATGGCGGGGCAGGTTCAAGAGTGTTTGCTGGCGCTCTAGTCTTTGGCACGCAGTCGCTGAATGGCGAAAGTGGCCAGAAATTTTTCGGGCCACCCAAAGCGGCTCCTGCACGCCCCTGTCGCTTTTCAGAAAATTCTGCACCACCAAGTTTATTGTGTGAGCAAAACATGGGACGTGCTGGAATTTGCCCAGATGTAATGCCCGCACAATATTGGTGGCATTGTCAGATATCACAAATCCCCAGGAGAGTCTAAGTGGGGTAAGCCACTGGGCGATGATTTCCCTCAGTTTCTCTAAGAGGTTGTCGGCGGTGTGCCTCTTACTGAAACCGGTGATACACAGCGTAGCCTGCCTTGGAACGAGCTGGCGTTTCTGAGATGCTGCTACTGGTGATGCTGCTGTTGTTGGTGGGTAAGGTGATACATCTACCCAGTGGGCTGTCACAGTCATATAGTCCTTAGTCTGCCCTGTTCCACTTGTCCACATGTCCGTGGTTAAGTGGACATTGGGTACAAGCCCATTTTTCAGGACACTGAGGACACTTTTTCTGAAGTTTCTGTACAGTCTCGGTATCACCTGCCTAGTGAAGTGGTATCTAGACGGGATTTGGAACCGGGGACACACTACCTCCATCAATTGTCTAAATCCCACTGCACTAATGGTGGATACCGGATGCACGTCTAAACACCAACATAGCAGTCAAGGCCTCAGTTATACGTTTGCTTCAAGATGACTGCTGTCATACTTCATCCTCCTCGCTAAGGACTATTGGAGGGTCAATTGTTTAGTAAAAGTAGTGGTGTTCCTACTTCCTCTCTGGGATGATGAACGACTCCCAGCAGGAGCAACAGCAGCAGCGGCAGCAGTAGGTGTAGCAATGCAGGATCCTCTGGAGGAATCCCGGATGTGAGAGTCAGTCATGCTAGTGACATGGTCTGCAGGACTACTTCCGATCCTGACTAAGGAAGAAATTGACGAGGAGGGAGTTGACGGTGTGGTTTGCAGGCGCTTGGATTCAACAGGACAACGGGATTTAGGTGTCCCTGGACTGCTTACGGTCTTAGCCAAAGTTTCTGAATTTGGCAGTAACTTTTAATGAACGTGCTACAGGTGCATTATAAGGGAGGATGTTTCTAGGTGGTTGACGTCCCTACCCCTACTTATTTCACCTTTACATATGGTACATATGGCAAGACAGTTGTTGTCCGGATTTGGATAGAAATATTGCCACACCAAAGAGGTGGAATGTTTGGTCTTCTGCCCAGGCATGACTGTGATGGGCTTTTTCATCCCACGGACAACATCTGTCTCCCCCGGAGCCTGATTTAAACAAACCACATCACCATCAGAGTCCTCCTCGCCAACTTCCTCCTCAGTGCCAGCTACACCAGTATCCTCATCCTGTTGTACTTCAACAGTGATATCTTCAATTTGCATGTCAGCAAGTGGACTGTGGGTGCTCCTTTCAGCACTTGCAGGGGGCATGCAAATGGTGGAAAGAGCCACCTCTTCCCGTCCAGTGCTGGGAAGGTCAGGCATCGCAACCGCCACCACACTTGGACTCTCCTTGGGGATTTATGATATCTTCTTAGAACGCACAGTTCTTTGCTGTGCTTTTGCCAGCTTAACTCGTTGTGAAGCTGAACTACTAGTCATGAACATAGGGAAAGACCTTAGCCGTTCCTTGCCACTTCGTGTCGTAAATGGCATATTGGCAAGTTTTCGTTTCTCTTCAGATGATTTAAATGTTTTTTTTAAGGTCATTTTCCTGAACTTTGTCATTTGGGATTGTATGTGCCCTCTACTATGACATTGGGCATCGGCCTTGGCAGACGACGATGATGGCATGTTATAGTCTATGTCATGACTAGTGGCAGCAGCTTCAGCACTAGGAGGAAGTGGTTCTTGATCTTTCCCTATTTTATTTTTATCTGAGAAATTTTGGTCCTCCAATTATGTTATATTGATATATATGTGCGGCTAAGGCGCACACAAACACAGAAAATTATTTTTTATTTTTGTTGGAGACTAGTGCACTTTGTGGGTTCCACCACCCTTTAAGAAATGAGCCAGCCGGCTCTTTACTTATGGGACACAGGCGCACGCTTGGCGCTACTCCTTTGTTGATGCACGTACAGTGCACACAATTCACAAAGACAGAAAAAAAAGATTTTTTTATTCTTTGTGGAGCGCACTTTGAGGGTTACACCACCCTTTAACAGACAAGCCAGCCGGCCCTTTACTTATGGGACACAGGCGCACGCTTGGCGCTGCTCCTTTGTTGATGCACGTGCAGCCACAGTGCACACAATTCACAAACACAGAAAATATTTTTTTATTTTGTTTGGAGTGCACTTAGGGGGTTACAGCACCCTTTAACAGTCAAGCCAGCCGGCCCTTTACTTATGAAACAGGTGCACGCTTGGCACTACTTTGTTGATGCACGTGCGGCTACTGCGCACACAATTCACAAACACAGAAAAAATATTTATTTTTTTTGCACTTGGACGAGCAACCCTGATGGACAGAGCACCCCCTGGACAACACTACAGCACCCCTTTAGGACTGGGACACTGCACAGGACTTTGGAGTGGACACAGCCCCTATGGACAACTGACTGCACAACACAGTCCAGCCAGCCCCTATGGACTTTGGAGGAGTGGACACATCCCCTATGGACAACAGCAGCACAGCACAACACAGCCAGCCCCTATGGACTTTGGAGGAGTGGACACAGCCCCTATGGACAATAGCAGCACAGCACAACACAGCCAGCCCCTATGGACTTTGGAGGAGTGGACACAGCCCCTATGGACTTTGGAGGAGTGGACACAGCCCCTATGGACAACAACAGCAGCACAGCACAACACAGCCAGCCCCTATGGACTTTGGAGGAGTGGACACAGCCCCTATGGACAACAGCAGCACAGCACAGCAAAGCAATACACTACACTACACAGCCCAGCCAGCCCCAACTCCCACCCTCCCTCTTCACTGTCCACAGCCGAGTGAGAAAATGGCGCCGACGCGGGTACCTTATATAGAATCCAAAACCCGTGAGACCCGGAAGGCGGGATGATGACGTTTTGCCTCTATTTCAGTTCCGAATCAGGCGGGAAAAGTCGAGCCTGACTCGGATCGGGGGCGTTCGGATTTCAGAAATCTGAACCCACTCACCCCTAAAATATATATATTTATATATTAGGGGTGAGCGGGGTGCAGTCAGTTGTCCATAGGAGCTGTGTCCACTCCAAAGTCCTGTGCAGTGTCCCACTCCTAAAGGGCTGCTGTAGTGTTGTCCAGGGTGTGATCTGTCCATCAGGGGTGCTCCCCCCAAGTGCAAAAAAAATTAATATTTTTTTTGTGTTTGTGAATTGTGTGCGCAGTAGCCGCACGTGCATCAACAAAGTAGCGCCAAAAGTGCGCCTGTGTCATAGGTAACGGGCTGGCTGGCTTGACCGTTAAAGGGTGCTGTAACCCCCAAAGTGCACTCCAAACAAAATAAAAAAATATTTTCTGTGTTTGTGAATTGTGTGCACTGTGGCTGCACGTGCATCAACAAAGGAGCAGCGCCAAGCGTGCGCCTGTGTCCCATAAGTAAAGGGCCGGCTGGCTCATTTCTTAAAGGGTGGTGTAACCCACAAAGTGCACTAGTCTCCAACAAAAATAAAAAAATATTTTCTGTGTTTGTGTGCGCCTTAGCCGCACATATATATCAATATAACATAAATGGAGGACCAAACTTTCTCCGATAAAAATAAAATAGGGAAAGATCAAGAACCACTTCCTCCTAGTGCTGTTGCTGCTGCTGGGAGTTGTTCATCATCCCAGAGAGGAAGTAGGAACACCACTACTTCTACTAAACAATTGACCCTCCAACAGTCCTTAGCGAGGAGGATGAAGTACGACAGCAGTCATCCTGAAGCAAAACGTATAACTGAGGCCTTGTCTGCTATGTTGGTGTTTAGACGTGCATCCGGTATCCGCCATTAGTGCAGTGGGATATAGACAATTGATGGAGGTAGTGTGTCCCCGGTTCCAAATCCCGTCTAGATTCCACCTGCATCCTCAAATCAGCAGCAACAAGCGTGCGTCTGTCTGTTAAAGGGTGGTGTAACCCTCAAAGTGTGCTCCACAAACAATAAAAAAATTCTTTTTTTCTGTCTTTGTGAATTGTGTGGGCTGTAGCCGCACCTGCATCCTCAAAGCAGCAGCAACAAGCATGCATCTTTCTGTTAAAGGGTGGTGTAACCCTCAAAGTGCGCTCCACAAACAATAAAAACCTGTGCTGGCAGGAAAAAGAGGCAATTTGGGGGCCTCTGTACAAACTGGCTCTATTTTACCTGAGTTGTCCCCCCTCCAGTGTGTACTCCGAAAGAGTGTTTAGTGCAGCCGGGAACCTTGTCAGCGAAAGGCGTAGGAGGTTGCTTCCACAAAATGTGGAGAAGATGATGTTCATAAAAATTAATTATCAACTCTTCCAGGGAGACCAGCCTCCAGAACGTACAGAGGGACCTGTGGTGGTGGATTCCAGCGGGGACGAATTAATACTCTGTGAGGATGAGGATGTACACAACACTGAAGAGGGTGAGGAATCGGTGGATGAGGAGGATGATGACGACATCTTGCCTCCGTAGAGCCAGTTTGTGCAGGGACAGATTAATTGCCAGCTTGTTTTGTGGGGGCCCAAACGAACCAATCATTTCAGCCACAGTCGTGTGGCAGACCTTGGCGCTGAAATGATTGGTTTGTTAAAGTGTGCATGTCCTGTTTATACAACATAAGGGTGGGTGGGAGGGCCCAAGGACAATTCCATCTTGCACCTCTTTTTTTTATTTGCATTATATACTGTTTGGGACCTAGTTTTTCAAACTGCCATCCTGTCTGCCACTGCAGTGTCAATCCTAGATGGGCCACGAGTTTGTGCCGCCCACTCGTGTCGCTTAGCATAATCATCCAGCTACCTCGGTGCAACCTTTTGGACATAAAAACACTATTGTGAGGTGTGAGGTGTTCAGAATAGACTGGAAATGAGTGGAAATTAAGGTTATTGAGGTTAATAATAGCATAGGAGCAGAAAACCCCACAAATTCTGTGATTTTAGCTGTTTTTATGCTTTTTTTAAAAAAAAATACAGATCCAAAACCCAGAACCCAAAACACGGAAGGTTGGTTTTGGCAAAACCAATCCAGATCCAAAACACGAAGAAAGATCCAGATCCAAAACCAAAACACTAAAAGTGGCCGATGCACACCCCTAATATATATATATATATATAGGGGAGAGGGGAGTTTGGTCCGAGGGGACTGGCTGAACTCACTGAGTGCAGCAGCTCACACTGCACCTTCAGTTGCACACAGATATACAACTGTCGCATATCAAATGAATCAGCACAGTCTGTCGGTGCACACGCATTTTTCGCAAAAAAAGATGCCCGGTGGTAGCAGAGACTCATGACTCACCAAGAGGGGCTTTTTTAGCGCGACTGCAGCAAACATGTGTAAAGACACAGCTATAGTTTTATTAGTTTTAGTGTTTGTTGGGATAATATTTTCCTAGCAGGGAACCTTTACCTAATTGCTTAGAGGCAAACTGGCAAAACATTTTTTAGATACTTCTGTTGTAGATAGATAGATAGATAGATCGATCATGAACATATAAATACATATATTTCAATGGTAAAATGCATGCAATTTGAATTATATCACTTCAGTAGGATGATCATGTGTCAGGCTTAGATCCATACCTGCCATTGTGATGTCAGTCTCCTTTGTTGAGTCACTGCTTGCTAGGCTGGTCATGTGACAGGGTCACATCTTAAACAGCTAATGTGATGTCAGATTTCGTATAAATGCCACTGCTTTGGAAAAAGCAGTCAGTTGTGGGGGGGAGGGAAGAGGAAGGATGGGTGGGAGGAGGGAGGATGGGTGGGAGGGAGGAACGGAGAGGGAGGGTGGGGGCTAGGGAGTGAGGGTGGGAGGAGGGAGGTATGGTGGGGGTGGGAGGGATTTAGGGAGGGAGGAGGGATTTAGTGAGGGGAGAAGGGAGAGGGAGGGTGGGTGTTTGGGAGTGGGGGTGGGAGGGAGGAGGTAGGGTAGGGGTTAGGGAGTGAAGGTGGGAGGGATTTTGGGAGGGAGGATGTAGGTTTGGGAGTGGGGGTGGCAGGAATTTAAGGAGGGTGTGGGTTTGGGAGTGGGAGGGATTTAGGGATGGTGTGGGTTTTGGAGTGGAGTTGGGTGGGATTGAGGGAAGGTGGGGTTTAGGGAGTGGGGGTGGTAGGGATTTAGGGAGGGAGGAAGGGAGGAGAGAGGGTGGTGATTAGGGAGCTGGGGTGGGAAGAGGGAGGATGGGTGGGAAGAGGGTGAGAAGGAGGGGGGGTTTAAAGGGTGAGATGACAGAGGTTGGGAGGGATTTCGGGATGGAGGGAGTGAATGTGTGAGGTATGGAGTGTGGGATAGAGGGTGGGAGGGATTTAGGGAGGGTGGGAGTGTGAGAGGGGGTGATAGTGGGCAGATAGGAGTGTGAGTGGAAGGGATGGAGGGAGGGTGAGAGATAGCGTAGGAGCATGGGTGGGTAGGATGGTGGGAGGGATTTAGGCAGTGTGGGAGGGGGGAAGGGGCAGGAAGGAAGGGGGGGGGTGTTTATAGTTTTAGGGATGGAGGGATGGAAGTATAGTTTAGAAAGGAGTGGGCAGGAGGGAATTAGGGATGGAAAATGGATGGATGATCCCAGAAAGAAAACACTAATAATGAACTGGATGACAAAGTTAAAAAACATTAACTGCAATAAAAATATCATAGTAATATTAGTTGCTAGAAACTTAGCAGTCAGTGACCAGCTGCATCTTCTGCTGTGACATCTTACAGAGTAAGGTTAGCTTATGCTATGTTATATGAAAATAATATTGAATGTGTAAATATAGATACTGTAGAACATGGACAGCCTCCTGCTAAAATCCGGCCTACTACCTGAATTCAGCAGCTATGTCTGGAGGCTGTTTAATCCTTGATGAGTGGTGTATGGGAACTGCAGTGGGTGAGGTTCCAGCGACACCACTTTGAGTGCATCACCGCCAGACTGGCCCCGTCTGCTGCTTTGCCTATAACCACCCTCTTCTGTACAATCATTCAGGCTGCAGGTGTGACTGAAGTGATGTGTGCTTGACAACTTTAGAGTAGCATCTTAAGGTGCGTACACACTACACGATATATTCCCTGAGCGATATCGTGTAGTGTGTCCCCGGCAGGCTGTGCTCAATGTCGTTCATGACATTGAGCACAGCCGCTGAACGATATCATTAACGATATCGTTCAGCGCCGGGCTCTCTCCCCCATTCCCCAACATGCAGCAACCTGACGAGGTCGTCAGATTGTGCTGCATGTTCAGGCCATGGACAATGTCGGAAACGACCAGTGGGAGTGCGCATCGCTGGTCGTTTCCGACATAAAAGTGCACGATTTGTGCACGATTACTGAGCGATTGCACGATTACGATGTCGTAATCGTGCAGTCGCTCAGTAATATCGCCCAGTGTGTACCCACCTTTAGTTAGTGAGGTCATGAGTTGAAAAAAGTTGCATCTCATCACAGTGCATAACCTTAGTAAAAATATGTTTATTTTAATATACAGATAAGTCCTCCTACATCTAGCCTCAGTAAGGCGCCAAGTTCTGTGCTACTCTGTTAGTGTCAGGCATCTTTTTTGTCACCAATGCATCTAAGTTGCAATGCGATGTGACTATGAAGCACCAGGAGACTGTGCTGATTAATTTGATATGCGATATCTGTGTGCACCTGAGTCTGTATATGAAGCACAATGGAACATTGAATTAAAAAAGCTGCGAACGCTACATTATAGCACTTCGTATACAGATTTAGAGACTCAGTTGCACACAGATATACAAGTGTCGCATATCAAATGAATCAGCACAGACTGTTGGTGCACACACATTTTCAGCAAAAAAAGATGCAAAAAAGATGCCTGGTGGTAGCAGAGTCTCATAGCACCTGGAGCACCAAGAGGGGCATTTTTACCGCGACTGCAGCAAAGATATGTAAAGACTAGAGATGAGCGGGTCCGGTTCTCAAAGAACCAGACACACTCGAACTTACAGATTCAAGGCGAGATCTGAGTCCGGCTCAGGTTTCCTGCCTGACTCGGATCTCTAAGCGAGGCAACACATCATCATCCTGCTGTGTCGGATTATTGCGGGTTTTAGATTGTATAAAGGTCCCTCTCCACGGTGATCAGCACCATTTCCTTGCTGAGTTCCGGGCTGTGTCCATCCACGAGGGGCTGCTGCTTCATCTATGAGGGGCTGCAGTATCAGGGGTTGTTGTGTACATCTAGGGCAGGGGCTGCTGTGTCCATCCTTGGGTTTCTGACTGTGTCCATCCTGTGGCAAGGGCTGCAGGGGTGTATTCGTAAAAAATATTGACACTGGAAACGCAGTGTATTCGTAAAAATAAAAAATATTGTTACACTGTAAGTGGATAAAGCAGTGTATTCGTAAAAAATATTGTCACACTGTAAGTGTAAAACACAGTGTATTCATAAAAAATATTGTCACACTAAGTGCAAAACACAGTGTATTCATAAAAAATATTGTCACACTGTAAGTGCAAAATGCAGTGTATTCGTAAAAAATATTGTCACACTGTAAGTACAGAACGCAGTGTATTCGTAAAAAATGTTGACACTGTTAGTGCAAAACCCAGTGTATTCATAAAAATTATTGTCACACTGTAAGTGGAAAACGCAGTGTAGTTGTAAAAAATATTGTCACACTGTAAGTGCAAAACGCTGTGTATTCGTAAAAAATATTGTCACACTAAGGACCTCATTCAGAGCCGCTCACAAAAAGCGAACGCTCGCTCTGAATGAGAGTCGGAAGCTCACTACTGACATCACTGGTGATGTCAGTAGGGCCGCCCACAAACGGCAGGCATTCCTTCAGGAACGCCTCCGTTTGTTCATCCACACCGCCTACAAAACGGGGCGAGCAGTCAATCAACATCGACAGCCGCCCCGTTTGTAGCAAGCCCCGAAGCGAGTGAATTTCTCACTCACTCCGGGGCTTGCGCACGCTCATTGTACACGCTACGCATTCACAATGCACAACCGTTGACCCGCTTGCGAATGCATAGCGCTTGCGGGCGGGTCTGAATCAGGCCCTAAGTGCAAAACGCAGTATGTTCGTAAAAAATATTGTCACACTGTAAGTGCAAAACGCAGTGTGTTTGTAAAAAATATTGTCACACTAAGTGCAAAACACAGTGTATTCATAAAAAATATTGTCACACTATAAGTGCAAAATGCAGTGTATTCGTAAAAATTTTTGACACAGTGCAAAACGCAGTGTATTTCTAAAAATTATTGTCACACTGTAATTGGAAAATGCAGTGTAGTTGTAAAAAATATTGTCACACTGTGTGCAAAACGCTGTGTATTCGTAAAAATTATTGTCACACTAAGGACCTCATTCAGAGCCGCTCACAAAAAGCGAACGCTCGCTCTGAATGAGAGTCGGAAGCTCACTACTGACATCACTGGTGATGTCAGTAGGGCCGCCCACAAACGGCAGGCATTCCTTCAGGAACACCTCCGTTTGTCCATCCACCCACCCCCCCACACCGCCTACAAAACTGGGTGAGCTGTCAATCAACATCGACAGCCGCCCCGTTTATAGCGAGCCCCGGACCGAGTGAATTTCTCACTCACTTCGGGGCTTGCGCACGCTCATTGCACACGCCGCGCATGCGCAATGCACAACCATCGACCCGTTTGTGAGCGCATAGCACTTGCGAGCAGGTCTGAATCAGGCCCTACGTGCAAAACGCAGTATGTTCGTAAAAAAATATTGTCACACTGTTAGTGCAAAACGTAGTGTATTTCTAAAAATTATTGTCACACTGTAAGTGGAAAACGCAGTGTATTTCTAAAAATTATTGTCACACTGTAAGTGGAAAACGCAGTGTATTTGTAAAAAATATTGTCACACTGTAAGTGCAAAACGCTGTGTATTCGTAAAAAATATTGTCACACTAAGGACCTCATTCAGAGCCGCTCACAAAAGCGAACGCTCACTCTGAATAAGGGCGGCTGCTTTTTTTTTATTTTAAGCCGGCCTCCTGGCCGCTCTCTAAGCTGTGGGTGACCACCCACAGCTTTTGCGAGCGGCCAAGGTGATGGTTGCGATGGTCATGACCATCGAGACCATCAGGCTTGCGACGAGACCCTTGTGGTAGGGTCTCATCTGCCGCAAGCCCCAGTGAACTTCCGGCTCTAATAGAGCCGGAAGCTCACTACTGACATCACTGGAGATGTCAGTAGGGCCGCCCACGAACGGCAGGCATTCCTTCAGGAATGCCTCCGTTTGTCAATCCACCCCCCCCACACACTGCCTACAAAACGGGGTGAGCTGTCAATCAACATCGACAGCCGCCCAGTTTGTAGCAAGCCCCGGAGCGAGTGAATTTCTCACTCACTCCGGGGCTTGCGCACGCTCATTGCACACGCCACGCATGCGCAATGCACAACCGTTGCGAATGCATAGCGCTTGCGGGCGGGTCTGAATCAGGCCCTAAGTGCAAAACGCAGTATGTTCGTAAAAAATATTGTCACACTGTAAGTGCAAAACGCAGTGTATAGTATTCGTAAAAAAATGTTGACACTGTTAGTGGATACACAGTGTATTCGTAAAAAATATTGTCACACTGTAAGTGCAAAACGCAGTGTGTTCGTAAAAAATATTGTCACACTGTAAGTGCAAAACGCAGTGTATAGTATTCGTAAAAAATGTTGACACTGTTAGTGGATACACAGTGTATTCGTAAAAAATATTGTCACACTGTAATTGCTAAAACGCAGTGTGTTCGTAAAAAATATTGTCACACTAAGTGCAAAATGCAGTGTATTTGTAAAAAATATTTGTAACACTGTAAGTGGAAAACACAGTGTGTTCGTAAAAAATTATTGTCACTCTGTAAGTGCAAAACGCAGTGTATTCATAAAAAATATTGACACTGTTAGTGCCTACTCAGTGTATTTGTAAAAAATATTGTCAGACTATGTGCAAAACGCAGTGTATTCATAAAAAATATTGACACTGTTAGTGGAAAACGCAGTGTATTCATAAAAAATATTGACACTGTTAGTTGATACGCAGTGTATTCGTAACAAATATTGTCACGCTGTAAGGGGAAAACAGTGTATTCGTAAAAAATATTGTCACACTGTAGGTCATTGTTACCGCAGTGTAATATTTAAAATTGGTACAAATTGACGTGTGTACTATACCCCACTTTATTCATGTTTGTTATGGAGAACGATCAGTTGAGACTGCAGGAACGACATACTAGTGCTGAAGCTGCTGCCAGTGCCACCAGTCATGACGATACTAGTCCATCTATTTCATCTACTAAAGCCGATGCCCAAGTGCATACAGGGCTTAAGTCAAGGCATCTAAAATCAAGCAAGCAATGTTTTACAGTTTTAAAGAAAAAAAATGAAAAGCTAAGTTAGCTGCAGAGAAAGAAAAAAATTGGCAATATGCACAAAGTGGAAAAGAAAGGATAAGGCCATGGCCTTTATTTATGACTGGTGGTTCTGCATCTTGTTATGATGATGTAAGCCCTTCTCCCTGTAGAAGTGTCAAAAAAATTAAAATTGCTAAGGCACATGAACCAACTGTGTGCTGAGAAAAGTCACAGATCCCCGAGGAGAGTCCAAGTGTGTCCATGGTTGCCATATGTGAGCCTGACCTTTCTAATACTGTACTTGAAGAGGATCCTCCTTCCACCATTTGTGTGCCCTCTGCAAATGTGGGGGTAAGCAGCACAAGTCAACATGCTGACGTAGAATTCGAGGATGCTTAAGTGGAATTGCACCAGGAGGATGATGAGGATATTTCTGTAGTTGGCACTAACAAGAATGATGAGGATGTTGATGAAGTTGATGCATAGGGTGTTTGTGTAAAAACTGTAAATCAGGCAACAGTTGTTGCCCATGGTGGAAAAAAGCCCATTGTTATCATGCATGGGCAAAGGACCAAAACATCCACTTCTCATGTGTGGAATTATTTCCGCCCAAATTCGTACAACCTTTGTCAAGCCATCTGTAACCGTTGCCAAGTACCAGTGAGTAGAGGTAAGGACCTTAACCATCTAGGAACCTCCTCGATGTTCTGTCACTTGCAACACATTCATCTAATTGAAAAGGGTTTTCCAAATTCAGAAACTTTGGCTAAAAAAAATGTAACAACATTCAGTCCAGTGTCACCTAGCTGCTCCCTTTTCTCTGGATCCAAGCACCTACAATCTCCACCACCAACACCTGCATCATCATCAACATTCTTAATCATGATCAGAAGTAGTCCTGTATCCAATTTCATGAGAATGACTGACTCCTCTCCTATCCGTGGTTCCTCAGAAGGATCCTTGAGTGCTACGCCTGTTGCTGCTGTTGCTGTGAGTGGATCTTCATCCCAGAAGGGGACAAGGAAGATTACTTTTAGTTTAAATAAACAATTGACTGTCAAACAATCCTTTGCAATGGGGAACAAGTATGACAGCAGACACCCAGTTGCATAGCGGATTACTGACGCCATATCAGCTATACTGGTATTAGACATGCGTCCAGTATCCGCCATAAATACAGTGGGTTTTAGACAGTTAATGCAGGACCTGTGTCCCCGCTGCCATGTCCCTTATAGATTCCACTTCTCTAGATTAGCAATTCCCAATCTGTACAAGGACATTAAAAAACCTTATTAATGTCCTCCAAAATGCCATTGTGCCCACTGTCCACTTAACCACAGATATGTGGACAAGTGTGACAGGGCAAACTAAAGATTACATGACTGTGACAGCCCACTGGGTAGGTGTATTGCCTCCAACAGTGCAAACGGCAGCAACAGCATCTAACAAATGCCAGCTCATTCAGAGGCAGGCTCCTCTGTGTATCACCGGTTTCAATAAGAGGCATACCGATGGGAACCTCTTAGAAAAACTCAGGGAAATCATTGAAAAATGGCTTAGCCCACTTGGACTCTCCTCAGGATAGGTGATTTCTGACAATACCAGCACTATTGTATGAGCATTACATGTGGGCGAATTCAAGCACATCCTATGTTTTGCTAACACAATTAATTTGGTGGCACAACATTTTTTAAAAAATGATAGTGGCGGGCAGTAGATGATCCCGGTGGCCGAAAGATTTCAGGACATTTTCAACATTAAGCAACTGTGTGTCAAAAATTGCAAGCACCAGCAAGTACTGTTGAATTTGCCCTGCCATCAGCTGAAGCAAGAGGTAGTAACTTGGTAGAATTCTACCCTTTATATGCTTCAGTGGATGGAGGAGCAGCAAAAGGCCATCCAAGGCTACGCTATGGCCTATGACATAGGGAAAGGAGCGGAAATACACCTTAGTCAAACGCAGTGGAGAATAATTTTCATGTTGCGCAAGGTTCTCAAACCCTTTGAACTTGCCACATGTGAAGTTAGTTCAGACACTGCCAGCAATTCCACTAATCAGACTTTTGCAAAAGCAGCTGGAGAAACTGAAGAAGGAGCTGAAATGGAATGATTCCGCTAAGTATGTCGGACTTGTAGATCAAGCCCTTCATTTGCTTCACCAGGATCCAAGGGTCATCAATCTCTTGAAATCAGATCACTATATTTTGGCGATCATACTTGATCCTAGGTTTAAGTCATACCTTGTGTCTTTCTTTCTGACAGGCATAAATCTGAAAAGATGCAAACAGCTGTTGGTGAAAAACTTGTCAGCTCAAGCAGCACGTGATACGACAGCATCTCCTCCTTCAGTCTCTGTGGATGGCAGGAAAAAAAATTAATTTTCCTAAGAGACCCACTGCTGGTGGTGATGCAGATCAGTCAGCAAAACCTAATGACATCTGGTTGGGTCTGAAAGAACTGCCTACAATGAGTGACATGTCTACCGTGACTTTGTCTGATACGGTCACCATTCAGATAATGTTGTATGATTATTTTAGGGATAGCATCCAAATAGGCATGTCACTTAGTCCGTTTCACTACTGGCATGAAAAAGAGGCAATTTGGAGTCCCCAGAGCCGGCACTGGGCATAGGCATTATAAGCAAATGCCTAGGGGCGACTCAGAATGCTAGGGGCATTCCAGGGCTCTGCCTCTGTCTGTCTGCCTCCCCCCGCAACCGCTGCTCCCAGCCTCCCACCTCTACAGCGATGCTGGAGCTGCTACCCGCACTCGAGCTCCCTCACACCATGAGGGATTATGCTGCCACGATCAGAGCTCTCCCTGCCACACCTCCCATGGGCCTTTGCTGAGCAGAGCCGTGAGTAACAACTCACGGCTCTGCCTCCATCTAATAGATGCCTAGGCCCCCAGCCAGCCATTGCGAAGAATCACTGCTAGCCGCAGGTAAGAGACTATAATAACAACTAGGGATAAGTGGGTTCGGATTTCTGAAATCCGAACCCCCCCCCAAGCCCCCCTGATCCGAGTCGTATCCGAGTCAGGCTCGACTTTTCCCGCCTGACTCGGATCTGAAATCGAGGCAAAACGTCATCATCCCGCCTTCTGGATCTTGCGGGTTTTGGATTCTATAAAAGGTCCCCGCATTGACGCCATTTCTCACTCCGGCTGTGGACAGTGAAGAGGGAGGCTGGGAGCTAGGGCTGGCTGGGCTGTGTTGTGCTGCTGTTGTCCAAAGGGGCTGGCTGGGCTGTGTTGTGCTGCTGTCATAGGTGCTGGCTGGGCTGTGTTGTGCAGTGTCCCATAAAGGCTGTAGTCCTAGAGGGGTGCTGTAGTGTTGTCCAGGGGGTGACCTGTGCATCAGGGGTGCTCCCCCAAAGTGCACTCCAAAAAAAATTAATTTTTTTTCTGTGTGCACCTGTGTCATAAATCAAGGGCCGGCTGGCTTGTCCGTTAAAGGGTGCTGTAACCCCCAAAGTGCACTCCAAAAAAAAAAAAAAATTTTTTTTGTGTTTGTGACTTGTGTGCGCAGTAGCCGCACGTGCATCAACAAAGTAGCGCCAAGCGTGCACCTGTGTCATAAGTAAAGGGCCAGCTGGCTCATCTGTTAAAGGGTGGTGTAACCCCCATAGTGCACTCCAAACAAGATAAAAAATAATATTCTGTGTTTGTGAATTGTGTGTACTGTGGCTGCACATGCATCAACAAAGGAGCAGCGCCAAGCGTGCGCCTGTGTCCCATAAGCCTGTTAAAGGGTGGTGTAACCCCCGAAGTGCTCCAAAAAATAAAAAACAATTTTTTTTCTGTGTTTGTGACTTGTGTGCGCTGTAGCCGCACGTGAATCAACAAAGTAGTGCCAAGCGTGCGCCTGTGTCATAAGTAAAGGGCCGGTTGGCTCGTCCGTTAAAGAGTGCTGTAACCCCCTAAGTGGTTCTTCTTTTCTGTGTTGTGCACTGTACGTGCATCCTCAAAGCAGCAGCGCCAAGCGTGCGTCTGTCCGTTAAAGGGTGGTGTAACCCCCAAAGTGCGCTCCACAAAAAATAAACAATTCTTTTTTTTCTGTGTTTGTGTGTGAAATGCATGCGCAGTAGCCACACGTGCATCAACAAAGGAGCAGCGTCAAGCATATGCCTGTGTCCCATAAGTCTGTTAAAGGGTGGTGTAACCCCCAAAGTGCTCCAAAAAATAAAAAACTATTTTTCTCTGTGTTTGTGACTTGTGTGCGCTGTAGCCGCACGTGCATCAACACAGTAGCAGTGCCAAACGTGCGCCTGTGTCATAAGTCAAGGGCCGGTTTGGACATCTGGTCTGGACTGAAGGAAGTGCCAACAATTTCTGACATGTCTACTGTCACTGCATATGATACTGTCACCACTGACAGAATGGTGGAGGATTACATTGGTGACAGCATCCAAGTAGGGATGTCAGACAGTCCGTACCTGTACTGGCAGGAAAAAGAGGCAATTTGGAGGCCCCTGTACAAACTGGCTCTATTTTACCTGAGTTGCCCCCCCTCCAATGTGTACTCCGAAAGAGTGTTTAGTGCAGCCGGGAACCTTGTCAGCGAAAGGTGTAGGAGGTTGCTTCCACAAAATGTGGAAGGGTGGTGTAACCCCCAAAGTGCTCCAAAAAATAAAAAACTATTTTTCTCTGTGTTTGTGACTTGTGTGCGCTGTAGCCGCACGTGCATCAACACAGTAGCAGTGCCAAACGTGCGCCTGTGTCATAAGTCAAGGGCCGGTTTGGACATCTGGTCTGGACTGAAGGAAGTGCCAACAATTTCTGACATGTCTACTGTCACTGCATATGATACTGTCACCACTGACAGAATGGTGGAGGATTACATTGGTGACAGCATCCAAGTAGGGATGTCAGACAGTCCGTACCTGTACTGGCAGGAAAAAGAGGCAATTTGGAGGCCCCTGTACAAACTGGCTCTATTTTACCTGAGTTGCCCCCCCTCCAATGTGTACTCCGAAAGAGTGTTTAGTGCAGCCGGGAACCTTGTCAGCGAAAGGTGTAGGAGGTTGCTTCCACAAAATGTGGAGAAGATAATGTTCATAAAAATGAATTATCAACTCTTCCAGAGAGACCAGCCTCCAGAACGTACAGAGGGACCTGTGGTGGTGGATTCCAGCGGGGACGAATTAATACTCTGTGAGGATGAGGATGTACACAACACTGGCGAGGGTGAGGAATCGGTGGATGAGGAGGATGAGGATGACATCTTGCCTCCGTAGAGCCAGTTTGTGCAGGGACAGATTAATTGCCAGCTTGTTTTGTGGGGGCCCAAACGAACCAATCATTTAAGCCACAGTCGTGTGGCACACCCTGGTAGTGAAATGATTGGTTGTTAAAGTGTGCATGTCCTGTTTATACAACATAAGGGTGGGTGGGAGGACCCAAGGACAATTCCATCTTGCACCTCTTTTTTTTCTTTGCATTATATACTGTTTGGGGCCTAGTTTTTCAAACTGCCATCCTGTCTGCCACTGCAATGTCACTCCTAGATGGGCCACGTGTTTGTTCCGCCCACTATTGTCGCTTAGCATAGTCATCCAGCTACCTCGGTGCAACCTTTTGGACATAAAAACACAATTGTGAGGTGTTCAGAATAGACTGGAAATTAGTGGAAATTAAGGTTATTGAGGTTAATAATAGCATAGGAGCAGAAAAACCAACACATTCTGTGATTTTAGCTGTTTTTATGCTTTTTTAAAAAAAAAAATACAGATCCAAAACACAAAACCCAGAACCCAAAACACGGAAGGGTGGTTTTGGCAAAACCAATCCAGATCCAAAACATGAAGAAAGATCCAGATCCAAAACCAAAACACAAAACACGAAAAGTTGGCCGGTGCACACCCCTAATAACAACACACAGCACAGCATCATTAAATTTAGCCGTGCTGCGCCACAGCGCCAGCAGCATAATTAAAAATCAAAGGAGGCAGCCTTTCTCACTCTCTCACTCCGACTCTCGCTATGTTAGAGTGGTTTTGTCAGTGCTGTGTCTGACAGTGACTGACTATGAGAGGAGGTGGTGTAATCTCATCTGTATGTTATATATGTGTGTGTATGTATATATATATATATATATATATATATGTGTGTGTGTATCTATATATATATATATGTGTGTATATTATATATACATACATTTATATATATATATGTGTGTGTATATATATATATATATATATGTGTGTATATATATATATATATATATATGTGTGTATATATTTATATATACATACATTTATATATATAGTGCTCCAGATACTTTCAATAACACACACCGCTATACCATGGCTAATGACAATTTTTTTCCTTTCTCAGTCCAACTCTGGGCATATTAGGTGTGTTAAAAAAATGAATGTGTAGCTGGCTAGCTGGGGGAAAGGTTGGCACCCGTGACTGGGGCTGGGGGCAAAGAGTGGTTTTAAACCAATGTGTTATATTTGTCGTCCGCGGAAAAACAAAAAGATTGGTGGTGGAATTATCTGCTAGGGGGCACCAGTCAAAATTTTGCCTAGGGCACCAAATTGGCTAGGGCCGGCTCTGGGAGTTCCTTACACAAAATGGCTTTACTTTACGTTTAAGTTACCTTTAAGTTGCCCACCCTCCAGTGTGTACTCTGAAAGAGTTTTCAGCGCAGCCGGGAACTTTGTCAGTGATCGGTGTAGACGGTTACTTCCCCAAAATGTGGAAAAGATCATGTTCATCAAAATGAGTTACAAATTCCATGAGGAAGACCTTTACCAGCAATTAAGTAAAAAAAAACTACAAAAGCGTCTATAATGGTGGATTCCAGCAGTGACAAATTAATATTGTGTGAAGAGGAGGATGTACACACTGATGGGGATGATGATGACGATGATGACATCTGATCTTACCTATGTTGTAAAGCTAGTTTGTGTATGGGATCATTGCCACTAATGTCCACTGCGCTTTGGCAGCTTGTTTTGTGTGGAGTCCAAACAAACCAATCATTTCAGCCACAATTGGCAGTCCCTGTCGCTGAAGTGATTGGTTTGTTAAACTGTGAATGTCCTGTTTCATATATACAACATAAGTGTGGATGGGAGGGCCCAAGGACATTTCCATGTTGCACCTCTTTTCTTTGCATTATGTGCTGTTTGGGGCATTGCTGCCTGACATTTTTAATTTTATGGTTTATGAATGTCCAGAAATTGTAATGGCCATAGACAGCATCTCCTGCATGTCCCTTTCATTTCTTTAAAGAAAGTTCTAAACCACCAAATTGATGGGGTGGGCAAATATGAGCAGCAGCAGCACAGAGCATCTTCCTGCCAGGATGTGTGCAATAAAGTGCACTGCAAATACATTTAATACAAAAAATAGTTGTGTATATTGTTCACATACAAATATATTTACATGGTACAGTACATACACACTATCAGCCGATCTGCATACATTGTTGCAATTGTGATCCGTGACTAATGTCCTTTACTGGAGAACAAGAGGTCCCAGCTTGCTGGTACTTGGAGAACCACAAGTTCTCCAAGTACCAGCAAGCAGGGCATTAAGGGCCCACTGGTACTTATAGTTCACCTGCAAAATAAATATTTTAAAAACAACAGGAGACACACACTGAAGGTTAATTATTTTACTACACATGCACTCTCTCATTCACTCATCTGCACTCACATTACATAATTACCTGTCCCCTTGTCCAGTAGAATCCTGATCAGGACCTGTAAAAAAAAAAAACATGCTCACCTACCCCTTGGTTCTGGTCCTCATTGTTCCATGTAGGCATCCTTGGTCTTCTTAAAATAAATAAAAAAATAAAAATGCGGACCCAAAGGCATAGTACCATCCTCTAAGGATGGTCCTCTAATCTTTAGATAGCGTTACCCAATAGAAGCCTATGGGCATATTTTCGGGACGCCCTCTAAGAGGGATCCAATTGGATTCTTCCCAGCTCCCCCCGTGGTGTGAGCATGCCAGAGGGACTTCTAGGTCATAAACCCGGAAGTCACTCTATCGCAAAGGACAGCACTGACCGGGAGAGCTGTCCTTTGTGATTTTCTAGGTACATCCCGGCGATATTATCGCCGGTATGTACCAGATAATGGGCGGTATGTACGGCACTGTGGATGCAATGCTTAATACATCCCATCCTGAATGTTTTATTGCAATCATCTCATTAGATGTTAGGGTTTAAGTCATACTTGTCTAGAGGTAGGCTTAACTTGCTGCTCCCATTGACAGAATTATTTGATCTCCCAGGAGACTGTGCAGTCTCACCTTACTCTGGGGTTTCCAGACTTTCCAAGAAGTATGGATATCGGACGCAAGGCATTGAATGGGGTTTCCAACATCAAAACATGCAATGCAATAGCTAATGTTAGACAAAAGTTGAATAGGATTGAGGATATTTAAGAATACTGGATTTTACTATTTGGCTGTTGGTTGATGACAACTTTGTTGCTGGGTAAGTTACTATAGTGGTGATTTCGGTCAGCTGGTTCCATGAATACTTTATAAAAGATGAATGGCATATAGATTCAGAAAGGGAAAGTAAGTTTCCAATGAGCACCAACAATAGATATGAAACTTTTAACAATAGTGATTTTTTAGACAGGAACAGAAGGAAATCGAGAAGATTTTAGTTTTTAGAAGAAAAATTCGTAAACGGGGTCAAAGAGGGAAAAAAAACAATAAGAGGTCTAGCAAAAAAGGAGGAGTCTTTGCTAGCCTCCCAGATAGAGAAGGGATAGAGGAAACCAAGATTTTCAATTTGAGCAAACACGTGTTAACGGAAGACGAGAGTTCAGTCCTGAAGAAAGGACTTAAATTTGCTCCTGATAGTCAACTCAACAAATTTGAGACGTTTCTGGATATCCAAAAGTTTACCAGAAAGTTAGCATTAAAACGGTACTTTCTTAGTCAAAAGGGAGAAACTACACTAAATAGGGATCCTTTCAAACCAAAATCAACATTCAATCCCACATTCAGCAGGGGTTGTTTCGTGGAAAGCTTCAATAAAGCAGTTACCGCGGATATGGAGAAAATCATCCCGAAATGGGACAAAATACAGAACACTAGTAAAAAAGAAAGAGAAGCTATTAAGAATCTCAGTGAGAATGAAGAAATTATCATCAAACCTGCTGACAAGGGGGGGAGTGTTGTGATTATGGATATAGAGAAATATGAGAGAGAAATCGCCCGTCAACTGGAGGATAGATTAACTTATGCCACTTTACGTAGTAACCCCAGTGAACGAATAGAAAAAGAATTAAAAAACCTATTATCCAGGTATAAAATGGATGAAGTGATTACTGAGCGCGAAGAGAAATATATAACTGTGGAAGATCCTAGTCTTCCTGTCTTCTACATTCTACCTAAAATCCATAAGGACACACAGAACCCCCCGGGAAGACCCATAGTAGCTGGTACAGGATGTATAACATTGAACTTATCACATTATATTGACCATCATATTCAAACGGAAGTATTAAAAGTGAAATCATATATAAAAGATACGATGGACATCCTTCAGAAAATGAACAGATTTGAGTGGAAAGAAAGTTATATCCTAGCCACGGCAGATGTCAGCAGTCTCTATACTGTTATAGAACATTCAAAGGGTATAGAGGCTGTTAGAGACTATCTAAGTAGAAGTAACCTGGATATTAAAAAAGTCTCGTTTAGTTTAGATAGCATCAATTTTATTCTAAATAACAATTTTTTCTGGTACAATGGGAAATTTTACCAACAAAAGAGGGGAACGGCTATGGGTACACGGTTTGCCCCATCGTATGCGAACATTTTTATGGGTTTGTGGGAAGATCTTAATATATGGACGAACGATGATTTTTTAAAGAATATTAAAATTTGGTACCGTTTTATTGACGACATTATCTTTATCTGGGATGGTAGTCAAACGGAATTAGAGGATTTTTGTAATAGATTAAATGTAAACGATTTTAACATTCATTTAACATACCAAACTAGCAAGGAGTATATCAATTTCCTTGACTTAACTTTTTATATTGAGAATGGGAATCTTAAAACCAAATTATATTTTAAACCAACGGACAGCAATTCGTATTTATCTACAAAAAGTAACCATCATCCGGTATGGATTAAAAATGTACCCAAGGGACAAATGAGGAGGATTCGGCGTAATTGCACAGATGTTACAACATTTGAAGAACAAGCTGGTACCCTCAAAGAAAAATTTCTATCCAAAGGATACCAGGAAGAATGCCTAAACACTTATATTACGGAGCTCAGGAAGATTGATAGAACTAGTCTATTAGAATCTAAAAAAAGAACCAATAAAGAAGAAATGAACTTACCTTTTATTACCACTTACAGTAAACAATCGAAAGAAGTGGAAAAAGTGGTGAGAAAACACTGGCATTTATTAAATAGAGACCCGGTGCTGAAAACCATTATACCTATAAATCCTCAGTTTGTATATAGGAAGGCCCAATAATTTGAGAGATAAATTGGTGAAAAGTGCGATCCCTCCAAAGAAATCGGGAAGAATAAAAACAGCAGGCTTTCATAGATGTGGTTTGTGTTTAATGTGTAGAAATCACAACACACAAGTAAGCAAGATAGAAAAATTTAAGTCAACGAATACAAATTCCACATATGAGATTAAAGATTTCATAACATGTCATACAAAAGATTGTGTTTATTTGATAGAGTGTGAATGCGGCCTGCAGTATATAGGCCGCACGTCTAGACCGTTGAAAGATAGGTGGGTGGAACATCTGCGCAACATAAAGAAGGGCTTTATGAAGCATTCGCTATCTAAACACTTTTTAGAAAACCATAATAAATGTTGTAAGTCCTTGAAATATGTTATAGGTATCCAGAAAGTCTCTAAACATTGGCGAAAAAACCATGTAGATCAGAATTTGGCCCAAACGGAATTGAGGTGGATCCATAAAATGGGATCTTTAATACCAAATGGGCTGAACGTAGAGTTTGAATTAAAATGGTTTTTATAATATATAATAATTTTTAATATGATCTGTTTTTAATATGATCTGTTATTATACTCCATTTTTAATATGATCTGCTATTATACTTCATTTACCCTATTTTTACGATGGTTTTATGATATTTTTATGATGTATGATGTATTTTTAATTATTTATGGGAATTGCTATTTGCACAGTGAAGAGCTATAATTAATAATGGTGATCTGGATGCTATATACACTCGATTAGTTGGATTACAGATACAATTTTCTGCCCAGTTATATAACATCAATAGAGAGTGCATAATATGTATTTACACTTGAAAATGGTGATCTGGATGTTCGATGCGCTCCACGAGTTGGAACGCAAATATTTACTGCTGCAAAGAAAATAGCCAGCAGAGCGAGTACAGCGTCACTTCCATCGGAGGCGGTGTGCGTTCCATCGAGTGGAGCACACACGCAGGATGTAATGGCACTTCCGGGTGCTGTTGCCAGAAGAGGCGTGCGTTCCATTGAGTGGAACGCACGCACAAGGCCGTCAGAGGCCCACGCATGCGGGGATGACGTTAGTATACATCATCTCCGCTGGTTGTTATAAGAAGATCATCCGGAAGTGGTATGCGTTCCAGGTAATGGAACGCAAGCCGCTGAAAGTATATTTGAATGCCTAAAATTATATGGATTTGGGGAAATTGACATTAGATTATGGAAGGTGAGACAAAAGCTGCACTTTAGGGGGTAGCTGTACCCTATAGGAGCAGAATAGGATCACTGAGTGATGGACCAATAGGGAGATACCTCATGGTATTTAAGGAAGTAGTATATGGTGACCTACATACACCTTGATAAAGGCTCTATTGGAGCAGAAACGCGTTGGTGGGAAAGGAGCTGCTTTGAGAATACCAGGATTAGGGGTCAGAGGACATACCACTGCCACATAGACACCAGGGGGACCACATGAACCCACCCCGGGAGGTGACTGTTTGTATCCCTGTATATGCTATTTTGGGTGTGAATTGTCTTACACCCCTATATATCTGGTACGCAGCAATTTTTATGTGTTATGGATGTTATTTATGTGTTGAATAAACTGTACTTCACTATATACTATTTCTAATTTTTTTTGAGGAATTTTGACATATTCATTGGTTGAACCGTTTGAAAAGGAACAACGTAGGAATTTATTCCGGGGGAAATTTTCTTATTCATTAACTTTTCCTGAATCTGACTGTTACTCCAGAGGAGCGCGGGAATTGCAAGTACTGTATTGATTGTGGTTTATAGGGTGTAAGCAGCCACCCAAGCACTTCCTGCAGCACCATTGGATTGGTGCGCTCATTTCATTATATAATATTTACAATTATATAGCTTTGGGGAGTGGTTAGATGAGGATTATAAATGGGGCCATTTTGCATGGGATCAGCCTCTTTGCAGGATTTTCATAACCCACCATCGATCCCATTATATTTTGTTGTGTATTAACCTTGTTTTTCCCAATTTAGGGGAGGCGCAGCATGGCGGGAGTACGCTGCAGCTCAGTGGCTTTATGTGGTGCAAGATAACTGTGGGGGCACTTGCCCTCAATGTCCATGGCGAATTTGTCCTGCTCTGTGCGAGGGGACCTGGTCGCTTTTGTGCGGAAGCGCCTCGGATTGGTCCAGGAGGGAAGTGAGATCCTCGCAGCGTTAGTGCGTCTAGAAGAGGGGAAGTGTTAGTCGTCCCCCGAGTATTTTAACAAGGTGAAAGCTGGAACTGAGCCTGCAGTGTGTCTTTGCCACCCTGGTTAGGTTAATTAATTTAATTAGAAATAAAAAGCTGTGACCTTTTAGCCAAGCTCTGGTGTCTTTGTCTTTATTTGTAGTTTAAGTTACATAAGCTAATCAAGAATGTTAATGGTTTGGAGGTAATAACCAATGTAGATCTTATAGCCATCACATCATAACCATACAATGGTATAACGATCAATGGTTATACTGTGCACATGCCAGACATGTAATGATACAATTGACTGGCTCAGAATGAATGACAGGATCACATTTGTCCCATTTAGTGTTCCGGGCCAATAACTGCACACATTTGAGTTGTCAGGTTGATGCAGACGGATCTTACATGCTTTAGTATTGTGCATGATCCTGAACCAAGCGTATACAACTACAGGCGATGCTGATTTGTACTGTTCTTAGTCACATCTCCACTTACAGCTGAAGGGGTGTAACTGGGTAGTATTGAGGTATTCGCAAGTGTGCAATGTTTAGCAGGGTCATGTAGATGGAATTGCAGGCTATACAGAAGTACACACTGATCTCTTGCACCAGAAATAAGACAGGTGCAAGTGCACATTTATAATGATGACGACTATAAAACCTAGTGTATGGATAGGGAGGGGCGACAAAGTGGTGTACAGCTCATTGTTCTCCATCTACGCAATGTGGGAGCAAATATGACCGACTAGCATTCAACTCTGCATTGGCATCATAGCGAGGCTCTGCTGATCATGGTGCCCCAATTAACATATTATCAATCATTCCAGTAAACATTTTTGTAAAAGAAAAGTTTCCATGTGAATCATTTTTCTAGGGAGAAGTGGAGGTCGAGCTAAGTTCCGCTTTAATTAGACAGGACCTCTCCTAAAAAAAAACACATGGGGCTCATCACCCCGATAATTAACATTCTTACTCGCCGTGACCGCTGGAGCAATTCATCATTGCTCCGACGTGGAGACAGCTGATCCGAAAATCCGCTGTCTCCACAAAACATTCACTGCTCCCTTAGGACACAGGTGGATTTCTCAAGAAGCCACAAAAAAGAGTTACACAGTTGAGTCACATTATTATGACCACCTCCTACATTTGACGTCGGCAGCGTGTAGCTCATGAAGCACGCCACGCGCTGTGCGCTGCATGGTGGGTATATAGGGTGTGCAATAGGCCATCTACACACATATCACTCGTTGCTGTCATGGGTAAAAGGAGCAATTTATCCGAGTTGCAAAAAGGGATGATTACTGGCTTTCGAGCAAAGGGTGGCAGTATTTCTGAAACAGTGCAGTTTGTGAACTGTTCACATGCTGCTGTGGTGAAGGTGTATTGTGACTGGACAAATGGCACAATTACGAATTATCGATGTGGAAACTGCGGAGCACCACATGCCATTGACGTGAGAGGTTAACGTCAGCTACGAAGGTGCATGAGGTCCGACCGACACGCTACAGTGGAGCAGCTCACCCACAAAATGAACCTGGGGACCACCAAATGTGTGTCTAAAATTACAGTTCAGCGAACCCTTCTTTGTATGAGATTCCAAAGCAAACGGATGGTCACTACACCTATGCTAACGTAGGTGCATCAGCAGAAAAGACTTACATTTTCACGCCTGTATTGGAATTGGACCTCTGCTGATTGGTGAAGGGTTGCCTTCTCCTATGAGTCACGTTTTCTGCTTCATCAAATGGATGGATGTTGGCATGTCAGGTGAGAAACATCGGAGAATAAACACCCTGCAACCATGGCTGGAAGAACACAAGCTGGTGGAGACAGCGTTATGGTCTGGTGAATGTTTTCATGGCATTCTCTGGGCCCACTCATCCTTGTGGAAGGCACCCTCAACCGATTTATTTATGAATCCATCCTTGCAGAACACATACACCCATACATGCGGATTGTCTTCCCAGAGGCGGATGGGATCTTCCAGCAAGACAATGCGACATGTCACATGGCTCGAAATATCCGACAGTGGTTGGATGAGCACGACCAAGACTTCCAAGTACTTCCCTGGCCCCCTAATTCCCTGGACTTGAACCCAACTGAGCATTGTGGGACCACCTCAATCGTTGTGCTCGCTCTATGGATACTCTACCATGCACCCTCCAGCAACTGTAGGATGCACTGCAGTCAGCATGGCTCCAGGTACCTGTGCCAACCTACCAGCACCTTATTGAGTCACTCCCAGCAAGTCTAGCTGCTGTCCAGGCCGCAGTTACTCTGGCTATTAGCTGGTGGTCATAATAATGTGACTCGACTGTGTATATAACCAACACATTACAAAAAGAATGCATGCACAGAAAATCCAGTCGACAAATGTGATTTCACTGTTGTTTTTCAATCTGTTTTCATGATGATTACTAGTAGATACACTATAGGAGTACTACAATGTTTGCGAGCACCAAAAATGATAAAAAGTTTAATTTTTATATACACACTTAGGGACAATACTATTAATTTACAATCTATCGTGACAACACAGCTGCTCGCATTTCTCACTATTATTTTGTTCTCTACATTGACATATTCCATGTTTTGTGCGCTGTGTTTCACTTCATTAACAAAAATGCTACATTTAACTTTGAAAGTCGAAGCTCCATTGATTTGTATTTATTTATTTTTTAGATAATCTTTAATCTAATCTTCATGTGAACAGTCCCTATGGAATCCAGATGAAAGTTCTCAACTACTAAGATTGAAATTATTTAAATGGGTTATCCAACTTAACTTTAAAAAAAAAAAAAAGTATATATATACTGTCTATATACTTTACTGCAATTTATACCATCATGACACAGAGCGGCTCCCTGCAGAGAATCCAGCAGAGCTGTGAGTTTCCATGTTTCACAAATAAGCAACTGGGCTTGGTAATATACTGTAAATAAATGTGTATCTATGAAGTCTGAAGGCTAAAGTATTTGCATTTAGTAAATGTTTCAGACAATAGTTTCCTAGATAGATGTTACTGGGTCTAATAGCAAAGTGATCCCCCATTGCTGAAGTTAAGTTATAACTCCCATCAAGATCTGACCCATCTCAAGGCAATAACCTGTAATTACATGTCTGAAACTGTTTCCTTGTACCGCAAATACATAGTTTTAGATTTAGTAGCAGTAAACTCCAATTGCTAACTGCAAAATCAATAATCATCCAAGTCAAGGTGACCCTGAAATTCATGTCATGTGTTTTTCTGGTCCCTCTATGTGGCTAGTCACCATTTCAGTCATATGATCTGATATAGTCAGGGACAGAACACTACATCATTGGGTCCCATAGCAAACTTTGGGGAAACCCAGTTATGCCCTCTATTCATGTGGCCCCCGCTGCTCTTCTGATCATATACAGCGTAGGTGACTTGAAGCTCTTTTTCATTTAATAGCCACGGCTACTGCGCTGCACCCATGCAATAAAGGTAGTTCTGCCACTGGTAACTTTTTACCCAGTCCAGCCTTGTCCTCTTTTGCAGCGCTGCTGAGCGGGACAACCGGCGCAACACATAGGCAGTGTCACTGGGAACTCAGCGACGTTCAGCAACCAGGGTCTTCCCGCAGCTGGTTCATTCGCCTCCTCTTACATAGGAACAAATTAAGTATGTGACCGCTGCTGACACTTACTATTAGCTGCTGTGCCACAGCACTACTGCTGCCCAGTTTCATAACAGCACAGAGAGGCCGAACCAGGGGCAATGAGCATAGTGGCCAGTTGCTCTGGGGGACATTGTCCACCTTTGCAAATGAATTGAAGGGCACAGTTTTTCTAATTTTTGGAGGAGAGGGCATGACCATGCTTTTTGGATTTGGCCAAGCCCCCCCAGCACCTAGGCCTGTGTCTGCTCTCTACAACCCTGGACGGGTCCCCTTTGCAGCGCATACTATTTTTTCATTTTATTGTGGGGAGTGATCGTCCCCCAGTACCCGTGCCCTGTTCAGCTCTCTGACACCCCTGCCCATTTCTTGTCAATTCTTTCTGTATCTATTATGCAAAGAGACCTGGGGAGCTGGAGACAGAATTAGGTGTCTTGTGCTATTTTAAAAATGATTATTACAAATTGATAATACAAAATTTGTATCATGTCATTAATCTGGCTGTAGCGGGTAAGTTCAGACGACCAATGGGAGACTGAGGTGTTGCAAACAAGTAAGCTTTTTATTCCAGAGTTGAAAAGGCAGAGCCAGTGTAAATGCTTCTTACATAAGGCAAACACAATTCAGGAACAATAAATCAGCTTAAATGAGAGACAGCAGTTCAAACGAGCAGAGTATTCTCAGCAGTCATGGTTCAGATTGTCCAGCATAGAGAGAGCTGCTGAAGGTGCATCCTCTCCCTCACATTCCCCCTGACTAACTCAATCTACCAGGTTTTTATACCTTAGCTGGTCTTACTTGAGGTAAAGGTGTGGTTCCACCCTAGCTACAGGGAGGTTAACCCTTACCTCAGAATGTGGGAGAGACCCTCTCTGTCACACTGGCGCTGCACAAAGCTGTAGAAGAATGGATTGCTTTTGCATTGATACTGGCTGCAGGGTGCTTTTCCAGCTATGCGCCGGGCTGAGAGGCTCACAGGCAGCGACCCCCTCCCCAGCGCTCAGCGCGGGCACTGCATAAAATGTTTTTTTTTCTAAGGGGGCGTGGTGATGCATCCCGCGATTAGGCCATGCCCCCTTAACCCAGGCCCAGTGTGGCTGTCAGCGTACCTGCGCATGTGCGGCAGCTCTCTGTGCTTAGCCATTCAAAGAAGTCTCAGGAGGTGGCCAATGGAGCTGTAGGCACTCAGCAGTGGCCGGACCGGCGGGCAGTTGGGTGAACTGCACTCCAAAATGGCGGGCACTCAGCTGCACTGCACTCAGTTGTACTGTCCAGCTTCAGGTGCAGTTGATTGTGTGTGTGTGTGTGTGTATGTATGCAGTGCTGTTTTTCAGCAGGAACAAGCGAAAACTCCTTTTCCAGAAAAAAAGCCCTGTGTGTATGTACATATTTGTGTATATATATATATATATATATATATATATATATATAAATATATATATATATATATGTATTATATACATATGCCTGCTGGTGTCTCCCTTCTCTGTGCTCCATGCTGGCAACAGATGGGGTGAGAGGCCAGTAGGTGTCAGTATTGGATGCAGTCAGTCTGCGACTCTAGCAAGCGTTTTGTACTCGGTGTATGATTGCTTTATCAAGGATACTGACACCATCCGGCCTCCCCAACTCCCATCAAGCATGGAGCACAGAGACTGGGAACAGAAAAACTGTAGGGAGTGATAGAGTGAGTTTAGGGTAAGAAGGCTTTACAGCCATAAATGACCTATTTCCACTCTCACACAGTTTCTTAGAGGTGCAGAAAATATCGGAAAAGAGTTGTAACATAATCAGCAACTAATTGTATTGCTTTTATTCGCTTTAGTTTAAATGCTATTTTTTATTGTTTTATAGATTTATTGCTTGTTAATACAAGCTAACATGTTATTGCTACAGTTAACACACACAAATAGCGCAGTTTGCGCAACAGGTACAGGGGCTTGATGACGCAAATCGCAGTGAATCATGCCATCATGATTACTTCAGCCTTATGACAAACTGTTTTGTATGCTGCAGAACCAAAATAATTGAGTGATGGTGCACACTTGGCCTCTTTCTATGTTTCAGCCCAACATCTGGGCATGTTTGTATCATGTCCCAATTTTTTTATCTATATGTTTTGGGTTTTGTTTGAAATTGAATGCTGCTTTGCTTTCTCACCATGCTTAATATTTTGTGTTACACTGGTGGCTGAGCAATCAGTGGCAGAGTTCTTTCCTTTTTACATTACTACTATGATCTTTTATTTGTAAGGTTCCACATAGTGATCACAGTGTCGTACAAGGAGTATACATAGTAATAGCATAGCTTGACAAAAGTACAATAAATATCAGTTGACCTTTAGAACAACACAGAGCAATAAAACAAGGATAAGGAGAAGTAAAGAGGACAGGGCAGCTCTCTGTATCTTGAAGAGCAAATAGGCGAGTCGCAGGGAGAAGAAGGCCAACATGCACTTTCAGAGCTTTTAAATGGGACTTGGGGTTCAGTGTATCAATTTTAGCCCATAATGTCTAATTTCTTATCATCGCAAATTGCAACGTTAAAGAATTATTTTCAAAAGTATGTATTGAAAATGTTCAGTCGGAACAGCTGTTGCGAAAATGACTGTCCCAGCGATGTCCGGGTGACTTTTGAAGCTGCTTTGCCACAGCTATGAAAGCCATCTTCCTTGTCAGATGGTCACTGTGCATGCACCAATCAGAGTTCAGGAATGCGCAGTGTATGTTGCGGAAGGTCCAGAGCTCAGTGAACAGTGGTGGAATGGGTTAAGAGGTAAGTTAAAAAAAAATGTAAGTAATCATTTTAATTAGATTATTTTAATGTATTTATTTAATTTGTAATTTAAAATTTGAGTGTTGCAGACAACTCAAGAGAGCAGTGTAAGAGGACAAAACCAGTGGAGGGATCCCGAAAGATCCTGCTTATGCTAGGCTAGATTCCAGATGCTGTAATCTATCACATGCACACTCACTATATGTCCTATGTTTCAGCATTTATACATGAAGTGGTAATTATATATTGCAAAGAAAACAGCATTTCCGCATTTTTTTTGCCAAATAGACCCACTAAAACATCGGCCCTTAGGAAGCAAAAAGACAAGGAGTACTGGTGGCATGGGTAGTGCTAAAGTTCAGGCATGTCAAAGCTCTCATTGCCCATGAGAGTTTACATAGTAAGCAGAGGGGTGAATATTTGGGTAAGGTATGGGATCCCGGTGGTCGGGATGCCGCCGGTCAGAATACCGACAGCGGCATCCCGACTACCTTAAGTTAAGTACCCTCCCCCTTTCCCTACCCTAACCCTCCCTCCCTGGTGCCTTAACCTAACATCCCCCGCTAGTGCCTAAACCTAACCTACCCCTCCCTGCACCCTAAACCTAACCTCCCCCGCTTAGTGCTTAACCCAAACCCTCCCCTTAGGGTCTAACCCTAAACCTAACCATTCACCTCTCCCTACCCTAAACCTCCCTCCCCAGTGCCTAAACATAACCTCCCCCTCCCTGCACCCTAAACCTAACCCCCCCCGCCGCTTAGTGCCTAACCCAAACCCTCCCCTTAGGGTCTAACCCTAAACCTAACCATTCCCCTCTCCCTACCCTAACCCTCCCTCCCCGGTGCGTAAACATAACCTCCCCCTCCCTGCACCCTAAACCTAACCCCCCCCGCTTAGTGCCTAACCCAAACCCTCCCCTTAGGGTCTAACCCTAAACCTAACCATTCCCCTCTCCCTACCCTAACCCTACTTCCCCGGTGCCTAAACCTAACCTCCCCCGCTAGTGCCTAAACCTAACCTCCCCCCCACTTGGTGCCTAACCAAAATCCTCCACTTAGAGTCTAACCCTAAACCTAACCCTCCCCTAACCCGTGATATGTACATTTGGGAAACCGGCGGTCGGGATGCTGAACGTATCCCATGATCCTATATTAGGGGTGAGCGGGTTCGGATTTCTGAAATCCGAACCCCCCCGAGCCCCCCCGATCCGAGGCAGATCCGAGTCAGGCTCGACTTTTCCCGCCTGACTCGGATCTGAAATCGAGGCAAAACGTCATCATCCCGCCTTCCGAGTCTCGTGGGTTTTGGATCCTATATAAGGTACCCGCGTCGGCGCCATTTTCTCACTCGGCTGTGGACAGTGAAGAGGGAGGGTGGGAGTTAGGGCTGTGTAGTGTAGTGTAGTGTAGTGCTGCTGTTGTCCACTACTTCAAAGTCCATAGGGGCTGGCTGTGTTGTGCTGTGCTGCTGTTGTTAATAGGGGCTGTGTCCACTACTTCAAAGTCCATAGGGGCTGGCTGGACTGTGTTGTGCAGTCAGTTCTCCATAGGGGCTGTGTCCACTCCAAAGTCCTGTGCAGTGTCCCAGTCCTAAAGGGGTGCTGTAGTGTTGTCCAGGGGGTGCTCTGTCCATCAGGGGTGCTCCCCCCAAGTGCTAAAAAAATAATATATTTTCTGTGTTTGTGAATTGTGTGCGCAGTAGCCGCACGTGCATCAACAAAGTAGTGCCAAGCGTGCGCCTGTGTCATAAGTAAAGGGCCGGCTGGCTTGACCGTTAAAGGGTGCTGTAACCCCCAAAGTACACTCCAGTCCAAACCAAAAAAATAATATATTTTCTGTGTTTGTGAATTGTGTGCGCAGTAGCCGCACGTGCATCAACAAAGTAGTGCCAAGCGTGCGCCTGTGTCATAAGTAAAGGGCCGGCTGGCTTGACCATTAAAGGGTGCTGTAACCCCCGAAAGTACACTCCAGTCCAAACCAAAAAAAAATTATTTTCTGTGTTTGTGAATTGTGTGCGCAGTAGCCGCACGTGCATCAACAAAGTAGTGCCAAGCGTGCGCCTGTGTCATAAGTAAAGGGCTGGCTGGCTTGACCGTTAAAGGGTGCTATAACCCCCGAAAGTACACTCCAGTCCAAACCAAAAAAAAATTATTTTCTGTGTTTGTGAATTGTGTGCGCAGTAGCCGCACGTGCATCAACAAAGTAGTGCCAAGCGTGCGCCTGTGTCATAAGTAAAGGGCCGGCTGGCTTGACCGTTAAAGGGTGCTGTAACCCCCGAAAGTACACTCCAGTCCAAACCAAAAAAAAATAATTTTCTGTGTTTGTGAATTGTGTGCGCAGTAGCCGCACGTGCATCACCAAAGTAGTGCCAAGCGTGCGCCTGTGTCATAAGTAAAGGGCCGGCTGGCTTGACCGTTAAAGGGTGCTGTAACCCCCAAAAGTACACTCCAGTCCAAACCAAAAAAAAATTATTTTCTGTGTTTGTGAATTGTGTGCGCAGTAGCCGCACGTGCATCAACAAAGTAGTGCCAAGCGTGCGCCTGTGTCATAAGTAAAGGGCCGGCTGGCTTGACCGTTAAGGGTGCTGTAACCCCCGAAAGTACACTCCAGTCCAAAGCAAAAAAAAAATTATTTTCTGTGTTTGTGAATTGTGTGCGCAGTAGCCGCACGTGCATCAACAAAGTAGTGCCAAGCGTGCGCCTGTGTCATAAATAAAGGGCCGGCTGGCTTGACCGTTAAAGGGTGCTGTAACCCCCAAAGTACACTCCAGTCCAAAGCAAAAAAAAAATTATTTTCTGTGTTTGTGAATTGTGTGCGCAGTAGCCGCACGTGCATCAACAAAGTAGTGCCAAGCGTGCGCCTGTGTCATAAGTAAAGGGCCGGCTGGTTTGACCATTAAGGGTGCTGTAACCCCCGAAAGTACACTCCAGTCCAAACCAAAAAAAAAATTATTTTCTGTGTTTAGCCGCACGTATATATCAAATCGATATAACATAAATGGAGGACCAAACTTTCTCCGATAAAAATAAAATAGAGAAAGATCAAGAACCACTTCCTCCTAGTGCTGAAGCTGCTGCCACTAGTCATGACATAGACGATAACATGCCATCAACGTCGTCTGCCAAGGCCGATGCCCAATGTCATAGTAGAGGGCACATACAATCCCAAATGGCAAAGTTCAGGAAAATGACCTTGAAAAAGACATTTAAATCAGCTGAAGAGAAACGTAAACTTGCCAATATGCCATTTACGACACGGAGTGGCAAGGAACGGCTAAGGTCGATCCCTAGTATGTTCATGACTAGTGGTTCAGCTTCACATGACGATGGAAGCCCTCCTCCCACTAAAAAAATCAAAAGAGTTAAGCTGGCAAAAGCACAGCGAAGAACTGTGCTTTCTAAGAACATATCACAAATCCCCAAGGAGAGTCCAAGTGTGGTGGTGGTTGTGATGCCTGACCTTCCCAGCACTGGACGGGAAGAGGTGGCTCTTTCCACCATTTGCACGCCCCCTGCAAGTGCTGAAAGGAGCACCCACAGTCCACTTGCTGATATGCAAATTGAAGATGTCACTGTTGAAGTACAACAGGATGAGGATACTGGTGTAGCTGGCGCTGAGGAGGAAGTTGGCGAGGAGGATTCTGATGGTGATGTGGTTTGTTTAAATCAGGCTCCGGGGGAGACAGTTGTTGTCCGTGGGATGAAAAAGCCCATCACGGTCATGCCTGGGCAGAAGACCAAACATTCCACCTCTTTGGTCTGGCAATATTTCTATCCAAATCCGGACAACAACTGTCTTGCCATATGTACCATATGTAAAGGTGAAATAAGTAGGGGTAGGGACGTCAACCACCTAGGAACATCCTCCCTTATACGGCACCTGCAGCGCGTTCATAAAAAGTTACTGTCAAGTTCAGAAACTTTGGCTAAGACCGTAAGCAGTCCAGGGACACCTAAATCCCGTTGTCCTGTTGTATCCAAGCGCCTGCAAACCACACCGTCAACTCCCTCCTCGTCAATTTCCTCCTTAGTCAGGATCGGAAGTAGTCCTGCAGGCCATGTCACTGGCATGACTGACTCTCCTATCTGGGATTCCTCCGGAGGATGCTGCATTGCTACGCCTACTGCTGCCGCTGCTGCTGTTGCTGCTGCTGGGAGTCGTTCATCATCCCAGAGAGGAAGTAGGAACACCACTACTTTTACTAAACAATTGACCCTCCAACAGTCCTTAGCGAGGAGGATGAAGTACGACAGCAGTCATCCTGAAGCAAAACGTATAACTGAGGCCTTGACTGCTATGTTGGTGTTAGACGTGCGTCCGGTATCCGCCATTAGTGCAGTGGGATTTAGACAATTGATGGAGGTAGTGTGTCCCCGGTTCCAAATCCCGTCTAGATTCCACTTCACTAGGCAGGCGATACCGAGACTGTACAGAAACGTCAGAAAAAGTGTCCTCAGTGTCCTGAAAAATGCCATTGTACACAATGTCCACTTAACCACGGACATGTGGACAAGTGGAACAGGGCAGACTAAGGACTATATGACTGTGACAGCCCACTGGGTAGATGTATCACCTTACGCAGCAACAACAGCAGCGTCACCAGTAGCAGCATCTCAGAAACGCCAGCTCGTTACAAGGCAGGCTACGCTGTGTATCACCGGTTTCAGTAAGAGGCACACCGCCGACAACCTCTTAGAGAAACTGAGGGAAATCATCGCCCAGTGGCTTACCCCACTTAGACTCTCCTGGGGATTTGTGATATCTGACAACGCCACCAATATTGTGCGGGCATTACATCTGGGCAAATTCCAGCACATCCCATGTTTTGCTCACACAATAAACTTGGTGGTGCAGAATTTTCTGAAAAGCGACAGGGGCGTGCAGGAGACGCTTTGGGTGGCCCGAAAAATTTCTGGCCACTTTCGCCATTCAGCGACTGCGTGCCGAAGACTGGAGCGCCAGCAAACACTCTTGAACCTGCCCCGCCATCACCTGAAGCAAGAGGTTGTGACGCGGTGGAACTCAACCCTCTATATGCTTCAGAGGATGGAGGAGCAGCAAAAGGCCATACAAGCCTATACATCCACCTATGAAATAGGCAAAGGAGGGGGTATGCACCTGACTCAAGCACAGTGGAGAATGATTTCCGTGTTGTGCAAGGTTCTCCAGCCCTTCGAACTTGCCACACGTGAAGTCAGTTCAGACACAGCCAGCTTGAGTCAGGTTATTCCCCTCATCAGGCTTTTGCAGAAGCAGCTGGAGAAAGTGAAGGAGGAGCTAAGACGGAGCGATTCCGCTCGGCATGTGGGACTTGTGGATGAAGCCCTTCATTCGCTTTGCCAGGATTCCAGGGTGGTCAATCTGTTGAAATCAGACCACTACATTTTGGCCACCGTGCTTGATCCTAGGTTTAAAGCCTATGTGGTGTCTCTCTTTCCGGCCGACACAAGCCTGCAGAGGTGCAAAGACCTGCTGGTGAACACACTGTCAGCTGAAGCGGAACGTGACACGTCAACGGCTCCTTCTTCATTTTCTCCCGCAACTGGGGCTGCCAGGAAAAAACTTAGGTATCCTAAGCAACCCGCTGGCGGTGATGCAGGGCAGGCAGGACCAAGTTTGGACATCTGGTCCGGACTGAAGGACCTGGCAACAATTTCTGACATGTCTACTGTCACTGCATATGATACTGTCACCATTGACAGAATGGTGGAGGATTACATCGGTGACAGCATCCAAGTAGGCATGTCAGACAGTCCATACCTGTACTGGCAGGAAAAAGAGGCAATTTGGAGGCCCCTGTAGAAGCTGGCTCTATTTTACCTGAGTTGCCCCCCCTCCAGTGTGTACTCCGAAAGAGTGTTTAGTGCAGCCGGGAACCTTGTCAGCGAAAGGCGTAGGAGGTTGCTTCCACAGAATGTGGAGAAGATGATGTTCATCAAAATGAATTATCAGCTCTTCCAGGGAGACCAGCCTCCAGAAGGTACAGAGGGACCTGTGGTGGTGGATTCAAGTGGGGACGAGTTAATACTTTGTGAGGATGAGGATGTACACACTGAAGAGGGTGAGGAATTGGTGGATGAGGAGGATGAGGATGACATCTTGCCTCCGTAGAGCCAGTTTGTGCAGGGACACATTAATTGCCAGCTTGTTTTGTGGGGGCCCAAACGAACCAATCATTTCAGCCACAGTTGTGTGGCAGACCCTGGCGCTGAAATGATTGATTTGTTAAAGTGTGCATGTCCTGTTTATACAAAATAAGGGTGGGTGGGAGGGCCCAAGGACAATTCCATCTTGCACTTCTTTTTTTTCTTTGCATTATGTACAGTTTGGGGCCTAGTTTTTCTAACTGCCATCCTGTCTGCCACTGCAGTGTCACTCCTAGATGGGTCACGTGTTTGTGCCGCCCACTCGTGTCGCTTAGCATAGTCATCCAGCTACCTCGGTGCAACCTTTTGGACATAAAAACACTATTGTGAGGTGTGAGGTGTTCAGAATAGACTGGAAATGAGTGGAAATTAAGGTTATTGAGGTTAATAATAGCATAGGAGCAGAGAAACCAACAAATTCTGCGATTTTAGCTATTTTTATGCTTTTTTTAAAAAAAATACAGATCCAAAACACAAAACCCAGAACCCAAAACACGGAAGGGTGGTTTTGGCAAAACCAATCCAGATCCAAAACACGAAGAAAGATCCAGATCCAAAACCAAAACACAAAACACGAAAAGTGGCCGGTGCACACCCCTATCCTATATATGTTACTGAGGTGGAAATGACAAGTGTGAGAGATAATAATGTGTAGGCAGAAGCAGAGGGAGGAGTCAAAAATGACACCCATGCAATGGACTTCCAGTGGTCTTGGTATTAAAGGGTCACCCTCTGTTTCTCTGGTGTCTGATAATTGTGCTGTGTGGGGGGAGGTTGTGTTGTTGAAGACAGTGCTCTCTCCAGGGTTCATAGACACTGAGGGCCTTATTCAGACTCAGAGTAGTGTGTCTTACCTTCAGACTATAATCCCTTTCTGTACTTTTGTTGTAACTATACATTTACTGCAGTCGCATTCAAGCCCAATTCCCGCAAATCCATGCCCATGCCCATTCAAGTGCCATTCTGCTCCCCAGGTTGTAGAGAGTCTCTAATCAGTCTTCTTGAGACAGAAAATAGACTGGGATTGTGAAAAGACGTACATACGCAGCAAAGGAGATCGCAAGCTGAGACTGAAAGTCTAAACTCTCCCTTAGGACTGATTATAGCTCTTTATCCATAGGCACCATTAGTGCTAGATTAGAATATTTCATTTAAATCCCTTAGAGTGGTGCTGTAGTCAACTGTAATGATACTTTAATGCAGGGGTGTATTAACACCTGAAGGGGCTCATGTGCAATGGACCCCCTCCACTGAGCAGTGCTCAAGCCCGCATCTTATCTTGCCAGCAAGCGGGTCCCTCCTCCAGTGATATTTGGGAAGATGGCACATGCGCACAAGATTGCAAAGGCTCTGACACAGTACCAGAGTCTTTGCTTTCACTGCGCGGCGCCATGTTCCTGAATTTGTCACTTAGCAACGCCGAGGAGGAAGGACCCTTCTGCCGGAACAAGGTAAGTATTCTATGGGTGCAGGATGTGCAGGAGGTCCCCTGGACTCAAGGCCCGTGTGCACCGCACTTCCTGCACCCATTATAAATATGAGAAATTCAGATGTGAGCGTATGTAGAGATCCAACTGATTTCACATCTCTTGCACCATGAATAGGGCTGATGCAAACATACACTGATTTCAGTTATACAGCGCCACTTGGATTGACGTTTCATTAAGACCTTGATGTTAATATATGCCGCTCAGTCTGACCTTTCCTTACAGTTCCTGATTCCACCGGTGACCTGCTTTTTCTATCTTATAACATTTATGGCATACAGATGTGTCCTCCCTCATTGTTGCTCAGGTCGTGTCATAAATGCGTCTTAGTCGCGTTATGAAAATATCGTAAAAGGGTGCAGCGAGACGAGACCCTCATTCAGAGGCGGTCGGAGGATGCAAGCGGTCGCTCAGAAACTGGGCGGCCGCTTGCATCCTGACCGGCCGCCTCTGTTTCGGTCGTTAGGCTGTGGGTTTACACCCACAGCTCTAACGACCGCCAGGGTGATGGTCGCGATGGTCATAGACCATCACGACCATCGGGGCTTACGACGAGACCCTAGGGTAGGGTCTCACTTGTCGTAAGCCCCGGAGAGCTCCTGGCTCTGTCGGAGCCGGAAGCTCTCCACTGACATCACTAGTGATGTCAGTGGGGCCTCCCCCAAACGGCAGGTGTTCCCATGGGAACGCCTCCATTTGGGCTGCCACCCCCCCTGCCTGTCTTCCAAACGGGGCGAGCTGTCAATCAACATCGACAGCTCGCCCCCTTTGGAAAGAGACCCGCTACGCCCGGCGCTGTCGGTCGTAGCGGGTCTCACGCATGCGCACAAAGGAGCCGGCTCCCTCGTGCGCATGCGTACTGGACTAACATCAAGGTGGCCATGCGGTCGTAGACCGTACGGCCGTCTCTGAATGAAGCCCTGAATCCACGGCATGCAATACACATGCCATACACACAGCTTAACCACTGGGTGGCCAGCATTCCACTGATGAAAACAACAGAACTAAATACAATAACAGTGGATGGAGATGGCACTACTGCTTGTGGACGTAGCCGCTATAAAGTCGCGGATGTAGATTATGGCAAACCACCGTACCAGCAGTGCACAGGGTGGGTTTCTGAAAACAAGTCACAAGCGTGAATGCTAATATGCTACACGTGTATGTCTTTATTACAACAAGATATTTTCATGATGAGACTTTAACTCTAGTTAAATGCTGACATATTCTTTAACAGCTTACAGTACAGTACCTTATTGTGTGCAATAATGGCACGGACAGGACCTTATTCAAAGTGCCAGCTTCTCATACTGCACAAGCCCCTCTAGGGGTGGGCAATAAGTGCCTCCCCCCCAGCTGTTGTAGAACTGCACGTCCCAGCATGCCCTGCACCTGTTTTTCTATTTTGCAAGAATGCTAGGATTTGTAGTTCAACAATAGCTGGAGAGCCGCTTATTGCCCACCCCTACTGCCTGAACAATAACAGGGAGAATAATCAGGACTATTAGAAAGGGAGGTGTGCAGCACTTGAGTAGTTGGCTTCTGTGACTTAGTGGTATAGTGAATGTTTAACATGGCCTTAAACTGGGGTTCAATTCCTGTTGAAGACATGGGTATTGAAGATTAATTTAGAATTTAATTTTATCTATATTATATACAGTATATATTTAAAATATTAATTTTACTTTGCTCTGCAAGTGAATTATTGACAATAAAGAGTTTTGACAACTGTTATTACTTTATAATTTTGTTTTAAATAAAGTTCTATAACACTTTCCATAGTTGCTCTGCAGATCTCAACGGAGAAGGGAGAGGATGGGGAGTTTTATGGCCAATATGATATTTAGTCACAATACTTCTGAGGGAGGTCAGTGCCATAAACAGTGTTTAATCCGTAATTGGAGTAATCATGGATACACTGTAATATTTTTTTTTTTTCAAAAATGTTTTTATTGAAGTCATCAAATACACTCTAGTACACAAGCAAATATGACAAGAAACAATGACATAGTCACAATTTATAGCATACAGTTCACTTCACACTGTAATATTAAAAACAATGTAACCACAGTAAAATTGGGTTCATACAAAGCTCTATATACCTAAAGATTAATAGGGAAACCCTGCAATAAAAATAATAATACTCTGATTTAAATGTAATTGTTGTAAATAAGGAGTGACATCACATTTCCCTAAAGGTCAGTCATACAAAAGACACTAGGGGCCTCATACCAGAAATAACCAGTCTTGGCCTGTCTGTTGGAGTGTGTGAGGTCATGGCGTGAGGTCATAATGGTAACTGCCTGTATCAGGGCTTTGCTGTTGCTGCCTCTCTCATACACTACTCTGCACCACACACCAGCAGAAGGAGATACTCGCATAAGGTTAGTGACTGGACAAAGATAAGGGCAGCTTAGCTCCATGCATCGGCAGACAGCGTGACTACTATAATATGAGTTACAGTATAACCTTGGGGACAGGGCGGTATTGGATAAAAACAGAATCTCACACCTAGTGGACAGTGTCATTACAGCCGAAAGCGGCTGCATCTGGGACATCTCTTATAGATGTTAGGTGGGCACTGTCTAGTTGGGTCTATACTGTTTCTAATTACATGCTTTACACAGTGTTCCAGCTGGGAGGTGGGTGTTGGTAGGGACTATACTTTTTCTAATTAAATTCTTTACACTCTGCCTCCTAAATCCGGTATGCCAATATTGCATACTGTTCCATTGTTATTAATGTGCAGAGGTGTGAGAGAATTATATATATTGTGCTTAAGGGGCCTATTCATCAAACCACAATTTTCATTTTTTTCCATATATTGTTGTATCACTAGTATTCATCAAAAGACTTAACGCAGGAGATATGACTAGTATCTCCTTGTTAAATCAGCCTCTGTTAATTTCCACACTCCCCATACATTAGTATGAGGATGTAGAAATTAGGCTATTCATCAAATTCCGAAAATTATGTATTTTAGGAATTTGATGGTGTTACTATACGCCACTCTCAGGTGGTGTACAGCCCACGATAGTGTCTACACTTCAGCTTGTGCAAGAAAGGGATCTTTTCAGATCCCTTCCTGGTGTCTTCTTACAGCCTGCGCCTCTCCATACCATACACTTTAGCACCCGCTGGTGATAAAGTGTATGGAGCACCTCTAACCTGGACCCGCTCGCTTACCTTCGGGTTTAAAGTTGATGGAACGGTGGTGGGGAGGTGGACCAAGGACATCAGAGGGTGCAGGTCACTGGGGGACAGATCTCGGCCCGCTGACTGCTACATGCCCCCCCTGCAAACTCAGAGCAGAGCAGCCAGCAGAGGCACTGTGCAGGGAGCCCGGGTGGAAGGCAGCAGGAGGCATCAGTCAGCCGCATGGGTAGCTGGGGGAGGCAGTCGTCAGCTGGGCGGGTAGATGGTGGGGCAGGGGAAGCAGCCTTCAGCTGTGCGGGGGTCGAGGGGAGAAAAATGTGAGTCAGCTATGTCAGATCCCGAGGAATGGGGGAGGAATGGCAGTCAGCTGTGCAAGACCCCAAAGGGGGGGGGCAAGAACGGCAGTCAACTGACCGGAGGGAGGGGGAATGGCATTCAGTGGGGGGGCAGCGGTCAGTTGTGAAGAGAGGGGGGTGAGATCAGCGGTCAGCTGTGCAGGGAGCCAGCGGGGGGGGGTGAGATCAGCGGTCAGCTATGCAGGGAGCCAACAGGGGGGTGAGATCAGCGGTCAGCTGTGCAGGGAGCCAGCGGGGGGTGAGATCAGCGGTCAGCTGTGCAGGGAGCCAGCGGGGGTGTGAGATCAGCGGTCAGCTGTGAAGGGAGCCTGGTGATAGGCAGCAGTCACCTGTAAATGGTGCCCGGGGAAGAGGGGGTCAGCGGTCAGCTGTGCTGGGAGCCCAGGGCTGCAGGAGGAAAGTATCTCTTTTCCAAAAAACTATCTTTGCAGAAATGACTTTTCGGTAGAGATACTTTTGTACAGGAACCATGATGAATTGCTCCGTTAATTAGGTAGAACTCAATGCGAGTTCTAAACCTAATTATTAACACTGCATCATTTTTAGTTTTGATGAATAAACCCCTTAGTCATTTGTTTTTATCCAATACTATCATTAGTAAATGTTATTTCTAGATTATGCTTTGGGCTCCATTTAAGAGTGATAATAAATGCCGGTGGCATATTTTGTTTCGTGTCATTGTGATGCATACGAATATGCCGCTGGTATTTACTATCACTTACCTGTCCAGTGAGGTCCAGTGGTGTCCTCCTCCGCGGTATCCTCTGCTGTGTTGCTGGCAGCCTAACGCTGTCGGCAATGGGTCACTGACTAATGCACATCGGTGATGACTGTCTGCCTGTGCACATAGAGCTCAAACCCTGTGGGGACTTCAGAAACAGCGTTAGAGCTGTTTGCTAAATATAGCATTGCAGTCATCACCTGTTTTAGCACCAGAAATTAATGCTAAAGCGGTTGTGGAGCCTAATCATCATTACATAATTATCAATAGTGATAATTACGTTTTGAACTCGCTGCAAATTCAAAGACTCGTTCGGAGGCATTCATCATGCCTCATTAACTAAAGTGTCACTTCTGAAAAACTGCTTATTTTGCGGAGTCAGCTTTTTGGAATTGTGATACTTTTCTCATTTATCTGTGCTGTGTCCGCTCCCAGCCTACAGCCTCTGCCTGACTGCACGCTCCCTGCCAGCAGCCCCTGCTCTATGCCACCCCTCTCCCTGCCCGCAGACCCTGCTCCATGTCTCACCTTGCCCACTAAGGTCTATTGTCTATCCCAGACCAATCCTGGCCCAACCTTCCCCCGCTGTTGGCTGTTGTCTGTCTGATGCGGCCCCCCTCCCCCGATATGGGTGTCCAATGCAGCCCCTCCCGCGGGTGTCCGATGCAGCCCCCTCCTCCTCCAGTGGGTGTCCAATCACCAGCCGCCCGCACCCGCGGATGTTCGATCAGGATCTCCCCACTCCCCAGCTCCAATCCTGAGCCACTGCATCTTCTACCTACCCCGGCTCACCTATGTTCTCTCGGTGAGTCTGAGTCATATGTCTGCAGTGCCCGGGAGCTCTCAGATCCCGGGCACTGCAGTGCAAACATAGCAGGAAGGGATCTGAATAGATCCCTCTGCTGTGGCTGCCATGTAAATAAAGATTATCAGGGGCAGAACGCTATCTCAGAATGGCGTTCAGTAACATCATCAAGTTCCGAACAAAATGCTTTTTCAGAACTTGATGAATGGCCCTGACACTTACTTTTCACAAAAGTATGTGAAAATGTTAAATTTCACATGCTTTTGTGAAAAATAAGTGATGATGAATTGGCCCCTATGACTCTTTCTTAAATGGAGCTCTAAATACTAAGGGGTGCTAGGGTTTTTTCTCCCCCCTCTTCCCCTCTCTGTCTTGCCTCTTTCCCTCCCATGCCCACTTCCCCTGTCTGTCATTCTCAGGGTATTCAGCTGGGTAATAGGTCAAAATAGCAGATTTGAGGTGACAGGAGGGATGACCGGGTTATGCAAGGTTAGTGGTGGGTGGGTGATTTGGGCAAACTCTGCAAGGCCTCTTAATGCCTAGAGGGACGGGCACACCTTCAGTCATGGGTCCTCAGAGGTTTCCTCCACAGGGGTTTTTTCCTTTCCTGAGTGCTGAAGGCTGATTCTTTGTGAGTCACAAGGCTTCCACCACCTTGTTCCTCTTATAGGACAAGAGTGTAAGAATTCGGGATCAATCTTAGTCCAGAATTCTCTATTTTATAATGCAGAGTAAATTAAACAAAAACTTTACATTTAACTTGAAATAAAATCATAAAATATATATTTTTTAAATATATTTTACTTGAAGTTGTCTTTATTTTTCTTAATAAATGCTCTCAAAAGGTGAAGAGGCTGAAGTGAGGCCTGGCGAGGTAAATGAGAGCAGAGTTGGTAATGGAAGTAATATCGTGGTGGGGAGGCTGAGAGGATGAAAGTTCAGCTTAGATTAAGTATAGGTAAAGGTGTGAGATCTGCAGGCTTGCAAATGAGGGGGGTTTATGGAGAAATGATGAGAATGGATCGATGCCTCTGAGTAATATGTGATCAAGAATTGGTAGGGAAATATTTTATTTGTATCTAAGAGATTAATGAAAGTCAATAATATCATATACTGGCGATAAACTCCTGATAAGTAGTAACAATAATAATTATAAAATACAAAATAATAATAATATTACATTTATATAGCACTTTTCTCCAATAGGAGAAATGTGCTTTACATAACACAGAGGTTTAGATTTTCATAACATACAGAAACCATGAATAAAATACAAAGAGCAGCCATTTTGGGTCATCAATTCCCAGAATGAGGCAGCCATTTTAAGCGCACTACAGATAAAAAATACTGTACTAGGGGCCTGATTCAGCAAGGATCGCAATTGCAAAGCTGCACACAGGCTATAGATGTTTGATTTATGCACGCAGGCAGCTTTGCAATGTGATCCTTGCAATCATGCAAATGCAGGAGGAGGTGTATGACACCCCCTGCTGCATTTGCGATCCCAGCACTGCGACGGAGGTTACAGTGCAGGGAAGACTATCGCGACCATCGGTGGTCAATGGTCATGATGCTGGAAGGCGCCATGTGGCTGGCCAGCTTAGTAAGCCTCAGCTTACTCAGGCTGGCCAGCTTGCAAGCCCAGCAGCCTGCGTACTTCCATGCAGTCTCTGAGCTGGTCACTCCCAGAAAATGGGGCGGACACGCCCCATTTCTGGGAACACTGGCCAACACTGCACTGCCCCTTAAATGCCTCTCTCTGTCAATCAGGCAGAGGCATTCAAGGGCTAGCGTGTGTGTTTGCAGGACCCATTATGTACACTCTCAGAATGGGTCCTGCGCATGCGCAGATTCCCGATAATCGGGAATCTCCGTTCAGCAGTGCAGTTGCTCGCCGTAGGACACTTGCATTACGGTTTGACAGGTGCACTGTCAAACCCCCTGATTGCTTACTTCTCTGTTCCTGCACAGTGCCACACCTAAGTGCCCTACGTAGATCCTAGCAGAGATCCTTGCTAAATCATCAGAATCATGCATTGTTTATTCTACACAAGAGACTACCAGGCGAGGCAGCCATCTTGGGTGCACTTCATAGGTTACAATGAGCGATTAGCAATATATGAAAATAAAACATACAAGGGTAAAATGAAAAGCGACTAACAAGATACCCACTGCACAAATAGTTCTGCAGCTTACAGAATGAGGAATATGGTCTTACTCCATAATTGCTTTTATCCACTTTTCCCCTTTACAATTTTAAAGTGAGCTGACGAGAATATATCAAAAGAGGGTTCCAGTCACATTAATAATTTACAAAACAGTATCTGACTGAAAAGAAAAAAAAGTATAAATTAAAACAAAAGCTATATTATTCTGTGACACTCAGAAGAGTATTGCTGGGTACACACTAGCCGATATATTGGCCGATCAATTGATCGGCTAATATATTGTGCCCCCATCGGCCAGTGTGTACAGACGATATGTCTGTGAACATCGTCGTTCACAGACATATTGCATTGGCTGTGCTGCACAGCCAATGAACAAATATGTCTGCAGACATATCTGTCCATCGGCAAGTGTGTATGGGCGATCAGCCGATTGCCCATACACAGGGGGGCTGAGTGGGGGGGGAGCTGCAAACAGGTACTACTTACCCAGGTCTGGCACAGCTCCCTATCCACAGCGGCCCAGCACACACTGCTGGGCTGAACTGGGAGACTGTCCGAGGCTGCTAAAGCAGCAGCCCGAGCAGTCTTCTATGCCAAAGGGGGGGAGCATTCACGCTGATCGTGCCCCCCATTGGCTGTGCACCAGGCAGAGGGACACACAGTGTTCCCCTTCCCAGGGCGCAGCGCCGCATCGCAAATGTTCTTTTTTCCCAAATAGGGCGTGGCCACGCCTCCCACGATTCAGTCACGCCCCCTACTCACCCCCAGTCCGGCTCGCCCTGCTGCAGCATGCAAATGATGTGCGTTTAGTGTGTGTGAAAGACCATCATCTGCAGATATATCTGTCAGGTGTGTACCCACCTTATGAATGACATAAATAATTTGTATAAAGCCCACATGGATTACTGACACCTCAGGAATGATGTGATAACATTGAGCTGCAGGGCCGGACTGGCCCACAGGGGTACAGGGGAAATCCCCGGTGGGCCCCACTTTCTGAGGGCCCCACCTCCTCTTCTAATGCCAGGTTTCCTACAGTCCACTTGAATACATTGTAGAGACAGACCATGCAGTGTAGAATCCATGTTGTCTACAGGCTATATCATCTATAACGGTTAGCCAAGCCTCTGTGGTGGCTGGCCACACCTTTAAACGGGCCCCTACCACTTCCTTCCCCCGGTGGGCCCTTCATGCCTCAGTCCGACACTGTTGAGCTGTGATAAGGGTTCCAATGACACAGACTTTGTTTAGGTGCAATATAGACAAATGTAAGCACTATGAGACCAACTAAACATATATCATTACATTTCTAAACAAAGAGTGGAATTAATATCATACAGGTTTAATCTAACATTCACATAAGAACAAATTTCAATAAAAAGGAATACTAATGTGGTGGTATATTAGCATAAACACTGTAGCTCCAATGTATATAAGGAATACTGTGAACAAAAATCAAATAACAATCTGCCTGTAATCATTAAATCATGCGGGGTGTTTGGATAAATGGCAGGTTAGGACAGGCCCTAGGCCTACTAGCACCCTGTGGGAAACATTTTGGATTCCTTACCTTACATTTAAAGAGCAACCTATCTTGCAGTAATCTAAATGTTCAAATTATATTAGGAATGGATGTTGAGAATAAGCCTACAATAAGTACACTCTGTACCAATAAATTATTACACTCATATTGAATTAAGACTGAAAATACAAGAAAAAAGTAAATAATACGAGTAAAAAAAAGACAAAGGTCAGAGATCTGATACACGTGACCCGTGCCATGTCTTGTACCACGTATTGTTATTATTAAAGCGACATAAGTAAAATTTTGGTAAAAAACACCCAGTGACGTCCCTACCCACCGTGATACCCAGTGCGAGGAGGGACGCCGAAAAGGTATGACCACACGAGAAGGGGGCGTGGCCATGCGGCCCTGACCCCTCTGCCTATTACTTGGGGGGGAGGGGGGGTGCTGGAGGTCAATGTGTGAAGTGCTGGCTGGCTCCCTCAGTGACAGGAGCTGAGTGCTGCACTTAATTCTACAGTGCAGCACCCAGCTCCTGTCAGTGAGGGGGAGTCTGGTCCTTGGTGTCACCCCTCGACGGGTGCGGACCGCACACCCCTTATGATGCCACTGGGAACACCAAAGGAAATTTTTGCCCTGGGCTCCACTTTGTCTATAACCGACCCTGTACTAAATACAACAATTCTAAAACATTAGCTTATCTCAAGAACTGCAGCCTGCCCTGCCATTGTGGAACATTTGCAGTCGCACAAGAATCATTTTATTACTTCTCAAACAAAGAGAACATCAGAACCCTCGTACTATATATACAAAAAATCAAAGAGTATAATTGAGGGGTGCTACCACAGACATCTATATCATATACACAAAAATAAAGAGAGAGGAATGAAATGTCATATGTGGTGCATTGTATATTAAAACTAGGGGAGAGCGGGTTCGGATTTCTGAAATCCGAACCCCCCCGAGCCCCCCCGATCCGAGTCCAATCCGAGTCAGGCTCGACTTTTCCCGCCTGACTCGGATCTGAAATCGAGGCAAAACGTCATCATCCCGCCTTCCGAGTCTCGCGGGTTTTGGATCCTATATAAGGTACCCGCGTCGGCGCCATTTTCTCACTCGGCTGTGGACAGTGAAGAGGGAGGGTGGGAGTTAGGGCTGTGTAGTGTAGTGTAGTGTAGTGCTGCTGTTGTCCACTACTTCAAAGTCCATAGGGGCTGGCTGTGTTGTGCTGTGCTGCTGTTGTTAATAGGGGCTGTGTCCACTACTTCAAAGTCCATAGGGGCTGGCTGGACTGTGTTGTGCAGTCAGTTCTCCATAGGGGCTGTGTCCACTCCAAAGTCCTGTGCAGTGTCCCAGTCCTAAAGGGGTGCTGTAGTGTTGTCCAGGGGGTGCTCTGTCCATCAGGGGTGCTCCCCCCAAGTGCTAAAAAAATAATATATTTTCTGTGTTTGTGAATTGTGTGCGCAGTAGCCGCACGTGCATCAATAAAGTAGTGCCAAGCGTGCGCCTGTGTCATAAGTAAAGGGCCGGCTGGCTTGACCGTTAAAGGGTGCTGTAACCCCCGAAAGTACACTCCAGTCCAAACCAAAAAAAAATTATTTTCTGTTTGTGAATTGTGTGCGCAGTAGCCGCACGTGCATCAACAAAGTAGTGCCAAGCGTGCGCCTGTGTCATAAGTAAAGGGCTGGCTGGCTTGACCGTTAACGGTGCTGTAACCCCCGAAAGTACACTCCAGTCCAAACCAAAAAAAAATTTATTTCCTGTGTTTGTGAATTGTGTGCGCAGTAGCCGCACGTGCATCAACAAAGTAGTGCCAAGCGTGCGCCTGTGTCATAAGTAAAGGGCCGGCTGGCTTGACTGTTAAGGGTGCTGTAACCCCCGAAAGTACACTCCAGTCCAAACCAAAAAAAAAATTATTTTCTGTGTTTGTGAATTGTGTGCGCAGTAGCCGCACGTGCATCAACAAAGTAGTGCCAAGCGTGCGCCTGTGTCATAAGTAAAGGGCCGGCTGGCTTGACCGTTAAAGGGTGCTGTAACCCCCGAAAGTACACTCCAGTCCAAACCAAAAAAAAATTTATTTTCTGTGTTTGTGAATTGTGTGCGCAGTAGCCGCACGTGCATCAACAAAGTAGTGCCAAGCGTGCGCCTGTGTCATAAGTAAAGGGCCGGCTGGCTTGACCGTTAAAGGGTGCTGTAACCCCCAAAGTACACTCCAGTCCAAACCAAAAAAAAAATTATTTTCTGTGTTTGTGAATTGTGTGCGCAGTAGCCGCACGTGCATCAACAAAGTAGTGCCAAGCGTGCGCCTGTGTCATAAGTAAAGGGCCGGCTGGCTTGACCGTTAAAGGGTGCTGTAACCCCCAAAGTACACTCCAGTCCAAACCAAAAAAAAAATTATTTTCTGTGTTTGTGAATTGTGTGCGCAGTAGCCGCACGTGCATCAACAAAGTAGTGCCAAGCGTGCGCCTGTGTCATAAGTAAAGGGCCGGCTGGCTTGACCATTAAAGGGTGCTGTAACCCCCGAAAGTATACTCCAGTCCAAACCAAAAAAATTATAATTTTCTGTGTTTAGCCGCACGTAAATATCAAATTGATATAACATAAATGGAGGACCAAACTTTCTCCGATAAAAATAAAATAGAGAAAGATCAAGAACCACTTCCTCCTAGTGCTGAAGCTGCTGCCACTAGTCATGATATAGACAATAACATGCCATCAACGTCGTCTGCCAAGGCCGATGCCCAATGTCATAGTAGAGGGCACATGCAATCCCAAATGGCAAAGTTCAGGAAAATGACCTTGAAAAAGACATTTAAATCAGCTGAAGAGAAACGTAAACTTGCCAATATGCCATTTACAACACGGAGTGGCAAGGAACGGCTAAGGTCAATCCCTAGTATGTTCATGACTAGTGGTTCAGCTTCACATGACGATGGAAGCCCTCCTCCCACTAAAAAAATCAAAAGAGTTAAGCTGGCAAAAGCACAGCGAAGAACTGTGCTTTCTAAGAACATATCACAAATCCCCAAGGAGAGTCCAAGTGTGGTGGTGGTTGCGATGCCTGACCTTCCCAGCACTGGACGGGAAGAGGTGGCTCTTTCCACCATTTGCACGCCCCCTGCAAGTGCTGAAAGGAGCACCCACAGTCCACTTGCTGATATGCAAATTGAAGATGTCACTGTTGAAGTACAACAGGATGAGGATACTGGTGTAGCTGGCGCTGAGGAGGAAGTTGGCGAGGAGGATTCTGATGGTGATGTGGTTTGTTTAAATCAGGCTCCGGGGGAGACAGTTGTTGTCCGTGGGATGAAAAAGCCCATCACGGTCATGCCTGGGCAGAAGACCAAACATTCCACCTCTTTGGTCTGGCAATATTTCTATCCAAATCCGGACAACAACTGTCTTGCCATATGTACCATATATAAAGGTGAAATAAGTAGGGGTAGGGACGTCAACCACCTAGGAACATCCTCCCTTATACGGCACCTGCAGCGCGTTCATAAAAAGTTACTGTCAAGTTCAGAAACTTTGGCTAAGACCGTAAGCAGTCCAGGGACACCTAAATCCCGTTGTCCTGTTGTATCCAAGCGCCTGCAAACCACACCGTCAACTCCCTCCTCGTCAATTTCCTCCTTAGTCAGGATCGGAAGTAGTCCTGCAGGCCATGTCACTGGCATGACTGACTCTCCTATCCGGGATTCCTCCGGAGGATCCTGCATTGCTACGCCTACTACTGCCGCTGCTGCTGTTGCTGCTGCTGGGAGTCGTTCATCATCCCAGAGAGGAAGTAGGAACACCACTACTTTTACTAAACAATTGACCCTCCAACAGTCCTTAGCGAGGAGGATGAAGTACGACAGCAGTCATCCTGAAGCAAAACGTATAACTGAGGCCTTGACTGCTATGTTGGTGTTAGACGTGCGTCCGGTATCCGCCATTAGTGCAGTGGGATTTAGACAATTGATGGAGGTAGTGTGTCCCCGGTTCCAAATCCCGTCTAGATTCCACTTCACTAGGCAGGCGATACCGAGACTGTACAGAAACGTCAGAAAAAGTGTCCTCAGTGTCCTGAAAAATGCCGTTGTACACAATGTCCACTTAACCACGGACATGTGGACAAGTGGAACAGGGCAGACTAAGGACTATATGACTGTGACAGCCCACTGGGTAGATGTATCACCTTACGCAGCAACAGCAGCAGCGTCACCAGTAGCAGCATCTCAGAAACGCCAGCTCGTTACAAGGCAGGCTACGCTGTGTATCACCGGTTTCAGTAAGAGGCACACCACCGACAACCTCTTAGAGAAACTGAGGGAAATCATCGCCCAGTGGCTTACCCCACTTAGACTCTCCTGGGGATTTGTGATATCTGACAATGCCACCAATATTGTGCGGGCATTACATCTGGGCAAATTCCAGCACATCCCATGTTTTGCTCACACAATAAACTTGGTGGTGCAGAATTTTCTGAAAAGCGACAGGGGCGTGCAGGAGACGCTTTGGGTGGCCCGAAAAATTTCTGGCCACTTTCGCCATTCAGCGACTGTGTGCCGAAGACTGGAGCGCCAGCAAACACTCTTGAACCTGCCCCGCCATCACCTGAAGCAAGAGGTTGTGATGCGGTGGAACTCAACCCTCTATATGCTTCAGAGGATGGAGGAGCAGCAAAAGGCCATACAAGCCTATACATCCACCTATGACATAGGCAAAGGAGGGGGTATGCACCTGACTCAAGCGCAGTGGAGAATGATTTCCGTGTTGTGAAAGGTTCTCCAGCCCTTCGAACTTGCCACACGTGAAGTCAGTTCAGACACTGCCAGCTTGAGTCAGGTCATTCCCCTCATCAGGCTTTTGCAGAAGCAGCTGGAGAAAGTGAAGGAGGAGCTAAGACGGAGCGATTCCGCTCGGCATGTGGGACTTGTGGATGAAGCCCTTCATTCGCTTTGCCAGGATTCCAGGGTGGTCAATCTGTTGAAATCAGACCACTACATTTTGGCCACCGTGCTCGATCCTAGGTTTAAAGCCTATGTGGTGTCTCTCTTTCCGGCCGACACAAGCCTGCAGAGGTGCAAAGACCTGCTGGTGAACACACTGTCAGCTGAAGCGGAACGTGACACGTCAACGGCTCCTTCTTCATTTTCTCCCGCAACTGGGGCTGCCAGGAAAAAACTTAGGTATCCTAAGCAACCCGCTGGCGGTGATGCAGGGCAGGCAGGACCAAGTTTGGACATCTGGTCCGGACTGAAGGACCTGGCAACAATTTCTGACATGTCTACTGTCACTGCATATGATACTGTCACCATTGACAGAATGGTGGAGGATTACATCGGTGACAGCATCCAAGTAGGCATGTCAGACAGTCCATACCTGTACTGGCAGGAAAAAGAGGCAATTTGGAGGCCCCTGTACAAACTGGCTCTATTTTACCTGAGTTGCCCCCCCTCCAGTGTGTACTCCGAAAGAGTGTTTAGTGCAGCCGGGAACCTTGTCAGCGAAAGGCGTAGGAGGTTGCTTCCACAGAATGTGGAGAAGATGATGTTCATCAAAATGAATTATCAGCTCTTCCAGGGAGACCAGCCTCCAGAAGGTACAGAGGGACCTGTGGTGGTGGATTCAAGTGGGGACGAGTTAATACTTTGTGAGGATGAGGATGTACACACTGAAGAGGGTGAGAAATCGGTGGATGAGGAGGATGAGGATGACATCTTGCCTCCGTAGAGCCAGTTTGTGCAGGGACACATTAATTGCCAGCTTGTTTTGTGGGGGCCCAAACGAACCAATCATTTCAGCCACAGTTGTGTGGCAGACCCTGGCGCTGAAATGATTGATTTGTTAAAGTGTGCATGTCCTGTTTATACAACATAAGGGTGGGTGGGAGGGCCCAAGGACAATTCCATCTTGCACCTCTTTTTTTTCTTTGCATTATGTACAGTTTGGGGCCTAGTTTTTCAAACTGCCATCCTGTCTGCCACTGCAGTGTCACTCCTAGATGGGTCACGTGTTTGTGCCGCCCACTCGTGTCGCTTAGCATAGTCATCCAGCTACCTCGGTGCAACCTTTTGGACATAAAAACACTATTGTGAGGTGTGAGGTGTTCAGAATAGACTGGAAATGAGTGGAAATTAAGGTTATTGAGGTTAATAATAGCATAGGAGCAGAAAAACCTACAAATTCTGTGATTTTAGCTGTTTTTATGCTTTTTTTAAAAAAAATACAGATCCAAAACACAAAACCCAGAACCCAAAACACGGAAGGGTGGTTTTGGCAAAACCAATCCAGATCCAAAACACGAAGAAAGATCCAGATCCAAAACCAAAACACAAAACACGAAAAGTGGCCGGTGCACACCCCTAATTAAAACATAACTTTTATTCTTTTACAGGTTAATACCCAATGAGGAAGAAAGAGCAGCGAAAATTGATAAAAAATGTGAAAAATGTGTCACAAAGAAAGAAAATGTGATTTTAAAATAAGTTACAGCACATGTACCTAGACCTATTATGTCACACTAAAGATTGGCTGGCACGTATTTGCAGCTATATGTCTGATTCAATTGGTATCAAGATATTAGATTTCCTTATCTGTATTTGTAATTATGACATATAGATGTTACAAAATATCTATTTAGCAACAAGTTCTCTTGAATTTCAGCCACTTGATTAGTAAGTTGTTAGAAATGCTTCAAAGAAGCCTTGCTATATAATCATATACAGAGGAACCTTTCACAAGCTCCTTGATTTGTGATTAGCCCAACAGATCACAGGGCAAATCACACATTAGTACACTAGGATGTGTGTCTGTGTAATTTATTGAAGTTAATTCCATTATACAACAGGAGTAGTTCTCATGATTTGCTAATACGTTTAGGGTGAGTGGTATTCTGACTTATAATGTATACTTCAAGTTCGCTGAAAAACCCCACAAAGATGGCCACGATTGGAGCCTGGTATTCACCCCCTAGCATTTCTTTGGTGCAGCAACAGAGAGAAAAAATATTGCGCTGTGGAACGCATAGAACTTCCGCTTTTCCAGGAAGTTGTAATAGATGGAACGCAAGCAGCTTCCTGTTAAGACCGTGTTGCTGCCATCTACCCTGACTGTGGGAAGGTATTGCTCAAATAGGGGGAGCAGATAATTTACCCCTATATGACTAAAACTGTGCCTTTCTGTAAAGGTTTTGGATGGTACTCGACCATTTTTTATTAATGTTGTTTTGAATAAATGTTTTATGGTTTTACACTATGTATTCTCCCCTCTTTTTGTCTTATATGGCCTTTTGATGCTGAGGGGTATTAGTGTGAAAAACCAAGTGGAGAAACCAGGTTGCTGACTCTAAAGAAAATAAGGATGTACAACAGTTGAACTATAAACAAGTGACTATTTTATGTCAATTGGACAACACTATGGCCCTCATTCAGAGCCGTTCGCTATTTGCGGTCGTTCGTTTAAAAACAAGGGGTGGCTATTCAAATGATCCGTACGCACATTGCAGTCTGTTCACACCTCTAAGTCTGAACGAACGAGCAAAACATACGCTCGTTTATTTGTTAAAAACGCCCCCTGGCCGCTCGCACCATACGTCATGTCCGCTATTTATTAGATTAATCGAGTACATCGACCAGCGTATGAACTGCTCGCTATTCTTGTGGTTGGTGTTTGCTACCACAAATTTGCGAGCAGTTCTGGCTATAAAATAACCCAGTGACGTGGACAATGACGCTGCTGTTTTAAATATACACACCCATAAAACGCCCGTTTTGACCTTTAAGCACGCCTGCGTTCGGATCTCCACTCCCCATTTTCAAGCACCTTCCCCTGTTACCACCCACATACGCCTCATTCTGTCACTCAAAATAGCAGGCACTCGCAATATAGCGTACAAACGATTTTCGGCCGCACTGACTGGTTCGCGCATGCGTACTAAAAACCGTACGCATGCGCAGATGTGCAAACATCGCTCGGAACGAGCGTACTGCCGCTAACGAGCGGCTCTGAATGAGGGCCTATATTTTTACTTTACTTGCACCTTTACTTGAGCGCTTTTAACGTTCTTTATTTTTGACCATACATACATCTGTGATTGGTGAATATCACATTGTTATTAGCTGCCAGGTGCAGCGTGGAGCGCGAACATCTATTTATCTGTTTTACGTAATCACAAATCAAGGAGCTTGTGAAAGGTTCCTCTGTATATGATTATATAGCAAGGCTTCTTTGAAGCATTTCTAACACACTTTCTAATCAAGTGGCTGAATTTCAAGAGAACTTGTTACTAAATAGATATTTTGTAACATCTATATCTCATATTTACAAATACAGATAAGGAAATCTAATATCTTGATACCAATTGAATCAGACATATAGCTGCAAATACGTGCCAGCCAATCTTTAGTGTGACATAATAGGTCTAGGTACATGCGCTGTAACTTCACATTTTCTTTCTTTGTGACACATTTTTCAAATTTTTTATCAATTTTCGCTGCTCCTTCTTCCTTATTGGGTATTAACCTGTAAAAGAATAACAGTTTTGTTTTAATACACAGTGCACCACATATGACATTTCATTCCTCTTATTTTATTTTTGTGCCCTGCCGTTGTGTCAGTGACTCACCCCATTATGGGGTGGTGCGCAGCGCGCCTGTGTGGCTGCCACGCAGGAACAAGCTTCGAACCAACCCTGTACCAAGTGCAGACAGTTGGCACTGTTCATGGCGTATAACCACACAATTGTATGGTGTGAGACGCTGGATTGAAATCCTGGCAGATGGAAAGCTCAGTGAGGATGGGTCGGTGGTATAGTCCGCACTAGTATCTGGATGGGAGCGGGCCAGTGTGAGAGCTCTGGCTGCTGATGGTTCAGTGACATAGGCCCTCATTCAGAGCCGCTCGTAAGCAGCAGTACACTCGTAGCGTTCCGATGTTGTGAAACCACGCATGCGCCGGTGTTACACTGCGCATGTGCGTACGGCTGATTGCGATCTTTTTTTAAGTCGTTCGTCGAATAGCGAACAGGAAGTGCCATGTAAAATGTGATTGACAGAACAGGCCGTTTTTGGGCGGTGACGGGGGTGGAGATGGGAAAACGCAGGCGTGTCGAGGCATTTTGTGGGCGTCCCTAAATTATCTCATGCGAACGTCAAATGTGATCGGAACGAGTCATACGTCACTGTCTGATCCACTTTCCGTTCAAACTGCTCGCACAGCTTGTGGTCTGGTATACTCTACCACAATGTCGATGGTCTCATCCTCCTCCCCGTGCCTCTTCGATGTTTCATCGATGTATCAATTTTTGCCTGAAAAGCAATCAACTTAGAATTGAAAACTTGCTTGTAATGTGTTTAGCAACTAGTTTTTTTTTTGTAGCACAAAACCGTACGCACGTGAAATACTCAGCTGCTAATTTCTGGATTAGACAATCAATTAGCGTAACATTTGTTTTTTTGTTTTTATTTTTTTTATTTTAATTTTGGTTTTCTGTTATTGCAACAATATTGTCATCATGTTTGTGTTTTTGCAACATTTTTAATGGTCCCGGAAATTTCTCATCCATTTTGTTAGGGAAAAGTGTTCCTTTAAACTCCTAAATGGTTTTTAACCCTTTGGAATCTGAATTAAAATTTTTGTTTTTGTTTTTTTCTTTTTTGGGGCGGGATTACCTAAAAACCATTTTTAGAATAATGTCACAATACAATGGAGAAGATTTTGAATTGTTTTTGTTTTTTACACACATTTTTATATTTTCATGTGCATTTGCAAGTTTGCAGTTCTGGCTAACGTCAACAATTTAGTCAAAATTAAAAAAAAAACAATAGTGGCATTTGGCCAAAATAAAATAACACACATTAAAAACAATTCACAAGAAAGGAGAGGGAAGTTTTGGGCCTTAAGGAATATGGGGCAAGCACAGATTGTTGGAAAATTAGCCAGTGCTGTCATCGCTTTTTGCCCCGTTTGGCTGGGGTAGGGTGGGAGCCTGACCGAGTCCGGGATGTCCTTTGGCTGGCCTGTCCAGAGGCAGATGTTGTGGCCTCTGGACTAGGCAGAGGGCTAGGCACATTTGGGGGGATGGCTGTTGTTGTGCCAGAGGTGGAGGATCCTGATGTTCCGGCAGGAAGGGAGGCCGGCTCCACCATGTGCTGGCGAACGAGCTGCTCCAGGGCATTGGCAATTCGGATGTTGGCCCTGGTATTTTCCACCAGGGCCTGACCAATGGTTACGTTGGCCGCAGCATTTTGCTCCATGGCCTCCGCCACCCGTAACAGACTGGCGTCCATCCTCTGCAGAATCTCCGTGTGGTGATCCGATTTAAAATTGAGATCCGTGAGGAGGGCCATTGCCTGCGAGGGGGATTGCCCTGGACTTGCTTCTGCAGGGTCCCCAGCCGGATCTACTGCTTCCTCCCCTGCAGAGCCAGCAGAAATTCTGCGGCCAAGGCTCCCCTCTGGAGCAGACTCATCCGCCTGTGTCTGTGAGAAAAATGAGAAAAGAGAAACTTTACAATCTACATATTGTCACAAACACATTTCTGAGTTGTTAACATAACAACATTTACCTGGCACATGAGGAGCCGCAAAGTCTGGCATGTCCATATCCATGTTGGACACGCCAAACACCTCCTCATACTGCACACACCCCTGTGCCAGCTCTTCCAAGTCATTAAGCTCCAATGACACAGGGGTGGGACCCCCACCTGTCCCCCTTGCATGTATAGCCCTCTCTGCCAGTTTTTGTTTCAGCCGATATTTATAATCGGTCCATCTGTGGGTGAAAAAATTTGCATTATTCCTGCAGTTTTTGGGCCTGTAACCACTTTTATTAAAAATGTAGTTTTTACGTACCGGCGTTTGACATCCCGGGGTAGACGTTCAAACTCACCCACCCTATTGACAGCACTGGCTATCTCCGCCCACATTTTCCACTTCTGGCTTGCACCCATATTCCGATCTGCCTGTGGCAGGGTGTCAACACACATTTGTACCAAAACCTCCATCTCCTTTCTTGTGAATTGTGGCTGCCTTTTTTTTTGGATTCTTTTGTTGGCCTACTCGGCCCAGCAGTCTCTTCCATGGCATCCTCAACACCTTTTTTAAAAAAAATTTGTTACATTTAGATGTCCAACTTTCTCTAAATTCGGGTTCTAAATAATCCTTTAATCCTAAAGAGAAAAGTACTTACTGTACTTAATGGCCTCTTGGCCATTATTTTGCTGGTCTGTAGCCATTTTGAGCAAAACAACTTGAACTACAGCAGACCGTTTTAGATTTTCCGTGACGTATTTATACAAGCGTCCTTATTTTTGGAACGCATCATTGATTGTGCGCTCCTATGATCCGTCCTTAATTTGAGCGGGAAAATAAAGACTATTTATAGCTATGGGCGACTCGAGTCGAGGTGGCGGGTGTTGATTGTTGGAGGTATCGTGTGTAGTAGTGGATTGTTGGCGGGATTAGTGGATTGAGGCGGGTTGTTGGAGGAAGAGTTGTTTATTGGTGTTTTTTTGGCATTTTCCGTTCGCTTTTTTTTTTGCGGTTATTTTCTTTGTTGGGTTTTTTTTTGAGTAAGTATTTTTTACAAGTCCTTTAAAAAATAATGGTTCTACAAACCTAATTTATTTATTTTTTTTTCATTTTTTGTTTGATTTTTTTACAGTTACTTTGGCTGGGCCCCATTGAAGTTTTTGTACTGTGACTTATTTATCAACTTTCGGTAAGTTTGAATTTTTTCATGATTTTCTAAATTTGATGTGTTGGTCTTCGCATATATTTTGACCATTAACGTCTTATTTATATTTTTAACTATCATGTATTAACACTAAATATAGCGTAATGTTTCGGCAAATATATTTCCTTTGTTTTTCCATGTAAAAATGCGAACTATTTAGCGCACTAATGTTTCCTCATTCTCCATGTAAAAATGCGAACTATTTAGCGCACTAATGTTTCCTTATTCTCCATGTAAAAATGCAAACTAATTAGCGCACTAATGTTTCCTTATTCTCCATGTAAAAATGCGAACTATTTAGCGCACTAATGTTTCCTTATTCTCCATGTAAAAATGGGAACTATTTAGCACACTAATGTTTCCTTATTCTCCATGTAAAAATGCGAACTATTTAGCGCACTAATGTTTCCTTATTCTCCATGTAAAAATGCAAACTATTTAGCGCACTAATGTTTCCTTATTCTCCATGTAAAAATGCAAACTATTTAGCGCACTAATGTTTCCTTATTCTCCATGTAAAAATGCGAACTATTTTGCGCACTAATGTTTTTTTTGGAATAAATTTGGGCATTCTTGTTTGTCCACTCAATGTAGGGTGCATTTTCAAAATAATGTGTGCTCCCCCCTATCTTTTAACGCATTTTTACAAATATTTAAGAATCAAATATGGCCCCCAAAAATTCTAACCTGATTTTCTAATTTGGAAATGTAGGTTGGTGCACTCATGACAATACCGCGGCATGTAAGCATCTTTGGATTTTTCGCCAAAGATAAGTATATTTTTGATTTTACATTTTCAACAAACATTAACTACCTGGCTTACCATTTCAGGTTGATGTTGGTCGTATTGTTTTGGCCATGCTTCAGGAACCCGACCAACCTCAACCTCGTCCCAGGCGTAGGCATCGTAGGCGTGCAAGGCCCAAGATATATAGAACACATGTCACCCTTTTTGGAATGCCCGATGATGAGGTTTTAAGATGATACCGTCTTCCTCCACAAATCATCATAGACACTCTCTCATTAATAGAGAGTGATCTGGAGCGGCAAATTGACAGTCCTACAGCAATACCACCACTTACGCAATTAATGGCGGTGTTACATTTCTGTGCCTCAGGATCCTTTCAAACCATGGTGGGAATAGTGGCCGGAATCTCCCAATCCTCCTTTTCAAGGATTGGCCGGGATGGTCTTGGAGGCCCTCCATCCTCCTCCTCCTCGGAGGTGGACCAGTGCTGGTGGGTTGAGGGAGGGGAGAGGGCGGAAATGGTTGACAGGCCGGAAAATAGAGGGGCTGGTGGAGGGGAGGGTGAAGAAAAGAGAGGGGGGGGGTGGAGGGGAGGGGGAATTTTGGGGGTGTTGCAAATTGAGAGAGGGAGGGGACTCAGCTATTTGCCGGGCAGGGGTGGAGGGGGAATTGGGGGAAGGTTGGGGAGATGTGCTGGGCATCGGCATCAGGGGCCGAGCCCAGCGACGAACTCTGTGGTGAGGCCGGATTCTGCGTTCAGCCCCTAAATGATTAAGGAAAAATGTTTTTAATTTTTTTGGGAGTGGGGGGTGGAACCCAAATTTACAACACAAAAAAAATACAAACATTCTAAAAAAGGAAAACATGCACACACAGACATGTGTAAAAACAAAAAACAGGGCTATACTGAAAACAAACATGCACACACAGACATGTCAAAAAACAAAAAACAGGACTATACTGGAAACAAACATGCACACACAGACATGTCAAAAAACAAAAAACAGGGCTATACTGGAAACAAACATGCACACGCAGATAGGGCCGCAACAAACAGGGCTATACTGGAAACAGGCACACATAGATAGGGCCGCAACAAACAAACAGGGCTATACTGGAAACAAGCACACGCAGATAGAGCCGAAAACAAATCCTACAATAAAAAAAAACACTTACTTGCAGCGATCCGCTGCCGAAAACATGCCAGCAGGCTGGGGGTGCGGCACCGCAGATCCGACCACCTGCGCTCTAATTGGCCGATATTCCGGCGTGAGCTGAAGGAGCGCAGGTGGTGGTGAACCTCCGAAATAGGCCTATCGCTTGGCCCGGTTGGTGATGGGGGGAGGCTGGCTGGTGATCCTCCGGTCCATGACCTCTGTGAGGACCAACAGCTCCCGTGTGGTAAATGCGGAGGCTCTCATGATGGCAATGATTTTTTTAAGAACAAACAGTTTTAATAAAGGCCAGAGAAAACTTTTGATTGGCTAATGTACTTTGTAAATTAACAGGAACCATTGTAATGGTTATTGTATGAGTCATGTGTCCTACAGGCTCCAAAATATAATGTGAGTTATGATAGGCTTCATGCAGTGACATGCGTAAGCTAATTTAAATAAAGAAATTTAAACCTGAAAATAGGAATATCCTAAACACAGGAAAACAATAGGATAATTGGTTACAACATGTTTTTGTGATAAAGTAAACCATTGTTGAAACCGTACGTATTCTGCAGGAAAAATGACACACGGACAACAATAAAGTTTATTGAAAATGAAAAAAAAAACGGATGGCAAACATGTGAAGAGCAATTAAGCTAATTAATATATTGATTGGCATGATACAATTAAAGTATGTATGCAGAATGAACGAGCAGGTAATCGAAATCTGACAGGCCCACTTCCGGTTTGGACTTGTGCGAGCGTTCCCTGCAACCAAATTTGGAGATGGCTGGTCGCAATTTTGCTCGTTCGTTAGCTATAGGAGCGGTTGGGAGACTTTGGGGCGGAAGATTAGCTACGAGCGAACTTACGAGCGAGCGCTTGAATTTACATATTCTCGCTCGTTCTTCGAACGACCGATCAGCCACTTGCATACGGCTCTGAATCAGGCCCTTAGTCCACACTAATATCTAGGTTTAAGCCGGTGAATGTGAAAGCTGCGGCCGTTGCAGGAATAAAGGCACTCTTCTAGTAGATATGTAATGTTCTAATGTAGGTAACAAATTGATGTCCCAAAGGTGCGTAGAAGTGGAATAAACAGTGAGGGGTCATTATAATTAACCCTTTCCCTTGTTTTGGTGCAACTAATGTGCCGGCAGTGTAACGGAATGTTTATAATCTCACTATAAAGAAGCCTATGGGTGTGGTCTAATGGCAATGTGTGGTATATAGAGGTAGGATATGATGTCATTGAGTGGTGTGGCTAGGTCTAAAAAAGACAAAAAATGTGACAGAGAACTAGTAGACATAGGGCTCCATTTACTAATGAAATATAACCTCTTTAGCGCTCGCTAAAGGGGTTATGCCATCTTTCTGTATTTAGTAAACAGCGGTAATCTTAGATTACCGCTGTCTTTACAGCATTGCTCTCGCCATCTTTTAGATGGCGACAGCGATGCAGGCCCCATTGCCGGCAATGGAGACCTGGCGGTGCCTTACCGGCTTCAGCGAAGCCTACCAGGTACTGCCGGGTCTCCCTGTCATTCACATGCGCAGACGGACCGTCGTGCATGTGCACAGCCGGCCCTAGGCATAGGCATTCTAAGCAAATGCCTAGGACATCAGGAATGCCTAGGAGCATTCCATGGCTCTGCAGTCCCCCCCGCCACTACCGCGATCGGAGCTTAGCTCTGATCAGGCAGTGGAGTAGTCAGACTGTCAGGTGACAGCCAGAGACAGGTCAGAATGATCTTCTGAACAGAAGCTCATTCTGGCTACAGGGGACAAGGAAGATGGCTGCGGCGCTGCAGAGTATACTGCACATGCCCAGCAGTGTCCACTCCTCCCATGGTCCTTTGCGGAGCCGTGAGTGATAACTCACGGCTCCGCCTCTGTAATTGCCGCCTGAAACCAAGCACCCATCGGACCAGGGCACTGCACTGAAGTGCAGCACAGCCCGAGCCCCGAAGCCAGAACCCGACCCAGCTGTCCTGGAGAGAGAGACCACGCTCCTGCCATTCAAACAGGCACCGGTCGCGAGCCAATCAGAGTCCGTGGTTCGGCAGCCAATCAGCAGTCGCTGCTGGTCTGCGAGCTCTGATTGACTCGTGGGCTCCAGCCAGCTGATGTAGGTGAGGGCTGCTAGAGGTACACAGCTAGGTAAGAGGCTACTGGGGTAAATGGGAGGGGGGAGGGAGGGGAAAGCAGCATAATGTCTAAGGCCATGCATTATTGTGTGGCATAATGTGTAAAGGATGGCATTATGGTGTGGCATACTATCTAAAGGATGGGCATTGCTGTGTGGCCTAATCTGTAAAGGATTGCCATTATTGTGTGGCATAATGTATAAACTAGGATGGGCATTGCTGTGGCATAATGTTTAAAGGATGGGCATATCTGTGTGGCATAATATGTAAAGGATGGGCATGGCTGTGTGGCATAATGTGTAAAGTATGGGCATTGCTGTGGTATAAAGTGTAAAGGATGGGCATTGCTGTATGACATAATGTGACATAATGTGTAAAGGATGGGCATTGCTGTGTGGCATAATGTTTAAAGGATGGGCATTGCTGTGTGGCATACAATGTAAAGGATGGGCATGGCTGTGTGGCATAATGTGTAAAGGATGGGTATTATTGTGTGGCATAATGTGTAAAGGATGGGCATTATTGTGCAGCATAATCTGTAAAGGATGGGCATTCCTGAATGTCATAATGTGTAAAGGATGGGCACTGCTGCATGGGATAATGGGCCTGATTCAGAGCCGCTCGTAAGCGGCCGCTTGTTCGTTCCAACCGATGTTTGCCCAACTGCGCATGCGTACGGATCGTTATACACACGCGCGAACCAGTCAGTGCGGTCGAAATTCATGTGCTGGCAAAATGGCGAATGCCTGATAATTTGAGTGACAGGAGTAGGCGTATGTGGGTGGTAACAGGGGAAGGTGCTTGAAAACGGGGAGTGGAGATCCGAACGCAGGCGTGCTTAAAGGTCAAAACGGGCGTTTTAAGGGTGTGCATAATTAAAACAGCAGCGTCATTGACCACGTCACTGGGTTATTTTGTAGCCAGAACTGCTCGCAAAATTGTGGTAGCAAAAACCAACCCCAAGAATAGCGAGCAGCTCATACCCTGGTCGATGTACTCGATTAATCTAATAAATAGCGGACATGATGTAGGATGCGAGCGGCCAGGGGGGCGTATTTTTTCAAAAAACGACCGCAAGTTTTGTTCGCTCGTTCAGACTTAGAGGCGTGAACAGACCGCAAAGAGCGAATGGTTGATTTGAATAGCCACCCCTAATTTCTGGACGAGCGAGCGCTAATTGCGTCCGACTCTGAATCAGGCCCAATGTGTAAAGGCCAGGCATTGCTGCGTGGCATTGATATGTATAAGGCCGGGCATTGCTGTGTGGCATAATGTGTAAAGGATGGGCATTGCAGTGGCATAATGTGTAAAGGATGGGCATTGCTGTGTGGCATAATATGTAAAGGATGGGCATGGCTGTGTGGCATAATGTGTAAAGGATGTGTAAAGGATGGGTATTATTGTGTGGCATAATGTGTAAATGGTTGGCATTATTGTGTGGCATAATGTATAAAGGATGGGCATTGCTACATGGGATAATGTGTAAAGGCCGGGCATTGCTGCGTGGCATTGATGTGTATAAGGCCGGGCATTGCTGCGTGGCATTAATGTGTAAAAGTAGTGTATCTTTTATTCAGCCGATGTTTCAAAGCCTAAACGGCCTTGCCATCAGGGTGTGAAAAATGACAAAAGTGCAAGTGCTTACCTTTATACGATACAAGTGACAGTGCTAGTTCAGCGTCCATTCTTCCTCCTCCGGGTGCCGGGTGCCGGGTGCCACAGGTCAGTGACATCACACAGCAGCGCGAGGCAGATAGTGGCAATGCGGGGCAGTAAGTAGGGACGCAGTCGGGTTCCGTCTGAGTAGAAGTTCTACCTTAGCAACGGGTTCCGGTGCTCGTTTTTCACACCCTGATGACAAAGCCGTGTAGGCTTTGAAACATAGGATGAATAAAAGATACTTTATTAAATAAGTCTGATGGAGTGCCGCCTGTTTCTATTAGGGAAGAACTGCTATGTGAATATCTGCATACAGGAAGGCACCCCGGCAGTAGAACCATATTCCTTGAGTGCCCTACCGCATGCTGTTTATATATATGTATATACTGTGTATGTGTATATATATATATATATATATATATATATATATAATGTGTGTGTATATGTGTATATATATATATATATATATAATCTTCGCATCTCGTCCGCTGAGATGCCGAACATATCCCGTACACACAATATGTCCGTGAACAACTTCCACAGACATATTGCGTCAGCTGTGCAGCACAGCCGTTGGCAGATATATCTGCTCATCATGCTGTGTGTACAGGCGTTCAGCCGATCGCCCTTACACTTGCTGCAGTGGCCGGCGGAAAGGGGATCGCTATGTGACGGCCGGCCACCGGAGACCCAAATGATGGTTGTTCAGTGTGTATGAACAACCATAATCTGCAGATTGACTATCAGGTGTGTACCCACTTTAAAATTGGTAGTGGGATTATCTTCTAGGGGGCACCAGCCAAACTCTTGCCTAGGGCACCAAATTGGCTAGGGCCGGCCCTGTGCATGCGCATTACACTGGAGCCCCGTTGCTGGCAGGGTTAGGCTGCCAGCAGCCCAGCGGAGGACCTCACCGAGGACCCGGACTTACTAAATACCAGTGGAATTTTCGTTTCTATCACAGTTATACTAAACGAATATTGCCGCTGGTATTTCGTTTGTTTGTAAATGGGGCCCATAACACCTTATCTTTCCTTACAGCCACATCAGGACAAAATTCCGCCCTGTGCCTCCCCCACCCCCAAATTTGTGCTGGCCCCTCCTTAGAACTTGTGCCAGTTGCTGCCAGGGCCAAGAAGAAGCAAGGACACTCTGGTCTTCTCTAGGCTTCAGGTTGTCATTCTACACAAGCTGCAAGCCAAATGCTGGTGCTAGAGGGGAGCAACGGTGCTGACCCCTAGGCCCTGCCCAGCAGCACCACTCGCACACCCTTGTTACTGCCCTGGCCTGCACAGAGATATAACATAAAACCTTGCCTAACACATGTATTCTGTACTGGATAAAATGAAGCAAGTAAAATTGGGAAGTCAAAGAACCATTAAATGGAAATTATTTAGGCTGGTTTTAAGGTTTTTATTAAAAGGAAAGGATATCACATACTATTATATTATTTATGCTATCACCCAGAAAGCTCAGCAGCAGTGGGGTTGCACCCACAGAAGACGGAGACATATGAGTGCATTACAAATCACATAACTGGCTCATATCCACTCGAGACCAGGGACATCTCAGAGGAGGGGGCCCATGTGCGATGTCCAAGAGAGCCCCTCCCCCCTTGTGCCAGACATGTGCATGGTAGATAGACTTTTGCACTGTGCTAACGCCATTTTCCCGGGGAATTTTTCTATTGTGCTAGCAGCTGCACAAGGTAAGTATATTGAATGTATGTGCACCGCAAACCCTACACAGATTAGATACACCACTACACTGAAACACACATTAGGTAGCAAAAATGTCTCCAACAGTGCAGAATGGGCATGCACATGTGGTCTGTACGCAGGGCCGGCCCTACCATTACATACAGCATAATTACAGTTATTTCACACTAAGACAGTTGCTGATTTTCATTACCTGGGCCTGCCATCCCGATTGTAGTTTTGACTGTAGCAGCACTGGCAGGGATGCTTTGACCAGTCCATCCACTTACCCTCCAGCCTCGGTACTTCATGATAACCAGACTGAGGAGCACAATGGCTGTGGATTGAACCCTGCAGTGACTGTTCAATGACTGTGCATTGAACCCTGCCAGGGCTGGCGCCACCATTAGCAGCTTTAGGCAGCTGCCTAGGGCATCGGCCCCTGGAGTGAGCCACTGAGTGTGTTAAGAACAAAATATATATATATATATATATATATATATATATATGTCACTGGCTGCACTTGCGGCTCTAATCAGCCGCAGTCACCGCTATGCTAACCAGCCCGACCCCACCGTGACCCGGCCATGGCATCACTGCACACATGAACTCACTGGTTACTGAGTGGCAGGTATCTTCCTCGGGCACCACGGCTGTCAGCACTGACGTGTGCTGTGTAGCAGTGCTGGTGCATGGCCCCCGGCTCCTTCCTCCCCTTCTCTCGCCTCCGTTCCTTTGTAGCAGATGAGCTATCTGCCAGCCCAGAGCATGTTGAGAGTATATTAAGTCCCCCTCTCTTAAGAACCCCCCAACCTTTGTTTGCAGCTACAGTGTTTAGTAAAGCTCTGGTTCAATCTGAAATAAATTGAGGAGAGGAATGATGGAGGCAGAGTCCGAGTAGGGGGCAGGCGTACACGGCACTGTCTGAAGTTAGGGCCAGGAGCAGCATGGATGGGAGAACTGAAGGGAGGAGCTGCAGCTGCAGAGTTTATATATAATACGGGCACAGTCATGCCCTTATATTAAGGCTGAATTAAAAAGAAATTCTGCATAGAGAATTCTGGAGTGGGGGGGCATGGTGTTTAAGGGGCTACACCTCAAAAGCTATAGGGGGTACCGAGCTGAAATTTGGCATGTACAGGTAAAACTGTCGCTTGGTGCTGCATACCAGTTTTTTCTGACAGTTAGGACCACTTTTCTGCTGTTCTCTATGGGGGATTTTTGGGAAGGCATAACTCAGGGTCGGGGCGAATTTAGACTTGGGGTTTATTTTATTAGGTAGCTATTGTTCCAGAGTAGGACCTTTTGGGGTTCAGGTAAATTAGAAAGTTACAATTTTTAAACTATTACCTCACGAAAGCCCCATTATAGAGATAGGAAGCTTCAACTCAGTAGGTGCCTTCAGCAGGTGTACTCACTGTGGCTTCACTTGGGTGCACCAAGATGGCTGGCCACTGCAGGTGGTAGCGGTGGTGGGAATTGGGGGAAAGAAGCGGCCGTTAGCTGCAGCCAGGACCCGGAGGGGGGGGAAAACAGCGTGCCCCCCCAATATGAACAACCAGCACAGGGCGTTGCTTACCATGTCCTGATGGTGCTAAATACAGGGGACATATGACGTAGGGGTCCCCCATATTAAGCACAACCAGCACTGAGCTATTCAGAACCAGTCCTGGTTTCCAAAATATGGGGACAAACGATGTAGGGGTCCCCCGTATTCAGCGCAACCAGCACTGGGCTCTGGTACTTGTGGTTCTCCAAGTACCAGCATGCAGGGGAGGCTTGCTGGGTCCTGCAGTTCCACAGTAAAAGACAATATTTTGACTATCAACAAATGCACCACACTATTCACAATCAACCCGGCACCCACCAGCCAGGGGTGCCGGGGATAGCCCTGGGCTATCAGCCTGGGCCTGGGGTGACCTGGAGAGGGGGACCCCTTTACTGGGGGGGGTCCCAAGTTCCCCAGGGATCCCTGGCCCGGGCTGAATAGTGGTGATGCTTTGGCTGAGGGACGACCCAGAGATAGGGCTCCCCTGGCTGTGACATTACCCCCCAACTAGAAAGGGTCGGGTGCTGGTTCTGGTAAATACAGGGGGACCCTACACATTTGTTTCCCCTGTATTTCCAGAACCAGGACTGGCTCAGAGCCCAGTGCTGGTTGCGCTTAACACAGGGGACCTCTAGGACTGTTTCTGAAAAGCCGGGTGCTGGTTGTGCCTCATACGGGGGACCCCTACGTCATTTGTCCTCTGTATTTAGCACAACCAGTACTGCGTGTCCAGAGCCCGGGCTGGTTGCTCCCTTTTAGGGGGGGCACAGGTTTTCTTTATTTAAATATACTTTTATTAATTTTTTTAACACAGAAGCATGGACAGATCTCACTGATCCGTCCATGCATCTGTGTCTTATTGATTTTTTTTTTTCAGATGCAAAAAAACATGGATCGCACTGATCCGTGCCTGCATCTCTGAATCATTTATTTTACACAGATGCCTGTATCACAGATCTCATTGATCCATATATGCAGTCAGCTATCTTTAGATCTTGCACGATAGTTCCTAAGTCAAATGTGCTGTTTAAGCACCATATCATGTCCTGGAGTGCCGGGGAGTGTTCAAGGGAAATCATTCATGATATTGCATCGTGAGCACATCGTTCCATGCAGGTTCGGTCTGGGGTGTTGGGGATTCGGTGAAATCCCTGGTGGGCCCTGCTGTGTCATAGTCATGCCCTCTATTATGGGAGGGCGTGGCCTAGCCAGTGTCAGAGTGGCCCATCTAAATCCCCGGTGGGATTATAGCTCTACTGGGAGGGGAAGGATACAGTCTCGTCTGCTCTTCGGTAGAGCAGTCTCTTGGTAAATGATCACTGACTTGAATCTACACCCACTAATACAGGGGGGGCGGAGCCTTGGGTGTGCCGCCACGCTCATCTGTGCCACCCGCGGCTGCCTGTAAACTGCCTCGTTTAATATACTGGCAGCGGGCGGCTGGTCTGTAATCTGACATATGATGTGCAGATCACTTCAGTGAGGTGGGCGGAGCCGTACAGTGCATGAGAGAGTCTGCTAGCAGCAGCACCAAACAGGAGAAAGATGGACCCAGCACACGTTCCCTTCCAGGTCAGCAATTATTCATTTTATTTGGCTCTGCTTTCGACACTAAACTTTCTCTGCTGCTTCCCCTCCCCCATCACTGAGTGCCAGTCCTTTGTGTATAAGCTTGCTCCCAACCACATCAGCATTACAGTCGTGAGTTAAACATTGCTGATTTTATGGCAGTGTGCATGGTGCAATGTACACTTTTTTGTGCAGGTAGTCTAGTATCCCTGATTTAGTGACCATTGAAAGGTATGCATCTCCACTCTCTCAGGCTGTGGGTCATGTCACATACAGGGCAGCAGCACTAGCAGAGCCCTCTCCCTTCTCACCCTGATGGGTGTTTTGCATTAATGGCCTAATTCAGACCCAGTCGCAAGGCTGCATTTGAATGCAGCCACCCACAGCCAAAGTATACATATCCTGCGATCGCTAGCAAGACATTAGCATACCCACTATGTTTTGCTGTGCGATCATGGTATGAAATTAGACACCCACCAGCCTGACACAAGACGCCCACTTTCCTTAAGTAAATTACGTCATTCGGCTGACATCGGACCCATATGCACCACTTGTGGCTAACCATACCCTACCGCTAGCACTGTGAGTGCTGCTGTGTTTAATTCAGCCATGTTATGTGTACGCTGATGATGCGTCTTAATTATGCACGCCCCTGAAATGGCGTTTCAATGCACAGTCACGACTGCGTTCGCACCACCACACCCCTGTTACCATTGACCACCCCCTGTCACTACCAACAAACGGCACGTACTGTCTGTGTTTATTACACAAAATGCAACCGTATAATTTATACATAAAACACTTTTTACAGTATTTACATATTTACATATAATACAATATATATTCCATCAAATCAACAATGCATCTCAATACCTTATGTCAATAACCCTTATTCCTACCTTCACCGCCCCCAACTTCACACCCAATGACCATCCCCCCTCCCTCTCACCCCCCACCACCAACTCCTCCCACCATCACCAACCCAAGTATCGAAAAGGTAAGTCAATCATCCAGATGTATGTAAAGCATTCCTCTGTAATTTAGTTAATACAAAATGAAGGACAGGAAACGACAGAAACCAGTTACCAAGGACTCCGGACCGAACTTTCGCTACCCATTCAAGGGGGCCTCAGATGTCGCCACAACCGTGACCAACTGACGGCGTCCATTCTTCCTTTGTCCATGTCCATCATCCGCTTCACCTCATGCAAGATTTCCCCAACAACCGATATCCAGGGAAGGACTTTACCCCTAATACCCAATTGACACCGTGCGTTCCATGTGTAATACCGTACTACTAAGCTAACTAAAAAAATAGTGCACAAATCAAATCTACCATACCCCTTGAATGCCCCATAAGCCCATTCAGGGTAACTCAGCCCCGAAAGGCAAGGGATACGCAAGCACCTTGAAACTCCTTTATAAACCTCTATGTTATAGGGACACTTACAGAAGAAGTGGTCCATCGTCTCCTCCTCCCCTAGACACTCCTCACGTAGACAACCACGATCATCGGCACTTCTTACTTTAAGGTTACCTCTAATGTAGAGCCTTCCATGGAAGGAGAGCCAGGCGATGTCTCTAAATTTCAGAGGAATCCTCTGAGAATTAATCAGAGCCAATCCCTCCGAACACATCTCACCCGGGCAATCCTTTAGGGCCAGCGGAACATAGAAGTAGGTCTGCAGAATTCTTAGCCCCATCTCCCTCCTGGCCAAGCCTCTCACATCACCAACTTCCAAGCCCCACCGTCTCATCACTTTCAGACACAGGACCACGTAGATCGGGAGGTAGCCTCGCCTAACTCGGGGTATCTTAATTCGACCTCCCTCTATCCATTCTTTGAGAAAGGGAAACGCCCATTCCCCGAGACCTTCTACCCATTGAGGGGGAGTCTCTAAAAACAGACTCCCTATGTTTAGCTTACAAAAGTTGTCACAAAAAATACTACGGGGTTGACCATACTCTGGCCTCCCTCTTCCCTCAATTTGTAGGTGATGCCTCTTTTGATAATATTCATCCCATTTCCCCAAAACATCAGGAAAAACAATGAATTTATCTTGGACCACATGGACTGAGGCAAAAAACAGACATAACTGACATACAGAAACACTGGAATCAAGTAGGTTTTGCATAAATCAACCCTTTCCCTATAGGAAGACTTCCATCTTCTCCAAACAGATACCTTCCTGGATGCAATCTCCAACTTTTTCTCCCAATTTAGGGTGCCATAATCACCGTGGTTGAAATAAATGGCTAGAATTTTTATCTGTGGACTGGCCCGAGGGAGGTTGTCCGGAAGGTCAAATTCTGTCCCTTCCTCCCCCATCCAGAAAGCCTCACACTTCTCTTGGTTTATCCTGGAGCACGATGCCTCAGAATACATCCTGATGAGTTCTTCCACCCGCCGTGCCTCTGCCTCTTCAGACAGAAACACCGTGACGTCATCAGCGTAGGCTACCACCTTCAGTGCAGGTCCAGGGCCCAGCTGCACCCCCTCCACTGCACCATACTCTAACCTCCTTATAAAGGGGTCAATAGCAAATACATACAGAAGAGGGCTCAAGGGGCACCCCTGACGAACCCCAGAACCTACACCAAAAGTAGCACCCACCCAACCATTCACAAGTGGGAAGCTTTCGGCCTTGCTGTATATTGTTTTTAGCCAATTCACCACCCTCGCTGGAAATCCATACCATTCCAGTACCCTCCATAGGTATTCATGATTGACTCTGTCAAAAGCCTTGGATTGATCCAATGCTAGCAAATACTTTCCCCACCTCTCAGCACGGCACCGCTCAATGACCTCCCGGACACCAAGGACAGCACTAAAGGTACTACGGCCTTTCACCGTACAATGCTGAGAGGCTGAAAGCAGCCATTCTGTGAATTCAGTCAGTCTGTTAAAAATTATTTTTGCCAAAATCTTCCTATCTGTGTTGAGAAGAGCTATGGGGTGCCAATTCTCAACACACAGGGGATCCTTACCCTTGGAGAGCAATATAAGTGCAGACAACCTCATGGAAGGGGGAAGACATTCTTCACCCAAACACTCATTAAACACTTCCACAAGGCGCGGGGCCAAAATATCTGAAAAGGTTTTATAAAACTCTGACGTTAACCCATCCGGCCCAGGAGATTTTTTAACAGATAACCCTTCAATCGCTATCCTCACCTCCTCTACCCCTATATCACTCTCCAAGCAGTCGAAAGAGACATCAGGCCTCACAAGCCCAGGTGTTCCCCTCAGAAAGACCTCCATCCTTTCTCTAATAAGTGATTTCTCCGATAAAAGGTCAGAGTAATAGTCCACAATGACCCCCAAAATACCCTCCTTTGTTTCCTGAAGGGTACCCTGGTTATCATGCAAACCCCTGATCTCTCTCATCTCAGACGTCATCCTACAGTTCTGGTAGGGATCTGGTGAGTGGTAATTCCCATAATCCCTCTCCAAAACCAAAGATTCCAACCGGTTGTACTGAAAATCTTTCATCAGAGCCTTCACTCGGGAGATTTCCCCACTATCTCCCTCTTCAGAGATTAAGAGGTCCAATTTCCTTCTCAAAAAATAGTAGGAACTATTATTTCTCAAGTTCTTTTTCGCTACAGATCGCCTAAAGAAACTCTGAGTTCTCTTTTTGACCTCCTCCCACCACTCCGATCTACTCCATCCTGCCTCCAACAGCGATTCCTGTGCCTGGAAGAAATCTCTAAAGGATTGTCTAACTCCCTCCTCCTTTAGGAGGTCTGAGTTAAGACGCCACATCCCCCTGCCCTTCTGAAGGGATTGTGCCGCATTCAAGGTTACACTCAGAAAACGGTGATCCGAAAACTCCACCAACCTTACCTCAGGAGGCAAGGTCTTCAGAGTCTCCTTAACAAAAAACCTATCTATTCTTGACCTACGACTACCACTGAAATATGTGTACCCAGTGAGATCTGGGAAATGGCGAATATGCACATCGACCAGACCAGCCTCCCTAATCATCCTAACTAAGTAATTTGAATCATAGCTCAACGTTGTCCTTGCGCCTCCCCTGTCCTTAGGCCGAATCACGGTGTTAAAATCACCTCCAAAGACAATTTGCTGAGCTGTGAAGAGGAATGGTTTTATCTCTCTAAAGAGGCACTTCCTATCATATGGCTTTTGAGGACAATAGATGTTAATCAACCTTAGGTCATGCCCCCTCAGAGTGACATCCAAAATGATACACCTGCCTACCTGTAACTCTATAACCTTGTGTATGGTTACCATGTCAGTAAAAAGCACTGCCACCCCACCGTACGGCTCGGCCGCAAGAGACCAGTAAGATGGACCCCTCCTCCACTCCCTCTTAATCCTATGGAGGGCATCCAACTTACTTATCCTTGTCTCCTGCAAAAATAAAAAATCAACCTCAACTGTGTTGAAAAAATCAAAGGCCATAAAGCGAGCACAATCGGAAATAACGGAAGCCACATTAATCGTGGCACATCGTATGGGCTGGGGATCCATATTTCTAAGTTATAGAAAGCAGAACCGACCTTACCTTTTCCTTACTTTTCCCTAGGGGGATCCCCCTCCCCCACACCCTCCACTCTCATACCATCACCATCACCATCACCACCCCCCTCCCCATCCCCAACACACATCACCACTCCCAGCCCTCCTGGATCCGGAGGCTTAGGGTCTACTGACCCTTGAGGAACTTCCTCGACAGGATCTACATCAATTCCTTCCTCGTTCCTTTTTTGAGGAACTGCCTCCTCCTCCTCCCCTTCTGCCACTTGACTTTCCCTTCTTCTTACATTACCCTGCAGCTCTGTTCCCATTTCATCCCATTCTAATTCTTGCGGTTCTTCTTCCGCCCTCCCCTTCTTCCCCTGGCTTTTTTCCTCCTTCTCCCCTTCCTTCCTTCTTTTCCCAGTCCCTGATCCTTCCCCCACACTCTCTTTCAAACCACTTTTCTTCACCCTCCTTCTAGCTACTTTAGGAGAAAAAACTAACTCCCCCTTCTGTCTTACTATTTCCCCCTCTTCTTCCTCATCTGTTGAGAACACATCAAATCTATTTGCCAAAACTAAACCCTCGTCCACCTTCCTTTTCTTCTTATTTTTCTTCTTAACTTCCTGAAACCCTTCCTCCACCTTACTTTCTTCTTTCCTCTGCTCCGCTATCCTCCACCTCGTTACCCTCCTTTCTTGAACCTCCACCTACCTTCTACCTCTACCTCTTGTTCTGACCCTACTTTCTCACATATGTCTGCCTCTGGGCACCTGCTGTATGGATGTCCCTCCTGCCCGCACAAGTTACATCTGACATTATTACACATCCTCGAAGTGTGCCCTATTTTCCCACACAGTGTACATTTGGTTACACCGCAGTCTCCACTCAAATGACGTGTATCTCCGCATCTAAAACACGTTTTAGGTTGGCCTTGATAGAATACCTGGATTCTGTCCCTTCCTATATAAAGTGGCAGATGGTAAATGATCTGCCCCAAAAGCCGTGCTTAAAATTCTCACCTGGACCATATAGGCACCTCCCCACACCCCTTTTGTATAGTCTATTTTCGTTAACCCTGACAGAACCTCACAGTGCCTAGACAACCAATATTTAATATCATTTTCCGGAATTGATTCATTCCGGACTAGTACTGTCAGTTTCACAACATCCTGCCTAGAAATTAATGTTGCAACATAATCACAGTACGGTTTCTCAGTTTTTTCAGTCATCCACATACCCCAAAACTTTTGCATACCATAATTAGTTTGGAAACTAACGTCAAAGTCTCTCGACCTAGGGGGATGAATACATGCAAACAGATCCATAGCAGAGATATTCAATGTAAATAGCATGTTTAGAAAAACTTCCTTCCCTGGTACCTCCCCCTCCCCTTCCCATTTGAACTGAATTACGTTCCTTCTCTTTATTCCCTTCCCGCTCTCAACTCTGGAGAAAAATTTCCTCCCTTCACTTTTCTCCCCTGATAATGCACCAGCATAGGATTTTTTTTCACATTTTGTCCATTCATGGAATCACAAGCCCCAGCATGCTGCCCCGCATCAGTCTTATTTAAACTAGACGTAGATGCTCCTTTATTAACGTCACTGCTGCTCATCTCTTTCCGTGCTTGGTTTTTACTGATAAGTTCTAAAGCAGCCTTAACCCTTGCTGGGGTCTCCAACTCCCCGTACATTATATCCAGCAGGGCCCTTTCCTTGGGCTGTAGCAGTTCCTTCACCATACATGGCATTCCTTGCACCAGACTACCAGATTTCATTTTACTTGCCACCTTCAATGTATCTTTAACCGTCCCCGTAGCCACCACGGACCCTGAGGAAACCACAGGACCCGTTGGCCCAATAGGGAAACCAGTCTCCACATCTGCCTGCGCCCTTCTCGTCCCCTCTCCCCCGGTCCGCACCGGGCGCCCTTGCCCACCTATCGGAATCACAGCAGAGGTATCCAGACCCTGGAAAACATCCCCTAGCACGGTGGAGACACCCTCCGCAATCCAAGCGGACCTCTCCACCGTGCCACGGGGGTCCCCCACTCCTCCTCCTCCTCCTGGCACGTACTGTCACTCATGCTTGCGGAGCATCTGTGTACTGGCTGCGAACACTTCCCGATCGCATTGACTGGTTCGCGCACACACACTGCGTATTGTACACATTTTAGAGCAAAAAATGAGTTAACCACAAACTCAGTCTCCAGGCGCTATTAAATTGATCTGATGATGTTAGATTGTTAATAATATCATAATCTATAGTACGCCGCTCCCCAATAAAGTAGATCTGTTACTACTTAACGGTTAGAGATTATATATATACACAAGAGGAATAGAATAAACTATTCCACTTGAGGGTGTGCGCGATATCGTAGATTAACTAAGACACAGATGTAAAAAATCATTAATATTTAATAATATAATATAAAAGTACCTAGTTCTTGGCTAGGCTTGCATAAAACCATACACCACACAATTCCAATAATACATATATATATAATTATAATGGAACAATATCCTGATATATCCCCACTTGACTGTTGATAAACAATAACGTGCCTAGAAACCACTAGAGCAAGTAACCGATATATTCTTTCACAATCTCACTCTAGGTAGCAATGCTACAATGCTGCCAGGATTGTTCATATATCTTATCCAATATCAATTGATGATCTCTTATTCATTTATGGAGAAAATATGAAAGGTCCTTTATCAAATGAGGAATAGAACCTCTTAAGTGGCTTCTTCTTGTGGAAAAAAAAGAAACAAAAAGCAGTAGGGTATAATGGTATCAACTGCTCCGATATAATAGAGCTCTCACTGGCCGTATCCCGTTTTCAATCCGACATCAGTCTTCACCGCTGTTAGCGCAACACCCGCCGTATTTTGCCAAGGAGTAATGGATATTTACTATCATTCATAAGTCATGTATCACTCCATATTGAATAATAATGGGCGTACTCACAGTCTTGTATCAGACACTCCTGGCTGGCTCCGGTGTTTAATCTTTTTAGCGTATAGCGTGTATAAAGGGAATCGCATCCAGCATCTGAGTCTCCACGAATATCATCCAGTAAGTATCCACAGATATGCCAGGGGTCAGGACTGGTCCAAACAGTGTCCCTATAAATGTCCTTGACGCGTTTCTCTGCCTGGTTCAAATGGCAGTTTCTTCAGAAGGTCAGTAATCCATATTGTTCCATTATAATTATATATATATGTATTATTGGAATTGTGTGGTGTATGGTTTTATGCAAGCCTAGCCAAGAACTAGGTACTTTTATATTATATTATTAAATATTAATGATTTTTTACATCTGTGTCTTAGTTAATCTATGATATCGCGCACCCTCAAGTGGAATAGTTTATTCTATTCCTCTTGTGTATATGTATTGTACACATACACAGATTGCAAACATCAGCAGACTGCGTGTGAACACAGCCTTGCTACCGGGTCTGAATCAGGCCCTAAGATCAAAACAGTTGTACTGCTCTTAAAAAGCACATACAGCAGCTACATAAGAGAATATTTCTATTTCTATCTAATTTGTGCATGTCCACATCTCTGCATTTTATATAGCATGTCTGTCCCCAACACACAAAATGCAGACCCTATCCCTGTCTGCAGCATACCAGGGCTGCCATCAGGAATTGTGGGGCCCGGGACTAATAAAATAGGCAGGGCCCCCCAGCCCCCACTCAAGCCCCCCTTCCCCTTACTGGCTGGGAGAAAGTAATCAAAGCACAAAGCAGCCCCCTAGCCAGTTCCATTTCCCACATCTGCAAAAAATGACATGCTGCAATAATAAAAGCTGAATCAGACACTTACCTGTTCTGGCTGCTCTGGCTCCTCAGTCCTCACACCAAACACTGCGGTTCCTTTCTCAATCAGCGGCACGGCGTGATGTCATGACGTCACGCCGCATAGGCTCACCAAACTTTATTGCGGCTTAGTTGGGAGCAAAGCGGAGATGGAGGGCGGGCCTGGGGCGCTATGTGAGAAGTGACTGATGACGAGTCACTTCTAGTGTGTGCTGGTGGGCGGTAGTAGTGGGCGGCTCGCTGTTAGGAGCGGGCCCCCGACCTGACCTGTCGTCACTCACTATCGAGGTAATAGAAGCGGGCTGGCAGTCATTCACTTCTAGTGTGCTGCAGCAGGGTGGTAGTAGAGGGCGGGTGGGCCCCCCGATTGTCCGGGCCCAGGACCCCAGTTACGCCACTGAGCGGCACACAATAGGCCCTTCAAAAGTGTCAGCTCCAGGCCCATGTGCACCTTAACCTGGTACTGATCAAGACACTGAGTCTATGTACTAAGGGCCTAATTCAGCAAGGATTGCAAGTGCGATTACGCATGCAGACGGGCGATTGTTGCGTTCTGCGCAAACACTCCACTGTGATCAAGACAGCGATCGCAGTGCCTACACATACCTATCACAGAGTGATTGACAGTAAGTACCGTTTGGGGGTAGTGATGGGGGTGGTCAGCGAAACGCAGGCTTGCCAGGGCGTTTGAACGCCGTTACAGGGGTGTACATAAATTAGCCTCTGCGATGCCATACGCTGCCTGAGCTCTCACTGCGTACTGGAAGGTTAGCAATTTCTGAGTAAGGTCTGACCTTGTGCAAGTGTGCGTGAGGCTGCGATGGTACTCGATGTTACCGATGGTTTCGCAGTCTTGCTAATTATTACGGATGTGTATAAAGTAAGGTGGGCGTCCTTATGTTGTGCTGCGATGGCATAGCGATCGCAGAGGATTAGCATATCTTCGCAGTGTGACTAATCGCTATTGCAATCACAGTTGTGATCCATACTGAATCAGGTCTAAGCCTTAGGGCTCTATTTATTAACATTATTTTTACTAAAATAAAGTGAAAAAGGGTGTTTTCACACCCTTTTCACATTATTTTAGTTTCACCTGTATTTATTACAGGGCAATTGGAGTAGAATTAGTAAAATTCTACTCCAACCCCCAGTATCACTTATTTTTAGTAAAGCAGATCGCATTTCCCATAATTGTAATGGGAAATGTGATCTGTGTGCAAGTTACTAAAAATAAATTGTAAAAAAATACCGGGGGAAGCCCTGTGATAATAACGCCACCTGGAGGTGGCGTTATCCAGGGTCTCCCCCGGTTACCGGGCTCCCACTCTGCTCTAACGGGGAGAGCAGAGGCGGGAGCCGGTACCAGTAATCAGTTATGTGGTCTAAAGAGACCACAAGCTGATTGCTGTAAAAAAAAGAAAAAAAAATTAAACATTTTTTTTTTACTTACCTGAATCCAGGGACCGGTGATCGGGCCTCTGGTGATGGCTCCTCTCCGGTCAGCTGGTCTCCCACAGTGCACTGGGGCCCGGTCATCAGGTGATCGGGTCCCAGTGCAGTATGGGAGATCACCTGATCGGGAAGCCCGGAGAAGACCACCGGAGGCCAGGAGGATGCAGGTAAGTGTAATGAAGGGAGGGGGGTCACGGGGGGGGAGGGGGGGTAGCGGGGGTCCGCGATCGCGGGGGGTGGGGCTTAGCATCGGTGGGGGGGTAGTAGCGGTGGTCGGTCGGCGCGTGCTCTTAGTCGTGGTATTTTTTCCGAAAATACCGCGACTAGAGTGCGGATGGGATCCGCAGGGACAGAGCTTTATCGCAAGCTCTGTCCCTGCAAGGGATTTATAGTAAATCCCTGTGATATTACCTGAATTCGCAATGCGAATTCACTCGGTAATATCACACTACAATCCGCATTCAATATGCGGATTGTAGTAAATAGAGCCCTTGGAGAGAGATAGGGGGTCTATTCATTATGTTAATTATCGGGGTCCGATAAATAACATACTAACTCACCGGGCGGAGACAGCTGATCCGAATATCAGCTGCTTCCCCCTAAGTGGCTTAACTGCTCCTTTTAGGAGCAGTGAAACTTAGCACTGCCAAGTCAACTCAGCAGTGCTAATGTGCTTGCGTGAACTAGAGTCTACAAAGGCGAACAAAGCCCCAGCATCCAGAGGAAGGAGCCGGACAGGGGTGGAGGCAGGGACGGACTGGGGCTGCTAAGCAAGCGCCCACAGAAAGGGCCGTGGCCTTGCCTCAAAAGGGGTGTGGCCTCACCTCAAAAGGGGTGTGCCGTGACTCACGGGGCCTGGCCTCACTGCATGCCCCGGTTTTTCAGTATCCCTGCCAAAGCAGAGCGCCTGGAGGTGGAGCTCCTCAGCCGGGGTTTGACACCGGACCGGCCCATTTGGCTATTGGCTCTTCTGGCATTTGCTAGAATTACCAGATGTGCAGTCTGGCCCTGGGTGGAGGGATCCGAAAGGATCCCTCTTTGCAACCCGGGACTCCTTCCCATAGGGAAGGAGCAGGGTGAGCGCTGTGTGCGAGAGCAAGCGCCACCTGAAAATGGCAAATGCCCCCACACAAATATTGTATTTTTGGAGCCTAATGGATTTCCGTCCCTATACTAATGTATGGGGACACCCGGCCACATCGCAAGTGAAAGGTAAGCAGGAGATATCTGTGATATCTCCTGCATTACCTTTTTGATGAATGGCCCCAAAACTTAATTTCTACAAAAGCAGGTGAAAAATGTTAATTTTCACCTGCTTTTGTAGAAATTAAGTGATAATGAATAGACCCCCATAAAGTAGACAGTGATAAAGTAACAACCAATCAGCTCCTGTAAGGCTTTAGGAGCTGCTTGGTTGGTGCTATATATTCATCCACTTTTTCTCTCTTCAGGGCTTAGGGGTCTATGTACTAAGTTTTTATATAATTACTGCATGTACAGGGGCTAAATCACACAATTCCTAACAGACAAATTTTTTAGCAATTTTCAAGTGTTAGTAAATGTGTGATTTTGCCCCTGAAACACAACATCAATGTTGATTGATTTAGATTGATTTTTAATTGATTAAAATCTACCTTTAGTAAATTTACCTCCTAGAATGAGAGACTGAACTGCAGCAGGTCAAAGGAGACACGCTAGCATCACACATACATGCAAACAAGGGTTACATGCAGTAATTCAAAGAAATAATAATTTGCAATTGTTTTGACTATTTACATCAATCATTATAAAAGAGGAGCCCGATATAAATTAGGTCATCACTTAAATTTGCATGTTGGCCTAATAGCGGCTGTGGAATGTGCCCCTCACACCTAATGTGCCCCATACGCACCCCAGCAGTGACAAGAATGAAGAGAACAATGACACCAAAAAGAGAAGGCACTAGTCAATTATAATGCACAAAAATACGAGCTCACACATAGGGCCTGATTCATCAAGGATCGCTGATGAGATCGCGTATGGAGACGGTCGATTATTGCGTAATGCACGTGCGTATGCATTGCAGTGCACAAATACCTCACTGTGATTGGGACTGCAATCGTAGTGACTACGCAGACCCATCGCAGAGTGATTGACAGGAAGTGCCATTTGGGTGGTGACGTGGGCGGAGTTCAGAGAAACGCAGGCGTGCCAGTGCGTTTGATCGCCATTACAGGGGTGTACATAAATGATCCACTATGAAGGCATACGCAGCTTGAGTGCTCACTGCGTACAGGAAAGTTAGCAATTTATAAGTGAGGTCTGACCTGCTGTAAATGTGCGATCGGCTCCAATGTACTTCGATGTTACTGATGTTTTGGCTGGATTGCAAGGTTTTACGGATGTGCGAAAGAAGAATTGGGCGTCTGCATGTTGTCCGTGTAAGTGCTTTGCGATTGCACATATTAGCCTACTTTCGCAGCAGACCTGCGTACGCGATCCTTGCTGAATCAGGCCCATTGTACACAATATTGACACAAAAAGACACAAAAACTTAAATTGCACCTTATTACATAATAAGCCAAAATGATGTTTGGCACAGAGCATATAAAGCTCCTTAATTAGCTAGCTTTGCTCAGATATGCTTCACATACAAACTTAAATGTCACCAATTGAGTATAAAAACCAACATGAAATAAAAGCGCACACTTAGCATTAGATAATATCAATCAGCTTAATAAGCGCATGAAAGCTGTGGCTAGATAAAAAAATATATATGTTATTTTAAAGCAGCATTTACAATTTACTTGGTTAGCAGCAGCAGCAGTATGTATCTGAAAGTCCAGCCACAATAATCATTATTGTATCCAATCAAGGATACCAGTATGCCCTTAGGCGACAGGCAGAAAGCTCTAGCAATAGGTATGAAGCAATATGTACATCTAATTTCAACAATGGGAAATTTTTCTTAATAATCTTTTTAATATCCTGGGTATAGGAATTACAGGTAGCAACAAAGGCCAGTGATCTATCTTTGCCTTAATCTCTAGCCTTATTTACCTCAGAGAATCTCTATCCAGGACAGCTACTTCTCTATATGCTTATTCCAGCCTGCTTTTTGTAATCCTCTGGCGCGGAACATTTCCTTTTACCCCTAAGGAACTGTCCTTTGGGGATATTTTCTTTGCATACTTTGAGATTTTTACTTTTAAAGTTGATGTATCTATTCTGATCCACTTCTTTAATGTATGTCTGGGTGATTATAATACAATCAGACACCATCGACAGTGCTATGTCCTAATAATTAATAGAGATAATTGTACTTGTGAAACGTAAACCAAAAGAATTGTGATTGAAATCATCAAAAATGATTTAAGTGAACACTCATCCCCATCCCAATGAAAAATAAGTAATCTATGTATCTGCCACAGAGAACCAGGTCTGCCCCAAGCTCGCAACCCCATATACAGTATGTACAGTACATCCTCAAACCTCCCCATATAGAGGTTTGCAAAGCTCGAGGCAAACTTGGTTCCTATGGCAGAACCAAGTGTCTGTAAGTAAAAAGTGAATCAAAAGTGAAATAATGGTGTTTTAAAATAAAATTAACTACTAGAAACCTGACAAAATCGTCAGTTCATTTGATAAAAAAAAAATAAAAAGAATAAACTCATACCATCTTGGTAATGCATGCTCATGTTTCTGGGTGAAATTTGTAAGGAAGATGGCAAGATGACGAATTTGTAACAAGACAAGTCAGAGGAAAGATATTCCTATATGGGGCACTCATGGACTAAAATCGTATTATATAACAATAATTTGTCAGTCAGAAGATATTGCCAATCCACAAAAACAGAATTAATTTAAAACATAACCTTTATTGTATTATCCTAAAATGGGCAGCAGCAAAATATAAATCATAGTAAACAAAATGTGCATTAATGTGATCACTGAAAATAAATGTAAATATGAAAAATACTAAAAGAATATATATTAAAAACAGTTGTGATGACTACTCAAATGGACCGTGTCTCATATATTGTCTTTCAAAATAATTATATATATGTGACAGGTCACGGTCGCTAAATATCGATTTCTACAGGTGCTTGACTAATAATCTCCTCATGCAATGAGATGAATATCTCTATAAATTGCATTCATCCCGAGATATAGTAAGGTTCTTAAAGTCACATATAACTAATGACACTCAATTGGGCCCAAAATAGGTGATTTATCTTATTAATAGACAAAACGTGGGCTACTGGGACTAATGATATTTCACCACAAATTCAGCCCACCTGTATCTTTGTTTTCATTGAATAGACCTCTGGGTAGTGCAGGATATTTATATCTATATCACTGTTACCGCAATTGAAGAAGTTAATTATTATCATACAGTTGATTTATAATCTCTCACTGTTGTATACTATATATATATATATATATATATATATATATATGATATTACAGATATTAGTACACACCAAGAGGTGTGTACTAATGTGACACTGTGGCACCTATCTAGTGGTTATCAATATTTACTGTTAGAATAAGTATGTAGTAATTGCAACCAGATTTTATTCACTGATAATAACCATACGTTGTAGCACTTTCATCCTTATTCAGCAGCCGCATAGCATGCCAAATTAAGATCAGCCCTAGTAATGAGCAGATCTATTGACATAGTGTCTCATATATGATGCCACCCATAGAGCTCCTATGGTGCCTCGTAATTTAGTATTTATAGTAATATTGTTGCAGCAAATTAGTAATACCGCTGCAGCAAATTGGTATATAATAGTTGCACCTGGGTTTTATTCAATGATAATAACCATACATTGTAGCACTTCCACTCATATTCAGCAGCCGCATAGCTTGCCAAATAGAGATCAGTCCCAGTGATTAACAGGTCTGTTGATACAGTGTACCATGTACAAAGCCACCCATTGAGTTCCTATGGTGCCTCGTAATTTAGTGTTGATAGTAATACCGCTACAGTATCATTAGCATAGTAGTATGATTTGTGTCATCCTTCTGAGTATCTGGTTTAATTGAGACCAAAGTGTATGTCACCTGTATGTGGGAAAAGAGATCGTCTATAATCACAACATATCAAGATTAAAATAGCAAAGACACGCTAAGAGCGTGTGTCGCGTGTCTCCCTGACGCACGTTTCGCTCAGAAGCTTAGTCTAATAGGCCCCACTTACGCTATCAGCATCCGATCCGATTCACATCAGATTACCCTGCAGTCCCGTCGTCACCATTTCTTTTTTTTCTTAGCACAGGATCAGTCGTATGATCGACCCTGTGCCTCATGTGCTCATTAGGGAATAGGGACAAACAGTCATTGAAATTACTTGAATTACCACACGATGGATTGCATGTAAAAAGAAAATGCCACGATCTGAACACGATACGATGGAACATATGTGCTGCACATATGATCATAAGATACGATTGAAGGACCCACGGATTAAAAAAATGCACAATTTCAACAAGACTGAACGTACATCGAGTCAAAAATCGTGTGATCATCTTGAAATCACGTAGGTGTATGGGGGCCTATAGGGTCAACCAGTATGCTAGGTTGATGTTTCTTAAATACTGAGTTTCAACTACTCAGATGTTCAATTCCGTTGATAGGCATTTTGCACAGCCAATTACTATCCTCCTCCATGATTGATTCTCCTAAGAGCCAATCAGCATAGCCTGTCAGCTTTCTCATTGGCTAGTCGTTCCATGCAGAAAGAATACTGTTACAGACAGGCGAATACAGTAAGTGATATTAATCTATGTGTTCCACTCATTATTGTTGCACCGTTTTTACCATGTTATTCGGATGGAGTCATATTGATCACTCCTTATTCTTAACTATATTTATAGCAATTCTTCTCATTCTTAATGATTGACTATCCTAAAAGCTACTCATTCATTATATAGCCATTCTTTATGGAGAAAATACATTACACATCCCGTAAAAAGATAAAATAGATAGTATTCTAATTCAATCATGATAATAATTTTTACAATATTCTAAATAAAGTGGCATCCTACTAATAACTCTATATTATCATAAGTATATACTTTTATCTGTCATAAGAAAAAGGAAGAAAAGAAAACAAATTACACACTGTTAAGAATCATGTAGGTGTAGACATATATATCCATATTAAATAAATTCATAAATTATGTGAAAATTAATCCAAAATTATTGTATTATATTATATTGTATTATATCATGGTGTAATGCCATGTTCTATATTAGTATACTAATTATCCTATTAATAACCCCCAATAAAAACAAAAACACCAATAATAACTATCCCCGTTTTCCGTCAATATAACAGTGACTAGTGCTAACATATAAATAATGCTATAGAAGTGTCATGCCAATTAACCACCCATTGGTATGACACAGGAGTGATGCTGTTGTTTACAGTTGGATTTGTTTACAGATTGTCATGGGAAGTTGGAAGTTGTTAAGATGAGCGGTTACGCTGGGAAGTGTGCGGCCATTGGGAAATAATGCAGTCATGTGATCTAGTGTATTCAATCATGTTAGTGGGAATGCTCATGCTGTCATTATAACACACTACTTTACATGGTAACTTTGCCACTCCGCCACGCCCGAACCGTTGCCCCAATCTCATTTTTCTCTTCGACTTGCACATCTACATGGTAAGACCTTTATTTTGATACCGCAACCATATTTTTATGTAGATAGATAGATAGATAGATAGATAGATAGATAGATAGATAGATAGATAGATAGATAATGCTGTGGACATACTATGATCTTTCTTTAGATAATACCCTACTGCTCCCAATCTTCCTTCATGAGGTATGTTGGAATATAATTATTCCACATTACAGGTGGCAAAAAGATGGGCAATTTAATTTGCGTGCATGCTTTTACAATCTGCTAAAACTTAACACTCCCTGCCACCCTGCTACCCACTAATGCCGCGTATCCAGTTGCAGATAGTGGAACGACAGTATGATTACAACATCGTAATCGTACAGTCGTTCCTCTTCCTCTGTAGTGCCTACACTGAATGATATGTCGTTCAGTGCAGACACACTCCCTCATCCCTGAACATGGTCAATCTGTCGTTATCAGATTGACCAGCATGTTCAGGTGATGATTGATGTCGGAAATGACCAGATGGGGCACGCATCACTGGTCGTTTACAACATTAAACTGCCCGATTTATGCACGATTAATGAGCAATTGAAAGATTACGATGTCATAATCGTTTAATCGCTCATTTATATCTGCAAGTGGATACACAGCTTTACTCTCAGTTTGCTTATTACAGCCCAAATAAAAACAATTAATCAATACTGGATGTGCTTTATTGACAAATTGCAGAGGCTAAAACACCTGCTTTAAAGCATATGAATTGAAGCTCACAAACCTATTGCTACAGCTTTTTGCCTATCACCTAAGGATATACTGGTATCCTTGATTGGATACAATAATGATCATTGTAGCTGGGCTTTCAGATACATACTGCTGCTACAAACCAAGCAAAATGTAACTGCTACTTCAAAGTAACATCTTTTTTTCTTATCTAGCCACAGCTTTCATGCGCTTATTTAAGCTGTTTGATATTATCTGCTGCTAAGTGTGCGCTTTTATTTCATGTTGGTTTTTATACTCAATTGGTGACATTTAAGTTTGTATGTGAAGCATATCTGAGTAAAGCTTGCTTTATATGCTCTGAGCTAAACATCATTTTGGTTTATTAAGTAATTGGGTGCAATTTATGTTTTTATGTGTCTTTTTGTGTCAATATTGTATACTATGTGTGAACTAGTGCAAAAAGTGTTTAAGCGCTTGTGGTGATCTGAGTGGACAAACAAAACAAACATACAAATAACACATATATGTTTATGCTCTTTTGTTACTAATGAGAGTGGCAGCTTGCTGGTATCTTATCAGCGTTGCTGTGGGTGGGAGTCCGTATGCCCGTTCCTCTCCTAACTGTCCCTTACTATCCATATATTAGTCATTTGTATTTCTTGCCGGTTCGCCGCTCATTCTATAAATACTATGTGTGTGTAAAATTATTAAAAGGATATTGTCATGTATGAAGATATATACTAGGAATTCTATGTCATTTTTAAAATTTATAAAAAAGCTTTTAGCTCAATGTCTATATTCAACTCATATGGGTCCAAAGTTCTCAACATGTAGATCCATTTTGTTTCAGTTTTTTTCAATAAAGTGATTATGTCCTCACCCCTCCAATTGGGGGTCACTTTTTGAATGCCCATAAATTTCAAGCCTTCTGGGTTTCTTCTATGATGTTGGTGGAAATGGGCTGATACGCTGTGAGTCATTAATCCTTTCTTGATGTTATTGATGTGTTCGTAAACATCAAGAAAGGATTAATGACTCACAGCGTATCAGCCCATTTCCACCAACATCATAGAAGAAACCCAGAAGGCTTGAAATTTATGGGCATTCAAAAAGTGACCCCCAATTGGAGGGGTGAGGACATAATCACTTTATTGAAAAAAACTGAAACAAAATGGATCTATATGTTGAGAACTTTGGACCCATATGGGTTGAATATAGACATTGAACTAAAAGCTTTTTTATAAATTTTAAAAATGACATAGAATTCCTAGTATATATCTTCATACATGACAATATCCTTTTAATAATTTTACACACACATAGTATTTATAGAATGAGCGGCGAACCGGCAAGAAATACAAATTACTAATATATGGATTTTAAAGTGGATTTTATTTAAAAAAAAAAATTTGACAACACATGGTTGCCACCAAAAAAAGAAGGAAGTCACAAGGTACAGACTTCCTGTTTTAACTTAGCACTTAATAAAGAACAGTATAAATAGAGGCAATGAGCAGCCCAATCCCTATCCATGACAAAGGACCCAGCGAGGTCCGAAACGCGTTGGAGCAGGAGAGTTTGGAGTCACGTGGAACAGTCCTCACCGCTAGAGCCTGCAAATACCCAGCTGCCGTGGCCGCACTTACAGCGCTGCAAGCAGAGTCGTGTTCCGGAGTGAGAAGGCACCCCGTGCAAGGGAGAAGACCGCCGCTATCACCGGACACTCTGAGGTATAGTAAGGGACAGTTAGGAGAGGAACGGGCATACGGACTCCCACCCACAGCAACGCTGATAAGATACCAGCAAGCTGCCACTCTCATTAGTAACAAAAGAGCATAAACATATATGTGTTATTTGTATGTTTGTTTTGTTTGTCCGCTCAGATCACCACAAGCGCTTAAACACTTTTTGCACTATTACTATTTTAATTTTAAGCAGCTAATTAGTCAAGCGCATACACTCCATTTCTTCCAGTTACATATGTGTGAACTAGTATTTTCGTGTTTTTAATATACATTATAACTGACTAGTGCCTCTTCTTTTTGGTGTCATTGTCCTGTCTTTTTGGGGTGTCCAGTTCTGCCCATTTTTGTGCAGTGTTTGCTGTCAGTTATTTTGCTATATATAATTTTATATTGAGAATCGATGTGTATATATACAGTATATATTGTAGATACAAACATACAGATTGCCCAGAAGATTAGCACCTGTTTATTTTTCTTAAGAATGAAGAGTACTGGGGGGTAAGTAGTATATCAGGAACAGGAGAGGACAGGAGGACTGCAGCAGCTGAGGTGACCCGGAAACCATTTATATACTAGTTGTTAATAAAGTTGCAACTTAACGTCTGGGTAAAACTGATCCATCATGTTTATGAAATGAGGATTAATCAAGGCAAAATGTAGAGTACAGTCTGGCAAATTCCCAAACTCCCTCAATATTTGCTTTGTCCAATTTGAATGCGTTTTGGAGTAGAGCTGTATTACAGGTGATATCTCAGTATTATATATGGTCCTGCTCTATAGTCATTTTGATCTTTAGGTAACCTTTAAGTTGTATTTTTCATTTCTTAAAAATGTATGTTGGCTAAGCCTGTGTTACAGTATTTCCCTACTAAAGATTATTCCTGCCAGTGAACTGGCTCATTCAGTTGTGTTCCAAAGATGAAGTTTTGCAGTCTGTTATACTGAAGTGCTGGCCTTCACACTAATTAACTGTATATCTGATGTTTAGCCTACAAAACTGGTTAATCAATATAGAAGTACCTTGGAATCTACCTTTAAGTATTTTTAATTGTTCTAAGTTTACATGGGGGTGGTGAGAACTTTACCACCATCCAGGGGCATTTTTAAGAGAGGAGGGGGCCCGTGTGCAGCCTCTGTTTGTGCCCCCTCCTCTCTGGCAGCGGACTGAGCGCAGTAGATTCTAGCTTAATGCCAGAATCTACTGCACATGCGCGGGTCTCCGGGAAAATGGCGCCTTATTCGCGGGTACATCTTTTCTGCGCAATTATTGTTTTTAGGGATAACCGTGGATTACTACTGGATAAGGGGAACGATCACCAGGGAGAAGGTGAGTATGTATGTGTGTGTTTTGTGTGTAATAAACTTGTACATTACACGGTGTGTGTGTACTGCCATTTTTTACTATTTGTTTTACAATGGGGGTACCAGTGCCGGCCGCCTGCTGGTACTTGTAGTTCCACAAGTGCCAAAGGGCAGGCATGCTGACACCTCTAGTCCCACTTTAAAAAACAATAGTATACATTAAATATTATCACTATTACCCCTGCACCCACCAGCCCAGGCATGGGGTGCTCAAGAGAGGGGGGGCTTTATTGGGGGGTCCCCATCTTCCTTGGAATCCCCACCCTAAGCTAACTAGTTTGGGGTGTTAATGCTTTGGACGGTGTGACCCGGTGAAAGGATCCCCTGGCTGTGGCATTACACTCTGCTAGTTTGAGTCCAGTGCTGGTTTTAAAAATATGGGGAACCTCACACAATTTTTCCCCGTATTTTTAAATCCTGGACTGGGTTACAGAGCCCAGTGCTGGTTCATAAAATACGGGGGGAGCCCTACACATTTTTTCCCCCGTAGTTTTAGAACTAGGACTGAGCCCAGAGCCCAGGGCTGGTTATGGGTTTTTTTGGGAGGGGGACCCCACATAAGTTTTTATTAAAGTAACCATTTATTTAATCACTAGCTGGGATACCATGTGTTGCCTAGGTTGAAGACTGGACCCTGAAGTACATCTGCAGCCTTTATTTGTTTAAATTGTCCCCACCTATAACCCCATTCCATTGATCCTGAAAAGAACCCCACTGTTTGCTAATATCCATGCAAACAGTTGCCTAATTACCATGGGTGCAAGGGGTGCCCCAGCTGCCTCTGTGGCCCGCCGCTCTCACTGCACCCAGTCACACACACAAGGGAGGCCAGTCCAGTCAGGGCTCTGAGGGGGGCCCGGCTGTCAGCGGTGTTGATTTGGTGGTGGCCTGCCAGTTAATTACAGCTGATGCACTGGCTGGAAGTCATAGAGAGACAGCCCCACCAGACGCGAGGCAATCAGAGCATGAGGACCGGCAGCCAATCCCCAGTGGCGGCTCATTATTGGCTTCCGGTCCACAAGCTCCTATTGGTTCGCAACCGGCACCAGATTCAAATTGTATCTCACTGATATGTGCAGGCTGCTTGTACGGGAATGGGGGGCTAGGGAAACATTGGCAAGAAACACGGGTATGAACAATCACATACACCATTGGATCTGCTGACATAGCCATGTGACTGAGGGCCTGATTAAGAAGTGCATTTTGTGACTGCATCTTTTACCACAGTGTGACTGCAGCTTTATGCTTATGCTGCACCGATGGGATTTTGCAGTCACTGATCTCAGCAGACACACTACACGCATGCTTCTGGCTAGCCACCCCCTGTTGCCATCAGGAAATTCCCACTGAAATTGCCTCTGTTTGCATCCATCGGGATGCATGTGCAGACTGAAAACATTGGGCCTATGCGTGCAGCATCGACCTACTAATCACCTCTGAATCAGACCCTAAGTGTTTTACAATGTGTGAGAGCAGTCTGTGGGGGCACTGTGATTTGTGTTTGGAAGGTGAACTAAGTAATCTTTGTACCTACTGTCTCTTTGAGTTCTATTTCTATCCAAATATAACAAGTTGAAATAAGAATGGAATGGACAATAGAAGGTGATGGTTGCCAACTATCGATGGTTCCAGGTTGATGGAAGTGGTTTACTATTCGGTGTCATGACTGCGATGGTTGCCAACCAGCACATGCCTCTTACTGATGCTCATTTCAGGGCAGCTGCGAACACCCGGAAGCAGGATCTGCAGCACAGCACCTTTGCGCAAGCATGACTGGAAATTATATAGATAATATATTTGGACATTGGGCCTGATTCAGACACAGACGCTAAGTTGCGCTCGCTCTGAGCGATGGTCGTCCATCTGCGCATAAGTCGCAGTGCGCATACGCAAACTAGTATGAGCAATCGCATTTTGCTCGCTCGCCCTGAAAAGACGGCCCATTGGAATGAGTGACAAATAGCGCCGTTTGTGAGTGGTAACGGGAAGGTGCTTGTGAACGGGGGAGTGGTGCTGCGAACGCAGGCGTGTCTGCCCGTCAGAACGGAGTTTAATGGGTGTGCATAATTAGCAAAGTAGCATCATTGAACACGTCACTTAGTTGTTTTTTACCCTGAACTGCTCGCAGTGCTTGCGGGAGGATAAGGCTACCTCAAGCGCTGCGAGCAGCTCCGATGGCTCTCGATGTTACCGATTAATCCTTCAAATACAGGAGATGATGTGTGTTGCGAATGGCAAGAGGGCGTCTTTAAACACTTGCAAGTGCAATATGCCGTCGCTCGCTTAGACATAGAGGCGTCCTTACACCGCAAAGAGCGAGCACGTGATTTGCATAGATGGCATAGACCGGGTCTGAATCAGGCCCATTGTTTCCTCTCTAAATGGTATATTCACTAATTTTTAAATACCAGCAGCATTTTCACCGGTAGGATGTCATTTCCATGAGTCACTAAACTCAAAACGCTGCAATCTCGCATAGATAACACACTTTAAAACAAAAAACAATATTTTCCCACAGTAAAACTACTGTATACAAACTCCAGATTTACAATCCCAACGACAAACCCGCTCCCAAAAAATTATCTGCCTTTGGTAGGTGCGTTTGTAGTAAATTTAGAGGTCAGAAGTACCAAAGAGAGTGCCCCCCCCCTCCCTCCAAATTCCATTAATCAGCACGTCTTGACCAGCAAGGGCTGGTGGAATCATAGATGGGAGACCTGCAATGGGGTCCATCCACCGTGATTCCAAAAAACCATAGGCCAGTTGGCACCAGAGCTATGGGGGGTTCGGGCCTACAAAAATGTTCAACCTCCTAGGTATATACCAAGCTCTGGTGCCAACTGGCGTAAGACTGATTGGAATCATGGTGAATGAAGACTGTGGTATTATAGAGGCTAAACATTTGTTGCTTCCTTGCACTTGCAGATACCTAAAAGCTCATTCACACTATGTAACAATCATAATTTAGTTGTGTTGCAGATAGCTGCATTTATCACACCAAAAATATGGTATACTAGTATTTTGGACTCACCATTCCAAATGGTCACTAGTCCTTGCACCCAGCATACCTTGCAGGTGTGTGTGGGGTGTGGGGCTTCTGAGGGAAGGGGGACACACTGCTTCCAGGTGATAACAGGATGGAATAGTACTCCTTACATCTGTACAGTCTGGGGAAAAGAGAGGATGTGCCTGTCAGCAGTGGTAAATTTCCCATTAGACACATGAGGCACCAGCCCAGGGTTGCCACTGTCAGACAGGCAGCCCGACCTGGTAACAATGCCGGGTCGATGATTCCATTAGCATCACGTGATGAGCCGACGCTGGGAGATGATCTCATATCCAAGCGCCAGCTCATTCTATGCAGAGAACGGGACCCAGGTTCCCCATTCATACTGCATCATGAGCAGGGTTGAACACGCGTTCAACCTTTCTCATGACCAGGGTTGAAATGCCGGGTCACTCGACCCAGCATATTTCAACCCTGCCCTTTCACACAGCACAATAACCCGGGTTGCTGCATGCTCATGGTTATTAGAGGTAGTGGAAAAGGGGTATTAGTGTAGTGAGGGCAGTTTTACAGTGAGCAGGAGGTGAGACAGGCTCCCAGCACTCAGAGCCATCTCCATGTGTGCCTCCCCAGCCATTGACCTCACCACACATAACTGCTAATTAATGATTGGGATTTAAAGGGATTGTCCAATTTGGACAATTCCTTAATTCTGGGTACACACTGGCAGATATATTGGCTGTAGAAAAAAAGGGAGCACACTGCAGCAATATCAACAAAATACTTGAGTCTTACATAATAATAGAAATTCAGAGGTATTAGTTACATACATTTGCAAATATATGAATAAGTGCCAGGCCAGCGTCAAGGCTCCTCTATACTGGCGTCCCTGACATTAAGGGGTTCACAACCGAGGTGCAGGGTACCCCAAAAAAATTCCAGCCAAGGACCATCCCCAGGGCATCACACGAAAAGGGAAAAATGGTGATAGTGAAGTGTAAAGTATAGATGTGTAAAGATTATCAATAAGTGTTAATAAAATTAGAAAGAATTAAAATGACATACATAATAAACAAACAAATAGAAAGGTGATGAAAAAGTATCTATGTGAATTAAGTGGTGATGCCCTGAAAAAGGCCCAGCTAGAGCAACTCCGGGGGCCCCACACCCAAACGTTCAGCCCAAAATAATTATTGCTACCTAATAGTACCACCCTCTCTGTGTCATATAATTACAAATTAATGTACTGCATAATAACAACACATGTATAAGCCGAGAGCTGACTCACCTAGGAGGTACCCCAGAAAACTCCACATGGCACTATACGGACCAGCACATCCCCCCAATGCTGGCTCCCTTCATGCCTCTCAAAACTGCAAACAAAAAGTATGGTGGTCGCTCACATCAGCTTAATGACATTGCACAGGTGCTTGTAAAGGGCGGGGTTTACACTGAACCACAGAAAAAAAGGGAGATTCCCTCCAGCATACTGCAGCAATATCAACAAAAATACTTCCTACATAATAATAGAAATTCAGAGGTATTAGTTACATACATTTGCAAATATATGAATAAATGCCAGGCCAGTGTCAAGGCTCCTCTATACTGGTGTCCCTAACATTAAGGAGTTCACGTCCGAGGTGCTGAGCACCCCAAAAAAATTCCAGCCAAGGACCATCCCCTGGGCATCACACGAAAAGGGGAAAAAGGTGATAGTGAAGTGTAAAGTATAGATGTGCAAAGATAATCAATAAGTGTTCATAAAATGAGAAAGAATTAAAATGACAAATAATAAACAAACAAATAGAAAGATGATGAAAAAGTATCTATGTGAATTAAGTGATGGTGATGGACGTGAACCCCTTAATGTTAGGGATGCCAGTATAGAGGAGCCTTGACGCTGGCCTGGCGCTTATTCATATATTTGCAAATGTATGTAACTAATACCTCTGAAGATATATTGGCTGATCAATTGTTCGGCCAATATATCTGGTGCCCATCGACCAGTGTGTACCTGCGATATGTTTGTGAACAATGTCGCTCATAGACATATCGTGCACAGCCAATGGCAGATACAGTGAATCCTCTGTGTGAGCATAATCAAAATTCAACTGCTGTGTGTGCATAGTGTGGCTTTCGTGCTTGCGCAATGGCTAATAATCACTTAGTCTGCATAAATATTGGAATTTGTATGTGGATCTGAATCAGGCCCATTGTCCTTAGATGCAAATCCATACTAAACACAAAGCAACCTTTGTTTTCAATGTCTAACTTGCACGAATTAAATATAATCTAGTTACTGCAGACTGTTAAATACAGTCCGCATGAAATAGACATGAGTCACCCTAACCCCTACAGGTTTAGCTGCTGATATTGGATGAAGGACTTTGAGTCATCTTATCGTAAAGCAGATGTTCCAGTCGAAGGCTCCTCATTATTACATATAATACAGAACCTAAGGTTTCTTCCCTGTGCTAGTAATTTCTAAGGACTTTGAACCCAATCCACCGGCAGTAAATGAGCCATTCCAGAGTGTAATCATTTATTAACCAGCTTTATGATGTTGGGCTAGAAACCTATTACTGCAAAGACCTGGATATTGTATAACAGTCCTGCTGAGCCCAGGGAGACAGTAAGGATGTCCACCAGGTATCACCAAGCTGCCATTGATGGCTATTTGGATATCTTGAAAGAAGCCACCAAAAAGGATGTTAACACAGCTGATGGTGATGGAATGACACCCACTCTCTTAGCAGCTTATCATGGGCACCTGGATGTCCTTGAACTTGTGTGCCACAGAGGGTAAGTAAACATTGGGATCTCACCATTTATTACCAGATCATCCATTTAATTTGGGACACATATGAGATACACAGATTCTGGCTAACTTTGAATCTCTATTTCACCTGGTTTTTAATCAGCCACAGAAGAACATGTGTAATTCACATGTGTCCCGATAATAATATGGCAAGCCTATGTAAAGAGAAACTATATTGTCATTGTTAGCTGGCCTATGTGATATGGAATAGAGGTGAGCAACCTCCCATAACCTATATTTCAGATCCACTGAGGTCCCAAATGACCATTTTTTTTCCCAGCTGAAGAAAGGTTACGCACAACTGTTTTAAAGAGCCAAATATATTGTCTATGACGGTGTGATCAATATGTGCAGCTCCAACACAATGAGTTCAATCAGTCAGAGCCAGAAACCATACAGTATTTACACAAAGTAATGTTATTTAAAAAATTTCGCTGTCAATGTCGTTTTTCACAAATTGTTAACGAGCAATCTGTTACTATAACACGATGCAACAAAACACTGACTTTCTATTTTAATAATCGTTTTGGGGAATATGTTCTATTATCTTCGATGTCCTGCCATAACTGAAGTTATTACACCACTCTGACAGTCTTCGGCTTAGGTGTGCCAGCGATAGATAGATAGATAGATAGATAGATAGATAGATAGATAGATAGATAGATAGATAGATAGATAGATAGATAGACATTTAAGTACTTCTTTTTTGTTTTATCATGCCAATCACAGATTGATTACTAATTATGGGTCCAACAAAAAACTTGACGCATATTTTTAATTATAGTATTATGTAATATAGAGCAAGACATTTTATTTGTCTACAACCAAACACAACAAAACACACAGTTTGCGTATAAGACCATGATCAAACTAAGGGCCTTATTCAGCTTTGGCAATAGAGTAAGATATAGAAAATAACTGTGCATCTTGGTGAAACCATGCTGCACTGCAGGTGGGGCAGATGTAAAATGTGCAGAGAGATTTAGATTTGGGAGGGGTGTGTCCAAACTGACATCTCAAGTGCAGTGTGAAAATAATGCTGTGCAGTATTTGTGGGCTACATGCAAAAAAGCAGCCAGTATTTACCCTTCCTGCAAATGAAAAAACATGTATGTATTTGCACCCTTTGCATTGCAACATGGTTTGTCCAGGCTCACAGTTACTTGCTATATCTTACTCTATTCCCAAAGCTGAATTAGGGCCTAAGCCACTTAGGGATAAATTTACTAAGATGGGAGTTCTATTAAGAAGTGATGTTGCCCATAGCAACCAAACAGATTCCAGGTATTATCTTCTAGAAGGTGCTAGATAAATGAGAAGTAGACTCTGATTGGTTGCTATGGGCAACATCAATTCTTAAATAGAACTGCCATTTTAGTAAATTTACCCCTTAGTGTTGCTACAAAGCTGAAATCAACACACTGACTTATTGACAGCTACCACGCCAAGATTACAGGAGATAGTGAGAGCGGTAGAATCAAAGAGTTAGTGGCAGCTGGCAAGACCAGTACATCGATGCAGGAAAAAGAAAATACAGGTGCACACTCGGAATCGGTATGTAACACCGCCGGCCGCATGGCCGGCAGTTCGAATCCCGGCAGTGGCAGGCCGACAGAGGAACAGATCCCGGCAGCGGCAGCCCGACAGCGCTGGAAATCCCGATCGTCCCCAGGTAAGTACTAACTAACCTAACCTACCCCCCTAACCCTAACCCTCCCTTAGGGGTGCCTAACCCTAACCTCCCCCCCCAAGTGCCTAACCCTAATCCCCTCTCTAAGTGCCTAAACCTAACCCCCCCCTTCCCCGCTGCCTAAACCTAAGTCCCCCAGGAAGGTGCCTAACCCTAAAGTACCCGTGGGGGTGCCTAACCCTAACCCTCCCTCCCCGTAGCCTAACCCTAACCTCCCAGGGGGCTGCCTAACCCTAAGTCCCCCCCAGGAGCCCTAAACCTAACCCTCCCCCCCGCGGCTGTCCACTCACGGCGCCCGGCATCCCTACGATCGGGATGCCGGGCGCCGGTCTCCCTGCGTCGGTGAAATGACGCCGGTCATTTCACCCTCGCCAGGATATGACAGTCGGGAAGCCGGCTGTCGGTATAATGTCAGCCGGCTTCCCGACTGCATCCCGCACACCCTAAGTACTAAGAACAATGATATTCCAAATAATCCTGATAAACTCTACAATTAACATGGTACTTTTTTCTATCTGTAACCTGATACATTGCTATTTTAGTTATAAAATATTGAGGTCTACATTTAAGTCTGAAACTTACATATTGGTCCTAGCTGGTAAATCTTCCAAACCGTCGGCGTGCCACTTAAAACTGTTCCGCATGCCACATCTGGCACATGTGCCGTGGGTTGCTGATATTTGGTCTAGGCCATGGTTATGCTCTGGTTTATGATGATGGTTTATTTCTACTCTTTTTCTCTTTAGGGCCTATTTATCAATTGATACTTGCGGGATATCCCTTGAAAACACCCGCGTTAGTGATACATTCTCTCTTAACACACAGCAGGGATGAGCTCCTTTCAGAGCCCATGTCCCTGCGGGTGTATCCTAATACGTCCTGGCAATGAATAGCAGCAATAAGAAATTATACTGTAATTATACTATAATTATCGGGTCGTAGATATAAATTAATAAATAAATAAACAAATATGCTCATTTGTACCTTCCCTTGTTAGTATTACTGCACCAGACGGGCCACATTCTCTACCCCTGGCCAGTAGTGTTACCATGGAAAAGCTAATAATTTTGTTCTATCTTCTGTCTTTTTTTCTATTTTTACTTTTTATCTTCTTTTCCCTATTTTTTTATTCAGTTATTTTGCACCTCTTATGGTTCTTTGGGACTATCTCTCTGGTTAACTGTAGACAGATGGCTTCCTACAGATGGGCTGACAGCAAGGGAAAGCCATGGGAAAGCACAAAGGCTGATGAGTACTGTATGTGTGTCTGCTGTAATTTTTCCTCCTGTCAGGATGATATCTTATCTTATAATGAACAGAAGTATCTGTCATGGTGAGGGCCTTAACCCACCTAAGAATTCATGCAATTCTCACTATTCCTCCCACAAAGACATATTGATTTTGATTGAGATCAATTTCTGCCACTTTACCTGTCCTGATTTTTCTCATAAACTATATTCAGTTCATGTTAAACTTGGATTACAAATATGCTTTCCAAAATCCATTGTATTCAAACTAAGTAGGGTTACTAGATGTTCTGAGTAAAGGTATATAATATATATCTAGGTCGCCACCTGGATTTATTGATTACCTTTACCTTGTGTTATGCTTTCATTATCGCTATGTGGACTTTTTTAATTTGCAATTTTAAAAAGCCTTATGTATTTGGTCAAATAATTATTGGTGAGCATTGAAAAGCATCCCTGAGTGCAGTCTGGGTAAATTGAGATCTGGATCTTAGTCACCTAGCCCACCTATAACGTTAGTTTCTCCTACCCCCTTTCACCTTGCTGGGTCGCACCCGGGATTTTGTTTGCGCGTCCATCCCAGGTATGATCCGGCTGAGACTCCTTTCAGACTGGTGGCCTGACCTGGCTTATTGCCAGGTCGATAACGTCACCACCATCACATGCTGAGCTCTTCCTATGCTGTGAACGGGACCCAGGTTGCATCAACCTGGATTACCCATCCACACTGCATCGCAAGCCGGGTTGAACTCGTCTTCAACCCTGCTCGTTACCAGGGTTGAAATGCTCGGTAACGAGCAATATCCAGTTCCTCCTCTGTAAAAGGGACATCTAAGAAGTCTACAGCCTCATCGGCCAAACGGGGTTCCCAAATAAATTGGGAAGGAGAATATTTAAATATGAATTTTACTAGATCCCCTTCCTTTCCAAAAAAATAGCACTGTGGTGGAAGCCCTTCAACTGGTTCCCTAGTAATTTACTGTAGTCAAATAGCTAGTGCTATGACTTCTGCTGACCACCTGTGGTGCTATTTGGTCCTCAGCAAAATAGGGAATTCTATGCCGCAATCACTGTAGTTCTGCCCTTGTTTGATAATGAAATGTAATCTGCTCATCAAAGGATTATTTCCCATTGATAACTATGCAGTTAAATTGTCAGCTGCCTTGGAGGATTTTTTTAAATTAATCAATATAATTGGAAGTTAGAAAAAGTGTGTGGCCTCTTTTTAACTTTTTATGGTGTCTGTATAATTGGTTCACTTGTTTCATTACAGTGTTTTCCATTTCTTTGAACATATGCAACTTAAAAACAAATATGTAAAAAAAAACAAAAAAAACATATATTAGTGATAAGGGATACTTTTCCCTTTTAATTCCTTATACTGTTCTTTGCTTTATAAATCTTAGTCCCCACTATATAAGTCCTATCATCACATGAAATAACATAAAAAACCATAGAGTTATCTGTATAATATTAGTCTATCCAAGTAGGATTACACAGTACATACATAACCCTGTTACAATTAACTACAAAACAATATATTCAATTACACACATAAAAACAATATAATATACGGAAATTATACTTAGGTTCCTGGAGATCACAGGCCTGGCTTGGATGTTGTTCGGGCAGCAATCTGTGAACATGTGTCCTCACAGCCTTTGTTCACCACATATATAGTCTGGCTGTAAATTGACCCAGGAAACGGGGGAAGCAATCTCTATTCTTTGATCAAGTGTGTGTGTGGTGAGCACTGGCACTGGTTCTGCAGCTGGCAGAGCAAAGAAAGGAGGGGGGAGAGATAAGTTTCAAGACAGGAGACATCTTTGGGGAATTTTCCTATAACAATTAAAATAATAAAAAAACATACATTTACACCAGAAGTGGAGAAAACCAATAAAGAGACATATATAGTAGGGATACTATACAACCTATCCATATAATAAAAAACTGTCTGTCTGTCAATAGAGATCATAAAAAGCATTTTGTTTCAACTCCAATATGGCTAGTGTGCCTTCTATATCATTATCTCACCAATTTGGTTTGACAATCCTGATCCCACAAAAATAGAATAGACCGGACATATCACAATTATGTTCTCTTTCAAAATGTGAAGAGACGCAATGTGTCTCTAAGCCCTTTTTTTATGTTCCTGCGGTGTTCAGCTAGCCTTATTTTTTGAACATCCTACTGGTTTTCTCCACATATTGCTTCTCACAGGTACACTCTAAAAGATAGATACAATTCTTTGTTTGGCAGTTGTTACGAATAATTTTCTCCACTTGCTTGTGTTACCCATTATAACTGGTAATCAGGACCGGCACTAGGCTTCCATGCACCCAGCGCCATCCTGTGCTGCATGGCCATGCCCCTTCCCTCCCCCTGAGCACTTACCCAATAACGCCAGCGGGAGAGTGGGCTTTTCAACTGCAGCCAGCTGAAGGCAACCTCAGGCAGGGAGCAGGGCTGCACTGCGGGCGACAGCCCTGCTAGCCCATGCCTAGAGCTGCCACTGCTGGTAGTAAATGGGATTTTCATTACAATTCTCTTTCTACTACAGTAAAAGTTCTATCCACTTTGCCAATTTCCTACCTAGTTTTTTCTATTATTTCCACCTCATATCCCTAAACTATTTTGAAGGAACTCTAACTGATTGTTGTAATCCTCATCTTCTATACAATTCTGCTATAATTGTCTTTTAGGTATATTACTCAGCCAATTCTTATGATGGTTGCTCTTGCAGTCTATAAAGGAATTACAGTCTTTTGGTTTCATAATGGACCATAAAAAGATTGGCATAGCTTGGTGCCAGTCTGGTGCCCATTGTGGTTCCTGTAACTGCAGGTAAATGGAGTTTAAAAACCAGAAAAAAGTATTAAAATAAAGGAAATCCCTTCCAATATAAAATTATTTAAATCATCCGAAAAATCTTCCTTATCTAGGAAAAAGGTTAACCCATCTAATCTTTAGTGTGTTGAATAACTGTTTATAATTAAGTTACATCCACCGTAACAATCCAACAGTCAGGGTACCATTTTACTTTAGATAAATGATTAATCATAGAAATTGTATAGAAAAGCTGAAGTCTTAGATACCATTGGCTTTAATAAATGATCCAAGAAATGTGAAAAATTTGATGTTATCAAATTGGTGCCACCGTGAATGTGTCATTGATCGGTAGAATAGCACCATGTATACTGTATGTCAGTAGAATAACTCCTTGTGTGTCTCATTGATCAGTGGAATAGCCCCAGGTATGTCCCATTGGTCAATAGAATAGCCCCTTCTATGTGTCTTTGGTCAGCAGGATAGCAACATGTATGTGTCATTCATCAGTAGAAAAGCCCCCTGTTAGCGACATTGGTCAGTATAATAGTCCCATGTATGTGGCATTGGTCAGTAGAATAGCACCATGTATATGTCATTGGTCAGTTCTATACCTCCATATACTGTGTGTATCAGAGGTCAGTAGAATAGTCCCAAATACTGTTTGTGTCAAAGGTCAGTAGAATAGTTCCATATACTGTATGTATTAGAGGTCAGTAGAATAGCCCCATATACTGTATGTATTAGAGGTCAGTAGAATAGCCCCACATACTGTATGTGTCAGATGTCAGTAAAATAGCCTTATGTATGTGTCATTGTCAGGGCCGGCAACAAAAATCATGGGGCCCTGTACACACTTTTTTATGGGCTCCCCATCCCCAGTTCCATCGTTCCATGTGTACACACCTATAGGGTTATGAGGAGAATCATTGGATGACAGGGAAAGGGTGACAAACAGAGGGTGATATGCTAAGGGCAAAAAGGAGAGCGTGAAGGGTAGTGGGGAGAGAGAGAGAGAGAGAGAGAGAGAGAACAAACTCAGAATGACTCTCTCTTATCTTTCGCCTAGTTCTTCTGCAGAGCTGCTGAAGGAAACTTCTCCTGGCCACTGCAGCAGGGTTATATATGACAAAGTTGTGAGTACACACTAGTAATACAATTGAAATGAATGGAAAATTGCTATTGCATAATTGATACCAACATCATGGTTCATCACAATCAAAATAATTTTTGGATGACTCTAAGTTGGTGGTGCACCCTAAAGGTTTGTGCTAAACACATATAAAAGTACTTTCTGCAAGAAGCAGAGGAAAAGGACAAATATGCCTTTGTAGGGGCACTCTTATAACAGATAATTGTTTATATATGGATGATGATGGAATGATTAGTGTGAATAAAACTTAACGTTTAATATACACCTTTAAAAGGAAGTTCTCCCCAGAGGGTGATGTGTAGATATAACATAGAAATCTACTAAGGAAAAAAAGAGAACAATATAAACGTCCTTTGAAGTGTAAATGAGTATTATTATTTATTATTGATAAAAATTCAATGAGTAATCAGCTCCTGTTAAGGGTAATGAATATTCTAATTAACCCTAATTCAATCTACAGGGAGGCACATATGATTACTTTATACAGTACATATCTGGCGAACTATAGTAGTTTTTAATTAGATCTCTGTTGTGATCGACATACACATAAATGATAGTCGGTCAGAAACAATTATATATTGTAAGAAACCACACTATGATAACTAAGAAAGATGACTTATTCGGATAATCCAGCAGCTTTGAAATCTGTGTCCCCTGTAGATGAGTGAGGGATATATATTGTAATTAAATATCAGTACACATATATTGACATTGCTGATAGTGATAAAGTCTGTGTCCCCATATAACTAAGAGGATTGTGCTTGGGAGGACTTTTATCCCAAGTATGTTAACTCATATTGGTTTTAGCAGATATGCTAGGTAAAGAATAGTACACCTTGGAGTAGTGATAAATGCATATATTCCATTGCCATATAATATCAGCAGAGTTTGCACTATGAGAAGCAAAGTGATATCCCAAAACAGAAAATATATATGAAAAAGAAAAAAATCCAAACAATAATGGTAAGTACACAATGACAGTGTTACATGTACTGAATAATGACACTGTCTTCAGTGCAATAAAAAAAAATAATAACAGAAAAATGACACGTACTGAATATCAACCTAAACCATGGACAAATGCAACATGTTTATGTACATATATAATAAGGATGTACCCTGAAAAAAACAGGGTTATGTACCACAACACAAGGGTAAGTCCTGCACTATGAGAAGCAAAGTGATATCTCAAAACAGAAAATATATGTGAAAAAGAAAAGAATCCAAACAATAATGGTAAGTACACAATGACAGTGTTACATGTACTGAATAATGACACTATCTTCAGTGCAATAAAGAAAAATAATAACAGAAAAAATTATACTTGTACTGAATATCAACCTAAACCATGGACATATGAAACATATTTGTGTACATATGTAATAAGGATGTGCCCTGAAAAAACAGGGTTATGTATCACAACACAAGGGTAAGTCAATGCATAAGGTGAATTACAATATATAAAGAAAAAATCATTTATAATAATTCAAAAAATGTTAATGAATAAAGAGAAGCAATAGTATATATACTGAGTAGTGACACTCACCTTATGCATTGACTTACCCTTGTGTTGTGATACATAACCCTGTTTTTTCAGGGCACATCCTTATTACATATGTACACAAATATGTTGCATATGTCCATGGTTTAGGTTGATATTCAGTACAAGCATAATTTTTTTCTGATATTATTTTTCTTTATTGCACTGAAGAGAGTCATTATTCAGTACATGTAACACTGTCATTGTGTACTTACCATTATTGTTTGGATTATTTTCTTTTTCATATATATTTTCTGTTTTGGGATATCACTTTGTTTCTCATAGTGCAGGACTTACCCTTGTGTTGTGGTACATAACCCTGTTTTTTCAGGGCACATCCTCATTACATATGTACACAAACATGTTGCATTTGTCCATGGTTTAGGTTGATGTTCAGTACAAGTGTAATTTTTCTGTTATTATTTTTCTTTATTGCACTGAAGACATTATTCAGTACATGTAACACTGTCATTGTGTTCTTACCATTATTGTTTGGATTTTTTTCTTTTTTTCCTTTTTCATATATATTTTCTGTTTTGGGATATCACTTTGCTTCTCATAGTGCAAACTCTGCTGATATTATATGGCAATTGAATATATGCATTTATCACTACTCCAAGGTGTACTATTCTTTACCTAGCATATCTGCTAAAACCAATATGAGTTAACATACTTGGGATAAAAGTCCTCCCAAGCACAATCCTCTTAGTTATATGGGGACACAGACTTTATCACTATCAGCAATGTCAATATATGTGTACTGATATTTAATTACAATATATATCCCTCACTCATCTACAGGGGACACAGATTTCAAAGCTGCTGGATTATCCTAATAAGTCATCTTTCTTAGTTATAAGAGTGTGGTTTCTTACAATATATAATTGTTTCTGACCGACTATCATTTATGTGTATGTCGATCACAACAGAGATCTAATTAAAAACTACTATAGTTCGTCAGATATGTACTGTATAAAGTAATCATATGTGCCTCCCTGTAGATTGAATTAGGGTTAATTAGAATATTCATTACCCTTAACAGGAGCTGATTACTCATTGAATTTTTATCAATAATAAATAATAATACTCATTTACACTTCAAAGGACGTTTATATTGTTCTTTTTTGTCCTTAGTAGATTTCTATGTTATATCTACACATCACCCTCTGGGGAGAACTTCCTTTTAAAGGTGTATATTAAACGTTAAGTTTTATTCACACTAATCATTCCATCATCATCCATATATAAACAATTATCTGTTATAAGAGTGCCCCTACAAAGGCATATTTGTCCTTTTCCTCTGCTTCTTGCAGAAAGTACTTTTATCACTGCAGCAGGGCGCATGCCTTCCTGCATACAGGAAGTGGAACACTGATTTTTATGCTGATGCCGGTCATTAGAGTGTGACGTCAGGTCCCCGGCAACAGGAGTGTGAGAGGGTAGGTAAGAGGAGGGGACGGAGAAGACGGGAGGGGAAAAGAGGGAAGGAGACGTGAGGGCAGGAGGGTGGTCAGACCACCTCCTCATTCTGTGTTATGGCCCACAGCAGTGTACTGCCGCCAGACATTCCACCACTGATGTAGTGTGCGCTGCAGGCATGTTCAGGCACCATCTGCCTGTGATGGACCATGCAGTGACAGGGCCCGAACATGCCTGCAGTGCACCCTGCATCACTGCAGTAGCAGCAGGCAGCAGTTCCATTAGGTTTGTCTGTGGGCCCCTAGAATCTTGGGGCCAAGTACAGCTGTGCCCCTAGTCCTCCCGGCGCTGGGCCTGTTCATTGTTTAGTAAAATTGCCACATGTTTATGTCACTGATCTGTAGGATAGCCCCATGTGTGTGTCATTGATCAGTAGATTAGCACCCATGTATGTGTCATTGGTCAGTAGAATAATACCATGAATGTGTCATTGGTCAGCAGAAAAGTGGCATGTATCAGTAAGTCATCAGCTAAACAGCTGCTTATATGATCCAAAAACATATTAGTAGGTTAACTGGCATCTGATGGATGATTCACGGAAGCAGAGAATGGTGCGAATGCAAAATAAATATTTTCTGCACAGAGCTTTGTATTGTAATATGTAGGTGCTATCTACATAAAATGTAACAATGTTAATGATATGCTGCAATTGCTCAACAGTAGAGCAGCATATATGGGTAATCAGTGGAATAGTAATATATATTGGCCTTCAGTCACAGAACAAGAGGAAACATGGGTAATTGGTCAATAGAATTGCAGTCATTGGTCAGCAACAGACCAGTGTGTTTGTGTCAGCAGAACAGGGGCATGTCTGGGTTATTGATCAGAAGAACAGGAGCATGTTTGGGTTATTGATCAGCAGAACAGGAGCATGTCTGGGTTATTGGTCAGCAGAACAGGAGCATGTCTGGGTTATTGGTCAGCAGAACAGGAGCATGTCTGGGTTATTGGTCAGCAGAACAGGAGCATGTCTGGGCTATTGGTCAGCAGAACAGGAGCATGTCTGGGCTATTGGTCAGCAGAACAGGGGCATGTCTGGGTTATTGGTCAGCAGAACAGGAGCATGTCTGGGTTATTGGTCAGCAGAACAGGAGCATGTCTGGGTTATTGGTCAGCAGAACAGGGGCATGTCTGGGTTATTGGTCAGCAGAACAGGGGCATGTCTGGGTTATTGGTCAGCAGAACAGGGGCATGTCTGGGTTATTGGTCAGCAGAACAGGGGCATGTCTGGGTTATTGGTCAGCAGAACAGGGGCATGTCTGGGTTATTGGTCAGCAGAACAGGGGCATGTCTGGGTTATTGGTCAGCAGAACAGGGGCATGTCTGGGTTATTGGTCAGCAGAGCAGGAGCATGTCTGGGTTATTGGTCAGCAGAGCAGGAGCATGTCTGGGTTATTGGTCAGCAGAGCAGGAGCATGTCTGGGTTATTGGTCAGCAGAACAGGAGCATGTCTGGGTTATTGGTCAGCAGAACAGGAGCATGTCTGGGTTATTGGTCAGCAGAACAGGAGCATGTCTGGGTTATTGGTCAGCAGAACAGGAGCATGTCTGGGTTATTGGTCAGCAGAACAGGAGCATGTCTGGGTTATTGGTCAGCAGAACAGGAGCATGTCTGGGTTATTGGTCAGCAGAACAGGAGCATGTCTGGGTTATTGGTCAGCAGAACAGGAGTATGAATCATTGGCCAGGAGACTGCAAATCTTCTATTTACTGTGCTTCATTGTCATTTGTATTAAATGTTTTAAACAGCATGTTTGTGTTATTGGTCAGCAAAACAGTGTGTGTGTGTATACACCCATCAGCCATAACATTAAAAACAACTGACAGGTGAAGTGAATTACATTGATGATTATCTTGTTACCTTGGCACCTATTAAGAGGTGAATTATATTAGGCAGCAAGTGAACAATCAGTTCTTTAAGTTGATTTGTTGAAAGCAGGAAAAAGGGGCAGCGTACTGTAATTATCTGAGCAACTTTGACATAGGCCAAATTGTGAGGGCTAGATGACTGGGTCAGAGCATCTCCAAAGTGGCAGGTCTTGTGGGGTGTACCCAGTATGCAGTGGTTAGTACCTACAAAATGTGGTTCAAGGAAGACTATCAGTTCACTGGTAACAGGGTCATGGACACCCAAGGCTCATTGATGCTCGCTGGGAGCAAAGGCTAGCCCATCTGGTCCTAAACCACAGAGCTACTGTAGCACAAATTGCTGAAAAAGTTAATGCCAGCTATGATAGAAAGATGTCAGAACACACATGGCATCACAGCTTGCTGCCTATGGTGCTGCATAGCTGCAGACTGGCCAGAGTGCCCATGCTGACCCCTGTCCACCACCATTAGCCCTACAATGGGCACATAAGCATCAGAAATGAGCCATGGAGCAATGGAGGTGGCCTGGTATGATGAATCACATTTTCTATTACATTATTGAAAGAACAGGTGCAAGTACGCCATTTACCTGAAGATGGATGACACCAGGATGCACTATGGAAAGAAGGCATGCCGGCGGAGGCAGTGTGATGCTTTGGGAAAACACAAATAAAATATATATAGCCTCGGCATTAAAAAACAGAACAATAGAGCTATAGTGACCCTATAATTATATAAATTTACAATTCTCTATATACTCGGCAATGTTTTAGCTGCAGTAATTATGGTTACTAGCCAATGACATATAAGAAAAAAGGAGAAAATTAACCGCGCTTAAAAATATGCCGAGTAAAGATGTAGTGTACACTGTGGCCCTGATTCAGAGCCGGACGCTCTGACAGAGCGCTCGCTCTGAATCAGGGCCTGTCTTTTTTTTTTTTAGAACGGCCTCCTGGCCGCTCGCATAGCTGTGGGTGACCACCCACAGCTATAGCGAGCGGCTAGGTTGAAGGTCGCAATGGTCAAGACCATCGTGACCATCGGGCTTGTGATGAGACCCTTGTGGTAGGGTCTCGTGGCCGCAAGCCCCAGAGAGATTTTGGCTCTAACAGAGCCGAAATCTCTCCCATTGACATCAGTCGTGATGTCAGTGGGGCCACCCCCAAACGGAGGCATTCACATGGGAACGCCTCCGTTTGGGCAGCCACTCCCCCGGCCCACCCACCAAAGGGGGCAAGCTGTCACTCAACATCGACAGCTCGCCCCCTTTGTTGCGAGACCCGGAGCAACATAGTGCCCATCGCTATCCGGGTCTCGCGCATGCTCACTGGCCCACCTTCGACCCGGTTGCGAGCGCACAGCGCTTGCGACTGGGTCTGAATCAGACCTTGTGTTCCATATTATAATAAAAGATAATAATGATAGAAAAGATGCAATAGAAAACAAAATGCTATTCATAAAAAGCTCTAAGTATACACATTGAAACCACATACTATATATATATATATATATATATATATACACACACACACACACATACACACACACAGTATAGACACAATAAAATAACACATGAGAAGAAAAATGAAAGAAGTTCCGTGGCTGTGTGTTCGTAAATAAAGCCAAATACTTTTTTGTTAAATTGTGCAGCTGCGTCCGGCTGTTAAAAAATATTTTTTAGTCCAGATTGCCTCTTCAGTAGAATCTGTAAATTGTACAATCAAAAAACATATATATCAGCCCGCCAGTAGTCTTATTTAGTGTGTCCGTATATACAGATTTTTAAAGACCCGCTGTTTACATAATCACTACAGTAAGGGTGGCCCAATGTCACATATATTATTGTATGTTGTGTATTACTGTACCCTTTAATAATAGTTCAAGGTGCAGGTGCAGGATTTTTACAGGGTGCAGGTGTAAACATATGGTGATGTTACCTCCTTTGCATTTAATGATCCACTTGTATTTAGAGTATTATAGATGTACTGCAGCGCTGTGCTTTTAGATCATATCTGTGGCTCCACTTAATGAATAAGATAAAGTGATGCCGCTGTGTCTGGAACTCACTTGTATAGCTGCTCGCTCTGTCACTGTGCCGAAGATCCATGCAGTGAACCAGGGACCAGTAGGAGTCCAAGTCGTGCCTCTGCTCTAGAGGTCAGTCCATTCTGCGGATCACTCTGTTCCTCGAATTCTTATATGCAGCGGTGATCAAAGGAGGAAAAACAGGGGGTCACATGGAGCTTGGTTTGTCCACCAGCAGTAGCGGTCTCGTATTAAGTAGTATGGTTGTCCTTAAAACTTTTCTTCCATTAAGGATCTCTTCAAAGGGGTGTGATGCTTTGGGAAATTTTGGGTCCTGGCAGTCATGTGGATGCAACTTTGACATTTACCAACTACCTAAGCATTATTGCAGACCAAGTACACCTCTTCATGGCAATGGTATTCCCTGCTGACAGTGGCCTCTTTTAGCAGGATAATGCACTCTGCCACACTGCAAAACTTGTTCAGGAATGGTTTGAGGAACATCACCAAGAGATCAAGGTGTTGACTTGGCCTTCAAATTCCCCAGATCTCAATTTAGGCGAGCATGTGTGGGATGTGCTGGAAAAACAAGTCCGAGCCATGGAGGTCCCACCTCACAACTTACAGGACTTAAAATTAGTGGCAGAGTGTCTGCAGGGAACAGTGAAGCATGGTGGAGGTTCCATGCAAGTTTGGGGCTGCATTTCAGCAAATGGAGTTGGGGATTTGGTCAGGATTAATGGTCTCCTCAATGCTGGGAAATACAGGTAGGTACTTATCCATCATGCAATACCATCAGGGAGGCATCTGATTGGCTTTAAATGTATTCTGCAGCAGGACAATGACCTCGAACATACAGCCAATGTCATTAAAAACTTCAGCGTAAAGAAAAACAAGGAGTCCTGGAAGGGATGATATGGCCCCCACAGAGCCCTAATCTCAACATCATCGAGTCTGTCTGGGATTACATACTACTGAAGAGACAGAAGTATATGAGCAAGCCTACATCCACAGAAGATCTGTGGTTAGTTCTGCAAGATGTTTGGAACAACCTCCTTCAAGTGCAAGTGTACCTAGGAGAACTGAAGATTTTATGCTGTTTTGAAGGCAAAGGGTGGTCACACCAAATATTGATTTGATTTAGATTTATCTTCTGTTCATTCACTTTGCATTTTGTTAATTGATATAAAAAACTATTAATACTTCTATTTTTGAAAGCATTCTTACTTTTGCAGCATTTTTCCACACCTGCCTAAAACTTTTGCACAGTACTGTATATATATATATATATATATATATATATATATATATATATATACACACATATATACACACATACAGTCAGGTCCATAAATATTGGGACATTGACAGAATTTTCAGATTTTGGCCTCTATTCACCACCACAATGGTTTTGAAATGAAACATACAAGATGTGCTTTAACTGCAGACTTTCAGATTTAATTTGAGGGTAATTACATCCAAATCGGGTGAACGGTGTAGGAATTACAACAGTTTCAATATGTGCCTCCCACTTTTTAAGGGGCCAAAAGTTATGGGACTATCAACTCAAAAGCTATTTCATGGACAGGTGTGGGCTATTCCCTCGTTATTTCATTATCAATTAAGCAGGTAAAAGGTCTGGAGTTGATTCTAGGTGTGACATTTGCATTTGGAATCAGTTGTTGCCGACTCTCAATATGAGATCCAAAGAGCTGTCACTATCAGTGAAGCAAGCCATCATTAGGCTGAAAAATCAAAACAAACCCATCAGAGAGATATCAAAAACATTAGGTGTGGCCAAATCAACTGTTTGGAACATTCTTAAAAAGAAAGAACGCACCAGAGAGCTCAGCAACACCAAAAGACATGGAAGACCATGGAAAACAACTGTGGTGGATGACAAAAGAATTATTTCTCTGGTGAACAAAAACCCCTTCACGACAGTTGGCCAAATCAAGAACACTCTCCAGGAGGTAGATGTATATGTGTCAAAGTCAACAATGAAGAGAAGAGTTCACAAGAGTGAATATAGAGGGTTCACCACAAGATGCAAACCATTGGTGAGCCACAAAAACAGGAAGACCAGATTAGAGTTTGCCAAACAACATCTAAAAAAGCCATTACAGTTCTGGAACAACATCCTATGGACAGATGAGACAAAGATCAACTTGTACCAGAGTGATGGGAAGAGAAGAGAAGGAAAGGAACTGCTCATGATCCAAAACATACCACCTCATCAGTGAAGCATGGTGGTGGTAGTGTCATGGCGTGGGCATGTATGGCTGCCAATGGAACTAGTTCCCTTGTATTTATTGATGATGTGACTGCTGACAAAAGCAGCAGAATGAATTCTGAAGTGTTTCGGGGCAATATTATATGCTCATATTCAGTCAAATGCTTCAGAATTCATTGGACGGCGCTTCACAGTGCAGATGGACAATGACCCAAAGCATACTGCAAAAGCAACCAAAGAGTTTTTTAAAGCTAAAAAGTGGAATGTTATGCAATGGCCAAGTCAATCCCCTGACCTGAATCCGATTGAGCATGCATTTCACTTGATGAAGACAAAACTGAAGGGAAAATGCCCCAAGAACAAGCAGGAACTGAAGACATTTGCAGTAGAGGCCTGGCAGAGCATCACCAGGGATGAAACCCAGCGTCTGGTGATGTTGCCTGCAAAGGATTTGCAACAAAGTATTAAAAAGTGAATGTTAGATTTAGGATTGTTTAGTTTGTCCCATTACTTTTGGCCCCTTAAAAAGTGGGAGGCACATATAGAAACCATTGTAATTCCTACACCGTTCTCCTGATTTGGATGTAATTACCCTCAAATTAAATCTGAAAGTCTGCAGTTAAGTCACATCTTGTTTGTTTCATTTCAGATCCATTGTGGTGGTGAACAGAGGCCAAAATCTGAAAATTCTGTCAATGTCCCAATATTTATGGACCTGACTGTATATATATATATATATATATATATATATATATATACTATTGCTACATTCGTGAGAAGCAGAGGCATTTCTAGAAACATCTTAAAACCACTAATTTGCGTTACAGCCCTTGCCATGCAGTTTTAAAACACATACAAATCAGTATGCAAACAATGTCATTATTTTCATTTCCAGAAGCATAAAATCCATCCATGTGATTAGGATGTCATGATAAAATTACTTACTTACTTTATTACTTATCTGAATTGAAATGAGAATGTTTACCAAACTATGAGCAAGCAGCTATGCTGCAAAGCTAATATTGGTGGAAAAGATAGCGGTTTCTCCACCAGCAAATGTTTGACAAGAATAAATTCATCTTAGCTCCCGGCATTTTGTAATAATGACATTAACTGAGTCCCATAAATCACACAAGATTCTTTGACATCATGTCCCATAATCATCAGGACAAGGAAATTAATTGTTTATAACATTTGCAGCATAAGAACGGCTCAGTGAATCGCACGCATTTCACTCAGAAATTCCTTATTTGACATTAGTGTTTTACAAAGGACAAGACAATTTTACCACCTTGCAGCAAGCTAAGATATATACTATACATTTCTGGTGAAATCATTTGCAAGAACAATTATTATTGTGTAAAATGTTGATACCATACTTTCTCCAGGCAAAAAATGTAAATGTGAGAATAACACAAATGGCTCGAAAAAGAAATTGTTTATAAGGGTATTCCTATAGGAATATCAGCCAGAACTCATGTCCAATGCAAGTTATTTTTAACAAGTCACTCTTACTGGAGAAAGGATGATCTGCAATTTGACATGTTTTCGGGATTGGAAATGAGAGTTACTGACTTTGGCACTTAGGTGATAGTGAAATTATTTCAGAAATAAATATTTACACAGACGTCTATCTGTTTATGGAACTTGTTACTAGAATAAAAAATTGTACCAAATAAAAGGTGCCAGTACTGTGTACCCTCGAGTACCACTACAAAAAGGCACTTACTCTCACTCATCTTGATATTCTCGCCTCTCCTGCTACTCCCCTTACACTTAGGGGCATATTTATTAACATTATTTTTACTAAAATACTGTGAAAACGGGTGTTTTCACACCCGTTTCACATTATTTTAGTATCCCATACATTTATTAAAGGGCAATTGGAATAGTATTCGTGAAAAATGACACCAATCTCTTCAATTCACATATTTTTAGTAAGCAGATCACATTTCCCTTACCTGTAATGGGAAATGCGATCGGTCTGGTAGTTACTAAAAATAAATTATGGAAAAATACCGGGGGAAGCCCTGTGATAATAACGCCACCTGGAGATGGCGTTATCTAGGGTTTCTCCCGGTTCCCCGACTTCTGCTCTGCTCTAACGAGCAGAGCCGGGAGCCGGCCCCCTGTGATCATCTTTGGTGGGGGATAGTTGCAATATCTGGCAGCGGCACATGCACAGACACATTCTCCCTGTATTTTTTCTGGAAAATACAAAGAGAAGTGTGCGGACGGAATTAGCAGGGACCAGAGCTTTGTCGCAAGCTCTGTCCCTGCATGCGGATGTTAGTACATCCATGTGATATTTCCTAAATTCGCAATATGAATTTAGGGCCGTATTCAATTAGAAGCGAAAAGTCAGTTTCGGCGATACTTTTTGCCGATGATGTAATTTTCCCCGGTTTCAACTTATCCCCGTAATCAATTCCAAATACATTTCGCCTAGGCGGAGAGTCAATGCAATGGACCCGGCGAAAAAGTTTCGCCTATGAACAGCAGGCGGAAAAAAGTGCAGAAATGGGGTTTTGGGGTGCAAATGTGGGAAAACTACCCAGCACCCTTTGGACAGTCCCCAAAAAGTAAATGTGGAAAAAAAATGTAAAAAAAAAAATTAAGAACACCCCAAAAAAGTACTTTAATTTTGGGGGCGAAAAAAAACAAAAGTTTGGGATACAAAGTTAAAAACTAGCAAAATAGACTCCAGGGGGGTCCCCAAGTAGGTCCCAGGTGTTTTTATGATTGCAGGTGGTCGCGGCAGGTGAATTTTTCTAATTTTTTAAAACATCACATTAGCAACTTCAAAATATGCTAGTACCCATTCTCATGTACCCCAAATTTGTTGGGACTAGTTATTTCCTCCAAAAAAACCCTCAAAATGCTATTCTTTACCAATTAAAAAAAAACCGCAAAATAGCACCTATTGAGACTATTTAAAGTGGCCAAATACCTTCAGCAGGGCTATTCTGGGGTACTCAGAGTGATCCCCCATGTCAGAGCATCTTTTGGGGGATGTCAGGCTTATTTCCTCAAAACTGACAGAACTTTTCACCGATTTCAGTTTCGCCGGGTCCAGTTTTCACCGTTTTGGAATGGAATACGGGGATAAGCAGAGACGAGCGCGATACTTTTTCGCACACCCAAAACCAGCGATGATGGCCAAAAAGTCCGGCAACAGACTTTTTGCTTCTAATTGAATACGGCCCGTAGTCGGAAATATCACACTACAACCGCATTTTGTCCTCATCTCAGCTATCATGTTATTTCCCATCTTATTTTCTCCACAACTTCCACATTCTCAGTCATGCTTCATGTTTCCTCCTCTCACTTCCCCCACTGAGCAGTACACAGGCAGTAGCTGAGTGAGCCAGCAGGAGCAGCGAGGAATTTGATGGAACTCTGGGCCTGATTCAGACCCGCTCACTAGATGCATCCACTTGCAGCCAAAGTATGCAAATCCCGCGATCACACGGCAAGGCATTAGCACGCCCACTATGTCTTGGCATGAGATCGTGGTGTGTATTTAGACGCACACCAGCCTGTCATAAGACGTCCACTTTCCCTTAGTGATACACGTCATCTCCAGGAAGTGTATGCAACATTCGGTAACATCGAGTACCATCAGACCCGTACGCAGCACTTGTGGCTGACCATACCCTACCACAAGCACTGCAAGTGCTTCAGCATAGGCAAACTCAGGTGGGGGGGGGGTGCCTGGAAACCCCCCTCCCCAGCACACACCATGACCACAATAGAAATAGTAATATAATAGAGTGTTACTAGTGCTGTATGTTCTTCTCAGTATCACAAATGAAATGATTAGCACCAACTGTGGATCTTTTAAAATGTGTCAGCCAGTAATAAATAGACCTGTGCACCAACTAGGAGATGTGGAAAACCTGCACTGTTAGGGGTGCACTGCTATAGACCATCAATAGGGTTAATAATTAATACTGTATAATAATACACTATCCAGTACATAAGGAAACCGATATGTACATACAGTATATGTCCAGGGCAGTGCTAAGGTCTTCTGCTGCTCCCTCAGACTCCCGGACTTGCTCCAATGCTCAGGAATGGAGCCCACATATGAAAAAAATCATTCTCCTCAGACATGATGGACCTACTGCCGTATAAAATGGCATTCTGTGATCGCTGGTCCTGTATATGCTGAAATTATGCAACACAATATACTTTGTATGTAACATATTAAAGCTGGATATGTACTAATTATGCACTCTTCATGGAGCGGCCACACTCACTATAAAATCAAGCATTTGGAAACCCCCCTCTAGAAATTCTGCGTTTGCCACTGTTCAGTGTGTAATTCAGCCACCTGCATTGGTTGCTACTACGGTATTGCTTGCATCAAGCGCAAATGAGCAGTTCTGGTTTTGCCCTGTATTTGCACTGTACTGTAGATACCTCAGAATAATGGGCCTGATTCAGACTCATTCGCTATCTGCGTACGCTCGCTAGATGCGTATGCAAATTTGTCAAAGTGACGCCACGGGAAGCGATCGCTCTCCAAGGCATAAGCACGTCCACCATGTCTTAGCGAGCTGCCACTTTGTGTATGCGTACGCCCAATCGCACAGGCAGAGCCGCCCACCAGCAACACGTCATCTCCAGGAAGTGTATTAAAACATTGGTACACTGAGCACCATCGGATGTGAACGCAGTGCTTGAGGTAGCTTTACTCTACCACAAGCATTGCAAGGAAATCAGTGTAAAAAAAAAGGCAAGTGACGTGTACTATGACGCTGCCTGTTAATTTTGCACGCCTCTAAAACGGCATTGAAACAGTCAGGCACGCCTGCATTCGCATCTCCAACCCCCCGTTTTTAGTGTCCTGCCCCTGTTACCACCCACAAACGGCCTCTCCTGTCACTCATTACCCTGGGCTGCCTTTGCTGGGCGAGCAAGAGTGTTGCGATCGCAGTGTGTAGTTTGCGCACACGCAGAACGAAGCATGAGCGTACACAGAACATCGGGCCACTTGTGAACGCACAGCGCGAGCGAGCAGCTCTGAATCAGGCCCAGTGTATAAAAAATATAAACCTACATGATAATAGAAATTCAGATGTATTGGTTTACATACATTTGCAAAAATATGAATAAGCGCTGGGCCAAACGTCAAGGCTCCTCTATACCAGCGTCCCTAACATTATGGGGTTCACGTCTGAGACGCAGGGAACCCCAAAAGAATCCAGCCAAGGACCATCCCCAGGGCATCACACGAATAATAGAAAAAAGGGTGAAAGTGAAGTGTAAAGTATAGTTGTGTAAAGATAAATCAATAAGTGTTAATGGTAAGGGGTTAAAATGACATAAATAATAGACAAACAAATAGAAAGGTGATAAAAAAATATCTATGTGAATTAAGTGGTGATGCCCTGAAAAAAGGCCCAGCCAGAGCAAGCCTGGGGGCCCCACACCCAAACGCTCACCCCAAAATAATTGTTGCTACCTAATAGTAGCACCCACTCTGGGTCATATAATTACAAATGAATGTACTGCATAATAACAGTACATGTATAAGCTGAGAGCAGACTCACCTAGAAGGTACCCCAGAAACCTCCTAATGGCACTATTCAGACCAACACATCCTCCCAATGCTGGCTCCTTTCATGCCTCACAGAACTACAAACAAAAAGTATGGTGGTCGCTCACATCAACTTAATGACATTGCACAGGTGCTCGTAAAGGGTGGGGTTTACACTGAGCTACAGAAAAAAAGGGATTTTCCCTCCAGCACACTGCAGCAAAAACCAAAATACTTGAATCCTACATGATAATAGAAATTCAGAGGTATTGGTTTACATACATTGGTATATATTGGTTTTTGCTGCAGTGTGCTGGAAGGAAAATCCCTTTTTTTCTGTAGCTCAGTGTAAACCCCACCCTTTACGAGCACCTGTGCAATGTCATTAAGTTGATGTGAGCGACCACCATACTTTTTGTTTGTAGTTCTGTGAGGCATGAAAGGAGCCAGCATTGGGAGGATGTGTTGGTCTGAATAGTGCCATTAGGAGGTTTCTGGGGTACCTTCTAGGTGAGTCTGCTCTCAGCTTATACATGTACTGTTATTATGCAGTACATTCATTTGTAATTATATGACCCAGAGTGGGTGCTACTATTAGGTAGCAACAATTATTTTGGGGTGAGCGTTTGGGTGTGGGGCCCCCAGGCTTGCTCTGGCTGGGCCTTTTTTCAGGGCATCACCACTTAATTCTCATAGATATTTTTTTATCACCTTTCTATTTGTTTGTCTATTATTTATGTCATTTTAACCCCTTACCATTAACACTTATTGATTTATCTTTACACAACTATACTTTACACTTCACTTTCACCCTTTTTTCTATTATTCGTGTGATGCCCTGGGGATGGTCCTTGGCTGGATTCTTTTGGGGTTCCCTGCGTCTCAGACGTGAACCCCATAATGTTAGGGACGCTGGTATAGAGGAGCCTTGACGTTTGGCCGAGCGCTTATTCATATATTTGCAAATGTATGTAAACCAATACCTCTGAATTTCTATTATCATGTAGGATTCAAGTATTTTGGTTTTTGCTGCAGTGTGCTGGAGGGAAAATCCCTTTTTTTTCTGTAGCTCAGTGTAAACCCCACCCTTTACGAGCACCTGTGCAATGTCATTAAGTTGATGTGAGCGACCACCATACTTTTTGTTTATAAAAAATATAACTCAACTCTGAGGAATTTCAAATAAACCTGCAGAGTGATCAAGTATAGGCCCTTTTAAAATAATCTAACTTTTGAATAAGAATAATGAGCAAAGGAAAAATGTTTGTCAAATCTATACACAGGTAGTAGCGTTTCCGGCGGCTACACCCCAGCTGAAAACCAGGGCCTAGGCTGATTCCAGCTGCGCCGGATAGATTAACACTGGGGAGAGAGGGTGGCAAATGGGGTAGTTCCCCATGGGAACCCACAGGGCTATTACTGGATTGGTTAAGTGCAATAATTGCTTTAACAGGAGCAATGCCTGGATCACAAGTTCTTGGCAGTATTGTGGACATGATGTAATGATGTTGCAACACTAGAGAGACACAAGAGGATGACATGCATAAGATAAGTGTGTGTGTGTGCACGCGCGTGTGTGTGTGTATGTCAGGGGTTCGATGTCACAGAACATTATATTGACCAAAATGTATCTTCTTTATGTGTGTGTAGGTCCTTACAAAAAACCCTCCTCTGTTCCCATCTGTATGTGACCATAAGCTCCATTGGGGGTGATGTATCAATTAGAGATGTGCGCTGACCCCCGTGTTTTGGTTTTGGATCTGGATCTCCCCTGGTTTTGGATCTGGACTGGTTTTGCCAAAACCTCACCTCCGTGTTTTGTTTTTCGATTTTGGTTTTGGATCTGGATTTTTTCTAAAAAAAAATCATAAAAACAGCTAAAATCACATAAAATGGGCCTGTTTTTGTCCTACAGTATTATTAACCTCAATAACATTTATTTCCACTCGATTCCAGTCAATTTTGACCACCTCACAACTCACTATATTGTTTTTATCCCGTTTAGGCCCACAATTTGCTCCAAGCTAGCTGGCTGACTAAGCTAAGCAGCAGCATTGGGCAGCACAAACACGTGGCAGTTCAACTTCCAACATGGCACATCATGAAACAAATGTTTTTATTGGCGAGAGAAAAGGGGTATATGTGTTCTGCGCTCTAAGTGTAAATATGAGCTGCTCAGTATACATTAGATATGACAAAAAGAAAGGAGGAGAACTCTATTGGGGAAAGCAACGACTGGTACAGAAATACACATGGTAAAAATAAAATGAAATAAAAATAAAAGGAATTAAGCAAAAAATTTATGATGCTAAATAGAAATTAAAAACAGAACAAAATTAAAAAAGAAGGAAAAATTAAAAATTAAAAATAGAAACGTAATTAGTAAATAATGGTAAGAAGAAAGAAGAAGAAGATAAGAAAGGGAAAAAAAGGAAGAAGGTAGGAAATTAGATTTATAATGTTTAAAAGCCCTTCTGGGATAAGATGTAGATAGGCAGTATCGTTTTTAGTCTTAATGGAAGCCGTCCGTGGAATCTGATATTTCGGGCTAGCCCTAGCTGACCCTACCTTAGACTTGCTTGTAGTCTCTGAGGTGAATCACTTAAGATTCTGTGTCTGAGTAACTTCACCGGGTCCGTGCATCCCACGTGTATTTTTCGCTGCGCTGTGTGATGACGTCAGACGCCCACTGCTGTACTAAAATGTTTGCTTCCAGACTTCTCTTAGATGCCGCTCTCTGTGCACCAACGCATTTCGAACCTTTAACAGGTTCTTTATCAAGGATAAGTCTGTTTGTATTTTGACTGACTTAAATACACAAAACTTTATTCTCCAACAGGAAGCGATAAAACAGGAAGTCCCCAAAAAAGGCGGTATCCACATGTTTTTCTTGAGGCTCCATTTTAAAAAGGAATAATTCCATCAAATATATAAAGAAATAAGCATGAATAAATAAATAGTAGTAAATTCAGAGATAAAGACAGTAAGATGAAAAAAGGGCTTTAAGATGAAAAATAAGTAGAAATAATTAAATAAAGTTTAATAAAATAAATAAATATAAACGGACAAACAAAAAGAATGTATCCTCCCAATTCAATGTTTCAATCACCTGAAGGATGCTCATTGTGTCCTTGAGGAAACTTCTCTGTCGTGATACCAATGTTTGCAGGAAGAAATCAATGTACCTCGAAAGATTTGACGTCAAGGATCCAATGTTTTTATTATTCAAGAGAGGCCTGAGGGAGTTGGAGAATGTATGTAGTTGAAGGCAGGGCAGGGAGAGGAAGGATTGATTGGTAATAAATGTAATTTAATTTTTTGATTCCGAAGAAAATTTACGAGGGAGAAGGGGAGGGGAGGAATCATTTACAAAAAAATATTTGACACATTCACATCAGTCTTTGCCCCAGAAGACTCCTTGAGCACCATGCCTGCTGCTGCTGGGAGAGGATTTTCTCATCAAAGAAGGGGACCAGGAAGACTTCTAGCAGTGCTTTCTACATGAAAAAGCATTTCCCAACCTGTACAGGGACATTAAAAAAACATAGTTAGTGACCTCAAAGTGCCACTTAACCAGCACAGATATGTGGACAAGCGTAAGATCTATGATTTAAGGCAGGGATAGCCAACCCTGGTCCTCAAGAGCTACCAACAGTGCATGTTTTCCAGGTCTCCTCACAGAATCAAAAGTGTAATAATAAATAATTAACTCCACCTATGGACCTTTCCAAATGTGTTGGTGAGTAATGAATACACCTGTGCACCAGCTAGGTGGTCTGGAAAACGTGAACTGTTAGTAGCTCTCAAGGACTGAGGTTGGCTACCCCTGATTTAAGGCCTTACATTGTGTCTTTCTTGAGAATCCTGTGCCTGCTTATGCGGCTAGGAGTGGATTTTTTTCATCACAGAAGGGGACCAGGAAGAGTGCTTTCCAAAAACAATTGACTTAATAATCCTTTGCAAACCTTCGGTAAAGGCATTTCCCAACCTGTACAGGGACATTAAAAAAAACATAGTTAGTTAGTGGCCTTCAAACTGCCGTTGTTCCCACTGTCCACTTAACCAGATCAGATATGTGAACAAGCGGAACAGAGCATTAAATGCAACATGTCAGATTTATGGTTTAAGTCTTACTTTGTGTCTTTCTTGGGAATTCTTGAGCACCATGTCTGCATGCTGGGAGTGGATTTTCATCCCCGAAGGGGACCAGGAAGACTGCTCTCCAAAACAATTGACTGTAAAATAATCCTTTGCAAAACTTCCACATTGAACATTTCCCAATCTGTATAGGGACATTAAAAAAAACATAGTTAGTTAGTGGCCTCAAAGTGCCACTTAACCAGCACAGATATGTGAACAAGCTTAAGATCTTAGTTTTAAGGCAGGGGTAGTCAACCCTGGTCCTCAAGAGCTACCAACAGTGCATGTTTTGCAGGTCTCCTCACAGAATCACAACTGGAATCATTAACTCCACCTGTGGATCTTTTCAAATGTGGTACTAAGTATGAATACACCTGTGCACCTGCTAGGTGGTCTGGAAAATGTGAACTGTTAGTAGCTCTCAAGGACATTGTGTCTTTCTTGAGAATCATGTGCCTGCTTCTGTGGCTAGGAGTGGATTTTCATCTCAGAAGCGGACCAGGAAGAGTGCTTTCCAAAAACAATTGACTTAATAGTCCTTTGCAAACGTTCGGTAAAGGCATTCCCCAACCTCTACAGGGACATTAAAAAAAAACATAGTTAGTGGTCTTCAGTTCAAACTGCCATTGTACCCACTGTCCACTTAACTGGAGCAGATATTGTGGACAAGTGGAACAGAGTAGCAAATGCAACTTTTAAGATCTAAGGTTTAAGTCTTACGTTGTGTCTTGAGCACCATGCCTGCTGCTGGGCGTGGATTATCATCCCAGAAGGGATGAAGACATTTTTTTTTCTTCCCAATGGACACAGATCTGAAGAGATGTAAATAACTACTGACAGGAAAAGAGGCAATTTGTAGGACCTTACACAAAACTGTCTTTGCTTTACTTGAGCTGCCCACCTTCCTTTGTGTACTCAGAAAGAGTTTTCAGCACAGGCGGAAACCTTGCCAGTGATCGGCCTGGGACTACTTCCCCAAAATGTGGAAAAGATGATGCCCATCAAAATGAACTACAAATTCTATGAGAAAGACCTTTACCGTCAATTACATGCAAAAATTACAGAGGCACCTGTAATGGTGGATTCCAGAGGGGACAAATTCATATTGTGTGAAGAGGATGATGTATACATCACCCAAGCCTATATCGTCATCCCATCCTGTGTTGTGTATAAATTACAGCTGCGCTCCCTGTTAGATTGGGGATTCATTGTCCACTTTAGTGGATGTGAGCTACATTTTAGTCCATATCATCACCACACCCCCTACACATCATCTGACCTGGGCTACAGGAGGTACTCTGGAAGGATTCGGTATGATTTGCCGCCGGCCGCACAGCTGCAGCCCGACATGGGTGAAAATCCAGACTGCACTAAGGTAAGTATAAACTAACCTAACCTCCCCCTAACCCTAACCTTCCCTTTGGGTGCCTAAACCTAACCTCTCCCCCCCAGGGCTGTAGCTAGGGTAGTGCGGCCGGTGCCATCGCACAGGGCACCACAGGTCAGGGGGCGCTGTTTGGGCCTGTCAAATTTCTGTTTATTATCATTCTCACTTGTAGCTTCCTCTTATTTCATCCCCAGCATCTCCTGGCCTCCTCTATCTCTTCCCTGGCCCTTCCCCATGAGGCCATTCCTCTTTTTTGTGTATTATGTCCCTTTGAAAAATGAGGGGGGCGCCAATGCTCTTTCTGGCACAGGGCACAAAAAAGTCTAGTTACGGCTCTGCTCCCCCCAGTGCCTAACCCTAATCCCCCCTTCCCCACTGCCTAAACCTAAGTCTCCCAGGGGGGTGCCTAACCCTAGCCTCCCCTTCCCCTAGCCTAACCTTAACCTCCCGGGGAGGTGCTTAACCCTAACCCTAATGCCTGTCATTTAGCCCTTGCCAGGATTAGACAGTCGGGAAGCCGGCAGTCGGGATTCTGTCCATTGGCTTCCCGACTGCTTCCCCTCTGGAATTCAGTTGCATAGAGTTGCCCCTCTGCCTCGCTGAAATTCAGGTAGAGGGGCCATGGTTAAGGACTGGGAGTAGGGATACTGTAATCAGAGAACGCAGTTTTAGCTGCTTTTTAAAAAAAATGTAAACCATATCCTCTAATTTCACCTTTGAAAATGTTTATGCAAATCTCAGCAGAGGCGTTTTGTGATGCCATGGCTAACACACACACACACAAAAAAACAGATTGATTGATGGAATTCATTTTTCGGGGGCACTTGGGAGGGAGAGAACCCGAACGAGGCAGCAGCTGATAAATGTGGCTAACGTGCACACACAAAAAAATAGTTTTTATTTTCTCACTGGTGGTGTGGCTAACACGCACACACAAAAAATAGGTTTATTTTTTAACTGGTGGTGTGGCTAACACGCACACACAAAAAAATTGTTTTTATTTTTTCACTGGAGGTGTGGCAAGCGCACACAAAATGTATTTTATTGTTTTTACACTGGGGGTAAAGAAGAGCACCCCTGATGGACAGAGCACCCCCTGGACAACACAGCAGAACAGCCAGCCCCTATGGACAACAGCCAGCCCCTATGGACAGGACAACCTCAAACAGCCAGCCAGCCTCTATGGACAACAGCCAGCCCATATGGACAACAGCCAGCCAGCCCCTATGGACAGGACAACCTATTATGCATGACAGCAGTGCAGCACAGCTCCCAGCTCCCTTCCTCTTCACTCTCCACACCTGGAATGAAAAATGGCGGCGATCGCAGGACCTTTATAGAATCCAAAACCTGCGAGAATTGAACAGCGGGATGATGATGTTTTGCCTCGTTTTGAGATCTGTCAGACGGGAAAACCCGAGCTGACTTGCATCTGCCTCATATCTGCTAAATTACAGTGAATCGATTCTTTAGGATCTGGAAGATGATAAAAAGGAATTTGTGTAAAACTTCTTCAAGTGACAAGCTATTTGCAGATAGGAGAAGGAGGAGGGGTACGGTGCTGGCTCCTGGTGATAAAGAATGGCTGTCAACCAAACATCTGAGATTAAGGGTTCCGACAATGAAATTCGCTCCCAGATTCATTGGTCCTTTTCAGATCTTAGAAGTGATCAACCCAGTAGCATATCATTTGAAACTTCCAAACACTCTGAGAATACCCAATGTGTTTCACGTTTCTCTGCTCAAGCCCCTGGTACTTAATCGTTTCTCAGCTCCTTGCAGTCCTCCTCCTGCGATTCCGGTAGACAATCAGGAGGAATATGAAGTGAAACAGATTCTGGATTCAAGGGTTTCTAGAGGAGCTGTTCAGTTTCTAGTGGATTGGAGGGGGTATGGTCCTGAGGAACGTTACTGGGTCAAGTCTTCTGACATTCATGCACCACAGCTTCTTCAGAAATTCCACCGGAAGTTTCCTAACAAACCATTTGTTTGGTGTTCGGTGCCTACCCCTAGAGGAGGGAGTAATGTCACAGTGCGCCCGACACCGGCTGCCACATACCGGGTCCGGCAGCACTGGAGTCTCAGTCGGCGGCAAGCAGCGGGCAGGGAGTTCCCGGCACCTGCTGCTGTGAAGTCCGCCTTGGGTCCCTCTCACGCTGGAAGTGCGGGTGGCCGCGGCTCTCCTAGGAGCGCGCTCGCCGACCTGCAGGGGGACTTAAAGTGACAGTCACGTTTGGCACGAGAATTTGGACTCGCCCTATTTAAGGAAATCTCTGGCACCAGACAGGTGCCAGACTATAGGCTTCATACCATACTCCAGCATTCCAAAGTACTTACCTGTTATCCTGATCTTGACCTTGGCTTGTTTGTGACTCCAAATACGTCTGACCCCTTGTACTGCTCCTGATATCTGGTTCTGACCCCGGCTTCTCCCTGTGACCCGTTTACGTCTGCTCCCTGGTACCGTCTCATCTGTTGGTTCTTACCCGGCCTGTCGACTACGTTATTCTTCTGCACCTGATCCAGTGTCCACCAGTACCTGTATAGGGGAACCTAACCTGAGGGCCGCGACCTGTGTGTCGGACGCAGCCAAGTCCATACCTTCTTGCGAGGGTCCCTGGTGAATACTTCCGGCACATTAGACTCTGCGACTCGGGCATAGGTCTAGCCAATTCCCTAATATGGGCCGCATCCACAATCCATCCGAGAGTTGCGACACCAGCTACCCATTGTACAGAGGTGCACTACTGCGGATGCACAACCTCCGACCAAGTGAGCTTACTGTGCATGCAGATATTACCGTGTGTCGTCTTCCTCCGTCCTCTGGACAGTAAGATTGTGCCCCTGAGTGTTTCCAGAGTGAGACTGTGCCGTAGACACATAAGTGGTGCCACATGTATGTACAGTGGTGCTACTATAGGTCACTGTGTTACCACCGCTGGCCGCACTGTGTATTCCACCAACAACCTACAATAACCTGCTCCTGGTTGGATCTGTCTCATACTTGCTACATTAACCCTGTGTTGTTTCACATCCTTCTGTTCTACCTGGTTAATAAACCAATCACTTGTTAAGCTATTCATCATGTGGACTGACCTCCATCACACACTGCTGACACCTATCAACATAGGTTATGCCAATAATATGGGCTCAAACACAGTGTGACCATGAGCGGGATATACTAAGGATCGCATCCGCGATGCCGTACATATCGGTAAAATATCGGGTACCTACATACTGGTGATAATATTGCATTCCGTGCTTAGGGCCTGATTCAGAGCCGCTCGTAAGCGGCTGCTCGTTCGCTCTGAGCGATGTTTGCCCAACTGCGCATGCGTACGGATCGTTATACGCATGCGCGAACCAGTCAGTGCGGCCGAAAATCGTTTGTTGGGTTATTTTATAGCCAGAACTGCTCGCAAAATTGTGGTAGCAAAAACCAACCACAAGAATAGTGAGCAGTTCATAAGCTGGTCGATGTACTCGATTAATCTAATAAATAGCGGACATGACGTAGGATGCGAGCGGCCAGGGGGCGTATTTTATAAAAAAACGACCGCAAGTTTTGTTCGCTCGTTCAGACCTAGAGGCGTGAACAGACCGCAAAGAGCGAACGGTTCATTTGAATAGCCACCCCTATTTTCAGGACGAGCGAGCGCTAATTGCGTCCGGCTCTGAATCAGGCCCTTAGTACATATGAAAACTGCATTTTTGGGCTTTATACCGCATTTTTTACCCGTCCCATATGAGTTAGCAGGAGTGACTAGCTAGTGCAAATAGCTTGTGGTTCCAAACTTTTATGTTATGCAGTATGAACCTGATTAACCCTTTTTCTCCATTTGAATATTGTTAAACACACTGGACGATATCCTCGAACAATATTGTTCAACGATATATTGTTCATATCGTCCACTGTGTATGCACTCAAAGACGAATGATGCTTGCTCCCGTGGGTTGATAACGATATCCCCAGTTGGCTGTACATGCAACTCAATCTGGGGATATCGTTATCAATGCCATGCTGCCAAATGCAGCATGGCCCCCCTCCCCCCCCACGCTGTCCTTCATCGTGGCCGGCATCGGCAAGTGTGGATGCACTTACATCGCTCCGTACACACATCGTCCAGTGTGCCGATGAAAAGGGGGCAAGGTTTTGCAGGTAGGGGGAGGGGCCGCGCAGGAGGGACGGGGCCTCGCAGCCCGAACGCCCCTGGTTATTACTGGGGAAGGGGGGTGCCGGAGGTGCGGACTGCCCTGTTTGCAGTGCCGGCTCCCTCACAGTGTCAGGAGCCAAGTACTGCACTTAATGCTACAGTGCAGCACCCTGCTCCTGTCACTGAGGGGGGAGTCTGTACCTTGGTGTCACCCCTCGGCGGGTTACACCCGGATGTGACCCACACCCCCCTTGTGATGCCACTGGACAGTGGCAGTACAAATATTTACAGGCTTGTGAATTCATTTGGAGCATCAGGGAAGCATATTGGGCAGGATGCATGACGCATCGCACTCGGGATGCGATGCACCCCACCTGTCTTCGCATGCATGCTGACGGTAACGCTGGTATGCATGACGATCACAGCAAAGGACCGCCCTCTTGGTAAGAGTGGCCCTTTGCGATGGAGGGACTTCCTGGTCTATGACCCACAAGCCCCCCCCCGGCGTCCTTCTGCACGTGCGCAGAAGGATGCGCAACGTGGGGGGTGCTGGGAGGATCCTTCTTACAGCACTCTACGTAAAGAAGCCCATAGGCTCCTATGGGTAACGCCATCAGGAAGATAGTGTTACCCACCGCAACCAAGCCCCGGAGTGCAGAGCATTCTGGGGCTTGGTACATATGAGAAATGGCGTCAAACCTGCATTTTGGGGGTTGGACCGCATTTCTCAGATTGCTGCATCCGGCCCATTGTTTGTGATCAGCTCCAGCTGTAAGAATGCATTCTATATAAAAGGCAAACAATAACATGTATACAACCTTATCGAATGACATAATTCACATGCAAGCAGGTAACATAGAAAAAGGCATCCCTAAGGTATAACAAGAATTATTCTTAAAATATATTATAAATATATCCTGCTTTATTCTCCTGTTTGAAATCTGATTTCTGGCCTGTATGATGTGGAATACAGATTCATGGAGCTACTTTTAACTAAAGAGCTCAGAAATTTATGACATGTCATAAAGCAGGTTGTGGTAGATGAAATATGGGCTAATATTCTCCCAATGCTGCATACTGTACTTGGTTCAAAGTATGATTATGCTGTGTTTTATAACTCCGTAACACGTTTACTTCAAACAGGACTGTGCTAAAGGTTTCTACAACTTTGTATACTTCACACAGAATTAAGTCATAGCAAAGCTATCAGCATTATTAGCGGATTTATGCCACTGGCCTTTTAGTATGTTAATCCACATAAGGTAAAAGTATACTTTTTGGCCGTATGAAAAGATCGCCACTGACCTGATATAATTGGACAGTGTGGTTTCTTATTGCATTCAATCTTTGGCGAGCTAGTGATCCGACTCATTAATATTCATGTAGGCTGAGCAAAACACAAATATGTCACTTTTATGTGCCACATATTGTTACTGGTTGTCTCAATTAACAATGTAGGACATGAGTGATTCCATGGTGACAGCCTCCATTGTGCACCAACTATGAGCTGCATTCATCCTCTTGCTGAGTGCAGCTCCCACCAAAGTCAACCAGGACAAATTGTTATTTTTTTGTGTATTCCGTGGGTATTCTAATTATAGACCAATAAAGGGTACTCATAGAGGCTTTAGTCTATTTACTGAGCAGCCATCTTGAGATGGTGTCACCTATATCTTACCTATAGCTGGCAATGGGGACCAGCAAAGCATATTTGACTTCACTAGATCCTTGCAGACTTAGTAGATATGCAAACAAACAAAAGGGAAAATAACAGCGCTGTGAACACCTGAGACCTAAAGATTGATGAAAAATATTGAATAAAACGTAAAAATATATATGATAAATGAATTAAATAAAGATGTATATAGAATATATAAAATATATATGTGTGTGTGAATTGAGAATGATAAAACAGCTATGTCAGTCACAATTAGACCTATTTATTGATATGAATAAAAGTATTACTCAAAACATGACAGACATCATTGGCCAATGATAATAAATGTATAAAATATACAAGATACTAAAAATAAAAAATGCAATAATATATTACATAAATATATCCAACTGATGTCAATCAATATGAAAATATGTATACAGAATTTAAGAACACCACAGTACTAAAAGACAGCTGCCGTTAAAGTCACTGATAATTAGCATCCCATGTGTGGGGAAATGATTAGCACTGTGTTGCCAACAAAGTTGTAACATAAATGTCAGACATAATGAAAAGTTCCACACAGAAGACTCACTTGTAGCAACTTGAACAGGCTGATGAAACTGTAATTATCCTCAGGTTAATTCCTAAATGGATGTGGTCTCCCACAATGTAAAAAACGGCAATGTCTCGCTGTTATAGCAAGTGTTAGTGTGATAATATATCACTCACCAGCATCCTCCAAATTATCCTGAGGCGGAGTGCTGCCTTTCATCACGTGGAGCCACACTGCCGCAGGCTATTGTGGACATTGCCCGGGTTCCACTCCAACTATACCTTACCGAACCACGCAGCAAGATGACCTCTCAAATGGTCCTTGGCTGTGGCCCCCAAATCATGAGGCTTGGTGCAATTTTGCTGTACTCCTATTATTTTTTTATTTTTTTTCTTTTTTTTCTTTTTTTTTTCCTCTCAAGTTTAGACTAACCTTTCCATAGATGTTAGATTACTGTGACCCTTGTATCCAGCCAATCTGTGTCACCCATGTTTGTCTGCCCCCTCCGCTTTAGAATGTAAGCTCTCACAAGCAGGGCCCTCTTCCCTCATGTGCTTCTCCTTCACTTACTTATACTCTAATTTACAACAGCACCCAACCCTTGGTTACAGACACCATGCTGCTTATCTAAATGTTATGCAGCAATGTATAAATCATGTATCTATTCTGCATTGCTTGTACTGTTAATATCTGTTTTCTTGTGTGCTTATTCGTTTATGTACTGTGTAAGGCACTGCGGAACCCTTGTGGTGCCATATAAATAAAGGATAATAATAATAATAATTCACGCGCCTGGACTGAGCACTGCAGTGATCACTGTGACGGGACACCGTGCAGCACAGCATATCCCACTTTTGAGCTAGCGGTGTGTGGAGCCTATGCCACGCTACTGCCCAGCTGCACAGGCTACATCGGTCTGACCCTAAACTACATTGCCTAGATACTCAGGCAACACCGGGCTTTTCTTGCTCAGCACGGCGATGAGCCAGAACGTAGTGGAATACATTGTATGCCCCTGCTATTAAGGCTCAGGATAATTTGGAGTATGCTGGTGAGTGATATATTATCACACCAATGGAGGGTATCCACTTAGTAATTTAAACAAGCGATTGCACAATAACGATGTCGTTATCGTGCAATCGCTTGCAAATCGCGCATGCATCGTGCATGCATCGGGCATGTTTTGGGCGGAAGCAACCCACGATGCGCGTGCCCACGGGTCGCTTCCGACATCCGACATCGCCCGTACATGCAGGTCAACCTGACGATCTTGTCAGGTTCTGCATGTGCGGGGATGAGGGATGTGCCAGGACTGAACGAGTTAACGTTTAGTCTAGGCACATCACTAGCTATACAATCGACAGCACGATTGCAATGTCGCAATCGTGCTCTCGTTTGTTTATCGATAAGTGGATACCCCCCATAACACTTGCTATAACAGCGAGACATTGCCGTTTTTTACATTGTGGGAGACCACATCCATTTAGGAATTAACCTGAGGATCATTACAGTTTCATCAGCCTGTTCAAGTTGCTACAAGTGAGTCTTCTTTGTGGAACTTTTCATTCTTTCTGACATTTATGTTACAACTTTGTTGGCAACACAGTGCTAATCATTTCCCCACACATGGTAAGCGAATTATCAGTGACTTAAACGGCAGCTGTCTTTTAGTACTGTGGTGGTCTTAAATTCTGTATACATTTTTTCATATTGATTGACATCAGTTGGATATTTTTATGTAATATATTGTTGCATTTTTTATTTTTATTATATTGTATATTTTATACATTTATTATCAATGGTCAATGATGTCTGTCATGTTTTGAGTAATATTTTTATTCATATAAATAAATAGGTCTAATTGTGACTGACATAGCTATTTTATCATTCTCAATTCACACACATATATATTATTTATATTCTATATACATTTTTATTTAATTCATTTATCATCATTTATCATATATATATTTTTACGTTTTATTCACTATTTTTCATCACTCTTTAGGTCTCAGGTGTATCACAGTGCTGTTATTTTCCCTTTTGTTTGTTTATTTTTTCTATGGTTGGCAACCCATGACAGCAGCGTGAGATACCTGGCACCACACCAAGTGGTGTGCGCATATTCAGTGACTGTTCTTTGCAGCGCTGGTGGCTTTACCTTTTACTTAGTAGGTATGCGCACACGTAGATGACTGCCATGCATGAACAGAGTGACCCGTCTCTGGCAGCATCAATCTGATGGCAAGCCAGAAGAGGATACCGCCTAGAAGGGAGATACTGCCACAGGCCATAGAATAGGAAAGTATTGATGAATCCCAGCTGTATCTGTAAATGTGTTGCTGTAATAAGCAATGATACAAAACTAAAGGTACCGCCTCTTATACAGTGTTATTGACAGGGGTGGATTTAGGGGTCATGGCGCCTCTAGGCACAACAGTAATGGCTGTCCCTGAATGCCAACTTTTATTAATTTTACTGTTTGGTTATGAGTCCTCATTTGATCATTGCCAATATAATAATAATAATAATAATAAAGCTATGAACTATGACATTTTGATTTATTTTTGATTATGTATACAAATATATTATTAAGTAGGACAGCTTAAAGGGCAGTCTGTGCATGCCCTACCCATTTATACTCCACTCAAGATGGCATATTTTACAGTAGAGTGGAAATGTTTTGTAAATACTGGCACAGGGGGTCATTCAGACCCACTCCCGAGCGGCAGTACGCTCGCAAGTGGGTCGATGTTCCCCACTGCGCATGCGCATGACGGAGGGAGCTCCGTCGTGCGCATGCGCGAGACCTGGCGAGCGACGGACTTTCCATCGCTCAGGGTCTCGCACCAAACAGGGCGTGCTGTCAATGTTGATTGACAGCACGCCCCCTTTGGTGGGCGTGCCGGGGGCGTGCCTGCCAGACGGAGGCGTTCCCATGGGAACGCCTACCGTCTGAAGCCGGCCCCACTTACATCACTAGTGATGTCAGTGGGAGTGATTTTGGCTCTGATAGAGCCAAAATCACTCCGGCCTTGCGGCTGGGAAACCCGACCGCAGGGTTTCCCTCGCAAGTCCGATGGTCGCGATGGTCAAGACCATCGCGACCATCTTTTTGCACGCTCGTATATGCTGTGGGTGGTGACCCACAGCTATACGAGCGTCCAGGAGGACGCTCCATTTTAATGGAGGAGGGCCCTGATTCAGAGCGAGCACTCTGGTCAGAGCGTCCGGCTCTGAATCAGGGCCACATTTCAGAGTAACACTTACACTGAAAAGTATTATGCATGCCGCCTTCGAAGGTCATTTATATATTTCATTGCATTTAAAAAACAATAAGTAGCAATAAATTAATACTGGCTTTTACACAGACTGGCAGCTCTATGAATGCCCAGTGACATATTCTAATGCCAATCCTGATAGCTATACAGCAACGATCATCACTAATTCAGTCCTGACTAGATGTAGGGATCATGCATCAGCACCATAAGGAACTGGACTTCCGCTGTCTGGTAAATTGGAGATACAATCTGCTGCCGTGCAATTGGAATGTGTATTATGCTGTGTAAGTAGAACCTAACTACACTCCAGTCAATTAAAGCAGAAGGAACCTAATCCAAAAAAAGAAGCTTTGTTTAAATCCCTGCTGCACCGGTTCATCTGTGTCCCCCAATGCATGCAGATATAAACACTACGGTAAACATCAGGGCTTGATGGCGATGTCCTGCTGTGGGTATTATATTATTATACTGCAGTATGTAGACTAGTTGCCAACAACTTTAATATTTATTTTCAATTATTTATTTATGTTATGTTCGAAAAGAAATATATGAAGGCAGAAGATAGCTATATTGGCCAGACAGGTTTCTTTCAACTTCCTTTCTATTTTCCCTTGACTAGTACTGTAGCACATCCTGGGAAGATAAAGATATTTCCAGCTGCCAAGTGCTACCTCCTACGCTCAGTGTGGGAGCTTCTGTCTGCTCTCACCAGTAGTCAGAATGGTCCTTATCAATCTCTCTTGTAGCAGGGGGCCTTCCTTGTATTTTGGCACATTATGTTCAGTCTTCATCTCATCTATTAGGCACAATGTTTATTAGCCAGGCAGATCATTGAAATGTTCATTGCATAACCAATCCGGTCAACAGGATGGTCACAGCAGCACCAATATGTTCCAAATTCCCTGCTGATTCTAAGTATATAATCAGGAATTTCTATAATCTCAGTTAACTATCAATTGCAAACATTTAATGACTCTCTTGCCTATGGCATACATACATAATTTCCCCTGTAACCCACTTTCCAAAACAGTTACTCCTCTTATTAATTTTCTGTCAAGATGGAAAACATTGCCATTTATTGTAAATGAGAAATATTCCACACGGGATATGTTCTCTACCCCATACGTGCTTCATTTCCGTTCACATATTAAATAACTAAATTGCTATAAAATTTAAAAATACATCTAAAGTAATGAATACATATAATATCAGTTACCAACATTAACATATAATTATGCATAAATAATTTTAGCAACTTTTTCAAAATGCAATCTACAGATCTATGGGGAAGGTTGTTTCTATTCATAGGCTTATTTGAGGTAGCTTCCTTAGTTGTCTGTGTAAAGCCAAGGTTTTTTGGTAAGTGGGAATAGATTTTGGCGCCCCTCAGTGGACCTTCATCCTAGCTCACTCATCCCGCCCCATGGAGCCCCTCACAGCCCAGCACCCCTCACCACAGCACCAGTCATCACAACCCACCTCATCACAGCCCCTCTCACTCCCCTTATATCCCCTCATCACAGCCTCCATATCCCCCTCATCACAGCCCCTCCATCACAGGCTCCTCATATCCCCTCTTCACTGCCCCTCAACATAGCCCCTCTCACTCCCCTTATATCCCCTCATCACAGCCCCCATATCCCCCTCATCACAGCCCCTCCATCACAGGCTCCTCATATCCCCTCTTCACTGCCCCTCAACATAGCCCCTCTCACTCCCCCTCATCACAATCATCTCCATCACAGTCACCTCCAGTACCTCCATCACAGCACCTCCATTACAGCCCCCTCCATTACAGCCCCTCATATCCCCTCTTCATAGCCCCTCATATCACCCTCATCACAGCCACTCCATCATAGCCCCTCATATCCCCTCTTCACAGCCCCTCAACATAGCCACTCTCACCCCCCCATCATAGTCACCTCCATCACAGTCACCTACATTACCTCCATCACAGCCCCTCCATTACAGCCCCTCATATAACCCTCATCACTACCACTCCATCATAGCCCCTCATATCCCCTCTTCACAGCTCCTCTCACTCCCCCTCATCACAGTCACCTCCATCACAGCCCCTCCATTACAGCACCCCTCCATCACAGCCCCTCCATCACAGCCCCTCATATCCTCTCTTCACAGCCCCTCTCAGTCCCCCTCATCACAGTCACCTCCATCACAGCCCATCCATTACAGTACCCCTCTATCACAGCCCCTCCTTTACAGTCCCCCTCCTTCACAGCCCCTTACTCAGACTTACCTGCTGGCTCCAACAGCGGCAGCAGAGGAATAAAGACAGGAACAGATCTGGCTGGCAGTGACGTCGGCGGGCAGACTCCTGAGCGCTGCAACGCGCCTGCACAGGCAGCTGTGTCACAGTGACACAAACTGCCCGGAGGCATATGGCCCTTCACCCGGCCCCGCCCCCTCCCGCGTAGGTCTCAGTGCAGCCAGCACTGCACAGATCGGATTACCAAAGTGATGATCCGCAGCCAGCTGCTGGCCGCGGATCATTACTTTGGTAATCCGATCGCTTTGTCACTCTATAGATGAGAGGGGAGAAGAGCGGCCCCTTCTCCCCCTCCAGCAGGGACTCGAGCCCTCCAGCAGGGACTCGAGCCTCCGGCCGGGTGCGGGGCCCGTGCTTTCGGCAACGACTCCGATTCTGTGGGGCCCGGTGGACACTGGTGGCGGCTATGGGCCCCTGCACCACAGTATGAGTATGTCCGCGACTGCCGCAGCGCTCTCCTCAGTCTGGCGCTCCATGCAGCCGCGTACCCGGCGTATAGGTCGGACCGGCCCTGTGTAAAGCTATTATGTTTTTATTATTCCTTCAGTATTCTCTATTTCTTAAGGATTTACAGATTAATTTGCTAATCATTGAGCCTATTAAAGAAAAAAACAACCTATGAACTGACAGTTTTCTAACTCCCCCTATGAAAGTCACTAGAATTTGCAATATTACAGACATTGACACCTTCTTAGCATTAAACAGGTAAAGGCCGCCATACATCTGTAATGGATCGCCACAATCCTGCCATGTCAGGTCGAAGGATCAATTATATCCAACATTGGATTTCACAGATTTGCCGATCACGATCAAAATATGTGAAATTTAACATGTATGATTTCACCGAGATCTGACTGCAGATGTATGGGGGCCTTAAATCTATGAATGGTGATTTAGGAGATCAGTCTCGGAGATCAAAAAATTAATTGCCTGGATTTAATGCACTCAGAAATAGTAAAAAATTATAAGAAGAAATGGGTCCATTCATATCAAGGTTGTTTCCACAGATAAGCTAATAAACCCATTGAAATTAATGGGTATATTTAAATCACAGTTTCTCAAACTCGGTCCTCAGGCCCCAAACACTACATGCTTCCCAGGTCTCCACACTAAATCGCATTTAAATAATTAGCTCCACCAGTGGATCCAGGGCCGGCTCCAGGGGGAGCCGCACCCTGTGCAGAACAGGACTTAGGCGGCCAAAAATGGGGGTGTGACCTAATTACCATATGCCATGCCCCCTAAATGCCGCTATTTGGCGGCATGCCCGTATGGCACGCCTCCAGTTAACGTCAGGCTGAGGGCAGCCTACTTAAATAGTGCTGAGCTTGCCCTCAGCTTGACATTAACTGGAGGTGTGCCTCTTCTTGCACTGAATGGATGCCGTGCGCATGTGTGCGACATCCATTCCTCTTCTGCGGTGCCCAACCTCCCAACCGCCCGCGGGACAATTTGCCCCACGGATGGAACAGCAGGGCAGTGCCCGAAAAAGGGACTGTCCCATTGAAATCAGGAATAGTTGGGAGGGGTGCGCCCACTATAGATTGGCAACCCTGTTCGACCGCACTGGTCGAACGTGCCTCGATCCAGCCCTGTGTGGATCTTCTAAATTGTGTCAGTGAGTAAAGAATACACCTGTGCAGCTGGGTGACTTGGAAACAATCAACTGTGTGGGGCCCTGAGGACCGAGTTTGAGAACCACTAATTTAAATAAATGGTTTATTAATATCAAACCTGTTAGTTGGAAATTGTCAGCCATTCATCATATGGACTAGTTAGAAAATTGTCAGAAAAATTAGGTGAATCCCAAATGATCCCTTATTTTTTGTGTTTGTGTGTTTCCAGATCTCCATAATCATGTCAATTGTTTTTATCCCAAACAATAGAGGTTAGGAATTCTTTAATTAAAGGGTACAATTATTTATCAATACTTTGATTGTGCTCATTATAAAAGCTAAATACTACTTAATTAAAGCAATTGCAGTGGACTCATAAACACACCATATTAAAAGCATAAATTAAGATAACTCAATCTCTATTGATGTGAAAAAAACAATGTTGCTGGGAGCTTTTTACATTTGGACAAACACAAATAAATTGCATTTGAAATTCACATGGGAACTTCAATATTGTGTCAGAATTTCAGACCTTTATTGAACTAGCCCATTTGTGTAGTTCAGAAGATGCTCAAAAATGTTATTCCAGTTTGAAAACATATTTGCGGTACAATAGCCAAAGAAGGTCAGGGAATAGTCAAGAGGAAATAATAATGAAATATATTCTACAATAATAATATTAATGAAATATATTCTACAATAATAATATTCTGATTATTCTGAATGAAAAGAGGTGATGCCCTGAAATGTCAGTATGTATATCTAATCTATAATTGAGCACATGCCTGTGTTTAATATGTGACTTCTGCCCTATGATCAGTGAACCATTTATGAAGTAGAATGCTGAGATAAGGATAAAAATATAGACAGGAAGTTTGCTAGTCTTCTCACCTGCTGGGTGAAGTTACATGGCATGTCTTGTCCCGAAGAGATGATTTTGACACATTGCTAGATATTATGACTGTCTCTCAGCAGGTGTCTGGTCAACCAGAGAACAAAGGCCTTTGAAAGCAAATGGTTTATGTGCTCATTATAACATATTATTCATTTGAAAATAACAAATTCATAAATATCAATTGAGATCAGTTTTCCTATAAGTCTCATGCATAGTTTTAATTAGGTTACTATACAGGTTCTCAAACTTGGTCCTCAGGACCCCAAAACAGTGCATGTTTTCCAGGTCTCCTCACAGAATCACAAGTGAAATAATTAGCTCTATCTGTGGATTTTCAGACTGTCAGTGAGTAATGAATACAGCTGTGCTGGGTGACCTGGGAAATGTGAACTGTGTGGGGTCCTGAGGACCAAGTTTGAGAACCACTGGGTTACTATATACATCAATATAGAAATTCTGAGAAATAATCAGAACTTTTGGGACCACAATTGAATGTAATCTGTCCATCTTCTCCACACTAGTCCCAGACACAGTTTGTATAATCTTGGATGTTAGTTTTTTACTTTCTTTAGGATTCACTTTTTATTTCAAACTTTATTTTTCAATAAATTATTGTAACATAATGATTGTAACCAAGGACTGTAGTGTTTTTTTCTCAAATATGAAAAAAAATTAATAAGATTTCTCCTTGTGCTCTAAACAAAATTATTAGCTTTCAGAAGATACAAGAGTTTGTTGAACTTTAGACAGCAAAGTAGTTAACCTAGAGTAATTAGCTGCAAAAATCTGCGCATGTGTATGATTCGCAGTACGCGTGCGCAAGCCAGTCACTGTGATCGGGAAGCGGGCGCTCATTGTACACAGACTGAGTGCTACTTTGAGTGACAGATAGTGCCGTTTGTGGGTGGTAACAGGGGAAGATGCTTGTGAACGGGGGAGTGGTGGTGCGAATGCAGGTTGTCTGAGTTTGAAAACGGAGTTTAATGGGTGTAAAAATTAGCAAAGAAGCATCATTGTACACGTCACTTGGTTGTTTTTGTGGCTGAACTAATCGCAGTGGTTGCGGTGGTGTAGGGTCTACCTCAAGGGCTGCGAGCTGCTCCGATGGCTCTCGATGTTACGATGATTCATACACTTCCTGGAGATGTGTGTGCATTTGTGAGTCATCTTAGGTTCCTACTGACATTGATAATAGTTGATGGTGGAAGGTACCATGATTAAATGGGTGTGGGCGTTTCTTAATGTTTTGGGGAGTAAATCAGCAAAACTGTAGCCTATAGGTTAGTGAGTATGAGAGTGTGATTACTTGAAGAATCCTAATGCTGGCCATGCACGGGATGATTGATCACACGATTTGGGCAGTTTATACAGGTTGGACAGACCAGTCATTTGAAAATAGTTGTATTTTGAGTCTTCTGCGACCCCCAATGCGCGTCCCCGCCGTCGTCTCGTTGGATCGCAGATCAGATGGTTTTGCAGAGAGATCTCATCTGTTCATGTAGGAATTGACACACATTATGTGATGGGATTGATCAAATCGTATGGTCTTATGTGAAATAGTTGCATTTTAAAAACAAATCGTCCTGTATCTGAAGGGAAGAATTTTCAAGGGAAATCGTACAACTGATCTGACCAACTTTTGAATCTCACCGTGCATGGCCACCTTTACAGACACATCCAATGTCAGGTGCACATAGGTGAGGCATGTCCCTAACAATTGGTTTTCAGCTGTGAGATATTTTAATTCCTTAGACCTAATATTAGGACATTATGGTGTTCAGTGGTGAGAAACAGAGACAAAACAGACATTTTTCATTCCTTAAATATTATTTTTCTCACAACCCTGATTCAAAGTTGTTGTTTGAAATTTTAAATTGTTGGTCACACCAAGGCCCGTGCTACCATTAGGCAGCTTTAGGCAGCTGCCTATGGGTGCCGGGCCCTGGAGGGCAGCACTGAGTCTGAAAAACAAAGAAATATGATGTCCTGAAAAATACATCTTTGTTTACAGTGAGTGGGCAGCAGATCTAATCAGCTGCAGCTTTCTGGCCCAACCACACTGTACCCAACACTCCATTGTCAGTCCTCACAGTGCTAGCAGGTCTCTGCTTGTGTGGGGGGCTGGGGGAGCTGGCCCAGGCTTGTTAGAGGGGCCCAGGTTAGCTGCTGAGGATCACATTGTCCTCCTTAGCAGCTTGTGGCAGCTCTTGTTTGCAGCTAGTCTGATGCCTGACATTGTAATGATTGATGCTCCAAGTAGCCAATCAAACTTCAGTGCCCAAAGTCAACACTAGAGTTAGCAATTTGGTGGCCATTTTGTTATAGTCTCACAGCTACATCATTCTGTTATATAGTCTGTTTTTATTATTATTATTATTATTATTATTAGTACATTTTATTTATAGGGCACCACAAGTGGTCCGCAGCGCCGTACATACAGTAAAGGGTACACAGGACATTACATTACAATACAGTAACCAAAATATAAACAGAACACAAGTAACAATTGGATATTTTAATTGGATATTTTAATTGGATATGACACTGATGAAGGGGTAGGACTACGTATTTCTTCGCCATTTGATTTAAGAGATACTAGTTATAGAGCCATCCTGACTGATGTAAATTATTCTAAATGTAACATAATATTATATGGTTATTATTTAGGGAAGAGAGGACTGTACAGTAGTGGCCAGGTCAGTTCCTGAGGGGGACATTGTCTCCCTTTGCAGCGTTGCTGAGGGGGACAAATGTCTATATAGTATATTATGAATTTGGGACAGTGCTGTGTGGCATATTATAAATTGGATACTCTGATGCGTGGCATATTATAAATTTAACGATACTGGATCAGAACCTCTATATACCCCTGCCTGTACCTTCTAAAATCCTTCCTATAAACCTCTAAGGATGACGCTAATTTGCGTATGCAGACATACAGTAAATAAAGACTTAGATCTGGAATCTGTGGTTCCAAAGCACAAGTGTTATTCAAATAAAAGTTCAGACAGTTACACGCAATTGATCCAGACACAATTTAGGCGCAAAAGAAAATTATACGGACCCAAGTACAGTATACATATGCAGCGCTTCCGGACCCGAAGATAGGTATCAGCAAGAGACCCCTCGTCATACAGCATTCAGCACGAAGACTAAAAACCAGCGTTTGAGCACACATATTTATAGCCCCCAGAATAAACAGGCCAATAGAGAAGTTTGTTGCTGATGTCATTGGTTCCCAGGGGAGAAGCATCTGTTACAGGGCATTTAACAGGCTGGTTCAAATAGACTCTCCCTGCCTCTAACAGCTGGGGATCTTTCCCTTCCCGCCCCCTGCAACATCCTAACAGTTGTTCATGAAATATACATTTTGTTGCTTGTAGGCTCTGCGATCCATAACTCGAGAATGCATGATGCGATCTCCCCACCGATAACACCGGAATACTGTAAAAAGAGTACGCATCAGTACAAAACCAAACATGACTTGTTTAGCATGTATAATACCTTAGTTATCAAATATCTTTATTTCTCAGCATTTAAACTAACTGAACCAACTTAAATCATACACTTTAAAGCTTATTAAACCTTATGTGTGAATATGTAATGTGTGAGTATTCGGGGTTTGATATAAGGATGCTAGTTAACTTGGGGCAGATGCGTGCGCATAAAGCTAATAAAACAGCGGTTTCATACAAAGTCCTATGAATTCGCTAATATGCGACTAGTTAACAGCGCAATTGTATGTATTAATGTGTGTATGAGAAATGGTGAAAGATGCAATCGCATGGTGCTAATAGTATTATCGCCACATGTACTAAAAGGTGAGTTTATCTAAAATGGCGCTTAGGCGGCCATTCGCAAAATGGCGTCTTGCGATTTCATTTTCAAGATGGCGTCTTGCGGCCAGTCACAAGATGGCGTCGCCGCGATTAAATTTTAAACTGAACTTGTCTCAGCCAATTATTCAGTTTCGACAGTCCACCCTTTGATAGCAAACAACATGCTATCACAATCTGCTATTAGAATTCAATTTAGGCTTACATTTACATATTATTTAGTGTTATTATGGGATGGCACAAGGTGGTTCTTAATCCATCAATAATGTGTCTCTGGGTGGGGACATAAAACTACTATTATACGCACACCGCGGATCTTGGAAGATCATGTGAAAGGTGTGGGAATGCACCAGTCTTATAAAAGCAGTCTTGAATGGGAATTGAGACCTTACATTATCTGAGGTGTTCTATAAATAACATTTCAATAATACATTCTATGCATGTCTAAATATAATACATCAAACGATTGTATTTCCTAGTTCAGGGTTGTAATGCAGTTCTATATTTACACCGGTATACATATTGTCATTACTGACCACCATCATAGTTTCATTCTTTCGTTTCACTCTGTTTTTACATTTTCCACACTTCAACACAATAGGAACACACCAGACGCATATGCCAATTATTATGATGACAATCAGTATAAGGATTAAGAATTTGCCTATGCTGGTGATCACTTCCTGGACCCATTCCCCTAGACCTGAGAACCATCTCACTGGGTTCAGCCATGAAACCCCTCCTTCTATCATCTCCCCTACTTCAGCCACTGAAGCGTTATGGTGTTTACAAAATTCACACTTTAGCTGCAGAATTTCATCAATCTTCCGGTCTATCACCTCCTTAGGGTCGCTGGTATCATTGGTGACATAGGTGCAACATTTTACTCCAAATTGGGTGGCCAATGTTACGCAATACCCTCCAGTAACAGCAGTTAAATAATTCAACACTAGCCTGTGTTGCACCAGTTCTTTCTTGTACGCTTGCAATTCTCTCCCTGTATACCTGAATGTGTCATCGTACATCTCGGTGATATTATCTATCAATTTAGCAAGTTCCTGGATATATCTAAAATTTAATGTACCCTGAGCGATCCTGGTGGGGTCCAATGCGACCAGAACTTGAAAGCCAGTTGTCTCACTGATTAACTCAGTGGCTTTATGTACGTCACCAGGTACCATATTTTTTTTGCCTCTGTGTTCATATTGTGTATGAAGATAGGATGACGGTGTGTTTTTATGTATACCCAGCATTTCAACATGTGTGAGGGTCATAACTTCTGGGACTACTCTTCCCAGGTAACACAAACCTTCGGAACTCGGGGAGAGCCATTTATACGCTTTTCTTCCACAGGTGAAATATACATTATCAGGGAGAACATAAGGAATGGTATGCATCATTAAACACATTTCCCTTGCAAACAATCCTATTTCTGGTTCTTCCATCTGGTACATGCAAGTTTTTGCCTCTATTATTTTAGCACAATTAACATTTGGCACTTTACCAATAATTTCTTTGGTGGAACTCAATGTATACCGATACCTAAAATGTTTCCCACCAGACTTAATGGAGCGTAACAGATCATGGTTTATGGACTCATCAGCTCTTTGTGAGAAGGTCATCGTCTGATTATTCCCCGTCACTTCCCAACTCCCGGGTTTATTAGGGTTGGTTATGTTTAAACACAAAAGTGATCTATCTACTTGGAATTGATAGAGTTTGAAATGAGGTGGTTTGGATGAGAGGAATTTTCCATCGAATGTTTTCCCTTTTTGCAATTCTAAAATTTCCGTGATATTCAGCGGAAATGGCACCAACCCTACATTATGCTGTCCCTGTGGCACATGTGAACACACCCAGCAATCAGTTTGATTTAACACTTTGCCTACCATACTATGATAATCCTCTAAAGGATACCCACCCCAGTACGGGCTATATTTAGGTTGGCACCATTGGATACAGTTCTCATCAACTAGGGACCCACAAAGCTCACAAATACAGGAATCTTCGGACGAAAAACCTCCACACCTTCCCCGAGTATCCGGAATGACAGCTCTCTTAACAATAACAGTACTAAGATTGGTCAGACACTCCCCTGATTGGCATTGCACTCCTCCTGACTCCACTCCATCAGCACTGCCATCAGCTCCCGTTTCCTCAATCGGTCTCCCATCACAGACACCGGATATCCCCGAACTGACCAGGATGGTGAACACTCTAAAAGAGAATATGAAAATGAACACAGCAGGCCTGTCCATTGTCACAATAAGATCTGCAAATTTCTCTCAGTTCAGGTATCTCACTACAACCTGTTCAATCCTCCTGGAACAAGCTCACGAGCGACAGGTACACACTCTCAGCCTTGTCTCCGACTTGTTTCTCCACTGGTTGATTGACCTTTTTGCAGTGAGTGGAATGGACCCAGGTATCTTTCTCGGCCACCTTCAAAGATGTAGTACTCGTCAGCAGCACCTGGTATGGACCCTTCCAATGATCAGTCAAACAACCTGAACGCAAGAAATTTCTGATCATAACATATTCTCCTGGTTCAACATCATGACAGTTAGTTTCAGGCATATCATTAGACAACAATTTCAGTTTCTGCTGCTGTTGCTTTAACTGCTTACTCATTGATATAAGATACCTTACAGTTACCTCGTTGTTACCCTTCAGGTCTTCCTATGGACTTATAACAAATGAGGTTGTCTACCGAACAATATTTCAAATGGGGACAGATTCAGAGGAGGTCTAGGAGTGGTCCTTATGCTATGTAGGACCAAAGGTAACACTTCTGGCCATCCTAATCCAGTCTCTGTCATGATTTTACTTAGCTTATTTTTAATAGTCCTGTTCATCCTCTCTACCTTGGCACTGGCTTGCGGTCGGTAGGGGGTATGAAGTCGGCTATTAATACCCATCAGCTTATACATATTTTGAAAAACATCACCTGTGAAATGGGTACCCCTATCACTCTCGATGATTTTAGGGATACCGTACCTGCATACAAATTCCTGAACTATTTTCTTTGCAGTAAATGCAGCAGTATTAGTGGCCACTGGGTAGGCCTCAACCCAGTTAGAAAATACGTCTGTGCACACTAATACATACTTAAGGTTCCTGCAGGGTGGTAATTGGATGAAATCAATTTGTATCACCTGGAAAGGTCCATCAGTCGGTGGAATGTGGGATGGTTTGGTAGGGATCGCTTTCCCTATGTTCTTTCTCAAGCAGGTCAGACGGGACATTGCTATCTTTTCTGCTTGTGAAGAAAAACCTAGTGCGCACCAGTATGCCCTCACCAACTTGCACATACCCTGTTTACCCAGATGAGTCAGACCGTGTGCTGCCCCAGCCAGGCTGGGGTAATATGCCTTGGGGGCTACTGGCTTACCATGTCCGTCCCTCCAGAGCCCAGAGGACTCCTGCCCACATCCCTTGGACTTCCAAATGGATTTTTCCTAAATTGAGCACAAATTTTGCATCTCAATTAATTTCAGCATATCAATAGTTTGAAATGACATAATTGTTTCAGTTGGAGAAAACATTTTTAACCCTGCTGCCCATTTTGCAGCTTCATCAGCTCTGTTGTTGCCCAGTAATACCAGGTCATCCTCACATGTGTGGGCTTTGCATTTAATTACTGCCACTGCTTTGGGCAGTTGGATTGCTTCTAAAAGATGTTTTATGTGTCGGGAATGTGCAACTGGTGTGCCTGCTGCTGTCATAAAATTTCTGAGACGCCATAGAGCCCCAAAATCGTGCACCACCCCGAACGCGTACCTCGAGTCAGTGTAAATGTTAGCAGATTTGCCTGCTGCCAGTTCACATGCTCTAGACAGTGCTACTAACTCTGCCACCTGGGCTGAGTGAGGAGGACCGAGAGGTTTAGCTTCTATGATGTCTGTGTCATTTACAACAGCATAACCTGTACATAATTCACCTGTGTCTGTTTGTCTATGACAACTCCCATCCGTATAAAAAGTTACATCCACATTCTCTAAAGGTGTGTCATGTATGTCAGGTCTAGCAGTAAAGGTCTGATTCAGATATGTCATACAATCGTGCGTATCATTATGTCTGCTGAACTCACCTCCTGCCAGCAACTCCTCTCCTTCCACCCTTTGTACATCATGTTGTACATATGGTAGGTATGTTGCTGGATTCAGCGTACTGCAATGTTTAACAGTAATATTTGCAGGAGCGATTAGAGCTAGTTCCCATTTGGTGAACCTAGCCGAGGAGATGTGCCTGGTTTGAGCTGAGTTCAACAGAGCAGATACAGCATGGGGAGTGTAGACAATCATATCATGGCCCAATACTACATCCTCACTTTTACTCACCAATAAAGCGGTAGCTGCTACACTTCTCAAACAGGTGGGGAGTGATCTTGCCACAGTGTCCAATTGGGCACTGTAGTATGCTATGGGCCTACTGGCATCACCATGTTTTTGTGTAAGGACACCTGCAGCACAACCATCGGCTTCCGTACAATACATATCAAAAGGTTTTTCATAATCTGGTATTCCCAATGCAGGAGCTTTTGTCAGACTATCCTTAAGATTAAGGAAAGCCTGCTCTGATTCCTCTGTGTGTATAACACGATCGGGCTTTGAGGAAGAGACTAATTCCTGTAAAGGTAAGGCCAAAATAGAAAAACCTGGGATCCACATTCTTCAGTATCCACACATTCCCAAGAAGGTACGAATTTGCCGTTGATTCTGCGGCAGTGTCATGTTTTGTATGGCCTGGATTCTATCTGTTGTAAGGTGTCATAACCCCTGGGTTAGGCAGTGTCCCAAATATTTTACTCTGGATTGGCACGGCTGTAGTTTGTCCTTAGCCACCTTGTGTCCTGTTTGTGAGAGATGAAGCAACAAAAGTTTAGTATCATTCAAACATGACATAAATGAGTCAGAACATACCAATAAATCATCCACATATTGAATAAGAACAGATCCATTGGCAGGTTGAAAAAATTGTAAACAGTCGTGCAATGCCTGGGAGAAGATACTGGTGCTGTCTATGAAACCTTGGGGTAATCGTGTCCATGTGTATTGTAAACCTCTGTATGTAAATGCGAATAGATACTGACAGTCAGGATGGAGAGGCACAGAGAAGAAAGCAGAACAGAGGTCAATGACAGTGAAATGGGTTGCATTTGGTGGAATCTGCATCAAAATGACAGCTGGATTCGGCACTACAGGGAATTGGCTCTCTACTACCTTATTAACACCTCTAAGGTCTTGTACCAGCCTATAACTCCTCCCACCACTCTTCTTCACCGGAAAGATGGGACTGTTGGCTACACTAGCTGTACAAACTAAAATTCCCTGTTGCAATAATCGCTCAATTATTGGAAAAACCCCTAATTCTACCTCCTGCTTTAGTGGGTACTGGGGAATTTTTGGAGCTTGCCTTCCGCTTTTTAAATTTACCATTACTGGGCTTATGTTTGCCATTAATCCAGTGTCCTGTCCATCCTTAGTCCAAAGGGAATCTGGAATTAGGGACAACATTTCATCTACTTGTGATGGAGTTTCATTTAAAACTGTAGAGTGATACATTATCCTTTGAGGAGTGTCTAACATATCCCGCACCTCGTATACCATTCTCTCTGGGATATCTAAAAATACACCATCAGGGGTGCAATATATAACACATCCCATCTTACATAACAAGCCTCTGCCCAGTAGGTTAGTAGGAGCCGCAGCAGCCAGGAGAAAAGAATGCCTGGTATGCAACGGCCAAATAGTAACCTCTGTGGACTTTGTTAAAGGATAATGTTCCACTTTACCTGTTACACCCATTGTTGGTATTGTCTCGTTGGTCACCTGCAAATTAATGGGAGATTTTATCACTGACCTGGTCGCCCCTGTGTCTACAAGAATAGAATATTCAGTACCAGCCACATCAACCATCATGACCAGTTCTTCCCTAGTACTTCCCGTTAACCTGACTATCTGTAGACTACAGGTATGACCTGACCCCTAGCGTTGGCTACCATTCTCCAATAAAGCATTTACGGCTACAATTGGAGCTGGTGCCTGCTGAACATTTGCTGGCCTCTGTGCATATCCCTTATGGGGGTATCCAGGTCTTCCCTGATGTGGGATCCCTACTCTTTTTACTGTACAGTTTCTACTTAAATGTCCTGTTTGTTTACAGTTAAAACATGTTCGTGCTTCGGGTGAAGACATGTGGTGTTGTGAGGTTTGCGCAGAGGGTAAAGGTGGTGGATATGGGTAAGGATAGAGAGGGTAAGGGTATTGTGGGGGATAAGAAGTTGGTGGGTAGCCTGGGACCTGTGGTTGCATCAGGTTAGTGGGATAGAGTTGTGTTTGTTGTTGTGTGGGGTTAGTGAGAGCACATACTTGTTCAGAAGTGAGTGTGTGTGCAAGTGCAAGTGTGTCTGTTGGCTGTGATGTTACCGTCCTTCCCTCCAGAGCTTGTATACTGACAGCCATTAGTTTTTCGCTCTGGGCTTCTCTCTTCTTGGAGATGTTTTTATCATGTTCAATGGCGGTTCAATCATGTTCAATCTATTGTGAGTCCCCGCCAGCCAGGCTGTGAGGTCTGAACCCGAGTTTTTAAACTCTCTTTCAGACCATCCACAAGTACTGTGACTATCATTCCCCGGTGGTGAGTGCTATCTTTAATATCCTCTATCCCAGTGTACTGGGTGGTAGCCTGCAGAGCCCGATCGCAATAATCTTCTGCAGTTTCACTCTCCTTCTGCTTAATGGTGAAAATTTTGTTCCACTTAACTACTACTGGAAAATATATACCCAATTGAGTTACAATGCGGGAAATGTTACCTTGGTTTACTTGGTCTGTTAAGAGAACGTCAGCATCCAATACACAATCCGTGATAAATTTTGTCACGTCGGTATTGCGTGGCAGACAGGCCCTTGATACCACATGCCAATCTTTATTAGTGGGTTCATGTGAACTACCCAAATTTCTCAAAAATCTTTGACATTTGGCTAATTCCTTTTTGGGATCGGGGAAATCATTTATGATGGAATTTAGTTCTGCTCTTGTCCAAGTACAATGCATTACTACTTCCCTCATGGGCACTATACCGTTTGCATCTGCATTTCCATTTGCAACTGTTATTGTCCAAATGGGATGCAGACCGGTAGCGCTGCTACCTTTGACCTGATTACCTGGCTGGGGGTTTAGTCTGCTGCTGCTACGTATGGTATGAACAACTTCCTCTATGGGTGCAGAAGGCATTAACACTTCCCTTGCTGTTACCGATGGAGATGGCGGCACCACTCGTGATTGTGGTGATGCCGTATCTATCATTTGTACAGCATGGGAAATGGCAGACATTACAATAGGCTCATCATCCACATCATGAACATGTTCTTTATAGTTGCTTAAGAGAGGGTACAAATTGCTTGTTACATTTTTATGTGTATTTTTGGTAACTGTACTTGCACCTCCATCCACATAAGGTGGGGTAGGTGAGCGTGAACTGCTGGCAATACTCTCCACGACGCAACACTGCTGCACGTGTGCCATTTTGCGGCTCGCCCATATTGCAATTTAGCGTCGCAGATGTATTTTCTGGCAATGTGCTCACGACGCTAGTTTGCGTCGTTTGAACATTTTTAAGCCATGCATCCCCTTCATGCTGCCACAGTTTTAAACATTCAAAATATTTAACCTTTTTCTCTCGTGAGCGCATCAAACTGATGTGATCCCGGACATTGTCTAACACATTTTTATCAAAACTACCAATTCTGGGAAATGGTCTAACACTCTTCCTCGTCATATTAAACCATACATCACAATACCTTATTGCATAAGTACCGTACTTAGTATGCATGATTCGACGGGCCGATCCGATCAGCGCCTCCATTAGCAGCACATCATTGTCTAACATCTCTGCTGTTTGCATGGCTCCCATTCTGAGACAACTCCTACGCTTTTCAATAAAGATTTAAACTGGTGAAAGACAATCAAGATACTTTCACTTACCTGTGGACGATTTAAGTCGCCCACACACCTGGATAAGATTTAGTAAGGCAACTTCCACACCTATGAGAGTTTATATGTCGGCTACTCTCACGCACCTCTCTACAACAAAGACAACATGTACACCTGCTACTGTGTATAGAACGGTAAAGCTGCTTACCGAGCGGCTAGACTAACCCTTGCACCTAGCCCTTAAAGGTCATACGGTACCTTTAACTGTAGGGAACAAATTACCCCTACCAATAATACACTCACTGTTACACACTTTTTCCTGCGCAGAAAAATACACGTTAACCCAGATATTGGTAATGAAAAAAAAATGTAATCCTCTATGGCTTTGTTCAAACACGTGGCAGCACAACCGGAAGTGTGTATACGCTATTGTGCGACCAGCCGCATACACAATAATGCGACTACCAAACAACCGTATAATGACTTTCTAACTGCGTACACAAAAGTGCGTCTTTGCTATGTGCAAACCTGCTACTTAGCTGCATACTCAGTACTGCGGCACCCCTTTAAACGTAAGGTTCTATCAACAGAAGAAAACAAATTTTTTCCTCTCTTGTCCCTGGATTCTAGTCAGCTTCCTTGATTCACACGGAGATGGATAGCGATCTTCCAGCACAAAGCGGTTGCAGGCAAACCCTGCATGTGGCCACTCCACCCTTTGCTGAAATATCGATAGCCGTATGTACCGTGTGAGCAGGTAAATTACTTCACTACGAGCCCCCAACTAACGATACTGGATCAGAACCTCTATATACCCCTGCCTGTACCTTCTAAAATCCTTCCTATAAACCTCTAAGGATGACGCTAATTTGTGTACCCAGTCATACAGTAAATAAAGACTTAGACCTGGAATCTGTGGTTCCAAAGCACAAGTGTTATTCAAATAAAAGTTCAGACAGTTACACGCAATTGATCCAGACACAATTTAGGCGCAAAAGAAAATTATACGGACCCAAGTACAGTATACATATGCAGCGCTTCCGGACCTGAAGATAGGTATCAGCAAGAGACCCCTCGTCATACAGCATTCAGCATGAAGACTAAAAACCAGCTTTTGAGCACACATATTTATACCCCCCAGAATAAACAGGACAATAGAGAAGTTTGTTGCTGATGTCATTGGTTCCCAGGGGAGAAGCATCTGTTACAGGGCATTTAACAGGCTGGTTCAAATAGACTCTCCCTGCCTCTAACAGCTGGGGATCTTTCCCTTCCCGCCCCCTGCAACATCCTAACAGTTGTTCATGAAATATACATTTTGTTGCTTGTAGGCTCTGCGATCCATAACTCGAGAATGCATGATGCGATCTCCCCACCGATAACACCGGAATACTGTAAAAAGAGTACGCATCAGTACAAAACCAAACATGACTTGTTTAGCATGTATAATACCTTAGTTATCAAATATCTTTATTTCTCAGCATTTAAACTAACTGAACCAACTTAAATCATACACTTTAAAGCTTATTAAACCTTATGTGTGAATATGTAATGTGTGAGTATTCGGGGTTTGATATAAGGATGCTAGTTAACTTGGGGCAGATGCGTGCGCATAAAGCTAATAAAACAGCGGTTTCATACAAAGTCCTATGAATTCGCTAATATGCGACTAGTTAACAGCGCAATTGTATGTATTAATGTGTGTATGAGAAATGGTGAAAGATGCAATCGCATGGTGCTAATAGTATTATCGCCACATGTACTAAAAGGTGAGTTTATCTAAAATGGCGCTTAGGCGGCCATTCGCAAAATGGCGTCTTGCGATTTCATTTTCAAGATGGCGTCTTGCGGCCAGTCGCAAGATGGCGTCGCCGCGATTAAATTTTAAACTGAACTTGTCTCAGCCAATTATTCAGCTTCGACAGTCCACCCTTTGATAGCAAACAACATGCTATCACAATCTGCTATTAGAATTCAATTTAGGCTTACATTTACATATTATTTAGTGTTATTATGGGATGGCACAAGGTGGTTCTTAATCCATCAATAATGTGTCTCTGGGTGGGGACATAAAACTACTATTATACGCACACCGCGGATCTTGGAAGATCATGTGAAAGGTGTGGGAATGCACCAGTCTTATAAAAGCAGTCTTGAATGGGAATTGAGACCTTACATTATCTGAGGTGTTCTATAAATAACATTTCAATAATACATTCTATGCATGTCTAAATATAATACATCAAACGATTGTATTTCCTAGTTCAGGGTTGTAATGCAGTTCTATATTTACACCGGTATACATATTGTCATTACTGACCACCATCATAGTTTCATTCTTTCGTTTCACTCTGTTTTTACATTTTCCACACTTCAACACAATAGGAACACACCAGACGCATATGCCAATTATTATGATGACAATCAGTATAAGGATTAAGAATTTGCCTATGCTGGTGATCACTTCCTGGACCCATTCCCCTAGACCTGAGAACCATCTCACTGGGTTCAGCCATGAAACCCCTCCTTCTATCATCTCCCCTACTTCAGCCACTGAAGCGTTATGGTGTTTACAAAATTCACACTTTAGCTGCAGAATTTCATCAATCTTCCGGTCTATCACCTCCTTAGGGTCGCTGGTATCATTGGTGACATAGGTGCAACATTTTACTCCAAATTGGGTGGCCAATGTTACGCAATACCCTCCAGTAACAGCAGTTAAATAATTCAACACTAGCCTGTGTTGCACCAGTTCTTTCTTGTACGCTTGCAATTCTCTCCCTGTATACCTGAATGTGTCATCGTACATCTCGGTGATATTATCTATCAATTTAGCAAGTTCCTGGATATATCTAAAATTTAATGTACCCTGAGCGGTCCTGGTGGGGTCCAATGCGACCAGAACTTGAAAGCCAGTTGTCTCACTGATTAACTCAGTGGCTTTATGTACGTCACCAGGTACCATATTTTTTTTGCCTCTGTGTTCATATTGTGTATGAAGATAGGATGACGGTGTGTTTTTATGTATACCCAGCATTTCAACATGTGTGAGGGTCATAACTTCTGGGACTACTCTTCCCAGGTAACACAAACCTTCGGAACTCGGGGAGAGCCATTTATACGCTTTTCTTCCACAGGTGAAATATACATTATCAGGGAGAACATAAGGAATGGTATGCATCATTAAACACATTTCCCTTGCAAACAATCCTATTTCTGGTTCTTCCATCTGGTACATGCAAGTTTTTGCCTCTATTATTTTAGCACAATTAACATTTGGCACTTTACCAATAATTTCTTTGGTGGAACTCAATGTATACCGATACCTAAAATGTTTCCCACCAGACTTAATGGAGCGTAACAGATCATGGTTTATGGACTCATCAGCTCTTTGTGAGAAGGTCATCGTCTGATTATTCCCCGTCACTTCCCAACTCCCGGGTTTATTAGGGTTGGTTATGTTTAAACACAAAAGTGATCTATCTACTTGGAATTGATAGAGTTTGAAATGAGGTGGTTTGGATGAGAGGAATTTTCCATCGAATGTTTTCCCTTTTTGCAATTCTAAAATTTCCGTGATATTCAGCGGAAATGGCACCAACCCTACATTATGCTGTCCCTGTGGCACATGTGAACACACCCAGCAATCAGTTTGATTTAACACTTTGCCTACCATACTATGATAATCCTCTAAAGGATACCCACCCCAGTACGGGCTATATTTAGGTTGGCACCATTGGATACAGTTCTCATCAACTAGGGACCCACAAAGCTCACAAATACAGGAATCTTCGGACGAAAAACCTCCACACCTTCCCCGAGTATCCGGAATGACAGCTCTCTTAACAATAACAGTACTAAGATTGGTCAGACACTCCCCTGATTGGCATTGCACTCCTCCTGACTCCACTCCATCAGCACTGCCATCAGCTCCCGTTTCCTCAATCGGTCTCCCATCACAGACACCGGATATCCCCGAACTGACCAGGATGGTGAACACTCTAAAAGAGAATATGAAAATGAACACAGCAGGCCTGTCCATTGTCACAATAAGATCTGCAAATTTCTCTCAGTTCAGGTATCTCACTACAACCTGTTCAATCCTCCTGGAACAAGCTCACGAGCGACAGGTACACACTCTCAGCCTTGTCTCCGACTTGTTTCTCCACTGGTTGATTGACCTTTTTGCAGTGAGTGGAATGGACCCAGGTATCTTTCTCGGCCACCTTCAAAGATGTAGTACTCGTCAGCAGCACCTGGTATGGACCCTTCCAACGATCAGTCAAACAACCTGAACGCAAGAAATTTCTGATCATAACATATTCTCCTGGTTCAACATCATGACAGTTAGTTTCAGGCATATCATTAGACAACAATTTCAGTTTCTGCTGCTGTTGCTTTAACTGCTTACTCATTGATATAAGATACCTTACAGTTACCTCGTTGTTACCCTTCAGGTCTTCCTATGGACTTATAACAAATGAGGTTGTCTACCGAACAATATTTCAAATGGGGACAGATTCAGAGGAGGTCTAGGAGTGGTCCTTATGCTATGTAGGACCAAAGGTAACACTTCTGGCCATCCTAATCCAGTCTCTGTCATGATTTTACTTAGCTTATTTTTAATAGTCCTGTTCATCCTCTCTACCTTGGCACTGGCTTGCGGTCGGTAGGGGGTATGAAGTCGGCTATTAATACCCATCAGCTTATACATATTTTGAAAAACATCACCTGTGAAATGGGTACCCCTATCACTCTCGATGATTTTAGGGATACCGTACCTGCATACAAATTCCTGAACTATTTTCTTTGCAGTAAATGCAGCAGTATTAGTGGCCACTGGGTAGGCCTCAACCCAGTTAGAAAATACGTCTGTGCACACTAATACATACTTAAGGTTCCTGCAGGGTGGTAATTGGATGAAATCAATTTGTATCACCTGGAAAGGTCCATCAGTTGGTGGAATGTGGGATGGTTTGGTAGGGATCGCTTTCCCTATGTTCTTTCTCAAGCAGGTCAGACGGGACATTGCTATCTTTTCTGCTTGTGAAGAAAAACCTAGTGCGCACCAGTATGCCCTCACCAACTTGCACATACCCTGTTTACCCAGATGAGTCAGACCGTGTGCTGCCCCAGCCAGGCTGGGGTAATATGCCTTGGGGGCTACTGGCTTACCATGTCCGTCCCTCCAGAGCCCAGAGGACTCCTGCCCACATCCCTTGGACTTCCAAATGGATTTTTCCTAAATTGAGCACAAATTTTGCATCTCAATTAATTTCAGCATATCAATAGTTTGAAATGACATAATTGTTTCAGTTGGAGAAAACATTTTTAACCCTGCTGCCCATTTTGCAGCTTCATCAGCTCTGTTGTTGCCCAGTAATACCAGGTCATCCTCACATGTGTGGGCTTTGCATTTAATTACTGCCACTGCTTTGGGCAGTTGGATTGCTTCTAAAAGATGTTTTATGTGTCGGGAATGTGCAACTGGTGTGCCTGCTGCTGTCATAAAATTTCTGAGACGCCATAGAGCCCCAAAATCGTGCACCACCCCGAACGCGTACCTCGAGTCAGTGTAAATGTTAGCAGATTTGCCTGCTGCCAGTTCACATGCTCTAGACAGTGCTACTAACTCTGCCACCTGGGCTGAGTGAGGAGGACCGAGAGGTTTAGCTTCTATGATGTCTGTGTCATTTACAACAGCATAACCTGTACATAATTCACCTGTGTCTGTTTGTCTATGACAACTCCCATCCGTATAAAAAGTTACATCCACATTCTCTAAAGGTGTGTCATGTATGTCAGGTCTAGCAGTAAAGGTCTGATTCAGATATGTCATACAATCGTGCGTATCATTATGTCTGCTGAACTCACCTCCTGCCAGCAACTCCTCTCCTTCCACCCTTTGTACATCATGTTGTACATATGGTAGGTATGTTGCTGGATTCAGCGTACTGCAATGTTTAACAGTAATATTTGCAGGAGCGATTAGAGCTAGTTCCCATTTGGTGAACCTAGCCGAGGAGATGTGTCTGGTTTGAGCTGAGTTCAACAGAGCAGATACAGCATGGGGAGTGTAGACAATCATATCATGGCCCAATACTACATCCTCACTTTTACTCACCAATAAAGCGGTAGCTGCTACACTTCTCAAACAGGTGGGGAGTGATCTTGCCACAGTGTCCAATTGGGCACTGTAGTATGCTATGGGCCTACTGGCATCACCATGTTTTTGTGTAAGGACACCTGCAGCACAACCATCGGCTTCCGTACAATACATATCAAAAGGTTTTTCATAATCTGGTATTCCCAATGCAGGAGCTTTTGTCAGACTATCCTTAAGATTAAGGAAAGCCTGCTCTGATTCCTCTGTGTGTATAACACGATCGGGCTTTGAGGAAGAGACTAATTCCTGTAAAGGTAAGGCCAAAATAGAAAAACCTGGGATCCACATTCTTCAGTATCCACACATTCCCAAGAAGGTACGAATTTGCCGTTGATTCTGCGGCAGTGTCATGTTTTGTATGGCCTGGATTCTATCTGTTGTAAGGTGTCATAACCCCTGGGTTAGGCAGTGTCCCAAATATTTTACTCTGGATTGGCACGGCTGTAGTTTGTCCTTAGCCACCTTGTGTCCTGTTTGTGAGAGATGAAGCAACAAAAGTTTAGTATCATTCAAACATGACATAAATGAGTCAGAACATACCAATAAATCATCCACATATTGAATAAGAACAGATCCATTGGCAGGTTGAAAAAATTGTAAACAGTCGTGCAATGCCTGGGAGAAGATACTGGTGCTGTCTATGAAACCTTGGGGTAATCGTGTCCATGTGTATTGTAAACCTCTGTATGTAAATGCGAATAGATACTGACAGTCAGGATGGAGAGGCACAGAGAAGAAAGCAGAACAGAGGTCAATGACAGTGAAATGGGTTGCATTTGGTGGAATCTGCATCAAAATGACAGCTGGATTCGGCACTACAGGGAATTGGCTCTCTACTACCTTATTAACACCTCTAAGGTCTTGTACCAGCCTATAACTCCTCCCACCACTCTTCTTCACCGGAAAGATGGGACTGTTGGCTACACTAGCTGTACAAACTAAAATTCCCTGTTGCAATAATCGCTCAATTATTGGAAAAACCCCTAATTCTACCTCCTGCTTTAGTGGGTACTGGGGAATTTTTGGAGCTTGCCTTCCGCTTTTTAAATTTACCATTACTGGGCTTATGTTTGCCATTAATCCAGTGTCCTGTCCATCCTTAGTCCAAAGGGAATCTGGAATTAGGGACAACATTTCATCTACTTGTGATGGAGTTTCATTTAAAACTGTAGAGTGATACATTATCCTTTGAGGAGTGTCTAACATATCCCAGAGAGAATGGTATACGAGGTGCGGGATATCTAAAAATACACCATCAGGGGTGCAATATATAACACATCCCATCTTACATAACAAGCCTCTGCCCAGTAGGTTAGTAGGAGCCGCAGCAGCCAGGAGAAAAGAATGCCTGGTATGCAACGGCCAAATAGTAACCTCTGTGGACTTTGTTAAAGGATAATGTTCCACTTTACCTGTTACACCCATTGTTGGTATTGTCTCGTTGGTCACCTGCAAATTAATGGGAGATTTTATCACTGACCTGGTCGCCCCTGTGTCTACAAGAATAGAATATTCAGTACCAGCCACATCAACCATCATGACCAGTTCTTCCCTAGTACTTCCCGTTAACCTGACTATCTGTAGACTACAGGTATGACCTGACCCCTAGCGTTGGCTACCATTCTCCAATAAAGCATTTACGGCTACAATTGGAGCTGGTGCCTGCTGAACATTTGCTGGCCTCTGTGCATATCCCTTATGGGGGTATCCAGGTCTTCCCTGATGTGGGATCCCTACTCTTTTTACTGTACAGTTTCTACTTAAATGTCCTGTTTGTTTACAGTTAAAACATGTTCGTGCTTCGGGTGAAGACATGTGGTGTTGTGAGGTTTGCGCAGAGGGTAAAGGTGGTGGATATGGGTAAGGATAGAGAGGGTAAGGGTATTGTGGGGGATAAGAAGTTGGTGGGTAGCCTGGGACCTGTGGTTGCATCAGGTTAGTGGGATAGAGTTGTGTTTGTTGTTGTGTGGGGTTAGTGAGAGCACATACTTGTTCAGAAGTGAGTGTGTGTGCAAGTGCAAGTGTGTCTGTTGGCTGTGATGTTACCGTCCTTCCCTCCAGAGCTTGTATACTGACAGCCATTAGTTTTTCGCTCTGGGCTTCTCTCTTCTTGGAGATGTTTTTATCATGTTCAATGGCGGTTCAATCATGTTCAATCTATTGTGAGTCCCCGCCAGCCAGGCTGTGAGGTCTGAACCCGAGTTTTTAAACTCTCTTTCAGACCATCCACAAGTACTGTGACTATCATTCCCCGGTGGTGAGTGCTATCTTTAATATCCTCTATCCCAGTGTACTGGGTGGTAGCCTGCAGAGCCCGATCGCAATAATCTTCTGCAGTTTCACTCTCCTTCTGCTTAATGGTGAAAATTTTGTTCCACTTAACTACTACTGGAAAATATATACCCAATTGAGTTACAATGCGGGAAATGTTACCTTGGTTTACTTGGTCTGTTAAGAGAACGTCAGCATCCAATACACAATCCGTGATAAATTTTGTCACGTCGGTATTGCGTGGCAGACAGGCCCTTGATACCACATGCCAATCTTTATTAGTGGGTTCATGTGAACTACCCAAATTTCTCAAAAATCTTTGACATTTGGCTAATTCCTTTTTGGGATCGGGGAAATCATTTATGATGGAATTTAGTTCTGCTCTTGTCCAAGTACAATGCATTACTACTTCCCTCGTGGGCACTATACCGTTTGCATCTGCATTTCCATTTGCAACTGTTATTGTCCAAATGGGATGCAGACCGGTAGCGCTGCTACCTTTGACCTGATTACCTGGCTGGGGGTTTAGTCTGCTGCTGCTACGTATGGTATGAACAACTTCCTCTATGGGTGCAGAGGGCATTAACACTTCCCTTGCTGTTACCGATGGAGATGGCGGCACCACTCGTGATTGTGGTGATGCCGTATCTATCATTTGTACAGCATGGGAAATGGCAGACATTACAATAGGCTCATCATCCACATCATGAACATGTTCTTTATAGTTGCTTAAGAGAGGGTACAAATTGCTTGTTACATTTTTATGTGTATTTTTGGTAACTGTACTTGCACCTCCATCCACATAAGGTGGGGTAGGTGAGCGTGAACTGCTGGCAATACTCTCCACGACGCAACACTGCTGCACGTGTGCCATTTTGCGGCTCGCCCATATTGCAATTTAGCGTCGCAGATGTATTTTCTGGCAATGTGCTCACGACGCTAGTTTGCGTCGTTTGAACATTTTTAAGCCATGCATCCCCTTCATGCTGCCACAGTTTTAAACATTCAAAATATTTAACCTTTTTCTCTCGTGAGCGCATCAAACTGATGTGATCCCGGACATTGTCTAACACATTTTTATCAAAACTACCAATTCTGGGAAATGGTCTAACACTCTTCCTCGTCATATTAAACCATACATCACAATACCTTATTGCATAAGTACCGTACTTAGTATGCATGATTCGACGGGCCGATCCGATCAGCGCCTCCATTAGCAGCACATCATTGTCTAACATCTCTGCTGTTTGCATGGCTCCCATTCTGAGACAACTCCTACGCTTTTCAATAAAGATTTAAACTGGTGAAAGACAATCAAGATACTTTCACTTACCTGTGGACGATTTAAGTCGCCCACACACCTGGATAAGATTTAGTAAGGCAACTTCCACACCTATGAGAGTTTATATGTCGGCTACTCTCACGCACCTCTCTACAACAAAGACAACATGTACACCTGCTACTGTGTATAGAACGGTAAAGCTGCTTACCGAGCGGCTAGACTAACCCTTGCACCTAGCCCTTAAAGGTCATACGGTACCTTTAACTGTAGGGAACAAATTACCCCTACCAATAATACACTCACTGTTACACACTTTTTCCTGCGCAGAAAAATACACGTTAACCCAGATATTGGTAATGAAAAAAAAATGTAATCCTCTATGGCTTTGTTCAAACACGTGGCAGCACAACCGGAAGTGTGTATACGCTATTGTGCGACCAGCCGCATACACAATAATGCGACTACCAAACAACCGTATAATGACTTTCTAACTGCGTACACAAAAGTGCGTCTTTGCTATGTGCAAACCTGCTACTTAGCTGCATACTCAGTACTGCGGCACCCCTTTAAACGTAAGGTTCTATCAACAGAAGAAAACAAATTTTTTCCTCTCTTGTCCCTGGATTCTAGTCAGCTTCCTTGATTCACACGGAGATGGATAGCGATCTTCCAGCACAAAGCGGTTGCAGGCAAACCCTGCATGTGGCCACTCCACCCTTTGCTGAAATATCGATAGCCGTATGTACCGTGTGAGCAGGTAAATTACTTCACTACGAGCCCCCAACTAACGATACTGGATCAGAACCTCTATATACCCCTGCCTGTACCTTCTAAAATCCTTCCTATAAACCTCTAAGGATGACGCTAATTTGTGTACCCAGTCATACAGTAAATAAAGACTTAGACCTGGAATCTGTGGTTCCAAAGCACAAGTGTTATTCAAATAAAAGTTCAGACAGTTACACGCAATTGATCCAGACACAATTTAGGCGCAAAAGAAAATTATACGGACCCAAGTACAGTATACATATGCAGCGCTTCCGGACCTGAAGATAGGTATCAGCAAGAGACCCCTCGTCATACAGCATTCAGCATGAAGACTAAAAACCAGCGTTTGAGCACACATATTTATACCCCCCAGAATAAACAGGACAATAGAGAAGTTTGTTGCTGATGTCATTGGTTCCCAGGGGAGAAGCATCTGTTACAGGGCATTTAACAGGCTGGTTCAAATAGACTCTCCCTGCCTCTAACAGCTGGGGATCTTTCCCTTCCCGCCCCCTGCAACATCCTAACAGTTGTTCATGAAATATACATTTTGTTGCTTGTAGGCTCTGCGATCCATAACTCGAGAATGCATGATGCGATCTCCCCACCGATAACACCGGAATACTGTAAAAAGAGTACGCATCAGTACAAAACCAAACATGACTTGTTTAGCATGTATAATACCTTAGTTATCAAATATCTTTATTTCTCAGCATTTAAACTAACTGAACCAACTTAAATCATACACTTTAAAGCTTATTAAACCTTATGTGTGAATATGTAATGTGTGAGTATTCGGGGTTTGATATAAGGATGCTAGTTAACTTGGGGCAGATGCGTGCGCATAAAGCTAATAAAACAGCGGTTTCATACAAAGTCCTATGAATTCGCTAATATGCGACTAGTTAACAGCGCAATTGTATGTATTAATGTGTGTATGAGAAATGGTGAAAGATGCAATCGCATGGTGCTAATAGTATTATCGCCACATGTACTAAAAGGTGAGTTTATCTAAAATGGCGCTTAGGCGGCCATTCGCAAAATGGCGTCTTGCGATTTCATTTTCAAGATGGCGTCTTGCGGCCAGTCGCAAGATGGCGTCGCCGCGATTAAATTTTAAACTGAACTTGTCTCAGCCAATTATTCAGCTTCGACAGTCCACCCTTTGATAGCAAACAACATGCTATCACAATCTGCTATTAGAATTCAATTTAGGCTTACATTTACATATTATTTAGTGTTATTATGGGATGGCACAAGGTGGTTCTTAATCCATCAATAATGTGTCTCTGGGTGGGGACATAAAACTACTATTATACGCACACCGCGGATCTTGGAAGATCATGTGAAAGGTGTGGGAATGCACCAGTCTTATAAAAGCAGTCTTGAATGGGAATTGAGACCTTACATTATCTGAGGTGTTCTATAAATAACATTTCAATAATACATTCTATGCATGTCTAAATATAATACATCAAACGATTGTATTTCCTAGTTCAGGGTTGTAATGCAGTTCTATATTTACACCGGTATACATATTGTCATTACTGACCACCATCATAGTTTCATTCTTTCGTTTCACTCTGTTTTTACATTTTCCACACTTCAACACAATAGGAACACACCAGACGCATATGCCAATTATTATGATGACAATCAGTATAAGGATTAAGAATTTGCCTATGCTGGTGATCACTTCCTGGACCCATTCCCCTAGACCTGAGAACCATCTCACTGGGTTCAGCCATGAAACCCCTCCTTCTATCATCTCCCCTACTTCAGCCACTGAAGCGTTATGGTGTTTACAAAATTCACACTTTAGCTGCAGAATTTCATCAATCTTCCGGTCTATCACCTCCTTAGGGTCGCTGGTATCATTGGTGACATAGGTGCAACATTTTACTCCAAATTGGGTGGCCAATGTTACGCAATACCCTCCAGTAACAGCAGTTAAATAATTCAACACTAGCCTGTGTTGCACCAGTTCTTTCTTGTACGCTTGCAATTCTCTCCCTGTATACCTGAATGTGTCATCGTACATCTCGGTGATATTATCTATCAATTTAGCAAGTTCCTGGATATATCTAAAATTTAATGTACCCTGAGCGGTCCTGGTGGGGTCCAATGCGACCAGAACTTGAAAGCCAGTTGTCTCACTGATTAACTCAGTGGCTTTATGTACGTCACCAGGTACCATATTTTTTTTGCCTCTGTGTTCATATTGTGTATGAAGATAGGATGACGGTGTGTTTTTATGTATACCCAGCATTTCAACATGTGTGAGGGTCATAACTTCTGGGACTACTCTTCCCAGGTAACACAAACCTTCGGAACTCGGGGAGAGCCATTTATACGCTTTTCTTCCACAGGTGAAATATACATTATCAGGGAGAACATAAGGAATGGTATGCATCATTAAACACATTTCCCTTGCAAACAATCCTATTTCTGGTTCTTCCATCTGGTACATGCAAGTTTTTGCCTCTATTATTTTAGCACAATTAACATTTGGCACTTTACCAATAATTTCTTTGGTGGAACTCAATGTATACCGATACCTAAAATGTTTCCCACCAGACTTAATGGAGCGTAACAGATCATGGTTTATGGACTCATCAGCTCTTTGTGAGAAGGTCATCGTCTGATTATTCCCCGTCACTTCCCAACTCCCGGGTTTATTAGGGTTGGTTATGTTTAAACACAAAAGTGATCTATCTACTTGGAATTGATAGAGTTTGAAATGAGGTGGTTTGGATGAGAGGAATTTTCCATCGAATGTTTTCCCTTTTTGCAATTCTAAAATTTCCGTGATATTCAGCGGAAATGGCACCAACCCTACATTATGCTGTCCCTGTGGCACATGTGAACACACCCAGCAATCAGTTTGATTTAACACTTTGCCTACCATACTATGATAATCCTCTAAAGGATACCCACCCCAGTACGGGCTATATTTAGGTTGGCACCATTGGATACAGTTCTCATCAACTAGGGACCCACAAAGCTCACAAATACAGGAATCTTCGGACGAAAAACCTCCACACCTTCCCCGAGTATCCGGAATGACAGCTCTCTTAACAATAACAGTACTAAGATTGGTCAGACACTCCCCTGATTGGCATTGCACTCCTCCTGACTCCACTCCATCAGCACTGCCATCAGCTCCCGTTTCCTCAATCGGTCTCCCATCACAGACACCGGATATCCCCGAACTGACCAGGATGGTGAACACTCTAAAAGAGAATATGAAAATGAACACAGCAGGCCTGTCCATTGTCACAATAAGATCTGCAAATTTCTCTCAGTTCAGGTATCTCACTACAACCTGTTCAATCCTCCTGGAACAAGCTCACGAGCGACAGGTACACACTCTCAGCCTTGTCTCCGACTTGTTTCTCCACTGGTTGATTGACCTTTTTGCAGTGAGTGGAATGGACCCAGGTATCTTTCTCGGCCACCTTCAAAGATGTAGTACTCGTCAGCAGCACCTGGTATGGACCCTTCCAACGATCAGTCAAACAACCTGAACGCAAGAAATTTCTGATCATAACATATTCTCCTGGTTCAACATCATGACAGTTAGTTTCAGGCATATCATTAGACAACAATTTCAGTTTCTGCTGCTGTTGCTTTAACTGCTTACTCATTGATATAAGATACCTTACAGTTACCTCGTTGTTACCCTTCAGGTCTTCCTATGGACTTATAACAAATGAGGTTGTCTACCGAACAATATTTCAAATGGGGACAGATTCAGAGGAGGTCTAGGAGTGGTCCTTATGCTATGTAGGACCAAAGGTAACACTTCTGGCCATCCTAATCCAGTCTCTGTCATGATTTTACTTAGCTTATTTTTAATAGTCCTGTTCATCCTCTCTACCTTGGCACTGGCTTGCGGTCGGTAGGGGGTATGAAGTCGGCTATTAATACCCATCAGCTTATACATATTTTGAAAAACATCACCTGTGAAATGGGTACCCCTATCACTCTCGATGATTTTAGGGATACCGTACCTGCATACAAATTCCTGAACTATTTTCTTTGCAGTAAATGCAGCAGTATTAGTGGCCACTGGGTAGGCCTCAACCCAGTTAGAAAATACGTCTGTGCACACTAATACATACTTAAGGTTCCTGCAGGGTGGTAATTGGATGAAATCAATTTGTATCACCTGGAAAGGTCCATCAGTCGGTGGAATGTGGGATGGTTTGGTAGGGATCGCTTTCCCTATGTTCTTTCTCAAGCAGGTCAGACGGGACATTGCTATCTTTTCTGCTTGTGAAGAAAAACCTAGTGCGCACCAGTATGCCCTCACCAACTTGCACATACCCTGTTTACCCAGATGAGTCAGACCGTGTGCTGCCCCAGCCAGGCTGGGGTAATATGCCTTGGGGGCTACTGGCTTACCATGTCCGTCCCTCCAGAGCCCAGAGGACTCCTGCCCACATCCCTTGGACTTCCAAATGGATTTTTCCTAAATTGAGCACAAATTTTGCATCTCAATTAATTTCAGCATATCAATAGTTTGAAATGACATAATTGTTTCAGTTGGAGAAAACATTTTTAACCCTGCTGCCCATTTTGCAGCTTCATCAGCTCTGTTGTTGCCCAGTAATACCAGGTCATCCTCACATGTGTGGGCTTTGCATTTAATTACTGCCACTGCTTTGGGCAGTTGGATTGCTTCTAAAAGATGTTTTATGTGTCGGGAATGTGCAACTGGTGTGCCTGCTGCTGTCATAAAATTTCTGAGACGCCATAGAGCCCCAAAATCGTGCACCACCCCGAACGCGTACCTCGAGTCAGTGTAAATGTTAGCAGATTTGCCTGCTGCCAGTTCACATGCTCTAGACAGTGCTACTAACTCTGCCACCTGGGCTGAGTGAGGAGGACCGAGAGGTTTAGCTTCTATGATGTCTGTGTCATTTACAACAGCATAACCTGTACATAATTCACCTGTGTCTGTTTGTCTATGACAACTCCCATCCGTATAAAAAGTTACATCCACATTCTCTAAAGGTGTGTCATGTATGTCAGGTCTAGCAGTAAAGGTCTGATTCAGATATGTCATACAATCGTGCGTATCATTATGTCTGCTGAACTCACCTCCTGCCAGCAACTCCTCTCCTTCCACCCTTTGTACATCATGTTGTACATATGGTAGGTATGTTGCTGGATTCAGCGTACTGCAATGTTTAACAGTAATATTTGCAGGAGCGATTAGAGCTAGTTCCCATTTGGTGAACCTAGCCGAGGAGATGTGTCTGGTTTGAGCTGAGTTCAACAGAGCAGATACAGCATGGGGAGTGTAGACAATCATATCATGGCCCAATACTACATCCTCACTTTTACTCACCAATAAAGCGGTAGCTGCTACACTTCTCAAACAGGTGGGGAGTGATCTTGCCACAGTGTCCAATTGGGCACTGTAGTATGCTATGGGCCTACTGGCATCACCATGTTTTTGTGTAAGGACACCTGCAGCACAACCATCGGCTTCCGTACAATACATATCAAAAGGTTTTTCATAATCTGGTATTCCCAATGCAGGAGCTTTTGTCAGACTATCCTTAAGATTAAGGAAAGCCTGCTCTGATTCCTCTGTGTGTATAACACGATCGGGCTTTGAGGAAGAGACTAATTCCTGTAAAGGTAAGGCCAAAATAGAAAAACCTGGGATCCACATTCTTCAGTATCCACACATTCCCAAGAAGGTACGAATTTGCCGTTGATTCTGCGGCAGTGTCATGTTTTGTATGGCCTGGATTCTATCTGTTGTAAGGTGTCATAACCCCTGGGTTAGGCAGTGTCCCAAATATTTTACTCTGGATTGGCACGGCTGTAGTTTGTCCTTAGCCACCTTGTGTCCTGTTTGTGAGAGATGAAGCAACAAAAGTTTAGTATCATTCAAACATGACATAAATGAGTCAGAACATACCAATAAATCATCCACATATTGAATAAGAACAGATCCATTGGCAGGTTGAAAAAATTGTAAACAGTCGTGCAATGCCTGGGAGAAGATACTGGTGCTGTCTATGAAACCTTGGGGTAATCGTGTCCATGTGTATTGTAAACCTCTGTATGTAAATGCGAATAGATACTGACAGTCAGGATGGAGAGGCACAGAGAAGAAAGCAGAACAGAGGTCAATGACAGTGAAATGGGTTGCATTTGGTGGAATCTGCATCAAAATGACAGCTGGATTCGGCACTACAGGGAATTGGCTCTCTACTACCTTATTAACACCTCTAAGGTCTTGTACCAGCCTATAACTCCTCCCACCACTCTTCTTCACCGGAAAGATGGGACTGTTGGCTACACTAGCTGTACAAACTAAAATTCCCTGTTGCAATAATCGCTCAATTATTGGAAAAACCCCTAATTCTACCTCCTGCTTTAGTGGGTACTGGGGAATTTTTGGAGCTTGCCTTCCGCTTTTTAAATTTACCATTACTGGGCTTATGTTTGCCATTAATCCAGTGTCCTGTCCATCCTTAGTCCAAAGGGAATCTGGAATTAGGGACAACATTTCATCTACTTGTGATGGAGTTTCATTTAAAACTGTAGAGTGATACATTATCCTTTGAGGAGTGTCTAACATATCCCGCACCTCGTATACCATTCTCTCTGGGATATCTAAAAATACACCATCAGGGGTGCAATATATAACACATCCCATCTTACATAACAAGCCTCTGCCCAGTAGGTTAGTAGGAGCCGCAGCAGCCAGGAGAAAAGAATGCCTGGTATGCAACGGCCAAATAGTAACCTCTGTGGACTTTGTTAAAGGATAATGTTCCACTTTACCTGTTACACCCATTGTTGGTATTGTCTCGTTGGTCACCTGCAAATTAATGGGAGATTTTATCACTGACCTGGTCGCCCCTGTGTCTACAAGAATAGAATATTCAGTACCAGCCACATCAACCATCATGACCAGTTCTTCCCTAGTACTTCCCGTTAACCTGACTATCTGTAGACTACAGGTATGACCTGACCCCTAGCGTTGGCTACCATTCTCCAATAAAGCATTTACGGCTACAATTGGAGCTGGTGCCTGCTGAACATTTGCTGGCCTCTGTGCATATCCCTTATGGGGGTATCCAGGTCTTCCCTGATGTGGGATCCCTACTCTTTTTACTGTACAGTTTCTACTTAAATGTCCTGTTTGTTTACAGTTAAAACATGTTCGTGCTTCGGGTGAAGACATGTGGTGTTGTGAGGTTTGCGCAGAGGGTAAAGGTGGTGGATATGGGTAAGGATAGAGAGGGTAAGGGTATTGTGGGGGATAAGAAGTTGGTGGGTAGCCTGGGACCTGTGGTTGCATCAGGTTAGTGGGATAGAGTTGTGTTTGTTGTTGTGTGGGGTTAGTGAGAGCACATACTTGTTCAGAAGTGAGTGTGTGTGCAAGTGCAAGTGTGTCTGTTGGCTGTGATGTTACCGTCCTTCCCTCCAGAGCTTGTATACTGACAGCCATTAGTTTTTCGCTCTGGGCTTCTCTCTTCTTGGAGATGTTTTTATCATGTTCAATGGCGGTTCAATCATGTTCAATCTATTGTGAGTCCCCGCCAGCCAGGCTGTGAGGTCTGAACCCGAGTTTTTAAACTCTCTTTCAGACCATCCACAAGTACTGTGACTATCATTCCCCGGTGGTGAGTGCTATCTTTAATATCCTCTATCCCAGTGTACTGGGTGGTAGCCTGCAGAGCCCGATCGCAATAATCTTCTGCAGTTTCACTCTCCTTCTGCTTAATGGTGAAAATTTTGTTCCACTTAACTACTACTGGAAAATATATACCCAATTGAGTTACAATGCGGGAAATGTTACCTTGGTTTACTTGGTCTGTTAAGAGAACGTCAGCATCCAATACACAATCCGTGATAAATTTTGTCACGTCGGTATTGCGTGGCAGACAGGCCCTTGATACCACATGCCAATCTTTATTAGTGGGTTCATGTGAACTACCCAAATTTCTCAAAAATCTTTGACATTTGGCTAATTCCTTTTTGGGATCGGGGAAATCATTTATGATGGAATTTAGTTCTGCTCTTGTCCAAGTACAATGCATTACTACTTCCCTCGTGGGCACTATACCGTTTGCATCTGCATTTCCATTTGCAACTGTTATTGTCCAAATGGGATGCAGACCGGTAGCGCTGCTACCTTTGACCTGATTACCTGGCTGGGGGTTTAGTCTGCTGCTGCTACGTATGGTATGAACAACTTCCTCTATGGGTGCAGAGGGCATTAACACTTCCCTTGCTGTTACCGATGGAGATGGCGGCACCACTCGTGATTGTGGTGATGCCGTATCTATCATTTGTACAGCATGGGAAATGGCAGACATTACAATAGGCTCATCATCCACATCATGAACATGTTCTTTATAGTTGCTTAAGAGAGGGTACAAATTGCTTGTTACATTTTTATGTGTATTTTTGGTAACTGTACTTGCACCTCCATCCACATAAGGTGGGGTAGGTGAGCGTGAACTGCTGGCAATACTCTCCACGACGCAACACTGCTGCACGTGTGCCATTTTGCGGCTCGCCCATATTGCAATTTAGCGTCGCAGATGTATTTTCTGGCAATGTGCTCACGACGCTAGTTTGCGTCGTTTGAACATTTTTAAGCCATGCATCCCCTTCATGCTGCCACAGTTTTAAACATTCAAAATATTTAACCTTTTTCTCTCGTGAGCGCATCAAACTGATGTGATCCCGGACATTGTCTAACACATTTTTATCAAAACTACCAATTCTGGGAAATGGTCTAACACTCTTCCTCGTCATATTAAACCATACATCACAATACCTTATTGCATAAGTACCGTACTTAGTATGCATGATTCGACGGGCCGATCCGATCAGCGCCTCCATTAGCAGCACATCATTGTCTAACATCTCTGCTGTTTGCATGGCTCCCATTCTGAGACAACTCCTACGCTTTTCAATAAAGATTTAAACTGGTGAAAGACAATCAAGATACTTTCACTTACCTGTGGACGATTTAAGTCGCCCACACACCTGGATAAGATTTAGTAAGGCAACTTCCACACCTATGAGAGTTTATATGTCGGCTACTCTCACGCACCTCTCTACAACAAAGACAACATGTACACCTGCTACTGTGTATAGAACGGTAAAGCTGCTTACCGAGCGGCTAGACTAACCCTTGCACCTAGCCCTTAAAGGTCATACGGTACCTTTAACTGTAGGGAACAAATTACCCCTACCAATAATACACTCACTGTTACACACTTTTTCCTGCGCAGAAAAATACACGTTAACCCAGATATTGGTAATGAAAAAAAAATGTAATCCTCTATGGCTTTGTTCAAACACGTGGCAGCATAACCGGAAGTGTGTATATGCTATTGTGCGACCAGCCGCATACACAATAATGCGACTACCAAACAACCGTATAATGACTTTCTAACTGCGTACACAAAAGTGCGTCTTTGCTATGTGCAAACCTGCTACTTAGCTGCATACTCAGTACTGCGGCACCCCTTTAAACGTAAGGTTCTATCAACAGAAGAAAACAAACTTTTTCCTCTCTTGTCCCTGGATTCTAGTCAGCTTCCTTGATTCACACGGAGATGGATAGCGATCTTCCAGCACAAAGCGGTTGCAGGCAAACCCTGCATGTGGCCACTCCACCCTTTGCTGAAATATCGATAGCCGTATGTACCGTGTGAGCAGGTAAATTACTTCACTACGAGCCCCCAACTAACGATACTGGATCAGAACCTCTATATACCCCTGCCTGTACCTTCTAAAATCCTTCCTATAAACCTCTAAGGATGACGCTAATTTGTGTACCCAGTCATACAGTAAATAAAGACTTAGACCTGGAATCTGTGGTTCCAAAGCACAAGTGTTATTCAAATAAAAGTTCAGACAGTTACACGCAATTGATCCAGACACAATTTAGGCGCAAAAGAAAATTATACGGACCCAAGTACAGTATACATATGCAGCGCTTCCGGACCTGAAGATAGGTATCAGCAAGAGACCCCTCGTCATACAGCATTCAGCATGAAGACTAAAAACCAGCATTTGAGCACACATATTTATACCCCCCAGAATAAACAGGACAATAGAGAAGTTTGTTGCTGATGTCATTGGTTCCCAGGGGAGAAGCATCTGTTACAGGGCATTTAACAGGCTGGTTCAAATAGACTCTCCCTGCCTCTAACAGCTGGGGATCTTTCCCTTCCCGCCCCCTGCAACATCCTAACAGTTGTTCATGAAATATACATTTTGTTGCTTGTAGGCTCTGCGATCCATAACTCGAGAATGCATGATGCGATCTCCCCACCGATAACACCGGAATACTGTAAAAAGAGTACGCATCAGTACAAAACCAAACACGACTTGTTTAGCATGTATAATACCTTAGTTATCAAATATCTTTATTTCTCAGCATTTAAACTAACTGAACCAACTTAAATCATACACTTTAAAGCTTATTAAACCTTATGTGTGAATACGTAATGTGTGAGTATTCGGGGTTTGATATAAGGACGCTAGTTAACTTGGGGCAGATGCGTGCGCATAAAGCTAATAAAACAGCAGTTTCATACAAAGTCCTATGCATTCGCTAATATGCGACTAGTTAACAGCGCAATTGTGTGTATTAATGTGTGTATGAGAAATGGTGAAAGATGCAATCGCATGGTGCTAATAGTATTATCGCCACATGTACTAAAAGGTGAGTTTATCTAAAATGGTGCTTAGGCGGCCATTCGCAAAATGGCGTCTTGCGATCTCATTTTCAAGATGGCGTCTTGTGGCCAGTTGCAAGATAGCGTCGCCGCGATTAAATTTTAAACTGAACTTGTCTCAGCCAATTATTCAGCTTTGACAGTAAACCCTTTGATAGCAGACAGCATGCTATCACAATCTGCTATTAGAATTCAATTTAGGCTTACATTTACATATTATTTAGTGTTATTATGGGATGGCACAAGGTGGTTCTTAATCCATCAATAATGTGTCTCTGGGTGGGGACATAAAACTACTATTATACGCACACCGCGGATCTTGGAAGATCATGTGAAAGGTGTGGGAATGCACCAGTCTTATAAAAGCAGTCTTGAAGGGGAATTGAGACCTTCCATTATCTGAGGTGTTCTATAAATAACATTTCAATAATACATTCTATGCATGTCTAAATATAATACATCAAACGATAGTATTTCCTAGTTCAGGGTTGTAATGCAGTTCTATATTTACCCCGGTATACATATTATTATTATTATTATTATTACCAGTTATTTATATAGCGCACACATATTCCGCAGCGCTTTACAGAGAGAATATTTGGCCATTCACATCAGTCCCTGCCCCAGTGGAGCTTACAATCTATATTCCCTATCACATGCTCACACACATACACACTAGGGGTAATTTTTTTTGTTGGGAGACAATTAACCTACCAGTATATTTTTGGAGTGTGGGAGGAAACCGGAGTACCCGGAGGAAACCCACGCAAGCACAGGGAGAATATACAAACTCCACACAGTTAGGGCCATGGTGGGAATTGAACCCATGACCTCATTGCTGTGAGCCATATTGTCATTACTGACCACCATCATAGTTTCATTCTTTCGTTTTACTCTGTTTTTACATTTTCCACACTTCAACACAATAGGAACACATAAAATAGCGGTTTCATACAAAGTCCTATGCATTCGCTAGTATGCGACTAGTTAACAGCGCAATTGTGTGTATTAATGTGTGTATGAGAAATGGTGAAAGATGCAATCGCATGGTGCTAATAGTATTATCGCCACATGTACTAAAAGGTGAGCTTATCTAAAATGGCGCTTAGGCGGCCATTCGCAAAATGGCGTCTTGCGTTCTCATTTTCAAGATTGCGTCTTGCGGCCAGTTGCAAGATGGCGTCGCCGCGATTAAATTTTAAACTGAACTTGTCTCAGCCAATTATTCAGCTTCGACAAATTGGTGGGAGCAAGGGCACCCAGAAACCTTGCAGCGGCCCTGGGTCACACTCAACGTTTGCTATTTACCAGTTAAAATGTATAAATCTCAGCTTAGAGCATGTTCACAGATGTTTCAACTAACTGGTTTGAGAAACAAGACATGGCCAGCTCAAATACCTTTACTGATTAGACTCCATTGACAGATATTTTCACATTAAGGGCCTAATTTAGACCAGGTCGCAAGGCTACGTTCGCACGCAGCTGTCCGCATCCAAAGTATGAAAATCCCGTGATTGCAAGACATTAGCATGCCCACTATGTTTTGCCGTGCGATCGCGGTATGAAATTAGACGCCCACCAGCCTGACACAAGACGCCCACTTTCCCTTAGTAACATACGTCATCTCCAGGAAGTATATTAAACAATCGGTAACATCGGCTGACATCGGACCCATACGCACCACTTGTGGTTGACCATAACCTACCGCAAGCACTGCGAGTGCTGCTGTGTGTAATTCAGCCACGTGACGTGTATGCTGACGATGCGTCTTAATTACATACGCCCCTGAAATGGCATTTCAACGCACAGACACGCCTGTGTTCGCACCACCACACCGCCGTTACCACCGACCACCCCCTGTCACCACCCACAAATGGCACCTCCTGTCACTCATGCTTGCAGAGCGTCTGTGTACTGGGTGCAAACGCTTCCCGATCGCATGGACCGGTTCACGCACGCGCACTGAGTCTTATACGCATGCGCAGATTGCAAAAATCGGCAGAGTGCGTGCAAACACAGCCTTGCGACCGGGTCTGAATCAGGCCCTAAATTGAATACACCCATATATTTCAAAGGAGTGGAAACATGTTTACATGAATAGGTGGTTCTCCAAATTGTCTATGGGAAGCTACAGTAGTAGAATCCTCTTTTTAATTGCTTCCTAAATTAAAGAGTTGGGACAAAGAAATCATCTTGCTATAGGGCAGTTTTGATTGTCTATAATCAATTAAGAATTTTTCTTTTAATAAATGGTTACTTGACCTCCCCTTCCTCTTCAAACCCATTAAGAAGCAATATTGTATTATGTACCAGACAATTATTGACTTGATGGAAAAGAATATTATTAGTTATTTATTTTGCTATGATGCAGTAAAAAATCTATTACAGTCATACTTTCAGGGGCGTATCTATAATGGGTGCAGGGTGTACGGGGCACACGGGCCCCTGGGTCCAGGGGAGCCCTGCACCGCACACCCTGCACCCATAATATACTTACCTCTCCGGAGTCCCGCGTCGGCGCAGGGGTCCAGCGCTATAAAAATGTTTGGAAAATGTCCGCAGATGTTGTTTGTGTATGCGCAGTACAGGGAAAATGGCCACCGTGGCCATTTTCCCAGTGACCTGTGCATGCGCTATAGACTCTGGGCACACTCTAGTGCCTAAAGTCTATAACTCAGGCGCTGGCCGCGCATAGCTCAGAGCGCTGTCGGCTGCCGAACGAAGAGGAGGGAGCCTGTGACAGAGACTGCACACGGGTCCCCTCCTCTCTAGAAACGCCCCTGCATACTTTATAGTTTATCATTTTTTAATATTTGAATTTTAAAATTACAGTTAATGTATCCTCCATGGTTATCAAAAATGCATTGACCATTTTAGCAAGGGGTGATTTCAGTAGGGTCCTAAACAACCTGATTCCAATTTGAATGTCAGGTTATATAGGTACTCTAATTACATCTGAATGTACCAAGCAGCATTCATTTCAGAGTTGTACCTGTACTTTAAGCAATTTATTTAAAGGGACAAACAAGTGAAACATAAACAATGCCATGTGGCATCAAGAAGTAGCCGGGTGGGGGCCTTCACAATTATAAAATGTTTTAAATCGATGGAATCTATCACCTACTATCTTCATGATAGTGGTCATATGTTCTCTCAAGTGTGGGCTCCATGGCTCTTAAATGATGGCACCGCTCTACCTTTGATCTCCACACTTGCTACCCATATATGACTCATGTGCATTGGATGGCTCTGCTCCCTCTGCTCTGACCTCTAAGTGGCAAACTCCTCTAACTAGCTGAATACTTTTCTTGATCTTCGAGCGGCACTTTCTTCTAATGCTTTCTGTCCAATATCTGGTATTCTTAACGATACCTTATTTCTCTAGGTACAGGTTGAGTCTCCCATATCCAAATTGCTTGGGACCAAGGCTATTTTGGATATAGGAATATTCTGTATTTTGGAATATTTGTATATTGAAATGTCTTACGAATATTGCCTAAATCTAAACACAGAATGCATTTATGTTTTATGTACACCTTATACACACAGCCTGCAGGTAATTTTATACAATACATGCAATAATTTTGTGGCTCAAACAAAGTTTGTGTAAATACATGAAATTAATTTATGTTTCATATACACCTTATACACACTGTCTATAAGTCATTTTATACTTTATTTTTAATAATTTTGTGCCTTAAACACAGTTTGTGTACTTTGAACCATCAAAAATCAAACATTTCACTATCTCAGTCATGCTAAAAATAGTCTGTATTTCGGAATATTCAGTATTTCGGGAATATTTGGCTATGGGAGACTCAACCTGTAGTCCTGTTTCCCACCTCCCCCCCACCTACGCCTTTTCCCGCCCTCCCCTACTACCAGTCCCCTTATATGTTTTGGTTTATTGCCAATAACTTTATTTAAAAAAGAGATCATGTGTAAGGCTTATTCTGTTTATGTCTTCCATATTTGTTTTGTGTGCTTTCTAAATAAAGAATTTTTAAAAAAATGTTTTAAATCCTCACCTCATAACGATTTAAACTTGAAATAAGACTTTATACACTGTCTCCACTTGCTGGCACCACAGAATATATTTTTTAAATAGCCCTCAGATACTGTCCCCCATTGCAGGCTACACAGAATATATTTTTATACAGCAGCTCCACAGATACTGGGCCTGATTCAGAGGCGCTCGCAAAAAGCGAATGCTCGCTCTGAAACAGGGCGGCCGCATGTTTATTTTTGTTCGGCCTCCTGGCCACTCGCTAAGCTGTGGGTGACCACCCACAACTTTAGCAAGCTGCCAGATGATGGTCGCGACCATCGGGCTTGTGAAGAGACCTTTGTGGTAGGGTCTCATCCGTCGCAAGCCCCAGTGAGCTTCTGGCTCTAATAAAGCCGGAAGCTCACCACTGGCATCACTCTGGAGGTCAGTGGGGACGCTCCCAAATGGCAGGCATTCCTTCGGGAATGCCTCCGTTTGGCCAGCCACCCCCCCCCCCCCGGCCCGGCATCGACAGCCTCCCCTTTTGGATGCGAGCGCCGGAGCGAGTGATTTGTAGCTCGCTCTGGGACTTGCGCACGCTCGGCGTGCGCACTGCCCGGCCATCGACCCGCTTGCGATCGCATAGCGCTTGCGAGTGGGTCTGAATCAGGCCCACTGTCCCCAGGAACGGATTAACAATGAGGCAGGTGAAGCTACAGCTCCAGGCCTCCAATGAAAATAGCCCTAGTGCCCCTCCATCCCACTGCTAGGCAGATATAGTACCCCTCAATCCCCCTGCCAGCCCTAGAACCCCTCCACCCCACTGTCAGGCAGCCCAAGCTCCTCTTACAGCATCCCTCCACCCCACTGCCAGGCAGCCCAAGTTCCTCTTACAGCATCCCTCCACCCCACTGCCAGGAAACCCAAGCTCCTCTTACAGCATCCTTCCACCCAACTGCCAGGCAGCCCAAGCTCCTTACTGTCAGCCAGCCGGAAAGTCACTGGCCGCACCCACTTCTGGGTTCCCGCTGCTCTGCTGCTGCATCCTCCTCTCTGGGGTCCCACTACTGCTGCCGCATACTCCCCCGCTGGAGTCCCACTTAGACGCTCTGTCACTCAGACTCCAGCCATGGTACCACTGCCTTTGGCCCCACCCTAAGCTCCATCCCACCACCTGACGTCGAAAAGGTCTTTCCGGCGAAGGGGATCTAGCCATTACCACAAGGAAACATTAAGGGTGACTGGGCCACAGGGGACAGGGGACGCGGCGCATTGGGGCGAGTGCGAAGTGCCGGCCGGTAGCTGTTTCTTGCCGGGGCATTGCGCCTGCAACATAAAGCCTGGGGAGAACACTGAGTGAGACAGAATGTGGAGGTGATCATTTTGTACTACAAATATTGCACAAGTGCCCTCCAACAGGGTGGGAGTAACAGGAAGGTATAAGTTCCTCCCCTTTGTAGAGCTAATTCAAGCCCTGACATTCAGAATACTTGCCACAGGCTGATTTCTGCTCTCTATAATCCATTTATCTACTTCTAAAGCTCTCCCACCAATATTTGCACAATACAATATCTTGGTGAGGTGTAGTTGGATGAGATATCTATGAGATCATAGGGAACTGTGTATGGTGTCTTTGGTGGTCAGACTAGGTCCAGTAAGGATGGACAGTATGACAGAGAGCAGCCAAAGAAGTAGCAACCTGCAGTCCTCTGAATTTGCTTATAACCAATAAAAAGGGTAATTTATGTCTAGCATATAACGTCCCGTTTACTGGGTACAGTTTAAATAATAAACCTTTGATGGTTACGACCCCTTCATTTTTAGATCTGTAGACTTTTATATGACTGGATCCTCACTGATTGTTTATCTACTACTTTGTCTTTCAGTGGAGATCCAAACAAAAGTGACATATGGGGAAACACACCACTGCACCATGCAGCAGAGAAAGGACATGCGAACTGTGTGGCATTCCTAATTAATTTTGGAGCAAATATTTTTGCACAAGATAACCGACTCCGTTCTCCGCTGGATGTAGCTGTCATGAAAGAACGCACAGAGTGTGTCAGGATTCTGGATGGAGCAGCCAACAAGCAAATATCCTTAAACCCTAAGAAGGTTGAAAGATTAAAAGAGCAAGCTATGAAAGATGCCGAACGGAAGATCAAAGAGTGCGAGAAGCTCCAAGACAAACATCAGAGCCAAATGAACAAAAACTATAACAGAAACAAGACTGGTACAGTAAATTCTTCTAAAGGAACCTTATCAGGCTCTGTTGGTGCTCGCTTTTCAACACCATCTACCATGAGCACTTTAACCAAGGGATTGAAGGACACATTGCAGCTTAAATTAAAAAGGAAAGATAAAAACACACTTGATCGAGATACAATGAACAACGTGATGTTTGACATTGATGAGAACAGTAGTGGCCACCGTACCAAGGTCACAGATGTCTTCAGTGAAAATGATGAAGATGGTGACACAGGTGGAGTCATGGCTTCAGAAGAAGAAAAGGAGTCTATTTTTAACCGTCCAGGTCTTGGTAACATAGTATTCCGAAGGAACCTAACAGCAGGAATTACCACCGATTTTGGTGAAATCTCCACAGCTGAAGATAATATAGGTTTCAAAGTTAATAGTAAATTGTTTACACTAGACGACGCGAATGACATCGAGAATGATGGTGAGAATGATTACAATGTGAATTGGAATGAAGAAGACATGGAATTGGATGATGAAGGAGAAAGTTCTCCTCTTCAAGTCTTCCTGGCATCTCATGGCTTATCTGAATTACATGTCACCCTTTTAAGAGAAAAAATCGATTTAGATTCTCTTCTCCTATGTTCTAATGAAGATCTGCAAAGCATAAACATACAACTTGGACCAAGAAAGAAGTTGCTTAATGCAGTAGACAAAAGAAGACGAGCAGTGGACAAATCTGGAAAGATCACAGACACTAAGTTGTAAAACACATTTGTTAGTAATAGTATAGTGAAGAACAGATGATGCACCGACTAGTACAAGTAACTGAAGGTTAAGATCGTGAAAACATAAATCGGATCACTAACTGAATAGTGTTGCTGGTGTCTTAGTTTGTTGAGAAATCCATATGATTGGGACTGTAATATATACCGGTTCCTAGCTGGGTAGGTGCTGTTTTTCGAAAATTCAAGAGTTCTAGATGAGTAGTTAAACCATAAAAGCAGGAGGCCACCTCTTTATGGTCATTAGCCGCCTTTGATAAAAGACAACTATGCAAAACATTTAAAGTCCATGGTAAAAAAAAATGCCAAAACACCGCAAATCATAGCAACCATTAGGACATTTGCTTTCATTGGTTTAATTTAAATAAAACAAATATATTTGTATTATATCTTTAAATGTACCTGTCATCTGTACATAAAAAACAGCTATATGTTTTTTTATATAAATAATTTTATATATATTTATATTGTACACACATTAAACAAACAAGTACAGTGGTGTATTTAAAATATCAAATAAGTCTAGTACAGGCTATGTTTTATACTTCAGGTGCTAGACCATCGACCTTCTAAGACAAAAACATTTTTGGAGTGCCACTCCTTTACGAATATTAGAGGCACGCAGTCCCCCCTTCACGAGCAGAACGGCGTGCAGCAGGACATATCTCGTAACTGTACTTGCAGTCAAATGAAAATCCTGAATAAGCAGGTCAGTCACCCAAATTCAGGTTTGCCCTGCCAGAATCAGGACAGGTATTTCTGCTCTCTTATATTTTTTGGAAGCTGTTTCCTGTGGCTCCTCTTGTCTTATGTTCAGTTCGTGTTTGTCTGGGTCCTGTTTGGAAAGATTAGATACTGTAGGTACATGAAATACTGACAGCCTAACAATGAGTGTATATTCTTGTTCTCAACAAGCACCGACATTCATTCAATAACACAGACATTAAAGAATTAGGTCTCTCTACCTGCAGCAAGCCCTAGAGTGAAAACAGACCAACCCCCCCACCCCCCCAAAAAAAAAAAAATAGCCCTGACATTTGTACTCAAAATTAACACTGCCCTGACATTAATACGTGGGAGCACTAAATATTTAAGTGCAAATTCAGCCCCACATCAATTAATTGCCCCCAAGCACCCAGAAATACATAGAAAGTCCCATGCACTCGATTTTAAATTAATGGGTTTAACTAATATCTCACTATTAAGTAAAATTATCCCCACCATTAAATAAATTACCCCACCAATAAAATATGTTCCACCAATTAAAAAATTGGCATGCACCCTCATCATTAAATTAACTTCCCTCCCACAGTCACCTTCTTTCCCTGGCGCTCTGCGTTAGAGAGGCAAATTCTTCTATCTGTCTCTCTTGCTTCCAGGAGTCCTCGCCGCACTTTACGCTGGAGATCCATTCAAGTGGCTGGCTGATGGACGGAATAAACCATTTACACAGTGAGATACATTTATAAACACTGCCACATAAAGATAAGTGCACCTGCACATTGGGCAGGAAGAGTGCAGAGACTGCTGCAGTCTTTGCTCTCTCCTGCCCAATGTGTCGCTGTGCCAGTAGTAGTGGGCAGGAGAGCGGTAGTGAGCAGTGTACAAATGTTATGGGGGGCGATCGCCTTGATGGGCCCCCTGGATTCACCACTGGCAGATACAGACGAATCTAGCTAATTTCAGCATAGTGCGCATGTGCCAAGGAAAAAAATTGGCGACTGCGCATGCGCAGTATCAGCCATACGCTTTCTAACAGATTGTCATTAAAAATCAGATTAAAACGTCTGTCGACGCACCACTCTGGTGCATACACACAGTCAGATTTTTCTTCAGATCTGAACGATAACGATTTTAAAAATCGTTCAATTGTTCATATCTGAAGGAAAATCTGACATATCTGACATGTATGAATGATGCGTGTTCCTGCTGGTCAGATAACGATATCTGACATCTGATGTGTTTGCAGTCAGTTTGGGACGATTTCAGTAATTTGAATGCAGTCAAAAATCGTTCATAGTTCAAATCGTTCAAATCGTTGGTCAAATCGTTCAGATCGTTCAAATTGTTCAATCGATTATCTGACACATCTGAAAAATCTGACAGTGTGTCTGCATACACACACAACGATTGTGTTACCAACGAGTTAATGAATGATTTTATGAACGATTATCTGTCAGATATTTTTTATTTTTTTTAAATGTTTTTATTGAAGTCATCAAATACACTCTGGTACACAAGCAAATATGACAAAAAAAAACAATGACATAGTCACAATTTATAGCATACAGTTCACTTGTGGTTTTGAGGTAATAATTTTGCCCCAATTTTCTCTTTTTACCAATAAATAGACAATTAAGCAATAATATATTATAGTGACTTCAACCATAATAGAGGAAATGTAGGGGGAAGAAAGAAGATGGGTAGTGGGGGGGGGGAGAAGTATAAGAAGAGAAAGAAGAAAAAAGATAAAAAAATAATATAAAAAAAGAGAAAAAGAGGAAATAAAGTGGGATGGGGGTTGTGAGCCATGCACTCCCAGGGTCAATCCCTCACCACTCTACTCTTGTTTGTTTGTGGGTTTTTGTTTTTTTTTCCCTAAGTGTAAGTTATTGGGGGGTCTTGTAGCAGTATTCTAGTTTCATACATTTGTGTTGATTTTAAACACTGTTGTATTTGTCTTTTAATCTCAGGATTTAAAGCCTCAATAAAGCTTTCCCAAATGAAGAAGAATTGTTCTGCTTTCTTTTCCTTATTGATAGAAGAGTTGACCCAATCCATTTTGAAAATATAAAAAAATTTCTCTTTGAACATGGCTAATGAAGGAGGGGTAGGAGCAATCCATTGTTGCAGGATACAGTTTTTAGCTACAGCGAAATAATTAATAAAAAATTTTTACAACCCTTAGAAACTCTAGTTGTTCCTGGAATATAACCCAATATTGCCCATTCTGGTGTTAATGGAAGATAATTGATTAGATCCGCTAGCACATATTGCTTCACTTCCATACAAAATTTCTTGATGACCCTACAGTCCCATAGGCAGTGATATAAAGATGCCTCTAAATGGGCGCATTTTGGAGGTTGCAATACAAATCAAGTGACAACGTTTGGGAGAAAGATAGCCCCTATAGAATAGTCTGTAGAACATTTCTCTGTAAGTTGTACCTGTCAATGTTTAGAGGGAATACTGTAGAGTGCGCAAAATATTAGTTTCCGTTAGATTTGGAAAGCAAGTCTGCCACTTAGTGATACCAGTGGAGAATGTTCCCATAAAGTAAGGAATTCTTTGTAGGTGGTAGAAAAGAGATATAGCCCTATATGGATAGCCAGCGGACAAGAAGGCAGTATCTAACCTATTATCCCAATCCAAGGGAGATAAAAAAGATAATATTTTACTGGTGTAGTAAAAAAAGAATAAAATAAACTCTATCTTGTGAGCACTAAAAGCATATTTACACATTGATGAACATATTTTTTTGCTCATGATAGACCTGGACTGATGAAACAAATGGAAAGACCATACAATAATGTCTTCTGCAGAAGCTGCTTCCTCCGTGAACAAGCCTTACAAGTGAAACGTGCGTCGGTGGGAGGGTGACTGTGTTGGCGCCACACAGGACACCCCAACTACCAGTCAGTATATACCTATGTGGGTTGTTTGTTTGCTGCTCCTTCCTGGCGATTGCATACCCCATGTGCTGTGGACATGGTGAGTCGCTGTGCGGCGACTGCCCCGTTCATGTATTGGGGATATGATTAGTTGCTTTAGTTGGATAGCAAACTTTTAATGATCTGGATCATTATAATATATATACCAGGCACCGTGTTTATAAATAGTTTCCTGGCTGCTATATATGCACATAGTGAGACATTATTGTATGTAGTGAGTTGGATTAGAACATCGCTTAGTACAGATCATGCATCCGTTTACAGATAGCAGATTATCTACTCAATATATATATTGAGAGTGAGATACTTATTTCATACTTGGGACATTATCTTGAGGTACATTGCTATAATTATTGCAGGACTTCTTTGGATGCCGTAACTATAATTTACAATGTCACAATGTGCCAGAAATGAATTCCTGTAACAGTGTATCCGGTTACCAAGAGTCTCCTATATTTGAGGCATTATCTCCTTATATCCATTGCACCCGATGTTTTGTTTGTTTTATCAGAATTGTATCTTGGTTGACCTTTTCAAGGTTAAACGCTGCTCCAACACTACAACTATAAAGTTTACTCTATAACAAATGGGTAGCAAATGTTATGCCTCTAGAATTGTGTGTGTGCATATAATACATGATAAATATCTACACATGGTCTTTCCATTTGTTTCATCAGTCCAGGTCTATCATGAGCAAAAAAATATGTTCATCAATGTGTAAATATGCTTTTAGTACCAGTTATCTGCATTTATAGATCATCAGTCCAGGTTTACTATGAGCAATAAGACATATTTATTAATATGTAACTATGTCTCCAGTATTGTTTGCATGCGAATGGTCTAAATTCTGAATAGACTTAATTAACTAGCATATTATTTGTCCTACCAGTCCAATAGGGGTATTCAATATGGGTGCGATAACATCGTTTTTTGCGTTAATATCGCACTTTTTAAAGTTTTTGCGTTAATATCACTTGTTTTAGTTTTACACCGTATTCAATTTCAAAGACTTATCGCAGTTTTGAAAAGTATTTGATAAAAAACGGTGATAACTTTTCACCATTGAATAGGTGTCGAAAAAAAGTGCAGATTTGGGGTTTAGGGGTGCAGGCTTAAAAAAAATAGCCTGCCCCCCTGAGATTGACATTTAAAAAAGAACTGTGTCAAAAAAAGTTTTTAAAAAAAATAGGGACACCCCAAAAAATTTATAAAAAAATTGGGGTGCAAAAAAAAAAATGGGAAAAAATTGTTAAACAATAGGGAAATAGGTTCAGGGCTATTCTGCAAGTATGCGGCAGGTGTTTTCTAGAATAGAATTATAGGGGCAGGTGCACAAATGCAGAATTTTTTAAAACTGACTTTAGGGACTTAAAAATATGCTAGTACCCATTTTCATGTACCCCAAATTTGATGGGACCACTTAAAAAAATGAAAAAAATAACCTAAGTGCTCTTCTGCATCACTTCTTTAATGTCGGGAAAAAAGCACCTGCTGCGGCTATTTAAATCCCCGACTTTCAATTAAAGGCTAAAACGGGTGTACCCATAGTGATCCCCCATGTTTTTACAACTTTAGGGGGGTCTTACAATTATTTTAAGGAAAAATTCGTAACTTTACGCAAATCCAACTTCGGAGTTTCCCGTTTCCGTTAATTTTATTTTGAATACGGGGATAAGCGGGAGCGCGCACCATACCTTTACGCAGAAAAAAACTCCGATATGAAACGTTAACTTCGCCAGGGAAGTTAACCTTTCATATTGAATACCCCTACAGGACCTTTGCATGCAATGTTATAGGACGAGATTCACATCTTGTATCCTTGTCGCAGAATTTGTGATCATGGTTTAACAGAATTAAAATCAATGATAGTTTACTTGCCTTCTTTTTCTATCTACTATATTAACTGATGACAATCTCATTCAGAGTAACTCTCACATTAGGGGTCCAATGCATTATGTAAGACCCTTAACAGCAGAAGCGAAATAGTGAGTAACGTTGCGGTTACACTGTTGTTTCTAAGGGTTTAACTGCCACTGGATGATCTCTCACTCCTCATTGATGGCTTGCTGCTAAGTGAGGGGAAGTAGAATTATAGGTGGTCAAATCATCACCCTGACTGTCCTGATACTTCATTCTTATTAGGAGGCATGTTATACAGACTGGTATGATTCCAAATAGTGCTATTGAGGCATTATATGACAACTATCCTGCTTCATATTTTCGCCGCTTGTGCTATGAATTTTTCGAATTTTGCCTATATGGGCACAATTCTTTGATTAAATGTGATTGTAATTAACCCTTGAGGTATTCATTCCTATTAACCACCCATTTCATTATTGTCGACCTGAAGGGACTTTTCTATTAGATAGAATACTCCAGTAGATTAGTATATATCTATAGACCATAGACCTTCCTAACTGGTTGTATTATGGGTGGATTCATGTTATATGTTAAATGTTTTGTCTTTTGTCCTTTGTCATAGATATCATTTATATATTATCTTGTATTAATAGTTATGTTTTAACGATTTCATATTTACAAAGAGTGCTCACAAAATAGTTTCTTTTTCTTCTTTTTTTCTCCAATAAGGTTTTTACTCTAGTGAGCACCTCCACTGCCCGATATGTTTAGTTATGATATGAACAGGGAATAGTGGTTATATGTATGAGTATCTATATCTCATTTCTATTGGTCAGTGCGTCGATTTTCCAGCATTCCCCCTTTCCCCCTTTCCCCCTTACTTATTTACTGGTGAGTGTTGTGCCTGTAGGAAGGCCAAGTTACAAGAATGAAGAAAATCGTATTGTATATGTTCCTGTTCAATCGTTAATGGGCATTTAAGTGAAGAATTAGTGAAATGTCTGACTGCACGAAGGCCCAATGAATCCCACCTTCGGAAAGAATGTGTTGCAGACCCATTCTGAAAGTCATTGTTTCCCAACAGAGGGAGATGTAATGAGTAGGAAGCATGAATTTTGAATTTGTTACGTATCGAATGCCATGTTGACCACATTGACATCAGGAGTGGGTTATCAAGCAAATGTGGTGGTATATCGTGTTTAGGCATATGTAAGAAATAGACTAAGTCCAAACCAGATAGGAACTGTCTCTCTAATTCATAGTGGGCAAAATGATTTCTACGTAGAATCCAGTCATGAATGTACCTACAGATTGCAGCTTGGTTATAAAGGAGAGTATGGGGAAAGTTAATCCCCCCCTCTTCCTTAGTGCGTTGAAGAATTTTCAAACTAAGTTTTGTTTTTTTGTTATTCCAGATAAATTTCCGAAATGCGGCATCTATCTTTTTAATTTCAGTTAAATTGAGAAGTATCGGGAGGAGTTGTAGAGGGTATAGCAGTTTAGGGAAAATTATAATTTTTATTAGATTGGCCCTTCCTAGGTAAGAAAGCTGAAAATGTTGCCAGCTGTCTATTTCCTCAAAAATTTTATTTAATCTCGAGGTAACATTCAAAGAATATAGGTTGTGAATATTCTTGGGTAATTGTATACCCAAATAAGGTATGCTAGATGATGCCCATTTTAAGCCTCCTAAGTTGTCTCTAGGTCTAAAAGGTCTATTACCCAAAGCTAGTGCCGTAGATTTGGTAAAGTTAATAGTAAATCCAGAAATGTAACCAAATCGTTCCAATTTTTCGAACAAGGGGGTCAAACTAACCACTGGATTAGATATGAAAAGCATGAGATCATCCGCAAAAGCCATAAGCTTTAATTCGTAATCTCCAATGGAAGCACCACGCAACAGCGACCAATCTTGAAGAGAACGGATTAGTGGGTCAAGTGCTAAATTGAATAAAAGGGGTGAGAGCGGACACCCCTGTCTCATACCTCTAAACATATGTAATGTGTTGCCGAGAAGGCCATTGACAAGTAACTTAGTAAATGGATTCAAATATAGATATTTGATCATATTAATAAATGACATACCAAATTCTCTGGCATCCAGAACTAGGAACAGATATTCCCACAGAATTTTGTCAAAGGCCTTCTCAGCTTCCAAACTCAACAGAATAGTGGAAGATCTCTGATCCGCTGGGGAGGCCAAAACTGCAACCGCCGAGCGAATGCCCAACACCTATTGGCGGCCTTTTGTGAATCCTAGTTGATGTGGGGTAAGGATTGTCGGCATCATATTATGTAATCTAATCGATAAGATCTTTGCCAAGATTTTATAATTCTGGTTAAGCAAAGTAATGGGTCTGTATGAAGACAACAAGGAGGTATCCCTATCTGGTTTGGGAATCAGGATTGTTGTTGCCTCGTTAAATGAGGGATAAGCAATGTTATCCGAGTAGATTTGTTGCAGTAAATTGGTAAGTGTAGGTGTAATGTCGTCTTTTAGGATATTATAGTAATTTGCTGTAAAGCCGTCAGGGCCAGGTGATTTATTCAATTTGAGCGATTTAATAGCCATGAGAACTTCCTCCTCTGTGATATTATCTTCTAAACATTCCCTCTGCTGGGTGGATAGCTTTGGTAGAACTGTCTCATTAAGAAAAATGTTTGCATTTTCTAAGTTAGATGTTTCAGCTGCATATAAATTTTGGAAATACACTTCCAAAAGGTTTGATATATCAGATTGAGATGTAATGGTCTCTCCCGTTGTAGGGTCGCGACTAGTGATGTAATGTCTTTTCTTTTGTCGATTGGCCATAAATGCTAGAAGTTGACCTGTTTTGCCCCCCCAACGAAAATATTGATTTTTTTTGTGTAATCTGTTTTAAGTTTAGCCTCTTGCAATAGAAAAGCCTCCAATACTTGTTTATTTTGAAGGTAGAGGGATTTATTTTCAGCTGTTGTAAAAGACAAATTCTGACAGTTTTTTTAAAGTGTAATGAATGATTTTTTGAACTACAAACGATTTTTGTAACTTCCCTTAATGAAAATCGTTCAGTTGGTCAGTCAGAATGAACTACAAACGGGAACGCGCATGAACGATAATCGTTCATTGTTATAACTCAGAAACTGAACAATTTTTTTCAACGATTGAACGATAACGACGTCGTTATAGTTAAATTGTTCAAAAAATTGTTACGTGTGTATGTTGGGCAGCATAGACGGTGTAATGGTTAGCGTTACTGCCTCACAGCACTGAGGTCGTGTGTTCGATTCCCACCATGGCCCTAACTGTGTGGAGTTTGTATATTCTCCCTGTGTTTGCGTGTGTTTCCTCTGGGTACTCCGGTTTCCTCCCACACTCAAAAATATACTGGTAGGTTAATTGGCTCCAAACATAAATGAACCCTAGTGTGTATGTGTGTGAGCATGTGTTAGGGAACATGGGCCCTCATTCAGAGCCGCTCGTTAGCGGCAGTACGCTCGTTCCGAGCGATGTTTGCACATCTGCGCATGCGTACGGTTTTTAGTACGCATGCGCGAACCAGTCAGTGCGGCCGAAAATCGTTTGTACGCTATATTGCGAGTGCCTGCTATTTTGAGTGACAGAATGAGGCGTATGTGGGTGGTAACAGGGGAAGGTGCTTGAAAATGGGGAGTGGAGATCCGAACGCACGCGTGCTTAAAGGTCAAAACGGGCGTTTTATGGGTGTGTATATTTAAAACAGCAGCGTCATTGTCCACGTCACTGGGTTATTTTATAGCCAGAACTGCTCGCAAATTTGTGGTAGCAAACACCAACCACAAGAATAGCGAGCAGTTCATACGCTGGTCGATGTACTCGATTAATCTAATAAATAGCGGACATGACGTATGGTGCGAGCGGCCAGGGGGCGTTTTTAACAAATAAACGAGCGTATGTTTTGCTCGTTCGTTCAGACTTAGAGGTGTGAACAGACTGCAATGTGCGTACGGATCATTTGAATAGCCACCCCTTGTTTTTAAACGAACGACCGCAAATAGCGAACGGCTCTGAATGAGGGCCATAGATTGTAAGCTCCACTGGGGCAGGGACTGATGTGAATGGCCAACTATTCTCTGTAAAAGCGCTGCGGAATATGTGTGTGCTATATAAATAACTGGTAATAATAATAATAATGTTGTCTCGATCATAGTGTGCTAGATCTTTTCAACCCAGCATGGGGCTGGCGTGAGTTGTGATACTAACGATGACGGCTGTATGCAAGGGGCATAGAGAGGGTGGCCGGGGCCGGTGAAGGGAGTGTGGCCTAATTGCGGGAGGTGTGGCTACACCACCTTAGGATTAAATAAAAAAAAAAAGATTTTTGCAGCACCGCTATGCTGGGGAGGGGGGCGCTGTGAGCCCCTCAGCCCGGGGCAAAGCCGGGGGGGCACGATCAGCGTGATTGCTCCCCCCACAGGCATAGGAGACTGCTGCAGCCAAGAGCTGTAATTAGTACCCGTCCCCCCCCTCTCATTGCCCCTGGCTGTGTGAGAACAGTGGGAGGCAGATTTTTAGTATACAAAGCCGGATTCGCACATTAGCATATTTAGCAAGCAGGCTGTATTGGGTTGTAGATTAGTATTATTCTGGTAAAATAGTAAGATTTATGTACTAAAGGTTAATGTTCACCTGGGATTTTACATTAATATAAAGCTTACTTTATGCCTCTTTTTGTTACCATTTTATTATATGTATGCACATTTTAGTTGCCTAACTCTAGTTTTCAGATCTGACTACTGTATGTCTCCCGACACTGGAGGTATGCAGATCGGGACAGAGGACAGGTCCATGTCATGGAGGGGATATTGGATTTGAGCTAGGACATGCCCTCCCGGTTCTGAGTCACACGCAATGCTGATATTCAAGAAAATATTGTAGTCAATGTTTTTCAACAGAGCATGTGTCTAAGGGCCTGATTCAGAGGTGGACGCTAATGCGTACGCAGCCGCGCATTCCCACGCTGTGATAATATGCTAATGTTAGCAAAGATCACCCGAGCGTAAAGACGCCCACTGCTGCCTTAGTACTTGCATGCGCGACCGCATGCACGCATCCTTAGATCGGTAACATCTAAGGACATCGGCGGACATTTTACCCTTGCGGTAGGTCTGATTTGCTGCAGCCTAGGGAGCTCTTCTGCCATGCAGGGCTGCGTATGCACTTACAGTACATTGGCTAATTTATGCACGCCTATGAAACGGCGTTCAAACACCCAGGCACGCCTGCGTTTCCTTAACCACCCCCATCAACACCCCCAATGGTTACTTCCTGTCAATCAATCTGCAATGGGCCTCCGTGGTGTGCGGGATCGCACGGCATGCATACACACGTGCAATGGTATACAATCGCTCAGTCTGCGTGCGAATTGCAATAGCGTCCACCTCTGAATCAGGCCCTAAGTCGCTAAAAAGTCACAGTGCAAGCGTCCCGCAGTGTGTATGCACAGAGGCACAGCTGCGTTAGTGACGCACAATCTCAGAAATGTATTGTGCGTTACCATGTGTTGGCTATTTAGACGCACAGAGCTGATGGAGATTCTGCACCTAAAATGGGGCAGGTGCAAGTTTTTGGTACGTCTACTGGTAGCGCCTAAAGATGTACAAAGTGGGCGCCCCCGTCCTTGCACAGTCAGACTCAACGCAGAAGTGGCTTCCCATTGGAAGCACTTTCTGCTAATCGGCAGTCCAGACTGGCAGACCCAGGGGAGAGAACTGACAGTCCAGTGTGTGACTACCAATGGGAAGCCTGCCAGCTGCCAGTGCACAGACTAGGAGACTGGGGGCGGTGGTGGATTTTACTGTTGGTAGGGAGGGGGGAAAATTCTGTCACTGCTCTCAGCTCAGAATCAGCCCCCTGAACAGAACCACTTCTCACTTTAGTATTCAGCAAGTGCACTTCCATTGTTCTGTGCATCCTGATGTATTTATTTATGAAGAGTTAAAGCACAAAGGGGCCTATTAATCAACGATAAATGGCCCGGTAACCATGCAGAAACACTATTATCCGCATTATCCACACTATTATAGCGATCGGACATGTTAACGATATTATCTGATAGGACCACCTCATTCTCAGCAAACTCCAAATTCCTCCGGTGTAAACTATCAATACTTAATCATCGGGGGGGCCATACAGCCTCTGATGATGAATAGGCCTCTATGGTAGATAAGAAAAGTATTTACGTAGCTAAACAAGTAATATATTTATAGGGGAACTTATTGGTAAGATATGTATAGGGGAACTTATTGCAATATACACAGGAGAATTTATGTGTATGCAGTCATTATGTTGACACCATAATGTCGACTGTCAGAATGTCATCATGGTAAAAATGTTGACAACCAAAACGTCGGCATCACCAAATGTCGACACATTAATTGTCTACACAGCCAAAACAATCACAATAGAAGTGTTAGTGTTTAGAGATAGGGTTGGGGTATAAGGTTAGGGTTAGGGTTAGGCTGAACATTAGGTGTTGACATAATCTAACTGTCGACATTTTTTATGTTGACATTTTGAACATATCCACATTATGGTGTCTACATAACGAATGTCGACATCATGAATGTCAAGAAAACATACCAAACCCGACTGAAGCCATAAAGAGTCTGTGGGGATAGTAGGAGCTGGAGAAAAGGGCGGCTACAGAAGCTAAGGGCAACAGAAAAGGTTAAATCCAGGACTGTGGGTCACACAAAGTGCAGCAATACATTTCAAACTCATACACATCATCTCTTTGGAATAACCTGGGAGGATGCAACTCCTCCAGATGGCTGAAGAAATGGGCAGGGAACCGCCATTGTAGCAAATTAACTAAAAATGCATCATCATATGGGGATAACGCAGTTCACATCATTACATCTTGGTCGGCGAGATCTGATGCAGCAGTCACCACAATATTCCCACCCTGATTGCATCACACCACAATTTACCCACCCTTATTGCATCACACCACAATATGCCCACCCTGAATGCATCACACTGCCACACCCTTCTTGATCGCATCACACCACGATGCCCACCCTGATTGCATCACACCGACACACTCACCCTGATTGCATCACAATGCCCAACCCACCCTGATTGCATCACACCGCCACGCTCACCATGAGTGCATCAGGCCGACACACTCACCCTGACTGCATCACACTGCCACACCCACCCTGAGTGCATCACACTGACACACTCACCCTGATTGCATTACACCGCCATGCCCACCCTGAGTGCATCACACTCCCATGCCCACCCTGAGTGCATCACACTGACATGCCTACCCTGAGTGCATCACACTGCCATGCCCACCCTGAGTGCATCACACTGACATGCCCACCCTGAGTGCATCACACTGCCATGCCCACCCTGAGTGCATCACACTGCCATGCCCACCCTGAGTGCATCACACTGACATGCCTACCCTGAGTGCATCACATTGCCATGCCCACCCTGACTGCATAACACTGACACACCCACCCTGACTGCATAACACTGACACACTCACCCTGATTGCATTACACCGCCATGCCCACCCTGAGTGCATCACACTGACATGCCTACCCTGAGTGCATCACACTGCCATGCCCACCCTGAGTGCGTCACACTGACATGCCTACCCTGGGTGCATCACTCTGACACACTCACCCTGACTGCATAACACTGACCCACTCATCCTGATTGCATCACACCACCATGCCCACCCTGAGTGCATCACACTGACATGCCTACCCTGAGTGCATCACACCTACACACACACACCCCGACTGCATAATACCGACACACTCACCCCAATTGCTTCACAACACCATACCCATCATGAGTGCATCACACTGACATGCCTACCCTGATTGCGTCACACTGCCATGCCCACCCTGAGTGCATCACACCAACACACTTACCCTGAGTGCATCACACCTACATGCCTACCCTGATTGCCTCAACTAATGTAGCACAACATGTTTTTTGTTAACAGTACATGACTTAGTTACTCATTTAAATTTTTCTTTAAATTGCTGGTTGTAACTCCATGTATGTTTTATTGTTCTAAGCGTAAACCATGTAATTAATTCCATTTCCAATACTGTACATTTCTTCTTTACAAAACAACAAGTAAATACAGGTTTTGTGTGTTTTTTTTTATTTTATTTTATTTTTTTTGTAGAAGCTGAATAAACTAAAATATATCAATCAAGTTTACATCATTTATGGTACCCATTCCCACATTTATTGGTGCTTCTTTGTATAGTAAGTGTGCTGATTAGAATATTGTTCTTCCATTTATTGATGGTATTACACAAAGATTGTTCCTTTTTTCATGTATTTTGATTACATGAGAAACACACTGGAGAAGATGTAGCCACAAGATTGTTTGCCTGATTCAATTAGCTGCAGGAACCCTACACGCTAATTACCAGAGGAAGGATTATTCTTCACAGACTTAGGTGCTGCGAGGAGAAATACATGTTGAAATACAGATTGTGCATTTTGACGCACAGGGACATACATTGATTCCGCACTTTTGCCCGCATTTACTAACGAGTTTTATCACCAAAACGCGTGATAAGTGTCACTGTGTATGATAAATGGTGCTCCAGCCAATCAGCTCCCAACTGTCATTTTTTTAACAGTTGACAGTTGGGAGCTGATTGGCTGGAGCACCATTATCATACACAGTGACATTTATCATTCGTTTTGGTGATAAAACTCATTAATAAATGAGGCCCTATATTTGGAATCAATGTGTTAGTCGGGTAGATTGATGAATCAGTGATAACAGTGGAGAAGTGTGTCAGTGTAGAAGTTACCCATGTCAACCAATCAGCTTCTACCTATCATTTTATAGAATGTACTTGATAAATGCTACTTCAAAGCTGATTGGTTGCTATGGGCAACTTCTCCACTGGCACACTTCTCCACTTTTATCACTGCTTCATACATCTACCCCAGTGTGCGCTAACCCCTGGTTTACCACACGGGGAAAAGACTATTAGGGGTATTCAATATGGGTGCGATAACATCGTTTTTGCGTTAATATCGCAATTATGACGTCATTATCGCAGGTTTTACTTTTACACCCTATTGAATTTCAAAGACATATCGCAGTTTTGACAAGTCTTTGATAAAAAACGGTGATAAGTTTTCACCATTGAATAGGTGTCGAAAAAAAGTGCAGAATTGGGGTTTAGGGGTGCAGGCTTAAAAAAAATAGCCTGCACCCCTGAGAATGACATTTAATAAAATACTGTGTCAAAAAAAGTTTTTTTTAAAAAAATAGGGACACCCCAAAAAATTAACTTAAAAATCGGGGTGCAAAAAAAAAAAATGGAGAAAAATTGTTAAACAATAGGGAAATAGGTTCAGGGCTATTCTGCAAGTATGCGGCAGGTGTTTTGAAGAATAGAATTATAGCGGCAGGTGCACAAATGCAGAATTTTTCAAAACTGACTTTAGGGACATCAAAATATGCTAGTACCCATTTTCATGTACCCCAAATTTGATGGGACCACTTAAAAAAACGAAAAAAATAACCTAAGTGCTCTTCTGCATCACTTCTTCAATGTCGGGGAAAAAAAACCTGCTGCGGCTATTTAAATCCCCGACTTTCAATTAAAGGCTAAAACGGGGGTACCCATAGTGTTCCCCCATGTTTTTACAACTTTAGGGGCTCTTACAATTATTTTAAGGAAAAATTCGTAACTTTACGCAAATCCAACTTCGGAGTTTCCCGTTTTCGTTAATTTTATATTGAATACGGGGATAAGCGGGAGCGCGCACCAGACTTAACGCAGAAAAAAACTCCGATATGAAACGTTAACTTCGGCAGTGAAGTTAACGTTTCATATTGAATACCCCTCTATGGGTCAATTTACTAACACTCCACATAACGTGGAGTTAATGCCCCTCCTGACGAAAAGGGTGAACGTTAAGGTCACCCCTCAGTGGTTTCTGCCCCCTCCTTACCGCCTGCAGCATAGTTTCTGCGCATGTATGTCTATGTTATCATGTGGGGGGGTGTACCCCAGCGGCTGACATGTTGACTGTGGAGCTGGTGCGTGACCTCCGGCATCCTGTGAGTGGTCTGTGGAGCTCAGCAGCAGTTTTTTTTATTAAATAAACTTTATTCGCACATTAACAATACATACATCAGAGACTTCTGGGAAGTATAGACAAGACAGGAGTTACCGGCAGCCAGCGGAAGCAGTGCGGCACGGAAGATGACAGAACGCCAGGGCCGGACTGGGACTAAAAATAGGCCCTGGCATTTAAAGCACACAGGGCCACCTCGCATGAACACATGGCTCCTGACAGACTCCTCCCCTTACTATTCCTGACTCCTCCCACTTCTTATTCTATGCTGTTACAAATATAATTAATATTAGAACACCATATAAGTAGACATTAAAATACACACAACAGGAGACATTCTGCAGGGGATTCAAACATGTGCCATAGTCAGACATTTGGTATTTGGTTCGTTCTGTTAGGTAAAGCCGGCACTTCATTTGGTGTAGGTTACACACAAAGATCAGGGAAGGCATTTTCCCAATTGACCAAGCCCTAGCTTAGCATTTGTATAAGATTAGATAGTATCACGGTAGGAATTGTTAGTGCAGGGGTGCTGAATACAGAGGATGAGACGTGTGCCACCAAAGCCGTAACTACACATTTTGGTGCCCTGTGTACATAAAGAACATTGGTGCTGCTATCCAAAATTGTAGCAGGGAGAGTGCGCGCCGTAGGCGCGCTCCAAAAAATACAGGTTTGGTCTCGCTGGGAAGGGGCACGACCACACAATAGTACCTCCAATTGAAATTACACCACACAGTAGTGTCCCTTATTCACATTATGCCACACAGAGCCCTTTCACGTTATGCCACACAGTAGTACTCCTTAAAACACATTATGCCAGACACAGGAATACCCCTTAAAACTAGGGGTGTGCACCGGCCACTTTTCGTGTTTTGTGTTTTGGTTTTGGATCTGGATCTTTCTTCGTGTTTTGGATCTGGATTGGTTTTGCCAAAACCACCCTTCCGTGTTTTGGGTTCTGGGTTCTGGGTTTTGGATCTGTATTTTTTTTAAAAAAAGCATAAAATCAGCTAAAATCACAGAATGTGTTGGTTTTTCAGCTCCTATGCTATTATTAACCTCAATAACCTTAATTTCCACTAATTTCCAGTCTATTCTGAACACTTCACACCTCACAATAGTGTTTTTATGTCCAAAAGGTTGCACCGAGGTAGCTGGATGACTATGCTAAGCGACACGAGTGGGCGGCACAAACACGTGACCCATCTAGGAGTGATACTGCAGTGGCAGACAGGATGGCAGTTTGAAAAACTAGGCCGCAAACTGTACATAATGCAAAGAAAAAAAAAGAGGTGCAAGATGGAATTGTCCTTGGGCCCTCCCACCCACCCTTATGTTGTATAAACAGGAGATGCACACTTTAACAAAGCAATCATTTCAGCGCCAGGGTCTACCACACAACTGTGGCTGAAATGATTGGTTCGTTTGGGCTCCCACAAAACAAGCTGGCAATTAATCTGTCCCTGCACAAACTGGCTCCATGGAGGCAAGATGTCGTCCTCATCCTCCTCATCCACCAATTCCTCACCCTCTTCAGTGTTGTGTACATCCTCATCCTCACAGAGTATTAACTTGTCCCCACTGGAATCCACCACCACAGGTCCCTCTGTACGTTCTGGAGGCTGGTCTCCCTGGAAGAGTTGATAATTTCATCTTCTCCACATTTTGTGGAAGCAACCTCCTACGCCTTTCGCTGACAAGGTTCCCGGCTGCACTAAACACTCTTTCGGAGTACACACTGGAGGGGGGGCAACTCAGGTAAAATAGAGCCAGTTTGTACAGGGGCCTCCAAATTGCCTCTTTTTCCTGCCAGTACAGGTATGGACTGTCTGACATGCCTACTTGGATGCTGTCACCGATGTAATCCTCCACCATTCTGTCAATGGTGACAGTATCATATGTAGTGACAGTAGACATGTCAGAAATTGTTGCCAGGTCCTTCAGTCCGGACCAGATGTCCAAACTTGGTCCTACCTGCCCTGCATCACCGCCAGCGGGTTGCTTAGGATACCTAAGTTTTTTCCTGGCAGCCCCAGTTGCAGGAGAAAATGAAGAAGGAGCTGTTGACGTGTCACGTTCCACTTCAGCTGACAGTGTTTTCACCAGCAGGTCTTTGCACCTCTGCAGGCTTGTGTCGGCCGGAAAGAGAGACACCACATAGGCTTTAAACCTAGGATCGAGCACGGTGGCCAAAATGTAGTGGTCTGATTTCAACAGATTGACCACCCTGAAATCCTGGCAAAGCAAATGAAGGGCTTCATCCACAAGTCCCACATGCCGAGCGGAATCGCTCCGTCTTAGCTCCTCCTTCACTTTCTCCGGCTGCTTCTGCAAAAGCCTGATGAGGGGAATGACCTGACTCAAGCTGGCAGTGTCTGAACTGACTTCACGTGTGGCAAGTTCGAAGGGCTGGAGAACCTTGCACAACACGGAAATCATTCTCCACTGCGCTTGAGTCAGGTGCATACCCCCTCCTTTGCCTATGTCATAGGTGGATGTATAGGCTGGAATGGCCTTTTCCTGCTCCTCCATCCTCTGAAGCATATAGAGGGTTGAGTTCCACCGCGTCACAACCTCTTGCTTCAGGTGATGGCGGGGCAGGTTCAAGAGTGTTTGCTGGTGCTCCAGTCTTCGTCACGCAGTCGCTGAATGGCGAAAGTGGCCAGAAATTTTTCGGCCACCCAAAGTGTCTCCTGCACGCCCCTGTCGCTTTTCAGAAAATTCTGCACCACCAAGTTTATTGTGTGAGCAAAACATGGGACGTGCTGGAATTTGCCCAGATGTAATGCCCGCACAATATTGGTGGCGTTGTCAGATATCACAAATCCCCAGGAGAGTCTAAGTGGGGTAAGCCACTGGGCGATGATTTCCCTTAGTTTCTCTAAGAGGTTGTCGGCGGTGTACCTCTTACTGAAACCGGTGATACACAGCGTAGCCTGCCTTGGAACGAGCTGGCATTTCTGAGATGCTGCTACTGGTGACGCTGCTGCTGTTGCTGCGTAAGGTGATACATCTACCCAGTGGGCTGTCACAGTCATATAGTCCTTAGTCTGCCCTGTTCCACTTGTCCACATGTCCGTGGTTAAGTGGACATTGGGTACAACGGCATTTTTCAGGATACTGAGGACACTTTTTCTGACATTTCTGTACAGTCTCAGTATCGCCTGCCTAGTGAAGTGGAACCTAGACGGGATTTGGAACCGGGGACACACTACCTCCATCAATTGTCTAAATCCCACTGCACTAATGGCAGATACCGGACGCACGTCTAACACCAACATAGCAGTCAAGGCCTCAGTTATACGTTTTGCTTCAGGATGACTGCTGTCGTACTTCATCCTCCTCCTCGCTTTAGTAAAAGTAGTCGGGGTTCCTACTTCCTCTCTGGGATGATGAACGACTCCCAGCAGCAGCAACAGCAGCAGCGGCAGCAGGAGGCGTAGCAATGCAGGATACTCCGGAGGAATCCCGGATAGGAGAGTCAGTCATGCCAGTGACATGGCCTGCAGGACTACTTCCGATCCTGACTAAGGAGGAAATTGACGAGGAGGGAGTTGACGGTGTGGTTTGCAGGTGCTTGTATACAACAGGACAACGGGATTTAGGTGTCCCTGGACTGCTTACGGTCTTTGCCAAAGTTTCTGAACTTGACAGTAACTTTTTATGAACGCGCTGCAGGTGCCGTATAAGGGAGGATGTTCCTAGGTGGTTAACGTCCCTACCCCTACTTATTTCACCTTTACATATGGTACATATGGCAAGACAGTTGTTGTCCGGATTTGTATAGAAATATTGCCAGACCAAAGAGGTGGAATGTTTGGTCTTCTGCCCAGGCATGACCGTGATGGGCTTTTTCATCCCACGGACAACAACTGTCTCCCCCGGAGCCTGATTTAAACAAACCACATCACCATCAGAATCCTCCTCGCCAACTTCCTCCTCAGTGCCAGCTACACCAGTATCCTCATCCTGTTGTACTTCAACAGTGACATCTTCAATTTGCATATCAGCAAGTGGACTGTGGGTGCTCCTTTCAGCACTTGCAGGGGGCGTGCAAATGGTGGAAAGAGCCACCTCTTCCCGTTCAGTGCTGGGAAGGTCAGGCATCGCAACCGCCACCACACTTGGACTCTCCTTGGGGATTTGTGATATCTTCTTAGAACGCACAGTTCTTTGCTGTGCTTTTGCCAGCTTAACTCGTTTGATTTTTTTAGCGGGAGGAGAGCTTCCATCGTCATGTGAAGCTGAACCACTAGTCATGAACATACTAGTCATACTAGTATGACACACACTAGTCATAGGGAAAGACCTTAGCCGTTCCTTGCCTCCGTGTCATAAATGGCATATTGGCAAGTTTACGTTTGTCTTCAGATGATGTAAATGTTTTTTTTAAGGTCATTTTCCTGAACTTTGTCATTTGGGATTGTATGTGGCCTCTACTATGACATTGGGCATCGGCCTTGGCAGACGACGTTGATGGCATGTTATCGTCTATGTCATGACTAGTGGCAGCAGCTTCAGCACTATGAGGAAGTGGTTCTTGATCTTTCCCTATTTTATTTTTATCGGAGAAAGTTTTTTCCTCCATTTATGTTTTATCGATTTGATATATACGTGCGGCTAATGTGCACACAAACACAGAAAATATTTTTTTATTTTTGCTGGAGAGTAGTGCACTTTGTGTGTTACACCACCCTTTAAGAAATGAGCCAGCCGGCTCTTTACTTATGGGACACAGGCGCACGCTTGGCGCTGCTCCTTTGTTGATACACCTGCAGCCACAGTGCACACAATTCACAAACACAGAAAATATTTTTTTATTTTGTTTGGATTGTACTTTGGGGGTTACAGCACCCTTTAATGGTCAAGCCAGCCGGCCCTTTACTTATGACACAGGCGCACGCTTGGCACTACTTTGTTGATGCACGTGCGGCTACTGCGCACACAATTCACAAACACAGAAAATATTTTTTTATTTGGTTTGGAGTGTACTTTGGGGGTTACAGCACCCTTTAACGGTCAAGCCAGCCGGCCCTTTACTTATGACACAGGCGCACGCTTGGCACTACTTTGTTGATGCACGTGCGGCTACTGCGCACACAATTCACAAACACAGAAAATATTTTTTTATTTTGTTTGGAGTGTACTTTGGGGGTTACAGCACCCTTTAACGGACAAGCCAGCCGGCACTTTACTTATGGGACACAGGCGCACGCTTGGCGCTGCTCCTTTGTTGATGCACGTGCAGCCACAGTGCACACAATTCACAAACACAGAAAATATATTTTTTTTTTGTTTGGAGTGTACTTTGGGGGTAACAGCACCCTTTAACTGACAAGCCAGCCGGCCCTTTACTAATGGGACACAGGCGCACGCTTGGCGCTGCTCCTTTGTTGATGCACGTGCAGCCACAGTGCACACAATTCACAAACACAGAAAAAATAATTTTTTCTTTAGCACTTGGGGGGAGCACCCCTGATGGACAGAGCACCCCCTGGACAACACTACAGCACCCCTTTAGGACTGGGACACTGCACAAGACTTTGGAGTGGACCCAGCCCCTATGGACAACTGACTGCACAACACAGTCCAGCCAGCCGCTATGGACTTTGAAGTAGTGGACACAGCCCCTATGGACAACAGCAGTACAGCGCAGCACAGCGCAGCACAGCACAACACTACACTGCACTACACTACACTACACTACACTACACTGCCCAGCCAGCCCTAACTCCCACCCTCCCTCTTCACTGTCCACAGCCGAGTGAGAAAATAGCGCTGACGCGGGTACCTTATATAGGATCCAAAACCAGCGAGACCCGGAAGGCGGGATGATGACGTTTTGCCTCGATTTCAGATCCGAGTCAGGCGGGAAAAGTCGAGCCTGACTCGGATCGGCCTCGGATCGGGGGGGCTCGGGGGGGTTCGGATTTCTCACCCCTACTTAAGACACCTTATGCCACACACAGGAATGCCCCTTAAAACACATTATGCCAGACAAAGAAATACCCCTTAAAACACATTATGCCACACACAGGAATGCCCCTTAAAACACATTCTGGAAAACAATGAGTAATAACACTGCGCACATGGGATTGATGTAATAGGTGGGGTGTGCTGCATCTACAAAGAAGGGTGCCCTCCCTACTGTATATGTATAAGAAGTATGCTATGCAGCTAGATGGCCTGTCGTGTCAGCTCCGCAATTGACCAAAAAAAAGGGTTATTACAAAATTGTATAATGATGAAACTTTTATGCAATCAAATCTCAAGACACATTTACAAACCTGACCTGATAAACTGAAACTACATATCAGATCAGGTCAGGGGTAAATAGGGAGTGTTCAATGGTCGTGACTAAAAACAATAAACTGTAGGATACATGTTCAGAGTAGGAAACAAAAACAAATTAAAATTTAAATATAGCACTGGAGTCACTGTAGATTATAGTCCACCCCTGTATGTTTGATGTAAATAGAACGGTGATGCGCAGAATAGTATGAGTCAGTACTTGGAGAACTTCGGTGTGGAGCCGGAGCGGTGTCCCGCTACTCACCCCTCTAGCTGCTGTTAGTCCTTGTGATGCCACAGTGAAGCGTCCGTTGCCCGGGGTGATCAAGGTGGAATACGAGGTTGACCGGGGGGGGGGTCGAGAAGCAGGGACTCCAGACAAGGACACAGACGCTGATGGTGCGGACTGGAGCTGCGCCTGGTTGAAACACCCCTCACTGTCCACGGGATACCAGCTCTGTGTCCTCTGCCTGGGAAGGGAGTGTAACCGGTTTCGATGGTCAGGTCTCCACACATTATGCATTTTAAAACACATCATGCCACACAGTAATGCCCCTTAAAACACATTATGCCACACAGTAATGCCCCTTAACACACATTATGCCACACACAGTAATGCCCCTATAAAACACATGAAGTGTGTATATGACTCTTCTCTGACCAGCAGCTTCGACCCCCCCCCAATGTGTCCTTCTAGCAGCATCTCCCTGTGTCTCTCCATTCCCACCAGAGTAAACCCCCCATCCCTCTAGCAGCAGCTTCCTGTCCCTATGTCTCCTCTCCCACCAGAATCCAACCACCCCATCCCTATAGCAGCAGCTCCCTGCCCTGTGTCTCCTCTCCCACCATATTATACCCCCTCCCTTGTCGGTTGTTGCTAGATCCAACTTGCAGAAAGGACCTCTGATGTCACAACCACGTGACCGTCATGACAGGGCTGGACCGCTACCAGTGTTACTAGACACATGCGCATAGAGAGGAAATATAAACCGTGCCCAAAGTATGACGAGCAAACACTTTAGGCCCCTGTTCTAAACCTTGCCCCTCCCCTTTGGTCACCGGTCACATTGTTGTGATGTCAAAGGTCCTGTGAAGTATCTCGTTCTAGACCTAACCCCATTCTTATAACAGCAGCTCTGTCCTGTGTCTCCTCTCCCACCAGATGACCCCAATACTATAGCAGCAGCTCCCTGTCCTGTCTCCTCTCCCAGCAGATGATCCCCCCTTTCTTATAGCAGCAGCTCCCTGTCTTGTGTCTCCTCTCCCTGCAGATGATCCCCCCCTATAGCAGCAGCTCCCCGTCCTGTCTCCTCTCCCAGCAGATGATCCCCCACTATAGCAGCAGCTCCCTGTCCTGTCTCCTCTCCCAGCAGATGATCCCCCCTTTCTTATAGCAGCAGCTCCCTGTTCTGTGTCCCCTCTCCCAGCAGATGATCCCCCCCCATATAGCATCAGCTCCCTGTCTTGTGTCTCCTCTCCCTGCAGATGATCCCCCCCATATAGCAGCAGCTCCCTGTCCTGTCTCCTCTCCCAGCAGATCCCCCCATATAGCAGCAGCTCCCTGTCCTGTGTCTCCTCTCCCAGCAGATGATCCCCCCCCCCTATAGCAGCAGCTCCCTGTCCTGTGTCTACTCTCCCAGCAGATGATCCCCCCCCTATAGCAGCAGCTCCCCGTCCTGTCTCCTCTCCCAGCAGATGATCCCCCCCTCTATAGCAGCAGCTCCCCGCCTTGTCTCCTCTCCCAGCAGATTATTCCCCCCCCCCTATAGCAGCAGCTCCCTGTCCTGTCTCCTCTCCCAGCAGATGATCCCCCCTTTCCTATAGCAGCAGCTCCCTGTCCTGTCTCCTCTCCCAGCAGATGATTCCCCCCCCCTATAGCAGCAGCTCCCTGTCCTGTGTCTCCTCTCCCAGCAGATGATCCCCCCCCCTATAGCAGCAGCTCCCCGTCCTGTCTACTCTCCAAGCAGATGATCCCCCCCCCTATAGCAGCAGCTCCTTGTCCTGTCTCCTTTCCCAGCAGATGATTCCCCCCCCCATAGCAGCAGCTCCCTGTTCTATCTCCTCTCCCAGCAGATGATCCCCCCTATAGCAGCAGCTCCCTGTCCTGTTTCCTCTCCCAGCAGATGATTCGCCCCCCCCTATAGCAGCAGCTCCCCGTCCTGTCTCCTCTCCCAGCAGATGATCCCCCCCCTATAGCAGCAGCTCCCCGTCCTGTCTCCTCTCCCAGCAGATGATCCCCCTCCCCCTTCCCTATAGCACCAGCTCCCTGTCCTGTGTCAACCTCACTCATTCCCCCCACTCCTCCCCTGTATGTATGGTAGCAACTCCCACTGGTGCCTGATCGCCCAGTCTCTGCCAGCCCCACTCACCTTCTATGTCTTCTCGCATCCTGTCCCCTCCTGGCCCCAGCTTCTCTTCGCGCCGTTCGTGGCTCCTCAGCGGCAGCAACAGCATGACGTTTCAAACGTCATTCTGCAAAAGGAGCCGCCGGGACGTCACGCAGGCCACACCACGGTGAGTGAGAGGAGGGGCGGGCCGCTAGTGAACGAGGAGGAGGAGGAACAGTGATTGAGCTGGAGGGGAAGGCTGCTCGGCGTCACTGAGCGGACCGGCCCATTTGGCCATCGGCCCTTCTGGCATTTGCCAGAACTGCCCGATGGCCAGTCCGGCCTTGCAGGACTCGGTAAGCAGGATAACTTCTTAATAACTTCTGAGGCCTATGGCAGCGCGATAAGACCCCACAGATTTAACGCTACCAGCAGGTTAGATCTGAACATCAATTAGTACATATTGAGAAGCGGTATGTACTTGGATGTTCAGGTCTAATGAGCTCTTTGCACCCTTAACTCCTGTTGGTAAATAGACCCCTATTTAAGGTATATCCCACTGCAAATTGAAATCTCCCCAAAAGGTCACACAGAGCATTTGCATAGGACCATGTACCAAAATGAGACATATGACTCTTATTATGCGCCTGTTGGATGGGGAGTTGGGTATGAATTCCCGGTGGTCAGGATGCCGCTGGTCAGAATAGCGACAGCGGCATCAAAACAGTGAAAATCTCGAACAGCGGTGGGTAAGCAGGGCTGGCTCGAGGCATGTTCGACCAGTGCGGTTGAACAGGGGTGCCACCCCATAGAGGGCGTACCCCTCCCAACCATTCCCGATTTCAGCAGTGCCCCATTGTACCACCTGTGGGGCAAAGTGTCCCGTGAGTGGTTGGGTGATTGGGCACCTCCACCGCCGCAGCCGTGCAGCGGTACTGGCCCCGGGGAAGAGGAATCATCCATTCACTGCAGGAAGAGGGCTAGGGGCAGCCCAGCTACTGACGTAGTGCTGGGCTTGTCCACAACCTGACGTTAACGAGAGGCGTGCTGTATGGGCAGGCCCCCAAATACCGTCATTTAGGGGGCATGGCCTATGGTAATTAAGCCACACCCTCACATTTGGTTACGTGCTGCTAGGGGGCGACAGGTCCCGGTCCCGCACAGGGCACAGCTAACCCTGGAACTGGCCCTGTAGGTAAGTATACTACCACTAACCCCTACCCTAGCCCTAACCCTCACTCCCTGGTGCCTAAATATATCCTCCCCCCTAGTGCCTAAACCTAACCTCCCCCTCCCTGCACTCTACATCAAACCCTCCCTCCCGATGCCTAAACCTAACCTCCCCCGCTAGTGCCTAAGGCTAACCTCCCCCTCCCCGCACCCTAAACCTAACCCTCCATTAGTGTCTAACCCTAACCCTCCCCCTAGTTCCTAAACCTAACCCCCAAAACTTACCTTCAGGATGCCGGCGGTCGGGATACTGGAGCTAGGATCCCAACGCTGTTGGGATACTGAAGCCGGGATCCCGAGGCTGTCGGGATTCTGGTGCCGGTATTTAGACTATCGGGATCCCGCATGCCGGGATGCCGACTACATCCTGTTGGGTGGATCGGTGCAATTGTACAATACTAAATGTGATGTACTGTATATATCATATAACACATGTCCACATAAATAAGCCTCATTTTTCATTTGTTATGATGTTTTATAAATTATGTACATAAAATAAAGAACATGAAGGAACTGAACAGCTGGTATTAAGAATTCAGTGTTTTCTTTCTTACCCTTTTCTCCATAGAGGAATAATAGAGAAGCTTTAGAAATGTCTGTGGAATAGTAATACTGTATATAGCACAGTATTCGGTGCCACTAAATAAGCTGCAATATTACTGCCTGCATTACATATTTTAATAAGATTCAAAACCTACAGGACTAAGACAATTTGTGCATTATCTATGACTGCTGTCATTGCCGCATTATTGAAGTGTCACTTCTCATTACAGCAGCCATACGTGTAAATGCTAAGAAATGTTATTAATTATTTTGTTGTTTAGAATGTATAATAAAGAATGTTTAAGCAGATAGATTGTTGAAGTTGGACAGGTAAACAGATATGGATGGATGATCGAAACTACAGATCGTGTTAATTAATGTCATGGAACAATAACAATAATCTGTAGAGTTTCATAAGACTTAGAAATGCTTTTACAAGACATGTTAAGTACTACTGTAAGTTGTTTTCAAAATCTTTTTTATAGATCTATTTTCAATTACTGGTAGTTAAAATAAATAGTGTAAATGTATTAGTATATCAGTGCAGCTCCATGACTGCTGCTATCATTCATTCTCCTTTGAAAGTAGGAAACTGCCTGTCTTCATGAGGAACCACTTGTTGGGCTGGCCAGGCACTCACCTTCCCTAGTAAACATTGCAATATTGCAGCTACTTTCAGGCAAGTGTCACAGCATGTGACAAAACTAGTGATGCACCACAATAAACTAAAATTGATTTGATCATTACTGAACTTGTAAATGCAGTTTAAAGATAAGTGAAGTTCACCTCTGGCAGTCAATATTAGTGTATATATACAATTTTAGTTTTCCTTCCCAGTTGTGCACAACTTGCAACATCAAAGTATAATAGTAAAGTCCTATCTTTTCTATCTAATAAGTTGTTTTTCCAGTGATCTTAAGTTGCACATCTATCTATCTATCTATCTATCTATCTATCTATCTATCTATCTATCTAATCTATCATTAACACAAATAAAATATACTGTAACAGAACCAGAATTTCTAAGATAAACAACCAAAAATAAACCTTTTAATGTGTCCAAATTGTTATTCTTTGGTCCACTGCCTGGACTGGGGTTTTTTGTGGTACTTGTAATGCTAAGGGCCAGATTTAAATAACCATGGGTTAAGTGCCCGGGACTATTCAACTGCAGCCTGCGGTGACCCTGCAGGCTGCACTTACTGTACCGTGGATTTCTGTTCTCACCCTCCTGAGATGCAAACCGAAATCTGCGGTCAGTAGGACTTTCTGCCCTTACCACAGCCACTGCAAGTGCGTTAAACCATAGCTTCAGACACTTAACCTGGAGTCAATGGGTTAATGCGTGTTAGCCACAGGGCTTACCACACAAGCAAATGGGCTTGTAATTTAATAGCTCTGGGAGTTAAAGACGGACCTTCAAGCCCAAGGTAAGCACCGCTGCTAATTGAATCCAACCCCTAACTTTAAAAAAGTACTTAACGCTAGCGGATGTCCTCTTCATCTTCCAATTTTTTTCTCCTATCTATTCCCTTGTGTGTTTCCTTTTCCGTTTGTCTACCCCTCTCTGTCCTGTCTGCCCCCTAAGTCTCATTCTCTCCGGGCCGGATTAAGGCTTGTGGGGGCCCTGGGGCAACTAAGTTATAGGGGCCCCACCAAGCCACATGGAGCCTACTCTCCCTCCCCCTCCACGCGGAGCCTACCCCTATCCCTCCTGAATACTTAACTTCTGGCTCTGTGTTGTGAATGCAGCAGCAAAGTCAGTGCTGCTGCATAGAGCGCAGAGCGGCTACTGAGGCCCGACAACAGTGATCAGCGACACGGACATGATGTGTCACGTGATGCTGATGAGGGGACCTGGGAGCCGCTCTGCGCTCTATGCCGCAGCGCTGACTGTGCTGTTGCATTCAGAACACAGGGCCTGATTCAGAGCCGCTCGTAAGCGTCCGCTCGTTCGCTCCGAGCGATGTTCGCACATCTGCGCATGCGTATGGGTCACAATGCGCATGCACCAACCAGTCATTGTGGTCGGAAATGAAGCGCTCGCAAAATAGCGAGTGCCTGCTAATTTGAGTGACAGGATGAGGCGTTTGTGAGTGGTAACAGGGGAAGGTGCTTGAAAACGGGGAGTGGAGATCCGAACGCAGGCGTGCCAAACGGTCAAAACGGGCGTTTTAAGGGTGTGCATAATTAACAAAGCAGCGTCATCGACCACGTCACTTGGTTGTTTCTTAGCCTGAACTGTTCGCATGATTGCGGTAGGAAAATCCAACCACAAGCACTGCGAGCAGTTCAGACGCCTTTCGATGTACTCGATTAATCTAATAAATAGCGGAGATGACGTAGGATGCGAGCGGCCAGGGGCGTCTTTACAAAATAGCAAGCGCATGTTTCGTTCGCTCGCTCAGACATAGAGGCGTCAACAGACCGCAAAGAGCGAGCACTCACTTTAAATAGCCGGCCCCTTTTTCTGAACGAGCGAGCGCAAATAGCGTCCGGCTCTGAATCAGGCCCCATCCGGGAACAGGGTCCACATACACATACTGTATATACACATAAACACATACATACACAAAAACACATAAACACATACATACACATATATACACATAAACACATATATACACAAAAACACATATATATACACACAACATATAAACACATACATACACATATATACACATAAACAAATGCATACACATATATACACAAAAACATATATATACATAAATACATATACACAACATATATACACATAAACACATATGCACAACATATGTACACAAAAACACATATACACAACATATATACACATAAACACATACATACACCTATATAAACAATAAAACACATATACACTTACATTTTATGCAGCTGCTGTTCCCTTCATTAGGCTCCGCCCCTCGTGTCGTAATCCAGCAATTCGCGGGTCATATGGGGACGGGGGTTACCGTATTGGCTCCGCGCCCACTTCGGTCACGATCATAGTTGCCAAGTCCGCTTATAATAAGCGGAATTGGGCCTCTTAATTTACCCGAGTTGCTTGTTTTTTAATGGTTGCTTGTTGCTTGTTTTTGGGCTTGTTTTTTTAAGGTAGCTTGTTTTTGGGCTTGGTTTTTTTTTGTGCATTGTTGAGGCACCACTGGAGGTTAGTGTGTGTGTGTGTGTGTGTGGGTGTGTGTGTAGTGACTGAGGGAGGGGGGAAGGTTGTGTCTAGGGAATAGAGAGCAGTAGCCAGTGGACAGGGTGAAGTTGGAGGGGGCAGGCAAGAGGGAGAGGTATCTTAGATGATGGAAATGAGGCAGGTACCTCTGGGTGAGTTAAAAACTACTGAGCTGTTAAGAGAGGGGATAATGGCATTAGACAGGTGACAGGAATGAAGGAGTGGTGAGAGGAATGGTGAGTCAGGTAAAGGAAACGTGGCACACACTAGATGATATGTCACCCGATCCTGCTGATCGGGCCGACGTATTGTCCACATCGGCCAGTGTGTACCCACTATGCACAACCCTGCGCACTCCCACGGGTCATCCATCGGGGTCGTTCCATTGGCCTGCATGTAGGGTAGATGGAACGACCCAGATGCCGACGCTTACATAGTGGATGGAGCCGGTGTCCGACATATCGGGTGTTCGGTCACTGCATTGCTCAGTATGTTTCGACCACCCGATATATATTGCGTGGTCGGGAGTCGCATTTCTGGGTACACATATCGGCAAGTGTGTACCCAGCTGAAGACTGGCAAGGGAATGAGGTATGAAAAGAGGGAGGAGGTAAAAATATGGAGGCTGGGGTAGAGGGAGAAAAGCATTATAGGCAGATAATGCATACACTAAAATATATTTAGATTAGTGAAGGGGGGAATAAAGGAAGTTAGGCAGGTAGAGAGTGAGGACAAAGAGACACCCCCATAAATTGGGCTTTTTATTGGGCTTTTTATGATTGGTTTGGGCTTGTTCTTTACTTATTGGTTGCTTATATTTTCATTTCAGAGTTGGCAACACTGGCCACGATAGCAGCAGGGAAAGTTGCTCCATCAGCATGAGCTAATGGTGGGGGCCCTCTGTGTGTGAGGGCCCCAGGATGACCGCCCCTGAATCCGGCCCTGCATTCTCTCCTTCCCCTCGTTGACCCATTATCTTTCCTACCCCTCGCTGCCCCAGTCTCTTTCTTTACTGACCAATAGTCTCTTTCTCTTCTACCCCCTCCTTCTGTCCTGCCTTCAGTGTCTTTCCCTCCTGCTTTTTGTCTTGCTCTCCTTCTGCTTCTCTTCCACTTACCTGTACATCACTGTTACCAGTGGAGCATCATCGGCCAGATAGGTGCCCATCTGTCCTAATGTGCAGCACATGCAAGCGGCTGGCAGATGACAGTAGCAGCTACAAGGGCCATGCACGTAAAATCCGGTGAGAATGCATGCGCCGAAATGCTTTACAATGCAATGACCAAATTTAAATTAGTGACCATCCTTAATATGTAGTTACCCTCATAGAGGGGTATTCAATATGAAACGTAAACTTCGCTGTCGAAGTTTACGTTTCATATCGGAGCTTTTACCTGGGATAAAGTATCGGGCGCGCGACCGCTTGTCCCCGTATTCAATATGAAACCTACGAAAACGGGAGCCTGCGAAGTGGGATTTGCGTTGAATTACGAAATTTTCCTTTAAAAAAATTGTAGGACCCCCCTAAAGCTGTAAAAACATGGGGGATCACTATGGGTACCCCCGTTTTTAGCCTGTAAATGAAAGTCGGGGATTTAAATAGCTGCGGCAGGTGTTTTTTTCCCGACATTGACGAAGTGATGCAGAAGAGCACTTAGGGGTTTTTTTTTCGTTTCTTTAAGTGGTCCCATCAAATTTGGGGTACATGATAATGGGTACTAGCATATTTTTATGTCCCTAAAGTAATTTTTTTTTAATTCTGCAACTGTGCACCTGCCGCTAATAATCTATTCTAGAAAACACCTGCCGCATACTTGCAGAATAGCCCTGAACCTATTTCCCTATTGTTAAACAATTTTTTCCCATTTTTTTTTTTCACCCCAATTTTTTAATTAATTTTTTGGGATGTCCCTATTTTTTTTTTTGACACAGTTATTTTTAAAATGTCATTCCCAGGGGTGCAGGCTATTTTTTTTAAGCCTGCACCCCTAAACCCCTATTCTGCACTTTTTTTCGCCACCTATTCAGTGGTGAAAAGTTATCCCCGTTTTTTTTCAAAGACTTTTCGAACCTGCAAAAAGTCTTTGAAATTGAATACAGTGTAAAACTAAAACCTGCGATAATGACGTCATAGGTGCGATATTAACGCAAAAAACGGACTTATCGCTCCATATTGAATTCCCCTAATAGTCTTTTGTTTCCACTGTACAGCTGCATCTAGTTATTTGTATACTAAAATTAATCTCAATACCTGTTCATAGAGAATAAGGGCCTGATTCTGAGTCAGAAGCAATGGCGTCTGTGTTTGCATCTTTCTGTACACCAGGGAAGGGCCTGTAGTGGTATTAGTATAAAGTCACACAGGTGTACTGTACACCAGGGAAGGGCCTGTAGTGGTATTAGCATAAAGTCACACAGATGTACTGCACACCAGGGAAGGGACTGTAGTGGTATTAGCATAAGGTCACGCAGATCTACTGTACACCAGGGAAGGGCCTGTAGTGGTATTAGCATAAAGTCACACAGATGTACTGCACACCAGGGAAGGGACTGTAGTGGTATTAGCATAAGGTCACGCAGATCTACTGTACACCAGGGAAGGGCCTGTAATGGTATTAGCATAAAGTCACACGGATGTACTGTACACCAGGGAAGGGCCTGCAGTGGTATTAGCATAAAGTCGCACAGATTGACTGTACACCAGGGAAGTGCCTGTAGTGGTATTAGCATAAAGTTGCAGAGGTGTACACAAGGGTCGGGCCTGTAGTGGTATTAGCATAAAGTAACACAGGTGTACTGTACACCAGGGAATGGTCTGTAGTAGTATTAGTATAACGTTTCACAGATGTACTGTACACTAGGGAAGGACCTGTAGTGGCATTAGCAGAAAGTCGCACAGATGTACTGTACACCAGGGAAGGGCCTGTAGTCGTATTAGCATAAAAATAAGACAGATTTGTGTGAACAATAAGGGCCTGATTCTGAGTCAGCTGCAGTGACATCTCTGCGACTATATGCTAATACCACTACAGGCCCTTATCTGGTGTACATCTGTGCAACTTTATACTAATACCACTACAGGCCCTTCCCTGGTGAACATCTGTGCGACTTTATGCTAATACCACTACAGGCCCGTCTCTGGTGTACATCTGTGCGACTTTATGCTAATACCACTACAGGCCCTTCCCTGGTGTACATCTGTGCGACTTTTTGCTAATACCACTACAGGCCTTTCCCTGGTGTACATCTGTGCGACTTTATGCTAATACCACTACAGGCCCGTCTCTGGTGTACATCTGTGCGACTTTATGCTAATACCACTACAGACCCTTCTTTGGTGTACATCTGTGCGACTTTATGCTAATACCACTACTGGCCCTTCCCTGGTGTACATCTGTGCGACTTTGTGCTAATACCACTACAGGCCCTACTCTGGTGTACATCTGTGTGACTTTATGTTAATATCACTACAGGCCCTTCTCTGGTGTACATCTGTGTGACTTTATGCTAATACCACTATAGGCCCTTCTCTGGTGTACATCTGTGCAACTTTATGCTAATATAACTACAGGCCCTTCCCTGGTGTACAGTACATCTGTGCGACTTTCTGATAATACCACTACAGGCCCTTCCCTGGTGTACAGTACATCTGTGAAACTTTATGCTAATACTACTACAGACCATTCCCTGGTGTACAGTACACCTGTGTTACTTTATGCTAATACCACTACAGGCCCGACCCTTGTGTACACCTCTGCAACTTTATGCTAATACCACTACAGGCACTTCCCTGGTGTACAGTCAATCTGCGACTTTATGCTAATACCACTACTGGCACTTCCCTGGTGTACAGTCAATCTGTGCGACTTTATGCTAATACCACTGCAGGCCCTTCCCGGGTGTACAGTACATCTGTGTGACTTTATGCTAATACCATTACAGCCCCTTCGCTGGTGTACAGTACATCTGTGTGACTTTATGCTAATACCATTACAGGCCCTTCCCTGGTGTACAGCACATCCGTGTGACTTTATGCTAATACCACTACAGGCCCTTCCCTGGTGTAGACCTCTGTGACCTTATGCTAATACCACTACAGGCCCTTCCCTGGTGTACAGTACATCTGTGCGACTTTATGCTAATACCACTGCAGGCCCTTCCCGGGTGTACAGTACATCTGTGTGACTTTATGCTAATACCATTACAGCCCCTTCGCTGGTGTACAGTACATCTGTGTGACTTTATGCTAATACCATTACAGGCCCTTCCCTGGTGTACAGCACATCCGTGTGACTTTATGCTAATACCACTACAGGCCCTTCCCTGGTGTAGACCTCTGTGACTTTATGCTAATACCACTACAGGCCCTTCCCTGGTGTACAGTACATCTGTGTGACTTTATGCTAATACCATTACAGCCCCTTCGCTGGTGTACAGTACATCTGTGTGACTTTATGCTAATACCATTACAGGCCCTTCCCTGGTGTACAGCATATCCATGTGACTTTATGCTAATACCACTACAGGCCCTTCCCTGGTGTACAGCACATCCATGTGACTATATGCTAATACCACTACAGGCCCTTCCCTGGTGTATACCTCTTCAACTTTTTGCTATTACCACTACAGGCCCTTCCCAGGTGTAAAGTACATGCAAGAGAGAGGGGGGGGGCGCTGTCCCTTAGCTTGCCAGGGGCTCTCAGACCCCTAGATACGCCCCTGATTGAAAGTAAACCAAAACCTTCTTTCTATATCCCCTATTTAATATAGTCATTTTGCTTATTCTAGCTCCTTACAAGTGTTTGTTAATTTGTCAGCATATCTTCTCCATTTATGCCACTTTTTGAAATTAACAGAATTAACATTCATATATGTTTCCATCTTATAGCTATAGTTTATCTTATTTATTATTAAATATACTTGTGGTATTTGATCCTGCTTGCAAAATTTTGCAATAGTTATTTTAGTAGCAGTAAAAATATGATTTAATATATATCTATTAAAATTATCTATGGAAGATGAGAATATGTGCAAGAAACCCATTTGAGGGGTTATGTTAATTTTAATTTCCAAGTCCTCATAAATCAGTTTTTCTATTTCTACCCACAAAGATCTTAACTTATTTATGACCACTTTGTCTCCATTCCTGTTGTATTAATTAGCTTTCTTTAGAAGTTTTAAGGGAATGTGTTATCTTCCATGAATCTAAGAACTTTAGTCCCTCTTCTTCTGTTGTTAAGATTCTTGTTGTGCCTCCATGATTTACTATTAACTTCACTGGAAAGCCCCATCTATATGGAATGTTTGCTTGTCGAAGAGCACTTGTTACTTGAGATAATGAGCGTCTCTTTGATAAAGTTGCTGCGGATAAGTCTCCATATATCAGCACATTTCCCAAAATTCTTGACACCTTTGTCTCTTCTCTTGCCGCTTTCAGAATCTGTTCTTTTGTTTGATAGTAATGCAGTCTCAATATTATGTCCCTTGGTGCTGTCTCAGGTGCTCTCTTTGCTTTTGGTACTCGGTGTATTCGATCTATCATAAGCCGAGATCTTGGAATATCTGGGAGTAATTTCTGAAATACTGTATATCTACCACCTGTTTCTCAAGCTCAGATGTAAATTTTCATTAATTCCTCGTATTTGAGATTATTTCTCCTCCCTCTATCTTCCAAATTAGCAACTTTGTCTCTCAAAAAAGACAGTTCATCCTGAGTAGTTTTATGACCATTACAAGGTCATTATAGGAATTAACCACTTCTTCCATTCTTTTTTCTAGCTGATCCGTTCTATCGCCCAGCGTTGTGAGTTATTTTGTTAATTTTCTCAATGTAGAGGTGACTTCGCCGGATATATCTTTTTTTAAATCCGTAACTAGTTTCAGCATTTTATGTAAAGTTATAGGTTCATCCATATTCTGTTCCTCATCAATAACAGGTGATGTTGCTTTTGCCATATATGGAGAGGAGGACTGGGACTGAGGCAAAGTTGATGAGCGATCTTTCTGCTTACTTGGAGGGGTTCCTGCATTTGTTTAAAAAAGTTTACTGTGGGATTTGCTATATTTTTAAACTTTTTTGGAGGCATCTTTTGTTTTGTTGCAGGTATAGATTAATAGCATTTATCATCTTTTCTCTATCTTTCCCTTTCTCCCAAACTCTCTTGCTCTGTTTAATCACTTCTGATTTTAGGAAAACAAAGCATATTAATTAGTTTAAAATAGATGGTGGTAGGGCAGCCACATATAAATTTTTATGTCATTTTATTAAGTTTCAATCAGCATATCCTGATAACACCTGGTCTTTATTGGATTCCTAGCACATATTCATAGGCACCTCTATAGCGCTAGTACCCTTGGGCTCCCACCTTATGGTCTTCCTTAAGTACTGTCGTGCATAAAGGAGAGTGTAAGCAGAGGGGCAAACAGTCCTCTATCTAGACTTTTATCTCCCAGCTCATGTACACAGGGCGTTTTACTCACTCTCCTGCAGGTGCTGCTCCTCCGTCTAGGCTCCAATCCAGCCCCAAGTCCTCTCCCCACAATGCTGCCTCGCCGCTAGGTCTCCACACATATGCCACCAAGGACCGCTAGCCCCTCCCCCAGGTCTCCTCTCCTCCGGGTGGAACACGCTGCGTCCGTCTCGCCTAGCATGCACCTCCTCCCTCCGGGTCCACTTCGACCCCCACCACTTAAACTGGTCTCCGGGTGGGTGTGCAGCACAATCACACCCAAACCTCTCAGCGGGTCCTCCGTCCAGGTAGCCCAGGAGTCACCGTACTCAGCTCCCGCACTTGCGGCTTGTCTCCGGGGTCGGCTCCTGCAGCAGCAGGGGTGAGTCCAGTGAGGCTTGACATGCTGCTAGCACCTTGCATGGTGTCCAAGCCATGCCCCCTGAACATGCAGGGTGCTAGAATGAACACTATCATTTTTCCTACTGACGTCAATACGAAAAGAGTTTTGACGTGACACACAAAAGAGCCACATAAAGTTATCCATGAGAAAAACAGTCTTCAGTTCTCCAGCCACGTTAAGTGTCTGTCGCTGTGCTTTATTTATTGTCATGCCAAAGCAGACTCTTACCATGAATTGGACTCGTTTGCAATCAAAGAATAATTTTTCACATAAATGAAACAGGAACGTTAAAACGGGGAAAACTGTAATTTTGTATCAGTAAATAGGGCTTGCATCAATTTTTCTGGAGAAACTTGATAATACCTATCAATCATGGTATAAAATAAAATCCATTGTTGTGACTATCGACAAAAGTTTTCGGACGCCTGACCATTACACCAACAGGGACTGTAATGACATTGTATTCAAATACATATACCGTATATACTCGAGTATAAGCCGAGTTTTTCAGCACAAAAAATGTGCTGAAAAAGTACCCCCTCGGCTTATACTCGAGTCAAGTGTAGCGCTGACCGGACGGAGTTCGGTCAGCGCTACACACTGCCAAACACACAGCCGCCGGAGCCGGCAGCTGCGTGTTTGGTGTAATCAGCAGCCGCTGAGAGTCTGTCAGACTCTCAGCGGCTGCTGCTGCTCCCACTGCGGGAGCCATCTTCCGGCTCCCGCAGTGGGTGATGGGAGACACGTCGTCATGACGACGTCTCTCCCATGCAAAGCGGCTGGAGGAGCGGACAGCGGCGGGACCAGGAGCGGGAGTTTAAGGTAAGTGTTTATTTTTTATTCTTTTCATGTCTCTCTCTACTATGGGGGGGGACTACAGGGGGCACTACCAGGGGGCGATGACTACAGGGGGCACTACCAGGGGGCGATTACTACAGGGGGCACTACCAAGGGGCATTATCAGGGGGCGATTACTACAGGGGGCACTAAAAGGGGGGATTACCACTGGGGGAACTACAAGGGGGGATTACTACAGGGGGCACTACCAGGGGGGATTACTACAGGGGGGGATTACTACAGGGGGCACTAAAAGGGGGGATTACCACTGGGGGAACTACCAGGGGAGGATTACTACAGGGGGCACTACCAGTGGGGGATTACTACAGGGGGCACTAAAAGGGGGGATTACTACTGGGGGTACTACCAGGGGGGGATTACTACTGGAGGCACTGAAAGGGGGGATTACCACTGGGGGCACTACCAGGAGGGATTACTACTGGGGGCACTACCAGCTGCCATTTCCCACACTAGGCTTATACTCGAGTCAGTAAGTTTTCCCAGTTTTTTGGGGTAAAAGTAGGTACCTCGGCTTATATTCGGGTTGACTTATACTCGAGTATATACGGTACTTTAATATAGAGTTGGTCCCCCTTTTGCAGATATAACAGCTTACACTCTTCTTGGAAGGTTTTCCACAAGATTTTGGAGTGTTTCTGTGGGAATTTGTGCACATTCGTTCTGTAGAGCATTTATGAGGTCAGGCACTGATGTTGGACGAGAAGGCCTGGCTCGCAATCTCCAGTCCAGTTCATCCCAAAGGTGCTTGATCAGGTTGAGGTCAGGGCTTTGTGCGTGCCAGTCACGTTCTTCCACACCAAACTTCTCAAACCATGTATTTATAGTCCTTGCTTTGTGTACTGGGGCACAGTCATGTTATAGAAAAGGGCCTTCCCCAAATTGTTGCCATAAAGTTGTAGTATAGCATTATCCAAAATGTCTTTGTATGCTGAAGCATTAAGATTGCCCTTAACTGGAGATAAGGGACCTAGCCCAAACCCTGAAAAACAGCCCCATACTATTATCCCTCCTCCATCAAACTTCACAGTTGGTATAATGCAGTCAGGCAGATAACGGTCTCCCGGCATCAGCCAAACCCAAATTTGCCCATCTGACTGCCAAACAGAGAAGTGTGATTTGTCACTCCACAGAACACGTTTCCACTGCTCCACAGTCCAGTGTCTGTGTGCTTTACACTACTCCATCCGACTCTTAGCATTGGACTTGGTGATGTGAGGCTTGCATGCAGCTGCTCGGCCATGGAAACACATTCCATTAAGCTCCAGCTGCAGTTTTTGTGCTTCCATTAATGCCAATGGAAGTTTGGAGCTCTTCAGCTATGGAATTAGCAGAGTGGTGGCGATTTTTACGCACCATGCGCCTTAGCAGTCGTTGACCCCACTCTGTGATTTTATGTGGTCTTCTGCTTCATCTTTGAGTTGCTGTTGTTCCTAAATGCTTCCACTTTCTAATATTATCACTTACAGTTGACTGTGGAATATCCAGCAGGGATGAAATTTCACTAACCGTGTTATTGAAAAGGTGACATCCTATCACAGTACCATGCTTGAAGTCACTGAGCTCTTCAGAACGACCCACTTTATATCATAAATGTTTGCATTAGAAACTGCATGGCTAGGTGCTTGATTTTATACACTTGTGTCAACGGGTTTTATACTGATTAGGGGTGTGCACCGGCCACTTTTCGTGTTTTGTGTTTTGGTTTTGGATCTGGATCTTTCTTCGTGTTTTGGATCTGGATTGGTTTTGCCAAAACCACCCTTCCGTGTTTTGGGTTCTGGGTTTTGTGTTTTGGATCTGTATTTTTTTTTTAAAAAGCATAAAAACAGCTAAAATCACAAAATGTGTTGATTTTTCTGCTCCTATGCTATTATTAACCTCAAAAACCTTAATTTCCACTCATTTCCAGTCTATTCTGAACACCTCACAATAGTGTTTTTATGTCCAAAAGGTTCCACCTAGGTAGATGGATGACTATGCTAAGCGACACGAGTGGGCGGCACAAACACGTGGCCCATCTAGGAGTGACACTGCAGTGGCAGACAGGATGGAAGTTTGAAAAACTAGGCCCCAAACAGTACATAATTCAAAGAAAAAAAAGAGGTGCAAGATGGAATTGTCCTTGGGCCTTCCCACCCACCCTTATGTTGTATAAACAGGACATGCACACTTTAACAAACCAATCATTTCAGCCCCAGGGTCTGCCACACGACTGTGGCTGAAATGATTGGTTCGTTTGGGCCCCCACAAAACAAGCTGGCAATTAATCTGTCCCTGCACAAACTGGCTCTACGGAGGCAAGATGTCGTCCTCATCCTCATCCACCAATTCCTCACCCTCTTCAGTGTTGTGTACATCCTCCTCCTCACAGAGAATTAATTCGTCCCCGCTGGAATCCACAACCACATGTCCCTCTGTACGTTCTGGAGGCTGGTCTCCCTGGAAGAGTTGATAATTCATTTTATGAACATCATCTTCTCCACATTTTGTGGAAGCAACCTCCTACGCCTTTCGCTGACAAGGTTCCCAGCTGCACTAAACACTCTTTCGGAGTACACACTGGAGGGGGGGCAACTCAGGTAAAATAGAGCCAGTTTGTACAGGGATCTCCAAATTGCTTCTTTTTCCTGCCAGTACAGGTACGGACTGTCTGACATGCCTACTTGGATGCTGTCACCGATGTAATCCTTTAACAGACAGACGCACGCTTGTCGCTGCTGCTTTAAGGATGCAGGTGCGGCTACAGCCCACACATTTCACAAAGACAGAAAAAAAAGAAGAATTTTTTTATTGTTTGTGGAGCGCACTTTGAGGGTTACACCACCCTTTAACAGACAGACGCACCATGTCGCTGCTGCTTTGAGGATGCAAGTGCGGCTACAGCCCACACAATTCACAAAGACAGAAAAAAAAAGAAGAATTTTTTTATTGTGTGTGGAGAGCACTTTGAGGGTTACACCACCCTTTAACAGACAGCCGCACGCTTGTCACTGCTGCTTTGAGGACAGTATCATATGCAGTGACAGTAGACTTGTCAGAAATTGTTGGCACGTCCTTCAGTCCGGACCAGATGTCCAAACTGGCCCTTGACTTATGACACAGGCGCATGCTTGGCTCTGCTACTGTGTTGATGCACGTGCGGCTACATCGCACACAAGTCACAAACACATAAAAAAAAATAGTTTTTTATTTTTTGGAGCACTTCGAGGGTTACACCACCCTTTAACAGACAGAAGCACGCTTGTCGCTGCTGCTTTAAGGATGCAGATGCGGCTACAGCCCACACATTTCACAAAGACAGAAAAAAAAAGAAGAATATTTTTATTGTTTGTGGAGCGCACTTTGAGGGTTACACCACCCTTTAACAGACAGACGCACGCTTGTCGCTGCTGCTTTGAGGATGCAAGTGCAGCTACAGCCCACACAATTCACAAAGACAGAAAAAAAAAGAAGAATATTTTTATTGTTTGTGGAGCACACTTTGAGGGTTACACCACCCTTTAACAGACAGACGCACGCTTGTCGCTGCTGCTTTAAGGATGCAGGTGCGGCTACAGCCCACACATTTCACAAAGACAGAAAAAAAAGAAGAATTTGTTTATTGTTTGTGGAGCGCACTTTGAGGGTTACACCACCCTTTAACAGACAGATGCACGCTTGTCGCTGCTGCTTTGAGGATGCAGGTGGAATCTAGATGGGATTTGGAACCGGGGACACACTACCTCCATCAATTGTCTAAATCCCACTGCACTAATGGCGGATACCGGACACACGTCTAACACCAACATAGCAGTCAAGGCCTCAGTTATACATTTTGCTTCAGAATGACTGCTGTCGTACTTCATCCTCATCGCTAGGGACTGTTGGAGGGTCAATTGTTTAGTAAAAGTAGTGGTGTTCCTACTTCCTCTCTGGGATTATGAACAACTCCCAGCAGCAGCAACAGCACTAGGAGGAAGTGGTTCTTGGTCTTTCCCTATTTTATTTTTATCGGAGAAAGTTTGGTCCTCCATTTATGTTATATTGATATATACGTGCGGCTAAGGCGCACACAAACACAGAAAATATTTTTTTTATTTTTGCTGGAGAGTAGTGCACTTTGTGAGTTACACCACCCTTTAAGAAATGAGCCAGCCGGCTCTTTACTTATGGGATACAGGCGCACGCTTGGCGCTGCTCCTTTGTTGATGCACGTGCAGCCACAGTGCACACAATTCACAAACACAGAAAATATTTTTTTATTTGGTTTGGACTGGAGTGTACTTTGGAGGTTACAGCACCCTTTAACGGTCAAGCCAGCCGGCCCTTTACTTATGACACAGGCGCACGCTTGGTACTACTTTGTTGATGCACGTGCGGCTACTGCGCACACAATTCACAAACACAGAAAATATTTTTTTATTTGGTTTGGACTGGAGTGTAATTTGGGGGTTACAGCACCCTTTAACGGTCAAGCCAGCCGGCCCTTTACTTATGACACAGGCGCACACTTGGCACTACTTTGTTGATGCACGTGCTGCTACTGCGCACACAATTCACAAACACAGAAAAAATATTTTTTTATTTGGTTTGGAGTGTACTTTGGGGGTTACAGCACCCTTTAACGGTCAAGCCAGCCGGCCCTTTACTTATGACACAGGCGCACGCTTGGCACTACTTTGTTGATGCACGTGCGGCTACTGCGCACACAATTCACAAACACAGAAAAAATAAAAAAAATTTAGCACTTGGGGGGAGCACCCCTGATGGACAGAGCACCCCCTGGACAACACTACAGCACCCCTTTAGGACTGGGACACTGCACAGGACTTTGGAGTGGACACAGCCCCTATGGAGAACTGACTGCACAACACAGTCCAGCCAGCCCCTATGGACTTTGAAGTAGTGGACACAGCCCCTATTAACAACAGCAGCACAACACAGCCAGCCCCTATGGACTTTGAAGTAGTGGACACAGCCCCTATGGACAACAGCAGCACAGCGCAGCACAGCACAACACTACTCTGCACTACACAGCCCAGCCAGCCCTAACTCCCACCCTCCCTCTTCACTGTCCACAGCCGAGTGAGAAAATGGCGCCGACGCGGGTACCTTATATAGGATCCAAAACCCGCGAGACCCGGAAGGCGGGATGATGACGTTTTGCCTCGATTTCAGATCCGAGTCAGGCGGGAAAAGTCGAGCCTGACTCGGATCTGCCTCGGATGGGGGGGGCTCTGGGGGGTTCGGATTTCAGAAATCCGAACCCGCTCACCCCTAATATTGATACACTTCAATTCCATAATTAACAGGTGTGGCCAAATACTTATGTCCATATAGTTCATCTTTAGCGGTTTAGGCAGCGTAAGCCAAGAAAGTGCTCAGACATCAGTTTTTCATTGACATGCTTCACTAAAATCGTCACTGCTCAGCTCCCCTTTGTCATACATTAATGTTTCCTACACCTCAACCTTCTTCCACAAATGCTCTATAGAATAGTGAAAACTGCATCTGAAGATGGTGGTAGCCCGCTGTAGCCTATGGACTATGGCATGTCCATGGCATAATTAGCCACATGGGGGCGGGGCCACAATAACCGGTGATTACTGCAATCCCCGGAGCATCCTGAGGATGCTCAGGGGAGCTGTAAGAGCAGCGGTGTGACCATCTGAAGCATCCTAAGGATGCTCCAGGTAGCACTGTTGCATAGATTCTGGCTGCAGTGTGCCATTCTAGGCACCCTGCTAGCCAAATGAGGCTAGCAGAAAAACGCTCTGAGGGCCAGACCAAATGATACAGAGGGCCTTATAAGGCCCCCGGGCAGGAAGTTCCCCATCCCTGCTCTACAATGTGCCAGACGAGAAGCTCAAATTACCTGCAGGAGAGGTCTCAGCTGTAGGCAGTAGTATTAAAGAAGCATCTAAAATTAATTTCATTAAATCAAAATCTGTAAAGTTTCTGGGTGCCTAGTTTGGGCTTTCATAGTTTGTTTATTTGAGTACAAATATAAAAATGCACCTAGTATTTTAAAGAACAGTTTTCAACAGGAGACATATTTTCATTTACCCTATTAGTGTAGGCAAGGTGGTCGCAATCTACCGTCGGAGCTCCGTGAGTTACCGGTAGATCGCGATCAATGTTTTGCAGTGGCATAGCAAAGGCCCCTGTCCCCCCCCCCCTTCTTAATCCAGCCCACGGCGCCCCAAGCCACTGCGGGGTCCTATTGGATCCCTCTCAGGGAAGTGTCCAGTAAAGGCAACACCATCTATAGATGGCAGTGTGAATCGGGTACAAGCTCCGGAAAGTTTAGCTTTCCGGAGCTTGATGCATTCGGGAAATCCAGTCAAACTTGCATTGAGTTTTGACTGCATTATTGGTGTTGATGCATCCCGTCCTGTGTAATGTAACACTCCTTTGATTAAGCTCCATTTAATTGACTGCCCCTTGTAGGTTGATGACAAGTGAGTTGATGTTTCAAGCAGTGTAAAAGAGGAGAATTGAACCACTGGAGTAGTTGCCCATAGCAGTGGCGTCACAAGGGGGTTGCGGGGGGGACGGGCCACACGCGGGTATTACCCGCCGAGGGGTGACACCAAGGTGCAGGCTCCCCCTTAGTGACAGGAGCCGGGTGCTGCACTGTAGCATTAAGTGCAGCACTCGGCTCCTGTCACTGTGAGGGGGCTGGCACTGCCCACCACCACCCCATTGATAACCACAGGCCAGGGTTCAGCCACGAGGCACGCCCTTCCCCAAGGCCACACCCATTCCCCAAGGCCACACCCCCTTTTCGGCGGCTGCGCATAGCATCCCTTCCCGCACAAGATGTCACCACGGGGAGGGTCGCCTCTGGCCCATAGCAACCAATCAGCTTCCAGGTGCTATTTTCAAGTACATTCTATAAAATGATAGGTAGAAGCTAATTGGTTTCTATATGCAACTTCTCCACCGGTCCTCTTCACTCTTTTAACTGCTTGATACATCAACCCCTTAGTACTTAGCAGTACTGACCTAGTGTGCATTTGTGGGTGAAGGGCAGAATCAGAGGCGTCAATTGTTTTCTCTATTCCTCTGATATGGACTATCTGAATAACTGATGGTCTGATGTGTTGTTCAAGGTGAGTTCAACTTCAAGTGCAATAATAAAGTATTGACCTTGCCTAGAGGTCGACTGGAGATCTGCTGAACAAGCACTGAACGTCACGACAATGACAGAGTTGTAGTTGAGGTTAGAACAGCTAGTAGGAAACTAGAGAAATCCATGGGGAGCTGCAGAATCATCAAGTGCATTTGTTTTTATGAGACCATTAGTGTACTAAGCCAATACTACCAGCACAGCCCATCTAGATAGTAGAAGAGGTGAAGAAAGGTCCCCTGAGCTTAACAGTAGACGATGCTACCTGCAGGCTGTCACTCCATGAGTTACACCCAAGTCCGGATTAAGGGGGGGGGCGACAGGGGCGGTCGTCCCTGGGCCCCCACACATGGAGGGGCACCCACTAGCAGCGGTGCGCTGTCTGCGCCCGCCGCTAGTGTCCCCATCCGCTAGTGTAGTGTAGACCGCGCAGTGAGCGCGGCCACACTACACAGTGACATACACACAGCCGCCGGCCGCCGACAGACTCTCATTGGCTGCTGCACAACGGAAGGGAGCCGGGCTCCCCCCTCCCCGCAGCTGGTGATGATGGGAGATGTCATGACGCTGACGTTTCTCCCAACTGTGCAACAGAAGAGTCGGGACTTGCATCAGGAGCGGGGATTCAGGTAAGCTTTTTGTGTGTGTGTGTGTGTGTGTATGGGGCACTGTCACTGCATAGGGGGGGAGCGTTACAGGTGTCCCTGTAGAGGGTGGGCAGTTACAAGGGTCACTGTATAGGGGGCCACTTCATGGGGGTACTGTATAGGGGGGGTGTTTGCTACTGCGGGCAATGCATGGGGGGGCTACTACTGGGGCACTGTATAGGTGGGGACTACTACTGGAGGCAGAGCATGGGGGACAACTGGGGCACTGTATGGGGGGAACTACTACTGGGGGCACTGTATAGGGGGGACTACTACTGGGGGTAGAGCATGGGGGGACTATTACAGGGGGTAGAGCATGGGAGGGACTACTACTGGGGGTAGAGCATGGGGGACTACTACTGGGGGAAATGGTTTTGGGGGAATACTACTGGGGGCACTATATAAAGGACACTGCATAGGGGGGATTACTATTGGGGCACTGTATAAGGGTGGACTACTACTGCGGGCAATGCATAGGGGGGACTACTACTGGGGGCACTGTCTAGGGGGGACAACTACTGGGGGCACTGTATAGGGGGGACCACTACTGTGGGCATTATATAAGGGGCACTGCATAGGGAAGACCAATACTGGGGGCACTGCATAAAGAGCACTGCATAGGGGGGACTACTACTGGGGGCACTGTATAGGGGGGACCATTACTGGGGACATTACATAAAGGGCACTTCTACAGTGGGCATTGCAAGAGGGGCATTAAGGTGAATAGAAAGAAAAAAATCCTAGGGTGACAGGAAACGGTGGTATATAGGGGCCCCCACAAGTTTGTCGCCCAGGGGCCCCCACAGACCTTAATCCGGCCCTGCACACAGGGAGCCATCTAGCCCAGTTCCCCTGTGGGTAGCACTAATCCCTGCAGTCCAGGACACTTATCTCGGCTGCAGCAACTTTCTGCTGCCCTATGCTCCGGGTCCCCAGCGGTCGGCACAGCCCTGCAGCCCAGGACCAAATCCCGGGTGCAGGGGCTCCTTCCCTCTGGTCCTTTTGGTCCCTCCAGTGCACTTCTACCTGGTCCATCCCTCATTGCCACAGCCGCTGGAGATGGTCTGGGGCTGCAGCACTTAGATACAGTCCTCCAATACAGCGCACTGGGGGTTAACATTCACCATTACTGCAGCCTCCGGAGAGGGTCTGGGCCGTGGCAAAACACATCAAAAGTACATTTATTACGCGGTGATTACATTTCCAATATAGCGCAGTAGCACGGGGGTTAACCCATTCAGTGCCATGGTCGCCATCAACCACGTGGAGGGGGGCGGAGGTAGCTGGTTCGATATGGGGATGTACTAAGGTTGCGGTGACCACTCCACCAGTCACCGCAACCTTACTAATCGCATATGTACTAACATATGCAATTAGTATCGCAAAGTACAGCTCTTGCGATAAGAGCTGCCCTTTACGAAGCAGCCGATTCCTGGTGACAGGGTCTCAGTGGGACCCCGTCCCCTCCGAGCCCCGGGAGCTTCCTGCTGGTCACATTAGGAGGAGGAGGAGACGGAGGACACAGGAGGAGCGTGGGCCGGTGACCATGGACAGCAGGTGAGTGGGGACCAGCACTGGGCGACGGCGGGGCGGCAAAGCATCGAGTGCGGGGTCCGATAAGAAGCCCATAGGCTTCTATAGGGTAACGCCAGGTGTTTCTGGCGTTACCCTCAGCGCTGAAAAAAGGATGGGCGGGCATTAGTACATATGGAAATGCTGTAAAAACCTTGAAAACTGTGTTTTTACCGCATGTTTCCTTTAGTACATGCCGACCATTATTTTCAAATATCGCATTGCGAGTTTATTCAAAGTTTGGAGGGCAGAGCAATGCATGCATCAGATTTTTTTGCCCATAGCAGTTACGTACAGTAAACTGGGTTCCAGTTGAAAAGTTGACACTGTATATATCGACACCAAATGGTCGACACTCAATAGGTAGACAGGTACAAAAGGTCGACATGGGAATGGTCTACACCAATGGTTCTCAAACTATGCGCGTTCCGTGGCGCTGTCGCCAAGGTGCCGTGGCCGGAGGGAAGCTGCTGCCAGTTTTTTTTCTAATCATCTGCATCGCGTTTGGATCTGGAGCGGAGATGGGATGGTGGTTAGGCACTGTCACAGGGTGGGGGCGCAGCCGGTGGGAAGCTACTGTGTCATCACTATTGGAGCCGGAGGCGGGACAGGGCAATGCGGGGGCAGTGGTTAGATGCGATTGCACAGGAGCAGGCAGTGGGCTGGGCTGCCTGTTTTGACGCTGTAGCTGGAGGATCTGAGGAGCTGAGGGAACGGCCGTGTTACTGGAGCTCTGTAGTAAAGGTTAGTAACGTCAGCTCCTGTGGAAACTATAGGGAGGGAGGGGGAAGGAAACAGCTGTGAGTGGCACAGGCACTGTCTGTATACTAACTATAGGGAGGGGGGTGGGGGGACAGCTATGAGTGGCACTGGTACTGTCTGTATACTAACTATAGGGAGGGGGGTGGGGGACAGCTATGAGTGGCACTGGTACTGTCTGTATACCATCTATAGGGAGGGGGAACAGCTATGAGTGGCACTGGTACTGTCTGTATACCATCTATAGGGAGGGGGAACAGCTATGAGTGGCACTGGTACTGTCTGTATACCATCTATAGGGAGGGGGAACAGCTATGAGTGGCACTGGTACTGTCTGTATACCATCTATAGGGAGTGGGACCAGCTATGAGTGGCACTGGTACTGTCTGTATACCATCTATAGGGAGGGGGAACAGCTATGAGTGGCACTGGTACTGTCTGTATACCATCTATAGGGAGGGGGAACAGCTATGAGTGGCACTGGTACTGTCTGTATACCATCTATAGGGAGTGGGAACAGCTATGAGTGGCACTGGTACTGTCTGTATACCATCTATAGGGAGGGGGAACAGCTATGAGTGGCACTGGTACTGTCTGTATACCATCTATAGGGAGTGGGAACAGCTATGAGTGGCACTGGTACTGTCTGTATACATCTATAGGGAGGGGGAACAGCTATGAGTGGCACTGGCACTGTCTGTATACTAACTATAGGGAGGGTGGTGGGGGACAGCTATGAGTGGCACTGGTACTGTCTGTATACCATCTATAGGGAGGGGGAACAGCTATGAGTGGCACTGGTACTGTCTGTATACTAACTATAGGGAGGGGGGTGGGGGGACAGCTATGAGTGGCACTGGTACTGTCTGTATACCATCTATAGGGAGGGGGAACAGCTATGAGTGGCACTGGCACTGTCTGTATACTAACTATAGGGAGGGGGGTGGGGGGACAGCTATGAGTGGCACTGGTACTGTCTGTATACCATCTATAGGGAGGGGGAACTGCTATGAGTGGCACTGGTACTATCTGTGTACAATCTATAGGGAGGGGGAACTGCTATGAGTGGCACTGGTACTGTCTGTATACCATCTATAGGGAGGGGGAACAGCTATGAGTGGCACTGGTACTGTCTGTGTACATCTATAGGGAGGGGGAACAGCTATGAGTGGCACTGGTACTGTCTGTGTACCATCTATAGGGAGGGGGAACAGCTATGAGTGGCACTGGTACTGTCTGTATACATGTATAGGGAGGGGGAACAGCTATGAGTGGCACTGGCACTGTCTGTATACTAACTATAGGGAGGGGGGTGGGGGGACAGCTATGAGTGGCACTGGTACTGTCTGTATACCATCTATAGGGAGGGGGATCAGCTATGAGTGGCACTGGTACTGTCTGTATACCATCTATAGGGAGGGGGAACTGCTATGAGTGGCACTGGTACTGTCTGTGTACAATCTATAGGGAGGGGGAACTGCTATGAGTGGCACTGGTACTGTCTGTATACCATCTATAGGGAGGGGGAACAGCTATGAGTGGCACTGGTACTGTCTGTGTACATCTATAGGGAGGGGGAACAGCTATGAGTGGCACTGGTACTGTCTGTGTACCATCTATAGGGAGGGGGAACAGCTATGAGTGGCACTGGTACTGTCTGTATACCATCTATAGGGAGGGGGAACTGCTATGAGTGGCACTGGTACTGTCTGTATACCATCTATACGGAGGGGGAACAGCTATGAGTGGCACTGGCACAGTCTGTATACATCTATAGGGAGGGGGAACAGCTATGAGTGGCATTGCTACTGTCTGTATACCATCTATAGGGAGGGGGAACTGCTATGAGTGGCATTGGTACTGTCTGTATACCATCTATAGGGATGGGGAACTGCTATGAGTGGCACTGGTACTGTCTGTATACCATCTATAGGGAGGGGGAACTGCTATGAGTGGCACTGGTACTGTCTGTGTACAATCTATAGGGAGGGGGAACAGCTATGAGTGGCACTGGTACTGTCTGTATACCATCTATAGGGAGGGGGAACAGCTATGAGTGGCACTGGTACTGTCTGTGTACATCTATAGGGAGGGGGAACAGCTATGAGTGGCACTGGTACTGTCTGTGTACCATCTATAGGTAGGGGGAACAGCTATGAGTGGCACTGGTACTGTCTGTATACATGTATAGGGAGGGGAACAGCTATGAGTGGCACTGGCACTGTCTGTATACTAACTATAGGGAGGGGGGTGGGGGGACAGCTATGAGTGGCACTGGTACTGTCTGTATACCATCTATAGGGAGGGGGATCAGCTATGAGTGGCACTGGTACTGTCTGTATACCATCTATAGGGAGGGGGAACTGCTATGAGTGGCACTGGTACTGTTTGTGTACAATCTATAGGGAGGGGGAACTGCTATGAGTGGCACTGGTACTGTCTGTATACCATCTATAGGGAGGGGGAACAGCTATGAGTGGCACTGGTACTGTCTGTGTACATCTATAGGGAGGGGGAACAGCTATGAGTGGCACTGGTACTGTCTGTGTACCATCTCTAGGGAGGGGGAACAGCTATGAGTGGCACTGGTACTGTCTGTATACCATCTTTAGGGAGGGGGAACTGCTATGAGTGGCACTGGTACTGTCTGTATACCATCTATACGGAGGGGGAACAGCTATGAGTGGCACTGGCACAGTCTGTATACATCTATAGGGAGGGGGAACAGCTATGAGTGGCATTGGTACTGTCTGTATACCATCTATAGGGAGGGGGAACTGCTATGAGTGGCACTGGTACTGTCTGTATACCATCTATAGGGAGGGGGAACTGCTATGAGTGGCACTGGTACTGTCTGTATACATGTATAGGGAGGGGGAACAGCTATGAGTGGCACTGGCACTGTCTGAATACCATCTATAGGGAGGGGGAACTGCTATGAGTGGCTCTGGTACTGTCTGTATACCATCTATAGGGAGGGGGAACAGCTACGAGTGGCACTGGTACTGTCTGTATACATCTATTGGGAGGGGGAACAGCTATGAGTGGCACTGGTACTGTCTGTATACCATCTATAGGGAGGGGGAACTGCTATGAGTGGCACTGGTACTGTCTGTATACATGTATAGAGAGGGGGAACAGCTATGAGTGGCACTGGCACTGTCTGAATACCATCTATAGGGAGGGGGAACTGCTATGAGTGGCACTGGTACTGTCTGAATACCATCTATAGGGAGGGGGAACAGCTATGAGTGGCACTGGTACTGTCTGTATACCATCTATAGGGAGGGGAAACTGCTATGAGTGGCACTGGTACTGTCTGTATACCATCTATAGGGAGGGGGAACAGCTATGAGTGGCACTTGTACTGTCTGGATACTAACTATAGGGAGGGGGTGGGGGGGAACAGCTATGAGTGGCACTGTCTGTATACTAACTATAGGGAGGGGGTGGGGAGAAAGACGGATAGCTATGAGAGGCACTGCTACTGTCTGCAACTACTTGGGTCAAAATGGTACTGCTTGGTAATTAGTTTGGCTTAGGGGTGCCTTGAAAAAATGAAGGAGACGCTAAGGGTGCCTTGACTGAAAAAGTTTAGGACCCACTGGTCTACACACAAAAAAATGGTCGACACATTTTTTTATTAAGGTTTAGAGTTGGGATTAAGCATTTACCGGAGGGTTAGGGTTTGGCACTAGGTGGGACAATTAGGGTTAGGCACCTACTCAGACAGTTAGGGACCAAGGAGAGGGTTAGGTTTAGAAAACCCAAAAACTCATATGTTCTCCATTTTTGTATTGACAATTTCCATGTCAACCTTTTGACCCTGTTGTCCTTTGGTATATGTCAACCTACATCCATCCCAACATTTTTGTGTATTGGCCTTTTGTCCCTATCGTCAATTTGGTGTCGACCTATAAGGTGTCGACCTATTGAACCACACCCCAGTAAACTAGTACATTGTGACTATTTGAGGCTAGTAGTAATTTCTTTCTTCTTTATGATTGCAAATATATTTTATGCAAAATTTACAGATAATTTTATATAATCCTTTCAAAAAGATCATCATGATAACTTTAATAATACATATTTACACTAAACTTAATTACACATAACTAACAAACAACAAAATTATTTGATAAATGAAGTTTATTGTTATAAAACAGTTTCTCAGTTATCCATGTCATTTACCCAGAATTATTAGAAGAAAAATTTTTTAATGAAAAGGCAGCAATAAGATGTTGATAAGTGATGTTCTGGCATATTACAGCAACTAGACATCAAATTACACTTAATTAGACGGTACAGTGATAATGATGCTTAATTGTTGTAATACAAGAATTTATGATTCTGTGGGAATAATAAACATAAAAGCTGAATAGCAAATGAGAAGAAAAATATGCTTATTGGAAATGTTTTATGGGCAGATGTACTAATCTCTGGAAAGTGATAAAGTGGAGAGTGATAAACTACCAACCAAACAGCTCCTACCTGTACTTTTTCAAACACAGCCTGTAACATGACAGTTAGAAGCTGAGTTATTGGTAGTTTATCACTTTCTAATTTATCACTTTCTAGAGCTTAGTACATCTCCCTGTGTGATAATGTTTTCTACTGCAAATGAACAGTGTTTGGTTCTAAATTTATTTATTACTATATAGCCAGGAGTCATACACAAGTTTTGCAGAGACCGTGTCTTCAATGGCCATGCCTAAAAGGGAAAAGGTACACAATTACAAGACGCAAAATACAACACAGATTACCATGTTTTTGTGCATAATATAAGTTAGTTTTATATTATAATATCAGCAGTCTTGGTAACACTGGGTTTGTCAAACAATTATTAGCTTCCAAATATGAGGATTGATACATTATGTTGTGGTATGTCCAAAACCTGGCAGTCATTATAATACAGAGCGAATAACCATTATGATGACAGGATTTGTCTATCTTTTATATATAAAAAAAAATGAAAAAGAAAAAAGTTCGACTTAGTAAAGAACAATAATTGTTTCAAGCTTTTGGAACATTCTCCTAAATATGAACGCAACATCAGATAAAAAATATATATGACTAGAATTAGAATGTTTAATTATGCAGTGATTGTATATATATTAAATATAAACATGTGACTGAAAGAAAAATGTAATCATCCGAAATGGACTGAGATGCAACATTTTCCAGAAAATGAACAGACTTCTTTATTGAGCTTTCATGCATTCCCTGATCGTCCTCTTCCTGAGTGTGCAAAATTCTAGCAATAAGACTATTTATAGTAAAAATGTAACCTAAGCAAAAATAAATCATCCATTATAGAGCACAGAGCTTGCCTTTAAGTTATATATATTTTTTGTGATAATGCAGTAGAGCTTCCTGATGAAAATATATTGGGAATGGACTGGTTTTGTCATTTAAATAGTGGTGCACCAAATACTGTACCTCTCACAGAAAGCACCACTTGCTGCTGCTTAATTGCAGAAGATGTGGAGGTGACATTGATGAATTGTGTCTCATCAAACAGTACTTAACTAAATTATGCTCTTACTCAGAGGGCATGCAACCTGAACGTTATGCTGAGAAGAAGTCTAGCTGCTTTAGAATTGTAACACACAAAGTATGTATGTACATATATTACAGGGTTGGGTACAGGATGCTGATAGTCAGAATATCGACCGCTGCATCCAGACGTCAAAATCCCAACAAGTTATTTTAACCCTAACCAGGGCCGCAACTAGAGGGGTGCTAAGGGGGCACATGACCGGGGTGCCGGACTTGAGGGGGTGCCGGGGAGAGGCTGCCGGGAGGCTAGGTTGCTGCTCTTGTGGGTTTGAAGCGCATCCCGGCCTTGAGTGGCACAAAACACAGTCAGTCTAATGTGGTGCCGGTCACAAGCCAATCAGTGCTCGCGTACCAGCAGACAATCAACATAGGCTGCCAGTCTGTGAGCTTGGGAGCTAACGGAGCAGCTGGGAAGCCGATGGAGCGGCTATGAAGCCGGTGGCAGCTTGGGAGCTGATGGAGTGGATGGGAAGCCGATGGAGCAGTTACAAAGCCGGTGGCAGCTTGGGAGCTAATGGAGCGGCTACAAAGCTGGAGATGCTGGACTCAATACAATCAGAAACAACAGGAACACTGACCGTGCAGCAGAGCTGAGAGATCCACAAATAATGCTATAGTCGGTGAGGCAGCAAAAGGCCAGCATGTACAGAAAAGGGGAAGAAACCAATCATGCCATGCTGTGGACAGCACTACTAATTTTTTTCCCCTGTATTTCCAGAACCAGGACCGGATCAGAGCCCAATGCTGGTTGCGCAACTTAGGTCATTTGTCCCCCGCATTTTGGCAACCAGGGCTGGTTCTTACTAGCCCGGTACTGGTTGTGTAAATACGGGGGACCCCTATGTCATTTGTCCCCTGCATTTAAGCACAACCAGGACTGGCTGCCTGTGTTTAAAAAAAAAAAAAAATGGCGTGGTCCCCTTCCCAAAAAACCAACCAACCCCGGGCTATGGAGCCCCAGTACTGGTTGTGCTAAATACAGTGGACAAACGATGTAGGGGTCCCCCGTATTATGCACAACCAGCACCAGGCTTTTCAGAACCTGTCCTGGTTGCCAAATTACGGGGGACAAATGACGTAGGGGTCCCCCGTATTTAGCGCAACCAGAAGAGGTCCCTGAGTCGGTCCTGGTTCTGGAAATACAGGGGAAAAAATGCAGAGGGCCCCCCCTGTATTTCCCAGAAGCAGCAGCGGACCCTTTCTAGTGGGGGGGGTGATGCCACAGCCAGGGGCATCACAGTGTGTTGTGTGTTTATTTTAATATTGCTTTTGCTGTGGAACTAAAAGTACCAGCAAGCCCGTAATGCCCTGCATGCTGATACTTTTGGTTCTCCAAGTACCAGCATGCGGGGGAGGCTTGATGGGAACTGTAGTTCCACAGCAAAAGACAATATTTATATTTTCATAAGCACCACACTTTACATAATCAACCCAGCACCCACCGCCCAGGGGTGCTGGGGATAGCCCCGGGCTATCAGCCTGGACCTGGGGTGCCCTGGAGAGGGGGGACCCCTTAAATGGGGAGGTCCCCAACTCCCCAGGGATCCCCAGCCTGGGCTGACTAGCAGTCAGGGGTGATGCTTTGGCTGGGGGGCCAGGTGAAATGGCTCCCCTGTCTGTGGCATCACGCCCCTGCTAGAAAAGGTCCGGTGCTGGTTCTGGGAAATATAGGGGGTGCTGTGTCTCCTCCCCCCATCCACACCACTTTTATCCCATCTCCACAGCTCTTTTTTCTGCTTTGACTTCAGTTGCATAAACTGCATGTGTGTATTCCAATGAGCACACAATTCTGTGAATTAGCAGCTCCACCATTTTGTGAGTGACAACAATCTCATTCTGTGAGAGTGCTGAATCTGCAGTTAACCACAGGGTGTGAGTGATGACATACCATATCTGTATTGCGCAAGGAACATGTCCATTAAGGCGTCAGCCTTAATGATCGTAATTTCATTGCTTTTTGAAGTTTGAGTGGCAGAAAATCAATTGGTTTTGTGAATTTTCATTTCTAAGCAGCCTTAACGGGACATGTGAAACCGTAAGGTTTTTTGTCTATGGAATATATATATATATATATATATATATATATATATATATATATATATATATATATACACACAGTCAGGTGCATAAATATTGGGACATTGACAGAATTTTCATATTTTGGCCTCTATTCACCACCACAATGGCTTTGACATGACACAAACAAGATGTGCTTTAACTGCAGACTTTCAGATTTAATTTGAGGGGAATTACATCCAAATCAGATGAACGGTGTAGGAATTACAACGGTTTCTATGCGTGCCTCCCTCTTTATAAGGGGCCAAAAGTAATGGGACAAACTAAACAATCCTAAATCTAACTTTCACTTTTTAATACTTTGTTGCAAATCCTTTGCAGGCAATTAAAGCCTGAAGTCTGGAACGCATAGACATCACCAGACGCTGAGTTTCATCCCTGGTGATGCTCTGCCAGGCCTCTACTGCAAATGTCTTCAGTTCCTGCTTGTTCTTGGGGCATTTTCCCTTCAGTTTTGTCTTCATCAAGTGAAATGCATGTTCAATCGGATTCAGGTCAGGGGATTGACTTGGCCATTGCATAACATTCCACTTTTTAGCCTTAAAAAACTCTTTGGTTGCTTTTGCATTATGCTTCGGGTAATTGTCCATCTGCACTGTGAAGTGCCGTCCAATGAGTTCTGAAGCATTTGACTGAATATGAGCATATAATATTGCCCGAAACACTTCAGAATTCATTCTGCTGCTTTTGTCAGCAGTCACATCATCAATAAATACAAGGGAACCAGTTCCATTGGCAGCCATACATGCCCACGCCATGACACTACCACCACCATGCTTCACTGATGAGGTGGTATGTTTTGGATCATGAGCAGTTCCATTCCTTCTCCATACTCTTCTCTTCCCATCACTCTGGTACAAGTTGATCTTTGTCTCATCTATCCATAGGATGTTACTCCAGAACTGTAATGGCTTTTTAGATGTTGTTTGGCAAACTCTAATCTGGTCTTCCGGTTTTTGAGGCTCACCAATGGATTACATCTTGTGGTGAACCCTCTATATTCACTCTTGTGAAGTCTTCTCTTGATTGTTGACTTTGACACATATGCACCTACCTCCTGCAGAGTGTTCTTGATTTGGCCAACTGTTGTGAAGGGGTTTTTCTTCACCAGGGAAATAATTCTTCTGTCATCCACCACAGTTGTTTTCCGTGGTCTTCCGGGTCTTTTGGTGTTGCTGAGCTCTCCGATGCATTCTTTCTTTTTAAGAATGTTCCAAACAGTTGATTTGGCCACACCCAATGTTTTTGCTATATCTCTGATGGGTTTGTTTTGATTTTTCAGCCTAATGATGGCTTGCTTCACTGATAGTGACAGCTCTTTGGATCTCATATTGAGAGTCAACAGCAACTGATTCCAAATGAAAATGTCACACCTAGAATCAACTCCAGACATTTCACCTGCTTAACTGATAATGAAATAACGAGGGAATAGCCCACACCTGTCCATGAAATAACTTTTGAGTTGATAGTCCCATTACTTTTGGCCCCTTAAAAAGTGGGAGGCACATATAGAAACCGTTGTAATTCCTACACCGTTCACCTGATTTGGATGTAATTACCCTCAAATTAAATCTGAAAGTCTGCAGTTAAAGCACATCTTGTTTGTTTCATTTCAAAGCCATTGTGGTGGTGAATAGAGGCCAAAATATGAAAATTCTGTCAATGTCCCAATATTTATGCACCTGACTGTATATATATATATATATATGTGTATATACAGTATGTTGCTAAATACTTGCTGCAGTGCACATATCTCCAGTGAGCACTAGACACACCTGTAACAGGCAGCGCAGTACTGTGTACCCTGTAAGTACAGCCCATGGACTAATTATACTAATGAAATCGGTATGATGATATGCCGGCGGCTGAAATCCCGAAGCCCGATTGTCCAGGATCCCGATAGGGGTGGTAAGTACCCTAACCCTTCCCCCCCTAACCTTAACTCTCCCTTGGTGGTGCCTAACCCTAACCTCCCCTGGTGGTGCCTAGGCCTAATCTCCCCCTGGGGGTCCCTAAACCTAATCCTGTAATATATGACAACTGGATGATTTCATCTAATTTTTCATGACATCATTCCCTCATGATATGATATTAGGAATATTGGATTAATCTCCAACCTTTTGCACTTTATATTTATTCACATGAAATGATGCACTGTGACACTTTATTTCATGTTAAATTGTGAATTTTAATTAAATAAAATTGTTTACATCTTTCCAGTCATCAGCGCAATTGTATCCATTTTATTTTCTATGAATGTAGGAGCATTGATGTTCACTCTTGTATGGTTCTAATTGCTGCAGATTACTGGTTTATTGCGCAATTGTTATTACTATTTATTTTGTATCTAATCCCCCCATCCCCAGAGAAATTCTAGACGTCCACAATCCCGTCCACCGACAATTTAAACGTATACCATACTAATTATACTGATCACTGATTTTCAGGCTTGCTTGTTCAAATGTTCATTACATAAAACTAAATGTGTCACTTACCTACTGATTTAAAAACTGTTGTTTTATCTGAAAGAGCAGGTTTGGTCCCTTTAAGTATTTCACCAATTTCCCCATAGATAGATGCCTAAATGATAAGAAAACAGGCAACAAATTATGGTTTATATTAAACTATAAACAAGCATCATATAATAACATGGTGCCTAGACATAGCTAATGGATGACCACCTGTATTCCTTCTATAACAGTGACTCATTTGCAAGTCTGCAGCAAAACAATAATTCGTCCTCCTCACTGCCCAGATGATTTGGTCTTTCTCAGGAGCTCAGGGGCAGTTCCATATGCACCTAATTATGCAGCCTTTATATACGTCAATCTATGATATGGTTGGCAAGTAGTGATAAAGTATTGCTCTCTACACCTCATCACACCACGCATCCCAACCCTGACTGGCTCAGCTCCCAGCCAGTCAGAGAATGCACACATACACACACACACACATATATATATATATATATTTATATATATATATATATAAATACTGTGATAGGATCACTGGTAAAGTGGTCTGTGGCAGATACATTTGTCCCAGATTCCTGTCTTATGTGTTTTAAACCCCCAGGAGAAAGTCTGCAGTGTAGCAGGCTTGAGTCTCGGCTTTTTGAAAAGCCGGTTTGGGACCTGAGGGTTGTGGGTGAGAGGAGCGGGAGGGCTCCACCCACGGCCACTCCAGGTTTTGGGCCTTGCAGCCTGGTAACAGGCTTGTTAGGGTTTCCACCTGAGAGTGGCCAATAAAAGCCTAGTGTGTTTAGGGCTGAGTGTCTCACCTGGGAGAGCAGACAGGGAGTTTGCTCAGAGACACTGGAAAAACCTATCTGTGCCTTTGTTGCTGGTGAGGGCATTAGGCCCTGCCAGGTTCTGGTAGTGAGGGAACCACCTGTGAAGTTAGTGCCCCGACAGGGCTAGGATTTATGTTTATGTTTTCTTTATGTTATTTCTGACGTTGTACAATAAAGACTGGCGCCGACCAGCTTGTACTCGCATCCAGACTGGTGTACTGCTTCCCTGCTGCTGTGTGTGTGTGTGAGGAAGGAGTCCCCTACCCAGGAGAGGGACCTCCTAATCTGACTGTGTCACAATATGGTGGAGAATGCGGGCACCCACACACACTGAAGTTGCAGCAAGAGGAAAACTTTCCATTTAAAAATTAAAGGGACAGACACCCAATTTGTGAGTGTGGAAATAACACTGTGTCCTTGGAGTCCCATAGAGGAGGCGTCAGCCAATGCTCAGAGAGGCAAGGTTCAGCTTCCAACCTACACCCCAGGACAAAATGGAGGACATTATTAAGGCCTTGCTCCAAGCTACAACAGCTCAGCAGGAATCTACCAGAGTTCAGCAGGAGACGAACAAACTTCAGCAGGAATCTACCTGGGCTCAGCAGGAATCCACCAGGGTGCAACTGTTGGCCTTGGAGACAGCCCAGAGGCAACAACAGGTCGCCATCGAGGAAACCTGCCAGGCCATAAAAGAGGTGTTACAGCACCTGGTCGCCCGGCCCAGAGATGTTGCTACTGGTCCTCCCACCACCACTCACTCCGTACGAGCCAGTCACTTCCTCCAAAAGATGACTTCGGGCGATGATGTGGAGGCCTATCTCGCCGCATTTGAAAGAACGGCCGAAAGGGAGAGTTGGCCCAAGGAGCAGTGGGCAAGTCTGGTGGCACCTTTTTTGTCTGGGGAGCCACAAAAGGCCTATTTCGACTTATGCCTGGCTGATGCCAAGGACTATAAAAAACTAAAACAGGAGATCCTAACTCGCTTGGGAGTCACCACCTTTGTTCGTGCCCAACGGGTCCACCGCTGGGAGTTCCATAAGGACAAGCCTCCACGTTCACAGATGCATGACCTCGTCCATCTGTCCTCAAAATGGCTACAGCCCGAGACGCTGACGGGACCACAGATCGTGGAAAGGGTCGTGATGGACCGGTACCTGCGATCATTACCTGTGACTCTGCGCAAGTGGGTGAGCCATGCAGACCCTAAGTCCGCGGACCAGTTGGTCGAGCTGGTGGAGAGGTACGTGGCGGCTGAGGAGCTGATGAGTATGCCCCACCGAGCCCCGATGGCACACCGGCGAACTCCCACAGACACTGGTAAGACTGTTCCAGGGGAGAAGGGTGCTGGGCGGTGGAATGTACCTAAGACTGAGGGTGTAGAACCTGGAGACAGGCCTGCCAGGCCAGGAAGGTTCTTGCCCCGTAAACGACTAGACATTAATATGACTCAGTGTTTCCGATGTGGTGGCTTCGGCCATATTGCCGCTAATTGTTCACTTACAACTGAACCTATGCAATGTGATACTGCTCATGTCTACCGCAGGGGGTCTTTCTTTGCACCGATAGCCTGTACGGCTGACCGGCAGGCTGAGACTGATAAGCACATGTGTGTACTCACTGTAGATGGCAACCGAGTAGAGGCACTGTTAGACTCTGGTAGCTTGGTGACACTTATAAAAGCTGAGCTGGTGAACCCCTTGCGGCGGCAGGGGAAAACTGTTGGTGTGACCTGCATACATGGGGATACTCGATATTATGTTACTGCCGAGGTGAACATCGAGACACCATGTGGTTCTGCTATAGTTTCTGTGGGTTTGGTGCATGGTCTGATGTACGGTGCAATATTGGGGAGAGACTTTGCTCACTTCTGGAAGTTGTGGGAAAGCCGTTTTGTTCCAGAGGTGAACAACCCCGATCCATTTGAGAAGGTTGTCAATGTAGTGGAGGAGGGAGTTTCTTCTGAGTCAGAGTTATTCCCTTTTTCTACTATGGTTGGCGAACTAGAGAATGCGGAACGTGACGGTGGCCCGCCAACTGATGTGCCTCCCATTGAGGTGGGAAGTGTTGTTGGGCCAGGTAATCGTCTGCCTGATTTAGAGGTCAGAAGAGAGGTCTTTGCCGTGGAGCAGTTGAATGGCCCTACTTTGGTAAAAGCCAGGGAGAATGTAAAAGTAGTTGATGGTAAACCCGTAGACCCTGATAGTCCTTTGTCCTATCCCCACATGGCAATGTGTCAGGATTTGTTATATCAGGTGACTAAGAAGGGGGAAGATATTGTGGAACAACTAATAGTTCCCAAAGCCTACAGAAGAACAGTGTTGGATCTGGCCCATGGTCATATAACGGCAGGCCATATAGGGGTAGAGAAAACCACTGAGCGAATAATGCAGAGGTTTTTCTGGCCCGGGCTTCATAAAGAGGTGTCTGACTTTTGCGCATCCTGCCCTGAGTGTCAGTATCATGCTCCCAGGCCACATTTTAAGGGTCCACTAGTTCCATTGCGTATTATAGAGGTGCCGTTTGAAAGAATAGCGATGGATTTGGTTGGACCCTTAATGAAGTCCGCCAGGGGACACCAGTATATTCTGGTCATAATGGATTACGCTACCAGATACCCGGAAGCGATCCCGTTGCACAATACGTCAACCAAGACCATTGCCAGAGAGCTAGTTCATGTCTTTAGCAGGCTGGGTATACCTAAGGACATACTAACTGACCAGGGTACACCGTTTATGTCAAAAGTCATGAAAGAGTTATGTCGCCTGTTCAAAATTGAACAGTTAAGAACTTCGGTTTATCACCCCCAAACCGATGGGCTGGTCGAGAGGTTTAACAAGACGTTAAAACACATGCTTAGGAAAGTGGTCGACAAGGATGGTAGGGATTGGGATTACTTATTGCCGTATTTATTGTTGCCCATAAGAGAAGTTCCCCAGTCCTCCACCGGGTTTTCACCCTTCGACTTGTTGTATGGGAGACACCCAAGGGGGTTACTAGACATTGCCAAAGAGACATGGGAGGGGCAGTCTAGTCCTTACAAAACGGTGATTGAGTATGTTTCTCAAATGCAGGAGAGAATTGCTGCGGTAGTGCCGATAGTGAGAGTGCACCTGGAACAGGCTCAACAGAGGGTATACAACCGCAATGCTCGGTTACGCAGCTTTGCTCCTGGGGACAGAGTGTTGGTATTGGTTCCCACTGTGGAAAATAAACTTTTGGCTAAATGGCAAGGGCCCTTTGAAATCTTAGAAAGAGTGGGGCAGGTCAATTACAAAGTTTACCAGCCGGGGAAAAGAAAGCCGGAACAGATATACCATATAAATCTGTTAAAGCCCTGGAAAGATAGAACGGTACTGTCGGCCAACCGAGCCCCTCCAGTAAATCCAGGGCCCTTAGTTCCCGAAGTGACAGTGGCAAAAACCGTGTCGGCAATTCAAAAACAAGAGGTCAGGGAGTTTCTGATTAGAAATAGGGTGCTGTTCTCTGACGTACCTGGGAAAACCTTGGTCATTAAACATGACATCATCACTGACCCAGGGGTTAAAGTTAATCTAAAGCCCTACAGGTTACCAGAAGCACAAAGAGAATCGGTGTCGAAAGAAATTAAAAATATGCTAGAGTTAGGGGTTATTGAAGAATCACATAGTGAATGGTCAAGTCCCATTGTGTTGATTCCAAAGCCCAATGGGAGTGTGCGTTTCTGCAATGACTTCCGAAAGTTGAACAGTGTTTCAAAATTCGATGCCTACCCGATGCCAAGAGTGGATGAGTTGATTGAGAGACTAGGGACGGCAAGGTATTTAACCACTCTTGACCTAACCAAAGGGTATTGGCAAGTACTGTTAACCGAGAGCGCCAAACAAAAGACAGCTTTTTCAGCGCCAGAGGGCTTGTTTCAGTACAAGATGTTGCCCTTCGGGCTACATGGGGCACCTGCTACCTTCCAAAGAATGATGGACAGGATTCTAAGACCCCATAGACGGTATGCGGCTGCTTATCTGGATGACGTGGTCATTCATAGTCCTGATTGTCAGTCTCACTTACCCAGGGTACAAGCAGTGTTGGACTCCATCTATAAGGCAGGCTTGACAGCCAACCCAAAAAAGTGTTGTCTAGGCATGGAGGAAGTAAAATATCTGGGATACACCATTGGCAGAGGCCTGATAAAGCCTCAGCTCAATAAGGTTGATGCCATACAAAACTGGCCACGGTCTCTGAATAAGAAGCAGGTGAGAGCCTTCTTGGGAATTACGGGGTACTACAGGAGGTTTATACCCAACTTTGACACCATGGCAGTCCCACTGACTGACCTGACCAAAGGCAAACAAAAAGTCATGGTAGAATGGAGTCCTGAGGCAGAGAAAGCTTTTCAGGAGTTGAAAGTAGCGTTGTGTTCCCAACCAGTCCTGATGACTCCTAATTTTGAAAGGGAATTTATAGTACAAACCGATGCATCAGAAGTAGGTATAGGAGCGGTCCTGTCCCAGAACAAGGAGGGTGAGGAACATCCTATTTTCTATCTAAGTAGAAAGTTGAATGTACATGAGAGAAACTATGCCACAGTGGAGAAGGAGGCGTTGGCCATAAAGTGGGCATTAGAGGCTCTCAGGTACTACTTGGTTGGAAGAAAGTTCAAATTGATCACTGACCATGCCCCTTTGAAGTGGATGTCCGAAAATAAGGACAGTAATGCGAGAATTACGAGATGGTTCTTGGCGTTACAAACTTTTAAATTTGCAGTGGAACACAGGCCAGGAAGCCAGCTGGCCAATGCAGATGCGCTGTCACGCGTTCATTGTTTGGGGGCTTCAGTTGTTCCGGCCCACAGGTCGAAACAAAGGGGGGGGATATGTGATAGGATCACTGGTAAAGTGGTCTGTGGCAGGTACATTTGTCCCAGATTCCTGTCTTATGTGTTTTAAACCCCCAGGAGAAAGTCTGCAGTGTAGCAGGCTTGAGTCTCGGCATTTTGAAAAGCCGGTTTGGGACCTGGGGGTTGTGGGTGAGAGGAGAGGGAGGGCTCCACCCACGGCCACTCCAGGTTTTGGGCCTTGCAGCCTGGTAACAGGCTTGTTAGGGTTTCCACCTGAGAGTGGCCAATATAAGCCTAGTGTGTTTAGGGCTGAGTGTCTCACCTGGGAGAACAGACAGGGAGTTTGCTCAGAGACACTGGAAAAACCTATCTGTGAGTGTTGTGCTGTGCCTTTGTTGCTGGTGAGGGCATTAGGCCCTGCCAGGTTCTGGTAGTGAGGGAACCACCTGTGAAGTTAGTGCCCCGACAGGGCTAGGATTTATGTTTATGTTTTCTTTATGTTATTTCTGACGTTGTACAATAAAGACTGGCGCCGACCAGCTTGTACTCGCATCCAGACTGGTGTACTGCTACCCTGCTGCTGTGTGTGTGTGTGTGAGGAAGGAGTCCCCTACCCAGGAGAGGGACCTCCTAATCTGACTGTGTCACAATACACACACATACTGTATATATATATATATATTGTGATATGATCGGGGTAGGTGGTCCCTATGCTAAGGTAGGTGGACACCTCCTTATACACAGCAGTCAGGAATCAGCACTCCAGTCGTGGGTTTTCGTGCAAGCTGGTCGGCACCAGTTTTTATTGTGCAACTCCAATAATCAAATAAACCAAACATAAAATAACTCCTAGCCCGGCTGGGCACTGACTATACAGGAAATTTCCTCTCTACAAGTGGCAAGGCCTACTGCCTCACCACAAACACAGCACTTTCAAAAGGTCCCAGTGTCTCTGAACAAAACCTCAGTGTCTGTTCTCCCCAGGGTGTGTGAGACACTGCAGCTAAACTTTTACACAGCTATATTGAGCCACTTCCAGGTATAATCCCTAATTAGCCTGCTCTCAGGCTGAAAGGCCTAACACCTGAAATGGCCCTGTGGATGGAGCCCTACCTTCTCTCTCACATCCACACCCCCAGGACCCATTTTCTGGCTTTTACCAAAAGCCGACCCTCAAATCTGTTTGTAGAACAGACTTTTCCTGGGGGTTAAAATACATATTATAGGAATCTGGGACACATATACATGCCATCCCTAACTTCTCCAGTGTTTCTATCACAATATATATATATATATATATATATATATATATACACACACACATTTGAGTAGTCCCACCAAATCTGGGGTACATGAAAATAGGTGCAAGCATATTTTTAAGTTTTAAAAATCAGGAAAAATCCAACTTCAATTAAAAAAACACCTGGAGCATAATTGGGGACCCCCCCTGAGTCTATTTCGCTACTTTTTTGACACAGAATACCTTTGGGGGACTGTCTAAGGGGTGCAGGGTGGTCTTTGGAAGTTTGCACCCCAAAACCCCAATTCTGCACTTTTTCCCTCCAGGTATTCATTGGCAAATATTTTCCGCTGGTTACAATGTGCAAACTTTTCGCACCGACTAAAAGTCAGACAAATTGAATACGGGGAAAAGAGGAATCGGCGAAAATGACGTCATCGGTGAAAAAGTATCGCCGAAACTGACTTTTTGCTTCTAATTGAATATGGCCCTTAGAGTTAGAGCTAGACGGCAGTTAGGGTTAGGTGAAGGGTTAGGGTAACGTTAGAGCTATAACAGTAAATAGATGTTATGTAGGCATGCACATTGTCTACTTTATGGTAATATAGTTATTGTGCATGTTGAAGTATCGTTGTCACGTCCAAAAAGGATTGTGGACCTGGACTGGGTGCAGGGAAGTCCTTGCGAGCAGTTTCTTGATATTGGAATGAAGCTGGACGAAGAGAATATTTATTCATGAATGTCTCTGCCTTACAGGAGGAAGCGGTGGATGGAAACCAAGGGGCAAAAAGGAAAATTAACCCCACCGGGGTAATCTGAGCTGGACTTCTGGAGACGCTGTAGTGCAGGAACCTTGTACCGGTGCTGACTTGGGAACGCTGATGAAGGAGGCTCTGTAACAAAGCGCAGGTGGCAGTATTTGTCACCGGAACCGAGATGGACAGTCCAACTGGCAGTGGAGCTACAGTATGAAGTGAAGCAGGTAGCAAAAGTAATCTCCAACGGGTACTGCAAACTGGAACATTGGAAAGCAATTGTAGCTAAGGGGCACAGAGAACTAGACACACAGACTAGCTGTTTAAGACGTTGCCCTGGCAACCTAGAAACGCTATCAGAGATGACTGGCAATTATGCAGACTGGATTGACTTACTCCCGACATCCAAGATGGCGGCGCCCAGCAGCGTCTACACGGACTCCCAACTACCACATCTCCAGCTCAGCAAAAACCCAGCGCTGTCTCTAAGGAACCTGCCAGCACACCCCGCTAACCACCAGCAGCCTGCACCTCTGCCAAACGGACCCCGCCAGAGCGCCTGGACAGGTAAGACCCGGACATCCCACAGAGCTACAGAGCGGCCCGTGACAATCGTATTTTGACATATCGCCCATGTCAACTTTCTGAATGTCGACATTTTGTACCACACCCTGAACTACATTATATGCCTAACTTTACTTTGTTTTATAAAGAAACCACATTGTCCTGATATGAGTGAATAACGTGTCTTATATCTTGTTACAAATTTTTTGGTACTGTTTTTGTATATAATTTTTTTTTTATGATAAAACATTCCTTAAATCCCATTAAAGTACAGGTCTGTACTACTGTAGCATGGGCCAGAACTCGCTACCCTCATCTGCAAATTGCCAGTCATCCCCTGGTCTGGTCCCTGAGTTCCCATACAAAAGTGTTACAGCATAAAACAGTATAGCACTTTACCACAACAGTACACCACCCCTTTCAATAAAATAAACGTTTTAGGTTTTATCACAATATAATGCTCAGTTTATTTCATCTATGGATTAAAGGGGTGGGGAACCTTCTGTCAGCTGAGAGCCATTTTGATATATATAACATTATTCGCAGGCCCGTTGCAGGGCACGCCCCCTCCATGTGACGTCACATGGGGCAGGGCCACAATAGCCAGTGATTACAGCAATGCCCGGAGCATCCTGAGGATGCTCAGGGGAGCTGTAAGAGCAGCGGTGTGACCATCTGAAGCATCCTAAGGACACTCCAGATGGCACTGCTGCATAGATTCTGGCTGCGGGGTGCCATTCTAGATGAATGCTGTAATGGAAAACCACTACACTTCCTGGAGCTGTTGTGAAATGATTAATATAATAAAATATCACCAGCTGCAAGTAAGAGGTCTAGTTAGGACCTGAGAATGTACATAAAAACTAAAAAGAAACTTTAGATACTGTGCATAGTGATAAAAAGTGATCACAATCAAATTTGAACATACAATGTTGTTTGCTTTCTGTTGGAATACAGGAGGCTTGTATAAAGGGGCTGGCTGGCTACTTTTAGCCTGGGGGCAAATGCATGCAGGCGGCCCTGGCAGAGGAGTAGCGTGTAGCCAGGGTGCCCGAAAAACGTGCGTGCTACGGCGCCGCCCCCCCTCAAGTGTTCCACGGAGGGGGCGGGTCCATATGGGATTAATGTAAGGTAAAAATAAAGATTAGGGGCAGCCCCCTGTCGTAGTGCCCATATGCAGTGCCCCCGTGTGCCACAGGAGAGAACACCCTTATGCAGGCCTCCAGTAGTGCTCCCAGTAGTGATCCCCCCTATGCAGTGCCCCTTTTGCCCCCAGTAGTAAGCCCCTTATATAGTGCCCCCAGTAGTGGTCCCCCCTGTGCAGTGCCCCTTGTGCCCCCAGTAGTAAGCCCCTTATATAGTGCCCCCAATAGTGGTACCCCCTATGCAGTGCCCCTTATATAGTGCCCCCAGTAGCAGTCCACCCCCATGCAGTGCCCCCAATAGTGGTAACCCTTATGCAATGCCCCTTAAATAGTGCCCCCAGTTGTAGTCTCCCCCCTATGCAGTACACCCAGTATTGCCCTTTATATAGAGCCCCCAGCAGTGGTCACTCGATGCAGTGCCCCCAGTCGTAGTCCCCTCCCCCTATGCAGTGCCCCTAGTAGTAGTCCCCTCTCCCTATGCAGTGCCCCTAGTAGTTGTCCCCTCCCCTCTATGCAGTGCCCCTAGTAGTAGTACCCTCCCCTTGAAGTGCCCCCAGTAGTAGTCCCCCCTTGTAGTGTCCCCAGTAGTAGTAGTCCCCCACCCCCCTTGTAGTGCCCCTCAGTAGTAGTAGTCCTCCACCACCCTTGTAGTGCCCCCAGTAGTAGTAATCCCCCCCTTTGTAGTGCCCCCAGTAGTGGTCTCCTCATTGTAGTGCCCCCAGTAGTAGTAGTCCCCCACCCCCCTTGTAGTGCCCCCACTAGTAGTAATGCCCCCCTTTGTAGTGCCCCCAGTAGTAGTAATGCCCCCCCTTGTAGTGCCCCCACTAGTAGCAATGCCCCCCTTTGTAGTACCCCCAGTAGTAGTAATGCCCCCCTTTGTAGTGCCCCCACTAGTAGTAATGCCCCCCTTGTAGTGCCCCCACTAGTAGTAATGCCCCCCTTTGTAGTGGTCTCCTCATTGTAGTGCCAGACCCCCCCCCGTAGACACACGTAATATAAAAAACAAAATTAAAAAAAACACTTACCTGAAACCCCGCTCCCACTGCCGCCATCTGATCCTCCGTCTGTCCTCCCGGGCCGGGCCGCTCTGCATTATGGGAGAGACGTCATATGACATCATGACGTCTCTCCCATTGCCCACTGCGGGAGCCGGAAGATGGAGCGGCTCCTGCAGTGGGCGCAGCAGCAGCTAATGAGAGTCTGACAGACTCTCATTGGCTGCTGTTCAAAACAAACGCACAGCTGCCGGTGCCGGCAGCTGTGTGTTTGTCACTTGTGTAGCGCTGACCGAACTCCGTCCGGTCAGCGCTACACACGCGGTGCAGTCTGTGTTACAGTGACACAGACTGCCAGCGGCCCGCATGACGCTGCGGCCCGGGGGGCACATGGCACCCTGCCCCCCGGCCCAGCCCGCCACTGCTTGTATATAATGAACAAAAATTGTTTTATTCACATAAGTACCTAAACAATATAAGGTCAATAAATAAAATCACAATAGATAAAATTGCATATATTCTAAAAAGACAATGTTGATATTAATATGCAAATAATGGCCATATGGAATGAAGAGTGAATGGATAATTTGAAATGTATACAGATCTGTTAAATCACCACTCCTGCGTGGAAATAATCAATGTTCCCAGATCATTAAATGTTAATGGTAACAAGAGAATCTTCGTGGCTTATAGTTGAAAGCAAGTAACCATACTGTTGCAATATGAATAGTCTCAAAGAACAAGCCTAATAAAACATGCACTCACAGCGGTAAGTGATGTACTGGCGTCCCAGTACTATCCACATAAATCCCGCAGTTTGGAGTATAAGTATTGTTACCTCAGTCCGAATGGGCAGGTGTGTTGCCATCTTGATATATCCCCAGCTCACTGATAAATGTGATCTTGTGAGATTGCCAAAGCTGTATGTCCTCCTCCGTACAGAGCAATAGATCTCCACTGCTTGATACATTTCCCCCATATCCCCATTGTTGATCTCAACACTTCTAACAGCAGCAACATAGCGTCAGTGTGACATCGTAACACTGTTTGTCACTTATGCTTAAACTAAAATATAAAAGGTTGACATTTTAAAAGGCTGTATACACTGCTTCCCCTGTTTCCGGTATTTTGAAACAGATATCCTTAAAAGGTCCCACTGCATTGTCCATGCGTCATGCATAAGGGTCAGTGGTCCCCAGTTTGGAAACACATGCACCAATGTTTAAAAACACCAGCAAAGCATATCTTAAGGACCTTATATTGCAAGTTCATTTTAATTTAAGCATGGTGACCAAACTACTGACTGATAACATGTCACACTTGCGTTTTGGCAATATGATTATAAGCTCTGGGGATTTCAGCACTGAGGATAACATTTGTACAGTAAATGGTCCCTGTGCCTTATACGATTCTTACATGTATCACCTGCATTATCATACTGATAGCATCCTTCATATTTAATTTAAATAAAGCACATGTCATATATAACTTAATACGTGATCATTTCTATCACTGAAACATTTGAGTATGTTTTTAGTGAACAATTATTCAAACCTGGTTATATATACATGAACAATACACAGCAGAATTTCAGAACTAATATTTAATCCCCTGTGATAAATAGAAAAAACAACATGAGGCGTCCTCTGGTGATTTTAAGACAAAAAACAATCAGCCAAGTACCAGATAGGCTACTTGATAATAGTTTACCAAATATCCTGATGGCTACCTCCTCATTCCCCTAACTGAACCCATTGAATGGTTTTACATGCTAGAAACTGAGGATCTGATGGATGCACTGATCTGAAACAGAATATGTCATTAATGAGGGTCTCATGCTGAGTTCAACTGTATTTGTGTATAAATCCAAATTCATCCCAAAAAGTGTGTATTTCCTTTAGCTCGCAAAGCTGGCCATGCTTATAACTCGACAAGGGTGGCATATGTAGCTGCTTTACTCCTGGAGAGAATCGTAGTATACAGTAGGTTGGGGGGACACCTACTGTTAGTGGGAGTTGGGTGGGAGTGGAGTCATGAAAGGATACAGAGAAGAAACGATCAGAAAGGTAAGAGGACAGCCAAGAGAGTGCAATATCATCTAGACCAAGGAAGTGTAGGATTTGCAGAAGGAGAGGGTGGTCCACAGTGTCAAAAACAGCAGAGAGGTAGAGAAGAATGAGAAGAAAGTAGTGGCCCTTGGATTTGGCAACAAGAAGGTCATTGCTGACTTTCATGAGGGCAGTTTCAGTGGAGTGGAGAGAATGGAAGCCAGACTGAAATGGGTCCAGCAGGGAGTGAGAGGAAAGAAAGGTGGTAAGGTGGTTGTAGACAATATGCTCAAGGAGTTTGGAGGCAAAATGGAGAAGAGAGATGGGGCAGTAATTAGAGACAGTGTTAGGATCAAGCGTATGCTTTTTTAAGATTGGTGGAGACAAGGGCATGCTTGAATGCAGAGGGGACAGTGCCTGATGAGAGGTAGAGATTAAGGAAGTGGGCAAGATGGGAACAGGCAGAAGGAGAGAGGTAGTGGAGGGGGCAGGAGGGGATAGGTGCAAGAAGGGATGTGGGGAGGACTGGATGAGGGCCATGACTTCATCTCCAGATACAGGGGAAAAATAAGTCAGAGTTGGTTAGATGGATGGGGAAATGGGAGGCTGTGAAAGGATTGGGAGGGGTGCTGAGGTTCTGGCGGCATCACATCCCATCACGTCTGTTGACGTGTGGAGTAAATTTTTGAAGTGAAGTAGTTGGCAAAGTCAAGGGCAAAGAGTGAAAAGGTGGGATAAGGAGGGGGTGGGCAGAGAAGGGAGTTGAAAGTGGAGAAGAGACGACGGGGTTAGAGGACTGGGAGGAGATGAGGTTTTTTAGATACAACTATTTAGAGAGGGAAAAGGATGCACTGTAGGAGGAGAGATTACATTTAAATGGAGGAAGTCTACCTTGGAGAGTGATTTCATCCTGTGTCGCTCTTCCGTTTGTGAACAATGACAAAATTAAAGTTTTGAATAAGTACAAATCAACACACATGCTTATCGCAAGAATGTTTGATGCGTATGCGCAATTCAAGAAAGAACAACTTTGGGTGGTCACAAATTGCGTTTGCTTCAAACCCCTAACTGAGTTTCTAATAGTTGCATTTCTTCCTGCAAACAAACCTTTAGTTGTCTTTTAGTATTATAGTTATGGCTGTATGGGCCTTGCACTAAATAAATGACTAAGGTGCAGTTACAGATTATATTACATGTAGCCTTATTCCAGAATGATTTAGAATTAGTGTATATATGTCTGCATAAAATAGAATGGCCACATTTAAAACAACCATTGTATTTTATATTAGCCAATTTCTTGTAGTAGCAGCAGTTATTCTTTTCAAACATCTAGGAGTTATTATATTCGGCAATGTTTGTGTCTTCTTAAATAACAAACAAGTTTACTCTGATTATACTGCACCTATAACTAGAAACCCTTTTAATACATTCCAGTGTTTGTTAATAATACACTTGGTCGCCTTTCTGATGAGTTAAACTTAATTGCAATGAAAAGCTTTCCAAAGGATTCACTTTGTCTTTGTATTATTGCCATGTATCTCTATCCATCTATTCTGTTTGGATAAAGGTTTTTTTTCAATGATTGACTTTGGATATTTCCTTTTTTTGAACCTTTGTTTGTATATTAGAGCTAGTTGATTAAAATCCTCTGCTCAACTGCAATTTCTTTATATCCCTGTAAATGGTGATAGCGGAGAGTTGTTCTCCCATCTAGGTGACAGCTGGGATAATAACGTATGTAGTTGTTAGATTCAACAACCTTAATAAAATGTTTGTGGTAACGTAGCCCTTTTTTTTTTGCTGGTGTTGTCCTTATTGTAAAATTAGATCCAATTTTCTCTGGATCTATTTTAGATATAAAAGTTTAAAATAATTACCATGAATAATATCCCCAAGCTGTTCCTTGCTACCTTGCCAGATCATTAGACAAAAAGGAGGGTATGTGTGCCAACTAGTATAGAGAGCCATGTGTATTTAGGAGCAGCGTAAAAATAGGAGATGTCCAACCCTTAGGGGGGATATAAAGTATTAGTTAATATGTAAGCTCTACACCTATATGGGATATTGTGTGTTCAGGTGGTAAGTCTTAAGTATATTTATTCATGGTGTATTGTTTATTCTTACGTGGGTGTTTAAATATATTTCTATGAATGGCGACCTATTGCCCCAACACGGTAATGTGATGGAACAAGGCAAATTACAGCAAATGGAGAGAAATGTGGGTAAGAAGAAAAATGGAGTTACCAAGACAAAATCAAGTAAAAAAATAAACAAATAGAAATAATAATGAAAAAAAGTTAACTAAACTTATATAAATAAAAAAATAAGACAATGAAGGTAATAAACAATTGAATGTGGGATAATCCAGATCAGTCAATGATAAATCTGTGATGTTAGGGAAATAAGCCCCATCGAAGAAATTTTTATCACCTTTCAAGGACCTCTCCTTTTAGTGTACCCCATTGGGAGGTCAGTCCTCTCATGCACAGCATCATTGACGAAAAAGATAACAGCCCAGGAACTCCTCTATTTAGAAAGACGAATATTCACCCTTCCAGGACAATACAAACTATCTCCCACTAGATCACTTCTTTCTTAAACCGAGACCCTGAATGGCCAGCTACAACAATGTTTTTGTTACAAAGCTGACAAATCAGACACCATGTTAGCAAAAATTTAAGAAAAAATATGGCTCACTCTTAAAATCAAGAATAACATGATATGGATTAAAATGCTCCCATTTATACATCTATTACTCCAAACGCATGTTTTGGGATTGTTCACTCTTTATCAGTCTGTGGTTGTACACCAGACTATTAATAAACTTTACTACTGATAGCAGCATATCCCCTTGATGAAGTCTTCTAATGAAACACATTCATCTGTTATGGATATTAGGGACTACATGTTTAGGGCGAGTTCATGGGCACTTGTAATTCATTCATACCAAGAATAAATGTCCAAAACAGCATGTGAATGTAATTAAAACAACTTAGATGTGCCACGTAAAGCCCACCAGTTACTAACTTGTAGTATCTAAAAACCATACTAATACGCTCACAATTATGACTGTAAATGTACTAGCATATGGGTCTATTAAAGTAAAACATTTTCAAGTGATCAGTCACAATATGTGGACATTTGTATTATTAGATAACATGAATTACTGAACACTTTCAGCAATACAAACTTACTCCTGTCAAAGAATGACAGTAGATAATACTAGCCTGATTCAGAGTTGGCCGTAATAGCGCTGACACAGGACGCCATGTATCAAACAGAGAAATTGCGCCATCCTCAGGGGCTCTATAGGGCTGGTGCAAGCTTTGGTGGCGCACAAGTGGTGGTCTAAAGTATGATCAGAATCGTTAACATAAAGACAAAGATGCAGATGCACCCACCTCTGAATCAGGCCCTGTATGTTTGTAATTACTGTGGGAAAATGTAGAGTAAAATAAGGAAAATAAACTCATTGAATCACCTTACAGAATGAGGGGAGCATGGAAATAGTATGTAAATGCCGAGAAAGTGACAAATCAGGTTATGTAACAATGTGTCATTTCATAAACTACAAAGAGTGAAAACTGGTTTATGAAAGGTTCCCATTTAATAGATTTAATGATTGATTAAATCCTCCAATCAAGCTGAATATTTTTTTATTACATTTTCATTGCAATTTTTACATTCATTAAACTACTTTTATAATATTTGTAAAATTTTTTGTCTTTATTTCACTTTTTTACTGAATTTTCCTTTGTTTTAGAAATAAAAATAAATTTAAGTCAGACTACTAGCATTTTATTTAAAATAAAAATTTACATCCTTGCAGAAGGCTACCCAATACTGTCTAAAATTGATACATTTTATAAAAGGGAAGTGCCTCATTACATAAATGTCCATGAACACTCCCCATGAGAAATAGTGAAGTATTTCTGTCTGGTGTAAACGCACAATAAAAAAGCACGGGGCATTACTAAGGATAAAAGCCATGCTTTTATAGATCAGTTTAGTGTACCACATATTGCATAGTTTCAAGAATAATCACAATTACCAAGTATCCTTACCCCAGACAGAACTATGTCTCCGGATTCCTTCTGACCTGCCTCTCTGGAGTCCACATACAGGACACAACTCTTCATGAGAACGTCATCCAGCTCCCTCCAGTCAGGCCGGCAAGCACCAAGAGCTAAAACATAACCGAGTCTTAACTGTTTTGTAAAATACTCTCGAAAAAATTTCCATGCAAGCTATGATCTGCTGTGGTCATCCACCCCAAAGGTTCACTCACAAAACCTGTCTCCACTCAAAACTGATTTTGACACATCTTTACATTTACTTGTCAGGCTGATGCCTGGATCATTGGAGCATTTTATCTGGTTAGACGATCACTGTGCACACATGTTGGGCCTGATTAACTGGTGGATGTTAGCGCAGTCGAGGGATTATTTGCTACTGCACATGCGCAAGAAATTCTGAAAACCCCTACAGCAAATGCTACTACGTACAAGAGCGCTAGCATTAGTATCGGCAAGGCAAAATCATGGGCATTCCTGGGTGGTGACTGGGAGTGGCCTCAAGTGAACGCAAAAAAAGCCATCTCGTGGGAGTGTCGCTGGCGTGTCAGTGGAAGTGGCTGGTGTAAGGGTCAGAGGTACATGTGATGGTACGCCGATAGCAGTGTGTTCATAATCACTGGCGTAGTTGCATCCACCACAGGCATTGAATGTGGGCATCCCAGGGCTTGCATGGCCCAGCACACGCTAGTACTCAAGGGAAGGCTAAAACAAGCATTTGCAATGATCGCTGCTGTGATTCCGCAAAAAGATAGTGTGCTGTTGCTGATCAGGGCTGCTGTGTGCTTATTAACTCGGCAGCCTTGCCAAAGCATCACGACTGGTTAAGTATATACTATGATAAAGGAAAATTATTGTCCTACAACTATATACATTTTGGGATAATAAACTACACTAGCTGTTCAAATTGCCATATGTGTAGCCAGTTTAATTTATTAAAACATACAACACACTTTTGTATTGTATTGTTGAATACACAAATGATGAGCTTTTAGTCATCTAATATACGCAAATTAAAAAAGAAAATAACACATGAAAAATGTAAATATTTTACCCAGCTCATAGGCAGAAATCTTAACTTTCTACCCAGTAGTCACTAAGACATAAATAATCATGAACTGCAGTACCATTAATGTGTGCCCCTGGCTTGACCCAATCACCGAACAGGACCGGCTCTGTAGACATTGTAGCTGCTACAATCACATCAGCATCGGTGACTGCTTCTTTCGGGGTGGAACATACGCGCACGTTTCCTTCTGTAGCTTTTGCAAATCTTTCAGCCTTTTCCCTTGTGCGACTCCAAATTCTGACCTTTGTGGCGAAAGAAAAGACAGGCTATACTTTGGGACATGCTGTATGTTAGGATGAATGTGGTTTACTTGGTCATTGCGGCAGCACTACAGAACAGCGCAGTACACAAATCCATTAGTTTAATGGAAGTAAACAGCCTCAATCACCCTTAAACACTCTCTAACATTTAAAAATACTTGTTCTTGAAGCAATTAATTACATTGCTGTCAAGAGTTGTGATTGGCATGCATGCATAAGAATGACATTAGTATATCACAAGGCCACATCAAGGCACTAGCAGCAAATGAGGAAAATATTGGCAGAAACTTTTTGGTTGCTATAGGTGTCAGCGGAATGTAAAATAGATGTTAGTCCACATAAACGTTCTCAAACAGTGTGATGGTTTATTGGTAACAACGATAAATACACGGTTAATGCAGTAACATTGGTAGGCAATATAAGAAGAGCTATGGTAAAACTTTGTTAACTCTCTTTCTTTCAAGTCCATAGGGTCGACAGGGGAGACAATGGGGTGTAGGTGGGACTTGGAGGACCAGAAACCAACAGCGAAGTTTTTCAATCCCAGGATGCTCCGATCCTTCCCCCTATACACCGCCCACAGCCTGAAGGCAAATCAGTTTTGTTAACAAGCCCAAGGCAGGAGCAGGATAGGAGAGGATGAAGACTGGTACACTGAAGAATCACACTCTCACACAGAGAAGGAAACAAGTGACTAAGAGAAGAAACCAATAGAAGCCAGGTGCTTCAGGGCGAGTGCCCTGTGAACCCTATGGACTTCAAAGAAAGAGAGTTAAAACAGGTATGTTTTACCATAACTCTCGTTTTCTTCTTCAGGGTCCATAGGGCTCCACAGGGGAGACAATGGGGATGTCCCAAAGCAGTTGTTCAAGGGCGGGGACGCTCCTGAGCTGAGAGGAGAACCCTGCGCCCGAAGGAAGCATCCTGAGAGACAAATGTATCAAAGGCATAGAACCTAAGAAAGGTGTTTACAGAAGACCACATAGCTGCCTTGCATAGCTGTTTAGCAGAGGTGCCACGCCAGGCTAACCACGAGGGACCCACAGAGCGAGTAGAATGAGCAGGTACTGTAGCTGGCACAGGAATGCCAGTCTGCGTGTAAGCCTGTGAGATAGTCATGCGAATCCATCTGGCCAGAGTCTGTTTGCTAGCTGGCCATCCCTCCTTATGGAATCCATATAAGATGAAGAGGGGATATCTGATTTCCTGATGGAACTAGTGCGGTCCACGTAGATCTTCAGAGCACGGATCACATCCAAAGAGGCCTCACCTCCCAAGAGGTCTGTTGATTGAAAGTCCGGAACCACAATTTCCTCATTAATGTTGTCGAAGCTGAATAATTGGCTAAGACAAGTTCAGTTTAAAATTTAATCGCAGCGACGCCATCTTGCAAATGGCCACAAGACTCCATCTTGAAAATGAGATCACAAGACGCCATTTTGCGAATGGCCGCCTAAGCGCCATTTTAGATAAACTCACATTTTAGTACACGTGGCGATAATACTAATAGCACCATGCGATTGCATTTTTCATCATTTCCCATACGCACATTAATACATACAATAGCGCTGTTAACTAGTCGCGTATTAGCGAATGCATAGGACTTTGTATGAAACCGCTGTTTTATTAGCTTTATGCGCACGCATCTGCCCAGAGTTAACTAACGTCCTTATATCAAACCCTCAATACCCACACATTACATATCCACACATAAGGTTTAATAAGTTTTAAAGTGTATGACTTAAGTTGGTTCAGTTAGTTTAAATGCTGAGAAATAAAGATATTTGATAACTAAGGTATTATACATGCTAAACAAGTCATGTTTGGAGTTGTACTGATGCGTATCCTTTTTACAGTATTCCAGTGTTATCGGTGGGGAGATCGCATCATGCATTCCCGAGTTATGGATCGCAGAGCCTACAAGCAGGAGGCGTGAAGAGGAAGACCCCCAGCTGTTAGAGGCAGGGAGAGTCTGTTTGAACCAGCCTGTTAAATGTGTTGTAACAGATGCTTCACTCCTGGGAACCAATGATATCAGCAACAGACTACCCTATTGTCCTGTTTATTCTGGGGGGTATAAATATGAGTGCACGAATGCTGGTTCTGAGTCTTTGTGCTGAATGCTGAATGACGAGGGGTCTCTTGCTGATGCCTATCTCTGGGTCCGGAAGCGCCTGCGTATGTATACTGTACTTCCGGTCTGTATAATTTCCTTTTGCGCCTAAATTGTGTCTTGATCAATTGCGTGTAACTGTCTGAACTTTTACCTGAATATCACTTGTGCTTTGGAACCACAGATTCCATGTCTAAGTCTTTATTTATGGTATGACTGCATACGCAAATTAGCGTCATCCTTAGAAGGTATAGGCAGGACATTAGAAGGTATAGGCAGGACATAAGAAGGTATAGGAAGGTGTGTATAGAGGTTCTGATCCAGTATCGTTAATGTGGAAATGAGAAACCACTTTGGGAAGGATACCCGATCACATTCTAAGAACAGCCCTGTCCTGTTTAAAGATTAAAAAAGGTGAGCGACATGAAAGCGCCCCTAAATCCGATACCCTGCGGGCAGATGCTATAGCCAGAAGAATCAGAGTCTTCGCAGTGAGCCACTTGACATCCACTGATTCCAAGGGTTCGAATGGATTTTCCTAAAGTGCGTGGAGAACCACTGACAAATCCCACGGAGCTACAGAAGGGACAAAGGGAGGTTGTATACTTAGAACACCCTGTTCAAGGTGTGAACATCTTTTAGAGGAGCAACTCTGTGCTGGAACCAGATGGACAGAGAAGAGACGTGCACTTTCAGATATGCTAGGCGGATTCCAAGATCCAATCCGGCCTGAAGAAAGGCAAGTATTCTAGAAACCTTAAAAACTTGAAGGTCATATTTTCTACAGGCACACCACAGGAAATATGTTTGCCATACCTGGTAATAAATCCTGGCAGAGACCAGTTTATGAGCTCTGATCATGGTCTGAACCACAGAGCTAGAAAATCCCTTAGACCTTAGGAGGGATGTCTCAAGAGCCAAGCCATTAAAGATAGGCAGGCCAGGTCTGGATGTAGACAGGGACCCTGAAACAACAGGTCAGGTCATAGAGAAATTTGAAGAGGAACGTCTATGGAGAGACTCTGAAGATCGGAGTACCAATGGCATCTGGGCCAAGCTACCAACAGGACTGTGCCTCCTTCCTGTTTGAACTTCCAAAGAACTCGAAGAAGAAGGGATATTGGAGGGAGGAGGTACGCAAAATGGAGGGTCCACCTCACAGATGATGCGTCCACGAAGGCCGCGTTGGGGTCACTTGTCCTGGCTCCATACACTGGAAGTTAGTGGTTGTGTCTTGAGGCCATGAGATCCACATTTGGTAGACAAAATTTGTCCACTAGAAGCTGAAAGACTTCTGGATGTAGAGATCACCCTCCTGCATGCATATCGTGATGGCTTAGGGAATCTGCTTCCCAAATGAGAATTCCTGGGATGAACACTACGGAGATGGCTGGAAGATGGCATTTGGGGTATGTCAGAATGCGGGACACTTCTGCCATTGCTGCCCGACTTCGAGTGCCTCCTTGGTGATTGAGGTAGGCCACTGCTTTGGCGTTGTCGGACTGTACTTGTACTGGCCTGCTCTGAAGGATATCAGGTCAGTATAGATGGCTCGGAGTTCTAACACGTTGATTGGTAAGACCGCCTTGGCTGAAGCCCAGCAGCACTGGAAGGAGTGCTGGCCGCTCACCGCACCCTACCCGCGGAGGCTTGCATCCGTGGTTAGGAGTACCCAGTCCGGGATCCAAAAGGGGCGTCCCTTGTTCAAGTGGGATGTCTGTAGCCACCAGGCCAGAGACAGGCGAACCTCCGGGGAGAGACTCATCATCTGGGATCTGAGCAGATGAAGCAGCCTGTTCCACCTGGAGAGGATCAGGTGTTGTAGGAGCCTGGAGTGAAACTGAGCGAACTCCACCATGTCGAAGGTGGACATCATGGATCCCATGGTCTGCATTGCAGAGTGAATTGACACTCGACGACTATGTAGTGGTCTGCGCACACGTTGCTGTAATACAGAAATTGTGTCTGCCATTAGGAAGATTATCTGAACCTGGCAGTCCAGGAGGGCTCCCAGATGTACCATTCTTTGAGAAGGTGTCAAGGTAGACTTTTTCCAGTTGATCAGCCAACTGTGCATTTGTAGAAAGGCAATGGTTAGCTGTTGATGGCGGTGAAGAATTTCTGGAGAGCTGGCCAACAGCAAGAGGTCATCTAAATACGGGAGCAATCTGTTCCCTTGATGATGAAGACAGGCCGCCATAATTGCCATGATCTTGGTAAAGACCCGAGGAGCCATTGAAAGGCCAAAAAGCAGAGCCTTAAATTGGTAATGCTGCTGTAGTATAGCAAACCGGAGATATTGTTGATGAGAAGGCGCTATAGGTACATGTAGGTAGGTGTCCTGAATGTCCAGAGACACCATAAAGTCCCCAGATTCCATAGCCAGGATAATAGAGCAGATGGTTTCCATACAAAACCGGGGCACCCTGATAAACTTGTTCCAAGACTTGAGATTGAGGATAGGCCGATGAGACCCATTGGGCTTCTGAACTAAGAAAAGGGTAGAATAATAGCCCTTCCCTTGCTGTGTGGAGGGGACCGGGAATTATTACTAATGAGAGCAGTAAGGACTGAATGGCCTTTTGGAGTAGCACAGCATTTCTTGGGTCCAATGGAGGGCCTGTGCAAAAGAACTGAAGGGGGGGTCGCCTCAGGAAGGAGAGGGCATATCCGTGGGAGACCACTTCTCTTACCCAGGCATCTGTTGTTGTCTGACACCAGAACTGGGTGAATTGAAGAAGTCTGCCTCCCACCCTGAGAGCCCCCAGGGAAAGGCCCGCCCTGTCAGACTGAAGGCTTGTCCTCAGATTTGGTAGGTGGACGTCTAGTTGCCCAGGTCTGTTTGGTCCTAGGCTTGGAAGCCTTAGTTGATGCCTGATGCCTTGAAAAGGACTGATCTGTAGCTTTTCCTCGAGGATGAAAGGATGATGTCTGAGGCTTCGCATTATATGCAGAGGGCAGGAACACAGTATTGGAAGCTGCCAAGGTAGTCACAATTTTGTCCAATTCTGTGCCAAACAGGATATCCCCTGAATAAGGCAGAGACTCCAAAACATGCTATTAATGGTGGTCTAGTGGAGTCCCGGATGAACCGATGTCCACATCAGCGCCTCCGATCTGTCTCCTAAGACCAGATGTAAGACTGCACATACACGCGCCTTCCTGCAAGAGGGGATCCACCTTACCTGTCCCCTTGATTCCTGGCTGCAGTCTGGAGTCTGGGGAGCCTCGCTAGCAAGGTCCCCCTCAGAGCCCCGCCTGCCGAGAGTACCTAGCCGAGGGATGGTATCACGGCGCCGCGGAGGGGTGATGGAGCAGCAGTACAGATGTCCCAAGGACTGTCTCATGCTACTGCTCATTAGTAGAATAAATTAAATAAAATAAAATCATAAAAATAGGTTTGGGCTGCTTAATAGCAGCCCCCTGTTAAAACGATGATCCAGCTCCTGCCGGACACCAACGAAACTGAGTTGCCCTCAGGCTGTGGGCGGGGTATAGGGGGAAGGACCGGAGCATCCTGGCATTGAAAAGCTTTGTTGTTGGTGTCCAGTCCTCTAAGTCTCACCTACACCCCATTGTCTCCCCTGTGGAGCCCTATGGACCCTGAAGAAGAAAATATGTTTTTTTGTTAGGAGTTTTGTGCTGTGCATCCGCAAAGCACTGTGACACTAACACAGTGGCATGCACCAGGTTCGCACATGCTCATAAGCACTACTGGTTGACAGGGTGATGCCATCGCTGATGGCATGTCACAGCCTGGGAGGAGACAGCATGAGACCACTCCCCTCTCTAACAGAAGAGTGATGATTGTACTAAGTATTTAAATAACAGAGGTGTATAGGATTATCAGGAGAGAGCTTTCAGTGTTGCCAGCATTTTGCATGACTTTCAAACAAATCTCAGTGTTTTTTAATACTCAAATTTATGTGGTGAGAATTCCAGTATGTGTGATCTGTTTGCATATGGTACAGTTTTGTTTTGTATTTTTTTCTTTGTTGGGGGGGAGTGGGGGGAGAGTTGAGAGTGACACCCAGAGCACTTTTTCCTGAATGTTGTCTGAATGTTCCCAGTTTTGAAGAATGATTTGTGCCAATTTTGTCACTAGAATGTTTGCAACACACAGTCTTCCAGGAGACACAAATCCTCATCTTTTGAAAGACACTGACATGTACATTTAAGTAATTATGTCAGCATTTATAAACACTAGATTATATCCTAGCACTCTGAAAACAGTGATGCAATAAATAGTGATGTGTGCCATCTAGTGGTTATGACCACTTCCAGCAAATTTAAAAAGGAGCAGAGAGAGGCAAGGGCTTGCCACCACCAGATATTAGATAAGGGGATGTGCATTGCATAGTCACTATTGATTTGTGGGTTTGTATTGTATAATGGCCACTGGGATGCTCTCTGTATTGTATAATGGCCACTGGAATGCACTCTGCATTGTATAGTGGCCACTAGAATGCACAAGGTGCTGTTTAGTGACCACTGGGATGTACTTAGTGCTGTCTCGTGGCCACTGGGATGCTCTTAGGATTCTGTGGTGGCCAGTAGGATGCAATGTTTGCTCTATAGTTGTCACACCTTGACTAGAACTTGGACCTGGGGTGGAATCGGATGAAGTTGGGAGGATTGCCTTTTGGTATTGGAATGCAGCTGGTCTTAGAGGGGATTAACTCATGAATGGTAACCACAATGGAGCAGATCTGATAGCAGGTGCCCGTGGAGCGGGGGAACAACTGTGGCGACTCCGGCAGACTTGCAGGGAATCGGGACCGGCAGGTGCACGTGGAGCGACAGGACAACTGTGGAGACTCCGACGGAGCTCGGGGTACCGGGGCTGGCAGGAGCGCCAGCGGCGGACGGATTCTGGATACACACTTGCGAGACCAGGAGTCAGAGGAATACGAGGTAGTACGTGGCTCGAACCAGGATGGTGAATACAGGCTGGAACTGTGGACAAACACTGGACGAACAGGGAGCACAGGGAACTAGCTCACAGCAAATACTGTGATAGACGTTGCAATGGCAACTAAAGAACTTCCTGACAGTCCTTTAGTACCACCAAATGGAGCAAGATATGCTGCTAGACTCCCAGTTCATGCTGCAAGTGGATTGGTCCAACCAGTCACCTGACCTGAATCCAAGATGGTGGCGCCCATTGGACTACAGAACGGAAGTGCTGCCAGGTTTACCCCTGCCCATCCACCACCGGTTAGCCATCAAAACTTTCCTACTGGGTTAATCAATTCAATGATGGGAAATGGTCCGATAAATTGAGGTGCAAACTTCATTGAAGGAACTTTGAGGCGAAGATGACGAGTGGATAGCCATACTTGATCACCTTCCTTCATGTTGGGGACGGCCCTTCTTCTCTTATCGGCCCCTAATTTGTATCGGTCAGAGGTTTTCTGTAGGGAAGAGTGAACTTGAGTCCAGATTCGTGAAAAGTCCTGCAGAGTGGAGGTTACCACTGGAACATCAAAAACTGGAAGTTCTTTGAATTCTGGTACTCTGGGATGTAGACCAAAAACTGTAAAAAATGGGGTTTGACCAGTAGACGAATGATAAGAACTGTTGTGAGCAAACTCTGCCCAGGGTAGAGTTTCTGTCCAGTTGTCCTGAGATGATGACATATGGATTCGTAAGAAGATTTCAAGATCTTGGTTTACCCTTTCGGTAGAACCGTTGGTTTGAGGGTGATAGGCGGTAGAAAATTTAACTTGCAAGATGGAGCATAAAGCTCTCCAGAATTTTGCTACGAACTGCACACCCCGATCAGAGATAATTTCGGTTGGGTCCGTGAAGACGAAATATATTGATGACGAAAAGTTGAGCCAATTCTGAAGCGGATGGTAGCTTCTTGAGAGGAATATAGTGCACCATTTTTGAAAAACAATCAATCACTATCCAAATGGTGGTATAATCTTTGGAGAATGGTAAATCTGTTACGAAGTCCATGGATAGGTGTGTCCAGGGACGGGTTGGTATAGACAGGGGAATCAGAGTTCCTGCTGGAGCTTGTCTGGATGTTTTATGTTGGGCACATTGAGTACAGGAGGAGATAAATTCTGCGACTTCGGACCTCATGGCTGGCCACCAGTAGGACCGGTGTAGGTATTCCAGAGTATTACATATGCCTGTGTGTCCGGCAAAGCGAGAGGAATGGGCCCAAGTTAAAAGTTGTTTACGTAGATCCGGGGTTACAAAGTACTTCCCGGGAGGGGGTCGGATATGGGTAGTGGCGAATACTTTGGACTCAAGAACTGGAGTTTTTTTAGGTGTTTCAGTAGAAATCTCGGAGGAGAATGAATGAAAGAGAGCATCCGCTTTCTGGTTTATTGAACCTGGATGGAAGGTAAGCGTGAAATTGAAGCGAGAAAAGAATATTGCCCATCGAGCCAGGCGGGAACTGAGGCACTGGATATTTTTCAGGAATAGCAGTTTACGATGATCCGTATATACAGTGATGGGAAATTTAGCCCCTTCGAGAAGATATCGCCATTCATCAAAGGCTAGTTTAACCGCCAATAACTCTTGTTCTCCGATGGGGTAATTTTTCTTGGAAAAGTAACCACATGGGTGGACTTTGTTATCTTTGACTCTTTGCGAGAGTACTGCTCCCACAGCTTCAGATGAGGTGTCTACCTTTAGGAAGAATGAGCTGTCGATGTTAGGCTGTCTCAGGACAGGAGCGGAAACGAAAGCCTGTTTCAGCATTCGAAAAGCTGTTTCAGCCTCGGGAGGCCACTGAGATGGAACTGCTCCCGTGTCAAGGCAGAAATAGGTGCCACGAGAGTGGAGAAGCCCTTAATGAAACTTCTGTAATAATTTGCGAAACCTAAAAATCGTACTGCTTTGAGTGAGCTGGGACAAGACCAGTCCAAGATAGCCTGTACCTTTTTAGGGTCCATTTCTAGGCCGGAACCTGAGATGATGTAGCCCAAAAATGAAATGGAAGATACCTTAAATACACACTTCTCCGCTTTACAGTATAAATGGTTCTTTCGTAGATGGCTCAAGACCTCCCTCACTTGAGACCGATGTTTTTCGATACTGGAGGAAAATATCAGGATGTGATCCAGGTAAATGACAACGGAAACTTACAATAATGTCCAGGAAAATTTAATTCATAAAGTTTTGGAAAACAGCGGGAGCATTGCAGAGACTAAAAGACATTACTAAGTATTCAAAATGACCATCCCGGGTATTAAATGCGGTCTTCCATTCATCGCCAGAACGTATCCTAATAAGATTATATGCCCCTCTTAAATCCAGTTTGGTGAATATCGTGGCTCCTTTCACTCGGTCAAAGAGCTCGGTAATGAGGGGTAATGGGTATCGGTTCTTGATAGTGATGTCGTTTAAACCCCGGTAATCGATGCAAGGGCGTAATCCTCCATCTTTCTTGGACACAAAAAAGAAGCCTGCACCAGCTGGGGAACAAGAAGGCTGGATAAAACCCTTTTGTAGGTTCTCTTGTATATATTCTGACATGGCCTTGGTCTCAGGTAAGGACAGTGGGTAGGTAGGACCTCGCGGAGGGGTTTTGCCAGGGACCAAGTCGATGGGGCAGTCCCAATCACGGTGTGGAAGCAGGGTATCAGCCCCGATTTTACAGAAGACGTCACTGAAAGAAATGTTCTGGTTAGGAATCTGCACATTTTCTGCTGTGTGAATCTCTTTAATGGGTTTAATATGTGAAAGACAAGATACATGACAGGCATTTCCCAAGACAGAATTTGCATGGAAGTCCAGTCAATTCTGGAAGTGTGCTTACATAGCCAGGGGTAACCTAAAATAATTCCATGAGAAGCTTTAGGGATGACAAGAAATTGAATGGTTTCTGTGTGGAGGGCCCCTACCTGACCTGTACAGGCTGAGTTTTTAGAGTAACAATTCCATTGACGATTTGACTTCCGTCCACTGCAGACAGAGTGACTGTATGATCGAGAGGGAACACTGGAATCTGAAATTTCTGGACGAGCTCGGTGGTGATAAAATTCTCGCCAGCCCCTGAATCTAGGAGAAAGAGAACAACCTTAGGACCTTGTATTAACTCCAGAGTAATGGACAACGCAGATTCAGTTTTGGATGGAGACAGTGACATTACTCCCAACCTGGTGTCTCCAGAGCTGGTTAGGAGCGGAAGTTTCCCTTACGACGTGAGCAGGTGGCAACTAAATGATCAGTCCCTCCACAGTACGTGCAAAGATTCTCTCATTGGTGTCTTTGCCGTTCTTCAATGGTGAGACGAGCCTGGTTAATCTACATGGGTTCATCGTTTACCGGTTCTGATGGGGTAGGGACCGGAGTATTGGCAGGTCGAAACCTGAAGTGGTCTCCCTTAATCTTTTCACTTTGCCGTTCTCGGTATCGTAAGTCCAACTTATTACAAAGAGAGATAAGGTCATTAAGGCTGGCAGGAAGATCTCGTGTGGCGAGGTCATCTTTTATCCGATCAGAAAGACCATTCAAAAAGGCGGAGATCAGCGCTTCCTCATTCCATTTCAATTCTGAGGCTAAGGTTTGGAACTGGATGACGTATTGGCTGACCGAGCGATTTCCTTGGCGTAGGCGCATGATCTCAGCCGATGCAGAGTTGGTTCTCCCTGGTTCGTCAAATATCCTCCGGAAGGATGTAAGGAAGTCAGAGTAACTGTCCAGTAATGGATCGGACCTTTCCCATAGAGGCAAAACCCAGTCTAGGGCAGATCCGGACAGAAGGGACACGATATAGGCCACTTTAGATTTAGGAGATGGAAAGTTCATACGTTGCAGCGTGAAGTGGACATCGCATTGGTTAAAAAAACCTCGGCACATTTTAGGGTTCCCGTCGAACTTGCTAGGAGTCAGTAAATGAAGGTGGGATGGAGCGGATGGAGCAGGAATAGCTGGAGCAAGTTGCTGATTGGTGGCAGCAGGAATGTTAACCGTGACAAGGGAAGCCTGCAGGGTATCCTGACGTATAGACATCTCTTATAGGAACTGGGCCAATTGCCGATGCGAGGCTTCTAATCCCTCTAAGCAGTTGGCAATACCTTGAAGAAGGTCAGTCCTCGGATCCTGTCCACTAGCTGAATCCATTTGGCCAGTGCAAACTGTCACGCCTTGACCAGAACTTGGACCCGGGGTAGAGTCGGATGAAGTTGGGAGGATTGTCTTTTGGTATTGGAATGCAGCTGGTCTTAGAGGGGAGTAACTCATGAATGGTAACCACAATGGAGCAGATCTGATAGCAGGTGCCCGTGGAGCGGGGGAACAACTGTGGTGACTCCGGCAGACTTGCAGGGAATCGGGACCGGCAGGTGCACGTGGAGCGAGAGGACAACTGTGGAGACTCCGGTGGAATTCGGTGTACCGGGCCGGCAGGAGCACCAGCGGCGGACGGATTCTGGAGACACACTTGGGCGACCAGGAGTTGGAGGAATACAAGGTAATACGTGGCTCGAACCAGGATGGTGAATACAGGCTGGAACTGCGGACAAACACTGGATGAACAGGGAGCACAGGGAACTAGCTCACAGCAAACGCTGTGATAGCTGTTGCACTGGCAACTAAAGAACTTCCTGACAGCTAGACTCCCAGGTCATACTGCAAGTGGATCGGTCCAACCAGTCACCTGACCTGAATCCAAGATGGTGGCGCCCATCGGACTACAGTGCGGAAGCGCTGCCAGGTTTACCCCTGCCCATCCACCTAGCATTCCTCACTCTCTGGAGCCTCACTGTGCCCAGCGCTAATCTCCAGGGGCCTGCACCCCCGCCAGAAGACCCCCGCCAGAGCACCCGAGCCGGTAAGGACCACGGTCTCCGCTGTGACTCAGCCCCGATCGTGACAATAGTGGTCATTGTGGTGCACTATGTGCTCTAAAGTGTTTACTGGGATGCACTCTGTGCTCTATAAAGGCCACTAGGATGCACTCTGCATTGTATAGTTGCAACTGACATACACTCTTCATAGCATAATAGCCACTAGGATACTCTCTGCATTGCATAGTAGCTACTGAGATGCACTCTGTATTGTATATTGGCCACTGAGATGTACTCTGAATTGTATAGTGGCTCTATATTGTATAGTGGTCTCTAGTATTATCTCTGCATTGTATAATGACCACTAGAATGCATGCTGTATTTTAGAGTGGCCACTGGGATACACTCTGTGTAAAATATTGGCCACTCGGATGTGCTCTGTATTGTGTAGTGGCCATTGACATGCACTTTGTAATGTATAGTGGGTACCAATATGCACTTTGTTTAGTATAGTGCCCACTGGGATGCACTCTGTATAGTATAGTTGCCACTGGGATGCACTTTGTATAGAATAGTGTTCACTAAGATGCATTCTGTATTGTAAAATGGCCAATATATGCACTCTGTATTGTACAGTGGGGATTATGATGCATTCTAAATTGTACTGTGGCCACTGGCATGTGCTCTATAATTTATAGGAGTCTCCAGCATGCTCTCTGTAATGGCCACTACAATGCACTGTATATTGTATAGTGCCAGTGGGATGCACTCTTTATTGCATAGTGGCCACTGGGATTCACTCTGTATTGTACAGCGGCCACTGGAATGCACTCTATATTGTACAGTGCCACTGGGATGCCCACTATATTGTATAGTGACCACTAGGATGCATTTTGTATTGTACTGTGGCCCATAGGATGTGCTCTTTATTATATAGGAGTTTCTAGCATGGTGCACTCTGCATTATATAGTGGCCACTAGGTGCTCTCTGGATTATATAGTGGCCACTAGGTGCACTTTATATTGTACAGTGGCCACTAGGCAGCATTCTGTATTGCAGCGATGTGTGGAGAGGTCAATGGCTGGGAAGGCACTGGCTGATTAACACTCCCCTTAAAAAAAAGAGGTGTAGGGTCCCCCCTAGATAACAGTAACCAGATTCAGGCCGAACCAGTCAGGAAGATAATGCTATAGCAGGGGGTACACTCAGTGTGGGGGCCCCCTGCCATCACATTAACCACCCTTAAACTAGTCAGCTCACAGTTGGAATTCCTCGGAAAGTAAGGATCCCAAAAAAATAAAATGTGGTCCCTCCCTCCGAGCAACAACCAGCACTGGGCTGAAAGCCCAGTGTTATGCCCTGCACCCCTGGTGGTGGTGGGTACGGGGTTCATGGTATAACATTGTTCTTTACAGGTGGCCTACAGGTCCTAGCAAGCCTGCCTCAGCATGCCAGCACTTGGAGAACCACAAGTGCATACATGCCCAGACATTAAGGACCCGCTGGCACCTGTAGTCTGCCTGTAAAGAAAATATAAAAAAACACTATACACTATTTTAAAAACAGTTTATTATACAGTACAGTATCTTCACCTGAGGGATGATGGCCTTTCAGCTCTTTTGCATGGCTGTTGCCTCTCCAGGGCTTCTGGCGTCTTCACCAGGGGGTAGCGGCCTTTAAGCTCTTTAGAATGTCCACAGCCTCCTCAGGGCTTCCTGCATCTTTACCTGGAGGACAGCAGCCTTTAAGCTTTTTAGAATGTCCACAGCCTCCTCAGGGCTTCCTGCATCTTTACCTGGGGGACATCAGGCTTTAAGCTCTTTTGCCACCTCCCCAGGGCTTCAGAAGTCTTCTCTCTTCGGGAGCTATTGCATGCTCCCTCCCCGCTGCCTTACGCTGGCTTATATCGCGAGTCATGATTGGCTCGCGGAGGCCATCTTGAATTTTTAAAATTACGCTGAGGTGCCATTTTTGAAACAGGCATTGCTGCCGAAGGCTGCAGAATGGCTGGCAGGGACTGGATCCTCTCGGATCCAGGCCTGCCGCCATTCCAGCTACTTCCGCCGGGTCCCGCCGCCGCTAACGCCCGCACCTGCGCTGTGTCCCCGCTGGATACTCACCCAGTGATGACATTCTATACTAGAATTTTTACTATAGATAGAGTAATGCAAAGCAGATATTTATGACTCAAAATCTGTGTTATAAATATCTTCTTTGTATTATTTTAATCATTATGACAGGGGAGGCTCTGTATTGCATAGTGGCCACAAGCATGCTCTCTAAATTGTATGCTGGTCCCTGTATCCATATTTTATGCCCTCTTTTTTGAATAGTGACCACAATGATGCTCTCTGTTTTTATAATGGACACAAGGTGCACTCTACATTGTATAGCTGTCACTAGAACGTCCTCTGTACTGTATAGTGGTCATTAATTTTTTTTCTGCATTGGACAGATATCAGTAGTTTTGGCCATTTGCAAGACTAGTACTTCACCAGATTTCTTTCACCTCCAATCTCTCTTTTTTTTTCAATACTTGGCTGTCAACCACAGGCACTAATATAGTTTTTTTTGCAAGGGGCGCTGCTATTTTTCATTTCCGCTTTAGGCAGGAGCGTATCTATAATGGGTACAGGGTGTGCGGTGCACACGGGCCCCTGGGTTCAGGGAGGGCCCACACCACACACCCATATTTTTTAATACTTACCTCTCCGAAGTCCCGTGTCGGCTGTAGCATTACTGCACTAAATGCCTGGAAAATGGCCACCGCGGCCATTTTCCCCTTGTTGTGCGGCTGCCATTTTCCCGGAGATCTGCACATGCACAGTAGATTTCGGGCTCAGACTAGTGCCCAGAGTCTTCTGCTGTGGTCAGTGCGCTGCCGGCCACCGGGGAGAGAGGAGGGGGACCCGGAAGGGGAATGCACATGGGCGCCCTCCTCTCTTGATACGCCCCTGGCTTTAGGCTTCTCTACTGGCTGGATCTGCCAGTGCCCTTACTTTCAGATTTTTGTTTCTTAATAGCTAACAAGCAGAAACATTTGATAATAGTAAAGAAGAGTTCTAAGGGATCCAACTGTGTAATTAGATTGTGCTTTCAGTTTTTGCAAATTGTATGAGTTTCAGTGGAAATAAGAAATCTACAGTAATCATACAAAGAGTCTAAACGTATGAGCTATGAGATTGCTCTTTGTGGTGTAAGAAATACATCAAAGTATAATAAATAACCTGCCACCCATGTGAGGCCTACATGTCAATTAGAGGTTCCTGCCAAATGGCAGCCTAATGTGGAAAGTAATTACTGTGTATTTTGTGTGCAGGCCTCTTCTTCCATTGACAATTTAAAAAATAAATAAAAACACCACATTTCTAGGATTAGACTCCCACTAAATCACACACAAGCATGTAAAAAGTTCTTTATGCTTTCACTATTTAATAACTGTTATTGGTACATGCTTTGCAACCCTAGAATTTGAACGGCTAAGTTCAACGAAGTATCTATGTTTTTGTGTTCAAAACGAGTCATTAGGGCTCTGAAAGTGCACTCTCCACATTCTGTTTAATTGAAACATCTAATGGTCTCCCCGGCTGTGTAGAACTTAATATGAGCAATTCTCATCCTAGCCAACACAAGTGCATCAGTTCCTTTAGTTCATAATGACGGCTTTTATTTACCTCTTTGAATAAAAACTGCTGTGTAAAGGCTTGGTAATGACTGTGTGCTTGAGCTCCGGAGCCCAGAATGCAGAGTACATCAGCAGACGACGGTTTGAGCAGCTGGAATAGAAACATATTGCTGTTCATTTTTTCATTCTCTAACCAATTTACATTAAAGCCACAGCCGCAGTGTAAATCTGGGCATATATTATGCAATTATTGGGCAAATCCGCCGATTATCACCTGCAACCAATCAGCGTTAATCTGACAGTCGTACATGGAAATTCTTTCAACATGCCTCACTGATCCGGTGATTGGTCGGCTGCATCTGGCAGTGTATGCCCTGCCGCGGCTGACCGCCCAACATTTCCCCTTTTCCTTTAACGGAGAAATGGGTAAATGTTTCCTCCCCAGGGTAGGAAAGCAGCTGTCGTGGGCCATACACTTTGAAATAGCTATGTGTATGGCCACGATATCTGCTGGGCTTCATGGCTGCCAGATAAAATGTCTGTCAGATTGTCAGAAATTTTATTTGGCAGTGTGTGCCCATCATTAGGCTGTGGTAGCTGATTTAGATCTTGTTGGAACTACAAGTCCCAACATAACTGAATTAATTACAATGTTTTCTGCCTGTGCCTTTACAATGCCTTTGCCTTTGGTTAGCAGAACATGCTGAAATATGTAGTTCAAACACAGCTGAAGAATCATACATGACTGTAGCCTGGTAGTGTCACTGTAATTAACGCTGCAAGGTTAAATCCGGGCTACACCGTCATACCTGATGTCACCATGGCCATAGAAAGAAGAAATTAAAATACATGGGTAACATTTTCCTACAAAAAAAAACAGATTAAAACAAGAAAATAAGATTTAAAAGGAGTGGAGGAATTACAAAGTTTATTAAGTAGCTTGAAAATTCATGGTGGTATAAAACAAAAAATAGTGCCACTTACTCTCCAGTATACCATCACTTCTCTCCAGTATACCGTCACTTTCTCTCCAGCACACCGTCACTTTCTCTCCAGTACCCCATCACTTTCTCTCCAGTATACCGTCACTTTCTCTCCAGTACCCCGTCACTTTCTCTCCAGTACCCCATCACTTTCTCTCCAGCACACCGTCACTTTCTCTCCAGCATAACGTCACTCTCTCCCCAGTATACCGTCACTTTCTCTCCAGCATACCATCGCTTTCTCTCCAGTATACAGCCACTTTCTCTCCAGTATACTACTACCTTCTCCCCAGCATACCATCACTTTCTCTCCAGCACACTGTCACTTTCTCTCCAGCATAACGTCACTCTCTCCCCAGTATACCGTCACTTTCTCTCCAGCATACCATCACTTTCTCTCCAGTATACAGCCACCTTCTCTCCAGTATACTACTACCTTCTCTCCAGTATATCATCATTTTCTCTCCAGTATACCACTACACACAGATTAAAACAAGAAAATAAGGATTTAAAAGGAGATATTCTCCATAAGTGGAGGAGGTACAAAGTGTTTCAAGTAGCTTGTAACTTCATGGTGGTATAAAACAATAAATAGTGCTACTTACTCTCCAGTATACCGTCACTTCTCTCCAGTATACCGTCACTTTCTCTCCAGTATGCCATCACTTTCTCTCCAGTATACCGTCACTTACTCTCCAGTATACCGTCACTTACTCTCCAGTACCCCATCACTTTCTCTCCAGTATACCGTCACTTTCTCTCCAGCATATCATCACTTTCTCTACAGCATACCATCACTTTCTCTCCAGCACACCGTCACTTTCTCTCCAGCATACCGTCACTCTCTCCCCAGCATACCGTCACTCTCTCCCCAGCATACCGTCACTCTCTCTCCAGCATACCGCCACTTTCTCTCCAGCATACCATCACTTTCTCTCCAGCAGACCATCACTTTCTCTCCAGCACACCGTCACTTTCTCTCCAGCATGCCGTCACTCTCTCCCCAGTATACCGTCACTTTCTCTCCAGCATACCGCCACTTTCTCTCCAGCATACCATCACTTTCTCTCCAGCATACCATCACTTTCTCTCCAGCATACGGTCACTTTCTCTCCAGTATACCGTCACTTTCTCTCCAGCATACCATCACTTTCTCTCCAGTATACAGCCACTTTCTCTCCAGTATACAGCCACTTTCTCTCCAGTATACAGCCACTTTCTCTCCTGTATACCATCACTTTCTCTCCAGTATACCGTCACTTTCTCTCCAGAATATGTTACTTTCTCTCCAGTATGCCACTACCTTCAATACAGTATACTGTCACTTTCTCTCCAGTATACCATCACTTTCTCTCCAGTATACCTTCACTTTCTCTCCTGTATACTATCACCTTCTCTCCAGTATAATATCACTTTCTCTCCAGTATAATATCACTTTATCTCCAGTATACCACTACCTTCTCTCCAGTATAATATCACTTTCTCTCCACTATAACATCACTTTCTCTCCATATACCATCACTTTCTCTCCAGTATACCATTACTTTCTCTCCAGTAAACATAATTTTCTCTCCAGTATACCATCACTTTGGCTGAAGCATAGCACTGCTCTCTCTCCAGTAAACCATTACTTTCTCTCCAGTATACATACCATCACATTCTCTCCAGTATACCATTACTTTCTCTCCAGTATACCACTTTCTCTTCAGTATATCATTACTTTCTCTCCAGTATACCGCCATCTTCTCTCCAGTATACCACTACCTTCTCTCCAGTGTATCATCACTTGCTCTCCAGTATACAATCACTTGCTCTCCAGTATACCGCCACCTTCTCTCCAGTATACCATCACTTGCTCTCCAGCATACCATCACTTTCTCTCCAGCATAACACCACTTTCTCTCCAGTATACCATCACTTTCTCTCCAGTATACCATCACTTTCTGTCCAGTATACCGTCACTTTCTCGCCAGTATACCGTCACTTTCTCGCCAGTATACCGTCACTTTCTCGCCAGTATACCACTACCTTCTCTCCAGCATAATATCACTTTCTCTCCAGTATACCATCACTTTCTCTCCTGTATACCATCACTTTCTCTCCAGTATACCATCACTTTCTCTCCTGTATACCATCACTTTCTCTCCTGTATACCATCACTTTCTCTCCAGTATACCGTCACTTTCTCTCCAGTATACAGTCACTTTCTCTCCAGTATACAGCCACTTTCTCTCCAGTATACAGCCACTTTCTCTCCAGTATAACACTACCTTCTCTCCAGAATAATATCACTTTCTCTCCAGTATATCATCACTTTCTCTCCAGTATACCATTACTTTCTCTTCAGTATATCATTACTTTCTCTCCAGTGTACCGCCATCTTCTCTCCAGTATACCACAACCTTCTCTCCAGTATATTATCACTTTATTTGCAGTATACCGCCACCTTCTCTCCAGTGTATCATCACTTGCTCTCCAGTATACAATCACTTGCTCTCCAGTATACCGCCACCTTCTCTCCAGTATACCATCCCTTGCTCTCCAGTATACCATCCCTTTCTCGCCAGTATACCGTCACTTTCTCGCCAGTATACCGTCACTTTCTCGCCAGTATACCACTACCTTCTCTCCAGCATAATATCACTTTCTCTCCAGTATACCATCACTTTCTCTCCTGTATACCATCACTTTCTCTCCTGTATACCATCACTTTCTCTCCAGTATACCATCACTTTCTCTCCTGTATACCATCACTTTCTCTCCTGTATACCATCACTTTCTCTCCTGTATACCATCACTTTCTCTCCAGTATAAAATCACTTTCTCTCCAGTATACCATCACTTTCTCTCCTGTATACCATCACTTTCTCTCCTGTATACCATCACTTTCTCTCCAGTATACCATGACTTTCTCTCCTGTATACCATAACTTTCTCTCCAGTATACCACTACCTTCTCTCCAGTATACCATCACTTTCTCTCCAGTATACCACTACCTTATCTCCAGTATAATATCACTTTCTCTCCAGTATACTGCCAATTTCTCTTCAGTATGCCATCACTTTCTCTCCAGTATACCATAACTTTCTCTCCAGTATACCATCGCTTTCTCTCCAGTATACCACTACCTTATCTCCAGTATAATATCACTTTCTCTCCAGTATATCATCACTTTCTCTTCAGTATACCATTACTTTCTCTCCAGTATACCATTACTTTCTCTCCAGTATACCATTACTTTCTCTCCAGTACACCACTTTCTCTTCAGTATATCATTACTTTCTCTCCAGTATACAGCCATCTTCTCTCCAGTATACCACCACCTTCTCTCCAGTATATTATCACTTGATTTGCAGTATACCGCCACCTTCTCTCCAGTGTATCATCACTTGCTCTCCAGTATACAATCACTTGCTCTCCAGTATACCGCCACCTTCTCTCCAGTACACCATCCCTTGCTCTCCAGTATACCATCCCTTTCACTCCAGCATAGCACCACTTTCTCTCCATCATAGCACCACTTTCTCTCCAGTATACCGTCACTTTCTCTCCAGTATACTGTCACTTTCTCTCCAGTATACAGTCACTTTCTCTCCAGTATACAGCCACTTTCTCTCCAGTATAACACTACCTTCTCTCCAGTATAATATCACTTTCTCTCCAGTATATCATCACTTTCTCTCCAGTATACCATTACTTTCTCTTCAGTATATCATTACTTTCTCTCCAGTGTACCGCCATCTTCTCTCCAGTATACCACCACCTTCTCTCCAGTATATTATCACTTTATTTGCAGTATACCGCCACCTTCTCTCCAGTGTATCATCACTTGCTCTCCAGTATACAATCACTTGCTCTCCAGTATACCGCCACCTTCTCTCCAGTATACCATCCCTTGCTCTCCAGTATACCATCCCTTTCTCGCCAGTATACCGTCACTTTCTCGCCAGTATACCGTCACTTTCTCGCCAGTATACCACTACCTTCTCTCCAGCATAATATCACTTTCTCTCCAGTATACCATCACTTTCTCTCCTGTATACCATCACTTTCTCTCCTGTATACCATCACTTTCTCTCCAGTATACCATTACTTTCTCTCCAGTATACCATTACTTTCTCTCCAGTACACCACTTTCTCTTCAGTATATCATTACTTTCTCTCCAGTATACAGCCATCTTCTCTCCAGTATACCACCACCTTCTCTCCAGTATATTATCACTTGATTTGCAGTATACCGCCACCTTCTCTCCAGTGTATCATCACTTGCTCTCCAGTATACAATCACTTGCTCTCCAGTATACCGCCACCTTCTCTCCAGTACACCATCCCTTGCTCTCCAGTATACCATCCCTTTCACTCCAGCATAGCACCACTTTCTCTCCATCATAGCACCACTTTCTCTCCAGTATACCGTCACTTTCTCTCCAGTATACTGTCACTTTCTCTCCAGTATACAGTCACTTTCTCTCCAGTATACAGCCACTTTCTCTCCAGTATAACACTACCTTCTCTCCGGTATAATATCACTTTCTCTCCAGTATATCATCACTTTCTCTCCAGTGTACCATTACTTTCTCTTCAGTATATCATTACTTTCTCTCCAGTGTACCGCCATCTTCTCTCCAGTATACCACAACCTTCTCTCCAGTATATTATCACTTTATTTGCAGTATACCGCCACCTTCTCTCCAGTGTATCATCACTTGCTCTCCAGTATACAATCACTTGCTCTCCAGTATACCGCCACCTTCTCTCCAGTATACCATCCCTTGCTCTCCAGTATACCATCCCTTTCTCGCCAGTATACCGTCACTTTCTCGCCAGTATACCGTCACTTTCTCGCCAGTATACCACTACCTTCTCTCCAGCATAATATCACTTTCTCTCCAGTATACCATCACTTTCTCTCCTGTATACCATCACTTTCTCTCCTGTATACCATCACTTTCTCTCCTGTATACCATCACTTTCTCTCCAGTATACCATCACTTTCTCTCCTGTATACCATCACTTTCTCTCCTGTATACCATCACTTTCTCTCCTGTATACCATCACTTTCTCTCCAGTATACCATCACTTTCTCTCCTGTATACCATCACTTTCTCTCCAGTATACCACTACCTTCTCTCCAGTATACCATCACTTTCTCTCCAGTATACCACTACCTTATCTCCAGTATAATATCACTTTCTCTCCAGTATACTGCCAATTTCTCTTCAGTATGCCATCACTTTCTCTCCAGTATACCATCACTTTCTCTCCAGTATACCATCGCTTTCTCTCCAGTATACCACTACCTTCTCTCCAGTATAATATCACTTTCTCTCCAGTATATCATCACTTTCTCTCCAGTATACCATTACTTTCTCTCCAGTATACCATTACTTTCTCTCCAGTACACCACTTTCTCTTCAGTATATCATTACTTTCTCTCCAGTATACAGCCATCTTCTCTCCAGTATACCACCACCTTCTCTCCAGTATATTATCACTTGATTTGCAGTATACCGCCACCTTCTCTCCAGTGTATCATCACTTGCTCTCCAGTATACAATCACTTGCTCTCCAGTATACCGCCACCTTCTCTCCAGTACACCATCCCTTGGTCTCCAGTATACCATCCCTTTCACTCCAGCATAGCACCACTTTCTCTCCATCATAGCACCACTTTCTCTCCAGTATACCGTCACTTTCTCTCCAGTATACTGTCACTTTCTCTCCAGTATACAGTCACTTTCTCTCCAGTATACAGCCACTTTCTCTCCAGTATAACACTACCTTCTCTCCAGTATAATATCACTTTCTCTCCAGTATATCATCACTTTCTCTCCAGTATACCATTACTTTCTCTTCAGTATATCATTACTTTCTCTCCAGTGTACCGCCATCTTCTCTCCAGTATACCACCACCTTCTCTCCAGTATATTATCACTTTATTTGCAGTATACAGCCACCTTCTCTCCAGTGTATCATCACTTGCTCTCCAGTATACAATCACTTGCTCTCCAGTATACCATCACTTTCTTTCCAGTATACCGTCACTTTCTCGCCAGAATACCACTACCTTCTCTCCAGCATAATATCACTTTCTCTACAGTATACCATCACTTTCTCTCCTGTATACCATCACTTTCTCTCCAGTATACCATCACTTTCTCTCCTGTATACCATCACTTTCTCTCCTGTATACCATCACTTTCTCTCCAGTATACCATCACTTTCTCTCCTGTATACCATCACTTTCTCTCCAGTATAATATCACTTTCTCTCCAGTATACCATCACTTTCTCTCCTGTATACCATCACTTTCTCTCCAGTATACCATCACTTTCTCTCCTGTATACCATCACTTTCTCTCCAGTATACCATCACTTTCTCTCCTGTATACCATTACTTTCTCTCCAGTATACCACTACCTTCTCTCCAGTATACCATCACTTTCTCTCCAGTATACCACTACCTTATCTCCAGTATAATATCACTTTCTCTCCAGTATACTGCCAATTTCTCTTCAGTATGCCATCACTTTCTCTCCAGTATACCATCACTTTCTCTCCAGTATACCATCGCTTTCTCTCCAGTATACCACTACCTTCTCTCCAGTATAATATCACTTTCTTTCCAGTATATCATCACTTTCTCTCCAGTATACCATTACTTTCTCTCCAGTATACCATTACTTTCTCTCCAGTATACCATTACTTTCTCTCCAGTACACCACTTTCTCTTCAGTATATCATTACTTTCTCTCCAGTATACAGCCATCTTCTCTCCAGTATACCACCACCTTCTCTCCAGTATATTATCACTTGATTTGCAGTATACCGCCACCTTCTCTCCAGTGTATCATCACTTGCTCTCCAGTATACAATCACTTGCTCTCCAGTATACCGCCACCTTCTCTCCAGTACACCATCCCTTGCACTCCAGTATACCATCCCTTTCACTCCAGCATAGCACCACTTTCTCTCCATCATAGCACCACTTTCTCTCCAGTATACCGTCACTTTCTCTCCAGTATACTGTCACTTTCTCTCCTGTATACAGTCACTTTCTCTCCAGTATACAGCCACTTTCTCTCCAGTATAACACTACCTTCTCTCCAGTATAATATCACTTTCTCTCCAGTATATCATCATTTTCTCTCCAGTATACCATTACTTTCTCTTCAGTATATCATTACTTTCTCTCCAGTGTACCGCCATCTTCTCTCCAGTATACCACCACTTTCTCTCCAGTATATTATCACTTTATTTGCAGTATACCGCCACCTTCTCTCCAGTGTATCATCACTTGCTCTCCAGTATACAATCACTTGCTCTCCAGTATACCGCCACCTTCTCTCCAGTATACCATCCCTTGCTCTCCAGTATACCATCCCCTTCTCGCCAGTATACCGTCACTTTCTCGCAAGTATACCGTTACTTTCTCGCCAGTATACCACTACCTTCTCGCCAGCATAATATCACTTTCTCTCCAGTATACCATCACTTTCTCTCCTGTATAAGATCACTTTCTCTCCAGTATACCATCACTTTCTCTCCTGTATACCAACACTTTCTCTCCTGTATACCATCACTTTCTCTCCAGTATACCATCACTTTCTCTCCTGTATACCATCACTTTCTCTCCTGTATACCATCACTTTCTCTCCTGTAAACCATCACTTTCTCTCCAGTATACCATCACTTTCTCTCCAGTATACCACTACTTTATCTCCAGTATAATATCACTTTCTCTCCAGTATACTGCCAATTTCTCTTCAGTATGCCATCACTTTCTCTCCAGTATACCATCACTTTCTCTCCAGTATACCATCGCTTTCTCTCCAGTATACCACTACCTTCTCTCCAGTATAATATCACTTTCTCTCCAGTATATCATCACTTTCTCTCCAGTATACCATTACTTTCTCTCCAGTATACCATTACTTTCTCTCCAGTATACCATTACTTTCTCTCCAGTACACCACTTTCTCTTCAGGATATCATTGCTTTCTCTCCAGTATACAGCCATCTTCTCTCCAGTATGCCACCACCTTCTCTCCAGTATATTATCACTTGATTTGCAGTATACCGCCACCTTCTCTCCAGTGTATCATCACTTGCTCTCCAGTATACAATCACTTGCTCTCCAGTATACCGCCACCTTCTCTCCAGTACACCATCCCTTGCTCTCCAGTATACCATCGCTTTCACTCCAGCATAGCACCACTTTCTCTCCATCATAGCACCACTTTCTCTCCAGTATACCGTCACTTTCTCTCCAGTATACTGTCACTTTCTCTCCAGTATACAGTCACTTTCTCTCCAGTATACAGCCACTTTCTCTCCAGTATAACACTACCTTCTCTCCAGTATAATATCACTTTCTCTCCAGTATATCATCACTTTCTCTCCAGTATACCATTACTTTCTCTTCAGTATATCATTACTTTCTCTCCAGTGTACCGCCATCTTCTCTCCAGTATACCACCACCTTCTCTCCAGTATATTATCACTTTATTTGCAGTATACCGCCACCTTCTCTCCAGTGTATCATCACTTGCTCTCCAGTATACAATCACTTGCTCTCCAGTATACCATCACTTTCTCTCCAGTATACCATCACTTTCTCTCCTGTATACCATCACTTTCTCTCCTGTATACCATCACTTTCTCTCCAGTATAATATCACTTTCTCTCCAGTATACCATCAATTTCTCACCAGAATACCACTACCTTCTCTCCAGCATAATATAACTTTCTCTCCAGTATACCATCACTTTCTCTCCTGTATACCATCACTTTCGCTCCGGTATACCATCACTTTCTCTCCTGTATACCATCACTTTCTCTCCTGTATACCATCACTTTCTCTCCTGTATACCATCACTTTCTCTCCTGTATACCATCACTTTCTCTCCAGTATAATATCACTTTCTCTCCAGTATACCATCACTTTCTCTCCTGTATACCATCTCTTTCTCTCCAGTATACCATCACTTTCTCTCCTGTATACCATCACTTTCTCTCCAGTATACCATCACTTTCTCTCCTGTATACCATCACTTTCTCTCCAGTATACCACTACCTTCTCTCCAGTATACCATCACTTTCTCTCCAGTATACCACTACCTTATCTCCAGTATATCATCACTTTCTCTCCAGTATACTGCCAATTTCTCTTCAGTATGCCATCACTTTCTCTCCAGTATACCATCACTTTCTCTCCAGTATACCATCGCTTTCTCTCCAGTATACCACTACCTTCTCTCCAGTATAATATCACTTTCTCTCCAGTATATCATCACTTTCTCTCCAGTATACCATTACTTTCTCTCCAGTATACCATTACTTTCTCTCCAGTACACCACACTCTCTTCAGTATATCATTACTTTCTCTCCAGTATACAGCCATCTTCTCTCCAGTATACCACCACCTTCTCTCCAGTATATTATCACTTGATTTGCAGTATACCGCCACCTTCTCTCCAGTGTATCATCACTTGCTCTCCAGTACACCATCCCTTGCTCTCCATTATACCATCCCTTTCACTCCAGCATAGCACCACTTTCTCTCCATCATAGCACCACTTTCTCTCCAGTATACCGTCACTTTCTCTCCAGTATACTGTCACTTTCTCTCCAGTATACAGTCACTTTCTCTCCAGTATACAGCCACTTTCTCTCCAGTATAACACTACCTTCTCTCCAGTATAATATCACTTTCTCTCCAGTATATCATCACTTTCTCTCCAGTATACCATTACTTTCTCTTCAGTATATCATTACTTTCTCTCCAGTGTACCGCCATCTTCTCTCCAGTATACCACCACCTTCTCTCCAGTATATTATCACTTTATTTGCAGTATACCGCCACCTTCTCTCCAGTGTATCATCCCTTGCTCTCCAGTATACCATCCCTTTCTCGCCAGTATACCGTCACTTTCTCGCCAGTATACCGTCACTTTCTCGCCAGTATACCACTACCTTCTCTCCAGCATAATATCACTTTCTCTCCAGTATACCATCACTTTCTCTCCTGTATACCATCACTTTCTCTCCAGTATACCATCACTTTCTCTCCTGTATACCATCACTTTCTCTCCTGTATACCATCACTTTCTCTCCAGTATAATATCACTTTCTCTCCAGTATACCATCACTTTCTCTCCTGTATACCATCTCTTTCTCTCCAGTATACCATCACTTTCTCTCCTGTATACCATCACTTTCTCTCCAGTATACCATCACTTTCTCTCCTGTATACCATCACTTTCTCTCCAGTATACCACTACCTTCTCTCCAGTATACCATCACTTTCTCTCCAGTATACCACTACCTTATCTCCAGTATAATATCACTTTCTCTCCAGTATACTGCCAATTTCTCTTCAGTATGCCATCACTTTCTCTCCAGTATACCATCACTTTCTCTCCAGTATACCATCGCTTTCTCTCCAGTATACCACTACCTTCTCTCCAGTATAATATCACTTTCTCTCCAGTATATCATCACTTTCTCTCCAGTATACCATTACTTTCTCTCCAGTATACCATTACTTTCTCTCCAGTATACCATTACTTTCTCTCCAGTACACCACTTTCTCTTCAGGATATCATTGCTTTCTCTCCAGTATACAGCCATCTTCTCTCCAGTATACCACCACCTTCTCTCCAGTATATTATCACTTGATTTGCAGTATACCGCCACCTTCTCTCCAGTGTATCATCACTTGCTCTCCAGTATACAATCACTTGCTCTCCAGTATACCGCCACCTTCTCTCCAGTACACCATCCCTTGCTCTCCAGTATACCATCCCTTTCACTCCAGCATAGCACCACTTTCTCTCCATCATAGCACCACTTTCTCTCCAGTATACCGTCACTTTCTCTCCAGTATACTGTCACTTTCTCTCCAGTATACAGTCACTTTCTCTCCAGTATACAGCCACTTTCTCTCCAGTATAACACTACCTTCTCTCCAGTATAATATCACTTTCTCTCCAGTATATCATCACTTTCTCTCCAGTATACCATTACTTTCTCTTCAGTATATCATTACTTTCTCTCCAGTGTACCGCCATCTTCTCTCCAGTATACCACCACCTTCTCTCCAGTATATTATCACTTTATTTGCAGTATACCGCCACCTTCTCTCCAGTGTATCATCACTTGCTCTCCAGTATACAATCACTTGCTCTCCAGTATACCATCACTTTCTCTCCAGTATACCATCACTTTCTCTCCTGTATACCATCACTTTCTCTCCTGTATACCATCACTTTCTCTCCTGTATACCATCACTTTCTCTCCAGTATAATATCACTTTCTCTCCAGTATACCATCACTTTCTCGCCAGAATACCACTACCTTCTCTCCAGCATAATATAACTTTCTCTCCAGTATACCATCACTTTCTCTCCTGTATACCATCACTTTCTCTCCAGTATACCATCACTTTCTCTCCTGTATACCATCACTTTCTCTCCTGTATACCATCACTTTCTCTCCAGTATACCAGCACTTTCTCTCCTGTATACCATCACTTTCTCTCCTGTATACCATCACTTTCTCTCCAGTATAATATCACTTTCTCTCCAGTATATCATCACTTTCTCTCCTGTATACCATCTCTTTCTCTCCAGTATACCATCACTTTCTCTCCTGTATACCATCACTTTCTCTCCAGTATACCATCACTTTCTCTCCTGTATACCATCACCTTCTCTCCAGTATACCACTACCTTCTCTCCAGTATACCATCACTTTCTCTCCAGTATACCACTACCTTATCTCCAGTATATCATCACTTTCTCTCCAGTATACTGCCAATTTCTCTTCAGTATGCCATCACTTTCTCTCCAGTATACCATCACTTTCTCTCCAGTATACCATCGCTTTCTCTCCAGTATACCACTACCTTCTCTCCAGTATAATATCACTTTCTCTCCAGTATATCATCACTTTCTCTCCAGTATACCATTACTTTCTCTCCAGTATACCATTACTTTCTCTCCAGTACACCACTTTCTCTTCAGTATATCATTACTTTCTCTCAAGTATACAGCCATCTTCTCTCCAGTATACCACCACCTTCTCTCCAGTATATTATCACTTGATTTGCAGTATACCGCCACCTTCTCTCCAGTGTATCATCACTTGCTCTCCAGTACACCATCCCTTGCTCTCCATTATACCATCCCTTTCACTCCAGCATAGCACCACTTTCTCTCCATCATAGCACCACTTTCTCTCCAGTATACCGTCACTTTCTCTCCAGTATACCACTACCTTCTCTCCAGTATAATATCACTTTCTCTCCAGTATATCATCACTTTCTCTCCAGTATACCATTACTTTCTCTCCAGTATACCATTACTTTCTCTCCAGTATACCATTACTTTCTCTCCAGTACACCACTTTCTCTTCAGGATATCATTGCTTTCTCTCCAGTATACAGCCATCTTCTCTCCAGTATACCACCACCTTCTCTCCAGTATATTATCACTTGATTTGCAGTATACCGCCACCTTCTCTCCAGTGTATCATCACTTGCTCTCCAGTATACAATCACTTGCTCTCCAGTATACCGCCACCTTCTCTCCAGTACACCATCCCTTGCTCTCCAGTATACCATCCCTTTCACTCCAGCATAGCACCACTTTCTCTCCATCATAGCACCACTTTCTCTCCAGTATACCGTCACTTTCTCTCCAGTATACTGTCACTTTCTCTCCAGTATACAGTCACTTTCTCTCCAGTATACAGCCACTTTCTCTCCAGTATAACACTACCTTCTCTCCAGTATAATATCACTTTCTCTCCAGTATATCATCACTTTCTCTCCAGTATACCATTACTTTCTCTTCAGTATATCATTACTTTCTCTCCAGTGTACCGCCATCTTCTCTCCAGTATACCACCACCTTCTCTCCAGTATATTATCACTTTATTTGCAGTATACCGCCACCTTCTCTCCAGTGTATCATCACTTGCTCTCCAGTATACAATCACTTGCTCTCCAGTATACCATCACTTTCTCTCCAGTATACCATCACTTTCTCTCCTGTATACCATCACTTTCTCTCCTGTATACCATCACTTTCTCTCCTGTATACCATCACTTTCTCTCCAGTATAATATCACTTTCTCTCCAGTATACCATCACTTTCTCGCCAGAATACCACTACCTTCTCTCCAGCATAATATAACTTTCTCTCCAGTATACCATCACTTTCTCTCCTGTATACCATCACTTTCTCTCCAGTATACCATCACTTTCTCTCCTGTATACCATCACTTTCTCTCCTGTATACCATCACTTTCTCTCCAGTATACCAGCACTTTCTCTCCTGTATACCATCACTTTCTCTCCTGTATACCATCACTTTCTCTCCAGTATAATATCACTTTCTCTCCAGTATATCATCACTTTCTCTCCTGTATACCATCTCTTTCTCTCCAGTATACCATCACTTTCTCTCCTGTATACCATCACTTTCTCTCCAGTATACCATCACTTTCTCTCCTGTATACCATCACCTTCTCTCCAGTATACCACTACCTTCTCTCCAGTATACCATCACTTTCTCTCCAGTATACCACTACCTTATCTCCAGTATATCATCACTTTCTCTCCAGTATACTGCCAATTTCTCTTCAGTATGCCATCACTTTCTCTCCAGTATACCATCACTTTCTCTCCAGTATACCATCGCTTTCTCTCCAGTATACCACTACCTTCTCTCCAGTATAATATCACTTTCTCTCCAGTATATCATCACTTTCTCTCCAGTATACCATTACTTTCTCTCCAGTATACCATTACTTTCTCTCCAGTACACCACTTTCTCTTCAGTATATCATTACTTTCTCTCCAGTATACAGCCATCTTCTCTCCAGTATACCACCACCTTCTCTCCAGTATATTATCACTTGATTTGCAGTATACCGCCACCTTCTCTCCAGTGTATCATCACTTGCTCTCCAGTACACCATCCCTTGCTCTCCATTATACCATCCCTTTCACTCCAGCATAGCACCACTTTCTCTCCATCATAGCACCACTTTCTCTCCAGTATACCGTCACTTTCTCTCCAGTATACTGTCACTTTCTCTCCAGTATACAGTCACTTTCTCTCCAGTATACAGCCACTTTCTCTCCAGTATAACACTACCTTCTCTCCAGTATAATATCACTTTCTCTCCAGTATATCATCACTTTCTCTCCAGTATACCATTACTTTCTCTTCAGTATATCATTACTTTCTCTCCAGTGTACCGCCATCTTCTCTCCAGTATACCACCACCTTCTCTCCAGTATATTATCACTTTATTTGCAGTATACCGCCACCTTCTCTCCAGTGTATCATCCCTTGCTCTCCAGTATACCATCCCTTTCTCGCCAGTATACCGTCACTTTCTCGCCAGTATACCGTCACTTTCTCGCCAGTATACCACTACCTTCTCTCCAGCATAATATCACTTTCTCTCCAGTATACCATCACTTTCTCTCCTGTATACCATCACTTTCTCTCCAGTATACCATCACTTTCTCTCCTGTATACCATCACTTTCTCTCCTGTATACCATCACTTTCTCTCCAGTATACCATCACTTTCTCTCCTGTATACCATCACTTTCTCTCCAGTATAATATCACTTTCTCTCCAGTATACCATCACTTTCTCTCCTGTATACCATCTCTTTCTCTCCAGTATACCATCACTTTCTCTCCTGTATACCATCACTTTCTCTCCAGTATACCATCACTTTCTCTCCTGTATACCATCACTTTCTCTCCAGTATACCACTACCTTCTCTCCAGTATACCATCACTTTCTCTCCAGTATACCACTACCTTATCTCCAGTATAATATCACTTTCTCTCCAGTATACTGCCAATTTCTCTTCAGTATGCCGTCACTTTCTCTCCAGTATACCATCACTTTCTCTCCAGTATACCATCGCTTTCTCTCCAGTATACCACTACCTTCTCTCCAGTATAATATCACTTTCTCTCCAGTATATCATCACTTTCTCTCCAGTATACCATTACTTTCTCTCCAGTATACCATTACTTTCTCTCCAGCATACCATTACTTTCTCTCCAGTACACCACTTTCTCTCCAGTATATCATCACTTTCTCTCCAGTATACCATTACTTTCTCTTCAGTATATCATTACTTTCTCTCCAGTGTACCGCCATCTTCTCTCCAGTATACCACCACCTTCTCTCCAGTATATTATCACTTTATTTGCAGTATACCCCCACCTTCTCTCCAGTGTATCATCACTTGCTCTCCAGTATACAATCACTTGCTCTCCAGTATACCATCACTTTCTCTCCAGTATACCATCACTTTCTCTCCTGTATACCATCACTTTCTCTCCTGTATACCATCACTTTCTCTCCAGTATAATATCACTTTCTCTCCAGTATACCATCAATTTCTCACCAGAATACCACTACCTTCTCTCCAGCATAATATAACTTTCTCTCCAGTATACCATCACTTTCTCTCCTGTATACCATCACTTTCTCTCCGGTATACCATCACTTTCTCTCCTGTATACCATCACTTTCTCTCCTGTATACCATCACTTTCTCTCCTGTATACCATCACTTTCTCTACTGTATACCATCACTTTCTCTCCTGTATACCATCACTTTCTCTCCAGTATAATATCACTTTCTCTCCAGTATACCATCACTTTCTCTCCTGTATACCATCTCTTTCTCTCCAGTATACCATCACTTTCTCTCCTGTATACCATCACTTTCTCTCCAGTATACCATCACTTTCTCTCCTGTATACCATCACTTTCTCTCCAGTATACCACTACCTTCTCTCCAGTATACCATCACTTTCTCTCCAGTATACCACTACCTTATCTTCAGTATATCATCACTTTCTCTCCAGTATACTGCCAATTTCTCTTCAGTATGCCATCACTTTCTCTCCAGTATACCATCACTTTCTCTCCAGTATACCATCGCTTTCTCTCCAGTATACCACTACCTTCTCTCCAGTATAATATCACTTTCTCTCCAGTATATCATCACTTTCTCTCCAGTATACCATTACTTTCTCTCCAGTATACCATTACTTTCTCTCCAGTACACCACTTTCTCTTCAGTATATCATTACTTTCTCTCCAGTATACAGCCATCTTCTCTCCAGTATACCACCACCTTCTCTCCAGTATATTATCACTTGATTTGCAGTATACCGCCACCTTCTCTCCAGTGTATCATCACTTGCTCTCCAGTACACCATCCCTTGCTCTCCATTATACCATCCCTTTCACTCCAGCATAGCACCACTTTCTCTCCATCATAGCACCACTTTCTCTCCAGTATACCGTCACTTTCTCTCCAGTATACTGTCACTTTCTCTCCAGTATACAGTCACTTTCTCTCCAGTATACAGCCACTTTCTCTCCAGTATAACACTACCTTCTCTCCAGTATAATATCACTTTCTCTCCAGTATATCATCACTTTCTCTCCAGTATACCATTACTTTCTCTTCAGTATATCATTACTTTCTCTCCAGTGTACCGCCATCTTCTCTCCAGTATACCACCACCTTCTCTCCAGTATATTATCACTTTATTTGCAGTATACCGCCACCTTCTCTCCAGTGTATCATCCCTTGCTCTCCAGTATACCATCCCTTTCTCGCCAGTATACCGTCACTTTCTCGCCAGTATACCGTCACTTTCTCGCCAGTATACCACTACCTTCTCTCCAGCATAATATCACTTTCTCTCCAGTATACCATCACTTTCTCTCCTGTATACCATCACTTTCTCTCCAGTATACCATCACTTTCTCTCCTGTATACCATCACTTTCTCTCCAGTATAATATCACTTTCTCTCCAGTATACCATCACTTTCTCTCCTGTATACCATCTCTTTCTCTCCAGTATACCATCACTTTCTCTCCTGTATACCATCACTTTCTCTCCAGTATACCATCACTTTCTCTCCTGTATACCATCACTTTCTCTCCAGTATACCACTACCTTCTCTCCAGTATACCATCACTTTCTCTCCAGTATACCACTACCTTATCTCCAGTATAATATCACTTTCTCTCCAGTATACTGCCAATTTCTCTTCAGTATGCCATCACTTTCTCTCCAGTATACCATCACTTTCTCTCCAGTATACCATCGCTTTCTCTCCAGTATACCACTACCTTCTCTCCAGTATAATATCACTTTCTCTCCAGTATATCATCACTTTCTCTCCAGTATACCATTACTTTCTCTCCAGTATACCATTACTTTCTCTCCAGTATACCATTACTTTCTCTCCAGTACACCACTTTCTCTTCAGGATATCATTGCTTTCTCTCCAGTATACAGCCATCTTCTCTCCAGTATACCACCACCTTCTCTCCAGTATATTATCACTTGATTTGCAGTATACCGCCACCTTCTCTCCAGTGTATCATCACTTGCTCTCCAGTATACAATCACTTGCTCTCCAGTATACCGCCACCTTCTCTCCAGTACACCATCCCTTGCTCTCCAGTATACCATCCCTTTCACTCCAGCATAGCACCACTTTCTCTCCATCATAGCACCACTTTCTCTCCAGTATACCGTCACTTTCTCTCCAGTATACTGTCACTTTCTCTCCAGTATACAGTCACTTTCTCTCCAGTATACAGCCACTTTCTCTCCAGTATAACACTACCTTCTCTCCAGTATAATATCACTTTCTCTCCAGTATATCATCACTTTCTCTCCAGTATACCATTACTTTCTCTTCAGTATATCATTACTTTCTCTCCAGTGTACCGCCATCTTCTCTCCAGTATACCACCACCTTCTCTCCAGTATATTATCACTTTATTTGCAGTATACCGCCACCTTCTCTCCAGTGTATCATCACTTGCTCTCCAGTATACAATCACTTGCTCTCCAGTATACCATCACTTTCTCTCCAGTATACCATCACTTTCTCTCCTGTATACCATCACTTTCTCTCCTGTATACCATCACTTTCTCTCCTGTATACCATCACTTTCTCTCCAGTATAATATCACTTTCTCTCCAGTATACCATCACTTTCTCGCCAGAATACCACTACCTTCTCTCCAGCATAATATAACTTTCTCTCCAGTATACCATCACTTTCTCTCCTGTATACCATCACTTTCTCTCCAGTATACCATCACTTTCTCTCCTGTATACCATCACTTTTTCTCCTGTATACCATCACTTTCTCTCCAGTATACCAGCACTTTCTCTCCTGTATACCATCACTTTCTCTCCTGTATACCATCACTTTCTCTCCAGTATAATATCACTTTCTCTCCAGTATATCATCACTTTCTCTCCTGTATACCATCTCTTTCTCTCCAGTATACCATCACTTTCTCTCCTGTATACCATCACTTTCTCTCCAGTATACCATCACTTTCTCTCCTGTATACCATCACCTTCTCTCCAGTATACCACTACCTTCTCTCCAGTATACCATCACTTTCTCTCCAGTATACCACTACCTTATCTCCAGTATATCATCACTTTCTCTCCAGTATACTGCCAATTTCTCTTCAGTATGCCATCACTTTCTCTCCAGTATACCATCACTTTCTCTCCAGTATACCATGGCTTTCTCTCCAGTATACCACTACCTTCTCTCCAGTATAATATCACTTTCTCTCCAGTATATCATCACTTTCTCTCCAGTATACCATTACTTTCTCTCCAGTATACCATTACTTTCTCTCCAGTACACCACTTTCTCTTCAGTATATCATTACTTTCTCTCCAGTATACAGCCATCTTCTCTCCAGTCTACCACCACCTTCTCTCCAGTATATTATCACTTGATTTGCAGTATACCGCCACCTTCTCTCCAGTGTATCATCACTTGCTCTCCAGTACACCATCCCTTGCTCTCCATTATACCATCCCTTTCACTCCAGCATAGCACCACTTTCTCTCCATCATAGCACCACTTTCTCTCCAGTATACCGTCACTTTCTCTCCAGTATACTGTCACTTTCTCTCCAGTATACAGTCACTTTCTCTCCAGTATACAGCCACTTTCTCTCCAGTATAACACTACCTTCTCTCCAGTATAATATCACTTTCTCTCCAGTATATCATCACTTTCTCTCCAGTATACCATTACTTTCTCTTCAGTATATCATTACTTTCTCTCCAGTGTACCGCCATCTTCTCTCCAGTATACCACCACCTTCTCTCCAGTATATTATCACTTTATTTGCAGTATACCGCCACCTTCTCTCCAGTGTATCATCCCTTGCTCTCCAGTATACCATCCCTTTCTCGCCAGTATACCGTCACTTTCTCGCCAGTATACCGTCACTTTCTCGCCAGTATACCACTACCTTCTCTCCAGCATAATATCACTTTCTCTCCAGTATACCATCACTTTCTCTCCTGTATACCATCACTTTCTCTCCAGTATACCATCACTTTCTCTCCTGTATACCATCACTTTCTCTCCTGTATACCATCACTTTCTCTCCAGTATACCATCACTTTCTCTCCTGTATACCATCACTTTCTCTCCAGTATAATATCACTTTCTCTCCAGTATACCATCACTTTCTCTCCTGTATACCATCTCTTTCTCTCCAGTATACCATCACTTTCTCTCCTGTATACCATCACTTTCTCTCCAGTATACCATCACTTTCTCTCCTGTATACCATCACTTTCTCTCCAGTATACCACTACCTTCTCTCCAGTATACCATCACTTTCTCTCCAGTATACCACTACCTTATCTCCAGTATAATATCACTTTCTCTCCAGTATACTGCCAATTTCTCTTCAGTATGCCGTCACTTTCTCTCCAGTATACCATCACTTTCTCTCCAGTATACCATCGCTTTCTCTCCAGTATACCACTACCTTCTCTCCAGTATAATATCACTTTCTCTCCAGTATATCATCACTTTCTCTCCAGTATACCATTACTTTCTCTCCAGTATACCATTACTTTCTCTCCAGCATACCATTACTTTCTCTCCAGTACACCACTTTCTCTTCAGTATATCATTACTTTCTCTCCAGTATACAGCCATCTTCTCTCCAGTATACCACCACCTTCTCTCCAGTATATTATCACTTGATTTGCAGTATACCGCCACCTTCTCTCCAGTGTATCATCACTTGCTCTCCAGTATACAATCACTTGCTCTCCAGTATACCGCCACCTTCTCTACAGTACACCATCCCTTGCTCTCCAGTATACCATCCCTTTCACTCCAGCATAGCACCACTTTCTCTCCATCATAGCACCACTTTCTCTCCAGTATACCGTCACTTTTATTCCAGTATACTGTCACTTTCTCTCCAGAATACAGTCACTTTCTCTCCAGTATACAGCCACTTTCTCTCCAGTATAACACTACCTTCTCTCCAGTATAATATCACTTTCTCTAAAGTATATTATCACTTTCTCTCCAGTATACCATTACTTTCTCTTCAGTATATCATTACTTTCTCTCCAGTGTACCGCCATCTTCTCTCCAGTATACCACCACCTTCTCTCCAGTATATTATCACTTTATTTGCAGTATACCGCCACCTTCTCTCCAGTGTATCATCACTTGCTCTCCAGTATACAATCACTTGCTCTCCAGTATACCGCCACCTTCTCTCCAGTATACCATCCCTTGCTCTCCAGTATACCATCCCTTTCTCGCCAGTATACCGTCACTTTCTCGCCAGTATACCGTCACTTTCTCGCCAGTATACCACTACCTTCTCTCCAGCATAATATCACTTTCTCTCCAGTATACCATCACTTTCTCTCCTGTATACCATCACTTTCTCTCCAGTATACCATCACTTTCTCTCCTGTATACCATCACTTTCTCTCCTGTATACCATCACTTTCTCTCCAGTATACCATCACTTTCTCTCCTGTATACCATCACTTTCTCTCCTGTATACCATCACTTTCTCTCCAGTATAATATCACTTTCTCTCCAGTATACCATCACTTTCTCTCCTGTATACCATCTCTTTCTCTCCAGTATACCATCACTTTCTCTCCTGTATACCATCACTTTCTCTCCAGCATACCATCACTTTCTCTCCTGTATACCATCACTTTCTCTCCAGTATACCACTACCTTATCTCCAGTATAATATCACTTTATCTCCAGTATACTGCCAATTTCTCTTCAGTATGCCATCACTTTCTCTCCAGTATACCATCACTTTCTCTCCAGTATACCATCGCTTTCTCTCCAGTATACCACTACCTTCTCTCCAGTATAATGTCACTTTCTCTCCAGTATATCATCACTTTCTCTCCAGTATACCATTACTTTCTCTCCAGTATACCATTACTTTCTCTCCAGTATACCATTACTTTCTCTCCAGTACACCACTTTCTCTTCAGTATATCATTACTTTCTCTCCAGTATACAGCCATCTTCTCTCCAGTATACCACCACCTTCTCTCCAGTATATTATCACTTGATTTGCAGTATACCGCCACCTTCTCTCCAGTGTATCATCACTTGCTCTCCAGTATACAATCACTTGCTCTCCAGTATACCGCCACCTTCTCTCCAGTACACCATCCCTTGCTCTCCAGTATACCATCCCTTTCACTCCAGCATAACACCACTTTCTCTCCATCATAGCACCACTTTCTCTCCAGTATACCGTCACTTTCTCTCCAGTATACTGTCACTTTCTCTCCAGTATACAGTCACTTTCTCTCCAGTATACAGCCACTTTCTCTCCAGTATAACACTACCTTCTCTCCAGTATAATATCACTTTCTCTCCAGCATATCATCACTTTCTCTCCAGTATACCATTACTTTCTCTTCAGTATATCATTACTTTCTCTCCAGTGTACCGCCATCTTCTCTCCAGTATACCACCACCTTCTCTCCAGTATATTATCACTTTATTTGCAGTATAACGCCACCTTCTCTCCAGTGTATCATCACTTGCTCTCCAGTATACAATCACTTGCTCTCCAGTATACCATCACTTTCTTTCCAGTATACCGTCACTTTCTCGCCAGTATACCGTCACTTTCTCGCCAGAATACCACTACCTTCTCTCCAGCATAATATCACTTTCTCTACAGTATACCATCACTTTCTCTCCTGTATACCATCACTTTCTCTCCAGTATACCATCACTTTCTCTCCTGTATACCATCACTTTCTCTCCTGTATACCATCACTTTCTCTCCAGTATACCATCACTTTCTCTCCTGTATACCATCACTTTCTCTCCAGTATAATATCACTTTCTCTCCAGTATACCATCACTTTCTCTCCTGTATACCATCACTTTCTCTCCTGTATACCATCACTTTCTCTCCTGTATACCATCACTTTCTCTCCTGTATACCATCACTTTCTCTCCAGTATACCATCACTTTCTCTCCTGTATACCATTACTTTCTCTCCAGTATACCACTACCTTCTCTGCAGTATACCATCACTTTCTCTCCAGTATACCACTACCTTATCTCCAGTATAATATCACTTTTTCTCCAGTATACTGCCAATTTCTCTTCAGTATGCCATCACTTTCTCTCCAGTATACCATCACTTTCTCTCCAGTATACCATCGCTTTCTCTCTAGTATACCACTACCTTCTCTCCAGTATAATATCACTTTCTCTCCAGGATATCATCACTTTCTCTCCAGTATACCATTACTTTCTCTCCAGTATACCATTACTTTCTCTCCAGTACACCACTTTCTCTTCAGTATACCATTACTTTCTCTCCAGTATACAGCCATCTTCTCTCCAGTATACCACCACCTTCTCTCCAGTATATTATCACTTGATTTGCAGTATACCGCCACCTTCTCTCCAGTGTATCATCACTTGCTCTCCAGTATACAATCACTTGCTCTCCAGTATACCGCCACCTTCTCTCCAGTACACCATCCCTTGCTCTCCAGTATACCATCCCTTTCACTCCAGCATAGCACCACTTTCTCTCCATCATAGCACCACTTTCTCTCCAGTATACCGTCACTTTCTCTCCAGTATACTGTCACTTTCTCTCCAGTATACAGTCACTTTCTCTCCAGTATACAGCCACTTTCTCTCCAGTATAACACTACCTTCTCTCCAGTATAATATCACTTTCTCTCCAGTATATCATCACTTTCTCTCCAGTATACCATTACTTTCTCTTCAGTATATCATTACTTTCTCTCCAGTGTACCGCTATCTTCTCTCCAGTATACCACCACCTTCTCTCCAGTATATTATCACTTTATTTGCAGTATACCGCCACCTTCTCTCCAGTGTATCATCACTTGCTCTCCAGTATACAATCACTTGCTCTCCAGTATACCGCCACCTTCTCTCCAGTATACCATCCCTTGCTCTCCAGTATACAATCCCTTTCTCGCCAGTATACCGTCACTTTCTCGCCAGTATACCGTCACTTTCTCGCCAGTATACCACTACCTTCTCTCCAGCATAATATCACTTTCTCTCCAGTATACCATCACTTTCTCTCCTGTATACCATCACTTTCTCTCCAGTATACCATCACTTTCTCTCCTGTATACCATCACTTTCTCTCCTGTATACCATCACTTTCTCTCCAGTATACCATCACTTTCTCTCCTGTATACCATCACTTTCTCTCCTGTATACCATCACTTTCTCTCCTGTATACCATCACTTTCTCTCCAGTATACCATCACTTTCTCTCCTGTATACCATCACTTTCTCTCCAGTATACCATCACTTTCTCTCCTGTATACCATCACTTTCTCTCCAGTATACCACTACCTTCTCTCCAGTATACCATCACTTTCTCTCCAGTATACCACTACCTTATCTCCAGTATAATATCACTTTCTCTCCAGTATACTGCCAATTTCTCTTCAGTATGCCATCACTTTCTCTCCAGTATACCATCACTTTCTCTCCTGTATACCATCACTTTCTCTCCTGTATACCATCACTTTCTCTCCAGTATACCATCACTTTCTCTCCTGTATACCATCACTTTCTCTCCTGTATACCATTACTTTCTCTCCAGTATACCACTACCTTCTCTCCAGTATACCATCACTTTCTCTCCAGTATACCACTACCTTATCTCCAGTATAATATCACTTTCTCTCCAGTATACTGCCAATTTCTCTTCAGTATGCCATCACTTTCTCTCCAGTATACCATCACTTTCTCTCCAGTATACCACTACCTTCTCTCCAGTATACCATCACTTTCTCTCCAGTATACCACTACCTTATCTCCAGTATAATATCACTTTCTCTCCAGTATACTGCCAATTTCTCTTCAGTATGCCATCACTTTCTCTCCAGTATACCATCACTTTCTCTCCTGTATACCATCACTTTCTCTCCTGTATACCATCACTTTCTCTCCAGTATACCATCACTTTCTCTCCTGTATACCATCACTTTCTCTCCAGTATAGCATCACTTTCTCTCCTGTATACCATCACTTTCTCTCCAGCATACCATCACTTTCTCTCCTGTATACCATCACTTTCTCTCCAGTATACCACTACCTTATCTCCAGTATAATATCACTTTATCTCCAGTATACTGCCAATTTCTCTTCAGTATGCCATCACTTTCTCTCCAGTATACCATCACTTTCTCTCCAGTATACCATCGCTTTCTCTCCAGTATACCACTACCTTCTCTCCAGTATAATATCACTTTCTCTCCAGTATATCATCACTTTCTCTCCAGTATACCATTACTTTCTCTCCAGTATACCATTACTTTCTCTCCAGTATACCATTACTTTCTCTCCAGTACACCACTTTCTCTTCAGTATATCATTACTTTCTCTCCAGTATACAGCCATCTTCTCTCCAGTATACCACCACCTTCTCTCCAGTATATTATCACTTGATTTGCAGTATACCGCCACCTTCTCTCCAGTGTATCATCACTTGCTCTCCAGTATACAATCACTTGCTCTCCAGTATACCGCCACCTTCTCTCCAGTACACCATCCCTTGCTCTCCAGTATACCATCCCTTTCACTCCAGCATAACACCACTTTCTCTCCATCATAGCACCACTTTCTCTCCAGTATACCGTCACTTTCTCTCCAGTATACTGTCACTTTCTCTCCAGTATACAGTCACTTTCTCTCCAGTATACAGCCACTTTCTCTCCAGTATAACACTACCTTCTCTCCAGTATAATATCACTTTCTCTCCAGCATATCATCACTTTCTCTCCAGTATACCATTACTTTCTCTTCAGTATATCATTACTTTCTCTCCAGTGTACCGCCATCTTCTCTCCAGTATACCACCACCTTCTCTCCAGTATATTATCACTTTATTTGCAGTATAACGCCACCTTCTCTCCAGTGTATCATCACTTGCTCTCCAGTATACCATCACTTGCTCTCCAGTATACCATCACTTTCTTTCCAGTATACCGTCACTTTCTCGCCAGTATACCGTCACTTTCTCGCCAGAATACCACTACCTTCTCTCCAGCATAATATCACTTTCTCTACAGTATACCATCACTTTCTCTCCTGTATACCATCACTTTCTCTCCTGTATACCATCACTTTCTCTCCAGTATACCATCACTTTCTCTCCTGTATACCATCACTTTCTCTCCAGTATAATATCACTTTCTCTCCAGTATACCATCACTTTCTCTCCTGTATACCATCACTTTCTCTCCTGTATACCATCACTTTCTCTCCTGTATACCATCACTTTCTCTCCAGTATACCATCACTTTCTCTCCTGTATACCATTACTTTCTCTCCAGTATACCACTACCTTCTCTCCAGTATACCATCACTTTCTCTCCAGTATACCACTACCTTATCTCCAGTATAATATCACTTTTTCTCCAGTATACTGCCAATTTCTCTTCAGTATGCCATCACTTTCTCTCCAGTATACCATCACTTTCTCTCCAGTATACCATCGCTTTCTCTCTAGTATACCACTACCTTCTCTCCAGTATAATATCACTTTCTCTCCAGTATATCATCACTTTCTCTCCAGTATACCATTACTTTCTCTCCAGTATACCATTACTTTCTCTCCAGTATACCATTACTTTCTCTCCAGTACACCACTTTCTCTTCAGTATACCATTACTTTCTCTCCAGTATACAGCCATCTTCTCTCCAGTATACCACCACCTTCTCTCCAGTATATTATCACTTGATTTGCAGTATACCGCCACCTTCTCTCCAGTGTATCATCACTTGCTCTCCAGTATACAATCACTTGCTCTCCAGTATACCGCCACCTTCTCTCCAGTACACCATCCCTTGCTCTCCAGTATACCATCCCTTTCACTCCAGCATAGCACCACTTTCTCTCCATCATAGCACCACTTTCTCTCCAGTATACCGTCACTTTCTCTCCAGTATACTGTCACTTTCTCTCCAGTATACAGTCACTTTCTCTCCAGTATACAGCCACTTTCTCTCCAGTATAACACTACCTTCTCTCCAGTATAATATCACTTTCTCTCCAGTATATCATCACTTTCTCTCCAGTATACCATTAATTTCTCTTCAGTATATCATTACTTTCTCTCCAGTGTACCGCCATCTTCTCTCCAGTATACCACCACCTTCTCTCCAGTATATTATCACTTTATTTGCAGTATACCACCACCTTCTCTCCAGTGTATCATCACTTGCTCTCCAGTATACAATCACTTGCTCTCCAGTATACCGCCAACTTCTCTCCAGTATACCATCCCTTGCTCTCCAGTATACAATCCCTTTCTCGCCAGTATACCGTCACTTTCTCGCCAGTATACCGTCACTTTCTCGCCAGTATACCACTACCTTCTCTCCAGCATAATATCACTTTCTCTCCAGTATACCATCACTTTCTCTCCTGTATACCATCACTTTCTCTCCAGTATACCATCACTTTCTCTCCTGTATACCATCACTTTCTCTCCTGTATACCATCACTTTCTCTCCAGTATACCATCACTTTCTCTCCTGTATACCATCACTTTCTCTCCTGTATACCATCACTTTCTCTCCTGTATACCATCACTTTCTCTCCTGTATACCATCACTTTCTCTCCAGTATACCATCACTTTCTCTCCTGTATACCATCACTTTCACTCCAGTATACCATCACTTTCTCTCCTGTATACCATCACTTTCTCTCCAGTATACCACTACCTTCTCTCCAGTATACCATCACTTTCTCTCCAGTATATCACTACCTTATCTCCAGTATAATATCACTTTCTCTCCAGTATACTGCCAATTTCTCTTCAGTATGCCATCACTTTCTCTCCAGTATACCATCACTTTCTCTCCAGTATACCATCGCTTTCTCTCCAGTATACCACTACCTTCTCTCCAGTATAATATCACTTTCTCTCCAGTATATCATCACTTTCTCTCCAGTATACCATTACTTTCTCTCCAGTATACCATTACTTTCTCTCCAGTATACCATTACTTTCTCTCCAGTACACCACTTTCTCTCCAGTATATCATTACTTTCTCTCCAGTATACAGCCATCTTCTCTCCAGTATACCACCACCTTCTCTCCAGTATATTATCACTTGATTTGCAGTATACCGCCACCTTCTCTCCAGTGTATCATCACTTGCTCTCCAGTATACAATCACTTGCTCTCCAGTATACCGCCACCTTCGCTCCAGTACACCATCCCTTGCTCTCCAGTATACCATCCCTTTCACTCCAGCATAGCACCACTTTCTCTCCATCAAAGCACCACTTTCTCTCCAGTATACCGTCACTTTCTCTCCAGTATACTGTCACTTTCTCTCCAGTATACAGTCACTTTCTCTCCAGTATACAGCCACTTTCTCTCCAGTATAACACTACCTTCTCTCCAGTATAATATCACTTTCTCTCCAGTATATCATCACTTTCTCTCCAGTATACCATTACTTTCTCTTCAGTATATCATTACTTTCTCTCCAGTGTACCGCCATCTTCTCTCCAGTATACCACCACCTTCTCTCCAGTATATTATCACTTTATTTGCAGTATACCGCCACCTTCTCTCCAGTGTATCATCACTTGCTCTCCAGTATACAATCACTTGCTCTCCAGTATACCATCACTTTCTTTGCAGTATACCGTCACTTTCTCGCCAGTATACCGTCACTTTCTCGCCAGTATACCGTCACTTTCTCTCCAGAATACCACTACCTTCTCTCCAGCATAATTTCACTTTCTCTACAGTATACCATCACTTTCTCTCCTGTATACCATCACTTTCTCTCCAGTATACCATCACTTTCTCTCCTGTATACCAGCACTTTCTCTCCTGTATACCAGCACTTTCTCTCCTGTATACCATCACTTTCTCTCCAGTATACCATCACTTTCTCTCCTGTATACCATCACTTTCTCTCCTGTATACCATCACTTTCTCTCCAGTATAATATCACTTTCTCTCCAGTATACCATCACTTTCTCTCCTGTATACCATCACTTTCTCTCCAGTATACCATCACTTTCTCTCCTGTATACCATCACTTTCTCTCCAGTATACCATCACTTTCTCTCCTGTATACCATTACTTTCTCTCCAGTATACCACTACCTTCTCTCCAGTATACCATCACTTTCTCTCCAGTATACCACTACCTTATCTCCAGTATAATATCACTTTCTCTCCAGTATACTGCCAATTTCTCTTCAGTATGCCATCACTTTCTCTCCAGTATACCATCACTTTCTCTCCAGTATACCATCGCTTTCTCTCCAGTATACCACTACCTTCTCTCCAGTATAATATCACTTTCTCTCCAGTATATCATCACTTTCTCTCCAGTATACCATTACTTTCTCTCCAGTATACCATCACTTTCTCTCCAGTATACCATTACTTTCTCTCCAGTACACCACTTTCTTTTCAGTATATCATTACTTTCTCTCCAGTATACAGCCATCGTCTCTCCAGTATACCACCACCTTCTCTCCAGTATATTATCACTTGATTTGCAGTATACCGCCACCTTCTCTCCAGTGTATCATCACTTGCTCTCCAGTATACAATCACTTGCTCTCCAGTATACCGCCACCTTCTCTCCAGTACACCATCCCTTGCTCTCCAGTATACCATCCCTTTCACTCCAGCATAGCACCACTTTCTCTCCATCATTGCACCACTTTCTCTCCAGTATACCGTCACTTTCTCTCCAGTATACTGTCACTTTCTCTCCAGTATACAGTCACTTTCTCTCCAGTATACCATTACTTTCTCTTCAGTATATCATTACTTTCTCTCCAGTGTACCGCCATCTTCTCTCCAGTATACCACCACCTTCTCTCCAGTATATTATCACTTTATTTGCAGTATACCGCCACCTACTCTCCAGTGTATCATCACTTGCTCTCCAGTATACAATCACTTGCTCTCCAGTATACCGCCACCTTCTCTCCAGTATACCATCCCTTGCTCTCCAGTATACCATCACTTTCTCTCCTGTATACCATAACTTTCTCTCCTGTATACCATCACTTTCTCTCCAGTATACCATCACTTTCTCTCCTGTATACCATCACTTTCTCTCCTGTATACCATCACTTTCTCTCCAGTATACCATCCCTTTCACTCCAGCATAGCACCACTTTCTCTCCATCATAGCACCACTTTCTCTGCAGTATACCGTCACTTTCTCTCCAGTATACTGTCACTTTCTCTCCAGTATACAGTCACTTTCTCTCCAGTATAACACTACCTTCTCTCCAGTATAATATCACTTTCTCTCCAGTATATCATCACTTTCTCTCCAGTATACCATTACTTTCTCTTCAGTATATCATTACTTTCTCTCCAGTGTACCGCCATCTTCTCTCCAGTATACCACCACCTTCTCTCCAGTATATTATCACTTTATTTGCAGTATACCGCCACCTTCTCTCCAGTGTATCATCACTTGCTCTCCAGTATACAATCACTTGCTCTCCAGTATACCATCACTTTCTTTCCAGTATACCGTCACTTTCTCGCCAGTATACCGTCACTTTCTTGCCAGAATACCACTACCTTCTCTCCAGCATAATTTCACTTTCTCTACAGTATACCATCACTTTCTCTCCTGTATACCATCACTTTCTCTCCAGTATACCATCACATTCTCTCCTGTATACCATCACTTTCTCTCCAGTATACCATCACTTTCTCTCCTGTATACCATCACTTTCTCTCCTGTATACCATCACTTTCTCTCCAGTATAATATCACTTTCTCTCCAGTATACCATCACTTTCTCTCCTGTATACCATCACTTTCTCTCCAGTATACCATCACTTTCTCTCCTGTATACCATCACTTTCTCTCCAGTATACCATCACTTTCTCTCCAGTATACCATCACTTTCTCTCCTGTATACCATTACTTTCTCTCCAGTATACCACTACCTTCTCTCCAGTATACCATCACTTTCTCTCCAGTATACCACTACCTTATCTCCAGTATAATATCACTTTCTCTCCAGTATACTGCCAATTTCTCTTCAGTATGCCATTACTTTCTCTCCAGTATACCATCACTTTCTCTCCAGTATACCATCGCTTTCTCTCCAGTATACCACTACCTTCTCTCCAGTATAATATCACTTTCTCTCCAGTATATCATCACTTTCTCTCCAGTATACCATTACTTTCTCTCCAGTATACCACTACTTTCTCTCCAGTACACCACTTTCTCTTCAGTATATCATTACTTTCTCTCCAGTATACCGCCACCTTCTCTCCAGTGTATCATCACTTGCTCTCCAGTATACAATCACTTGCTCTCCAGTATACCGCCACCTTCTCTCCAGTACACCATCCCTTGCTCTCCAGTATACCATCCCTTTCACTCCAGTATAGCACCACTTTCTCTCCATCATAGCACCACTTTCTCTCCAGTATACCGTCACTTTCTCTCCAGTATACTGCCAATTTCTCTTCAGTATGCCATCACTTTCTCTCCAGTATACCATCACTTTCTCTCCAGTATACCATCGCTTTCTCTCCAGTATACCACTACCTTCTCTCCAGTATAATATCACTTTCTCTCCAGTATATCATCACTTTCTCTCCAGTATACCATTACTTTCTCTCCAGTATACCATTACTTTCTCTCCAGTATACCATTACTTTCTCTCCAGTACACCACTTTCTCTTCAGTATATCATTACTTTCTCTCCAGTATACAGCCATCTTCTCTCCAGTATACCACCACCTTCTCTCCAGTATATTATCACTTGATTTGCAGTATACCGCCACCTTCTCTCCAGTGTATCATCACTTGCTCTCCAGTATACAATCACTTGCTCTCCAGTATACCGCCACCTTCTCTCCAGTACACCATCCCTTGCTCTCCAGTATACCATCCCTTTCACTCCAGCATAACACCACTTTCTCTCCATCATAGCACCACTTTCTCTCCAGTATACCGTCACTTTCTCTCCAGTATACTGTCACTTTCTCTCCAGTATACAGTCACTTTCTCTCCAGTATACAGCCACTTTCTCTCCAGTATAACACTACCTTCTCTCCAGTATAATATCACTTTCTCTCCAGCATATCATCACTTTCTCTCCAGTATACCATTACTTTCTCTTCAGTATATCATTACTTTCTCTCCAGTGTACCGCCATCTTCTCTCCAGTATACCACCACCTTCTCTCCAGTATATTATCACTTTATTTGCAGTATAACGCCACCTTCTCTCCAGTGTATCATCACTTGCTCTCCAGTATACAATCACTTGCTCTCCAGTATACCATCACTTTCTTTCCAGTATACCGTCACTTTCTCGCCAGTATACCGTCACTTTCTCGCCAGAATACCACTACCTTCTCTCCAGCATAATATCACTTTCTCTACAGTATACCATCACTTTCTCTCCTGTATACCATCACTTTCTCTCCTGTATACCATCACTTTCTCTCCAGTATACCATCACTTTCTCTCCTGTATACCATCACTTTCTCTCCAGTATAATATCACTTTCTCTCCAGTATACCATCACTTTCTCTCCTGTATACCATCACTTTCTCTCCTGTATACCATCACTTTCTCTCCTGTATACCATCACTTTCTCTCCAGTATACCATCACTTTCTCTCCTGTATACCATTACTTTCTCTCCAGTATACCACTACCTTCTCTCCAGTATACCATCACTTTCTCTCCAGTATACCACTACCTTATCTCCAGTATAATATCACTTTTTCTCCAGTATACTGCCAATTTCTCTTCAGTATGCCATCACTTTCTCTCCAGTATACCATCACTTTCTCTCCAGTATACCATCGCTTTCTCTCTAGTATACCACTACCTTCTCTCCAGTATAATATCACTTTCTCTCCAGTATATCATCACTTTCTCTCCAGTATACCATTATTTTCTCTCCAGTATACCATTACTTTCTCTCCAGTACACCACTTTCTCTTCAGTATACCATTACTTTCTCTCCAGTATACAGCCATCTTCTCTCCAGTATACCACCACCTTCTCTCCAGTATATAATCACTTGATTTGCAGTATACCACCACCTTCTCTCCAGTGTATCATCACTTGCTCTCCAGTATACAATCACTTGCTCTCCAGTATACCGCCACCTTCTCTCCAGTACACCATCCCTTGCTCTCCAGTATACAATCCCTTTCTCGCCAGTATACCGTCACTCTCTCGCCAGTATACCGTCACTTTCTCGCCAGTATACCACTACCTTCTCTCCAGCATAATATCACTTTCTCTCCAGTATACCATCACTTTCTCTCCTGTATACCATCACTTTCTCTCCAGTATACCATCACTTTCTCTCCTGTATACCATCACTTTCTCTCCTGTATACCATCACTTTCTCTCCAGTATACCATCACTTTCTCTCCTGTATACCATCACTTTCTCTCCTGTATACCATCACTTTCTCTCCTGTATACCATCACTTTCTCTCCTGTATACCATCACTTTCTCTCCAGTATACCATCACTTTCTCTCCTGTATACCATCACTTTCTCTCCAGTATACCATCACTTTCTCTCCAGTATACCATCACTTTCTCTCCTGTATACCATCACTTTCTCTCCAGTATACCACTACCTTCTCTCCAGTATACCATCACTTTCTCTCCAGTATACCACTACCTTATCTCCAGTATAATATCACTTTCTCTCCAGTATACTGCCAATTTCTCTTCAGTATGCCATCACTTTCTCTCCAGTATACCATCACTTTCTCTCCTGTATACCATCACTTTCTCTCCTGTATACCATCACTTTCTCTCCAGAATACCATCACTTTCTCTCCTGTATACCATCACTTTCTCTCCAGTATACCATCACTTTCTCTCCTGTATACCATTACTTTCTCTCCAGTATACCACTACCTTCTCTCCAGTATACCATCACTTTCTCTCCAGTATACAACTACCTTATCTCCAGTATAATATCACTTTCTCTCCAGTATACTGCCAATTTCTCTTCAGTATGCCATCACTTTCTCTCCAGTATACCATCACTTTCTCTCCAGTATACCACTACCTTCTCTCCAGTATACCATCACTTTCTCTCCAGTATACCACTACCTTATCTCCAGTATAATATCACTTTCTCTCCAGTATACTGCCAATTTCTCTTCAGTATGCCATCACTTTCTCTCCAGTATACCATCACTTTCTCTCCTGTATACCATCACTTTCTCTCCTGTATACCATCACTTTCTCTCCAGTATACCATCACTTTCTCTCCTGTATACCATCACTTTCTCTCCAGTATACCATCACTTTCTCTCCTGTATACCATTACTTTCTCTCCAGTATACCACTACCTTCTCTCCAGTATACCATCACTTTCTCTCCAGTATACCACTACCTTATCTCCAGTATAATATCACTTTCTCTCCAGTATACTGCCAATTTCTCTTCAGTATGCCATCACTTTCTCTCCAGTATACCATCACTTTCTCTCCAGTATACCATCGCTTTCTCTCTAGTATACCACTACCTTCTCTCCAGTATAATATCACTTTCTCTCCAGTATATCATCACTTTCTCTCCAGTATACCATTACTTTCTCTCCAGTATACCATTACTTTCTCTCCAGTACACCACTTTCTCTTCAGTATACCATTACTTTCTCTCCAGTATACAGCCATCTTCTCTCCAGTATACCACCACCTTCTCTCCAGTATATTATCACTTGATTTGCAGTATACCGCCACCTTCTCTCCAGTGTATCATCACTTGCTCTCCAGTATACAATCACTTGCTCTCCAGTATACCGCCACCTTCTCTCCAGTACACCATCCCTTGCTCTCCAGTATACCATCCCTTTCACTCCAGCATAGCACCACTTTCTCTCCATCATAGCACCACTTTCACTCCAGTATACCGTCACTTTCTCTCCAGTATACTGTCACTTTCTCTCCAGTATACAGTCACTTTCTCTCCAGTATACAGCCACTTTCTCTCCAGTATAACACTACCTTCTCTCCAGTATAATATCACTTTCTCTCCAGTATATCATCACTTTCTCTCCAGTATACCATTACTTTCTCTTCAGTATATCATTACTTTCTCTCCAGTGTACCGCCAACTTCTCTCCAGTATACCACCACCTTCTCTCCAGTATATTATCACTTTATTTGCAGTATACCGCCACCTTCTCTCCAGTGTATCATCACTTGCTCTCCAGTATACAATCACTTGCTCTCCAGTATACCGCCAACTTCTCTCCAGTATACCATCCCTTGCTCTCCAGTATACAATCCCTTTCTCGCCAGTATACCGTCACTTTCTCGCCAGTATACCGTCACTTTCTCGCCAGTATACCACTACCTTCTCTCCAGCATAATATCACTTTCTCTCCAGTATACCATCACTTTCTCTCCTGTATACCATCACTTTCTCTCCAGTATACCATCACTTTCTCTCCTGTATACCATCACTTTCTCTCCAGTATACCATCACTTTCTCTCCTGTATACCATTACTTTCTCTCCAGTATACCACTACCTTCTCTCCAGTATACCATCACTTTCTCTCCAGTATACCACTACCTTATCTCCAGTATAATATCACTTTTTCTCCAGTATACTGCCAATTTCTCTTCAGTATGCCATCACTTTCTCTCCAGTATACCATCACTTTCTCTCCAGTATACCATCGCTTTCTCTCTAGTATACCACTACCTTCTCTCCAGTGTAATATCACTTTCTCTCCAGTATATCATCACTTTCTCTCCAGTATACCATTACTTTCTCTCCAGTATACCATTACTTTCTCTCCAGTACACCACTTTCTCTTCAGTATACCATTACTTTCTCTCCAGTATACAGCCATCTTCTCTCCAGTATACCACCACCTTCTCTCCAGTATATAATCACTTGATTTGCAGTATACCGCCACCTTCTCTCCAGTGTATCATCACTTGCTCTCCAGTATACAATCACTTGCTCTCCAGTATACCGCCACCTTCTCTCCAGTACACCATCCCTTGCTCTCCAGTATACCATCCCTTTCAATCCAGCATAGCACCACTTTCTCTCCATCATAGCACCACTTTCTCTCCAGTATACCGTCACTTTCTCTCCAGTATACTGTCACTTTCTCTCCAGTATACAGTCACTTTCTCTCCAGTATACAGCCACTTTCTCTCCAGTATAACACTACCTTCTCTCCAGTATAATATCACTTTCTCTCCAGTATATCATCACTTTCTCTCCAGTATACCATTACTTTCTCTTCAGTATATCATTACTTTCTCTCCAGTGTACCGCTATCTTCTCTCCAGTATACCACCACCTTCTCTCCAGTATATTATCACTTTATTTGCAGTATACCGCCACCTTCTCTCCAGTGTATCATCACTTGCTCTCCAGTATACAATCACTTGCTCTCCAGTATACCGCCACCTTCTCTCCAGTATACCATCCCTTGCTCTCCAGTATACAATCCCTTTCTCGCCAGTATACCGTCACTCTCTCGCCAGTATACCGTCACTTTCTCGCCAGTATACCACTACCTTCTCTCCAGCATAATATCACTTTCTCTCCAGTATACCATCACTTTCTCTCCTGTGTACCATCACTTTCTCTCCAGTATACCATCACTTTCTCTCCTGTATACCATCACTTTCTCTCCTGTATACCATCACTTTCTCTCCAGTATACCATCACTTTCTCTCCTGTATACCATCACTTTCTCTCCTGTATACCATCACTTTCTCTCCTGTATACCATCACTTTCTCTCCTGTATACCATCACTTTCTCTCCAGTATACCATCACTTTCTCTCCTGTATACCATCACTTTCTCTCCAGTATACCATCACTTTCTCTCCAGTATACCATCACTTTCTCTCCTGTATACCATCACTTTCTCTCCAGTATACCACTACCTTCTCTCCAGTTTACCATCACTTTCTCTCCAGTATACCACTACCTTATCTCCAGTATAATATCACTTTCTCTCCAGTATACTGCCAATTTCTCTTCAGTATGCCATCACTTTCTCTCCAGTATACCATCACTTTCTCTCCTGTATACCATCACTTTCTCTCCTGTATACCATCACTTTCTCTCCAGAATACCATCACTTTCTCTCCTGTATACCATCACTTTCTCTCCAGTATACCATCACTTTCTCTCCTGTATACCATTACTTTCTCTCCAGTATACCACTACCTTCTCTCCAGTATACCATCACTTTCTCTCCAGTATACAACTACCTTATCTCCAGTATAATATCACTTTCTCTCCAGTATACTGCCAATTTCTCTTCAGTATGCCATCACTTTCTCTCCAGTATACCATCACTTTCTCTCCAGTATACCACTACCTTCTCTCCAGTATACCATCACTTTCTCTCCAGTATACCACTACCTTATCTCCAGTATAATATCACTTTCTCTCCAGTATACTGCCAATTTCTCTTCAGTATGCCATCACTTTCTCTCCAGTATACCATCACTTTCTCTCCTGTATACCATCACTTTCTCTCCTGTATACCATCACTTTCTCTCCAGTATACCATCACTTTCTCTCCTGTATACCATCACTTTCTCTCCAGTATACCATCACTTTCTCTCCTGTATACCATTACTTTCTCTCCAGTATACCACTACCTTCTCTCCAGTATACCATCACTTTCTCTCCAGTATACCACTACCTTATCTCCAGTATAATATCACTTTCTCTCCAGTATACTGCCAATTTCTCTTCAGTATGCCATCACTTTCTCTCCAGTATACCATCACTTTCTCTCCAGTATACCATCGCTTTCTCTCTAGTATACCACTACCTTCTCTCCAGTATAATATCACTTTCTCTCCAGTATATCATCACTTTCTCTCCAGTATACCATTACTTTCTCTCCAGTATACCATTACTTTCTCTCCAGTATACCATTACTTTCTCTCCAGTACACCACTTTCTCTTCAGTATACCATTACTTTCTCTCCAGTATACAGCCATCTTCTCTCCAGTATACCACCACCTTCTCTCCAGTATATTATCACTTGATTTGCAGTATACCGCCACCTTCTCTCCAGTGTATCATCACTTGCTCTCCAGTATACAATCACTTGCTCTCCAGTATACCGCCACCTTCTCTCCAGTACACCATCCCTTGCTCTCCAGTATACCATCCCTTTCACTCCAGCATAGCACCACTTTCTCTCCATCATAGCACCACTTTCTCTCCAGTATACCGTCACTTTCCCTCCAGTATACTGTCACTTTCTCTCCAGTATACAGTCACTTTCTCTCCAGTATACAGCCACTTTCTCTCCAGTATAACACTACCTTCTCTCCAGTATAATATCACTTTCTCTCCAGTATATCATCACTTTCTCTCCAGTATACCATTACTTTCTCTTCAGTATATCATTACTTTCTCTCCAGTGTACCGCCATCTTCTCTCCAGTATACCACCACCTTCTCTCCAGTATATTATCACTTTATTTGCAGTATACCGCCACCTTCTCTCCAGTGTATCATCACTTGCTCTCCAGTATACAATCACTTGCTCTCCAGTATACCGCCAACTTCTCTCCAGTATACCATCCCTTGCTCTCCAGTATACAATCCCTTTCTCGCCAGTATACCGTCACTTTCTCGCCAGTATACCGTCACTTTCTCGCCAGTATACCACTACCTTCTCTCCAGCATAATATCACTTTCTCTCCAGTATACCATCACTTTCTCTCCTGTATACCATCACTTTCTCTCCAGTATACCATCACTTTCTCTCCTGTATACCATCACTTTCTCTCCTGTATACCATCACTTTCTCTCCAGTATACCATCACTTTCTCTCCTGTATACCATCACTTTCTCTCCTGTATACCATCACTTTCTCTCCTGTATACCATCACTTTCTCTCCAGTATACCATCACTTTCTCTCCTGTATACCATCACTTTCTCTCCAGTATACCATCACTTTCTCTCCTGTATACCATCACTTTCTCTCCAGTATACCACTACCTTCTCTCCAGTATACCATCACTTTCTCTCCAGTATATCACTACCTTATCTCCAGTATAATATCACTTTCTCTCCAGTATACTGCCAATTTCTCTTCAGTATGCCATCACTTTCTCTCCAGTATACCATCACTTTCTCTCCAGTATACCATCGCTTTCTCTCCAGTATACCACTACCTTCTCTCCAGTATAATATCACTTTCTCTCCAGTATATCATCACTTTCTCTCCAGTATACCATTACTTTCTCTCCAGTATACCATTACTTTCTCTCCAGTATACCATTACTTTCTCTCCAGTACACCACTTTCTCTTCAGTATATCATTACTTTCTCTCCAGTATACAGCCATCTTCTCTCCAGTATACCACCACCTTCTCTCCAGTATATTATCACTTGATTTGCAGTATACCGCCACCTTCTCTCCAGTGTATCATCACTTGCTCTCCAGTATACCATCCCTTTCACTCCAGCATAGCACCACTTTCTCTCCATCAAAGCACCACTTTCTCTCCAGTATACCGTCACTTTCTCTCCAGTATACTGTCACTTTCTCTCCAGTATACAGTCACTTTCTCTCCAGTATACAGCCACTTTCTCTCCAGTATAACACTACCTTCTCTCCAGTATAATATCACTTTCTCTCCAGTATATCATCACTTTCTCTCCAGTATACCATTACTTTCTCTCCAGTATACCATTACTTTCTCTCCAGTACACCACTTTCTCTTCAGTATACCATTACTTTCTCTCCAGTATACAGCCATCTTCTCTCCAGTATACCACCACCTTCTCTCCAGTATATAATCACTTGATTTGCAGTATACCGCCACCTTCTCTCCAGTGTATCATCACTTGCTCTCCAGTATACAATCACTTGCTCTCCAGTATACCGCCACCTTCTCTCCAGTACACCATCCCTTGCTCTCCAGTATACCATCCCTTTCACTCCAGCATAGCACCACTTTCTCTCCATCATAGCACCACTTTCTCTCCAGTATACCGTCACTTTCTCTCCAGTATACTGTCACTTTCTCTCCAGTATACAGTCACTTTCTCTCCAGGATACAGCCACTTTCTCTCCAGTATAACACTACCTTCTCTCCAGTATAATATCACTTTCTCTCCAGTATATCATCACTTTCTCTCCAGTATACCATTACTTTCTCTTCAGTATATCATTACTTTCTCTCCAGTGTACCGCTATCTTCTCTCCAGTATACCACCACCTTCTCTCCAGTATATTATCACTTTATTTGCAGTATACCGCCACCTTCTCTCCAGTGTATCATCACTTGCTCTCCAGTATACAATCACTTGCTCTCCAGTATACCGCCACCTTCTCTCCAGTATACCATCTCTTGCTCTCCAGTATACAATCCCTTTCTCGCCAGTATACCGTCACTCTCTCACCAGTATACCGTCACTTTCTCGCCAGTATACCACTACCTTTTCTCCAGCATAATATCACTTTCTCTCCAGTATACCATCACTTTCTCTCCTGTATACCATCACTTTCTCTCCAGTATACCATCACTTTCTCTCCTGTATACCATCACTTTCTCTCCTGTATACCATCACTTTCTCTCCAGTATACCATCACTTTCTCTCCTGTATACCATCACTTTCTCTCCTGTATACCATCACTTTCTCTCCTGTATACCATCACTTTCTCTCCAGTATACCATCACTTTCTCTCCTGTATACCATCACTTTCTCTCCAGTATACCATCACTTTCTCTCCAGTATACCATCACTTTCTCTCCTGTATACCATCACTTTCTCTCCAGTATACCACTACCTTCTCTCCAGTATACCATCACTTTCTCTCCAGTATACCACTACCTTATCTCCAGTATAATATCACTTTCTCTCCAGTATACTGCCAATTTCTCTTCAGTATGCCATCACTTTCTCTCCAGTATACCATCACTTTCTCTCCTGTATACCATCACTTTCTCTCCTGTATACCATCACTTTCTCTCCAGAATACCATCACTTTCTCTCCTGTATACCATCACTTTCTCTCCAGTATACCATCACTTTCTCTCCTGTATACCATTACTTTCTCTCCAGTATACCACTACCTTCTCTCCAGTATACCATCACTTTCTCTCCAGTATACAACTACCTTATCTCCAGTATAATATCACTTTCTCTCCAGTATACTGCCAATTTCTCTTCAGTATGCCATCACTTTCTCTCCAGTATACCATCACTTTCTCTCCAGTATACCACTACCTTCTCTCCAGTATACCATCACTTTCTCTCCAGTATACCACTACCTTATCTCCAGTATAATATCACTTTCTCTCCAGTATACTGCCAATTTCTCTTCAGTATGCCATCACTTTCTCTCCAGTATACCATCACTTTCTCTCCTGTATACCATCACTTTCTCTCCTGTATACCATCACTTTCTCTCCAGTATACCATCACTTTCTCTCCTGTATACCATCACTTTCTCTCCAGTATACCATCACTTTCTCTCCTGTATACCATTACTTTCTCTCCAGTATACCACTACCTTCTCTCCAGTATACCATCACTTTCTCTCCAGTATACCACTACCTTATCTCCAGTATAATATCACTTTCTCTCCAGTATACTGCCAATTTCTCTTCAGTATGCCATCACTTTCTCTCCAGTATACCATCACTTTCTCTCCAGTATACCATCGCTTTCTCTCTAGTATACCACTACCTTCTCTCCAGTATAATATCACTTTCTCTCCAGTATATCATCACTTTCTCTCCAGTATACCATTACTTTCTCTCCAGTATACCATTACTTTCTCTCCAGTATACCATTACTTTCTCTCCAGTACACCACTTTCTCTTCAGTATACCATTACTTTCTCTCCAGTATACAGCCATCTTCTCTCCAGTATACCACCACCTTCTCTCCAGTATATTATCACTTGATTTGCAGTATACCGCCACCTTCTCTCCAGTGTATCATCACTTGCTCTCCAGTATACAATCACTTGCTCTCCAGTATACCGCCACCTTCTCTCCAGTACACCATCCCTTGCTCTCCAGTATACCATCCCTTTCACTCCAGCATAGCACCACTTTCTCTCCATCATAGCACCACTTTCTCTCCAGTATACCGTCACTTTCTCTCCAGTATACTGTCACTTTCTCTCCAGTATACAGTCACTTTCTCTCCAGTATACAGCCACTTTCTCTCCAGTATAACACTACCTTCTCTCCAGTATAATATCACTTTCTCTCCAGTATATCATCACTTTCTCTCCAGTATACCATTACTTTCTCTTCAGTATATCATTACTTTCTCTCCAGTGTACCGCCATCTTCTCTCCAGTATACCACCACCTTCTCTCCAGTATATTATCACTTTATTTGCAGTATACCACCACCTTCTCTCCAGTGTATCATCACTTGCTCTCCAGTATACAATCACTTGCTCTCCAGTATATCGCCAACTTCTCTCCAGTATACCATCCCTTGCTCTCCAGTATACAATCCCTTTCTCGCCAGTATACCGTCACTTTCTCGCCAGTATACCGTCACTTTCTCGCCAGTATACCACTACCTTCTCTCCAGCATAATATCACTTTCTCTCCAGTATACCATCACTTTCTCTCCTGTATACCATCACTTTCTCTCCAGTATACCATCACTTTCTCTCCTGTATACCATCACTTTCTCTCCTGTATACCATCACTTTCTCTCCAGTATACCATCACTTTCTCTCCTGTATACCATCACTTTCTCTCCTGTATACCATCACTTTCTCTCCTGTATACCATCACTTTCTCTCCAGTATACCATCACTTTCTCTCCTGTATACCATCACTTTCTCTCCAGTATACCATCACTTTCTCTCCTGTATACCATCACTTTCTCTCCAGTATACCACTACCTTCTCTCCAGTATACCATCACTTTCTCTCCAGTATATCACTACCTTATCTCCAGTATAATATCACTTTCTCTCCAGTATACTGCCAATTTCTCTTCAGTATGCCATCACTTTCTCTCCAGTATACCATCACTTTCTCTCCAGTATACCATCGCTTTCTCTCCAGTATACCACTACCTTCTCTCCAGTATAATATCACTTTCTCTCCAGTATATCATCACTTTCTCTCCAGTATACCATTACTTTCTCTCCAGTATACCATTACTTTCTCTCCAGTATACCATTACTTTCTCTCCAGTACACCACTTTCTCTCCAGTATATCATTACTTTCTCTCCAGTATACAGCCATCTTCTCTCCAGTATACCACCACCTTCTCTCCAGTATATTATCACTTGATTTGCAGTATACCGCCACCTTCTCTCCAGTGTATCATCACTTGCTCTCCAGTATACAATCACTTGCTCTCCAGTATACCGCCACCTTCGCTCCAGTACACCATCCCTTGCTCTCCAGTATACCATCCCTTTCACTCCAGCATAGCACCACTTTCTCTCCATCAAAGCACCACTTTCTCTCCAGTATACCGTCACTTTCTCTCCAGTATACTGTCACTTTCTCTCCAGTATACAGTCACTTTCTCTCCAGTATACAGCCACTTTCTCTCCAGTATAACACTACCTTCTCTCCAGTATAATATCACTTTCTCTCCAGTATATCATCACTTTCTCTCCAGTATACCATTACTTTCTCTTCAGTATATCATTACTTTCTCTCCAGTGTACTGCCATCTTCTCTCCAGTATACCACCACCTTCTCTCCAGTATATTATCACTTTATTTGCAGTATACCGCCACCTTCTCTCCAGTGTATCATCACTTGCTCTCCAGTATACAATCACTTGCTCTCCAGTATACCATCACTTTCTTTCCAGTATACCGTCACTTTCTCGCCAGTATACCGTCACTTTCTCGCCAGTATACCGTCACTTTCTCTCCAGAATACCACTACCTTCTCTCCAGCATAATTTCACTTTCTCTACAGTATACCATCACTTTCTCTCCTGTATACCATCACTTTCTCTCCAGTATACCATCACTTTCTCTCCTGTATACCAGCACTTTCTCTCCTGTATACCAGCACTTTCTCTCCTGTATACCATCACTTTCTCTCCAGTATACCATCACTTTCTCTCCTGTATACCATCACTTTCTCTCCTGTATACCATCACTTTCTCTCCAGTATAATATCACTTTCTCTCCAGTATACCATCACTTTCTCTCCTGTATACCATCACTTTCTCTCCAGTATACCATCACTTTCTCTCCTGTATACCATCACTTTCTCTCCAGTATACCATCACTTTCTCTCCTGTATACCATTACTTTCTCTCCAGTATACCACTACCTTCTCTCCAGTATACCATCACTTTCTCTCCAGTATACCACTACCTTATCTCCAGTATAAAATCACTTTCTCTCCAGTATACTGCCAATTTCTCTTCAGTATGCCATCACTTTCTCTCCAGTATACCATCACTTTCTCTCCAGTATACCATCGCTTTCTCTCCAGTATACCACTACCTTCTCTCCAGTATAATATCACTTTCTCTCCAGTATATCATCACTTTCTCTCCAGTATACCATTACTTTCTCTCCAGTATACCATCACTTTCTCTCCAGTATACCATTACTTTCTCTCCAGTACACCACTTTCTCTTCAGTATATCATTACTTTCTCTCCAGTATACAGCCATCGTCTCTCCAGTATACCACCACCTTCTCTCCAGTATATTATCACTTGATTTGCAGTATACCGCCACCTTCTCTCCAGTGTATCATCACTTGCTCTCCAGTATACAATCACTTGCTCTCCAGTATACCGCCACCTTCTCTCCAGTACACCATCCCTTGCTCTCCAGTATACCATCCCTTTCACTCCAGCATAGCACCACTTTCTCTCCATCATAGCACCACTTTCTCTCCAGTATACCGTCACTTTCTCTCCAGTATACTGTCACTTTCTCTCCAGTATACAGTCACTTTCTCTCCAGTATACCATTACTTTCTCTTCAGTATATCATTACTTTCTCTCCAGTGTACCGCCATCTTCTCTCCAGTATACCACCACCTTCTCTCCAGTATATTATCACTTTATTTGCAGTATACCGCCACCTACTCTCCAGTGTATCATCACTTGCTCTCCAGTATACAATCACTTGCTCTCCAGTATACCGCCACCTTCTCTCCAGTATACCATCCCTTGCTCTCCAGTATACCATCACTTTCTCTCCTGTATACCATAACTTTCTCTCCTGTATACCATCACTTTCTCTCCTGTATACCATCACTTTCTCTCCAGTATACCATCACTTTCTCTCCTGTATACCATCACTTTCTCTCCTGTATACCATCACTTTCTCTCCAGTATACCATCCCTTTCACTCCAGCATAGCACCACTTTCTCTCCATCATAGCACCACTTTCTCTGCAGTATACCGTCACTTTCTCTCCAGTATACTGTCACTTTCTCTCCAGTATACAGTCACTTTCTCTCCAGTATAACACTACCTTCTCTCCAGTATAATATCACTTTCTCTCCAGTATATCATCACTTTCTCTCCAGTATACCATTACTTTCTCTTCAGTATATCATTACTTTCTCTCCAGTGTACCGCCATCTTCTCTCCAGTATACCACCACCTTCTCTCCAGTATATTATCACTTTATTTGCAGTATACCGCCACCTTCTCTCCAGTGTATCATCACTTGCTCTCCAGTATACAATCACTTGCTCTCCAGTATACCATCACTTTCTTTCCAGTATACCGTCACTTTCTCGCCAGTATACCGTCACTTTCTTGCCAGAATACCACTACCTTCTCTCCAGCATAAATTCACTTTCTCTACAGTATACCATCACTTTCTCTCCTGTATACCATCACTTTCTCTCCAGTATACCATCACATTCTCTCCTGTATACCATCACTTTCTCTCCAGTATACCATCACTTTCTCTCCTGTATACCATCACTTTCTCTCCTGTATACCATCACTTTCTCTCCAGTATAATATCACTTTCTCTCCAGTATACCATCACTTTCTCTCCTGTATACCATCACTTTCTCTCCAGTATACCATCACTTTCTCTCCTGTATACCATCACTTTCTCTCCAGTATACCATCACTTTCTCTCCAGTATACCATCACTTTCTCTCCTGTATACCATTACTTTCTCTCCAGTATACCACTACCTTCTCTCCAGTATACCATCACTTTCTCTCCAGTATACCACTACCTTATCTCCAGTATAATATCACTTTCTCTCCAGTATACTGCCAATTTCTCTTCAGTATGCCATTACTTTCTCTCCAGTATACCATCACTTTCTCTCCAGTATACCATCGCTTTCTCTCCAGTATACCACTACCTTCTCTCCAGTATAATATCACTTTCTCTCCAGTATATCATCACTTTCTCTCCAGTATACCATTACTTTCTCTCCAGTATACCATTACTTTCTCTCCAGTACACCACTTTCTCTTCAGTATATCATTACTTTCTCTCCAGTATACCGCCACCTTCTCTCCAGTGTATCATCACTTGCTCTCCAGTATACAATCACTTGCTCTCCAGTATACCGCCACCTTCTCTCCAGTACACCATCCCTTGCTCTCCAGTATACCATCCCTTTCACTCCAGCATAGCACCACTTTCTCTCCATCATAGCACCACTTTCTCTCCAGTATACCGTCACTTTCTCTCCAGTATACTGTCACTTTCTCTCCAGTATACAGTCACTTTCTCTCCAGTATAACACTACCTTCTCTCCAGTATAATATCACTTTCTCTCCAGTATATCATCACTTTCTCTCCAGTATACCATTACTTTCTCTTCAGTATATCATTACTTTCTCTCCAGTGTACCGCCATCTTCTCTCCAGTATACCACCACCTTCTCTCCAGTATATTATCACTTTATTTGCAGTATACCGCCACCTTCTCTCCAGTGTATCATCACTTGCTCTCCAGTATACAATCACTTGCTCTCCAGTATACCATCACTTTCTCTCCTGTATACCATCACTTTCTCTCCTGTATACCATCACTTTCTCTCCTGTATACCATCACTTTCTCTCCAGTATACCATCACTTTCTCTCCTGTATACCATCACTTTCTCTCCAGTATACCATTACTTTCTCTCCAGTATACCATTACTTTCTCTCCAGTACACCACTTTCTCTTCAGTATATCATTACTTTCTCTCCAGTATACGGCCATCTTCTCTCCAGTATACCACCACCTTCTCTCCAGTATATTATCACTTGATTTGCAGTATACCGCCACCTTCTCTCCAGTGTATCATCACTTGCTCTCCAGTATACAATCACTTGCTCTCCAGTATACCACCACCTTCTCTCCAGTACACCATCCCTTGCTCTCCAGTATACCATCCCTTTCACTCCAGCATAGCAACACTTTCTCTCCATCATAGCACCACTTTCTCTGCAGTATACCGTCACTTTCTCTCCAGTATACTGTCACTTTCTCTCCAGTATACAGTCACTTTCTCTCCAGTATAACACTACCTTCTCTCCAGTATAATATCACTTTCTCTCCAGTATATCATCACTTTCTCTCCAGTATACCATTACTTTCTCTTCAGTATATCATTACTTTCTCTCCAGTGTACCGCCATCTTCTCTCCAGTATACCACCACCTTCTCTCCAGTATATTATCACTTTATTTGCAGTATACCGCCACCTTCTCTCCAGAGTATCATCACTTGCTCTCCAGTATACAATCACTTGCTCTCCAGTATACCATCACTTTCTTTCCAGTATACCGTCACTTTCTCGCCAGTATACCGTCACTTTCTCGCCAGTATACCGTCACTTTCTCGCCAGAATACCACTACCTTCTCTCCAGCATAATTTCACTTTCTCTACAGTATACCATCACTTTCTCTCCTGTATACCATCACTTTCTCTCCAGTATACCATCACTTTCTCTCCTGTATACCATCACTTTCTCTCCAGTATACCATCACTTTCTCTCCTGTATACCATCACTTTCTCTCCAGTATAATATCACTTTCTCTCCAGTATACCATCACTTTCTCTCCTGTATACCATCACTTTCTCTCCAGTATACCATCACTTTCTCTCCTGTATACCATCACTTTCTCTCCAGTATACCATCACTTTCTCTCCAGTATACCATCACTTTCTCTCCTGTATACCATTACTTTCTCTCCAGTATACCACTACCTTCTCTCCAGTATACCATCACTTTCTCTCCAGTATACTACTACCTTATCTCCAGTATAATATCACTTTCTCTCCAGTATACTGCCAATTTCTCTTCAGTATGCCATCACTTTCTCTCCAGTATACCATCACTTTCTCTCCAGTATACCATTGCTTTCTCTCCAGTATACCACTACCTTCTCTCCAGTATAATATCACTTTCTCTCCAGTATATCATCACTTTCTCTCCAGTATACCATTACTTTCTCTCCAGTATACCATTACTTTCTCTCCAGTATACCATTGCTTTCTCTCCAGTACACCACTTTCTCTTCAGTATATCATTACTTTCTCTCCAGTATACAGCCATCTTCTCTCCAGTATACCACCACCTTCTCTCCAGTATATTATCACTTGATTTGCAGTATACCGCCACCTTCTCTCCAGTGTATCATCACTTGCTCTCCAGTATACAATCACTTGCTCTCCAGTATACCGCCACCTTCTCTCCAGTACACCATCCCTTGCTCTCCAGTATACCATCCCTTTCACTCCAGCATAGCACCACTTTCTCTCCATCATAGCACCACTTTCTCTCCAGTATACCGTCACTTTCTCTCCAGTATACTGTCACTTTCTCTCCAGTATACAGTCACTTTCTCTCCAGTATACAGCCACTTTCTCTCCAGTATAACACTACCTTCTCTCCAGTATAATATCACTTTCTCTCCAGTATATCATCACTTTCTCTCCAGTATACCATTACTTTCTCTTCAGTATATCATTACTTTCTCTCCAGTGTACCGCCATTTTCTCTCCAGTATACTACCACCTTCTCTCCAGTATATTATCACTTTATTTGCAGTATACCGCCACCTTCTCTCCAGTGTATCATCACTTGCTCTCCAGTATACAATCACTTGCTCTCCAGTATACCGCCACCTTCTCTCCAGTATACCATCCCTTGCTCTCCAGTATACCATCCCTTTCTCGCCAGTATACCATCACTTTCTCGCCAGTATACCGTCACTTTCTCGCCAGTATACCACTACCTTCTCTCCAGCATAATATCACTTTCTCTCCAGTATACCATCACTTTCTCTCCTGTATACCATCTCTTTCTCTCCAGTATACCATCACTTTCTCTCCTGTATACCATCACTTTCTCTCCAGTATACCATCACTTTCTCTCCTGTATACCATCACTTTCTCTCCTGTATACCATCACTTTCTCTCCAGTATACCACTACCTTCTCTCCAGTATACCATCACTTTCTCTCCAGTATACCACTACCTTATCTCCAGTATAATATCACTTTCTCTCCAGTATACTGCCAATTTCTCTTCAGTATGCCATCACTTTCTCTCCAGTATACCATCACTTTCTCTCCAGTATACCATCGCTTTCTCTCCAGTATACCACTACCTTCTCTCCAGTATAATATCACTTTCTCTCCAGTATATCATCACTTTCTCTCCAGTATACCATTACTTTCTCTCCAGTATACCATTACTTTCTCTCCAGTATACCATTACTTTCTCTCCAGTACACCACTTTCTCTTCAGTATACAGCGATCTTCTCTCCAGTATACCACCACCTTCTCTCCAGTATATTATCACTTGATTTGCAGTATACCGCCACCTTCTCTCCAGTGTATCATCACTTGCTCTCCAGTATACAATCACTTGCTCTCCAGTATACCGCCACCTTCTCTCCAGTACACCATCCCTTGCTCTCCAGTATACCATCCCTTTCACTCCAGCATAGCACCACTTTCTCTCCATCATAGCACCATTTTCTCTCCAGAATACCGTCACTTTCTCTCCAGTATACTGTCACTTTCTCTCCAGTATACAGTCACTTTCTCTCCAGTATACAGCCACTTTCTCTCCAGTATAACACTACCTTCTCTCCACTATAATATCACTTTCTCTCCAGTATATCATCACTTTCTCTCCAGTATACCATTACTTTCTCTTCAGTATATCATTACTTTCTCTCCAGTGTACCGCCATCTTCTCTCCAGTATACCACCACCTTCTCTCCAGTATATTATCACTTTATTTGCAGTATACCGCCACCTTCTCTCCAGTGTATCATCACTTGCTCTCCAGTATACAATCACTTGCTCTCCAGTATACCATCACTTTCTTTCCAGTATACCGTCACTTTCTCGCCAGTATACCGTCACTTTCTCGCCAGTATACCGTCACTTTCTCTCCAGAATACCACTACCTTCTCTCCAGCATAATTTCACTTTCTCTACAGTATATCATCACTTTCTCTCCTGTATACCATCACTTTCTCTCCAGTATACCATCACTTTCTCTCCTGTATACCAGCACTTTCTCTCCTGTATACCAGCACTTTCTCTCCTGTATACCATCACTTTCTCTCCAGTATACCATCACTTTCTCTCCTGTATACCATCACTTTCTCTCCTGTATACCATCACTTTCTCTCCAGTATAATATCACTTTCTCTCCAGTATACCATCACTTTCTCTCCTGTATACCATCACTTTCTCTCCAGTATACCATCACTTTCTCTCCTGTATACCATCACTTTCTCTCCAGTATACCATCACTTTCTCTCCTGTATACCATTACTTTCTCTCCAGTATACCACTACCTTCTCTCCAGTATACCATCACTTTCTCTCCAGTATACCACTACCTTATCTCCAGTATAATATCACTTTCTCTCCAGTATACTGCCAATTTCTCTTCAGTATGCCATCACTTTCTCTCCAGTATACCATCACTTTCTCTCCAGTATACCATCGCTTTCTCTCCAGTATACCACTACCTTCTCTCCAGTATAATATCACTTTCTCTCCAGTATATCATCACTTTCTCTCCAGTATACCATTACTTTCTCTCCAGTATACCATCACTTTCTCTCCAGTATACCATTACTTTCTCTCCAGTACACCACTTTCTCTTCAGTATATCATTACTTTCTCTCCAGTATACAGCCATCGTCTCTCCAGTATACCACCACCTTCTCTCCAGTATATTATCACTTGATTTGCAGTATACCGCCACCTTCTCTCCAGTGTATCATCACTTGCTCTCCAGTATACAATCACTTGCTCTCCAGTATACCGCCACCTTCTCTCCAGTACACCATCCCTTGCTCTCCAGTATACCATCCCTTTCACTCCAGCATAGCACCACTTTCTCTCCATCATAGCACCACTTTCTCTCCAGTATACCGTCACTTTCTCTCCAGTATACTGTCACTTTCTCTCCAGTATACTGTCACTTTCTCTCCAGTATACCATTACTTTCTCTTCAGTATATCATTACTTTCTCTCCAGTGTACCGCCATCTTCTCTCCAGTATACCACCACCTTCTCTCCAGTATATTATCACTTTATTTGCAGTATACCGCCACCTACTCTCCAGTGTATCATCACTTGCTCTCCAGTATACAATCACTTGCTCTCCAGTATACCGCCACCTTCTCTCCAGTATACCATCCCTTGCTCTCCAGTATACCATCACTTTCTCTCCTGTATACCATAACTTTCTCTCCTGTATACCATCACTTTCTCTCCTGTATACCATCACTTTCTCTCCAGTATACCATCACTTTCTCTCCTGTATACCATCACTTTCTCTCCTGTATACCATCACTTTCTCTCCAGTATACCATCCCTTTCACTCCAGCATAGCACCACTTTCTCTCCATCATAGCACCACTTTCTCTGCAGTATACCGTCACTTTCTCTCCAGTATACTGTCACTTTCTCTCCAGTATACAGTCACTTTCTCTCCAGTATAACACTACCTTCTCTCCAGTATAATATCACTTTCTCTCCAGTATATCATCACTTTCTCTCCAGTATACCATTACTTTCTCTTCAGTATATCATTACTTTCTCTCCAGTGTACCGCCATCTTCTCTCCAGTATACCACCACCTTCTCTCCAGTATATTATCACTTTATTTGCAGTATACCGCCACCTTCTCTCCAGTGTATCATCACTTGCTCTCCAGAATACAATCACTTGCTCTCCAGTATACCATCACTTTCTTTCCAGTATACCGTCACTTTCTCGCCAGTATACCGTCACTTTCTCGCCAGAATACCACTACCTTCTCTCCAGCATAATTTCACTTTCTCTACAGTATACCATCACTTTCTCTCCTGTATACCATCACTTTCTCTCCAGTATACCATCACATTCTCTCCTGTATACCATCACTTTCTCTCCAGTATACCATCACTTTCTCTCCTGTATACCATCACTTTCTCTCCTGTATACCATCACTTTCTCTCCAGTATAATATCACTTTCTCTCCAGTATACCATCACTTTCTCTCCTGTATACCATCACTTTCTCTCCAGTATACCATCACTTTCTCTCCTGTATACCATCACTTTCTCTCCAGTATACCATCACTTTCTCTCCAGTATACCATCACTTTCTCTCCTGTATACCATTACTTTCTCTCCAGTATACCACTACCTTCTCTCCAGTATACCATCACTTTCTCTCCAGTATACCACTACCTTATCTCCAGTATAATATCACTTTCTCTCCAGTATACTGCCAATTTCTCTTCAGTATGCCATCACTTTCTCTCCAGTATACCATCACTTTCTCTCCAGTATACCATCGCTTTCTCTCCAGTATACCACTACCTTCTCTCCAGTATAATATCACTTTCTCTCCAGTATATCATCACTTTCTCTCCAGTATACCATTACTTTCTCTCCAGTATACCATTACTTTCTCTCCAGTACACCACTTTCTCTTCAGTATATCATTACTTTCTCTCCAGTATACCGCCACCTTCTCTCCAGTGTATCATCACTTGCTCTCCAGTATACAATCACTTGCTCTCCAGTATACCGCCACCTTCTCTCCAGTACACCATCCCTTGCTCTCCAGTATACCATCCCTTTCACTCCAGCATAGCACCACTTTCTCTCCATCATAGCACCACTTTCTCTCCAGTATACCGTCACTTTCTCTCCAGTATACTGTCACTTTCTCTCCAGTATACAGTCACTTTCTCTCCAGTATAACACTACCTTCTCTCCAGTATAATATCACTTTCTCTCCAGTATATCATCACTTTCTCTCCAGTATACCATTACTTTCTCTTCAGTATATCATTACTATCTTCTCTCCAGTATACCACCACCTTCTCTCCAGTATATTATCACTTTATTTGCAGTATACCGCCACCTTCTCTCCAGTGTATCATCACTTGCTCTCCAGTATACAATCACTTGCTCTCCAGTATACCATCACTTTCTCTCCTGTATACCATCACTTTCTCTCCTGTATACCATCACTTTCTCTCCTGTATACCATCACTTTCTCTCCAGTATACCATCACTTTCTCTCCTGTATACCATCACTTTCTCTCCAGTATACCATTACTTTCTCTCCAGTATACCATTACTTTCTCTCCAGTACACCACTTTCTCTTCAGTATATCATTACTTTCTCTCCAGTATACGGCCATCTTCTCTCCAGTATACCACCACCTTCTCTCCAGTATATTATCACTTGATTTGCAGTATACCGCCACCTTCTCTCCAGTGTATCATCACTTGCTCTCCAGTATACAATCACTTGCTCTCCAGTATACCACCACCTTCTCTCCAGTACACCATCCCTTGCTCTCCAGTATACCATCCCTTTCACTCCAGCATAGCAACACTTTCTCTCCATCATAGCACCACTTTCTCTGCAGTATACCGTCACTTTCTCTCCAGTATACTGTCACTTTCTCTCCAGTATACAGTCACTTTCTCTCCAGTATAACACTACCTTCTCTCCAGTATAATATCACTTTCTCTCCAGTATATCATCACTTTCTCTCCAGTATACCATTACTTTCTCTTCAGTATATCATTACTTTCTCTCCAGTGTACCGCCATCTTCTCTCCAGTATACCACCACCTTCTCTCCAGTATATTATCACTTTATTTGCAGTATACCGCCACCTTCTCTCCAGTGTATCATCACTTGCTCTCCAGTATACAATCACTTGCTCTCCAGTATACCATCACTTTCTTTCCAGTATACCGTCACTTTCTCGCCAGTATACCGTCACTTTCTCGCCAGTATACCGTCACTTTCTCGCCAGAATACCACTACCTTCTCTCCAGCATAATTTCACTTTCTCTACAGTATACCATCACTTTCTCTCCTGTATACCATCACTTTCTCTCCAGTATACCATCACTTTCTCTCCTGTATACCATCACTTTCTCTCCAGTATACCATCACTTTCTCTCCTGTATACCATCACTTTCTCTCCTGTATACCATCACTTTCTCTCCAGTATAATATCACTTTCTCTCCAGTATACCATCACTTTCTCTCCAGTATACCATCACTTTCTCTCCAGTATACCATCACTTTCTCTCCTGTATACCATCACTTTCTCTCCAGTATACCATCACTTTCTCTCCAGTATACCATCACTTTCTCTCCTGTATACCATTACTTTCTCTCCAGTATACCACTACCTTCTCTCCAGTATACCATCACTTTCTCTCCAGTATACTACTACCTTATCTCCAGTATAATATCACTTTCTCTCCAGTATACTGCCAATTTCTCTTCAGTATGCCATCACTTTCTCTCCAGTATACCATCACTTTCTCTCCAGTATACCATTGCTTTCTCTCCAGTATACCACTACCTTCTCTCCAGTATAATATCACTTTCTCTCCAGTATATCATCACTTTCTCTCCAGTATACCATTACTTTCTCTCCAGTATACCATTACTTTCTCTCCAGTATACCATTACTTTCTCTCCAGTACACCACTTTCTCTTCAGTATATCATTACTTTCTCTCCAGTATACAGCCATCTTCTCTCCAGTATACCACCACCTTCTCTCCAGTATATTATCACTTGATTTGCAGTATACCGCCACCTTTTCTCCAGTGTATCATCACTTGCTCTCCAGTATACAATCACTTGCTCTCCAGTATACCGCCACCTTCTCTCCAGTACACCATCCCTTGCTCTCCAGTATACCATCCCTTTCACTCCAGCATAGCACCACTTTCTCTCCATCATAGCACCACTTTCTCTCCAGTATACCGTCACTTTCTCTCCAGTATACTGTCACTTTCTCTCCAGTATACAGTCACTTTCTCTCCAGTATACAGCCACTTTCTCTCCAGTATAACACTACCTTCTCTCCAGTATAATATCACTTTCTCTCCAGTATATCATCACTTTCTCTCCAGTATACCATTACTTTCTCTTCAGTATATCATTACTTTCTCTCCAGTGTACCGCCATCTTCTCTCCAGTATACTACCACCTTCTCTCCAGTATATTATCACTTTATTTGCAGTATACCGCCACCTTCTCTCCAGTGTATCATCACTTGCTCTCCAGTATACAATCACTTGCTCTCCAGTATACCGCCACCTTCTCTCCAGTATACCATCCCTTGCTCTCCAGTATACCATCCCTTTCTCGCCAGTATACCATCACTTTCTCGCCAGTATACCGTCACTTTCTCGCCAGTATACCACTACCTTCTCTCCAGCATAATATCACTTTCTCTCCAGTATACCATCACTTTCTCTCCTGTATACCATCACTTTCTCTCCAGTACACCATCACTTTCTCTCCTGTATACCATCACTTTCTCTCCAGTATACCATCACTTTCTCTCCTGTATACCATCACTTTCTCTCCAGTATACCATCACTTTCTCTCCAGTATAATATCACTTTCTCTCCAGTATACCATCACTTTCTCTCCTGTATACCATCTCTTTCTCTCCAGTATACCATCACTTTCTCTCCTGTATACCATCACTTTCTCTCCAGTATACCATCACTTTCTCTCCTGTATACCATCACTTTCTCTCCTGTATACCATCACTTTCTCTCCAGTATACCACTACCTTCTCTCCAGTATACCATCACTTTCTCTCCAGTATACCACTACCTTATCTCCAGTATAATATCACTTTCTCTCCAGTATACTGCCAATTTCTCTTCAGTATGCCATCACTTTCTCTCCAGTATACCATCACTTTCTCTCCAGTATACCATCGCTTTCTCTCCAGTATACCACTACCTTCTCTCCAGTATAATATCACTTTCTCTCCAGTATATCATCACTTTCTCTCCAGTATACCATTACTTTCTCTCCAGTATACCATTACTTTCTCTCCAGTATACCATTACTTTCTCTCCAGTACACCACTTTCTCTTCAGTATATCATTACTTTCTCTCCAGTATACAGCCATCTTCTCTCCAGTATACCACCACCTTCTCTCCAGTATATTATCACTTGATTTGCAGTATACCGCCACCTTCTCTCCAGTGTATCATCACTTGCTCTCCAGTATACAATCACTTGCTCTCCAGTATACCGCCACCTTCTCTCCAGTACACCATCCCTTGCTCTCCAGTATACCATCCCTTTCACTCCAGCATAGCACCACTTTCTCTCCATCATAGCACCACTTTCTCTCCAGTATACCGTCACTTTCTCTCCAGTATACTGTCACTTTCTCTCCAGTATACAGTCACTTTCTCTCCAGTATACAGCCACTTTCTCTCCAGTATAACACTACCTTCTCTCCACTATAATATCACTTTCTCTCCAGTATATCATCACTTTCTCTCCAGTATACCATTACTTTCTCTTCAGTATATCATTACTTTCTCTCCAGTGTACCGCCATCTTCTCTCCAGTATACCACCACCTTCTCTCCAGTATATTATCACTTTATTTGCAGTATACCGCCACCTTCTCTCCAGTGTATCATCACTTGCTCTCCAGTATACAATCACTTGCTCTCCAGTATACCGCCACCTTCTCTCCAGTATACCATCCCTTGCTCTCCAGTATACCATCCCTTTCTCGCCAGTATACCATCACTTTCTCGCCAGTATACCGTCACTTTCTCGCCAGTATACCACTACCTTCTCTCCAGCATAATATCACTTTCTCTCCAGTATACCATCACTTTCTCTCCTGTATACCATCACTTTCTCTCCAGTATACCATCACTTTCTCTCCTGTATACCATCACTTTCTCTCCAGTATACCATCACTTTCTCTCCTGTATACCATCACTTTCTCTCCTGTATACCATCACTTTCTCTCCAGTATAATATCACTTTCTCTCCAGTATACCATCACTTTCTCTCCTGTATACCATCTCTTTCTCTCCAGTATACCATCACTTTCTCTCCTGTATACCATCACTTTCTCTCCAGTATACCATCACTTTCTCTCCTGTATACCATCACTTTCTCTCCTGTATACCATCACTTTCTCTCCAGTATACCACTACCTTCTCTCCAGTATACCATCACTTTCTCTCCAGTATACCACTACCTTATCTCCAGTATAATATCACTTTCTCTCCAGTATACTGCCAATTTCTCTTCAGTATGCCATCACTTTCTCTCCAGTATACCATCACTTTCTCTCCAGTATACCATCGCTTTCTCTCCAGTATACCACTACCTTCTCTCCAGTATAATATCACTTTCTCTCCAGTATATCATCACTTTCTCTCCAGTATACCATTACTTTCTCTCCAGTATACCATTACTTTCTCTCCAGTACACCACTTTCTCTTCAGTATATCATTACTTTCTCTCCAGTATACAGCCATCTTCTCTCCAGTATACCACCACCTTCTCTCCAGTATATTATCACTTGATTTGCAGTATACCGCCACCTTCTCTCCAGTGTATCATCACTTGCTCTCCAGTATAGAATCACTTGCTCTCCAGTATACCGCCACCTTCTCTCCAGTACACCATCCCTTGCTCTCCAGTATACCATCCCTTTCACTCCAGCATAGCACCACTTTCTCTCCATCATAGCACCACTTTCTCTCCAGTATACCGTCACTTTCTCTCCAGTATACTGTCACTTTCTCTCCAGTATACAGTCACTTTCTCTCCAGTATACAGCCACTTTCTCTCCAGTATAACACTACCTTCTCTCCAGTATAATATCACTTTCTCTCCAGTATATCATCATTTTCTCTCCAGTATACCATTACTTTCTCTTCAGTATATCATTACTTTCTCTCCAGTGTACCGCCATCTTCTCTCCAGTATACCACCACCTTCTCTCCAGTATATTATCACTTTACCTGCAGTATACCGCCACCTTCTCTCCAGTGTATCATCACTTGCTCTCCAGTATACAATCACTTGCTCTCCAGTATACCGCCACCTTCTCTCCAGTATACCATCCCTTGTTCTCCAGTATACCATCCCTTTCACTCCAGCATACCATCATTTTGTCTCCATCATAGCACCAGTTTCTCTCCAGTATACCGTCACTTTCTCTCCAGTATACCGTCACTTTCTCTCCAGTATACCGTCACTTTCTCTCCAGTATACCGTCACTTTCTCTCCAGTATACAGCCACTTTCTCTCCAGTATACAGCCACTTTCTCTCCAGTATAACACTACCTTCTCTCCAGAATAATATCACTTTCTCTCCAGTATATCATCACTTTCTCTCCAGTATACCATTACTTTCTCTCTAGTATACAACTATCTTCTCTCCAGTATAATATCACTTTCTCTCCAGTATACTGCCATTTTCTCTCCAGTATGCCATCACTTTCACTGCAACATAGCAACGCTCTCTCTCCAGTATACCATTACTTTCTCTCCTGTATACCACTTTCTCTTCAGTATATCATTACTTTCTCTCCAGTGTACCGCCATCTTCTCTCCAGTATACCACCACCTTCTCTCCAGTATATTATCACTTTATCTGCAGTATACCGCCACCTTCTCTCCAGTATATCACTTTCTCTCCAGTATACCATCCTTCTCTCCAGTATATTATCACTTTATCTGCAGTATACCGCCACCTTCTCTCCAGTGTATCATCACTTGCTCTCCAGTATACCGCCACCTTCTCTCAAGTATACCATCACTTTCTCTCCAGCATACCACCACTTTCTCTCCAGCATAGCACCACTTTCTCTCCAGTATACCATCACTTGCTCTCCAGTATACCACCACTTTCTCTCCAGCATAGCACCACTTTCTCTCCAGCATAGCACCACTTTCTCTCCAGTATACCATCACTTTCTCTCCAGCATACCATCCCTTTCTCTCCATCATAAAACCACTTTCTCTCCAGCATAGCACCACTTTCTCTCCAGTATACCATCACTTTCTCTCCAGCATACCATCCCTTTCTCTCCATCATAAAACCACTTTCTCTCCAGCATAGCACCACTTTCTCTCCAGTAAACCATCACTTTCTATATTTATAGAGAATGGAGCACTTTTGCCATAGATTTATAACTACATTCTGCTGCTTAAATTTTTGGAGGCATAGAACAGGATGTATCAAGCATTGCAATTTTAATGCGACACATACTGCCACTACTGCATGCATAGTGGCGTTTATTAATGTCATACGAATGTAGATTTGTGATTAAAACAGCAAAGGCCAGCTCTTCCGATAACAGCTGTCCTTTGCGACGTGAGGATTTCCGGATTTATTACCTGGGAGTCCTTCTGCACATGCGTGGCTGAGGTTCACCGCAAGCACAGGCCACGAGGGACACTGGGTGGGATACCATTATGGGAATTTTGTGAAAGAAGCCAATAGACTTCTATTAGGCAACTCCTTCTACAAATTGCGTTGCCTAATGGGTACAAGCTCCGGAACGTTTTGCTTTCCAGAGCTTGATACATATGGCAAGTGCGTTCAAACTTCATTTTGCAGTTAATACATCCCATCCATACACAGAAAAAATATAATTTTCCACCTGCTCTTCTCAAAATAAAAGTAAGAAAATTATACCACATATATCATTATATATTCATATATATTCAAGTAGTCACATGCATTCAAACCACACCTGAAACTTTATATAAATGTTAAACATTTCCATATGGCTCTCATATATGTTTGATATGTGCGTGGCACACTAGCATGTGTTTTTGTCAAGGCTGCAAGTGATACAAACCTTTTCCAATTGATGTCAAAGTTCACTTCAATGGAGTTTCAAGCATTTGTGTTACATGTAGAATACCCATTGAAATGAACGGGAAAGTTCTATAAATAAAATAAATACATAAAACAATGTAAGAATTAGGCAGCCTGGGCCAGTCCCACTAAAACCATGAGACAAATAGCATAAAGAAAAATCATCCATCAGTATGTATCCTTAGGGGCAGATTAAATTACCCCCGGGTTGCATCGCAATGTCTTTCCTCTCCAGAGGTGCATGCAGAAATCAGTGTTAACTCCTTCCCTGGACCGGCTTCCTAACTGAATAGCTCCTGGCACTTTACCCGGGAGAGGAGACTACATAACACAATCCACAGGTAAATGCATTTGCCCCTTAATGTCATTCCTTAGCAATCTCAAAATAATGAATGTATAATATAACAATATAATTAGGAAATGTTATTATTTTCACAAATCTATTAGACCTAACAAATACATTTTACTCACCTTAGTTGCAATTGCTGAAACAGCAGCTGTCCTTTTATCCGTTATCACTTTTCCATCAATTACCTAGATGTACAATATAACAAAAAAAAATGGAATAACGTTTCATAAGTGGTTTGTGGATAGGGGCCACTAAAACTGCTATATAGAAAACTTTTATATGATTAATAAAAATAATTGTAAACAGTCTGTCCATACAAGCTCCTTCACACCAATGCATTTAAAATTTGGGACACATTTGCCCATTAAAACTTGAAAACTGCATTACACTAATACAAATACTTTGATGTTAAGTATTTAGGAAAATATAGGAGAAAGAGTTGCACTTTCCACTCTTTCCTCCATATTTGCTCTCTGTCGGCCATTTGCGGGGACATGTACTGGAGCATGCGGGAGAAAGGGGGTGTTGTGGGTACACAAATTATGTTACACATGTTGATGAGATGAGATTAGTAATTACCAAGCTGCAGGTTACACTGCACAACAAAATCCTCTGCCACCACCGAGGTGGCGGGCCTCAACTATATTCCATATATTAACAGATCTGAGATCTCTATAATAAAGATCTCTATAATAAATGAATATTACATATCACACCGGTCTTCTCCAAATACAGGGCACAGGGGCACAGCATACAGTAGGATATATGTTAGTACATAGAGACTGTTGTTCATAATGATGTCTGAGACAGTATACCTATTGAGTTGACATTGAGATACTTTTAGTCTCTTCAAAAAGCAATTGCATGCTGCAGTTTTCATCTATTAATGCTCATTTTCATATTCACACAACTGCATGGAGTATTCCACAACATGACAAAAGACATTTGGATTTTTTAGATGTGTTTTGGGTTTTCTTAAAGTTGAAATTCATTGGTGTTAGTGAGCACTAAGGAGGCTCATTACGTATTGTGAGACACAGTCGGGATAGGGGTCCCTCTCCTGGGGTAGATGGACTCCCTCTTTACACATACACAGCAGCTGTAGAAACAGGATACAAGTCAGGGTTCTCGTACAAACTGGTTGGCGCCAGTCTTTATTGTGCCAAATGAATATAAACATAAACAAAACATAAACATAAGTCCTAGCCCGGCTAGGCACTAGCTGCACAGCAGATTCCCTCTCTATAATAATGGTAGGGCCTATTGCCCTCACCATAAACAAAACACGTGCACAGTACTTACAAGGATTATCACCACGAGTGTCTGAACAGGCTAATCTGCCTGCTCTCCCAGGTGTGAGACATTCAGCCACAAACAAACCATGCTTATATTAGCCATTTCCAGCTGCAAGCCCTAATGAGCCTGTTACCAGGCTGAAAGGCCCAAAACCTGGAGTGGCCTGTGGATGGAGCCCTCCCTCTCCTCACATCCACACCCCCAGGACCCAAACCGGCTTTTCCAAAAGCCGATACTCTGGTCTGCTTACAAAACAGACTTCTCCTGGGGGTTTTTAGAACACATAGGCCAAAAACCTAGGACAAATGTACCTGCCACTGACCACTTTACCAGGGCTTCTACCACAATAGATACATAGATATAATATCAGCAATGATTAGTACAATATAAGAAAAAAAGATTTGAGCTACATAATGTAAATAAAGTTTATAACAATATAAAGAGGTCTGCTGTGAAACCATTATGTGAAATGTTCTGATGGCAGCAGTTGCTCTTTGCGTGATAATTTGCAGTCACTATTTAATAAGTTTCAGCTTTAACAATTTTTTTCCTATTTTATTGTAGCTTATAGAAAGTGATAAATACAGACAAGAATGCATGCAGCAATCACCTGCTACACAGATGCTTCAGATATTAGGCAACAAGTAACCCTTTGTGTTTATTAAGTGTATTTCTTTGCATTACCAGCATGGTGATCTGTGATTGACCTTTGATGAGTACTGTGCAGCTGCAGGGTTAATTATTTATCTGAGAAGATGCTATGTGAGGGGGGGGCTGGCAGATTTTAGGTTAGGGTCAGGTAGATGTAGGGAGATGCTCAGATCACAGATCAGAGAACAGTTTATTGGAAGCTTATAAAGTTTTGTATGGTGACACTTGTTCCTAATAGGTCAATTAGGAATTAGTGCTTTTAGCCTGTCACACATCCCCCAGCCTGGTGCTCCGCTGTATTCTGCCCCCTGCCGCACATCCCGGTGCCTTGGCCAGCAGGGGTAAGAGCCATGTTTCGTGTTGCCTGGTACTCACTGTGTTTTCTGCCACCACTGGAGATGGTGAATACCCCCATGCCCTCCAAGCTCCTGGAAATCTGTGTCCTGGTCAGTGGAGAAGGTTAGGCAGGTAGACAATGTGGGTGCAGGGGTGATAGTAATATTAACACTATCCTATGTCCCTTATAATAATGCTCCTGTATTCTGGGGTAACATTCCCCAGTGCATGCTGTCTGCTTTACCTCTCTTCAGTGTTTCATAGTCCTTCATAGTGCCCCTCTCCTCTCTTCACAGTGCCCTTCTCCTTTGTTCATAGACTGCGGGAGAGGGATCATAAGATCCATCTCCTTTGAAAATGCCTCCATGGGCATAAAGTGGTTTATGCCATCCGAGGATGACGTAAACCAGTGGGGCCAAACTCCGAAAATCTTTGCTTTTTGAGGTTTGGTACATAGGGTTCAGATCATAGTTCCAATTATAACAATGGGGACTGCGATCTGCACCGATAGTTAGCCTTTAGCAGGAGATTTCTGTGAAAACTCCTGCATTAGGCTGCTACAGTAGCGCATTGCTGTGATACATAAAATGATGCAGAAACTCTAGTTTCTGCATAATTTCATGAAAATCCGACCAGAGTGCATTAACTTTATCAGTGTATAATATTGTTTATTCCACTAAGGAGCAGGGGCAGAACTATGGGAGACAATGGAGGCGCCTGCCGCCGGGTGCCAGCACTGAAGAGGCACCTCCTCCATTGCCCACAATATATTCACCCCACTTAAGGCTATTTTATATTAGTGTTTTTGTGTATATGTATTAGATAGATATATAGATAGATAGATAGATAGATAGATAGATAGATAGATAGATAGATAGATAGATAGATAGATATGCACCATAATTATTTTCCCTTTTTTTTAGGGGGGGCACCAAATTACAACTTGCCTCTGGGCGTCTGGGATGAATTTACGCCACTGCTAAGGAGTGTAACTATCATAGCGGGAAGGGGTGCAGCTGCTATGGGGACCTAAAGTTGTGTTATTTATAAGTACCACTGTTGGGTGGTACTTAGGGGCCCTTCCAAACTTTTTGCTATGGGACCTTCAAATACCTAGTTATGCCCCTGCATATTAGCTGGGCCGATTCTTGGGGTGTATGACCAGTGCGGTCGAACAGGGGCGCCACCCCATAGAGGTCCTTTCAACATCCCGATTTCAATGTCCCGCTGTTCCACCCATGGGCCGAAGTGTCCCGCAGGTGGTCTGGTCGGGAGGTTGGGCACCCCCACCGCCGCACCCGGAGTAGCTGAATGGATGCTGCGCGCATGCGCGCGGCATCCATTCAGTGCTGGGAAAGGGCTGGGGCAGGCCCAGCTAGTTATGGAGTGCTGGTCTCGCCCCCAGCCTGACGTTACACGGGAGGCGTGCCATGCAGACATCGCCCCAAATAACGTCACTTGGGTGCATGGCCTATGGTAATTAGGTCACGACCCCATTTTTGACTAGAAGGCGCTGTATTCCCAGCATGGCACAGGGCACGGCTACCCCTGGAGCCGGCCCTGCATATTAGTGTCCAATTTGCTAAACCTGTGAATGCCCATCTATCATAAGGTGACCTCATTCAGATGAACACCTACAATTAATTTCCCTTTGACCCAGCGCACCACCAATATTTAATCAGAGTAGCTTTCAGCCAGGTGCTACCATCAATATGTATCTATAACGTGTAGCCTGCCATCAATAGCCAGGAGAAACATAGACAGTGGGCCTGATTCAGTGGTGGCCACAGTGTCAATGCCGTACGCAAGCGGACAATGTCTTCAGTCTGTGCATGCGTAGAAACTCTGCGCATGAGTCCCAATGGTTACCACCAGTGGCTGCAAAACGAATTTGGATGCAGAGAGAGGCAATTTCAGTGGGTATTTCTGGGTGGTAACAGGGGGTAACTAGCCAGGCACAGCATGTTGTGGTCAGCGACTGAGTCTTTTGCCGCGTTGCACTGACACAGAAGGCCATGTTCAGGAGGAGATTATGTGCCTCCATAGGGCTGGTGCAAGGTTCAAAGATGTGACCAAACAGTGGATTAGCGCCACCGCCAGTGGACGTCTCTGTACGTAGTCTATTGTCAGAGACATTACCATTAAGATGCAGTCGCGGCTGCAATAGCGTGCACTTCTGAATCAGGCCCAGTGTGTGCCATGCTGTAGAAATTAGGTCACTTTCTCATTGTAGATGGACATTCATGAATTAATGAAAGTACTGAGAACCTAATGTTTATTTTAGATAATATAAGGCAAGACTACAGAGGCTAACACATATATGTATCTTAATGTGAATTATGTTTTTACTGTCTATAGAGTGTTCCAGCAATCCTGTCATTTATATTAGTATAACTAGCTTGCAGATAGTTTTATTGACAAGTAAATAAATCTATGCAGATTCTCCCACACTGGGAATAATGCAAAACAAATCTTAAAACAAATCCCTCACCTGTCTGTACCTTAGTAAACAAACAGTTCTCTAACTGACAGTGAGTGGGCGCTGTGTATTACACAAAACAGACACCTTTCAAACAAATTCAGCTTTTTTTTTTAATGTTTCTTTTTGCAGGATTGTTTTCTTGTTTACTAGGCTCCTGATCCCGGCCACTTCCCGACTGAAGTTTGTGGCCAGAGGCTGGATGACTCGATTCACACTGAATTATGTAATTCTAGCCCCATCCCATTGTAAAATGGGCAAACTTCAGCTTTAAACAGTGGGGGATGCAGCCTGGAGCGATAAGGGTATGCTGGGCGTTGTAGTGCACCAGGTGATGACAGCAGTTTGCTCCTAGTGCATTGCAGTGGTGGCACAGGGGATTGGGGACACACTGTGGGGGCCTTAATGGCACTAATGTTGCAGAGAGTCTCAGGGGCACATCCATACACTATGGACGCCAGGAGAAAGACACGTGGTAAAGGCACGCATGTGCATTAGCGCATGTGGAGGTCACACCCTCCGACTGAGCCGCGGCGGATAATAGAGACTGCCGGCTTAGCTAAATGGATGGAGGCAGCGCAGAGCAATCCTCATCCAACAAGCACACCTTCCCCTCAGTGGCATACATGGTTACACAATGGTGCATTTTTCTCTAGCTCTCACCTCAGATGTATATGTTTGCACTGTAAATTCTGTTTTTTGTACCCGAACAAAGGTGAATCTGCCATGTTTAACTCATCTAAGACTGTGGACCTACAAGCACATCTACTACTTCTTCCCGCACTTCATTCACCATGTAAAGTAATCACGGTAAAGTTATCAATCAAGGCATATTGGGTAAATAATATTTGGTCAGCTCGGTTTGTCAGAATACTTGTAGCACCATTAAAAGTTTTACTTTGTGACTTACTCACATTATTGTGGGATCCCCCAGTGATACCAAAACTTTGCTGGGGGAATAGTAAAGCAGGAAGGCCCATTTTAAAGACATTTTCCATTTTCATCAGCATTATCCGTCGTCAGTACCTCTAGGGGAAAATGACCAGGTTTATCAGTGGTTGCCCCTACAGGTCTTATTTTATAAGTGGAGTCAAGTGTCATGCAGAGGCCTAAAGTAACTTATAAATCACAAACATTTACAGATTTTAGGGTTTGTGGCTTTCCCCACAAGTCCCAGGATAATGTATTTTTTATATCCCAATATAAAAGTATGCAGTAAAGTCCTTGCATCTCCAAGTTCTTAAGGTGGGTACACAGTAGACGATATTTGGCCTGATCCACATCGTTTAGTGTGTACCCAGCTTAATAGAGCTTGGTCTGGAAGACCTTATGCTGCCTACCTTCACCACACTGAATGGCCTCCTGGGTGATAGGCCAATTTGCAGCCATGTGGCACCATCACGCATTATTTCCCAGGTCTTTATACCTTCTTGTGGCTAGGGGTCTAATGGGCCTGGCATACATTTCAGTCCCAATCCTTTCCCTATGGGCTTCCTTGATGTTTTAAAGGTAGGGACATTCTTACCAGGAGCCAGGAGTTTCTCATGTTCAGTGTCTCTGTCACAGATGACAATGAATGCCTCCCACCTCATCCTCAGGGGTCATCCTTTGCAGCAAAGTGTGCAGTCTCCTCCATAATGAAGGAGGCCCTCACTGGGACTGATGTGGCCTTTCTGCCAATGTTTTTATCTACTCCTGAGCCATGTGCTTATCTCCTGCTGCTCCCTTAGTGCTGCTGATGCACTTATCTCTGCCAAGAGGTGATTGGTTTTCTGTCGTTTGGCATTGGTTTGCTGCAGGCTGGCACTAATCTGATGCTGACTGGCATAGGACTACTGCAGGTGGGAATTCTCTTGTGCAAGCTGTTTTATAAACTGCAGCATTAGTAACACCTTCCAAAAAGACAGATTTCCCTGTGCTTTACAAGTAGGTGTATGGCCCTTTACAATTTTCACAGTACCTCACATTATGCTCTATAGATGTAAAAGCATTGTTCACCATCTGTGAGGGAATACATACAATATCCAGCAGTTACATTTAACTAGCTGTTAGCTCATTTTATTAATAATTTATGGCTGGAAATTTGTGCAGATTTTCACAGTGGAAACAAGCAAATCTAAATCATAAAGCACTCTTTCAGAGACATCACATACCATATGCCCTGATGTTCTAAAACAGGGGTGGGGAACCTTTTTTCTGCCAAGGGCCATTTTGATATATATAACATTATTTGCAGGCCCAGTGTAGGCCATGTGCCCCGTGTGATGTCACACGGGGCGGGCCACAATCGCCCATGATTACAGCAATGCCCGAAGCATACTGAGGATGCTCCGGGCAGCTTTGAGGGCAGCGGTGTGATCATCTGAAGCGTCCTCAGGATGCTCCAGGCAGCACTGCTGCATAGATTATGGCTGCAGTGTGCCATTCTAGGCACCCTGCTAGCCAGATGAGGCTAGCAGAAAAAGGTCAGAGGGCCAGACCAAATGATTCCGGGGGCCTTATAGGGACCCGGGCCTGAGGTTCCCCATCCCTGGTCTAAAAGCACAGAGATAATCTGTCTGGCATACAATGCTTTACCACTTCTTTCCATCTCACAATAAATATATGTATGTACATATAGTTCAATTATTTCCTCACTGAAGTATAGAAACAATCATTGGCTGGAGTGGCTACCCAAATAAATCCAAGGGGAGAACTCAGCAGATTTGAAGTAATAAGCAGGTATTTATTCAACAGATGGAATCTGGCACATGCCGGGACCAGTGCATGCGCAGAAGTGGCGTTAGCACCACGCATAACACCGACTTCTAGACTTCATAGCTGTGTAGGCTGCCCAAAAGGCAGAGCAGCGGCATCCACTGGAAGCTGCTGACTGCTAATTGCAGCCTGGACTGACAGTCCCCAAGGCTTGGCCCAAGGGTAGAAAACACCTCCCCCATGGGGCTGCCTGTCCTGTGTGGGATTGGCAGGCAGTGCTTCCAATGGGAAGTCACTGCCAGTCACAGTGTAGCCAGTGTGCAGTCACGGACTGCAAGTGGCTCACTGAGGTGACAGTTTTTACTCTGTGTGTGTGTGGGGGTGGACTGCAGCAATATGTCTAATGATTCTAATTGTATCACAGAGGTGAATTTGACATGATAATGCAATTGTGCCATCCCAACATAAACCAGTTCTCCTGAAAACTGTATGCTCTACCAGGAGTACAGGAGGAAGAGTGTGGTATATTTTGTCTACATTTATAAAATTGACATGATGAAATGTCAACATGATTAGTATGTTGACAAAATGACAAAATGGCAATTGTGATCTAGTGGTGACTTACTTTGTACGGTGGGTCCGGCAGTTACAGCGGTGTCTTTCCGGATGACTTTCAGCAGATCCTACACGGCTTCCAGCGGTCAGTATGACTGATCCTTACCCCTAACCCAGGGCCTCCATCAGGGGGGGACCGCCTGTACTGGAGTCCCGGGCCCAGAGAGAGAGGGGCCTGGGTGGCAGTAGTGCAGATCTCCGCCGGGCTGCCAGCTGATTGTAGCTGGTGAAGCATCCAGAATCAGATATGGAGAAAGTGACAGAGATAGCACTGGTTGCATTTAGGATATGGAGCCAGCCATGAGCCAATCAGAGCTCGCGGAACGGCAGCCAATTAGGAGCGGCCGCGAGCTCTGATTGGCTCGCGGCCGGCGCCATATTAAAAATACCACCTGCATTGCTTTTATCATGTCTGGTACACCAGGTGGGTGCAATCAGGTACATGGAGTTCCTACCTGAGCCTACGGTTGCTGCTATTTCCAAGTTGGAGAAAGGACCTCTGTGACGTAGACACCACGTGACCGCTGCAGGAGACTGGACCGCTCCTGCATTACCATCCACTAGGGCATAGAGGGGGAATAAATATCTGTGGCGAGCGCAGCGAGCCACCGTGCCTGAAGCGTGGCGAGCGTAGCGAGCCCGCGAGGGGACAACTTTGGTCCCCCGTTAGCATCCCCGCCCCTCCCCCTTTCAGGCCGAGTCACGTGGGTGTGACGCCCTGTATAGTCTAGACCTAACCCTGAGCCTACCCTGAGCCCTCACTCTTCCTGCACTCGTGTGCTGCTCTGTGTTCTGCCCTGGTAAGCAACCGGGGAGGGAGTAATGTCAGGGCAGGGGCTCAGGGCGTCAGTAGCAGTGTAGGGTGCGGTCCAGAGCCTGTCTAGGTGGGCGGCCACGGACAGTATCAGTCAGTGTCTAGAGGAGACTGAGTGTTGGATCACATACCAAAATTCAGGTGGTACTTGAAGGCTTCTGACAATTGGAGGAATAAGGTGACACCAGGAAAGTCTTGCTGGCAGAAATGGGGCACCTGGCTGTGTGGGTGCTGAGTGTGTAATCCTGAGTGAGCTGCATATCTCATCCTTCTCCCAACTGAACATACCCCGCCTCTCACCCTGAGGATCCAAATCAACTTCACATTGGAAGAGTGCTACAAGTGGTGAGTGACCTTATCTTCTTTATGGGTGCAGATAAGCCCACCTCACACACCAACCTGTGGGGTGCTCTCATTGCTGCTATATTCATTTAATTTTCCCAGCCTTAGCTGACACAAATGGCACTGGGTTGGCTGCAGCATAGGAAAGCTCGGCTCATCTGTGGGTTGGACAGTGCCAGTATTGCTGCTACATTAGTAGATTTCCGCGACACAACCCTAAAAACAGTGCAGGGACTGGAGGGAGCTGGGTGTAGGGGCGGGGCACAGTAGGCTAGAGGGTTGGCGCCAAAGTCCTGGCAATGTGTGAGGGTGCCACCCATCTGCGGGGGCCCATAGTGGACTGCCCTGGTCACCCACTGTTAATCCGGCACTGTAAATGAAGTGTCTTGATCCATAACTGGATACTGGGGGGTGGGGCTTGCCAGCAGGAAGTGGGTGTTGGGGCATCCTGGCAAGGGATCGAGAGAGGGGGGGAGCGGGTACTAATTACCCGGGCCCGGGCTTTCTGGAGGGGCCCGACGGGGGCATGCTGTTGGGTGCTGGGCTGCACTGGGAGACTGCTCGCGGCTGCTAAGTAGCAGCCACAGCAGTCTCCTATGCCTGTGGGAAGAGCGATCACACTGATCGCGCCCCCCACTGGCTATGCGCCGGGCTGAGAGGCTCGCAACGCCCCCCTCCCAATCGCTTTGCGCCGCTGCAAAATAAAGTTTTTGTTCCTAAGGGGGCGTGGTCACTCCTCCCGTGATTAGGCCACACACCCTTCTTCCCCCAGGCGCTGCTGTTGGCGCCCCTGCATCCTGGTACAGGGGGCAGGCAGCTACTAGGTCAGGAGGTTATAGACGTGGCTTTCCCTATATATTTAGTATAGATTCTGGTTTTCTGTGTGAATTTTCAACAGTTTTCTCTCCTATATTTCTGTATTTGTATAGTTTCATATATTATATGATAGATTGACACTCGTATAATAACACCCACTACCATAGACCAAACTTTGAGAATTTTTAAACTTGCTTACGCACCAATGTGTATGCCCCACCCCCTGCTGTTGCTCCACCCACACTATTCACAGCTCCACCCACCTCTACACCCATCCCCCCAGGGTGGCCCTGCCTCTTTGGTCAGTACCGGGCCCCACAATTTCTGATGGCAGCCCTGCCCTAACCCTCCCCCTAGTGCCTAACACCGACCTCCTCCTCCTGTAGCCTAATCCTCCCCCTGTCTAAACGTAACCCTACCTTCCCCTACCCTAACCCTCTGCTGCCGGTCCATGCAGAATATCAACATTTCATCATTGTGAACATAATTACATTTTTCATATGTCGACTTGTTCCATGATGACATTGTAAATGCCAACATTATGACGACATCCCCAGGAGTAGTACCCTTTAATGCTCAACCTCCAGGACATGAGTAGGTAATGCCTATAAATGAGTAAGACTTTGTGGAAAATATATTTGGCATCCCAAGTCAATAGAATTAGATGAAAATATAGTAACGTTACAGAATAGCTGGCAGAGATCTGAACAATTTCACTGTGTGATAATAGTCCACATTATGACTTTTTTACATATTTTCCAATTAAGCTAGTTTATTGCCCTTGTAAATAAGTGATAAAGACCACAAGCAGTTTATTATAGAGTGAGATGGCTTAGATTGGTAGATTTGGTTACCAAAACAAGATATTATGTATTAGGTAGAAATCTGAAACGGAGACAAAATATGTTTTTATCAAATATGCGTTCCCCTAAAATGCACATTCCACTACTCTAATATACATCACTATAGAAAATAGTAGGGTTCCACTGGAATAATTCTACAAAACATATGACGCAGTAAGGATTAACTATGTCATTTCCAAACAACTTTGCAATATTACATAAGGTTAGAGAAGTGACAACATGATTGAGGCTCCATCTATTGGTGCATGCAGTAATAGCTAGGCAATTGATACAAACAGAAGCAGAAAGCAGATGATATTAAATATTATACTTACAGCTTTCAGAGTTCCGTTGGATGGTTCAAATAAGAGGACAGTGGCATGATGAGAGGGAAAATCGGATGATGTTTTATTCTCATAAAAGGTTACAACCTTGGTTGTTAAGGCATCATCCACTGTACTGTAAGCAGGCATCACTCCTAAAAAGCTAAAAACATATGATGGTGTCAAGTGTACATCTGTTAGTGCTGAGCAGTCGTGGTGCAGCAACATCTAAAGTGCATAACTTGCACTGTCCCTGGCAGGGGGTACATTTAAAGTGAACATGCTGCAATCCTCGCACCAAACACATTTGTAATATCAAAATAAACAAAATAAAATATTTGACATGTAGTTTAAGCACTCTTTACTAAACTTGCTCAGTATCCAGTACATTAGCTTCTAGCAAAGGGAAGACCGAAGACAGAGAATAAAATTAGATACATGATATATACAGGGCTGTTAAAATGAAATTATCCCTAATTAGAGCACTCTGGAGCGAGCTCTAAGGTTCAGAATGAAAACAAATTTGGATAACAGATACTTCAGAGGATGCGCTAACCATTGATTAACAAAATATTTTGTTACCATATGGCACTGTTACATACAAATCATTTAAATTTCATTACAATTGTTCAGTGTGTCCTCCTTTGTGGTCAACAACAGTTTACATTCAAAGTACAGCATTCTCTATGGCAGAGCATAACAAGTCAGGTGGAATAGCCAGCACATGATGTCTAATCCAGACTTTCAGATCTGACAGCTAGTTCTGTGGATTTTCTTTGAAGAACCAGTGTGTCAGATCTGCACTTAGCTAACTTTTACTCACAACCATAAATATATCTCAGTGTGTAAGCTATGATTTGCCTTTTTGAACCAGCAGCCACTTTAATGTGACAAATGACATAACACCATATTCATGCTGCATCTCTTAATTTTATGGTAATTTGTCAAAACGCCATCAATTATTCAAATACGCTTCAGCGAGCCAAATATGGCCGCATCAGTAAAGAGTGACTTATAGGGGCTGATTTAACTAGAGATGAGTGCTGCCGGAATGACTTCTGGCGAGTTTGTAAGATGTGCCTCTGAGGCTGATTTCTGCTTGCAGCCTATAGAGTTGCTAGAAGTGATCAGCTAATCATAATTGTGCTTATAAACTGGCAGCTCCCGTCTAATTGAGTCTGCCTCAAAGTTTGTTTTGCAATGTTCAACAAACCTTTTGTATAAATGGAAAGTACATAGATATATTGTCCTAAATAACATGTTTGTAACCAAACACATAAACCTAAATTTACAATTAGCTGATGTTTTAAGATTTAATCTATTTGCAAAAAGTTGGGATTATGCAGCTTCATCAAAATGACTACACTAGTAGAGACAAGGAGGTGTTTTTACTAAAGGTTGATTTTTTTATTAGATTTTTATGTCGATTTTAATCGACTATATAAATCACTGACCAAATCTCTGATTTACTAACATTCGATTCTGAAATTGATTTCAAAATCGAATTTGGATTTGCCTGGTGTAAATGCATTCGGTTTTAAACTTTCTGTTCAAAACGTAATGTAAATACAACCTAAAAATGGAATTAAGACCCATGTTAAAAAAAGAATCATGCACAGATCACTATGACCTGTGCATGCTTCTAAGGGTTAAAAACAGCTAAATAGTAAAAAAAAAATATGGTGTGGGGTCCCATCCTAAAGCTATAACCAGCCCTTGGCCTTTTTGCTTGTTCTGGTAATGGAAAATTGGGGAAAACTAGCGTGGGGTTCCCACAATTTTCCATTCACCAGCACCAGGCTGAGCCAGCTGAAAGCCTGGTGCTGGTTAATGAAAATAGGAGGAACTCCATGCCAGTGTTTCCTCTGATTTTCCATGACCAGACCAAGCTAAAAGGTCCAGGGTTGCTTATGGGTTTAGGGGGGGGGGACCCATTTCCTTTTTCATGCCTTGAAAAAGATACTCATCAGTATCGAAATGCGTCAGCGAGGAGAGGAACTGGCTGTTGGATCCTGTATGTAGTTTGCTGTGTGTTGATTTCCAGGGACTCCTGGTCTTTCACATAACAATTGCTTTTATGTCTACTATTGTTCATAGACCATAAGATCTGGTAGTAGTCCAACTACTCTATTCTTTTTCATCTTTGCACATCACTTTGTGTTGTTAATAAATATACTACAGTTTTACAATATGGAAAGTCTTTTCCTGATTTACATGTGGATCTGATGGGACGCAGGACCTACAACAGAGGGTGGAGTTGTGCTGTGGATAGTCTGTTCCCTGGATGGGCATGGTCCTCCTCTTTATGCACTACTGTCTACTTGATTATGTAGACCACTTCTCTTGGTAGGAGTCTCCACATATTATACAGATTTTAAAGTGTCACATTATCAGTACAGGTATTACACTATTGTGCAACTTTTCTCTTTTCCGAGATATTATACAGGATACAGGATACAAGCTGGAGGTATCCATAGAAGAATCCTCCTAAGTAAAACAATTTGACCCTAAAGATTTGTCATCTAAATAGGAACGTATATTTTATCAAAAATGTATACAAGTACGAAGAATACAAAGTATTATATATGATTAGTCCAGAATATTTACAAACAAAAGCTCAAACTCAAAGAAGGGACAATGAGTTTAGTAAGAACAGGTGTGGAACTGTGCTTGCTAGCCCAGGGAGTCAGTCAGCACTAAAAAACTTAAAAAGGATGGGGGGGATATTGGGGCAAAATATGTGTTTGATACCAAGACATTTGGTCCAGGCATCAATAAACTTAGTTACGTGTGGCAGTGTGTTAATGTAGGGTTCCATAAAGCAAAAAAATGGGCAGCCTGCTTTTCCTTATTCCAAAGAGTCTCTACCCAATCAGTTCGCAATAGAAAATATAATAGCGTGAAAAAGTTTTTGCCCTCTTCCAGATTTATTCTATATTTGCATATTTGTCACACTGAATCATTTCAGATCTTTAAACATAACTGAATATAAGACAAAAACAACCTGAATAGACACAAAATACAGTTTTTTTAAATGATCATTTAATTTATTGAAGCAAAAACGTTATCCAACTCACACGGGCCCTGTGTGAAATAGTAATTGCCCCCTTAGTTACTCACTCAACCAGGGGCATCTTAAGAGAGGAGGGACCCGTGTGCACTCCCTGTGCGGGCCCCCTCCTCTCTCCCCGGTGGCCAGCAGCCGAATGACGCGGCTAGCCAGCTACCGGAGCCTTAGAAGACTCCAGGCACTAGAGTGTGCCCGGAGTCTACTGCACATGTGCAGAATGCCGGAAAATGGCCATGGCGGACATTTTTCCTGTGTTCTGTGCATGCGCAGTAGAGTCCGGGCACACTCTAGTGCCCGGACTCTACTGCGCATGCGCAGAACACCGGAAAAATGGCAGTGGCAGCCATTTTCCGGAGTACTGAGCAGCGCAGACACCTGACTTGGAACCACGGACAAGTAAGTCTAAAATAATATGGGTGCAGTGTGATGCGGTGCGGGGCCCCCTTGGACGCAGGGTGCCCATGTGCCCCGCACACACTGCACCCATTATAGATACGCCACTGCACTCAACCAATGAACAAAATGAATTGATAATTGGGTTCAATTAGACTAGACACAATCAAACTTTATTACTGCCAGCCCTGTTGAATGTAAACCATTTAAATAGAACATATCCAGAAATGTGAAATTGTCTTAAAGGTCTCAACAAGCAGCACAGTATGCTGCAATCAACAGAAATTCCAGAAGAGATGAGAAAGAAAGTTATTGAACTATATCAGTCTGCCATTTCTAAGGCTCTGGGACTCCAGCAACCCACAGTGAGAGCTATTATCTCCAAATGGAGAAAGCGTGAAACAGTGGCCGACCTACAAAAATTCCTTCAAGACCAAATCAACGACTCATTGAGGAAGTCTCAAAAGCACCCAGACAAATATCTAAGGATCTGCAGGCCTCAATCGCCTCAGTTAATGTCAGCGTTCATGATTCCATCATAAGAAAGTACCATAAGAAATGGTATCCATGGGAGAGTTGCAAAGTGATCACCACTACTAACCAAAAGGAACATAAAGGCTTGTTTCACCTTTTGGGCTAATGTTCTGTGGACTGATGACTCAAAAATTTTTCTTTTTGGAAGACATGGTGCCATTACGTCTGGCATAAAGCTAACACAGCATTCCACAATAAGAAAATCATACCAACAGTCAAACATGGTGATGGTGGTGTGATGGTGCGGGGATGCTTTGCTGCTGCAGGACCTGGGTACCTTGCCATAATTGATGGAATCATGAATTCTGCTCTCTACCAGAAAATTTTGATGGAGATTTTCTGGTCATCATTCCGTGATCTGAATCTCAAGTTATGAGCCGCTGCACTAGCTTAGCCTCCCTTTTGGTTATAGCGTCCATACCCTGTATAGAAGCTTACCTGCTCCTGCCATGCCTGCTGGTACTCTTTTTCTCCTTGATTCCAGCCTGTGTTGTGCCAGCAGTATACGGCCATTACAGCTCTACAGCATTTCTCCAGGGCTCCTGCCCTTAGCCTGTCTGAGCATATCCTGATTAACAGCATTTGCTTTGGGGCTCTAGATGCAATTGACTGTCTCCTACTCCAGCCTTACTCCCTGCAGCCACCTGGTTATTAACATAAGCTCCTACTATCCTGAGTTAAGTCCTGGCATCATCCAAGTACCGGTAAGAATATTCATCCCTATGGGAAAATGGCGGATGTTATAGGTGAAGACCTCTGTAGTGTGATTCTAGGAGTTTATGCGATTTCCTGGGTGAGCCCCAACAGTGCAACTGGGTTATGCAGCAAAACAATCCAAAGCACAAAAAGCAAGTCCATCTCTGAATGGCTCATTAGAAACGCATTTAAGGTTTAGGAGTAGCCTAGTCAAAGTCCTGACTTGAGTCCAATTTAGACCCTGTGGCAAGATCTTAAATGTGCAGTTCATGCTCAAAACCCTCCAATGTGGCTGAATGAAGGCAGTTTTGCAAAGAAGAGTGGGCCAAAATTTTTCATGGTAGTACAAGTGTGCAAGTACTAGGAACTGTTCTCCCAGTGCTATAATCGTTAACACTGTAATTTAGCTGCACACACCCTGGTCTTTTAACACGCATCTCCTTCCAGTCCAGCAATGGCAGGGGTAAATTCCGTGAGCTCACCTTCCAAATACGTCACTTAGGAGGCAGGATTGTTTCTCTAGCCCCTGCAATGCTCCTATATCTCTGTTTGTTTTATTCTGTGTGCAACAGCTGAGGACAGCATATATATTATATATGTATATTATATACAGTCAGGTCCATAAATATTGGGACATTGACAGAATTTTCATATTTTGGCCTCTATTCACCACCACAATGGCTTTGAAATGAAACAAACAAGATGTGCTTTAACTGCAGACTTTCAGATTTAATTTGAGGGTAATTACATCCAGATCAGGTGAACGGTGTAGGAATTACAACGGTTTCTATATGTACCTCCCACTTTTTAAGGGGCCAAAAGTAATGGGACAAACTAAACAATCCTAAATCTAACTTTCACTTTTTAATACTTTGTTGCAAATCCTTTGCAGGCAATTACAGCCTGAAGTCTGGAACGCATAGACATCACCAGACGCTGGGTTTCATCCCTGGTGATGCTCTGCCAGGCCTCTACTGCAAATGTCTTCAGTTCCTGCTTGTTCTTGGGGCATTTTCCCTTCAGTTTTGTCTTCATCAAGTGAAATGCATGCTCAGTCAGATTCAGGTCAGGGGATTGACTTGGCCATTGCATAACATTCCACTTTTTAGCCTTAAAAAACTCTTTGGTTGCTTTTGCAGTATGCTTCGGGTCATTGTCCATCTGCACTGTGAAGCACCGTCCAATGAGTTCTGAAGCATTTGACTGAATATGAGCATATAATATTGCCCACAACACTTCAGAATTCATTCTGCTGCTTTTGTCAGCAGTCACATCATCAATAAATACAAGGGAACCAGTTCCATTTTCAGCTATACATGCCCACGCCATGACACTACCACCACCATGCTTCACTGATGAGGTGGTATGTTTTGGATCATGAGCAGTTCCTTTCCTTCTCCATACTCTTCTCTTCCCATCACTCTGGTACAAGTTGATCTTTGTCTCATCTGTCCATAGGATGTTGTTCCAGAACTGTAATGGCTTTTTTACATGTTGTTTGGCAAACTCTAATCTGGTCTTTCTGTTTTGTGGCTCACCAATGGTTTACATCTTGTGGTGAACCCTCTATATTCACTCTTGTGAAGTCTTCTCTTGATTGTTGACTTTGACACATATACACCTACCTCCTGGAGAGTGTTCTTGATTTGGCCAACTGTTGTGAAGGGGTTTTTCTTCACCAGGGAAATAATTCTTCTGTCATCCACCACAGTTGTTTTCCGTGGTCTTCCGGGTCTTTTGATGTTGCTGAGCTCTCCGGTGCATTCTTTCTTTATAAGAATGTTCCAAACAGTTGATTTGGCCACACCTAATGTTTTTGCTATCTCTCTGATGGGTTTGTTTTGTTTTTTCAGCCTAATGATGGCTTGCTTCACTGATAGTGACAGCTCTTTGGATCTCATATTGAGAGTCGACAGCAACTGATTCCAAATGCAAATGTCACACCTAGAATCAACTCCAGACCTTTTACCTGCTTAATTGATAATGAAATAACGAGGGAATAGCCCACAACTGTCCATTAAATAGCTTTTGAGTTCATAGTACCATTACTTCTGGCCCCTTAAAAAGTGGGAGGCACATATAGAAACCGTTGTAATTCCTACACCGTTCACCAGATTTGGATGTAATTACCCTCAAATTAAATCTGAAAGTCTGCAGTTAAAGCACATCTTGTTTGTTTCATTTCAAAGCCATTGTGGTGGTGAATAGAGGCCAAAATATGAAAATTCTGTCAATGTTCCAATATTTATGGACCTGACAGTATGTATATATATATATATATATATATATATATTCATGGGATAGGTACCTAGTATCGTGGAGAACCCCCTCTATCCCAGCGAAGTGCAGCAACTCAACATGGTTCCACAAGTATACAGAGAACCTTTGGAGAGTTGTTGACCCATGCCTTCTGGATAGCTTCTTACAGCTCCCTGATATTTGTAGGTGCAGGATCTTGAGTGCGAATAGACCTCTCCACCATGTCCCATAAAGACTTGATTGGATTTATATCGGGCGAACGTGGTGCCACACCATTCATCGAAACTCTCCAGAATGCTCCTCAAACCAATTCTGGATAACTTGGGAACAATGACTTGGTGCATTATCCTGCTGGAATATTCCATCATTTTGGGGGTACATGAGGTTCATAAAGGGCTGGAAATGTTCATCAAGCAATGCAACGTAGTGTTACCGGTCACCAGTTGAGCCAACAAATGCCACGTGAAAACATCCCATACCATTATGGAACCACCACCAGCCTGCACGGTGCCTTGTTGACAACTGGGGTCCATTGCCTCATGGGGTCTACGCCACACCTGAACCCTACCATCAGACCAAAACAACGGTAACCGTAACTCATCAAACCACGCCATATGTTGCCAGTCCTCCAGGGTCCAATTAGTAACATCACAAGCCGAGGTGAGGCACTGTCCAGTGGTGTAGTATTAACAGGGGCACTCTGGAAGCTAAAGAACGCTGCACTGACCAGCTGGATATGTGTCTGGTACCCTCTGCATTGAATGTGAATGCGATTTGAGCCAGTGTCGCTTGTCTGTTACCATGGACAATTCTGGCCAGATGTCACAATCATTAAGCACCCGTGGTTAGCCACTGCACTGACCACGGTGGGTGGGAATGCCTTCCATGAGGTATTCCAGGTTGAGGAATGTGGAATGTCCCACCCATAGGGCACCCATTATCATACCCCGTTCGAACTCCGATAATTCACTTGCTATGAGCAGCCTAGCCAGAGTTCAAACTTACTCACGAGAATACAACTGATGCAGATCTGGGCATTTCCAAGACATCATAGTATGGTGGCACCACTTACCATTACATTTACATACTGCTATCCCATGACTATTGGCACGTCAGTGCATATATTGTATATGAGCCAGTGATAAATGGGTGGCAGAGATTGGCAGCTGCTGCCTTCTAAAGGCAATTACATTTGCTTGCATTATGTGTCATAATAATGAGGTCCTGTGTGGCATAAAAATGGAGGCCTGTGGCAAAGTAATGGGGCACTGTGTGACATATATCCTGTGGGGGTCAATGTGTGTTTTGGAGGTGAATGTAACTTAATTGGGGGAAGGCCTCTCCAAAAATGTGCGCCCAGGGTGCTAGTAGACCTGGGACTGGCTCTGTAATATCTTCATACATTTGTATCTATTTAATAGCCTACATCAGTGGTTCCCAAACTGTGCGCCATGGCACCCTGGGGTGCTTCAGGTTGGTGGTCCAGCACCAAATCAAATTATTTATGGTCAATGTAATGTAAATATGTAGACAAACAGAAGCGCAAAACTGTCCACCACCACATAACCACACTTGCCGACATTCAGCTCCCTCCTTTCAGGAGGGAGCTGAATGCCTGTATGCAGCGGTGGGGCCTGGCCCGACAAGAACACTGTATCGAGGGCGGGGCCCGGGCGGGGCCCGGGCGGGGCTGCGTGATCGCGTCATGAGGTCACGCCCCCTCTTCACAATGCCGAAATGAAAGGCATTGTGAAGCGGGAGGCAGGGCAACGATGATGCGAATGAGCGCGAATCGCGTCGCCACCCCCCCTTGCAGGGGTTTCTATCACTAGTGCGGGGAGGTGGGGGGGGGGCGTCCGCCGGGAGGCTTGCCTACCTTTCCGGGGGGCCGGGAGCGGCACCCAATATTCGGGAGGCTCCCGGCCAAATCGGGATGGTAGGCAAGCCTGCACCTAACTGAAACTAAGGATGACAAGTCTACACAATTTACTTCACTTTACTACATTTTTGAATTTCTCAATAACAAACTTTTGGCTTAGGGTTGCCATGAAAACATTGCTGATACACTGAGGTGCCATGGTTCAATATAGTTTGGGAGCCACTGGCCTACACTGATTTTATTGGAGCAAAATTTTAAACCCTCGAGCTATATTAATAATACATTCCTAATCTTAGATAAAAGGAGAAGTTACTAGAATTCAAGTCTCCAAATGCAAAAAAAATGAGTTCCTTAAAATGAACACCGAAAACATTACTCTGCAGTGCAGATCCAATACACCCAGACAGTTTTCCATTTTACTTCATTATTAAAATACATTTGTAACTTTGGCCCTGATTCAGAGCCGGACGCTCTGACCAGAGCGCTCGCTCTGAATCAGGGCCCACCTCCATTAATATGGAGCGTCCTTCTGGACGCTCGTATAGCTGTGGGTCACCACCCACAGCATATATGAGCGTGCAAAATGATCGGAACTGCGAGAGAAAGCGTGCGGTTGGGTTTCTCAACCGCAAGGCCAGGAGTGATTTTGGCTCTATCAGAGCCAAAATCACTCCCACTGACATCACTAGTGATGTCAGTGGGGCCGGCTTCAGACGGTAGGCGTTCCCTTGGGAACGTCTCCGTCTGGCAGGCACGCCCCCAGCACGCCCATCAAAGGGGGCGTGCTGTCAGTCACCATCGACAGCACGCCCCCTTTGATGAGACACTCCGAGCGAAGGAAAGTCCTTCGCTCGTCGGGTCTCGCGCATGCGCACGACGGAGCTCCCTCCATCGTGCGCATGCGCATTGGGGAACATCGACCCACTTGCGAGCGTACTGCCGCTCGCGAGTGGGTCTGAATGACCCCCTTTGTTCAATGAACAAACCCTGCACAATGTACTGCTATACACACACACTTAGGGACTTAGGCCCTGATTCAGAGCCGGACGCTCTGACAGAGCGCTCGCTCTGAATCAGGGCCGTCCCTCTTACTTTTTGGAACGGCCTCCTGGCCGCTCACATAGCTGTGGGTGACCACAGCGGCCAAAAAGACCATCGCGACCATCGGGCTTGCTACGAGACCCTTGTGGTAGGGTCTCGTCTGCCGCAAGCCCTGGAGTGCTTTTGGCTCTATCAGAGCCAAAAGCACTCCCACTGACATCACTAGTGACGGTAGGCGTTTCCATGGGAATCACGCCCTCCGCACGCCCACCAAAGGGGGCGTGCTGTCAATCACCATCGACAGCACGCCCCCTTTGGTGCGAGGCCCATAACGACGGCTTGGCCGTCGTTATTTGGGTCTCGCGCATGCGCACGACGGAGCCGCCTCCGTCGTGCGCATGCGCACTTGGGCAACATCGACCCGATTGCGAGCGCTCGCGAGCGGGTCTGAATCAGGCCTTATATAATATGGTGCAAGCTTCTGCCGCTGCAGAAATACATGCGAGTGTTCAAGTATTTTTAAAGCAGCTATTATTTTAAGGGCAAAACCAAGCTGGTTTTGCATTTAAAATGATCGCCGCTTTAAAAATACGGGAACACATGCATGTATTCCCACAGCGGCACAAGTTTGCACCATATTACCTAAGCCCCCTAGTATCCACCTTACTAATTACAGCAATACACCTACTTCTTAATGCAAATATCTGATCAACTAGTCATGTGGCAGCAACTCAGTGCATAAAAGCATTCAAAATGGTGAAAAGGTTCAGTTATTGCTCAGACCAAACACCAAAATGTGATCGAAGTTACTTTGGTATCAATGTGTTGAAGGATCAGTGTGGTAAAATACATAATACAAATATTAACTGAATTGTTCAAAGAATTATTCTGTGATACTTTCTTTTTTTTTGTTGATGGTGTGGGAAGGAGATTTTCGCTCTGGGCTCCACTTGGGCTAGAATCGGCTCTGATTAAATGAGGAAAGGATATAGGCCCTCATTCAGAGGCGGTCGCAAGAAGCAATCGCTCTCTCTGAATGAGGGCGGCCGCTTCTCTTTTTTCTGTGTGGCCTCCTGGTCGCTAGCTAAGCTGTGGGCTACCACCCACAGCTTAGCGACCAACCAGGGTGATGGGCGGGATGGTCAAGACCATCGCAACCATCGGGGCTTGCGACGAGACACTAAGGTTGGGTCTTGGCAACCGCAAGCCCCAGGGAGCTTCCTGCTCTGATCGAGCAGGAAGCTCCCCACTGACATCACTGCTGATGTCAGTGCGGCCGCCCACAAAACGGCAAGCGTTCCATTAGGAACGCCTCCGTTTGTGAAACCACCCCTCTGCCCCGCCTACATAACGGGCCGAGCTGTCGATCAACATCGACAGCCGGCCATTTTGTAGTGAGCTCCGGAGCGAGAGAGTTTCTCTCTTGCTCCTGGGCTTGCGTACGTGCAGTGCGGCTGCTGCACGAGTGCAGGGCCTAACTATCAAGCCAGTTGCGAGCGCTCAGCGTTTGCGGCAGACTCTGAATGAGGTCCATAATCTTTATCAGATTTACTCAACCTAGGAAGGAATGAAGGAGGTGGTCCCATTCACCTAGATCATTAGTTAAATCTTGGATGGCCAACCTTAATACCTTCAAACGTGTCCCAGTCTTGAAGCAATATTAATAGAGGGTCCAAGGTCAGATTAAACAGAAGAGGAGTGAGCAATCCTGAGGGGTCCCCCATTCTAGAAACAAATTAGAGCATCCCAGTCCATTCACAAGGAGGTAGATGGGTTACTGTAGAAATAACAAATCAATTGTCCAAACTCCTTCAGCTCCAGTACCCTGAACAAATGGGGTCATAGAACCATATAAAATGCTTTGCGAGTGTCCAAGCTTAAAAGCATGTTTTGGTGTGTGGGGGCATCTGAGGATGCCACTACGTGCAGATTCCTTTTAAAGCAACCCATTTATACTTAATTTAACTTAATGTTTTTAAATGTCTTTGTTTTTTTATGTCTTTATGAATCCTGCTTTTTTGACATTTTGGAAAGTTAAGGGGGGTATCCACTAGACGATAAAGTTGAACGATTGAACGATAATGATAAAATCGTTCAATAATCGTTTGAACATCGTTTGAACATCGTTTGCAAATCGTGCAGTAATTGTTTCTAACGATGTACGATGCGCACTCCCGCTGGTCGTTTGATCGTCTCCTCCATCGACTGAACATGCAGGTCAATTTCACTTGATTGCTTACAAATCGTTTACACATCGTTCACGCTGAACGATCAAACGATGAACCACTGTCTGCCCACTATAGCTGAAAGCTCTCAATCACAGATTAAAACAACATAGTTTATTAGTAGATCTTTTGCATATCTTTTGCAAATCTTTTGCAAATTGTTCAGAGTGGAAGATCATATTTCAAGGGAAACTTCAAGGGAAAATCGTTAAGATGTTGGACAGGAATAAAATCGTCTAGTGGATGCCCCCCATAAGCAGGAACCACAAAGTAGTGTGTATAATAAAAAAAAAATCTCAGTTGGTTTTATTAATTTATTTTGAAAACGCACACATATTTCGCAGTGCTTTGAAGAGAATATTTACTCATTCGCATCGGTTCCTGTCCCAGAGGAGCTTACAGTCTATATTGCCTACCACATGTTCACAAGCACATATACACTAGGGTTAATTATTTTCTCAAAGGCCAATGAATCTGCCAGTATGTTTTTGTATTATGGGAGGAAACCAGAGTACCCGGAGGAAACATAGGGAGAACATTCAGACTACACAGAGATATTGACTTGGTGGCAATTGAACCCAGGATCTTAGCGCTGTGAGGCAGCAATTTAAACATTGCACCACTTGCTTTTAGCTCACTTTTTGAAATTTCAATAAAAAAAAAAACTTATTGGCATTTTCCAAGAATTCAGAGTCTTCTAAAGAAAGAAAAAAAAAAAAGTATCATTTGTGTGGGTACTGAATAAAAAAACTACTGATTTTGATGTTGGAATGTGGTGAGCGTAAACTTAAAAAAATGGCCTCAGCACGGGGTGAGAGAACCTTCAGCAGAAGGGCCGCCATCAGTGGGGGACTGCGGGGACTCCAATCACAGGCCCGGAGAGAGAGGGGGCCCGGATAACAGAGCTGTTACCACACAGTGATGTGCGGTACCGCACGTCACTGGTGGAATGCACTGGCAGCCAAAGAAGGGGAGAAGAAGAGTCTCGGTAGCATTTAAAACACTGAGGCGACTGTAAGCCAATCACAGCTCGTGGAACAGCAGCGGCCGCTGCTGATTGGCTGGCTGCCGTTCTGCTAGCTGTGATTGGCTCACGGCCTGCTCATTGTTTTAAATGCTACCGAGACTCTTCTCCTCCTCTCTTCTCTGGCTGCCGGTGCACACTGCATTCCACTAGTGATGAGCAGTACCGCACATCACTCTGCGCTGGCTGTCCTCTGAGCTCCGAACAGCAGGTGAAGGACAGGTGATGTCTGCTGCATTCAGCAGAGTTTGGGATCTGTTGTAGGGAGGGACTGCCTAATTTATAATATAATAAATAATATACACACACACACACAGTATAATCACACACATACATATGGGTAAGCGCTGTTATATTACTAGCTGTGTTTACACTTACATTTGTATGGTTTTAATTTAATATAGCTAAGCAGCAGGCTTTTTTTGTGTATGTTTATATATATATATATATATATATATATATATATTTGTACACAAAACATTTTGTGCTTAGGTATATTAAATTAAAAACATGCAAATAGAAATGTCAGCACAGTAAGTAATATAACAGCACTTACGAACAAATAATCTGTGCCCCCAAAAGGTCCAGCGCTCCCTGTGTAGCTCCACCCACATCCACAGCTCCGCCCACCTCTGCCCATACCTGGGGGGGGGGTGGCTCTGTCTATTTTGTCAGTACCGGGCCCCACAATTTCTGATGGCAGCCCTGTTCAGCAGCAAAGGGGATAAATACAAATACCTGTTGTCTTCCCCTTTAAAAAACCGAATGAGAATATTCTTCACTTAATTGCATACTGGTGGCTAATCAAGGATTTGGTATACTAGGTCGACATGCATCATGTTGACATTCATAATGTTGACATGAGAATGTCGACATTGTCGAAATGAACCATCTCGACATTCATTGTATCGAAACTGTGGCATCTCCAGCGGCAACTTCCCAAAGGAATCACCTGATGTGCCAGAGTTCCTAAGTACAGTCCTTCTATCCCTAATCCATTCCTTTAGTGCCAAACCCTAACCCTCCAGCGATGCAATCTAACCCTAATAAAGACATTCTAAGAGTCTAGATTTCATATCAACATTTCCTACATCAACATTGTGAACATGTCAACAATCTGAGGATGTCAACATGTTGTATGTCGTGAATGTCGATCTTATGACTGCATCCTGCTATTTTCTCCCTCTCTCTCTCTATAAAATAAAGTCCCCAGTTTAGGGGTCTGTCTGCTTCTTCAGGCTAATCTCTTGAACCACTTGACAGATTTTGATGAAGTTTTCACTATTCTATACAGCATAGGTCGTGGAAGGCTTAAGTGTATGAACCATTCATCTGTGACAAAAGGGAGCCCAGCAATGACAATTGTAGTGAAACAAGTCAAAGAAAAGAAATACTGTATTGCACCAAGCTGCTGTATGAGAGCTGGCCAGGGTGCTGAAATAGCAAGAGAGCATTTGAAACTGAGGCTTGGAATGAAATAAGTCACACAAAAAACTGTTGTGCTGTGTGAGTGACGGACTGCTGCTGCAGGGCCGAGGGCTGCACTCTGATTGGCACTCTGAGACAGTGAGAGCTAATCAGAGATAGTAATGTGCCCCATTGCTTAGCAGCAGCCTAGAGAGGGGAGGGAGGGACTTAGCTGGGTCACGTCTGAGGCAGACAGAGAGTGAGAGAGACAGCCTCCAACACTCATGAAGAAGCCATGATGCAGACACAATAGCCAGGAAGGAGCCAGGGAAACATAGTTATGAGGTATTAAAAAAAAAAACAACTATCGGAATAATTTCCATTTGATGGTGGAAAACATTGGACCACCACCGTCAAATGATAAAAACACTACCATCAGAACAACCATTGGATTGCGATGTCTGAACCTGCAGACGGACTCCAGCCACCACTACTTTACTGTTAAGTGCTCCCTCTCCAGTCTGATGTTCCAGCTCAGCCACACACACTCGGTGAACAGGAGGCACCTCCCATGGAAGTCAGCGAGGTTCTAGGACTGGTGCACCATGGCACAGAAGCTCAACAGGAAACCCAGGAAATACAGAGTACATTGTGCAAAGAACATTGCTCATCGCCATGTTTGGCAGCTGTGGAGGGGTGCGCATGGAAGTTGTGGAAATATGCACAGGTGCCCCAGGGACATGCTGTTTATAAAGCTTATGGTAGCTGCAATACAAATCTCTCATCCATGATCCTCCTGCCCTTCCCAGCATATCCAAGTGTCCGGGCCCCAGCCAGCTGCAGGGCAGCAGCAGTGGGGGCTGTGGTGACACTGGTTAGATGCAGGGGGCAGGAGTGAGAGGCAGGGTTTTGTGGTGAAAACCAGTTATTAGCTAAACAATGAACCAGTAAGTAAAATAGTCAGTTAATTGAAAGATAACCTAGATGTGTGGTTCTCAAACTCGGTCCTCTGGACCCCACACAGTGCACGTTTTCCAGGTCACCCAGCAGGTGCACAGGTGTAGTCATTACTCACTGACATTTTAAAAGATCCACAGGTGGAGCTAATTATTTCACTTGTGATTCTGTAAGGAGACCTGGAAAAAATGCATTGTTTGGGGTCCTGAGGACCAAGTTTGAGAACCTGTGACCTAGAGTTAGATAGTAACATTTTGTTACTCATTTAGGACCTCATTGAGATTTTGCACTGCATGTTCTCTTAAACATTCTGTGAGAAAACATGCAGACTCTAGCTGAGTACACATCTAAAGATTATCTGTCCAACCAGCCAACTAGTTGATTGGTTGGAATGAAAATCTGGTAAGTAATGAAAGCAAATGACAATCAGCAATTTGCTCCCAAATGCAGGAAAATGGACAAAAACTGTTGTTTGAACAAATTGTTTAGATCAAACATTTAACAAACTTGTCTGACGACCATTTACATCTGTTTTCTGGCATTTAGGAGCAAATTGCTGATCATCAGTAAAGCTGGCCACACATCAAAAGATTAGCTGTCCAATCAGCCAACTAGTTGATTGGTTGGAATGAAAATCTGGTAACGTATGGGAGTAACCGATGATCAGCAATTTGCTCCTAAATGTCAGAAAACAGATGAAAAAGATCGTTCAGACAAGTTTGTTAAATGTTTGATCTAAACAATTTGTTCAAACGGTTTTTGTCCATTTTCCGGCTTTTGGGAGCAAATTGCTGATTGTCATTTGCTTTCATTCCTTACCAGATTTTCATTCCAACCAATCAACTAGTTGACTGGTTGGACAGAAAATCTTTAGATGTGTGGCCAGCTTTACTCCCATACGTTACCAGATTTTCATTCCAACCAATCAACTAGTTGGATGGTTGGACAGAAAATCTTTACATGTGTATGCAGCATAACAGTATGTGTGTAGGTTGAGTTGTACATATCTCAAGATACATCCAACTGAGAGTACAGCAGTATCCGCACCACGGTTTACAATGCAAATACTTACGCCACACAATACTGTAGAAATGTAACATGACGTCAGCAGAAAATGATAAAGTTACTTTATACTATTCATACACAAAATAACCTAATGCAGCGTCATTGACTAAAGTGAATATTTTCCATTTAGTACATATAGCTTCCATGAGATTTTTACCTGCAAATGAAATGGTTTTTTTTTAATTTATAAACAAAATTACAGTCTTTGGCCAAAAATGTTAGAAATGGAGTATTATAGTATTAAAAGACTTTCAAATCTGTATTTTATTCTCGAATACCCCTTTCACACATAGAGCAAAAACCCAGATTTTTGCACATGACTGCGCATTGACCCAAATTTTTGCTATGTGTGAATGCAAATAACCTGGGACGTAGTCCCGGGACCACAACTCTGCATTTTACCAGGGTCGGGCTGAGAGACGAGAATTTGCTGAGTTGATAGACCCGGCAATTTCCCGCATCTTAAGTCTGAAAGTAGTATCACTTGTGTAGTGTCAGAAAACATATTGGGTCTGGGGATCCCATGGATGGCATCTTTCTGCACCTCTAATGGTGGATTTTTTTTTTTTGAGGGATATATCAGAAATAAGCAGTGTAATGTTTGGGGTTTTGGTGGCTTTATAGGTTATCAAAGCTAATCATATATGCTAAGAATGTACTTGGAAGAGCCCAGTTAGGCCCTGCTTATTACGGTATACACTGACATGGTAAGTGAGTATGTCTGTATATCAATGGGAGAGGAACCCTAAATCCAGCAAAAACATAGCCTTTTATTTAACAAGGAGAGCAGCAGAATGTTTTGCCTGTCATCCTCTTATCGCTACTGCCATCATGCAAGAGAATAAAGCTTTATTACTATTACAAAGCATTTTTCACTTGTAAAATCTATTCAAATATTCTTTTTCTAATTTCTAAAGCTGCATACACACACAACGATTTTTTTAATGAACGATTTGAGTAAACGATTTTTTCCCTTGAAAAAATTTACTAAAATCGTTTACTAAAGTTGTTCATTTACTAAATGTCATGAACGATTTTTATGAACTACAAACGATTTTTGCATATTCCCTTAATGAAAATCGTTGAGTTGACAAGTCTGACTGAATGACAAACTACAAACGAAAAACTACAAATGTGAACGCGCATGACCAATAATCGTTCATCGTTTGACTCAGAAAGTGAACGATTTTTGCCATCAATTATCGTTAAACGATATCGTTTAACGATAATCATTAAAAAAATCGTTGTGTGTGTATGCAGCTATACACTTCTTTAAAACATTTTTGTCTTTATGAAATTGCAATTGGAAGCCCACGTCTGGTATTCTAGCGCAGTGCGAGTGTCGTGAATTTGCAAAGGGGAGCTTGAGTTGAACGCCGAGTTCCTGAGTGTAAGTCAGGTGCCCTGTCAAATTGTTATCCATTCATTGGCCCCAAAGAAGATTTTGTGTCATGGCGAGAAGTGGCAATATAGCCATATTGATAAGTAATCCCCTTAGTGCATTACAAGCCAAACGTTGCCTTATGATTACATCTCCCTCCATTTGGCAGATTGATCACTTTTACTTCTGTATAAAATAGAATTATTTGATCAGAATGTGAACTGCTATCTATAGGCCTGATTCAGAGCTGTATGCAATGCAAAATCTACTCAGTTCAGTGTCGTCAAAAAATGCAGGCGTACCGCAACCATTTTCGGGGTACGTCACGGCCTATGTCTGCGATCCCGTACAAAATAAAAATGGCTCCGGCAATTCAGTTTCCGCGGCCATTCTGCGGAACCATAGCGTTACTCAGAAGACGATAATCGAATGATCTGCGACCAACGCTGCGTTCGTAATGCTTGGATTGGCAAAGCCGCAGGTGGGTGTCTCAATGCATTCCACTACGTCTGCGACATATGCATATTTCCGCACAGCAGCTGCCTAGGCATTAGCGTACATCTCTGAATCACGCCCTATGTTGTATCAGACACCATGCAACACAACTGTAAAGTAAAGTCCTGCAGTATAATATGTGGCTTTAATAAGTTGGAACTTACCCACTGTACTTTGATACGGGCACAATGGTCCGGATTGGCTGTACAACACCTCCTTCATGGCCACTAGAAAAATTAACCAGTGCTCTCTCCAGCAAAGGGATCAGAGTTGGGTAGTTTAAGTACTTCTCCACTGTATCAGCCCCTAGAAACACTGGCGTGTCACCCATAATGGAACAAAGGTCCTGGCACTTGTCAGTCAGCTCTGGGGGTTACTAGACTGATACAAAAGCTGCCAGCTGGGAAGCTCTTTGCTGCACTGTAATAACATCCAGCCCCTCTGCGGACACTTCCTCTCCCAAACACACCCCTTGCTGCCTGGTTGCTCTTGTGAGGTTTCATTTTAATTTATTTTTTTTTGCTGCCAGCAAAACTTTCTGGTGACTGCATTACCTGTCTATTTTGTTGACAATCAAGGTGTGACAGTAATGTATTCTTCTGTAAATATTAACTGAAAAAAATATAATCAAATGTTATATTGTATTGTAAATATTATTCTCTGGATATTTGCATCTACACACAACTCTATAAATATAAAGTAGAGTTAAGGTATAGGACTATTGGTTCTCTTATCAGGAAACAGTATACAGAAAGCAAGAAAGAAAAAAATAGTTTGCTACTGATACTTTCAGCCCTTGCAAGGCAATTTATAATGTATGGGCAACACAGCGATGCGATTAGCGACCCCCTCCGCCCCGCCGACGGGCCAACACATATCGGGCGACTGGTACACATTAGACGATCCAGTGCCCGACCGTCCGATGTCGGCCCCTGCCGCATCCAGCTGCATGGCGTCGTCAGTTGCATTGTCAGATTGAGCTGCATATAGGGCCGACTTGACGATGTGCCCGATGACCCCGTGGGAGCACGCAATGGCCGACATATTGGGTACACACTAGTCAATTCAAACGATTTGTCGTTCCGATCCATCTTAATCGGGCAAATCATTCAAAATATCGTACCCAGCTTAACAGTGGTGTAGATCAGTTTCACCTGGAGACAATTAGCTCCAGGACCTGAATCATTGATTTTATGAGGGCCAGGAAGAGATGAATACTTCTTTTATGTCTTCAGATTAAACCATTTCTATTTCTGTTGTGTAAATGCTACAGCTGTACTCTTGCACACATACTGTATGACATTAAAACGCTTTTGTGCCCCGATAAGTAGTATTTCTTGTTATCGCATATCAATATTTGCTTGCAGGGACATGGGCTCCAAGTAAATGTAAAATCATATTACTAGACTTTTAGGTTCGGACCCTGCTTGCATGTTCAAGAGTTAGATAATTGAGAAGGATTCCATTTACTATCTCCCCTAAAAACGGGGATGGCATTACACGGCTTAAACAAGATCTAACACAGTACAACACTATGCACATCAAAAACGTAAAATGAAAATGTGTAGTGTCGCATTAGCAACTAATCAGAAATTAAATTCACATTTGCAATGACCCATCAATCTAACTGCAGTAAAAAGTTACATACTTATGTTTAGTACAATGTTATAGTGACACCTAGTGACCAAAAAATGATCTAGACATGTATAATACTTGGTGTTCCAAATAATTAATAGGCATATTTATTAAAATTTGTGCGATATCCCCATATACACATTTTCGTGAGGTTACCCAAAAATGTTAATGACCTTGGAGGAACCGCAGCAGATAGCTCAGTTTTCTGCTGTGGTCCCTTCATTTCCGACCGCATAGCATCCCCCATAGTTTTCTGTAGGGGCTGCAGTACTGTCGGATTTACCAAACTCTGGAATGCGAAGCATTATGGAGCTTAGCCCAGGCAGCTAACGCCAGCTGCTGTTAGCCTATACGAAAGGCTACTATAACGCACCTTTTATTTGGAGAGCGATCTTCTGGATCCCTCTCCATTTGCCAGCCGACAGACGCGGGGGACCCAAAGCAGGAAGTAGAATAATAGCATGAGATATCATTCGGCTTTCGTGTCTCTTCGCTGGGACAGGCTCTTATCGGAGCCCGTATCCCACCAAGGGCATAATGCCAAAATCAGGTGACAATAGACATTTTGACCTTGTGGATTTTGGTGCAAATGATTTATTATATAAGCATTTAAAATGCAGATTTAGATAAATCTGACCCTAAAAGTTTATTAGAGTTGCCAAGTATTAACATAAAAATTATTGGGCATGCAAAGCGTTTTAATAAATCCAGTTACAAGAGCTCACTGTGGATAACATTATATTACAGTATATTGTATGTAGTAGATATTTTAAATAATACAAACACAATATTCTACAATATAGGGGTCTATTTACTAAGCAGTGTTAGGAGACAGAGTGATCAGAAGCCAGCCAATCAGCTCCCAACTGTCATTTTTCAAACACAGCCTGTGAGATGGCAGTTGGTAGCTGATTGGCTGGCACCTTATCACTTTTCACTCTGTAAATAGACCCCATAATCTTAGTTGGTTAATGATTCTATGATAATAGAGGATAGTCACTAACCATGTTTTTCTTTATTTAAACATGCTAAAGGCAGTGTCGGACTGGGGCATGTAGGGCCCACCGTGGGAATGCAGTGATAAGGGCCCATACTTAGGGTTGTGGTCAGCCTCCAGAAGGGTGTGGCCAACCTCCACAGAGGCTTGGCTAACCATTACTCTGTGCATGGTCTGGGCCGCTTTAAACACATATATAGTAAACTAGCTGGAGTACCCGGCATTGTCTGGGATTTTAAGAATGTTTGTTTACACATCGTCCTCCAACAAACCCCTCCTTAGGCAGGCCTCACGAAAAGTGTGACAAACTTCCCCATCAACAGTCCTAAGGTCTTCGAAGAAAGTAGGACCTGTAATGGTGTAAAGCAAACTTCGGAGATAGAAGCATTCAAAATTTGTCAGATGTTCAGTGTAAACACGGTCAAGAGCTTCTGTTGCTCTGATACCAGGATGACCATCTACAGCGACTCCCTGTTTTCTGCGCAGATAAACTTTTCGAGAAGCATTCCATGTGTAATATTTTGGCAGGTCACAGTACAGCAGGGGCCTTGCAAAGTCATCATTTTGACACAGTTCGAAGAAAGAAGTAAATGTTGTTGCGTGATTTGGTATAGTCAAACAGCTGAGAATTCTGGGAAAGCCTGCTAAAGCTCTCTCTCTTCGATAATAAACATTAAGATCATGACAAAACATGACAACACAAAACGCTTGCTGCGGGGCCCTACCCATATGCTGCATACTTGCCGACTATCTGGCTGCTCCTTCCGGGAGGGAGCAGCCAGATCGGCAGAACAGGGGGTGTGGCCGGCAAAAGTGGGCGTGGCCGGGCTGAAGGCCGTTTCCGGGTGTGACAGGGGGCGGGGCCACACGATCGTGTCATTTTGGCCCCGCCCCCGCTACACAATGCCGAAATACAGGCATTGTGAAGCAGGGGGCGGGGCCAAAATGACGCGAATCGCGTCACCGGCCCCCCGCTGAAGGGGGTTTATCAGGTACTGACGGGGGGGAGACAGGGGATCGGCGGCATGCGGGAGGCTTGCCTGCCTTTCCGGGGGGGCAGGAGCTGCACCCGTTTATCGGGAGGCTCCCGCCCGATTCGGGAGGGTAGGCAACCCTGATATGCTGTGAGGCCCCTCAATGAGCGTACAGCAAAAATTGTTTTTAATTAATTAAAAATTGACAGTAATTAATTTCATTTTCAAATTTTTTTAGTTGCCTCCGCTGTGTTTTAATATGCTCGTATGTAAATTTTCACGATCTTCGCTTGTAAACTGTGGATTTGTATAGAAAGACAGAAGGACAGATTTTTTGATTTTTTATAGTAGATACTGATGCCATGGTGCATGCATGATAAAGTACCAGATTAATAACAGCAATGCATTGTAGAAAATACATCATAGTTCTGTGCATTAAAATGTTACATACTGTATGTATAATTCAAGTGCACAGTCTGGAACCTTATCCCTAGAGGAGGGGGTGAGCCCTCAGGCAGTGGGGCCCACTGGGGGTTTCCCCTGTACCGGGCCAGTTCAACCCTGGCTGGAGGTTATGTACTAAGTGCACCCATAACGCAATATGCTGTGGCATTGCATTGGTGCTCTAAGATGGTCCTACCAGAGCACTTTCTTGTGCTAATCTATTTCTTGCTCTGGAAAGTGCACCACAGGGGGCAGAGAGGCACCTCAATGCACAGCGACATAGAATGATTTAGAGGCTCACAGTGTGAGAGTGTAAACCTCACATCATAGTTAAATCTCCTTCCCCATTAATACCAATACTTTCAAACAAATACACTATTACATTATTCTCCTAAAATACTGCTTGATTTATCATTATCTGCGGTTAATATCCATTAGAATGTGGGGACATGGAGACTGTCTTTATTACATATGGCAATGTTGTGCATGATGGAGTTAGATTGGAAATAGTCTTCTCTACCAAAGTGTAACATGAAGCATCAAAATGTGTCCCAATAAAAGCATTGAATGAGACCTCAAAATTGAAGTCCGACCAAGGAAGCCCTTACTCCTTCACAAATGTGGCCTTCTTTTTTGTAAGTTCGTACAGACCATTGGAAATCTATGCACACTTTGAGGTGCACAGTGAGTAGAAAGTTGGTTTTGCACTGCAAAAACACCATTTTGAATTTAGAGTATGTACTGCTACTATGAAGTATAGAAAGTATAAATCATATATATGCTTCTGAATATGTGCAGGTTATGCCATTCAGTATATGGAATAGATTAGTTAGCAAAGTGTTTAGTCCAGAGGTTCCCAGACTCCGCCATTACAGTCCAGGTTAAATCAAATTGACTGAGGTACTAATTAAGTTACCTGTGCTCAAGCATGGATATCCTTAAAAAGTGGACTGCAATGACGTAGTTTGGGAACCTCTGCTTTAGTCACTAGGGCACTGTGGGTAAGAACTATGTGACCATTTGGAGAATAATTATTTTCTATCTTTTTGAGGAATAAACGAGTAATGAGGCTGAATTTCCATTCAGAGAGAAGTGAGTGTAGCACAAGCGTCATTGGGTTGTTTTGGCATGTTAGCGTGGGAAGCTGGCTAGCCTGCTGTTCAAATTTAATCTATTCATCTGTAGATGGAACACGTCTCTCATTCCAGCTGGCTGCTCGCTAATCGGTTTCAATTTAGAAGTGACTGAAACCAGCTCTCCCACCGCTGTCCTGGGCTTCTATTATATTGTTACTGTATACTCATATTGTCCACATGAACAAAGCACAATGGTCATTGTATGAAATCACTACATATACATTTGATTGTTGAAATATGGAGAAATTTTTTTTAAATGTCTATTCAGAGATAGGACTATAGCTTGTATAAAATGAACTTATGAACCCATGACGTAAACATTTATTCTCAAAAGTTGAATCAAATATTAACATATTAAATAAAATGAGGTCTAAATGGCCCTGTACGGAGCCGCGAATCCTGGCAATTATCTCCCCATCCTGCAATAATTTGGGAGCCTCCCACATCTTGCGGGAGAGTAGGTAAGTGCTGTGCCCAACATCGTTCATGAGCAACTGGGGTACAGGAAAAGTGTTCATGCTGGGTACCAAAGCAACTCATAGAAGTTCACAAATCCAATAGGATGTGATTGTCTCTTGTGCACTTGACCCGGTACCATGAGGAGGGAGTGCAGTTCCTGCAGCGTGTAGTTACAAGTGATGAAATGTGGGTGCATCCTGTGACATCGGAGACGAAGCAAGCATCAATGACATGGAAACACGCATCGTCCCCAACCTCAAAGAAATTCAAAACAACTCCATCAGCAAAGAAGGTCACGGCGATTGTGTTTTGGGACCACAAGAGAGTGCTTGTTGTTGATTTCCTCACTAAGGGAGATACTGTGAATGCTGTCCGTTATTGTGACACACTGAGCCAGTTACAGAGCGCAATTTGCTGCATGATTAGGCCAGGCCGCACCCAGCCAACCGCACGAGTTGTTACGGCGCTACCATTGGGAGGTACTGGACCATCCTCCCTACTGCCCAGACCTGACCCCAAGTAATTTCCATCTCTTTGGACAATTGAAGAAGCAGCTGGGTGGAAGTCAATTCGCAACTGATGGTGAAGTTCAGCAAGCCACCATGTCCTGGCTACAGGCGCTTGACACTGATTTCTTCTATACTTGGATAGATGCCTAAGGGCCGTATTCAATTTGAGGTGAAAAGTCAGTTTCTGCGATATTTTTTCGCCAATGACGTAATTTTTGCCTGTTTTGAGTTCCCTCCGTATTAAATTTGGAAAACTTTTCGCCTAGGCGGAAAGTCAATGCAATGTAATAAGCGAAAAAATTTTCGACTATGAATAGCAGGCGGAAAAAAGTGCAGAATTGCGGTTTTGGGGTACAACATTGCGAGAACCCCCGTGCAGACTTAAAACAGTCCCCTAAAGGTAAACTGCGTCAAAAAGTTTAAAAATATTCGGGACACCCCAAAAAAAGAATATTTAATTTTGGGGGTAAAAAAGGGGGAACAAAGTGCCAAACTAAATCAATTCAGTTCGGGTCCCCATGTATGAGGCAAGTGTTTTCTTCATTGCGGGACAAGCGGCAGGTGCAATTTTGCAGATTTGCAAAAATAACTTTAGGGACTTAAAAAAATGCTTACGCCCATTTTCATGTACCCCAAGTTTGATAGGAATAGTTATTTTCCCCCCAAAAAAAATCTAAGTGCTATTCTTTACCACTTCTTCATAGCTGCAAAATTGCACCTTGCGCGGCTATTACAAACCCCGACTTCCTTCAGCAGGCAAAAATGGGGGTACCCATAGTGATCCCCCATGTCTGGACATCTTTAGGGGGGTCCCAGACATATTTCCCGAAAATTCCCATTTTTTTTCGTAAATGGGGTAAAAGGTCATTTAAAAAAAACAGGAATGATTTTTCAATTACATATAGCAGGTGAAAAAAAGTGCAGATTTGGGGTTTAGGGATGCAAGCTTAAAAAAAAATAGCCTGCACTTTTGGGAATGCCCCCTTAAAACGAAATGTGCCAAAAAAAAAAAAAAATTGGGACACCCCCAAAAAAAATATTTAAAATTTTGGGGTGAAAAAAAGTGGAAAAAAAAATTCCCAAACTAACAAAATTAATTCTAGTGGGGTCCCCAAGTATGTGGCAGGTGTTTTTTTCATTGCGCAGAGTAGCGGCAGGTGTATTTTTGAAGAATTTAAAAAATTACCTTTAGGGTATTAAAAATATGCTTACCCCCATTTTCATGTACCCCAAATTTGATGGGACCACTTTTAAAAACGAAAAAAAAAAACCTAAGTGCTCTTCTGCATCACTTCTTCAATGTCGGGAAAAATAACCACCTGCCGCATCTATTTAAAAAGCCGACTTTCTTCTGCAGGCAAAAACGGGTCTACCCATACTGATCCCCGAGGTCTGGACATCTTTAGGGGGGTCCTACAATTATTGCCCGAAAATTCCTGTATTTTTTCACCGATCCAAGTTTCGCCTGTTCCCGATTTCGACTACTTTGGAATTGAATACGGTTAATAGCGGGCACGTGCGCGATACATTTCCGCCTGGAAAACAGGCAAAGGAGGCGAAAAGTCCAGTCTGGACATTTCGCCTCAACTTGAATACCGGGCCGTACCGTGGAACAAATGCTTAGACAAGTAACATCAGTGGCAGGTGCATGCGACACCTGTGTAACGCTGTGGTAAACGGTGAATGCAGTGTGTCTACTTTAATTTTTTTTTGTCCCGTTTTTCCTGCTTTGCAGCAGTCTTTCCACTTTTGGATTTTTTCCCTGGTTTTCTGGTTTGCAGCAGTCTGTTTACAGGGAACACTGCAATATTAAGGTATAGGGGTCTATTTATTAAGCAGTGTTAGGAGACAGAGTAAAAAGTGATAAGGTGCCAGCCAATCAGCTCCTAACTGCCATCTCAGGCTGTGTTTCAAAAATGACATATACATTTGATGGTTGAAACATGGAGATATTTTGTTTAAATGTCTATTAATAGCATTAATATATCCCGCCCCGGTCTAGAAATGCAGCACAGGATTCGGACATGGGAAATCACATCAGCAGCGCGCATGCGGGAACTTTCAATAGTAAGTACCATCGATCTAAACAATCGATTGAGAACACCGATGGTCGTCATTCCTACTCTCACCAGGCAGGCACTAGCAGTGAGAGGGTTAAAGGGAGAGAGACGGCGCTGTGCATGCCGGGGAAGCGGACGCGGCCAGTGCAGCTTCCTGCCAGTAGCTGAAGGAGAGAGCGGTCACGATGAGGCTCGTCAACACCGGCGCCCGGTACCTCTCTGTAAGGACCCATGTGCCCGCGTCTCATATCCCGTCACACCGTACGCACATCCCGCTGTCACCGTTTAGGCCGCAGTCAGTTATCAGTCAGAGGTGGGAAGTCCCTCTGTGTCCCTGCGGCCTCACCACAGTATCTGCAGTAAGGGACACCCCTCACCCTAACTGACAGGCCGGGGCTGGGCAGTGGTGCTGGTGCCTGTATCTGGTGCAGCAGTGCCTGCTGGCAGTGTATATGGCCCCGGGGTGCATGTGAAGGTCACCTCCCTGTCCTCCTGCTCATCATTATACTGTATCACCTTTCCGTGTGCATTCCTGCTACCCTTACCCTCCGCTGGCAGTCCCTGGTGTCACTGCCCTTACCCTCAGCTAGCAGTCCCTGGCGTCACTGCCCTTACCCTCCAGTGACTTGTCACTGCCCTTACCCTCCACTGACCGTCCCTGGCGTCACTGCCCTTACCCTCCGCTGGCAGTCCCTGGCGTCACTGCCCTTACCCTCCGCTGGCAGTCCCTGGCGTCACTGCCCTTACCCTCCGCTGGCAGTCCCTGGCGTCACTGCCCTTACCCTCCGCTGGCAGTCCCTGGCGTCACTGCCCTTACCCTCCGCTGACAGTCCCTGGCGTCACTGCCCTTACCCTCCGCTGACAGTCCCTGGCGTCACTGCCCTTACCCTCCGCTGACAGTCCCTGGTGTCACTGCCCTTACCCTCTGCTGACAGTCCCTGGTGTCACTGCCCTTACCCTCTGCTGACAGTCCCTGGTGTCACTGCCCTTACCCTCTGCTGACAGTCCCTGGTGTCACTGCCCTTACCCTCTGCTGACAGTCCCTGGTGTCACTGCCCTTACCCTCTGCTGACAGTCCCTGGTGTCACTGCCCTTACCCTCTGCTGACAGTCCCTGGTGTCACTGCCCTTACCCTCTGCTGACAGTCCCTGGTGTCACTGCCCTTACCCTCTGCTGACAGTCCCTGGTGTCACTGCCCTTACCCTCTGCTGACAGTCCCTGGTGTCACTGCCCTTACCCTCTGCTGACAGTCCCTGGTGTCACTGCCCTTACCCTCTGCTGACAGTCCCTGGTGTCACTGCCCTTACCCTCTGCTGACAGTCCCTGGTGTCACTGCCCTTACCCTCTGCTGACAGTCCCTGGTGTCACTGCCCTTACCCTCTGCTGACAGTCCCTGGTGTCACTGCCCTTACCCTCTGCTGACAGTCCCTGGTGTCACTGCCCTTACCCTCTGCTGACAGTCCCTGGTGTCACTGCCCTTACCCTCTGCTGACAGTCCCTGGTGTCACTGCCCTTACCCTCTGCTGACAGTCCCTGGTGTCACTGCCCTTACCCTCCGCTGACAGTCCCTGGTGTCACTGCCCTTACCCTCCGCTGACAGTCCCTGGTGTCACCGCCCTTACCCTCCTGTGACCATCCCTGGCGTCACGGTAAGGTATATTTTCCCTTCAGATTCTGTACCTGGAAGTGACATGTGAGGGTGGAAGTGCAGTTTTCTACCCATACTGTCCACTAAAAGAAGAAAGTTGTTCGCTCGCCATGCTTCGGGCTTGGTGGCTCGCTCCGCTCGCCACAAGATTGTATTCTCCCTCTATGCCCACGTAGATGGTAGAGAATGATGTTGGACAGTAACTGATGACATCGGGGTCAATCTATGGAATGGGATCTAGCTGTAAACCTGGTGTCACTGTCCCTACCCTCCCCTGGCAGCCCCCGGCCCCACCGCCCGTACCCTCCCCTGGCAGCCCCCGGCCCCACCGCCAGTACCCTCCCCTGGCAGCCCCCGGCCCCACCGCCAGTACCCTCCCCTGGCAGCCCCCGGCCCCACCGCCCGTACCCTCCCCTGGCAGCCCCCGGCCCCACCGCCCGTACCCTCCCCTGGCAGCCCCCGGCCCCACCGCCCGTACCCTCCCCTGGCAGCCCCCGGCCCCACCGCCCGTACCCTCCCCTGGCAGCCCCCGGCCCCACCGCCCGTACCCTCCCCTGGCAGCCCCCGGCGTCTCTGCCCTTACCCTCCCTCCACTGATAGTCCCTGGTGTCACTGCCCCTACTCTTCAGTATAAGGGTGCTAGATGGGCTACTGTGATAGGATTCAGTTTGCTAAGCCCACCTTACTCCTGTAGTTGATCATCTCTTAGAAGCAGTGGTGGATAACTCTGAATTCTTCTGATTGCTGAGTGATCCCTATTTTTACCTGCATCAAGTATTGTGTCTGAGGCCAAAATCACACTAATTGTTCATGCAGTTTTGCTTTTTTTATTTGAAAAGTACAAAAATTATGGCTTTACTTTCACTGCTCAGGATGTTTTTTAAAAAAACATTTTATTTTAATGCATTTACTTTGCTCAATTACAGAGAAGGTTTTATTCTGCAAAAGCAGCCAAAAGGCCTGAAGCCGCTGCTGGTGTGCGTCTTCATCCGGAGGAGCTTGAGGTAAATTACTATCTTCAATTGGCGGTGACTGTACACAGAATTAGATTGTAATGTATACCTATCCTAAAGTGAGTGGAGGCATTGGGCAGAAATTTGACTTCTAGTTCTGGGGTTCTCCAATTCTTAAGTACCACCAACAGGTCATGCTTTTAGAATCTTTTTAATAATGCAAAGATGAGTTAATATATTATACTGGAGCAGTAATTATCTTGTCTGTTTCTGCAAACAGAAATCCTGAAAACATGGCTTATTGTTGGTACTTAAAGATTAGATTTGAGAACCCCCTGTTATAAGGAAAATGTGTGCCACGCTATGTTTGTGTGCCCATAGTAATCAAACACATGCCTGCTTTATTTCCCTAAGCTAATACAATACAGGGAAATTCCCACAGTTGCCAAGCTATCTGCCCCGGTGCCCACAAATCACTTTATTTTGGAAGGATCAGTGCCTGCTGAGTTATGACAATGAGCAGGGCTCAGCCATTCAACACCTTGGCTCATTCACTCTAACAAGCTGAACACTCCACTAGATGTGTGTACCCGGCCGACGCACGATGTGATGAACGACATATTGTGTGGTCATTTGACACTGCACGATCTGGTGAACAACCGCACGATATGTCGTTCACCAGCACCCGCCTCCACAACCATGGGGTTGTTCATCAAATTGGCAGATTGAGCAGCATGTAGACTCAAACTGTCGATGCAGTGACCGACCCCGCTGGAGCGAGCATGGTCGGTCATAGTGCATACACACTTGTCGACATGGACGATACATTGGCTCGATTTGACATGTCGTCTAGTGTAACCACTTTAAGACGCCTCTTCAGTACACTGAGCATGTTAGCAGGAATTCTGTTACAATAATTAGAGGAAGTTTTATGTTAAAAAGAAATAAGTAAAACTATATACTATACCCTTCCTGATGAAGTGTAATATGAAAAATAATCATGGGTAAGGGCTATGAAGCTAAAACTCTCAGGCATTTCATTTAGCTGGCCACGAACTGTGCACTGCTTGACCTATGCACTGGGTTTTTCCTTTATTTAATTGACTGCCAGACCACATAGATGATTCTGAAAACAGCTGCTTGTGCTATAAAAGTGTTCTATGTTGTGCTATTGACACATCATGCTTCCTTTTTTTTTTTTTTTTTTTTTTTTAATTACCGCAAAATAAATAATCTCTGGTTTAGGTTAGCGCATTCAAAGGGTTTTGATAAGTGTGCCTGTACCCTAGATTTTCACAAGGCTGCTTGGTTTCTACCCATGCCCAAGCTGCAGTTGCTTCAGTTTGATTCAGCTGTTATGTTAGTTTATTAATGTCCATACAATCTTTACACTTCCCCAAATGCTTGACGAGCCCTGAACACAACAAGCAGCTCATGGTCAGTCAGGCGGTGACCCCCAACTTTAAGTAAATAGATTGTGGACTGCAAAGCAAGTGCTTGGTCTGTTTTCAGCTGCCGATATTAATTGTTGCTTTACAGCCCTGGCCTGGACAAGCTTCAAACTTCCTATTTGTTTTTTTACTGTAACTTCCTGTTGCTTTTGAAAGTTTGACTTTTTGAAGTAGTATTTAAAACACAATCTTTTTATTTATATGAAACTTACAGTATACATTGAGAGCAAACCAATGACACAAAACAGACTGTATGGATTCAATCTACGTTCAGAGCCTAAAGTTGGCTGAATGCGTATTGGGCAGATCAGACAGGTTTGACAACCAAACCGAACGAGCCAGACCATACACTGAGCAATAATTGTTCCAAGCAGTCATTTAGTTGACTGGTTATCACATTTATTGTGCAGTTTATGGTCAGCTTACACAAGCTAACAAAATAGTAGCGTTCCCGCTAGGCTGTTTTCGAGGGGAGCTGCGCTCTGTCCGATTTTTAAAGGGCAGAATGCGCCCTGCCCATCTTAGCGGCGCCCCGCTAAAACAGCCTGCCAAATGCTTTCCCCACTCGCGGGTTGCAGTGTCCCGCAGGTAGGGAAAATAGCGGTGCAGCGGTCACTTCCAGTGAATGAATGCTGGGCACATGTGCACGGCATCCATTCACTGAGTCAGCAGCACTTGGGGGCAGCCCGGCATGTCCGTAAGTGCCGGGCACGCCCCCAAGAGTGACGTAAAGGGGACGCGTCCTAAAGACACGCCCCCTGTCTAGGTCCGGCGGCCTGACAGGCGCCGGATCGAGAATGAACACTAAAATAGTAGTTGTAGTTGGAGATAAATGTTCCTGGCCCCAAGCAGTTGATAATTATCGGTACAACAATAATTCCTTGCTCCATGCAACTGGTCATTACTGGCGCTTGTTCCAAAATTTGGACATTTGGTATTATGGTAGTTCCTGACTTGAGCCAATTGATGATTACAGGCACTGAATTCGCTCCTGGCTTGGGGCAGATGATTCTTACTGGCACTGTGCTAGCTCCTGGCTTGGGGCAGATGATTCTTACCGGCACTGTGCTAGCTCCTGGCTTGGGGCAGATGATTCTTACCGGCACTGTGCTAGCTCCTGGCTTGGGGCAGATGATTCTTACCGGCACTGTGCTAGCTCCTGGCTTGGGGCAGATGATTCTTATTGGCACTGTGCTAGCTCCTGGCTTGGGGCAGATGATTCTTACTGGCACTGCTATCTCCTGGCTTGGGGCAGATGATTCTTACTGGCACGGTGCTAGCTCCTGGCTTGAGGCAGGCAGATGATGCTTACAGGCACTGCTAGTTCCTGGCTTGGGGCAGTTGATAATTATAGACACTGTGCTAGTTGCTTGCTTGGGGCAGTTGATGACTACGGGCACTGGGCTAGTCCCTGGCTTTGAGTGTGTGGGTTTTATTGGCACTATTCTAGTCCCTGGCTGCAGGCTGTTCAGTATTTTTTAGGTACAGCACTCGTTCTTGGCTCTGTAGTAATTTATGTATACTAGTATATTTTGCAATTGTTTTACAGATCACAAAGTTGCCAAATGGACTGGTAATTGCTTCTCTAGAAAACTACTCCCCTGCTTCTAAGATCGGAGTGTTTATAAAGGCAGGAAGCCGATATGAAAATGCTAACAATTTGGGTGTTAACCATGTATTACGTCTTGCATCTAACTTGGTAAGTCTTATGCACAATTAAACCAGCTAACTGAGAACGTCTTGTAAATATTATGTTTATTAATTAAAGGGATCATTCAGTCGAAATGTATAATTTGCTATGTAGTGTGAGAAGGGGCTGTTTTAAAACAAAGATAAGAACTTGACTGTACATCTCCCTCACCTGGTTTCCCTAGCATCTCTGCTCCTTTACACTGTAGTGAGTCTGTCATGGCTAATAAATGTTGTGTTACTGTACAGATAAGCCTGCATAATAGCCCAATAGATATTGCGGATACCCCCGTCTGAATGTGCGGCATACACAGTAGTAATTTAGCAGTTTTTGTCAGGCTTGTCATGGAAGACAGGTCCCGAAACACTGCAGAAGACCAAACCAGGGAAGGTCAGGATGTGCTCTTGTATGCAGCTGCCTCAAATCCACTATAAATAGTAAAGGTATACATTTTCCCTGGAGAGGTTACAAATCAGGATTTCTTTGCAGGGATGCTGTTAGAGTCCTCTTTGTAAAATATATATGGCCAATAAATTAATTTTCAATAAAGGGATATAAGCACTTCCATATACTGTATGTGATGCTTTGTTTTATTCACTATCAATGTTGCCTTTATATATTATATGCCTGTATTCTATTATAAAGCATTATATGCTTTATGTATTATATTGCCAGAATATCGCTAGTCTTTGTGATTTGATGCTATAGCATTTATACCCCTTTTACACCAAAATCCCGGGTCCGACCCTGGAATTTGAACACTGGTCAATCCCGGGTCGAACTCTGCTTCAGACCCCGTTTACACTGCAACTTGACCCGGGTTATTCCCGGGTTTGCCCCGTTCACACTGAACCCGGGTAATCCCTGCTTTTCTCTAGAGAAGTCATTAAACATGGTCTGTTTTAAGGTCTGACAAAGATGGCAACAAAAGGCAACAAAAGAGAGGGGTGGGGACTGATTACAGCATTGCTACAGGTTGCAGTTCTGGCTGTGTGTCAGCCTGCGTTTGTGGCTGCTGGTCAGGCTGTGGTGCAGGCTGCAGTTCTGGCTGTGGCAGGCTGTGTGTCAGCCTGCTTTTGTGGCTGCTTGTCAGGCTGCTGTGGTGCAGGAGGTTAGGCAGGCAAGCGATGGCTTCATGTGCATCTCTCTGCAGGGCACTGACAAATTACATCATCTGCCAGTGCCCCAGAAGCTCCAATCAGCATCTTTCAGAGTTAGCCGGGTCAAATAAGCAGGGTAGCACCCGTTCACACTGCCGCATGACACGGGAACAACCCGTGTTCAACCCTGCTCTCAACCCGAGTAAGATTCCCGGGTAAATCAACCCGGGAAATTTTTCTGGGAGCCGTTCACACAGAGCATCGACCCGGCAATAACCCGGGTTATTCGGTTGGTGTAAAAGGGGTATTACCCAGGCATGGTTTTTGGACTGTAGGGTTTATTTGCTTACTATAATTATCTGCAGACTAGAATAGTTGATTTAAATCTGTAAATTTGAGTTTTTCCCCTTTTAGTTAAATTTGAGTTATTGACTTGTATTTGCCACTATTCAGTTTTATTATTTACTATTCATGTTTTTATTTGCCCTTGGATATGGTGTAATGGTTAGCATTACTGCCTCACAGCAGAGGCCTTGGGTTGGATTCCCACTATGGCCCTAACTGTGTGGAGGGTGTATATTCTGCCTGTGCTTGCGTGGGTTACCTCCAGGTATTCCAGTCTCCTCCCACACACCTAAAACATTCTGGTAGGATAATTGGCTCCTGACAAATAATTATCACTACTGTGTATGTGTGTGTACATGTGGTAGGGAATATAGATTGCAAGCTCCACTGGTGCTGGGGCTGATGTGAATGGTCAAATATTCTCTGTAATACGCTGCGGAATATATGTGCGCTATATATATATATATATATATATATATATATATATATATAATTAGTCCAAATAGGTCCACACACTCGTCTTCAATAATAAATTGCTGGGGTGACACACCCATATGGGATCACAATAGTCCTCTTCATGCAAAAGTAGAAAAAAAGGGGGGGGGTAGCACTCACCAGTCTTCTTAAAAACATCTCTTTATTGCATCTCAGTAAAAATGTTACAACATTTCAAAATCAAACGTTTCGGTCCTGTGCATGGACCTTTGACAAAATGTAATATTTGTATTTATATTGTAAAATGATATACCACTTCCATATAAATCTATATATTGATCAGACACCACATTGAAATGAAGCTTAAATAATTATTAAATTTGCACCCTCAGTTTTTGCTGTGATATTTTCTTCCAGACAACCAAGGGAGCCTCCTCTTTTAAAATAACCCGTGGGCTTGAAGCTGCCGGTGCGGCATTAAGGTTTGTGTTTTACTTACATAACCTCTGCTGGGGCCTAACCTCCGTTACAGCAGATTTGGCTATTTTATGATGTTTGCCATTATTTTCAAAGATTTAAAGCCACTATTTGACATTAGTATGTCTAAGGCTGTTTATTGCTGAGATGAGTAACATGCATATTAATTGGAATACATCTTCTTAACTAAATAGGTCTAGAACGTTATTTAACCCCTTTACTCCAGTTTTCCATATTGGAAGGGAGATGCTTCTGGAAGTGAGCAGGCAAAGTATGATTGATGAGTCAGCTTGGCTTACTAGCTGTGCAGAAATGTCCTGGTCGGTTGGTGGGTCTATACATGGGGAAGGACCTGTGATGTCGCAGTAGCTCTAGGGATTGCTGTATTAGAGGTTATCAGTTTTATCAGGACATTGCTCTCAAAATGTGGGGAGAGGGATCTCTGGCTGACTGTTATGGAGTGGGGAGGTAATTTGTTTTATAGAGGCTGTGATGGAATGTCAGTGAAAACTAAAAATAATGTATTTTAGCTGTGTGGACCATCTCTAGGTTTTGGGGGGGATTAGTGTTTTTATAAAAAAAAAAACAAATGCTCCAGAATAGCCATAGCACTGATTAGAGGGAAAATGTATGAAGCTGGATATTTTTCTCTGATTGTATACAAATGTTATTTTGCAGTGTGACATCCACAAGGGAGAATATTGTGTACTCCGTTGAGTGTCTGAGAGACTACGTGTAAGTAACTTTAACCTGAGCTCTGGTACTTAGTTTCTTTAGGTCAGGGATGGGGAACCTTAGGCCCGGGGGCCGTATAAGGCCCTCGAAATCATTTGGTCTGGCCCTCTGAGCTTTTTCTGCTAGCCTCACCTACCCGCAGTATGCCTAGGATGGCACCCTGCAGCCACAATCTATGCAACAGTGCCGCCTGGAGCATCCTTAGGACGCTTCAGACAGTCACAGCGCTGCCCTTACAGCTCCACCGAGCATCCACAGGATGATCCGGGCATTTTTGTAATCACAGGCAATTGTGGCCCCGTCCCCATGTGACATCACACAGAGGGGGCGTAACCAGCATCTTGTGGCCCTATCTCCGTGTGACCTCACACGGAGGGGCGTGGCCGGCACCAGGCCCGCAAATAATGTTATATATAGCAAAATGGCCCTCGGCAGAAAAAAGGTTCCCCACCCCTGGTTTAGGTTAATGAACAAAGTGAAGTTTTTCATGGAGCAGGTTACATATGTTAAAATGCCAGATAATAGTGCAAAGGTAGGAAAATGACTGGTACATTTTTCCAGTCCCTCAGATTCTGCCTTGGGCATTAGGCAGAGTTTGCGATTTGAAGCCTTGTACTTAGAATGGATGATGGCAATGTCAGTTCTTGAACAGTTCTGCTTGTTTCTTCTTTCTTGGCGGGGGGTTGACCGTACACATAAATAGAAGAGCAATGGCTTTCTATTCATTGGTGGAGGACATCGCTCACTGATTGAATATTATGACCGCACACAGTGCTGGAGTTTGATTTCAGAATTGTTGGGAATGAGGAGATAGAGGGTGTCATTACAGTACCAGACCTACAATAGGTATTAGGTAAGTACTGGCTGTAGTACATCATTGTTGAACAGTGATCACGCAGAGCGAAAAAAATTGTGGCTCCCGGGGACCCTTAACTTTAAAAAATTGGGGTCCTCCTTCACAGTTTTTGGGTCCAATCACATATTATGGGGGGTGAGGGCAGGCAACAGTTGGGAGAGTGCTGCGGGCAGGTTGCAGTTGGTGTAGAGGGGCTTGAGGGCAAAAAGCAGCTGGGGTAGAGCTGGAGGTATAGGCAGGGAAAAGTTGGAGTAGAGCTGGGGGTAGAGCGAAGTAAGGGCAGGCAATGCCATGTGTAGGGAGGGGTAAGTGCAGACAGCAGTTGTCATAGTGCTAGGGGACAAGTGTAGAAAAAAGCTTGTGTAGTACTGGTGGGCAAGGATGGAGTAAGGGTAGATAGCAGTATAGGGCATGTTTTGCGACCACTGCTTACACTATGTAGTTCAATTTTACTTTTTATTTTCACACTTCTACCAAAAGGCTGATGATGTGTTTAATGAGAACAAAGTAAAACTGGCAGGACAAAGGGGTGTAGCTAGGGGTCTGAGCGCCCCTGGCAAAGGAAGGGACTGGCGCCCCCCCATATATTCCCCTACCACTTGTGCCCTGTAATTGTGTGTGTGTGTGTGTGTGTGTGTGTGTGTGTGTGTGTGTGTGTGTGTTTTGCCAGCCCTAACCCTTCCCCTATTGCCTAAAACTAAGCCCTAACCGTAATACTTACTATTGGGATGCTGGGGCCAGGATTCTTAGAGTCAGCGTCCCAACAGCCAGGATAATGACTATAACCCATGAGGGGTGTGTAGAATTCTGACAGGATGAGAAAATGAGGGGAGAGCGGTGGATTTGGAGAAGAGGGGAATCTGGGATATCCTTGTTACAATTCAACCTCCACAGACCACATCCCACACAGACGTGCACACACATACACTGGGAGCCTACACAACCTTGCAGCCCAGTGTGCAAGAGCAGCAACTATGCTACTACAAACGTGGGCACTCGTTTTTCTCCAAGCAGCCAGCCCACCCTAATGAGATCATCAGCTGGGATGTGTAGCAGGACTTTCTCAGCCAATAAGAAGCCTCCTGCTCCCAGCAAGTCAGTGTCAGCAAAAAACGTCATAATCACTATAGGTGCAGCTGCCGTGTCAGCGCCCTGTCCTCTATGGAGTGTTATTTTGCACTTCTTGTGTATGTGGGACTGGTTCCGGCTGGAGCACCTATGTGACGTCATGCGCGGCTCGGGAGGAGGAGCTTCACTGCAGCGCAGGGAGGGCTTGTAAAGCCTTCCACTGCACTGCTAGGCTTATTGAAATTATGCCCGAGACTTAACCCCCTGCACATCTGGACTGGCAGGGGGGCAGCAGATGGTGGCGGCCAAGTAGAGGGGGGTTAATGGGCGGAACCTCAGACAGACTAATTAAAAATAACTACTGTCTCCAGCCCAGGCCTGGTGACTGATACTTTCTGTGTGTTTGATGTGAGCCAGCTCAGACGCTCACCTTCCTTGGCTTTGCAAGCCGCGGAAGGAAGAGGGAAAGGAGTAGGGGAGAGGCCGGCTGTGATTGGGGAGAGAGAGCTGAGCTCCCTGTAATCACCGCTCTGCGCTCCGCTCCCGGCTCTGCAAACAATTTGTGACCGCGTGCAGACGTCACTCTGAGTCTGACCTGGGACGGGGAATGTGGGGTGGAGACGATGCCTCGTTGCTGCTGCTCCCGGGCAGTGGACGAGGCTTGACAGTCCCAGGTCGGAGTGTGGTGGGCCGGCTGGTGTCTGATTAACAGGTCAGACTTAACTGGTGTAGCCACTAGCCAGAGATTGGGAGAGGAGACACCGCATGGTGGAGACTGTTTGATGAGAAGCCGGCGGCTATTGGTTGAGAAAACGCCGGCGGGGGTGATTGACTTCTGCACAGCCCCACACAGCGCGTCCTGCAAAACCCACTCAGTTTTTAAAATCGTGTCCGCAACTTCCTGTAGCGTGTAAAAACACGCTATAGCGCGTATTTTGCAAACACTGGTTGAAGATTCTTCTAAGAAGCTAAATGTCGTAGTACCACTTGGGCTGAATATATAGCATCTGTGGCTAAATAGCCATTTTTGTTCTATGTTGTACATAATCACTCATTACAATGTGTGTTAAGTGGTTACTCAGATGTCTGTGAGTTGACCGAACATTACTACCTTTCGTAAGGTGACCAGTGCTGCTGTTTGTTATGAATGCAACTGGGTTGTGAGAATGGTTGTTTACATCCATCGGTTTGGTTTCTTTGTTGCTGGATGTTTGTTATAGATTGCAAGGAATATAAACTACTAACACATAAAGGATGTTTATATGTACTCCTTGTAGATGATAAATTAATAACTAAGGAATGGAGTTCAGACGACCTGGTTTAGTATAGGTGCAGTCTGATAATGTCGTTGTTCGTTTTGAAAATTTGCTTTACGAAAAAACTAAATGACACATAAGTCACCTTGGATTTTTTGTGATGTGTATAAGAGTATTTAGCCTTGTGCTTCTATATAGTTTCAGATATATTATATATTATGATATGGATATTAGTATGTACTAATATCCATATAATTTACATTCGGGAATTATTCCAAATTTTTTAAGAGGGATACTTTTAACCTGGAAAAAGACACATATTTAGTTATACTTCCTTTTTTTTTTTTTTTGCCTTCAGGGATACTGTAATGGAATATCTCATAAATGTGACTACAGCCCCAGAATTCAGAAGATGGGAAGTGTCTGACCTGTATGGTAGAGCAAAGCTTGATAAAGCCTTGGCCTATCAAGACCCACAAGTCGGTGAGTAGAGAACATATCGGTTATTTGTATGACCTTGTTGCAGGATATAAAGGCTAATTTTCTGCAAATTGCTCAAAACCATGGCAAGCACAAGAGCAGTAACTTTTATTCAGTGTTATGGAATAAATTGTCCCATACATCAGGCAGCAGATTCCTTGATCCAACCGGAATCGCTAATTCACCGGCTGTAAACGCCGATCCACAGTCATCAATGTTTGCCGATCTGTCGGGGAATCTGAAATTTTTCATGTTAAAAATCCCTTATTTGCTGATCCAGATCGTGTTTTGGCCGGGATCAAGGAAATACAACTTGTTGGATTTCACCTATGCCCCAACCCCGGCGTGTGTGAATAGGGAAATTGCCCTAATCTGTCGCTGATGTATGGGAGCCTTTAGTTAAATAGGGGATACAAAAATGAGAATTCTTGTGATTTGTTTTACACTTTTTAAAATAGTAATTTTTTTTTTTTTTGTATAAATTCAGGTGTATTGGAAAACCTTCATGCAGCATCTTACCGCAATACTCTTGCTAATTCTTTGTACTGTCCTGACTACAGAATTGGAAAAGTTTCACCAGAAGAGGTAATAGTCTAACTAAATAATAACAAGATAATACAGAAAAGTAACGAAAAAGCTACAACTTTAATATTAAATGTGTAGTAGCTGGAATCTCGCGCTGCCGTACGACTTGATCTATAAGCATCACCCTTTTAAAAGACATTTGCAAAACTTTTAGTTTGTCAGGAATTTGTTTATATAGCAATTTCGGGAACCTTGATCTAATATATGTGTGCTATTGGACAATAACAAATTCTATGAAGCTTGGTGATAAGTAATCCCAACAGTTTCAGCAATATTATAGCAATCAACAAAGGTTTTCAAATGTGTCCCCACTGTGCACAGTTCTGCTAGACCTTCCTACAGTGTACACATGGATGTACTAGAATGTGTAATATAGCATTTATTTCTGGAAGTAAGCTTTTGTTTTTATATGGATACATTTGTATCTGTATCTATACCATGCTTTAATTTATCTTTTAATTTTTTTTCCATAAAGTTTATCAGTAGGGTTTATTTTATGTAGATGAGCAATTTGTACTTTGATATGGTTTGTGAGGTTAAAGCATCCTGGCCAACATATGTGCACTTCATAGGCCAACATGTCTTCACAAGGGCAGGTGTCTTTAAGGTAGGCCGACAACAGTCACAGCATCATCAGGCTCAGATAATGTGGAGCCATTAACATATGGTATGGAATATCTCAAATCCTTTGGATATTTAAGTATCTATATCTAACTGCATTTACTACTACTACTTTCTATGTTAACAGCACATTTTTTAGTTTGTGAGTTAAGTGTCACTTAATCATTTTGTTGTCTTCTTAGCTGCAGCAGTTTGTACAGAACAATTTCACAAGCGCAAGAATGGCCTTGGTTGGACTAGGTGTGTATTTTAGGGAAATGATCAGTCTTATCTGTATGAACGCAAATGATGTCTTTAAAAGCAGTACTGTTAATTCCTTTCTAAGGGCCGAATTCAGTCAGCCGCGAAGCGTGCCGTTTGGAGAAAAGTTTTCGCCGATTTGCGCTTTTCGCCTGTTTTCTACTTTCCTCCGTATTAGATTCCAGGGCGTTTTCGTCTATAAGAAAATTTTACATGGAAAAATAGGCAAAAAAGTTTCTCCACATATAGGCAGGCGAATTGGAAGTGCAAAATCGCTATTTTGGGGTGCAAATGTGGGGATTTGAGCCAGAACCCTTTGGACACCCCCTAATGACTAATCAGTCAAAAACTTTTTTTTAAAAATGTAAAGTGTGTTGGAAAATGGGTAAAAAGTGGGGGGCCTGGTATTTTGGGGGGCTATATGGTTGGGACAGGTGTTTTTGATATTGCAGGAGGCTGCAGCAGGTATATTAAAAAAAAATTTAAATCTTCAATTTAGAGACATCAAAATATACTAGTACCCATTTCATGTACCCCAAATTTAACTACGGTACTTATTTTTCTGAAAAAACATTGCTTTCTATAATTTTTCCACACAAATATGCATATAACAGCCCTATGCCTCAAAATAAGTTCCCTAAATACTGTTGTTAGGGTTACTACTACTATTCTATATTGATTCACAGGGTCACTGAAGCTTTATGGGGTACAGACTGATTTCCCCCCAAAAAGATGTCCTTTTCGCTAGTTTTACTTTGTACGCCTATCTGCATTTTCGCCTGCTTTACAGTTGAATAGGGCGAAAAGCGGGGAGGCGCATGGAGAAAACATTGTGTCAAAACGGGCGAATGAGGCGAATTAATTTTGCTTTTCGCCAGACGCCACTTTTCGTGGCTAATTGAATTCGGCCCGTAGTGAGAAAAACTTAGGTCAGGCTTAGCATTTCTTTCCAACCTCAGGCCCGGGACCCGTATAAGGCCCGCGGAATCATTTGGTCTGGCCCTCTGAGCTTTTTTCTGCTAGCCTCATCTGGCTAGAAGGGTGCCTAGAATGGCACCCTGCAGCCAGAATCTATGTGGAGCATCCTTAGGACGCTTCAGATGGTCACACCACTGCCCTTACAGCTCCCTGGAGCATCCTGAGGATGCTCCGGGCATTGCCGTAATCGCTGGCTATTGTGACCCCGCCCCCATGTGATGTTAGAGGGGGCGTGGCCTGCACCGGGCCCACGAAAACTGTTCTATATATCGAAATGGCCCTTGGCAGAAAAAGGGTTCCCCACCTCTGCTCTACATGCTGCCATAATGTAAGGCACTGGGTTAATGTTTGTCCTGCTGCACCAGATGGCAGTGCCTGGGGAGTCACCTAGGAACTTAACTGGTTAAAGTAAGCCTACTTTGTGTAACACGCTGTAGTAATTACAGCACTTTACACAAATAGGTATTGGGGCTTTCACTGCACCAAGCCTCACACATAAGCCTATTCTAAAAGGGCTAGAAGTACGGTTCCCAGAGCACTGATCCTGCTGAGGGATGCGGTCCTTTTTACTTTATCAGCAAGGTAGAGGCCAAGCATGATGTCACCCCACTTTGACAGGCTGACAGGGTGGCAAAGTCTGCAGCAAGATGCAGCTGCGATCCCAGACCAACAGGAGCTGCAACTCCTAGTCACTTTCCAAAGTAGAAGACTGTATTACCAGGGAGCGACCCACTATTATCACCTTTATGGTTTTCATGGTGTATGGCTGCACCCAAGGAAGGTGTTCAGATTACAAAGTCTATTGATTGGAGCTTGCTTAGTAGAGGGGCTGTCACCAGCTCCCTCTCATCACTCACATAATCAGCAGGCCTCCTGCAGTGTATGACTCTGGAATTCTACTTTGTCCTGATATCAAACCATAAGGTCCCACTTATCCACACAATGGATGTATCTGAGCATCTAAAGGCACCTCTCGGTTTTAACCATTAACAGTTTTTTTGGGTAATAAAATATTCCAGCTGATTGGCACTCTCTGTAACATATGGCCAGCTGCTAGCTGTCTCACAAGAGTGGTACCAGCAGTCAGCACTAGCTGTCCCTGCTCTCATCACAGCAGTCCCCTTTTTTTATGTAGGTTTGTACCGCTAAATGACCAATCTCTCCTCATTCTCACTAAGATTAGGGAGAATATTGGCCTCAGTGGGAGAATTGATTGATTTTAAATAGATAATGGGGAAAAAAATAAGTTACTATTTTTAAAATGAGTGGATAGAAAGTTTTATTGAATAAAAAGTGTCTTCCAGTTTTGCAGATCATCTGATCATGTACTTTCAGGTGTCAGCCATTCCGTCCTCAAACAAGTTGGAGAACACTTCCTGAACATCAGAAGTGGTAGCGGCTCTGCTGCTGTGAAAGCTCAGTATCGTGGAGGTATGTCTTCATATATGTCTTCAGGTATGTCTTCATATATTCTAGGCCCAATGTGGGCATAAAGATGCCCACATTGGGCCTAGAATTGGGCCTAGAATTACCAATACGTTTCAGGGTAGAGCAATTACCAATACGTTTCAGGGTAGAGCAATTTCATGCATTAAGACCTTGTAAACAATTAGACTTATGCAGATGCTTAACTAGACCTAGGGGGGCCCCATAGCAAAATGTTCACGCGCCCCCCTTTTTATTCAGTAAAAGAATGGCGAGGTTAAATTATGCAGGTGAGTTTGCTTAATGTGTAGAAGTATATTTCCGTCATAGTACACATTTTATTTCAGATTTTTACCTCCAGAACTGTAAATGGAGAGGAAAGGGGATCCTCACTGCTAACATAGAAAGGGCTATTTATATACAAACTATGGTATTAGGGAGGCCCTAATGGCAGTCACTAGATGTGGATGAAATGTGATTTGAAAAAAAAAAAACATAGAGCGTAATTGTATGAAAACCTTATTATTATTTTTTTTTCCTCTCCTTTGTAACTATGTCAGTCTGATCTACTAGTCTGTAGTACTATAACCATATTTCTTCTTCAGTGTCCATAGGGATCCACAGGGATACCATGGGGTGTAGGTATTGGTTAACGCCAGACAGTCAAGGTTTTAAGCTCCCAGAATACTCTGGTCCTTCCTCCTATATCCCACCCCTAAGCCTGAGGCAGTTCAGTTTTGCTGGTGTTCGGCAGGAGTCGGTCACCTTTATAGAAAGAGGGCTGTCTTATGCAGCCCAAAGCTTTCTTTTTATTTATTTATTTTTCTTACACTGAGCGCGCAGCATCAGACTGTCCTTAGAATGTCTGTGCAGATGCTCCATCACCCCTCCACGGTTGGAACTCCAGCCATGGCTCGGTACTTTCAGCAGGGGCTCCCGGGGACCTTGCTAGCCGGCACCACGGGAGGACCCCAGGCTGCAACACGGACTTCAGGGGACAGGGAAGGCGTGTTACCGCTCACGGTGACCTGCACTTTAGCAGTCTTACCTCCGGTCTTCGGGACAGACCGGAGGTGCTGAGTGTGAACGCCCAGAACTGGCTGGGGGATTCACTAGACCACCAGGGACACCATCTGGACTTGGAATCCAGCTCCCCGGGGGCTAAAAATCGGCATGGGAAGGCCATTCCCTTTCAGCGGCCCCTCCCCCAGCTCTAGGTGCCATTCCACCGCGGTCTCAACGCTAAGAGCTGCTCTCCTCAGACCCCGCCCCCTCAGATCTCCGGCCATTTTCTCTAATGCACAGCCACAGCTCTGTGGGAAACTCTGGGTCCGGTCCCCTTACATACCCTTGGAGTCAGGTTATGTAACGCTATAGCCTACCAGCCACTGGGTCTCTACTTGAATGTAGTGTCCTTTGCAGCCATATTATTTCTGCTTTGTATGTGACTTACGCTAGCGCTGTCTGTCTGTTTTCCATATACTGTCGGCTTGTATCTTTCCCTGTTTTTCTCTTATAGCCCTAATATACAGATGTATAAGGGTCAAAAACTACTGCACTTCACATTTACTTGTATTTGTGAAGGTAGTCACATACTGTGCAGTTACCCTCCACTCAGGGCCATATCTGAGCTGTGATTTCCTGCAGTTTATCTAAACCAGAGGTTCTCAAACTCTGTCCTCAGGACCCCACACAGGTCACGTTTTCCAGGTTACCCAGCGCGTGCACAGGTGTATCCATTACTCACTGACACATTTTAAAAGTTCCACAGATGAAGCTAATTATTTCACTTGTGATTCTGTGAGGAGACCTGGAAAACATGCACTGTTTGAGGTCCTGAGGACCTGAGTTTGAGAACCTGTGATCTAAACCATAGGTAGTATCACTATAGTGCATGCCCACTTGTGTTTGGTGATTATTGTCATTATTTGGTGGTTGCATATGCTCAGTGCCATACTGTGTGCTATACTACTCTGCAGCTATGTCTAGCAAGAGTAGCAAGCAAGCGGATGCACCTATACTGCTATCATGCAGAGCCTGTACAGCAGGTTTATCTGAGGAGGATTTAATTCAGGACGGACTTTGTGCAAAGTGTTATACTTTACCAGGCCTGTCAGTCCCTCCAGCCCCTGCCCAAAAGCCCCCCTGGGCTTCCTTGTGTCAGGTGCTGACTAATATTGCGGACCGCCTAGCAGTCCCGGCAGTAATTCCCCCTACGGGGTTGCCACAACAGGTACAAGCAATACAGGTACCTCCTATGCTCCCTCCATGGGTAGATATGTTCTCTTCTTCAGTACAGAGTACCTCTACAGCCTTTCAACATATGTTGCAGGGTGAGAAGCCCCTACCTAGTAAAACTACTAAGTGTCTTGTGTTATCTTCAGTCTACGCAACTCTCAGATTCTGAACTGTCATCTGAAGAGGCAGACGAGGCTGATCTTTCTAATACTGAGTCTCCCTCAGGGGAAGAAGAACTCCAGTCTAGAATCAATATACCGGCTTTAGTGGGAGCAGTCAATTCTGTCCTCCAGATAAGATGATGAGCTCGTCCCCCAAACCAAAACACCCGCTATTTAAAAACAAAAGGTGGTTTTGGCAGAGTTTCTCACTCAGATCAGCTTTCGGAACACATGACCGCAGCTTGGAATACTCCTGGTAAAAAGTTTCAGCCCCAAAAGCGCTTGACCTCTTTTTATCCTATTCTGGCAGCTGACGGTGCCAAATGGGAGGCTCCCCCTGCAGTAGATTCCCATGTCACACATTTGCATAAAACCTCTATTTTACCTATCTCTACAACTTCCTCACTGTAGGACCCAACGGATGGGAAGATTGAGGCTGGCCTAAAATCTGTGTATTCTCTTATAGCCATTGCAGGCTGCGCAGATGCTCTAGAGAAATCATTCTCCTTAGAGGCCTCCCGAGAACAGATGTCCTACATAGCTGACATCAGGGATGCTGCCTCCTAATTAGGAAAAGCTTTTTTGGATACTAGTCTCCTGGCCTCCAAAGCCTCTGCTACTTCAGTGGCTATCTGCCGTAATCTTTGGCTTCGTTCATGGAAGGCGGATACTGACGCCAAGAAGGCCTTAGTCTCTACCCTACACTGGGGAGATCCTGTTTGGCCCTGACTTGCATAAGCTTGTGGCTGCATTGGCAGCATCAAATCTGCCTTTCTATCCTCCGCATCCACACCCAGATTTCGGATCCGGTCTTTTCGTTTCCAAGGCAGGGCTAAAGGTTAATCCTTTCCTCGACACTCAGCTTCCACTAAGGCCTCCAAGCCCAACTCTAAGCCGACCTGGGCCACCACACGCCCAGCCGGCACATCTGAGGACAAGACATCAGCCTGACGGGACGGGCCTCCCCCTGGGAGATCCCAGAGTAGGAGGCCGACTTCTGCAGTTTGTCCAGCACTGGCATCTGACTACCACAGACACCTGGGTACAAGAAGTGGTCTCTCACAGGTATGCCATTTCTTTTCTAAGAAGGCCACCCCAACAATTCTTTTGTGCCGGCCCTCATTAGTATCCGAACAAGGCCCTGCTCCTCCAAAAAGCCATTCAGTCCTTTCTGCAAGTGGGGGTAATAGTTCCACTGTCACAGCAAAGGAAAAGTTATTACTCCACCCTGTTTCTGGTTTAGAAACCAAACTGGTCTTATCGCCCTATCCTCAATCTAAAATCTCTGAACAAGTTCATCAGGGTGCTCAGGTTTCGTATAGAAACCCTCCACTCTATTGTCCTAGCTATGGAGCATGGGGACTATATTGTATCTCTTGACATTCAGGATGCTTAACCTACATGTACCTACAGTGCCCTCTCACCAGCAATACCTACCAATTTCTGGCTCTGTCCTTTTGGACTTTCTACAGCTTCACGGGTCTTTACCAAAAATATGGCTACCATGGCAGCCCATCTGCGGGGTCGGGGAACCCGGCTGCTCCCATACCTGGACGACCTCTTGCTCTCAGCAAGCTCGCCAGAGGTTCTTCGCCACCATCTACAGGTAGCCCTTGCTTTCCTGCAAAGACATGGTTGGCTCATCAACTGGAAAAAGTCCTCCCCAAAAGATGGTCCATCTGGGGGCTTTTTTAGATTCTCAGACTCAGGAAGATTCTCTGACAGCGGACAAGATCTCCACACTACAACAACGAGTGTGCAGATTACTCTACAGTCACAGAGTGTCAATTCACTCAGCAATGCAAATTCTGGGATCCATGATCTTCACCTTCGACATGGTGGAGTACGCTCAGTTCCACTCAAGGCCCCTGCAACACCTAATCCTTTCCAGGTGGAACGGGTTACCTCACCGGATCAGATCCCAGACGATTGTGATCTCTCCAGAGGTGTGTCAGTCCCTCTCCTGGTGGCTACAGATGGCACACCTAACCCAGGGTCGCCCCTTTTGGATCCCGCTGACGACGGACGCAAGCCTCCAGGGCTGGGGCGCAGTGACCGGTCAACACTCCTTCCAGGGCCGTTGGACATCGGTCGAGGCCACCCTTCCAATCAACGTATTGGAACTCCGAGCCATCTACAATGCCCTCACTCTGGCTCAGGACATTCTTCAGGGTCAGCCTGTACAGGTGCAGGCAGACAACGCTACTGCAGTGGCCTTCATCAATCACCAGGGAGGCACTTTAAGTCGGTCAGCCATGTCAGAAGTGTCACATATTCTCACATGGCCCGAATGTCACCTCCCGGCCATCTCAGCGGTGTTTATCCCGGGAGTTCTAAATCAGGAAGCAGACTTCCTCAGCCGTCACGACATGCATGCCGGAGAGTGGTCTCTCCACCCAGAAGTCTTTTTCAACTCCTAGTGGACAAGTGGGGCCTGCCAGAGGTGGACCTCATGGCCTCCTGACACAATCGTAAGCTGCAGAACAAGGGATGCCGAAGCAGCCTTTGTAGACGCCTTGTCAGTGAAGTGGACTTTCCATCTAGCGTACCTATTCCCTCCAGTTTCCCTGCTTCCTCTAGTCCTTCGGTTGTTCAAGCAAGACGGAGGTACTGTCCTACTGGTGGCTCCGGCCTGGCCCAGACGACATTTTTACTCCGATCAGAGCCTCTCCATAGACGCTCCTTTTCCACTTCCTCAACGGCCGGATCTGTTGTCTCAGGGTCTCTGTCTACATCTGGACCTGGGTCGTCTGTCTTTGACTGCGTGGCTCTTGAGACATCCCTCCTAAGATTGCACACCCTGAACATATATATAATTGGAGGTGCTACCTGTGGAGACACTCAATATATACACAAAAAGAGATACAAGTGCACAACTCCGAATTAACTGATTATATATAAATACATTTTTTGCAGTAAATAGAGGTTTTTGGAATAATCTTAGCCAAGGTTATGGGCCTACCCACCACATCCGGATAACTTCTGTAGGGTAGGTCCCTAACATGCTAGGGTTCAAATCCAGAGCGCAGGATCCCCAAACTAGCCAAGCTAAGCCACCCCAAGGCACCGCTATAATAAGAAAAGTGAATGGTAAAGGAAATAGTTGAGAACAGCTGCATATAAAGAATAAAAATAAAAAAGTGAAATACATGTATAAAAAACAGACAACGCTTTACTATCTGTTTTTATATATGTATTTCACTTTTTTTATTTTTATTCTTTATATGTAGCTGCGGCTGCTCTCAACTATTTCCTTTACACTTCACTTTTCTTATTATAGCGGTGGATTAGCTGGGCTAGTTTCGGGGTGTCCTGCGCTCTGGATTTGAACCCTAGTATGTTAGGGACCTTTCCTACAGAGGTTACCCGGATGTGGTGGGTAGGCCCATAACCTTGGCCAAAATTATGCCATAAACCTCTATTTACTGCAAAATGTATTTATATATGATCAGTTAATTCGGAGTTGTGCACTTGTATCTCTCTTTGTGTATATCCCTCCTAAGATCCAAAGGGTTTTCTCGCTCTGAGGTCCAGACTATGGTCACACCACGTAAGCCGGCATCTGCCCGGATCTGTTACAAAGTGTGGCATACATACAGTACTTCCAGTGGTGTAATACCAGAAACTACGACCCTCAGGTTTTTAGGGTCTCTAGAGTCCTGGCCTTCCTTCAAGCAGGACTGGACCTTGGACTCCATCTAGCCTCTCTGTTCTGTTTCTTCTCTGTCCATCTGGTTCCAGTGCAGACTTGCTCCACTGCCAGATGTCCACACCTTTCTCCAAGGTGTCCTCCATAATCAACCCCCCTTTGGCCCTCTAGTGGCTCCGTGGAATTTGTCAGTGGTTCTCCATGCCCTTCAGGGCCCTCCGTTTGAACCCCTGCATTCAGTGGAACTCAAGTGGCTTACTGCAAAGACTTTGTTTATTCTGTCTTTTGCATCCACCCATAGTGTGTCAGATTTAGGGGCACTTTCCTGTACCTCCCCATTCCTGATCTTTCATCGGGACAGGGCTGTTCTTCGAACTTGTCCTGGCTTCCTTCCCAAGGTTGTTTCTCATTTCCATATTAATGAGGAAATTGTAGTTTCGGCCTTCCAATCACCAGACCTCTCGGCAGGTGAGGCCTCCTTGGATGTGGTCCGTGCTCTCAGGATCTACGTGGACCGTACAAGTTCTCTACGTAAACAGATTCCCTATTTGTCCTTTATGGATTCCACAAGAGGGGCTGGCCAGCTAACAAGCAGACTCTGACCAGATGGCTTTGCATGACTATCTATCACAGGCCTATACGCAGGCGGGCCTTCCTGTACCGGCTACCGTCACTGCTCATTCCACTCGCTCTGTGGGTCCCTCGTGGGCAGCCTGCCGTGGCACCTCAGCTGAACAGCTTTGTAAGGCTGCCATGTGGTCTTCTGTCCACACCTTTCTTAGGTTCTATGCCTTCGATAAGCTTTGCCTCTCAGGATGCTTCATTTTGGATGCAGGATACTCCTCTCAGTTCAGGAGCGTCCCCACCCTTGAATACGCATATGGGACATCCCCATTGTATCCCTATGGACCCTGAAGAAGAAAATGACAGTTATTGTAAAACTTACCTTCGTTGACTCTTTCTTCTAAGTCCATAGGGTCCACAAGGCGCTCGCCCTGACGCCCCTGGCCTCTCTGGGTTGGGTTTCCTGGTCATCTCAGTCTCAGTATCTCTAGTCTCTCTAGTATGTCAGTGTGATTCTACTGTGTACCAGTCTTCCTTCTCTTTCCTCCTCCTGCCTTGGCTTGTTACAAAACTGAATTGCCTCAAGCTTAGGGGTGGGGTATAGGGGGAAGGACCGGAGCATTCTGGGAGCTTAAAAGCTTGACTGTCTGGTGTTCAGTCCTTAACCACTACCTACACCCCATGGTATCTTGTGGACCCTATGGACTTTGAAGAAAGAGAGTTAACAAAGGTAAGTTTTACCATAACTGTGAACTGTAAGATTTTGGCCCATTTTTCACTAATAGTATCCAATACCACAGGAATAGGAAATAAATCTCTCAATAAGTAGCTGTGGTAAGCTACATTACAGAATATACACCTGACAAGGCAGCCATAACAGGAAGTTACTGAGCTCGCTTTCATCCCTCTCCCCAGGTGAGGTGCGAGAGCAGAATGGCGATGACCTGGTCCATGCTGCCATTGTAGCAGAAGGAGCATCTGTAGGGAGCCCTGAAGCTAATGCATTTAATGTTCTCCAGCACGTTCTCGGTGCTGGGCCTTACATCAAGAGGGGGAGCAACACTAGCAGCAAATTGTCTCAGGCGGTCAGCAAGGCAACGAGTCAGCCCTTTGACGTAAGTATAAAATAAGAGAGGGAGAAAATGGAGTGCTTTGTTTAAATGGGTCTGCTTGTCACTGGATTGAGGTTTCCCATCTCAAGTCTTGTAACCCACTGCTTTGATTAGTTGATTCAGAGCAATTGGTTAATGAGTTGCCAGAATCTACTGTATTGGCAACAGTTTTGTAAAGCTAGCAACACTTAGTTATTTACAATGGTTTAATCTTAAACTGAATTTCATTGTCTGTTCTTTGTTTTGGTTCTGTTTAAAGGTTTCCGCATTCAATGCCAACTACTCTGATTCTGGTCTCTTTGGCGTCTATACAATATCACAGAAAGCTGCTGCAGGAGATGTAAGAGAAATGCTCTATGTAATGTTAAATCACTTGCCCCATTGTAAATGTGTCTATCCAAATATGTTTGATAAGTACAGGTCATACACTATAATAGCTACATTTCTTATTTTACTTATATGCAGAAAAATCAGAGTATGTTGTGCGTGCATTGAGGCTTGTATTTCCAGGCAGTACCCACATGCCTAGTGACAGACTAATTGTGCTTAGTTGAAAAGTAAAGGTGCACATCCACTAGCAGATATTAATGAGCGATTGCACGATTACGACATCGTAATCATGCAATCGCTCATTAATCGTGCACTATAATGTCTGAAATGACCAGCGATGCGCACTCCTGCTGGTCGTTTCCGACATCAATCATTGCCCGAATATGGCGATCAATCTGCCGATAACGACAGATTGGCATGTTCAGGGATGAGGGAGGGTGCCTGCACTGAACGACTAATCGTTATGTGTAGGCACTGCAGGGGATGGGGAACGACTGTACAATTACAATATTGTAATCATACTGTCTTTCCCTAGTCGCTTAGTGGATGTGCGGCTTAAAACTAGTCCTGCTCATCCCCTAGTCAGATAGAATCCCTTCATCTTACCGTATTGTCTATTTACTGAATGTTTTATTCTTTGCGGTGTTTATTTTTGTCAGAATAGACTGTTCCATGTCTCCCCTATTGTCTGCATTGATAGCGGCACTGGTTGCTATGTGCATTGTATGAACTAATGAAACAAACATTTTTCTTAGGTAATTAAAGCAGCAGTTAACCAGGTGAAAGCGATTGCCCAGGGCAGCATTACAGAGGCTGATACAACAAGAGCTAAGTGAGTAAATCATGTATGTTGCCAAGCAGTGCCATCTCTCCTTCCATTCAGAGCAAATAGATATTGCCAATAGCATTGTGTTAACTTTTGTATTTCCACTGGTGTAATAAAAGTGGACACACAAAAAAACAAGCCAGAGTGTGATAAATTACTACTAATGGGCATATCCAATTGCGGGCGTGATATTTGAAAAACTTTGTGGCCGTTGGGTTTTGCTATTCAATATGGTGCCTGAAAATGGGACAGATATAGAAATCACCACGTCTCTTTTCTCGCACATCCAAGTCTGATTTTTACTAAAATCGTAATTAAGCAATTGGAAGTTTCCGATTAATTAGTCCTTAATTACTCACCGTTGAAGCAGCGTCTTCTCCATCCAGCGTCACGACACTGTTTCCTGCAGCAGGGTGAGCATGTCAGTGTGTGTGTGTATGAGTGAGTGTGTGTGACCCCCCCCCCCCCCATACCCACGGTAATCCAAAATTGGGCACAAGGTTTTTTACATCGCCAAACCTCGTGCCCAATTGGATGTACCCCTAACTGTCCATAGCTCTCTGGCAGTATGGGAAGCCAGAGGTTCTATAACCACGCTGTGCTGCATTGTGTTAAGGAGCATGTGGCTCGCCATTGTTTGTGGAACTACAAGTCCTGTTTGTGACCGATGGGTACAGTATCTCAAAATGCCAGGCTGCATGGTGCCAAAGAAATTAAGGGCTAATTGGATTTAACAAGACCTGTAAGGATGATTACAGTTAACATGAAAATGAGACTCATAGTTACGGTTATCAAGGTTAATGTATTTTTATTAAACCTTTCTACATAGTGGAATCCTAGTTTGCTTTAATGTACAATGTATGTTCCTGGGGTTTTTTTTTTTTTTTAATTAAAAAAATAGATGTTTAAAAAAAAAAAAAAATTGTCACCATTTCAGGAACCAGCTAAAATCCCATTACTTACTGTCCGTGGAGAATTCCTCCGGGCTGCTGAATGAGATTGGCTCCCAGGCACTGTCATCTGGATCTTACACATCGCCAGCTGATGCCATCCAGCAGATAGACACTGTCACCAGCGCTGATGTTGTCAATGTGAGTTCTCATATATTCTGATTGTTCATATTGAGTGAGAAGTGTGAACTACAGGATGTGCTAAATATGCAATGGGGTGTATAAATCTATTAAGCTTGTATGCAAACAATATCATTAATACAAACCACATAAAAAGAAAAATACCTATTCATGCATAGAAAAGTCAGCAGTTCACATTGTATATGAAACTATATTACTCCTAACAGACCAGTAACATTAATGCCTGAGCAATGTTTTAGATCTGGAATTAAGCGAAATACAATGTTTAGACTTTGGAACAGTGTACGATAACTTCTGTCTTTCAATGGACAGTCCTCAGCTGAAAATGTAAAATATATTTGTTGTATTGTTTTATCCTGGTGCATGAAAGAATATTTAGCTAACTTAAATATCAATGTGTTATTCTAGGCTGCAAAGAAGTTTTCCTCTGGAGCAAAGTCTTTGGCAGCTTCTGGGAACTTGGAAAACACCCCATTTGTTTCTGATCTGTAGTTTCGGCAAGGCTCTCGTAACAGCTTATGTTTCTGGCTTAGAAATGAAGAGTGGACTATTCCAGTAGATCTTCACGACTTTGATTCCACGGAGTTTAAAGCAAATTATTTATGATGTCAGACAATACATGTAAATTGTAACAGGGAATCAAGGAAGGCTTCATGATCTATGGGGAACGTACTAGTGTGTTGCTCAACAGCATAACATACAATAAAAGATTACTATTTCTATCATGCGTTCACGTGGCATTACTATGTACAGTCTGAGCTGTGTACACTACATAGGATGAGTAGGTGCTAACCTGGGGTACAATATAAATGATTGTGGTTTTTTTGTTTGTTTTTTTATGTTCTTTTGGTTGGCAAATCCCAATAAAAATAAGTACAATGCTTTTGAATAAAGAGGCATAAGCATGTGTTCAGCAATCTGTCATCTGCATACAATGGTCTCCTAAACATATCTGAGCAGAAGATGCATGGCTAAACAGGTGCGTCTGTTGTGTTTTATAGCTGTTAATGCTATGTTCCTCTCTGTACATGTCCTCTGATGTAAGTACTTAGTGTGTAATATGCCTACTCTACTTGTGAGCGAGCCTGACCTCAAACAGCCGGTTTTCCAGTATGTTGGCACTATATGATCACAGGATCTTCAGCCAACATATGTCAGAGTTAGCTATCCATGTTTGAGAATCCAAGATGCAGTCTCTGGTTTCAAGAAGGGGGAGCTGGCAGAAAATCCGCACAATAAAGTATAGCACCCAACATGGTGCATGAAGAGGTGCGCATAAGTGCAAAAGGGAATAACGAAAATATAGAGCAAGAGCAACTTGTGTAGCCAGTATATAGGGTTAATATATGGCAAATACTCTGGTGGGGTCTTAACTACAACTTGATAAATTCCTCTCCACAAACTGCACATAAGGGAAGGTTCATCCAACTGCTGGGATCGTTATCCTCAAGGGTGACACTGACACGGAACATATAACCCTTGGGTGCATAGGCGAAACTAGACATTTGGTAATGGGTGGTCTAAGTTCTTAGACCACCATTATGCCAAATAGTAGTACCCACAGTTCCTATTATGCCAAAGTGCACTGACACTTTTATATTAAACCAGACCGTAGTGCTCACAGTACATATTATGTCAAACAATAGTGTTCACATAACACAAATAGTAATATATATATATATATATATATATATATATATATATGCTCAGACAGCGAGACCTGCTGGTACACAAAGCATGGAAGCAGTTTTTCCTATCAAACCCGTTAGCCATAACATCTACATGTACTAATATTAGTCTCTGCATAACAAAGGGCATACCACGCCGACCATGATGCTCCTATCTTATATCAATACTTTTATGTATGATTTTGAGATTTTTTTTTTCTATGTATATTTAACGGCATATACAGCCTCATCAAAATGCTAGCATATTACATGCAGCTGTACATTTATAATGAATAAGTTGTTATAAAAAGATATCGGTTCGTCAAAGTAAAATCTGATACATTACACACTTATAGCTGATATAAAGGGAACAGTAAACTTTGTGATGACAATTAAAAGTAATATAATAATGCAGGAGGGTATAGAGCCTCAGTGCCTTTGTAGTAGTATGTCTCATACCCTCAGTCAGGAGCAGAACTACTAGTGGTGCTCCTGGGGTCCAACCCCCATTTACAACACATCGCTGGCCGCATCACCATTACCTGTGACAACACCTTATGTGGCCAGTGATGTGTTGTAATTTGAGGTGCTCCCGTTATCGCCCCCATCATATCTCTGTTTTGCGTTCCATTGTAATGTCTATGAGGTAAGAAAAACACCACGAATATCCCCCGGATGGCACCATCTGGGAGTTGTCTGCACCCGGAGTATGATCTTCATCTACCCTGCCCACCAATACTCTCCCCAGAACAATTTGCCAGCTCTCTTGTTAGAGGCCTAGTTGTGGGTATCTGTTTCACAATCAAAGACTGTAGGAACTGGCCCCCCTAGTGGCATCGGCATCAGATTATTTAGTCTGCTCTGCTTCATGTCATTCCTTACACAGGTTTTAATTTGTTTTAGAGTAAACATCCTCTTTGTAAGTGGTACTTGCAGGTATAGTCTGTCCAATAGCAGCTAAATTTGGAAAGATTCTTTGAGCTCAGTTGTTGAATATGAATGTTATTTGTTTTGAATCTAGATTTTGTTAGTACTCTAGTTCAAACAATTTTAATGCAACTTTCCATTCTAGTTTTCCATTTTCATAGTTTAAGAGCACGCGCAGGACTTCCATTTTTAGAAAAATGGAATCGGTATGTATTACTGCCGGCCGCATGGCATTTGACAGTCGGGAACCTGGCAGTCGGCATTTTGACCGTTGGCTTCCTGACTGCATCCCATAGGTAATATCTGGCTGAACACAAATATAATTTTTAAGAGTGGCCAGATACTGCACAGTTGGCTTTTGCAAACATAACCTTTCTAAGAGTGGCCCAAGTGTTGCACAGATGCTTTTTGGACATGCACAGCTTTTTTTTTAAAGAATGACTCAGATACTGCACACTTGCTTTTTGGAAACACTAATATTTTTTAAGAGTAGCCCAGATAATGCCCTGCTTGCTGTCTGGACTCAGATGACACTGCTGCCCAGATACTGTCTTACTTGGCTACACAGACCAATGTCAAACATACGGCAGCTGAAACGCAGAGATTAAGGTCTGGGGAGGTTCCTGGCCATGGACCCAAAATTTTGATGTTTCTTTCCCCGAGCCACTTAGTTATCACTTTTGCCTTACGGCAAGGTGCTCCATCATACTGGAAAAGGCATTGTTCGTCACCAAACTGTTCTTGGATGGTTGGGAGAAGTTGTTCTTGGAGGATGTTTTGGTACCATTCTTAATTCATGGCTTGTAATTTTACTTCAGGACCATCAGTCCTGTGTCATGCCAACAGTAAAGCATCCTGAGACCATTCATGTGTGAGGTTGCTTCTCAGCCAAGGAAGTGGGATCACTCACAATTTTGCCTAAGAACACAGCCATGAATAAAGAATGATGAAAAAAAATCCTTCCAAGAGCAACTTCTCCCAACCATCCATGATGGAGCACCTTGCCATAAGGCAAAAGTGATAACTAAGCTCGGGGAACAAAACATCAAAATTTTGAGTCCATGGCCCGGAAACTCCCCAGACCTCAATCCCATCAAGAACTTGTGGTCAATCCTCAAGGGGCGGGTGGACAAACAAAATGCCTCAAATTCTGACAAACTCCAAGTATTTATTAGGCAAGAATGGGCGGCCGTCAGTCAGTATGTGGTTCAGAATTTGATTGACTGCATGCCAGGGCGAATTGCAGCGGTCTTGAAAAATACAGTATACTTCAAGGCCTAAGTACCATGGATGTCATTGTGAGACTTCTCTAGCCTATATACATTTATACTACTGTTCATACTGTTGGCATTATTAAAATGGAAAACGAACCAAGTTCAATAGGGGTAATTTATAACAACATACCGCAATGCAAATGCTATTTTGTGATGCTACATGCACAAATTGTGGTGGGACTTTTGCAACAACATGCAAAAACAGTTTGTCTTGTAGAATGAGATTTTATATATATATAGATATATAGATTTAGATATTTTATATATAGTCCAATTAGTTCGGCACTGCAGACAAGGTAATACGGGGTGCCTTCCTGTAATAATATAAGATGATATTTCCTGTAGTAGTGTATGACAGCACCACATAAATAAGAAAAACTGAGGCGGCAGTCCCAGCTTCAAAACATGGATTTTTAAAGTGATAAAGATGAAACAATGCATACTGTAGGTACAGATAAAAAAATCGACGTTTCAAGGTCCTAAGATCTTTTCATCAGGACTGTACTTAAAACAATTTGAAATAGAGAAGTGAGGAGGAGTTGGTTCGGGATGGGTTATGTGTGAGGTGTTATGATCCACCAAGTACCGCAAACCCCCCGACAACGATACAGGAGCCCCTTTGGGCAGTCTTTTCACAGATGTTGGCCTGCATTGTGGACCGTCTAGCGGTCCCGGCTGCTTTTCCTCCTATGGGGTTACCACAGCAGCCTGTCATTCCCTCACAGGGACTACCGCTAATTACGCAGACCCCTCCTGTGTCACAGCAGGCTGTTATTATTCCCACTCCGGGATTACTACGGGGTATACCTCCACCATAGGTGGATGTTTTATCTACTTCAGTGCAGAGTCTGGCAGCTTCCTCTACAGCCATTCAGACCATGTTACAGAGTGAGAGACCTATACGGTCAGCTAAGCATTCTGTGGTGTCATCTCAATCCACTCAGCTATCAGAGTCTGAGATGATGTCTGATGACGGAGAAGTGGCTGACACTTCTAACCAACTCCTCTTTGCAAGAGGGGGAGACTAAGGGCCGTAATAAATTGCCGGCGAAAAGTTCTTGCCGGTGACGTCATTTCGCCAGGCGAGAACTTTTCCCTGTTTTCAATTGCAATTCTGCCAGTGTAAAAAGTCTGCGCCTTGTAAACAGTGGACAAGATTCGCCTCTGAAAGGACGTGGAGAAAAGTGCAGGTTTGGGGTGCAAAGTTGCAGGAACACCCGTACAGCCTTGGGACAACCCCCCAAAGGTAAACTGCGTAAAAAAAAGTACAAAAAAAAACACTTTAGATCACCCCAAAATAGTACTTTCGTTTTGGGGGGGGAAAGAAAAACAAAGTTGGGGGACAAACTTAAAAATTAGCGAAATGGACTCCAGGGGGTCCCCCTAGTATGCCCAAGCAGGTGCTTGCTGAAGGTACGTTTTTTTACGTTTTTTAAAAACGCACTTTAGCGATTTTAAACCTAGCTTATACCCATTTTCATGTACCCCAAATTTGCTGGGACTACTTATTTTTCCCCCCAAAAAACTGCTAAATGCTATTCTTCACCACTTGTGCAAAAACCCTAAATAGCACCAATTGAGAGCATTACAGCATCCCAAATACCTTCAGCAGGGCTATTCGGGGGTATCCATAGTGATCCCCCATGTCAGTGCATCTTTTGGGGGGTGTCAGGCTGATTTCCTCAAATCTGACGGTACTTTTCGCCGGGACGCGTTCTCGCATTCCTTTGCAGTTGCATAGGGCGAATCGCGGTGACAAGCGCAATACTTTTCTGGAGGCAAAACTGGCGATGACGTCGAAAACTCCGGCATGTGAAAACCACAGAACTTTTCGCTGGCAATTGAATATGGGTCTAAGTAAAGGATTAATATTCCTGCCTTGGTGCGTGCGGTCAGATCCGTATTGGTTATAAAGGATGATGAGACAGCCCCTAAATCCAAACACCCTCTGTTTAAACAGATAAAGGTGATTTTGGCAGTATTCCCTCTGTCAGATCAGCTAGTGGATCACATGGCTGCTGCCTGGCAATCGCCTAGTAAGAGGTTTCTACCTGAAAAACTTTTGGCCTCATGTTACACATTTCCTGAGGCTCATTGTAAAAAGTGGGAATCACCCCCTGCAGTGGATTCACACGTTACAAGATTGATTAGAAGTGCAACGTTACCTATGAAATCTATAATTTCCTTTAAAGATCCTACAGATAGGAAAGTGGACACTTGCCAGAAATCAATACACTCTCTTTCAGGAGATGTTGCCTGCCCGTCCATGACTATCTCCTGGGTATCTAAGGCTATAGAGAGTTGGGCCGATGCACTTGAGGACTCCTTCCTCTCGGAAGTTTTGGAGAATTAGGTGTCGCTGGTTGGCCACATACAGGATGCGGCGGCATATATCAGTGAGGCTGCTCTGGATACTAGTCTACTGAGCTCCGGGTCTCGGCCGTGGCCGTGTCTGCTCGCTGTTCCCCGTGGCTGCTCTCTTGGAGCGCAGATGCCGATTCTAAGAAAGGCCTGGAAGCCTTACCCTGTAATGGGCAGATTTTGTTTGGTCCAGACCTGGACAAGATTGTTGACATGTTGGCAAAATCAAAATCTGTGTTTCTCCCTTCAGCAGCTGCTCCTTCAAAGTCTCGAACCTCCTCCTTTAGGTCCTTTCATCCCCAAGGTAAGTTCAAAGGGCAGTCCTTTCCTAGACAGTCCACCGCCAAGAAGGCTTCCAAGCCTAAGAAACAGGCTGGAGCTCAAGATGTCCTGCCTCCAAATCAGAGAATAAACCCTCAGCCTGACTGGGCGGGCCTCTCTCTGGGGGACCCCAGAGTGGGAGGCCGACTTCTTCAGTTCACCCAGTGCTGGTGTCAAACCACCAAGGACACTTGGGTAAGAGAAGTGGTCTCTCACAGATACGCCCTCTTATACCTTCAAAGACCTCCTCATCAGTTTTTCTGCACAGGCCCTTGTTCAAACAAGAACAAGGCCTTACAGATCCAGAAAGTCATACAGTCCTTGCTGTAGGCAGGGGTAATTGTGCCAGTCCCACTATCCCAGCGAGGGACTGGTTACTATTCTACTCTCTTTCTGGTGCAGAAACCGAATGGATCTCATCGGCCTATCCTCAACCTCAAATCCCTGAACAAATTCCTCAGAGTGCCCAGGTTCAGGATGGAAACCTTACGCTCCATCATACTGGCTATGGAACCTGGGGATTTTATGGTATCACTGGATATTCAGGACGCATACCTACATGTCCCTAGAGAATGCCTTCTCATCAGCGTTATCTCTGGTTTGCTATACTATAGAAACACATCCAGTTCAGGGTGCTACCCTTTGGCCTCTCCACAGCTCTAAGGGTGTTTACCAAAGTTATGGCCATCATGGCGGTCCATCTGCGGAATCAGGGTATCCGACTACTACCATACCTGGACGACCTCCTTCTGTTGGGAAGTTCTCCAGAAATACTTCGCAAACCACCTGCAACTGACAATTGCCTTTCTACAGGGTGGTTAATCAATTGGAAGAAGTCCTCCCTGAATCCCTCACAGAGCATGATTCATGTGGGGGCCCTCCTGGATTCTCAACAGCAGAGGATTTTTCTGACTTCAGACAAGATCTTCTCATTACAACTACGGATACGCAGATGCCTCCACAGTACAATACACTCGGCGATGCAGGTTCTGGGATCCATGGTGTCCACCTTCGACATGGTGAAATATGCTCAATTTCATTCCAGGCCTCTGCAGGGGCTGATCCTATCCAGGTGGAATGGATTGCCCCATCGGATCAAAGCGCAGACAATAGTGCGTCTGTCTATGTCTTGGTGGCTACTGACGTCACATCTAACCAAAGGTCGCCCCATTTGTATCCCGGACTGGTTACTCCTAACAACGGACGCCAGTCTTCGGGGCTGGGGTGCAGTGACCGGTCCACATTGTTTTCAGGGTCGTTGGACAGCAGTCGAAGCAACACTTTCAATCAACATATTGGAACTTCGTGCCATGTACAAGGCCCTCGAGATGGCCAAACACATACTTCTTGGAAAATCAGTGCAGGTTCAGTCCGACAGCGCCACCGGTGGCTTACATCAATCATCAAGGAGGCACTTGAAGTTGGGCATCAATGACAGAAGTGTCATGCATTCTGCACTTGAAGTTGGGCATCAATGACAGAAGTGTCATGCATTCCAACATGGGCAGAGTGTCACCTCCCGGCCATTTCGGCAGTGTTCATTCCGGGAGTTCTCAATTGGGAAGCAGCCTTCCTCAGCTGTCAAGACGTGCATCCAGTGGAATGGTCTCTTCACCAAGAGGTGTTTCAACTCCTAGTGGATAAATGGGGCCTCTCAGAGGTAGATCTCATGGCCTCCCGACACAATCACAAATTACCGGTGTACAGGTCCAGAACAAAAGATGCTGAGGAAACCTTGGTGAATGCCCTGTCAGTGAGGTGGACCTTCCAGATTGTGCACCTATTTCGTCCCGTATCCCTGCTTCCTCGGGTTCTTCGGAAGTTCAAGCAAGAGGGAGGCATGGTCGTGCTGGTGGCTCCAGCTTGGCCCAGACGTCATTGGTACTCAGATCTTCAAAGTCTCTCCTTCGACACTCCGTTCCTGCTGCCTCAACATCCGGACCTGTTGTCTCATGGTCACTGCCTTTACCCGGACCTGGATCATCTGTCTTTGACGGTGTGGCTCTTGAGACTTCCCTCCTAAGGTCCAAAGGATTCTCTAGCTCTGTCATCAAAACAATGCTTAGAGCGCTTAAGCCAGCTTCTGCTAGGATCTTCGGAAATCAGACTCCTTATTTGTGCTCTATGGATTTCACACGAAGAGATGGCCAGCCAATAAGCAAACATTGGCTAGATGGCTTCGTATGACTATCTCAGAGGCTTACACGCAGGTTGGCCTGCCTGTTCCGGCTTCTGTTAATGTTCATTCTACTCTGTCTGTGGGTCCCTCATGGGCAGCTCGCCGTTGCGCCTCCGCTGTTCAACTGTATAAGGCGGCCACGTGGTCTTCTGTCCAGACCTTTCTAAGGTTCTATGCCTTTGATACCTTCACCTCTCAGAATGCTTTCTTTGGCACCGGATTCTACTCTCAGCGCAGGAGCATCCCCATCCTTAAAAGAACTGCTTTGGGACATCCCCAAGGTCTCCCTAAGGAGCCTATGGACCCTGAAGAAGAAAATGAGAGTTATGGTAAGAACTTACCTTTGTTAACTCTCTTTCTTCGAAGCCCATAGGGTCCACAGGGCACCCGCTCTGACGCACCTGGCTTCAAATGGGCTATGTTGCTGGTCACCGATTTTCCGTCTTCTTCTGTGTGAGAAGTGATTCTTGCATGTACCAGTCTTCCTTCTCTCTTATCCTCCTCCGGCCTTTGGCTTATTATGAACTTAGGTGCCTCTGGCTTGGGGGGGGTATAGGGAGACTGGACCTAATGCATCCTGGGAGCTGAAAGCTTTAATTGCATGGTGCCTGGGTTCAGTTCCATCACCTACACCCCAAGGTCTCCCTGTGGACCCTATGGACTTCGAAGAAAGTTAACAAAGTTAAGTTCTTACCATAACTCTCATTTTTGGCTGCTCTTCAGAGGGCTCCTTTTGAGCCATTAGAGACAATGAAATTAGGTGGTTAACTTGAAAGGTAGCTTTTCTTTTGGCGATATCCTCATCTCACAGGGTTACTGAGTTGGCAGCCAGCTCCCCCTTTTAATTTTCCATGCGGACCAGGCGGTTCTCCGTACATCGCCGTCCTTTATTCCAAAGGTGCTTTCACATTTTTACCTAAATCAGGAAATTGTTGTTTCAGTCTTGCATCCATATGATATATAGAATCCCTTCCGATTTCTGGATGTGGTTCAAGCACTTCGTATATATATATATATATATATATATATATATATATAGGAAGGACTGCTGCTTTGTGTAAGAAAGACTGTCTCTTAGTGCATTACAACACTCATAAAATAGGCTGGCCAGCATCAAAGCATTCCAATGCTGTTGGATTACTGCAACCAACAAAGCAGGCTTACTGTATATAGCTGTGGGTGAGTCTATTCCAGATCCCATTTGGGCACACTCATTTTGGACTGTGAGCGCTTCTTGGACAGTTTGACAGGGTGCCTCAGTTGAACAACTGTGCAAGGCAGCCACCTGTCCTCGGCACACATGTTTACTACATTTTATCGGTTCGACATGTTTGTGGCCAAGGCTGAGAGTTTTGCTTGCAAGGTTTTGCATACAGCACTGCCAGTGCATGATCCCCCCTCCGTCTTGAGGCTTGCTTTGGTTAATCCCACCGTCTGTGTTCCCCAGTTTTGGATAAAACAGGAAAAAGTTTTTTCTTAGCGTAAAATCAATTCCTCTGAATCCAATCTGGGGAACATGCAGTTAGTTCCCTCCCTGGTGTGTGATTTAGATGTTATTTTTTTTCTTCTTCACTAATTTTCTCCTTTTAGCTTTACTAGTCAGATAACTGAGGAGCTAGGGGAAGGTGAGGGCATACTTGCCTACCCTCCCAATTTAGCCGGGAGCCTCGCGAAAATCGGGTGCCGCTCCCGGGCCCCCGGAAAAGCAGGCAAGCCTCCTGGCAGCCGACGACCCCCCCCCCCCCCCACGATTGTATGATAATCCCCCGCAGCGGGGGGGGGGGGGGTGACACAATTCACGCCAAATCGGCATTGTGCAGCAGGGGCTTTAGTACATCTCAGGGCCGGCTCTTGGGGTGTTCGACCAGTGAGGTCGAACAGGGGCGCCATCCCACTGTTCCGCTGTTCCACCCGTGGGCCAAAGTGGCCCGTGGGTGGTCAAATCGGGAGCAGCCCAGATCAGCATAGGCTAGCCTAATCCGTCCCTCATTTCCCTCTACACCCACCACGGACCATGACTCTTTCTCCCCCTTGTAACAGACAGAAGTGGGGGGGGCATAGGCATATGGGGTAGGGGGTGCCGAGTGTGCCAAACACACCCTAATATTGACATCACGTGCTGCATGCTCACCCTCTGCAACCAGCCCGCACAGCCGAATGTTGCTCGGAGATACCCCCCTTCTCCCCCTCTACTTTGAGGTTCCCCTGGCCCAGTGATACTGTAGATCACCTTTCTTCCGCATCTGCTGCACTTAAAAAAAAAAACGTCATGTAAGGACCAAATGTCAATTCTATGATGGCATTGGGCACTTTCGTCACTCTGGGCACAACAAATATTTTTATGTCTGCACTCTGCAAGCAGGAACCTTTGTTCACAAGCTTGTTTCCAGTGGAACAGCTGAAATGGTGACACAAGTCTGCTGCTGCTGCTCCTTGAGCACAAATTCAATCTTGCAAAGATTTCAGACTCCTAAAAGCCTGACTGTTACAGGTAACACCCCATACTATTTATGTGCTACCACCAGGATTAGAAGGTCATTGTACCTCCCTGCACTGCCTTATTTTCTGCTACAAGTGGACTTTATACAGGGAATTATAGCTACATTGCTAATTACATCTGCTTACAGATTCAGCTAGTTACAAAGGGATTTTATATTAATCACATCCTGCTGTGCTAATGCTTTTGCTACTAACTACATTCATTTATAGACTGTCATTTCTCCACAATACCATTGATATATGCTGGATGTATATATCATTGATAATGTGGGAGTTAATAGTGGTAATGAGGGAGGCAATATTTATGTTGAATGGAGTTGTTGATGACACTTTGCTCTTCATTTCTGACCTTAGGGGATGTTAAGTGCTCCAGGCCCCCCAAAATCTTATTCCAGCTTAGACACACCGTGATGCTACTCCCCAGGTCATGCCTTCACCAGCTAGTGAGGATGGCCTTGGACGCAAGGGCCGCCTTCCCAAAAGCCGCCACCTCCCCCCCCTTCCATCACAGGCTGTCAGGTAGATAAGCAGGAGCCTGCCAATGTGAACAGGGTGTACTGTGTGTTCTATTGTGGTCTAATGTGAACTGAGGGCACTACAATGTGACATAATGTGAGCCATGAGACATAAAATGATCATCCGCTGCGGAGAGAGGTGTCACACTTGAAGGATTGGGGCTTCTTCAACATGTTGCTACAGTATAGGGCCCACAAAGTTCTATTTACACCCCTGTAGCATCTACTCCTACATGCTGACTGCTCAGCCCCCGCAGTGATATATTTCCACTTTCAATAGTGCAACCAGAGTGATACGAGGATGGAGAGGGGAGGACCTGCAGCAGTTCCTAAAATGTTCCCTTAAGTTCCTTTTAAATTCCCAAATCTTTATGTCCCTAATACGCCCTTGCCGCTTACCATTACTTGTTGCTTTAGCCTTGCCTATCACTATGTCTCCAAGTATAGTGATGTAATAATCCTGCCTACTTTGGTGTTAGTTCCGCCTATAGTTGATTTGGTGCCGTCCATGAGAGGCCACTTCCAAAAAATTTCCAGGGGCACCTTTACTTCCAATCTGTCTGTGTGTGTGTGTGTGTGTGTGTGCATATGTATATACATATATATATATATATATATATATATATATATATATACATACATAGACACACACAGATGTGTCCTCATACATCTAGCTTCCTTGTGCGTTAAATAGCCCTTCTAGTAGCGCCATGCTGTGGCATGACTCAGTAGCACTAAGCATCTTTTTGTGCAACTTTTTACCTTGAAATGTGTCTTATTCTCACAGCAATGTAAATAGGTAGCACATTCAGCTTGTGCTGATTAAAATGATATGCAGCATGATATTCTGTAAGCGACTGCGGGTGTATTTGCATGTAAAATGCTACATTACAGTGTCAGTGGCTGTAACACTGTAATGTAGAGTTCTGCATGCAGATACATATACAGTATATACAGTACTGTGCAAAAGTTTTAGGCAGGTGTGGAAAAAATGCTCCAAAGTAAGAATTCTTTAAAAAAATAGAAGTGTTAATAGTTTATTTTTATCAATTAAACTGCAAAGTGAATGTACAGAAGAGAAATCTAAATCAAATCACTATTTGGTGTGACCACCCTTTGCCTTCAAAACAGCATCAATTCTTCTAGGTACACTTGCACACAGTTTTGGAAGGAACTGAACAGGGAGGTTGTTCCAAACATCTTGGAGAACTAGCCACAGATCTTCTGTGGATGTAGGTTTGCTCAAATCCTTATCTCTGTTCATGTAATCCCAGACAGATTCAATGATATTGAGATCAGGCCTCTTTGGGTGCCATATCATCACTTCCAGGACTCCTTGTTCTTCTTTACGCTGAAGATAGTTCTTAATGACATTGGCTGTATGTATGGGATCGTTGTCCTGCTGCAGAATACATTTGGAGCCAAGCAGACGCCTCCCTGATGGTATTGCATGATGGATAAGTACCTGCCTGTATTTCTCAGAATTGAGGACACCATTAATCCTGACCAAATCCCGAACTCCATTTGCTGAAATGCAGCCCCAAACTTGCAAGGAACCTTCACCATGCTTCACTGTCGCCTGCAGACACTCATTATTCTGCCGTTTGGCAGAAACCAGCGGGACCCAGGTACACCCATCTACTGTTCGGAGAAGTCTGTCCAGAAGTAGTCTTCATGGAAGAATTGTGGCCAAAATCATTACCTTTGACATGGAAACAAGACCAAACGATTCAACTATGCACGAAAACATAGGAACTGGGGTGCAGGAAAAATGGCAGCAGGTGCTCTGGACTGATGAGTCAAATTTGAAATATTTGGCTGTAACTGAAGGCAGTTTTTTCGCTGGAGAGCGGAACAATAATGAGTGTCTGCAGGCAACAGTGAAGCATGGTGAAGGTTCCTTGCAAGTTAGGATTAATGGCCCCCACAGAGCCCTGATGATGTTTTGAAAGCAAAGGGTGGCCAAACCAAATATTGATTTGATTTAGATTTCTATTCATTCGTTTTGAATTTTGTTGTATTGCAAAAAAGAAACTATTAACACTTCTATTTTTGAAACCATTGTTACTTTGCAGAATTTTTATACCCCTGTCTAAAGTATTGTATATATATATGGTATGTACTACACTATGGCAATAACATTTCGAAGGACAGCTCCATATACAATTATGTAGAATATACACTCTCTCACAAGTTAATATAGAGGGCTCTGACCTTACATAAATGTAAACATTGAATATCTTGCTGAGTTATCATTACAAAGAATAACTATATCCAAGACTTCTTGCTCTGGGTCACCGGCCTGAGGATGTCAGACAAGGTATTTTCACATTTACAGTGAATAAGATGAACATGACAGCACCTGACAGGATTTACCTCTATCTATATTAATATATGGCCTTACAGTGAGTGTAACCGGCCTAGAGATACACTTTATCTCAGTATGGGTTGGGATGTAACAATGAACATCGACCACTAATATGTGTGTAATGGGGCAGTGATTATACTGAAAATAAATGTGAGTTGCTGGATGATATATTTTGCTATCACAGCCTCTAACACTTATCTATCTCCCTAGTACCTCGTTGCGACTGTACTTGTCTACTATAAACAGGCAGGCCTGAGGACGGAGGAGTATGGAAAGAATTTCTTCCCTGCCCTGTAAGTATCTTATCAGGTAAATGGCTTGCAGGGCCGTAGCTAGGGTAGTGCGGCCGGTGCCATCGCACAGGGCACCACAGGTCAGGGGGCGCTGTTTGGGCCTGTCAAATTTCTGTTTATTATCCTTCTCACTTGTAGCTTCCACTTATTTCATCCCCAGCATCTCCTGGTCTCCCCTATCACTTCCCTGGCCTTTCCCCATGAGGCCATTCCCCTTTTTTGGGTGTATTATGTTCCTTTGAAAAATGAGGGGGGCGCCAATGCTCTTTCTGGCACAGGGCACCAAATAGTCTAGTTACGGCTCTGATGACTTGGAGTAGTTTTATCCCAACTGATTACTTCATATTCATAATACAATTTATTGTAACTTTTGGCTCACTAATTACAAGCCCCTTCCGATAGACCTAGCAGGCTCCCTCTTACTCAGGTATCTCTGGACTGGTATAAATTGTTAGCATTATTAGGGCTGGCAAACACCAGACTACAGAGGTGGGAGCTAAATATTAGGCAGGTAATTCATTATAAAGCCAGATTAATACAAATCACCAAAGAGAAAAGAGATTAGCCAAAGTCAGATTGTACACGGAGGTAAAAAAAAAAGTGTAAAGTGAGTATGAGGAACCTCGCCGAGGCCACCCTATAACTGGCAGTGCCCATATCATGCCATCTACATGAGGTTTCCATCCATTCTCATGCACACAAATTGGCTTAACCCCATTTCTGCTCCTATCACCTTGTGTCTCTTCTGATATACAGTTCTACTTACTGTTTCTTATTATACTATATGTACAATGTTTGTCTCTTGCTAACTGTCTATGGCCCTGATTCAGAGCCACTCGTAAGCGGCAGCTCGTTCGCTCCGAGCGATGTTTGCCCAACTGCGCATGCGCGAACCAGTCAGTGCGGCCGAAATTCATGTGCTCGCAAAATAGCGAATGCCTGCAATTTTGAGTGACAGAATGAGGCGTATGTGGGTGGTAACAGGGGAAGGTGCTTGAAAACGGGGAGTGGAGATCCGATCGCAGGCGTTCTTAAAGGTCAAAACGGGCGTTTTATGGGTGTGCATATTTAAAACAGCAGCATCATTGACCACGTCACTGGGGTTTTTTTTAGCCAGAACTGCTCGCAAAATTGTGGTAGCAAAAACCAACCACAAGAATAGCGAGCAGTTCATACCCTGTTCGATGTACTCGATTAATCTAATAAATAGCGGACATGACGTAGGATGCGAGCGGCCAGGGGGCGTAGTTATCCAAAAAACGACCGCTAGTTTTGTTCGCTCGTTCAGACCTAGAGGCGTGAACAAACCGCAAACAGTGAACGGTTCATTTGAATAGCCACCCCTATTTTCTGGACGAGCGAGCGCAAATAGCGAACGGCTCTGAATCAGGCCCTATGTTCTATGTGTTGCTCTAGGATTTCAGCAAACCAGGTGCAAGAGGATGAAGAATTCCAAATGGAAATCTACCCCTGGGCCCTTGGATGGACCTGGACAAAGTAGAAGGAGCGTCTGCATCAGAGAAGAAACATCTTACTGACGATGACGGGCTACAGAGCCAAAAGTCAGGGGACAGCAGTATGTAAAGGTAATTGTAGGTGGTGCCACCATACTGCCCAGACTTGCATCAGTTGTAATCTGACATCTTGTGAGTCAGTTTGAACACCTGCTAGACTGCTCATGGCGACGTGAATTACCGGAGTTCGAACAGGGCTGTATGTACAATGTTTGTCTCTTACTAACTTTCCATGTGTTGCTCCAAGTTTTTAGCAAACCAGGTAGAAGAGGATGAAGAATTCAGGATGGAAATCTACCCCTGGGCCCTTGGCTGGACCTGGACAAAGAAGAAGGATCTCCTGCATCAGAGAAGACACATCTTACTGACAAGGATGGGCTACAGAGCCGTGGTGATCTGGTTTGTAATAATTAGGGATAAGAGATTTATGTTGCACCTGGTAGTTTATATGGAAGTTAAACTATTCAGCATTGTCTATAGTACTGTATAATAGAAGGGATGGGTTTGTAGCTACAGGGTGGAGACTTACTGCATGCTCAATTCTGCAACTCACTTTCTATGATTTGGGGTTTAAACTAATAACCTTTATTTAAATTATATTAAAGGACTATAATTATGTGATTTACTGTATAAAATATTTTTATTATAAAGAAGGATGAATTTAGAGATAACAAATTAAATTGTCCACTTCAAAGGAGTTACATATAAATTTTGTATTTGAAACTAGGTTATAAATACCACCTGATACATCCCACTCCTGCCCCCACCTAATATGTACACTGGGTCTGACAGGTGAGATATCATCATCCACAGCCAATGTTTGTTATACCGTCCCCATATAAAGATAACAGAGTTGTGTTAAACGTGAACTGAAGAGAAAGAATGGGCAGCTAGATGGGCTGTGCTGTTCTTATCTGCCAGACAATTCTATGTTTTTCACATCATGATCTAAACTAAATTCACAATAAAACTAAAATTACAGCTGTTGGAAAAGAGTCTAAGCTGAAAAGATTAGTTTTATGGATGCTTATATCATTATAGATCATGGCGGAAGACCCTACTCACTGGGTCTGGGTGAGGACTCAGGCAGAACATCACAGCTGGGCAATACATTAGTATCGTAGGAGCCAGGAAGAGTACAAAGTGCGAGGCCCAGGGAGCAGCCCTCTATCTTGCTTCCTATGCAATTCCACTATGAGCCGTCTAAGCCAGTGGGAAGTGATCAGGATCAACATCCACCAAGGACAGTCGGATGGTGAGCCCGATACGGTTCTTATTGTCATTGTACCTTAAACATCTCTGGTGAGTAGAGGGTGAATCAGTAGCGCACGCAGGGGGGCTTTCTGAGTACCCAGAAACCCCCCCTGACAGATTAGAGAGCAGGCATCATGCGCTTAAGCTCCGCCCCCTCACGGCAAAATGCCATGATTCGCGGGTCAATCGGGAGGAGGCGGAGCCAATATGACGCACTTCCATTAGAATCTCGTAATTTGGCTCCATCCCCTCCCGATTGACCCGCGAATCGCAGCAGTTTCACGCTAGTGGGAGGGGCCTAATGACATGATGGTGCCAGCCTGTCAGGTCTGCAAGGTTGTAGCGAGACCCGGAGCGACGGCTTGCCCGTCGCTATCCGGGTCTCGCGCATGCGCACGACGGAGCCGCCTCCGTCATGCGCACTGGGCCAACATCGACCCGCTTGCGAGCGCTCAGCGCTCACGAGCGGGTCTGAATCAGGCCCTGAGTCCGTAAAGTACACAAGTACCTTATTTCTGAATGTGTTTGGTTCTATAATGTGGAAACACATATGGCCACAGGGAGTACTTTAGATCTATAAAAAGCTTCTCCCCTTCATAGCTCAGGTATAACTATACAAATGTCATTCTGTAAAGATAAGCACAGAGATATTAATAGAATCATTCACTGATTATAAAATAAGCTAATTTTTTTAACTTTTTATTATTATAAAAATTATTTGGAAGATAGACCGTGTTTAGTAAATTTCATGAGCCCATCACTCATATAATCAGACTGTTAATCTCCTCTGTTAATGTAAGGGGAACAAAACACTGTGCACACTCTCCAAAACTAGGGGATGCCCCTATATTTATTTATATAATCCCATTCCAAAGCATGGAATCTCCTTCCTGCACTTAAATGCACAATTATTTGTACTCATACATCTAATCCACCCTTAGAAGGAACATCCAACTCCTCCCATGGCAAATCTATGAATCTTTGAACATGCGGTCATCTTGTCCTGCAACTTCATTCCCCAAAAAGCTAAGCACACTTGCACAAGTAGGTGAGTAATATGACACAAGAGAATTTGCACTGCAATATTAAACATTTGCCGTTTGGTAATTACCCTTTCCATGTGTACGTTAAGAATGATCGATCTAACACCTTTACATATACATAAAAGTGACAAGCTAACCACTTGTATGTGTTTTTATAGCAACAAAGATCAAGAGCTAAGAGTTTTCCACCCCAGAAGACCAACTGACCAGAGTGGAGCCTCTGACCCTGGAACGCCCAATGAAGAAAGAAGACCAGATGACTTAAGAATAAACATTTTACACCATATACAAGATAATAACACTCAATAGAAACAGCATCAAATATATCTATTACTCCCTTTAGTATGCCCAGAGGAAGGGCAGTACAGCAGCCATGGTTTCCTCCACAAGGGTTTTTTTCCTGTCCTGCGTGCTGCTGTACACTCTCCGTGATTGAGAGGGAGTAACTGCTTATATATTATAATATAGTCAGTATTTTTGTATATTTTATTATTTAGCATCATTTAATTAGAACCTAGTGTTTATAACATTTTAAATTATTAATTGAAAAATATAAATAAAATAAAAAAATTAGTTAAAAAATCACATATAAGTAGTTTATACTAGATCTAACATACAACGTTTTACTTTGTTATATATTTTATTATTTAGCATAATTTTATTAGAACCTAGTTTTTATAATATTTTAAATTAAAAATTATAAATAATAAAAACTAAAAATTAACATAAGTAGTTTATAATAAATTTAATATATAAAGTTCATCTATCACTATGTTGAAGTCATTTATTTGTGTATTTCTGAGTTTATAGTTTGTTATATTAATTGAGATAAAAAACAATAAGATGAGTGATTTTGTGATGTTACTGGTTATGAAATCTAGCAATGACAGCAGTGTGATTCCTATAGGGTGTACAGCTTGATATGACATGTGTTGCTGCAGAGCACAATCCTTATGGTTACCGCTGTCTGCCAAGCCTGTAAAGGTGGTCACACGTGCCAATTCTGCTGCTCAGTGCGTATGCCATGCAATAGGAATAATGCCCAACTTGGGCATACATGATTGTAAGAACATATGCAGCCTCATTGGTGTCTGTTAATTCCAGAGGAATATGACCAGTAGGAGACATCTGCAGTCAGCTTCCGCTTGCAGTAACAAACATACCAAATACTGAGTCTATTGATTATGTTAGGATCATTAATGAGCCATCACTTTCATCTTTAGACATGTTCATGCCCATTGCAGATAACTGTGTTAGTGCAGCGTGTATGGCCAGTTTAATAGAAAGGTTGTAGAGTGTCATCTTGCTTGGTGTGTTTCACAAGAGCACTCCTATTGTGTGATATTCACAACAATAGGTGATATGAAGTATATAAGGGCCCTAGACAGGGGTGCAGCTAGGTAGGGGGTCAGAATGAGTATGTGCCCCAGGTGACTGAGAAAGGGGGCACCAGCGGGGGAGCCATGATCTCAGGTGGGATAAGGGATCTAGAATTGTATTTTTATGTAAATCTTGGAGCAGGGAGGGAGAGTAATCGGCAGTGTATCCTTATCCCCTTACACTGCAGCAATAGGCTGCACAACCCCTGTATTCCTTCTAATGGCCCCTCCTCATTCTTATACACAGCATCAGCAGCACCTGTCTTGTTGCTTCCTGAATGCTGCTGTGGCTGCAAGAAGAGACACAAATGAGATCACCAACATAAGTTAGGTTATAGGCAGGTAGTATTAAGAATGATAAGAATAAGGGGTTAATAATTTAGTGGGGTATTTTAAAATTGTTTTTTTTATATGACTTAGGAAGGTAATTAGGGGGTTCATGTAAATAAATGTAATGATTTGACATTGTTGGGGCCAATTATGGGAAATATGATGGTAAAGAATGTGAGAGGATCAAAAATACTCCCTTTATTATACAGTAGTTACAAGTATAGTATGGCAGTCACTGCGATGCCCTATAGTGGGTGAGTTAGTGTACTACAGGCAGCAATACTTCCCTTTGAGTCTTGAGACAATGGAGCCTGCATGCGCCAGCTAAAAATAAGATTCCCGAGAACCACAGAATAAATGCAGCAGGTGCTGGCACCTTAAGGTCACAGGACGAACAATGTCTTTGCCATCACCTTACAAACATGTAAGTCTTTACAATGCTGACATCTGTATTCAAGCAAGACTACTATATATAGGGGGAGTGCGCCAAGTATTTGCCCAGGGTGACAGGACATCGTATCTTCACTCTTGGCCTTTGGATAAGCATTTTGTGTGGATTAAAGGATGAAGATTATGTAGATATGGGTCATTCTGCATCAAATCTACACAATTTCCGAAAAAATTCTACCTTTACATTCTCTAATTTCAATAAAATTTGGTATAATAAATCCTGTATATGGAAAAGATTTCTGGACTGCACAACCTGACTATATATATATATATATATATATATATATATATATATATATATATATATATATATATTTATATATATATAATGGGAGGTGCTACCTGATGAGACTAATTGCAGGCACAGAAACAGACAAATCTCAGGTGCACAACTCCAAATTATTAATAATATATATAAATGCAATAAAATTTTGCAATCAATAGAGGTTTTTAGCATAATCATGGCCAAGGTTATGGGCCTACCCACCATATCCAGGTAACCTCTTTCGGGTAGGTCCCTAACATACTAAGGTTCTTCAAATCCAGAGCGCAGGACCCCCCAAAACTGGCCCAGCTAAGCCGCCCCAGGGCACCACCATAGTAAGAAAAGTGCAGTGTAAAGAGATAGCTAGGAGCAGCTGCATATAAAGAATGAAAATAAAAAAGTGAAGTACATATATATTAGACACACAGTGAAGGGTTAAAATGTGTTATAAAAGGAAAATATGTTATAATGCAGTGCCCTGAGACAAACCAACCAACGCAATCCAGGGGGACCATCGCCCCAAAAATGAACCAAAATTGCATTACAGTATATTACTTGTAGGACTTACCTAGAATTGTGCCTAATACAGTGGTGCCCTGGGGCGGCTTAGCTGGGCCAGTTTTGGGGGGTCCTGCACTCTGGATTTGAACCTTAGTATGTTAGGGACCTACCCGAAAGAGATTACCTGCATATGGTGGGTAGGCCCATAACCTTGGCCATGATTATGCTAAAAACCTCTATTGATTGCAAAATTTTATTGCATTTATATATATTATTAATAATTTGGAGTTGTGCACCTGAGATTTGTCTGTTTCTGTGCCTATAATAAATCCTGCCATGGGTGTAAAGAAAACCCCCAAATCTTAGGCTGATAAGTACACTGGTTTTGAAGTTATATGCCTTTAAAATGGCAATTTTTTTTAACAAAAAAATTGCTTTGCAGCTCGCCTAATTGAGCTAGAGAGTTGGGCAAGGTTTAATTTTAATCATTTTTTTTCTTTTTTTTAAAAACTCTCATGCCTTGTATATTATGTTCAATGGCACAGTATTTACCTTCACACCCAAGGAATCAATTAGTATTCCAAATTGCATTACAATCTGAAGCGGTCAGTTTAAACCCTGTGTTGATTTGGTGTGGAATGAACCATATATATACCTTACCTGTGAATAACAAATGGCTGGGGCATTTTATGAAGTACCACTTGTCCAAATATCGCTTCATTACCAGCCTCAGACTGCTCTAAGTAGAGATACTTTCATTTTAACAGCCCTGTTTATAGGGAAGCGTAGTGCAGATGTACTGGATGCAGGGGAGTGTCCTGTGTTCCGTGATGTGTGGTGGTAATAGGGAGCAAGTGGAAATGTAGCCTGAGCTTATAGACACACCTGGGTGCATACACATCTGCTACTTTATGGGTGAGGATGTTCCATGCATCCAGGTGTGACATAACTGGTTGCAGCCTTCTGTTAAATAGGGGCTTCTGACTACAGTCACGTATATTTGTCCTTTCTCTTTACACATGTACCACTGCTTACTATACCCAAATTGTAAGGAAAGGTATTGGACAGGTTACGTAGAGATAAAACTACTGTAAAAATGTGCAACACTCTTTGTCTACTGATTCACAGAAATGCCATAAGAAAAGTCCATCTATTTTATTATCAAAAGCATTATATCTGCCATTGGGATCCTTCCAATGTAAGGACATATATCTATTCGAGTATTCCTCATTGGGTGCCATCTATCAGTCACTGGGGTCTGGTATATCATTATATACAGCAAGGGTAGGCTACCTGTGGTACTCCAGCTGCTGTGGAACTACACATCTCAGCATGCCCTACCACAATTTTAGCATGCCCCAACTGCAAACCAGTGGTAGGACATGCTGGGAAGTGTAGTTCTACAGCAGCTGGAGTGTCACAGGTATTATCCAGCCTACATGGGTAACCTCTGCTACACACCTATTATATAATTTATAATGTAAAAGATTGTGTGGAGGGTCCTTTATTTACCTCTGAATATTTCTAACTTTGGGCATTTGTTCTGTCTTAGAAAATGGCTGCTTTGTATAAATCCTCCATATCTACTGACCTATCATTATCATTTCCCATGGCGTGGCCTGTGTTCTAACTACCCAGGCTTGATGGAGGCATGGCCACAAAGTACTGACAGTTTGCTACGCCCCACAAAATTACCAGGGCCCAGCAAGGGTCACTGCGGCCCTGCATGTGTTGTACTGTTCTCTTTCAACAACCTGGTTACCAAACTAGCTGTGGGATTATTTCTAAATAATCTGTGGGAATGTGACTTTGCATATATTTGGATTTCCTTTTAATTATCAGTGTTTAATCGCTTACCATACAATACGCAGCAGTGGTCATTGTGCCTATAATTGGTATGGGACTATTAAAATATGTTCCAACATGCAGATTATACTGAGCAAATGATCCTATAAAGGTGTTTTATAATTATTCATATTGTCCAGGGACGGACTGGGGCTGCTAAACAGCCCTCGCAGTCCCCCTGTGTGCAAAAGGGGTGTGGCCTCGCATCAAAAGGGATGTGGCCTCACAACATGGGGCATACTGTAAGCCACGGGGGTGTGGCCTTGCAGCACGACCTTGTCTTTCTATTTCCCCGGCCAAACAGAGCACCGGGAGGCAAAGCTGTTCGGCCGGGGTTTGACTCCGGACCGGCTCATCTGGCCATCACCTCTTCTGGCATATGCCAGAAGTGCCAGATGGGCAGTCCGGCCCTAATATTGTCCATACTCTCCCCCGATAGTATATTCTGGGTTACGGACTCCTACTCTTGTACACATGTCCTCTGTTACACTGCCAGTTGTTTTCTTACAGGGGTAAAAAGGGGGCTTCTTTGATACCCATCTCATGGAAATAGTTGGTACTAAATCCATAACATATCATCTCTGAAGTGGATAACAGTATTTTTAAGGGGTGAGAATGTGACCCTTAACCTGGATTACCCCTTCATTAATACAATGCTTTCAATCAACATAACAAACAAATCAGTATACAGTATCACAAATACTATAACATAAAAGATAAATTACATTCCTTAGTTTAGAAGGTGGTTGGTCAGTCCTAGCTCACCAGATGGTAGTTCTGGTTACGAGATCTGTAGAGCATAGAAGGATAAAAAGAGACTACTACTACTACTACTAATATTTCACTACTACTACGGTACTAAAATAAAATAATTAGTGAAATAATGCTATAAAAATGTGTTTGCCAAATGGTGAAAATAAACCTGTTTATCTGATTAACAAAAACTAGAAACTGGGGTGCAAGACAAAATGTGACCACACCTCATGCACCCTATTTTCTAGTATTTACTACCCCCAAATGCATACTTCCTGTCACTCACTTTGCGAATGGATCCTCTGTGCGAACGTAATCGCATAGCATATGCATTGCGACTTATACGCATGCGCACTGTGTAAATATCGCCATTGCGAATCAGGCCCTACGTACAGCAATGTCAGTCAATCAAAGGAGTAATGGTCTAGGTATAGCGCTCGCAAGCGGGTCGATGGTGGCCCAGTGCGCACGCGTGAGCCCCGGAGTGAGCGCAAAAAGCACTCGCTCCGTGGCTCACTACAAAAGGGGTGGCTGTCGATGTTGATCGACAGCTCGCCCCGTTTTGCAGGCGTGGCCAGGGGATGGCTTCACAAACGGAGGCGTTCCCAAGCGAACGCCTGCCGTTTGTGGGCGGCCCCACTGTGATCACCAGGGTCTCGTCGCAAGCCCGATGGTCACGATGGTCTTGACCATCACGACCATCATCCTGGCCGCTCGCAATAGCTGTGGGTGGTCACCCACAGCTATGCGAGCGGCCAGGAGGCCGCAACTAAAAAAACCAGCGCCCGCCCTGATTCAAAACGAGCGCTCGCTTTCTACGGACGCCTCTGAATCAGGCCCTAGGTACAGCAATGTCAGTCAATCCTAGGAGTAATGGTCTAGGTACAGCAATGTCAGTCAATCCTAGGAGTAATGGTCTAGGTACAGCAATATCAGTCAATCCTTGGAGTAATGTTCTAGGTACAGCAATGTCAGTCAATTCTAGGATTAATGGTCTAGGTGTACAGCAATGTCCGTCAATCCAAGGAGTAATGGTCTAGGTTCAGCAATGTCAGTCAATCCTAGGAGTAATGGTCTAGGTACAGCAATGTCAGTCAATTCTAGGAGTAATGGTCTAGGTACAGCTTTGTCAGTCAATCCTAGGAGTAATGGTCTAGGTCAGAGGTTCCCAAACTTTATTGAATCACGGCGCCCAAGAGTAACAGCATTGTTTTCATGGCAGCCCTAAGCCAAACGTTTGTTATTGAGAAATTCAGAAAAAATGTAGTAAAGTAATAAAGTGAAGTAAATTGTGCTTACCTGTCATCCTTAGGTTCAGTTATGTGGTTGTGGACAAGTTTGAGCTTCTGTTTGTGCTCATATTTACATTACACTGACCATAAATAATTTGATTTGGTGCTGAACCACCAACCTGAGTGTCCTGAGGCACCCCAGGCTGCCACGGTGCACAGTTTGGGAACCACTGGTCTAGGTTCAGCAATGTCAGTCAATTCTACCAGTAATGGTCTAGGTCATAGGTTCCCAAACTCAGAATCGGTATTTAATGCTGGCGGCTGAATAGCCGTCGGATCAAATACCGACAGCGGAACCCCGATGGACCTAATTCTCGACTGGGGCTGGTAAGTAACCTAACCCTCCTCTCTCCCCTAACCTCCCTTAGTGGTGCCTAACCCTAACATTCCCCCCTAGTGCCTAACCCTAACCTCCTCCCCGTTAGTGCCTAAACCTAACCCTCCCTGCACCCTAAACCTAACCCTCCCGGGGGGGTGCCTAGCCCTGACTCCCCCTGGTGGTGCCTAACCTTATTCCCCCCTTTCCCTACCCTAACCGTGCCGGGGGGTGCCTAACCCTAAGTCCTCCCCGGGGACCCTAAACCTAACCCCCCCACACGGCTAGACGCTAAGACACCAGGCTTCCCTTCGTTCGGTATGCCGGGTGTCGGTATTTTGAAGTGGGGCTAATGATAGGCATCAGGATTTCGACACCTGTCTTTAGTCCCCTGTTAGGCTGCCAGTGTCGGGATACTGGCGGGCGGGATAGGCTGACTGCATCCCCCCAAACTCTGCCATTACAGTCCAGATTTTTAAGGATATCCATGCTTGAATGGCCTAAGTACAGCAAAGTAAGTCAATCCTTGGAGTAATGGTCTAGGTACAGCAATGTCACTCAACCAAAAGAAAATGATACCAGTTACAGGCAGTGCTTTCTTCTGATGATACTCCTTTTACATTGTTTTCATGGTATAATTTTTAATTCTTAGAACTAGTTCTGTAAACAGGAAGAAATCAGTTAAATAATGTCAGAAATAAAAAAGACTTGTCCAGGGTATGGAAACTACTATAAATCTCTTACCATCTTTATGTACCAGTAATTTTATTTTTTGCATAGAAAAAAAAGCAGTGGTTATAATGTAAATGTTGTACCAGGTAGAATGTGACAAGAAATTGATGGCACTCACAAAAGTGTACAACCAAGTCAGGATGAAAAGTAGTTTGTCCTTGCCTTTGTACATTAAGGTACCATCTCTAATATATTGTGTAGTGATCACACTGATGCCAGATAGAATCTTTATTGCTTTGTCAGGATAGTAAAAAATCTTGCATAAACTAGACAGTGCTTCATTTCTTTGTACATTCTGAGGATTACTTTTGAGCTCTTTGGGAGAATTTGCTCATGGCACGATCCACGCGGGCCCCCTCTTTGTCTGTTACTGTTTTGTTTCCAGTTGTAAGGCGCAGCAGAATATACTGGCACTATGTGAGTAAATGTTAATAACAATAATAATAATAATGTGATATGGGCAATATGCTCCGAGCATATTGCCTGCTATAAGACCTGTACACATCTGCTATCATATCGGTGGTGTTGTAAATGGGATTTGGTATGTGATGAGAAAGACCTCTCTCATAGTGCTCTTGTAAATGAGCCTAAATGTTCAGGAGCTTCTCTATGCAAAGAGGATGGAAATAAACCTTAGTGATATTAGATACGGCTGCTGTCAGAGAAAAAGAAAAAAACATATAAACCACAATTTAACAAATGTACTAATAAAAAAATAATAATGATATACTCGTATGTACAGATGTGTCCTTATACGCCTAGCCTCAATACGCCATGCAGCACGAGACACTTGGCAGCAGCGTCATACGCCATGCAGCGCCGTGCCGAGTGGTGTAGCGTAGCAACTTTTTCTTTAAATTTGCATCTCATTTGCGCCACAGATGCGGTAAAACACCTCTCACTCTGTACCAGAGACTTGGTTTAACCGCAGGATTTCGTTTTAAATAGGTATAAAGTCGCAGAAGCACAGCGGAACTTTGTGGTGGAAAAAACTCGCAGCCGCTGCATCGTAGCACTTTGCATACAGATTCAGGCTCATTCACACACAGATCTCGCATATCAAATTAATCAGTGCAGTCTCGCCAAGTGGTTTTGTCGCATCCAATTGTTTAGTTTGTGCCACTAAGACGCACATTTGTGTAAAAAAAAGACACTCAACGTAAGCCGAGACGCACGGACCTGGTGCGCCGAGAGTCTTTTGATTGACATGATACATTCTGTTTTAGTGAAAAATGGTGGTAAAAGTTGATTAACAGTAAAGAAAAACAAAAGTGACAAAAAACACTCCCTCATTCCTAGTTCCTACAACTGTCCCTGACTAGAGAAATATAAATATATTGGAGATCATATTTTAAGCACTAATTGCCTAAATATAATAGTATATTTCTTGCTGTGAACTGTAAGCAGTAATTGCATGAAATGTAGCATTTAAGACCCTAGAAGATTTATTAAAAATGCAGCCACAATATATAAACCTTATCTGCCAAAATTCTCTTGGATACCTAAATATTAAGAAAAATAAAATAAAAATTCAAACTTGAATATGGTAAAAATGGGCCTGGTCATGAAGCTAGCAAGCAATCCTGTCACAAAGTGATTACATTATCAGTAATTGATTTGATATTGCTAGACATTATATTATTATGTTTATAGTTTGTGTGTAATTTTTTTAATCCACTAGGTGGCAGCAATTTGATGCTGTAAATATAAATGACTTTTAATAGCAAATTGGCTATTGTAATATACAAAGCAATGTAATTGAACTATAAAAATATGTTAAGCATAAGTAATTTAAACGTTTATTCATGAATGATCTTTAATGTGTCAGTGTGATAGGATGCTTTGTAAGAGGCTGTGTGAATTAGGACAAATACTATGGGCCAAATGTAATAGGGTGAGAGTTTAGAAAAGTGAGAGTTTCTGACACTTTTTAAACTTTACCAATGTAATAAAGTCCAAAAACAAAGTAACAGAGAGAACTTGCATGTTTTTTTAGACTTAAAAAACTCTCACGATTTAAAATCTCATTCAGATGTTTTCCCATTTGAAGATAAAACTCAACCAATGTGAGAGTTTACTGCTAAACTCTCACATTTTCTAAACTCTCACCCTATTACATTTGGCCCCATATATCTTTTAAAAAGATGATGGACGAACAGCACTAGAAATCTACCAAATCCACTGTGACTAGAGAATTTTCTAAGCTGCTGGGATTCGGTTGCCATATTGTAGATGTTCTGCCATCAGAAACTTTCCAGGCACCAGGAATCTGTTTTATCAATAATTGCGGAAGGACTTAGGTTAGTAAAGATCTTGGTATAACTGTAGGTAGGACCTTCTCTGCCCTATCAGTGTAACCATCTAGAAAGGAAGAGGCCTTGCAGATTGTTCATTTTTTTATTGGGTAGGAAATGTCATTTTTTGTTAAGATTTCATTAAAGAAATTTCATACAAGCAAATAAAATAATGGCGTTTCCACATTAGCAGAGATCTAACAAATAGCTGAGAAATCATGCATTATTTTTGAAAGTTATATGAAAATCTTCAGCCATATTAAAATTAATATATCCATTTGTGGTTTAAATGATCTTTCCAGTCAGTGGAACTGGGGAATGGGTGCACATTTTGGATATTGCTTCGTATGAATCTGAAAAGATATAGCACCTGTGCAGAGAACTCTTCACCATAAGTGACCATCCGTAGGCGTCCAGTCTCACAATGTCAATTCAGTACCCTTTATATTATGGCATAGTACTGCCCTTATGAAGCAAGAGTAGGACCTGCCGACTGCAGGTATGGACTAAAATAACCAAAATGGACCTATGAACTGTGCCCTGTGTGAAGTAGATCAGACAGCAGAAAATCCAGGCCATACTTGTGTACTCTGCTGGAACAACTATGAGAGTAGGTAACATTTCAGGGAGTAGGCCATAAATCGGCATCTCACTTCCACTGAGGAGGCAGGGTCTTAATGGTGCAAATTGCATGTTTTAAAGCTGCCAACTTCTGCATAATGCGAAATGCGTCATTGTGCAGCCTTAGTTCTATAGAGCTCCTATCAGGGCTCAGCAGGACCCATATTGTGATTATGACTGATGTGAGCCTCTCTGGCCTTTTACCACATTACCTGAATGACGTCACTGGGCTTCAGCCAATTTACGGAAACCCGCCCAAAAAGTCCTGTAACCAAGAATGGGAGCAGGTAATGAGTGCGGATGAGAGACGCATATTGTGTTAGCAGAAAGGTGTATACAGTATATTCTGGATGAGTGATAAATAAGCTGCATCAACAGGGGTCATTGGTAGCTGTAGACCTATGCAAAATGTGAAAACAAGCCTATTTTCTCCAATAAAAGTGCTTACAGGGGAAAAACAGAAAGACAATACATGATAACACAATACAAGACAGTAAACAGTACAATACTTAATAGCACTACGATTCTCAGTACAGCTACAGAAGAAAGGAGCACGAGGGGGTGTCTTCAGCATAAACTAAAACCTGTACTTATAAGCTTAGGTACATCTACCAGGTTTTAGAACCACTGAAAAAGGTGCGAAAAAAGGACAAAGAAGGAAAAGGGGGGGGGGGGATTCTGGGGCAGGGAGCCCATGGAGGAGGTGAAGATTGTAGATGTTAAGTCGTAGGTGATGAGACAGGAGTGAGAAGAGCCCTGCTCATAGGTGCTTATATGCTAAAATTAAGGGGGGACACAAACAAATGACAGAGGGAGAGAGCTAGTGTATTAAAGCTGAAGGTGGGAAGCAAGAGAGGGAGAGGACGACAGAGGATGGGGTAAACTATGTGATGAAGATTAAGTGGTGGCCTTGTATACTTTCATGAATAGGTGGGTTTTCAGCACACGTTTGAAACAGTGCAGGCTATAGGAAAGTCTGATAGAATGAGGGAGATCATTCCAGTGGAGGGAGGCAGCGAAAGGGAGAATGTATGGAGGTCAGGTAGGAGATGTAGGGGTCTATTTACTAAGCTTTTTTAGGAGATAAAGTGAACGGTGATAAGGTACCAGCCAATCAGCTCCTAACTGTCATTTTTCAAACACAGCCTGTGACATGGCAGTTATGAGCTGATTGGCTGGTACCTTATCACCGTTCACTTTATCTCCATCCAAGGCTTAGTAAATAGACCCCATAGGGAGCAGTGAAGATATGCGTTACAAAGCATTACTTCCTGTCATTTTCAATAAAAATCTCATTGTTTTTAATAGCTACATGGGTTAGCTTCCTGAGGATCACTCATCATCGCTCTGGTGCTGCCTGGGAGAAAGGAGTGACTGGGGGAGGCGCAGCTGTGGGTGATCCTGTTAAGATCGGAGATCGCTGTCTGAGTGGACATGGATGGCTGTGGCTCCCCTGAGCTCCCTAAGGTCTGGCTGCAGGAAGATTGTCCTACTGCAGCCTCGGGTGGATCGCACTTCACTGTGGCTGGGGCAGGAGGAGGGGACAGGACGTTGCCAAGACAACAGAAGGGCCAGCAGTGAGGGTGATCTGACACAGTCTCATCAGATGCGACCGAGTCAGGGAAAGTCCAGCTAGGCATAGTCGCATCTGATGTGACCACGTCAGGCAAGTGGCTAATACAGTCTAGATAAGTCGGAATTTCACTTAAATGGGCTGATTCAATTAAGGTGCGACTATATGCTGCACTTATGGTTTTTGTTCGTAGCCCCATAGGGCTGTTAAAAATTCTGAATATTTGTTAAAAAAAATTATAGTGAATCAGCTTTAAATAACTATTATTTAGCCCTCGCTGCTGCCCGCAACTGTGTACAGCGTCGGACGCAGATCCCTAAAACATAGACTCCTCCAGTGAGACTATGGTAACTCAGAATGGCCGCAGTACCTGAGACGCAGGAGCTTTGTTCTATGCGTGCGCGATCGCAGACTGGCTAGTGCACAATGCGGCTGTGATGCATTCGTGAACATTGGAATAGCGTTCAGCCCTGAATCAGGCCCATTGTGCCAGTCCTGCACTCCATTGAATATGTCTGTTTCATACTTTGCTTATATATACAGTATAATATAATATTAAATAATATGTAATTAAATATTATTATAATAATATATATATTATTTATTAGTAGTATATTGTTTGCCTAAATAAAATGTACATCTTATAAAACATTGGTCAGTATGCACTGGGAATATGTGAGTTGTTCCCATGTTATCTCTTCCTCAGATAACCATAGGAAGCCTAGTTGTTGTGTTCTGATTAGTATTTAGCAAGGTTAGTGGAGGCTGCTGCAAATGCTCAGTGCCAAGGGATAATCTGTATGATTACCTGGCGTAAAGGGCACATTGAATTGCTTGAAAGATGTTATCTCTGGAGATGTGGTTACTTATACTTCTGATCATGGTGTTTTCTCTGCAGAGGCTTCCTGAGCTCAGAGTTGAAGGTAACAGCCAAATAAAGATTTTTTTTTATTTTGGTAAATACTACATTGACCACCACTGGGTTACGGTACAACAATCTACTGACTGTGTAAAGGAGTGGTGTCATCAACGTCTGATTTTCAAATATGTTAGAAACCGGGAACAAAAATAGACCTTAATTTCAGAATATATGAACTTTATTACAAAAACTTTATATAAAAGAAGGAGCCGACTCTAGCTAGATCATATAAAGAGCTATTAATAATACAGCCATTATTACATGTATTGATCTGGCAATACCATTCTTTTACTGAATTATTTGTTATGCCCATTTTTTACTACTAATTGTTTTATATGATAGTATCATATAATGTCTAACACACTATTTAAATGCACAATTAATAACTTTGGTTAACCCTGTTTCGTTTGCATCAAAATATGTATGGATTATAAGGATCGGTATGAATGACCGCCGGACCTATGCCCAGCGGTTCAAATCCCGACACCAGAAGACCGGCAGGACTGAAAAACCTGATTGGTAAGTATAGTAACTACACCTAACCCTATCCCCCCCCCCCCTAACCCTCCCTTAGGGGTGCCTAACCCTAACCTCTCTCCCTAGTGCCTAACCCTAATCCCCACTGTAAGTGCCTAAACCTAACCCCCCCTTCCCCGCAGCCTAAACCTAACCCTCCTGGGGGGGGTGCCTAACCCTAACATCTCCCCCTGGGGTGCCTAACCCTAACCCCCCTTTCCCTAGCCTAACCCTCCCGGGGGGTGCCTAACCCTAAGTACCCCCGGGTGCCCTGAAACCTAAAACTCCCCCCCCTGCCGTGGATGTCTGCGCTCGGCGCCCAGCTTTCCTTTGTTCGGTATGCCGGGCATCGGTAATTCGATGCCTGTCATCATTAGTCCCCTATCGGGATTAGACAGTCAGGAAGTCGGCTTCCTGACTGCGTCCCGGATTATATGCTAAATTATATATTTTGGGAGTAAATAATGGACATTTATAGAAGTGTGCTCTGCAATTATTTTCTGCTATATCAATCCCTTGAATTGTCATTTATAAGTGCAGATCCCCTCTGTGTTTTTTCTTTTTTTTATAATATGCTATGCAAACATAAAGGGTTGTTATTGGACAAACCCTCATCTTAACTAGTCCAACCTCCATAGAAAATTCATATGATCCCACCAGTATTACAGTTCATGAAAGTCTGTCCTTGGCCTAGGAACACTTTCAAAACGTATAGGTATTGGGTAACAGAAAAGAGAAAGGTAAGCGCCATTTCTAAGTCACTGATACACCAACATTGAGTTACTGATAAAGTGGCAAACAAGACCTTCAACTGAATACCTAATGACAATACAATAAGGTGGACATCCAATTTAAATAAAATTAAAATATGCATATCAGTTAGTTAGGATTCATTATTTCCTCCACTTTTAATGAGGCTACAAATGTCACTGTCGAATTGCTGTCTATCTAAAGAAGTGGTGGGAAACAAGCAACGAGTGGCCCAGCAACACTTTGCCTGTGACCCCCAGTTCTGTCCTCTGATCTGACTTATTATCTGTATTCTTATGAAGCAAAGAATTTGACTGAGTGGTGGCAGCCATCTTCTGCATCACGTGACCATCTCTGAGCACTGCAAGGTAGTGATTGAGCACATCCAATCGGAGGAGGAGTAGAGAGTGCAATGAGTTATGCAACATGTGTTCTTCCTCCTTCCTATATGGGCTGCAGGCTCCAGGATAAAGGCGTGTGCAGTGCTTAAAGTGGTCCTAGAAAAGTGTGGGAACTCACCCTCCTCCTAAAAAAATGAAAAATGTACGCCGTAGGTGCGCAGCAAAAAAGGGGTGTGGCTCTCAAAATAAATGGGCGTGTCATAAAATAAATGGGCGTGGTCACACAATTGTATTCCCAATTCAAATTGCACCACTCAGTAGCACAATCTTGATTCACCCGATTCACATTACAACACATAGTAGTGTCCCTTATTCATGTATGACACACAGCAGTGCCCTTTTTACACCATGCCCACATTTGCCCTTTTTACACCATGCCCTTATACACAATGCCCCCAGTAGTAGTGCCCTTTATACAGTGCACACAGCAGTAGTGCCCCTTATGCAAATTCAATGCCCCCAGTAGTGGTACCCATTATGCAGTGCCCACAGTAGTGGTGCCCCTCATACAGTGCCCCCAGTAGTGGTAGTGCCCCTTTTGCAGTGGTCCCAGTAGTGGTAGTGCCCTTTATGCAATGCCCATAGTGATAGTGCCCCTTATTCAGTGCCCGCAAGAGTAGTGCCCCTTATGCAGTGCCCTCAGTAGTGGTGCTCCTTATGTAGTAACCCTTATTCAGTACCTCCAGTAGTGGTGCCCTTTATGCAGAGCCCACAGTAGTGGTAGTGCCCCTTGTTTAGTGTCCCCAAGAGTGGTGCCCCTTATGCAGTGCCCCCAGGAGTGGTGCCCCTTGTAGTAATGCCCCCATAGTAATGCCCCCAGTTGTAGTGCCCCCTGTAATTGTGCCCCCAGAGTAATGCCCCCAGTAGTTGTGGCCCCTAAGTAATGCCTCCTGTAGTTGTGCCCCCAGTAGTAGTGCCCCCTAAGTAATGCACTCTATAGTAGTGCCCCCTGAATAATGCCCCCTGTAGTAGTGCCCCCTGAATAATGCACCCTGTAGTTGTTCCCCTTGGGAAAAGCCCTCTGTAGTTGTACCCCTGAGTAATGCTCCCCAGCCCCGTATTGTGAAGCCGATACAAAAAAAATAAATCCTAATACATACCTTAAGTCCCGCTCCCGCGTCCACTGCCGTCGCCTAGTCCGCTGGGCTGCTCCTCTGAACTATGGGAGAGACGTCATGATGTCTCTCCCATAGTGCACTGCACTAAGCGGAAGCCGGAGCTCATGAGTGAGCTCCAGCCTCTGGCTGCTGCTGGCACTGCGGGGAGGGAGCCGGGTGCCCGATGGTAACAAAATCTCAGCGGGCGCCCGGTAAATGCAGCCTCCCTGCGGCGCCGGGGTTAGGTGGGTCGGAGGAGGCGGAACTGATTCTGTCTCCAAAAATAAGTGACGGAACGCAGTTCCGCCCCATTCTTGCCCACTTTAACCCATGGGCGTGTATAGTAAAAATTACTAGATTAGGTAGTGAATGAGGGCATGTGGAGTAGTTTGAGTGGCATTTGGGAAGGTCTGGGTCATATACGGTGATAGCAAGAGGTGGTCTAAGTGCTTTTGGGGACATTTTGTGGCAAGTGGGAGTTCCAACTGGCATGTGACGGGATTTTGGGTAAGTTATGTAGGAATACAGAGGAAGATGAAGCCGTGTAGGAGTGGGGAATCCACTTACCGTAGACTGTAGGGTTGGGCAGGGGGGCTGCAGCACACTGGTCCCATTGGGCATCAATATGTCCCTACCATCTGGCAGGGGCGTATTAAGTGTTGATTTTGCAGCCACAGGACTATGGAGGGGTTAGTGTTGGTGTTGCAGAGCATATGTGCAGTGTGTGCGGTAGGGGCCCCACTGGACCCAGGGATCTTCTGCTGCACACACCCTGCACACATATAGTTACATCACTGTATGTACAGCGCTTCACTTTTTCCACATTTTGTTATGTTACAGCCTTATTCCAAAATGGAATAAATTAATTTTTGTCCTCAAAATTCTACACACAATACCCCATAATGACGAGTAAAAAATGTTTTCGAGATTTTTGCAAATTTAATTAAGAAAAAAACAACTAAGAAATCACATGTACATAAGTATTCACAGCCGTTGCTCAATACTTTGTTGATGCACCTTTGGCAGCAATTACAGCCTCAAGTCTTTTTGAATATGATGCCACAAGCTTGGCACACCTATCTTTGGGCAGTTTCACCCATTCCTCCTTGCTCCATCAGGTTGGATGGGAAGCATCGGTGCATAGCCATTTTCAGATCTCTCCAGAGATGTTCAATCAGATTCAAGTCTGGGCTCTGGCTGGGCCACTCAAGGACATTCACAGAGTTGTCCTGAAGCCACTCCTTTGATATCTTGGCTGTGTGCTTAGGGTCGTTGTCCTTCTGAAAGATGAACCGTCGCCCCAGTCTGAGGTCAAGAGCGCTGGTTGTCCTTCTGGAAGGTTCTCCTCTCTCCACAGAGGAATGCTGTAGCTCTGACAGAGTGATCATCGGGTTCTTGGTCACCTCCCTGACTAGGGCCCTTCTCCCACGATCGATCAGTTCAGATGGCCAGCCGACTCTAAGGAAGAGTCCTGGTGGTTTCGAACTTCTTGCATTTAAGGATGATGGAGGCCACTGTGCTCATTGGGACCTTCAAAGCAGCAGATATTTTTCTGGACCCTTCCCCAGATTTGTGCCTCGAGACAATCCTGTCTCGGAGGTCTACAGACAATTCCTTGGACTTCATGCTTGGTTTGTGCTCTGACATGCACTGTCAAGTGTGGGACCTTATATAGACAGTTGTATGCCTTTCAAAATCATGTCGATACAACTGAATTTACCATAGGTAGACTCCAATTAAGCTGTAGGAACAGCTCAAGGATGATCAGTGGAAACAGGATGCACCTGAGCTCAATTTTGAGCTTCATGGCTAAGGCTGTGAATACTTATGTACATGTGATTTTTTTTTTTTATTACATTTGCAAAAATCTAAAAAACGTTTTACAGATTGTCATTATGGGGTATTGTGTGTAGAATTTTGAGGACAAAAATGAATTTATTCCATTTTGGAATAAGGCTGTAACATAACAAAATGTGGAAAAAGTGAAGCGCTGTGAATACTTCCCGGATGCACTGTAGGCTATAAAATCCTAACTGTGCAGGTGGGGAGGGGGGTAAGGGGTGGCCTAGGGTGCATTCTACTGTTGTGCGGGCATGTCCCACCATGACATGACCAGTTCCCCATTGTAATGTGGTCATGCCCCTTTTGCTGTCTGTCATGATTCAAACAGCTGCAAAATGTGGACATATATAAGACATAAACTCTCAGTGCTGAATGATTCAAATGCACCATAGCTCTTCAACAGGAGTCTATGAAAGCTGTTTCACAGACCTCTATTGGACAGCATTGCCATCTGCAGGGAAAAACAAACATGGAATTTGAGAATGACAGGGGGTTCTTTGTTTGATATACACAGTGGAGATTAAGGGGCAAATTTAATTAGCACAATTACGGTATGCTCTCTGCTCACATCATATAAACTGCTTACAGAAATTAACCTCTGAGATATATTCTGAGAAGCCGCCGACATTGAATCGGACCTTAAACGTTTACTTTCTTTTTAATATGATCTAGAGGAGGGTAACTTTCTACAGTCCTATACTTCTTTCATTGTTGCAACACCTCTATTTACGCAGAACAATTTTCATGCTACATATTGCCTTATTTTTGCCAAAATATATCCTACATCCCCAGAAAATAAAACTTTAATCCATATTAGATTGTCTACTCATGGTTATACAGTAGCAGATTTTTAATAACCTCCTTTACAAATCCAATAGGAACTTTTCTATGCAGACTCATTAAAAATAATTCACACAATTTTTTTGTATTATTAACATGAATTCATTGTGCCAGTAATTACATACATATGCCACTTTTATCATTTTATTCTCTTAAATCATAGACTCAGAATTTACTTATTTGAGAATTCTTACAACTGAAAATAATATATATATCTATAATTTTTTTTCGATCACAAAATTTTTTTTTTTTGAAAAACAATTTTTATTAGTATTGTAAGAATAAATAAAACAGAAATAAATTATGCACAGGGCATACAAATATAATGCAGTCAATCTCAATTTTGAAAATACAAAACAGAGAGTACAATAAAATATATTCAAAGATTATAAAAAAAACGTAACAAACAGTACAATTTTTTGAAAATATAGATCCAATACCATCTTTTTAAATGTATATATCAACAAAATAAAATAAAATAGAAAGAAAAAGAAGAAGGGGGAAAACAAAATAAGGTTGCTCTTTGATTAATATAATGCAGTACACTCTCACAAGTGCAAAAGAAACAGAACCTGAATATCATAATACTACACACTTATCTATGTAAGATTTCGCATCAATGACCACGAAGTGTTTTCGAATATTTTCATTATATATGTCACATTTTCTGGAGGGAGATAGTCCAAATATAACTCCCATTTCTTATGAAAAGGTGCAATCCCCTTTTCTATAGCAATTAAAGCCCTCCTCTCAAAATATAGGATAGAAAGTAGTTCAGTTCTCACCATAATAATCGATGGTGGATTCGGAGATAACAAGTTTTGAAATATAGCTTTTCTAGCTATTGTAATCAGTAGAGACAGAAAAGGGAAATATTCTTTAGGTAAGGATATCTGGATCCAGGATGTAAAGTCTACTAGCAATAATGGAGCCCAAGAAAAAGGTAAATTAAGTTTAGTCATATCCACAATAAAATTATGAAGCTTACGCCAAAACTTTTTGACCTTAGAGCATTGCCACACATTATGTATAAATGTTGCAGAAGAGGCATGACATTTTGGGCAAATGTCAGAGACGTCATGTGAGATAGAGTGTCTCTGTGCCTGTGATATATAAGCTCTGTTCATAAATTTAAAATGAACCTCTTGTAATTTAGAAGAAACAAGAGAACTCATAATGTGCGGCATTGTGGACAGTATAACATCAGAGGAGTTAATGTCGGGGAAATGCGTCGACCAACCTTTCCATACTCTGGTCCATAAACTAGTAGAAGTAAATAATAAATCATTATATATGAAACATAGTTTGAATTTAATGGATGAACAGAGTGTAAATAGAGCGTGTAGTGTACAATCTGACAAAGGTAAAGATCTGGCACCAGAAGGTAATCTACTAAAAACAAAATGTCTAACTTGTAGATAAAGAAAAAATTGCGAATGTGGAATATTGTATTTTTCTTGAAGCTCTAATAATGAATAAAATCGTCCTCCCGGATCGAATACATCCATAATTTTTGCTATACCCTTCTGTTTCCATGTAGTATAATGGGAGATAGTTAGCGAGGGTGGGAAGACAGGATTGCCCCATATTGTAAGATAGTTATTAAATGTAGGGTCAGATTTCAGTTTCTTATGAATAGCTATCCATGCTTTGTATGTATCTTTAAATAAAAAATGATGCAAAATGCCAGCTGGTATTTTAGAGCGTGGCATATGTAGAGTCGCTACTATAGAGTAAGGATGAAATAAAGCGTTTTCTATTTGTGGGTTTGTAAAATGAGCAAGTCCCAAACACCAATCTGATATATAACGAAACGATGCCGCCTGGCAGAAAGTCTTTATATCTGGCAACCCCAATCCTCCCTTAGCTTTTGGTAAAATTAATCTAGCTCTGGCAATTCTAGGTTTTTTATTTTTCCAAAGAAAAGATTGAAATATGTTTGTACAGATCTTAGTATCAGATGGGAAAAGAAAAATGGGAAGCATTTGGAGTGGGTATGTTAATTTCGGGAAAAGTACGCATTTTATTACCGCTATACGTCCCAAAAGAGACAGAGGTAGTGACATCCATTGTTTAACTAGTCTAGTGATTTTAGCTATCACAGTCGGAAAATTAGCTGAATAAATATTTTTGATAGAAGGTGTAATATATATACCAAGATATTTAATATTATCTTCAGCAATATGAAAGGAAGAGGAGAGTATCGGATGTTGGTGCAGCAGGTCAGAATGTGTGAGAGGCAAAATTTCAGATTTATGAAAATTAATTCTGTATCCGGCAAATGAACTAAAGCGCTGTATCTCCTCTAAGATAACTGGTATTGAAGTAGCAGGTTTTGATATGAATAGAAGCATATCATCCGCAAACAAGGACAGCTTCAACTGTATATCTCCAATATATATACCAGTGTATAAGGAATTGTTACGTAGAGAGATTGCCAACAGCCTTGATGTGTACCCCTTTGAATGGAGATTTGGGAGGATACAAATCTATTCGCAATCACTCTGGAGGATGCAGAAGCATTTAATGCACGAATCAAATTAATAAAAAAGATGATCCCAAACCACCAAATCAAATGCCTTTTCTGCGTCTAAGGATAATAATAGGCTGAGATCATCCTCATGAAAATCATCAATTTGTTGCAATACCTCCAATACCTTTCGGATATTTGAAACAGAACTTCGTCCCTGAATAAACCCTGTTTGATCGTCATGGACCAAAAAAGGAACAACCTGTTTAAATCTATTAGCGATAATTTTGGTGAAAATTTTATAGTCAACGTTTAACAACGATATGGGGCGGTATGAAGCTGGTATAGTAGGATCTTTACCAGGCTTAGGTAGCACTGTGATAAAGGCTTCATTAAAACCCAGTGGAAGAGTACAAGTAGTGAGAATGGAATTAAATAAACTAGTTAAAGGAGTTGAAGGAGCTTATAAAACTCACCAGTAAAGCCGTCCGGCCCTGGCGATTTGCAGTTGGGAAGGTTTTTAATAGTTGCAGCAACTTCTTCCTCGGTAATCAGGTGACATAAGAATGTAGTTTGATCTGTCGAGAGCTGTGGAAGGGTAAGTTTTTGCCAGAATGAATCCTTGGCAGTAGTATCAATTGGGTCTTGGGAATACAAGGCAGAGTAAAAGTCATGGAGTACTTCAATGATATTCTGACCAGTATATTGAGGAGAACCAGCACCATCAGTAAAGGATAAAATAGGAGAAGAGGTACGAGTACCGCGTAGGACATTGGACAGGAGCTTGCCCGATTTATCTCCATGCATATGAAAAGTTGATTTGTTGGTATTAACTTGACGATCTGCAACTTGCTGCACCAAACAATCAAAACCAAGTCTAGCCTCGTCAAATTTAGTTCTGGTAAGGGGTGAGGGAGATTTACTAAAATTTTGGTAAGCTAATGTTAAAGTAGATTGGGCATCTTGCAATTTCTGAGAGTGATGTTTGCGGTGATGTGCAGCGAAGGACATAATTTGCCCTCGAATTACAGCTTTTGCAGCCTGCCAATATAAAAAGGGAGTATCTAAATGTTGGACATTGGAAAACATATGAGTTCCAAGATAATTGTATTGTATCTTTAAATTTATGAGATGAAGTCAAATATGAAGGGAAGCGCCAATTATAAACATTACCAACAGGTATTGAGGGAGAGAATTCTATCCACACTAAAGCATGATCTGTGAGACTAAGAGGTTCTATATAGGAGGCCAAAGCAGCCGTAACCAATGTAGAAGACAGTAATATATAATCAATTCGTGAGTGCATTTTATGTGGTGCTGAGTAAAATGTATATTCTTTATCTATCGGGTGGTGAAACCGCCAAAGATCTGTAAGATGTAATTGTTGTAATAAAAATGACATACTAAATTTACGCTGTCTCCCTGAATAGTGGGATGAGGATTGACGATCCATAAAAAAGGAGGACACCATATTAAAATCGCCACCTAACACCAAATTCGTATCCAGAAATTGATATAATAAATTAATTAGTGACCGAAAAAAGGAACAATCATAAACCGTGGGGGCATATATATTACATAGAGTATAAAGAGTGCTAAAAAGCGTAATTTGGAGGATAATGAAACAACCATTTGGGTCAGAGATCTGCTTTTCTATAGTAAATGGGAGGCTTTTTCGTATCAAGATAGCTACTCCGCGAGACTTAGAGTTATAAGAAGAATATGCTACTATCTGTTGTCGTAACATGGATAATTTGGCATTTTCTAAATCAGTCAAATGTGTCTCCTGAAAAAAGGAGATGTCTACCTTTTTAATATTTAAATAGTAGATAATCTTGCGACGCTTTGCTGGAGAATTAATACCTTGGACATTCCACGAACATAATTTAACAGTGGTCATAGAAAGAATGATATAGAGATATTAATACCAAAATCCCACAGAAAATCTTGCGAATCTATACTGCAAATAGACATAGGAAATATGTTGTAGAGCATAACAACCTTGCATAAAAAATTGGAGAAAAGAGAAAAAAGGGGGGAGATAAAAAATGTTGTAATAAAAAAAAAAGGAATAAGAGAAAGGAAAGAACACTAAAACATGTGAACCACAGCAAGAAAATTCTCATAACGTCACAAGAGAATGGGAGAAAAGGTCATAGGGCTCCCCACTCCGATATATTCCAAAAAGAGAAGAACAAATATAATATATTTAAACATTCAACAAACCCCTGCAATGACAGGAGAATTCACTAGTAAGACCATTCCTAATATCACTGCTAAGTTATACAAAAATCAGATACGCAGCAAAGGAATATAATTACATATCCCGTAAATCACTATTATAATAACCTATCTATAGTATAGAACTTCAGATAATAACATGATATATATAAGGTTTAGAAGAAAAAAAAAATTAAATGTTAATATTTGAGAGAGTAGAAAGATTATACTCAACAAGCAATGGGCAGAGAATGTCAATCAACGGAAGCGTTTCGTTCTGCCTTGGAAAACTCTCAGCTTTGCTGGGTAGAGAAGGGCAAATTTTCTCTTGGCTTGAAAAAGTTTGGAGCAGACGGGTCTCATTTCCTTGCGGGCTTTGGTAACTTCCACCGAATAGTCCTGAAAAATAAGTAGGCGGCGATACATCCACATTAGCCAGTCTAATTTAAGAGCAGCTGACCAAAGAGTCACTTTGTGCGCAAAGTTGAGACATCTGAATATCACAGTGCGTGGGCGGGAAGATCAGTAAAAGGTCCCAGGCGATGAGCCTTTTCAATTGTGAAATCAGGAATAGAATCAGCCACTCCTAAAAGTTGCGGTAGCTCAGATTGAAGAAACGTAAGCAAATCAGGACCTTTCACTGTCTCAGGAAGCCCAACCACACGCAAATTATTCCTGCGTGAGCGGTTCTCTAGGTCATCAACCTTGCTGAGCAGTTGGTAGTTTGATTTTTGTAAGGACGCGACTTGCTGTTTTAAGCTGAAGATATCCTGCTCATGTTCACCGATCTTGTGCTCGTTAGTCACCACCTGAAGGTCTGTAGAATCCAGTTGAGCTTTGACTTCTTTGAGAGCATCCGCAAATTTTGTTGCCTGCATCTGCATGATAGGAACCATGGTGTCTTTTATAGCTCTAACCAAGTCTTCATATATCAGGGGGAACGCTGGTGGTACATCTGTTGGCAACGTGGTGAGAGATGGGGAGTGTGCTCCTGTCGAGGAGTCGTCTGCTGACAAGGTGGACTTTTCGCTCACCTGTGAAGAGTCCGCCATAGTATTAGTATCTGTACGTCTGCCAGTCCTGATGCGCTGATTTTTACCTGGAGTAGAGGCCATTAAAAATTTCTTCATACCCCAGACACACAAATATCAAAGCAATATGGTAGACAGGATCTGAAGCAATTACGGTTATAGAAAAAGAGAAAAAATGTGTAAAGCTCCAAAAATAGTATTCAGGAACGAGAACAGGAGTGTGAGTTCTTTTAAAGTGATTATACAGTGAGCAGGGAGTGTCCCATCCTCTCTTCTCAGATCTTCACATGAGCCATAACTTCAATCCCACTGCGGAAAAGGAGTCCCAATGAAAACATTAAATATTCTTATCAGGATACAGGGGTCTATAAATCAAAGCAGGGGGATGGAGAGAAAAATAAAAGTAAAAAATAGAGAAAACCTGCAAACTAGGAGAGGCAGGTATATGCAGCAGTCATGAGCGCTGGTGATTGCAAAGATGGCCGCCGGCTCTGTCCTGGGGCTTGAGAGAAGCCAGAAGAGCCGTCTGCTACCTGTGGCCTGCTTTACCCATTCATTTATCTGTGCGGCTATTCACCGCAGGCGCGGCAGTACAAAGCGGGCAGCAGGAGGCTTTGGCCCAGCGCAGTCCAGCAGCGCAGCGTCGCGCTCCCGCCTCCTCACTCAGGGAAGCAGACAGGCAGCGTCAGCAGGAGCAGCTGGCAGCGGAGGCCTAATGTCGGGAACCAGCTCCGGAGCGGTAAGTGGTGTACCCAGGGCCACACAGCGTCTTGGGGGAGGTGATAGGTGTAACAATTAGGCAGGTGCAGGGGGAAGGGGTGCGCTACAGATGGAATTATACCCCCAAATGCGGAGCACAAGGAGTGTGCTACCTCTCCCCTCCACGTCCAAGCCACGCCCCCCGATCACAAAATTTTTGTGAAAAAATTACAAGTAGATTTGCAAGAATCTACATAAGTAATATCAATAGCATTGTAGACAATATTAACACTGAAAACTATAAATACAGTAGAAAACTGTCTATAGTAAATATAAACAACATATAAGAGATAATACAAACGACAAGACTACTGGAAGAAAGAGATAGGTGTGGGCTTATGGGGGATGGGGGAGGAAGGAAGAAAAAGAATGAGAAAGATAAGAAAAGAAAAAAAAAGGAGAAAAAGAAAAAAGGAAAGAGGGAGAAGGAAGGCACAAGATCATTTAGTGATAAGGAAGACCGGGTGTAGGGGTTAAGCCGTTATGTCAGACCAGGGAGAAATGCATGAAGGAGGGCATGCCAAGACCTCCAGACCGAGTGGAACTTCTCCATCGTGTTGTCTGTGAGGCTAGTCAAATATTCCATCTTAGACACGTACCATATTCTATTGAGTAGTTCCTGGCAGGATGGTGGAGAGGATTGTTTCCAGGCTCTAGCGATCTGGTATTTAGCCACACAAGAGATATGCATAATCAATTTATTGTTTTGCTTGGGTAACTGGCAGACTGGGGCACATAGGAGGAGTGCAGCTGGAGAGAGAAGGGGGTGGGCAGGCACTACTGAAGTTATAAGTGAACTGACCATAGTCCACCAAGTATGAAAAAAGGTGCCCACTTGACTACACTGACGCCAGCATAATTGTGAGACATTGGGGAAAAGTTGATGCTGATGGTCTGGGCAAGGGCCTTCATTCAGAGGCGGCCGTGCGCTCGATGTTTGTCAAGTGCGCATGCGCACGAGGGAGCCGGCTCCTTCGTGCGCATGCGTGAGACCCGCTACGACCGACAGCGCCGGTCATAGCGGGTCTCTTTCCAAAGGGGGCGAGCTGTCGATGTTGATTGACAGCTCGCCCCGTTTGGAAGGCGGGCCGGGGGGGTGGCAGCCGGGGGGGTTCCCATGGGAACGCCTACCATTTGGGGGAGGCCCCACTGACATCACTAGTGATGTCAGTGGAGAGCTTCCGGCTCTGACAGAGCCAGAAGCTCTCCAGGGCTTACGACAAGTGAGACCCTACCCTAGGGTCTCGTCGTAAGCCCCGATGGTCGCGATGGTCTCTGACCATCGCGACCATCACCCTAGCGGTCGTTAGAGCTGTGGGTGTAAACCCACAGCCTAACGACCAAAACAGAGGCGGACGGTCAGGATGCAAGCGGCCGCCCAGTTTCTGAGCGATCGCTTGCATCCTCCGACCGCCTCTGAATGAGGCCCAAGGTACCAACGTGTGTACACCTTGAATGAGTTCTCTGTAATAGCGACACTAATTGAGCATTTTCCAATATTAGATCGAACCTCCTCCCAGGTGTCCTCGCCCAAAGAGACGCCAAGGTTCACTTCCCAAGATAGTTTGTGGGCTGCCAAGGATGTATGAGCTGGGCTTAAGCTGGAGTGATACAGTTGAGATATAGTGAATACAACAACAAGGTGGAAGAAAGTCTTGGGCGCTTCAAAACTATGCTGCAGCCTTTTCAATAAAGATCTTTCCCCAAAGATCCAAAGAAATATCCGTTATGCAAAATTTATTGAAAAAATTGGCGCTGCTAGTTATAGTGTGTTTAGAACAAATAGAAAAAATACTTATCCGTGTAGATGCTGTAATATACGTCAGTTCTAATATTCTTTCTTTGTCTTTACCTATGGGAATGTTCTTATGTCCACTTCAGGTGTCTGCAATCATCAGAGGCATCACCTGCTGCTTATAAGCCAATTTTTTCAATAAATTTTGCATAACAGTTGAGATATAGTGCCTTTATCCAAAGGGCGATAAATACATAAATGCTCCATTGGGGGTGGCAACACTGGGGGAAGCAGATGATGGGAAGCTTGAATCAACAAAGCTCCATATTTGCAAATATTGAAAGAAACAAGAGCGTGGTATGGAATATCTTTCTTGAAGTTCAGCAAAAGAATGAGGAGCGTACCCACCTGAAATATGCCGAAAATGGGTAACTCCAGCTGAAGTCCAGATTGAGGCCATGTGCGAAGACTGGCCCGGGAGAAATGAGGGGTGATGCCATATAGGTGTTTGGGGGGAGGGATAAGTAAGAAGATTAAACTTTGAAGCCAGAGAATCCCATACAGATAATGTAAGGGCTACCGGGGGGATCGATAATGCTGAAGATGATCTGTGTTTACGGAGAAGCCGTATGATATTGCGTCCACCTTGCTCATCTCACCCTCCAGGTCCACCCAGCGTCTGGTACCCTTGGGGGAGTGCCAAGCCACCAATTGACTAAGTCGAGTGGCCTAGTAGTATTTTGAAATGGATGGTAGGCCCAGGTTACCTTCGGAGGATCGCTGGAAAAGGATTTCCCTACGTAGGCACGGCTTCCGAGAGTTCCAAATAAATTTGCCAAAGGAGGTTTGTAAGATAGCAAGCACACAGGCGGGGACTGCAACCAGAAGGATTTGGAAGAGATTAAGCAATTTAGGGAGAACATTCATCTTGATTGCATTTATACGTCCTATCCAGGATATATAGTATTTGTGCCATTTAGATATATCTTCTGCAATGGCCCTAAAAAGAGGGGGGAAATTGGCATTATATAAACAATCGTAGGACTTGGTGAGGTAGATACCAAGGTATTTCAAGGAATCTTTCCGCCAAGTGAATTGGAAGTTTAATTGTAGAAGAGCTACAGTGTACTTCGGGATATGCATAGGTAGTGCCTCAGATTTTTCGTGGTTGACTTTATGCTCGGAGAAGAGCCCATTGGTAGACAATTCTTGAAAAAGGTTTGGAAGGGAAATTAAGGGGTAGGATAGGGTGAGTAGGACATCAACGGCAAATAGGGAAATTCTGTAATGAGACCCCCCACGTGTAACTCCAGAGATGTCAGGCTTAGTCTGAATCCGACAGGCAAGAGGTTTGATAACCAAGGGAAATATAAGTGGGGAAAGCAGGCACCCCTGTCTGGTCCCATTTGAGATGCTGAAAGAGTCTGATAGGAGTCCCCCTGCTAGAACAGAAGTAGAAGTTGTGGTAAAGGGCCCTTACAGCCTGTAAAAAATTTCTTTCAAAGCCAAAATGCTGAAGTGTGTCGAGCATAAAGGGCCAGGAAACCCTGTCAAAGGCCTTTTCTGCATCTAGGGCTAGGAACAGGGAGGGCAACTTGATGACATTAATGTGGTGGATTAAATCCACAGTACACCTGGTGTTATCTAGTGCCAGACGAGTTGGCACAAAACCCACCTGGTCTGGATGAATAAGTAAATGGAGGACGGAATTCAATCTGATATCTTAAGATCTGTATTTAATAAAGAGATTGGGTGGTAATTAGTGACCAGTTGGGGATCCTTGCCCGGTTTGGGCAGGACTATGATTTTTGCCCTTGTGGTATGTGGGTGGAAGAATTTACCGTCCAGGATTTGGTTAAAGGTAGCCGTGAGGTGGGGAGTAAGGGACTCCTGGAAAGTTTTGTAGTAGGAAAAGGGAAAACCATCTGGACCTGGTGCTTTGGAGGGTTTCTGAGTCTTGAGGGCATTAGAGAATTCCTCTTCGGTAATAGGAAGGCTTAGCGTAGCTGAGGTCGAGAGATCAATTTTAGATAGGGTACAGGAAGCTAAATACTCTGATATGGAGGGAGATGAATTGGATGGGTGGCTGGAACATTCAGGAGCATTATAAAGTCGACTAGTGGTCCTTGAAAAGAGAGCTAATTTTGGAAGGGTTATAATGAATGGAGCCTGTAGAATCTTTAATCGCTGATATGGCCGAAGCAGCTTTACGAGCCTTTTAGATGATTCGTGAGGACGGTGTCAGCCTTATTGCTTTTCTCGAAGAAACTTGGTTTAACCACTATAAGGTCTTTTCAATCTTCTCAGATAAGATAGCATTAAGGGCCAATTTAGCTGTTGTGAGCTGTCTATAAATAGCGCCTGTGGGGGTACGTTTATGTTGGGATTCCAATGAGTGAACCTGATTTGTGAGATTTCTTAGAAGTTGTTTGTGTTCTTTGTTTCTGTGGGAGGCATAGCTGATAATATAACCTCAAACAGATTTTTTGAGCTTCCCACACTAAAGGGTAGCAGCCAGGTGTCGGGACGTTTAAAGAGAAATAATCTTTCAGAATAGTGTTCAACTTAGATTGGAATTGGGGGATTTTCAAAAGTTTCATTGAGACGCCAAGGTGGTCGGGATATCGGGGTGTCCAGAAAATTGTATGACGAGCAGTGACGTAACTAGGGTATTTTGAGCCCAGGGCAAATTTGAAAAGGGAGCCCCCCCCCACCCCCGAAGGCGCGCGCATCAAAAAAATGGGCGTGGTCACTTAAAAATGGGGCGTGTCAACATGACACACCCCTTTATTTTCACGCTGAACATACAGTACCCCCAGTATGCAGTTGTGGTCCCTCTTATGCAGGCCCATATTAGTGCCCCTTATACAGTCTTCCCAGTAGTGGTCCCCCTTATACAGCCCCCAATTAGTTCCCCTTACTCAGTACTCCCAGTAGTGGCCCCCCCAAATGCAGTGCCCCATGTAGTGTTCCCCCTTATGCAGTGCCCCCAGTAGCAGTCCCCACAATGCAGTGCCCTTTATATAGTGCCCCCAGTAGTAGTCCCCCCCTATGCAGTGCCCTTTATATAGTGCCCTCAGCAGTAGTTCCCCCATGCAGTTTTCCCAGTAGTGGTCCCCCTAATGCAGGCACCCAGTAGTGATCCCCCCTATCCAGTGCCCCCTGTAGTGGCCCTTCCTATTATTGCCTCCAGTGCAGTGCCTCTAGTAGTAGGCCCCTTTTATAATGCCCCCAGTGGTAGTTCCCCCCCCCAAGTAGTAGTCCCCAGTAGAGGTTCCCCCTCCCGATTAAGTGCCCCCAGTAGTAGCCCCCCCAGTAGAGGTTCTCTCAATAATGGTGCCCCCAGTAGTAGCCACCCCTCCCCAGTTGTGCCCCCACCCCCAGTAGAGGTCCCCCCAGTAGTAGCCATCCCCCTCCCCCATTGCGCCCCAGTAGTGCAGACAGATTTTAAAAAAATATATATATAAAAATATACTTACCTGAAACCACGCTGCTGCTGCTCCGGTCTTCGACACCGCTCCCGCCGCCGCCCGCCATTCCTCCCGGGCTGGCGCGCTCAGCATTATGGGAGAGACGTCATGATGTCATGATGTCTGTCCCATTACCCACTGCAGGAGCCGGACGGAAGCCCGGCTCTTGCAGTGGGTGCTGCAGAAGTCAATGAGAGTCTATCTGACTCTCATTGGCTGCTGTTTAACACACGCATCGCCATCAGCGATGGCGGCGATGCGTGTGTTATGCACAGCCTGAGCCCGCCTCCTAGCGCTATTGTGCAAGCGCTCAGGGGGAGGGAACGGGCTCAGCTGTGCAGCACAGGACCAGCGCTGGAAGCCTAGCGCCGGTCCTGTGTAAATGTGTAGCGCTGACCGCTCTCACTGCGGTCGGTGCTACACTGGTGGCTAACTAGGGCGGGCCGGACCGTGGCCAGCAGCGCCCCCCCATGCCGCGGGTCCCACGCCGCCCAGGGCATGCACCCCGCTCGCCCTGCCCTAGTTACGCCACTGATGACGAGGTAATGATAAAATGGTCGGACCAGGAAATAGGGAGAATAGAGGCTTCAGTAAGATATTGAGAGGCTGGGGGACCATAGAAAAGCAGATCAATTCTTGAATATGAACGGTGCGGAGCTGAGTAGAAGGTATAGTCTCTAGAGGTGGGGTTAAGGGCCCGCCAGGTGTCAATGAGATCGGCCTCTTTTACATGTGTAACAAGGGCGAGGGAAAGTGGACAATTATAGGGTGAAACTGGGAGCAAGTTCGATCGATAACTAGATCCATAACACAATTAAAATTTCTCCCTAGCAATAAATATCCCTCTCGCTGTTTGCGAAGAACATTAAAAAAAGATTTAAAAAAACGTTGCTGGCCAGTGTTAGGAGCATATACTGTAGCAATAGTACATCGAAGTGACCCAGCCTGCCAGTTAAAATGATGAAGCGACCGTCTGAGTCAGAATATACAGAGCGCTGAACAAAGGGTTATGAATCATGATAGCAACCCCATTATGTTTGGAGTTACTAGAGGAGTACAACACGGTGGAAAAGCTTCTAGATAGTAGTTGGATGACCAGGATGTCGAAAGTGAGTTTCTTGAAGTAAGACAATATCAGCCTTAAGGCTTCGAAGGGAGCGGAATAAGTGAGAGCATTTCTGCGGGGTATTAAGACCCCCAAACGTTGATGGAAGCTATGGTCACCGGCATAATAGCAACACGCCAAACCTATAGACGATTGAATGGAGTGAGTGTATATAATCCTCGGCCCACCTGGGAAAGAAAAAGAGAAAAAAAAATGGAAAAGAAGAAGGACACAAAGAGAGAAAAGAGAAAAACAAATCCAAAAAATTAGTAAGCGAAAATTAGAGAGGGGATGAGGGCTGTGTGCAAGAACCCGACCGGCGATGTTGAGAATAGTGCACACAAAAATTAGGATATAGACATCCAAAGAGGTGGAGCTAATATAACCTAAAACAAATCGGAAAAAATAAATAAATTGAAAAAAGGATATGTAGATGTATATATTTATATATAGAAAATATACATAAATTAGACAAATCTGAAAGAGTTGACAAAGGCCAGGCAAAGTGATGACAGGGGGAAGAGTGGTGTAAAAAAGTTATAAAAGATTGGAGAGAGCCGAAGAGTCCCCTGGGTGTAAAGGGAAGAGAGTGGTAGGGGAAAGGGTAGTGTTTGAGATCCAGAAAGGATTCGGGAGAGAAAGAACAGGAGGGTATATTCCAAAACATCGATAAGAGACCAAACTAAATTATATCACTTAGACTTCCGGTGGACGGGCCTCGTATGTGGCCGCATTTTATTTGGGCTCCTCAGATCTAAACCCTGTTAGACCCTTAGCAAAGAATTGTCTGGGGGTCAATTTATATCAACAGGCGCTGGAAGCCTTGGAGACCCTGCAGGGAGTGTAGTGCAGGCCTAACTTGCCCGCCATCTTGTCGGCGAGGGTGCCCCTGCCTTGGAGACGGAGAATCCCCTGGACTACACCTGTCACCAAGCAGGCTGACCGGAGACTAGCTGTGTTACCTCCAGCCTAGCTGAAGCCTTGGAGCTCCCCTGGGGGAATACCCATGGAGGGGAAACATACTGGCGACCGGCTGAGGTGCCGGGCCCAGCGGCGTGGACTTACCTGGCCTGTCTGGATCGTGGGTGCAGACGCTGGATCTTGCTCTGCTTCGCCGATGGGACACGGACGCTGGTTTGCCTCTGCAGCCCTCTTGAACTGAGCGGCTTTCTCCTCCTGTGTTGCGGACGTCGTTGAGCTGCCGTAGACCTCGGGAGCGCGGAGGTGGTCTGCTTGCAGTCGGCCCCTGGATTCATCCGGCCCTTCTGGATGGTTTGGACCCGGTGACCTGCTGCCACCTTTGGTCCCACCTGGTCCCCTCCACTGGTGAGAATTTGCATTGGCTGTGCTGTCTTTGCTGCTGGGATCCGACTTGGCCACACCGCTACCACTGCCTGACGTAATCTGCTCCCTTCTGGAGGGACCGATCCTGGGATTCTGCTAATCGGGGCTCCGGTTTTAGTGGATCCTGCCCTGCTCCTGAATGCCCCTTCTCAGTGGTGCATTACCACCATTCTCATGTAGCCAGAAGAAACGCACGTGGCTGGGAGAAGCTCCTTCACAGTGCCTAGATGACCCTTTTTCTTGGGGTTAAAGTCAGTCTTTCTAATCTCTGCTGACCCTTTTGTTTATTTATTTATTTAGTTTTCTGGTTCCCTATATTTTTTGTGTATGTTCTTTCCTTTTCAGTTTATATTTTTCCCTACCTGATCTGCCTCCTTTTAGTTTTTATTTTTATTATTGCTGATATTTGAAAACCTGAATATTAGTTTCAAAAAATGTGAGGCGCAACGTGTGTGGACATTTGCAGAATTATATATTTGGGACTGTCACAGTAATTGCTGTGATCATACTTAGTACCATACCTTTAGCACCATCTAGAGGCAGAAGTGGTGTACTTGTTATTTTATATTTCGTATTGTTATATATTTGGGTTAATTCTTATCTCGAAATACCACCGACTATATTGTTATGTCATGCTATAATGTGTTATTTTTGATTCGATGTTGTAAGTCCCTCTACAACCTATATTTCTTTTACTGTGGTTACCTTGGGTATGCACAAATATTTCACTATGACCAGGAAGTCTGTTAAGAACACCGTATCACAAGCAAAGCCGCCTGCTTCCACGATGTCTTCCCCTTCTAATTCTCCTGGCTCCTCCGTCACCCCCCCATCATCACCCGTTCTGGCCTTAGGTGAGGATACTCAGCACTCGGTGCTTTTGGCCGTCCCATCTGCTACGGCAGCAGCCCAAGAGATGTTGCTGGTCATTAAACCCCTGATGGAGCCGGACGTGCTGACAGAGCGCTTGCTCTGAATCAGGGCCATCCCTCTGAATTTAAGAGCGGCCTCCTGGCCGCTCGCATAGCTGTGGGTGACCACCCACAGCTATAGCGAGCGGCCAAAATGATGGTCGCGATGGTCATGACCATCGGGCTTGCGACGAGACCCTTGTGGTAGGGTCTCGTCTGCCGCAAGGCTTGGAGTGCTTTTGGCTCTATCAGAGCCAAAAGCACCCCCACTGACATCACTTGTGATGTCAGTGGGGCCGGCCCCAGATGGTAGGCTTTCCCATGGGAATGCCTCCGTCTGGGCAGCCATGCCCCCGGCACGCCCACCAAAGGGGGCGTGCTGTCAATCACCATCGACAGCGCGCCCCCTTTGGTGCGAGACCCATAACGACGGCTTGGCTGTCGTTATTCGGGTCTCGCGCAAGCGCACAATGGAGCCGCCTCCGCCGTGCGCATGCGCACTGGGCCAACATTGACACACTTGCGAGCGCTCAGCACTCGCGAGCGGGTCTGAATCAGGCCCTTAGTTCCACTCTTACGTCAGTGGTATCTCAAATAGAGTCTCATGAGAAGAGACTTGATGCAGTGGAACAACGTACAGGCGATGTGGAAGACACTGTGTCGGCTCTCCAATCGTCTTCCACCTCACAAAGAGATACTATTAAGGCTCTCCTAGATAAGATAGATGATTTAGAGAATAGGAACCGACGGAATAACCTCCGATTTTTAGGTATTCCAGAAAATGTGAAGGGGTTCGCTTTAATTGAATATTTGCAAAATGATCTCAATAATGCCTTAGGCATAACCCAGATGTCTCCTCCCATGATTATTGAACGAGCACATCGATTGGGACCAGAGAGATCCAGCAATGTTTCTAGACCCCGTCCAGTAATAGCTAGATATCTTAACTTCAGAGATAAGTAGCTGGTACTTCGCTCCTATAGACGTCAGGGTTCCCCGGTTATTGATGGTCATAGACTTTTTGGCAGCAGTGTCTCAAAAAAGAAAAGAATTCTCCCCACTCTGTAAAATACTTTTTGATATCCAAATTCAGTTTGCTTTGCTATTCCCCGCAAAATTAAAAATTACTGTGGATGGAGCGGTCCGTATGTTCGATGATCTTGATAAGGCCAGGACATACGTACACTCTCTGCCCACCAGCTCTGCTAGTTCAGCGGGGATAAATACCTGATAGACTGATATTTCTAGTTTTTTTGTTTACAAAAGACGGACACATACAGTGTACTGTTCTATTCTATATAGGATTTTGTTATGGGATACCAGATTCCCTAGGTTCTGGGATCAGGTTTTTCCTATTTTTGTTATTGTTTTCTATTTTTGTGTTATGGAACCATGTATCAATATATACATGTTTCCTCGTTTGTATGTTTGGAGGAAAATAGAAAATGGAGTTTTTCAGAGCTAAAATGTATTTTAAAGGTATTATATTGTAAACTTAACGTCTGTACTTGGTTTTGTCTGGAGTTGGCAGAAGACGCCCCTTTTTTTGTGGTTTTGGCTTTTCTCCCCACTCGCTGGGATGGGAGGATGGCATGGTGGTTTATAATATCTGCATGGGTTCATTTCTTAGATTGGGGTTAGTTAGCACAAATGTCTTTAATTACTGACTCTGCCCAGACCTTGATGGTTCATAATTCTATCCTCATGGTATCTTGGAACGTGCGTGGGCTAACTCCCCTATCAAACGTAGACGGGTGGCTACGCATCTTAAACAACTAGGATCAGATATAGCATTTTTACAAGAGACTCACTGGGCGTATTCAGATGACATGTGTTTACGTAGCTCTTGGATTAAGGAATGCGTTTCCGCTTCCTTTACTACTAAAAAAAGGGGAGTGGCTGTGGTGTTTCATAAACGCTTAAACTATTCTATTATTAGTTCGGAGTGCGACCCGGAGGGTCGATATGTTTTGTTGGATGTGCTTTTAAGGGGTGAACCTTACACTCTCCTTAACATCTATGCCCCTAACTATCCCAATTTAGATATCTTCCATGCAATCTCCAATTTACTCTTGGGTCGTCCTACTCCGAACCTGCAGGTGGGGGATGACTTTAATGGGGTAGCTAGTGAGACATTGGATAGGTCTAGATTATCAAACCCTTTACCAATATTAGGAATGGGGTGTGTGGGGTTATTACTCTCACTTCATGGCCTATGTGACATATGGCGTCTCCTCAAACCTACTGACAGGACCCATTCTTACCATTCTCGGGTACACAGATGCTTTTCCCAAATTGACTATTTATTGGTAGATGACAGATTGATTCCCTTGGTACATTCATGTGATATCCATAGTATAGTCATATCTGATCACGCTCCAGTCTCAGTAGATATTCAGACTAGGTTCTCGGAGTGTCGTGCCAATTTTGGAGGTTCCCGTCTTTTCTTGGCCAATCAGATCACTTTAAACAATATCTCCAATCCAAGTGGATAGAGTTTGTTGATGACAATCTAGAGCATTGGGAGGATTCAGTTCTCTTCTGGGAAACTTCCAAGGCAGTAATGAGAGGTCATATATTGACTTATCAGGCTAGGAAGAGATGGGAATACAGAGGTAAATATGATATCTTACATAGTGCTATGCATATAGCTTACAGCGCCTATGAGACTGACCCCTCTGATAGTAATTTTGAGATTTATAAACAACAGTGACAATTGCTGGAGAGCTTTCTGTTGACCAATGCTCGGACCCAAACAGATTACGCAAAAAATCGTTACTATAGATGGGGCAATAGATCTGGAAGATCATTGGCTAACATGGCGAAAATACACAATACTCGACAAACCATCAAGACATTACGCCATCCCACTACATCTGCCCGTTTGGTGCTATAGTATCCACATTCCAAGATTATTATGAGTCTTTGTATAGAGCTCCTCCAGAACTCCCTAGTTTATACTGGGATCTGTTAAAGGAGGCAAAGCTTCCAAAACTTTCTCCTACCCAGAGGGAAATTCTGACTCAGGATATAACGGAGATGGAGATTTCTGAGGTTATTTCTCACCTCCATAATAACAAATGAACGGGCCCCGATGGATTTTCGGGGGAGTACTAAAAGATATTGCAACCCCAACTAGTCCCATTTCTTACTACCCTGTATAAGGGTATATTAGAGAACCGCTTACATTTTCCAAATTTTAATAGAGCGTACACTATAGTTATACCCAAACCTTCTAAGAATCCGGAATTAGTCACATCCTATAGGCCTATTACACTCTTGAATCAGGACTTTAAAATCCTGACTAAAATCATTGCCAACCATCTCTAATTATTTCTACCTTGTATTCTAACACACCATCAATTAGGGTTTACACATGGTACATTTTCGGTAAAGGGGGTTAGAATGGCCCTATCAGCTATAGTGTCTCACTCCAACTCTCCGTCCCATATGGAAGAAATGCTTTTGAGTGTAGATGCGGAAAAAGCATTTGACACAGTGTCTTGGAGTCACTTGGAGTCAATCTTTGAGATGCAAGATTTTGGTAGGCCTTTCTCGGATCTGTTTCATTTTTAGATGGTTCACCGACTACTATTTTGATAATTAATGGCACTTGTAGTTCCCCCATTACAATGACAAGAGGCACTCTGCAGGGATGTCCTCTGTCGCCAGTATTATTCAATATAGCTTTACACCCATTGTTACGTATTCTCCATTCTTGGCCAGATTTTAAGGGTATTCAGGTGGGTTCTCAAGAGCTTAAAGTACAGGCCTTTGCTGATGACTTACTACTTTACATTTCGGATCCAGAACAAACACTACCTAAAATATTCAACAAGCTATCAGATTTTGCTAAAGTTTCTGGTTTCAGTATTAACCCAGATAAATCAGAGGCATTATATTTGGGTTCTGTAGTGAAACCACACTGGGGTAATTTATATCCGGTGGTATGGGTCCCCACTTCCCTTAGATATTTGTAAATTGAATTGCCACGTTATATTGGAGACTTATATGATCTCAATATGTAATCGCTCATTCGAGAGGTGGTGGGAGAACTGTCCCGTTGGCGTCACCTTATGTTATCTTACCTAGGTAGAATTCACTTACTAAAAATGATCACTTTCCCTAAACTACTTTATCCCCTACAAATGTTACCGATTTTGCTTTCACAGGCGGATGAAAAATTTCTATATAAAATATTTCGGGAGTTTACCTGGAAGAATAAATGCCCTCGTATTGAATTGCTGAAGCTTCAACAGACTCGGGCCAATTGAGGGGTTAATTTACCTAATATAAAATTGTATAATCATGCTGGGGTTTTGAGATATGTACGGGATTGGATACACAAGACTGATTTATATACTAATTCACAGCTGAACCAATCTTTTCTATCAGATCAACATATATTGGTGTTCCTTCACTCCCATAAACAAGAGTAATCCGAAGATATTATTAATAATCCCCTATTGATGGATATGTGGCGAGTTTGGCACTTTGCTAGAAAGCAAAGAAATTTGAACTGCCATCATTCCCTTTTCCTTCCACTAATATTAAACCCTGAATTTCAAAACAGGGAGGCTTCTGTGCCTTTTTCACTATGGCCAGATAAGGGGATCCCTTATGTCCGAGCATTGGTCGACACTGAGAATTGTCGGCCCCTTCGGGTGGCGAAAGTAGTGGAAAAATATAGTGTGCCTCAATCCCACTCTCTGGCATTATATCAGGCACAACATTATGTGAGGTCTATAATACGTACTTTCTCTCCAGTAGACTGGTCCAAATCTTTGGACTTGTTATTAGCTAGACCTATGAGTGGAAGAGGGGTCATTTCTCTTCACTACAAAATTCTACAGATTCCATTAGACCACTCTAAAATATCCACGGGATTATCTACTTGGTGTACCGTATTCCCCCATATTACCATGGAAAGCTTATTACGGTCATTCCTCTATTCTCAATCAGTGCTGTCATCGAGTATGTACAGAGAAATGTTCTATAACATTTATCACAATGGATATCTCTCCCCCCGCCGGAGGTTCCTGATGGGCTTGTCTGATACTAGCAATTGTGCTAAATGTGGGACCTATGATGCAAACTTTAAACATTGTATGTGGGACTGTACCCTTATACGTAGATTCTGGTCATCAGTTAATAGATTTGCATCTAGATGTTTAGTTAGTTAACTACCATTATCAGTGGAATGGGCGATTTTGGGCATTTTGCCACCGTCAGTTTCCAGTAGGAGAGATAGCAAAAAACTAATATTGATAGTCTCTGCGGTAGCTCGTAAGTGAATATTACAGACGTGGCCCATGCAGATCCCCCATCAGTTTCTTTATTTCGGGCCAAATAGTTTTTTGTTTTTCAAATGGATTGGTTAGAGACCACAATGCATAAAGAGACCAAAACAGCTGCTTTTTTCCAGTTGTGGGAAGGTTTTATAGATACCTTTACGCTGGACTTATGACGCCAAATCTACTTATGTTTCAGAAATACTTCTTGGTATGAAACCAGGATATTGTACGACGACCCACCTATCTCTTTACCTGTTACAGGTTAAGATGGAACTTGTTTCCATTTGGACCCCCCTTTTTTTTTTTTTATTCTTTCCATTGTTTACTTTGATTGGAAAAGCATTTGGGGGGCGTGCCTGCCATATCTAGATTGCCCTGAATAATATGCCGTATGTTGTGTCCTGATTTTATTTTATGAAGGAACTGTTTTTATGTAGGTATGTTGTTCTATTGATGTACTAAGGCCCTTAAAGGGCTTGTGTTTCATTTTTAATTTACCATTATTTTTGTTGGATAAGTGCTGTATTGCTCTGATGAATAAAAGATATTATCGAAAATTATATCACTTAAAATAAAATAGGGGATATAAGAGAGGGAGAAAAGTTATATGGCAGAAACCAATTGAACTCCTCTACGAAAAGCAATGCTTTAAATAAAACTAGTGGGGCCACCAAGAGGAACCCAGCCCGCCCACTCAGAAGGCCTCCAGCCAAATCAGTAGTGATGAGATATGAGAGAGCAAACCGAACCCCCCTACAGGGACCCCAAATCAAAACACAAATAAAGTACAAAACATGGAAATCAGTACTTGGGTAAAAAAAAAACATTAAACAACATAGAGAACATCTTCTAGGTTACATAACAGCTATCATCAGAGGAACCAAATTCTGGTAGAATTGTAGTTTAGCATTGTTGAAGAGGACATAGGGCTTGCATTTAGTGGGAGAGAGGACAAATTCCTTATCTTTATAGCTGAGAAAGTGCATTACCACATCTCTAGGCGGATCATTGTCCCTAGGTTTGGGAAGAAGAGCGGAATGTGCTCGTTCAAGAGGGAGCTTCTGGGTGCCAAGGTCTGGTAGTAGAAAGGAAAAGATGATGTGTAGGTAGGGTTCCAAAGCACCTGGAGCCACAGACTCTGGGATGTTGCAGAAGCGGATGTTCTTTCTATGCTCCCTGTTTTCCAAATCTTCGTTTTGGTGCGAAGATCTGAGAGTTCTGAGACTATATGGTCCAGGTTCCTGCCTGCATCATTAAGTGCTTTCTGCATATTATCTTGGCGAGACTCTAGTCTGGTGGTTCTGGCGGCAAGAGTGGATATGTAAGATTTGATCGAGGTCACGGCTTTATCAAGCTTAGTTTCAAGTGAGTCCTTGAAGTCCATGATTAATGAATGGAGAGCCAGAATATCCTCTTTCGTAGATGGAGCAGGGGGAGAGCTGGCTTTATCCATATCTACCTGAGGTGGGGAAGGAGGACCCCTTAGTTGAATAGATTTTGTTCCCCTGGTGAAATGCTGGGAAATATCACCTCCCCTTTGTTTACAGATTTTAGCTGTGGACTTCTGCATGGAACAAAAGGTCCAGGCGAAAGTAACCGAGAGGAACTGTACTGGTAGGGGAGCGCAGGGGGTCTCAAGGTACAGGATAGACTGCGGCTGAGCTGAGCAACTCAGGGGGAGTAATCAAGGAGCTTACTTCAGGAGGAGAGGGGGGGCAGGGCACCCAGGGGACAAAAGGCCTGTACCTTAGGTAGCCAGTAATAGTTATAGCAAAACTTATGTTATGGTTGGCTGAACAGGAGAAGCCATCAATAGATATAGCAAAACTATTATAGTAGTTTGTACCTTAAGTGACAAATAATAGATATAGCAAAACTGTATTGTAGGCTGAGCCTTAGGTAGCAGTCAATAGATATAGCAAGACTGTAGTACAGTAGGTTGTGCCTTAGGTAGCCAGTGAGAGATATAGTGAGACTGTATTATAGTAGCCTGTACTTTAGCCAGCAATATATAGTAAAACTGTATAATAGTAGGCTATGCCTCAGAGAGCTAGTAAAAAATATAGCAAAACTGTATAGCATTAGGGTATGGCAGTAACCACTGAGGAGACCCAAGCTTATGGAGTACCTCTTAATTGTAATACAGTATGTGACTTAGCTGCTAACAATGGAGTACTGTATGCTGGCAGCCTGTACTGAGCCTGCAGGGCTTACCCAAGCCTGGACCAGAGGTGATGATAGGTGGTCCCAGGAAGGAGAGAGAGTACTTTATGATGGCAGTGACTGCTGGAGCGTTGGTGAGGGTGAGCACAAGCGGCACTTGGATCTGAATATCAGCGATGCGCCAGATGCGGCATGTGTCAATCAGCGGCGGTAAAACTTCTGCTTAGTGACTCCCGGCTTTGCGCACCTGTCACCACGGAGGTCCCCGAGTACAGTAGGCATTCCAGGGTTGATAGAGAGGTAAGGTACAGCCGTAAAAGGAGGTAACAGCAAGTTATTTTATAAGGGCTAGCCAGGAGCACGAAAGAGACGCGCCTGTCTGGCTTGCTCGCTAGGCCATGCCTCCTATATATCTATATTTTATTCCAAAGGTATCCCCTGTAAAATAAGCTTTAGTTATGCTGGGTGATAGTAAATAGGAATAGAAGGATTTACAGTCATGTTGAGAAGTCATGCACTATCCTGTATTGCACATCTCTTGTAGAAAAAGATGCATACATATAGGGGTATATGTAATAGCCTGCGGAATGCAGGCATTGGCGAGTCCCCTGCAAGTCTGCCCAATGTTTTAAAGCAGCAGTCATTTAAAAGGCAAAACCAGGTTGATTTTGCCTTTTATATGACTGTTACTTTAAAACATTGGGCAGACTCGCACGGGACTCGCCAATGCCTGCAGTCCACAGGCTAATACATATACCCCATATGCATATAGGGCCTAGTGAAGAGTTGGAAATAAATTAGGTGTATGTTGCTCCAAAACTGCCTTGGATATGCCTGACCCCCTATGTGTATGCTTGGTTTGCTTCTAATTACCATCATCGCTGCGCACTTACACCTTCTCTACTCTGTCTGAAAATCTATATTTATGCTTACATTCAATTCTGCAAATCTAACATTTGCGCCCTCACTGGGCGCCACTCATAGAGCATAAACAGAGGTAAAAAACGTGTTTAAAAAATTGTGATTATTGTGCGTACCAAACAGATGACAATAACGTGCTCCTCATATACACAGTCGAGTCACATTATTATGACCAGCTCCTACATTTGACGTCTGCTGCGTGTAGCCCATGAAGTACGTCACGTGGCATGCCCTGGCTTGGTGGGTATATTAGGCGTGCGATAGGCCGTCTGCACATATATCACTCGTTGCTGTCATGGGTAAGGGGGGGTGATTTATCCGAGTTTCAAAAAGGGATAATTATTGGCTTTCGGGCCAAGGGTGGCAGTATTTCTGAAACGGTGGTTTATGAACTGTTCGCATGCTGCTGTGGTGAAGGTGTATTGTGACTGGACAAATGGCACCATTGCGAATAACCGATGTGAAAACTGCGGAGCACCACATGCCATTGATTTGAAAAAAATTAGACTTATGTCTTACCTGTTAAGTCTTTTTCTTCGACTCCATAGGGGGCACAGGGACAACACTGGGTATAGCCTGGAGAGGAGAGTCTGGGCACCAAACGGTTAAACACAAATACCCACAAAGCCCAGGCTCCTCTTCTCTATACCCCGCTCCCAGGGAGAGGACCTTTTTAGTTAGCAAGCCCAAGGCAGGAGTGAGGCAGAGAAGAAGAGACGGAAGGCCGGCATACATACAGAACCATCCATACCATGGCGAGTACAGCCGGACCAGTCACCAAGGAAACACCCCCAGCAGACAGGTGCATCAGGGTGGGCGTCCTGTGCCTTAACACATAAGTCTCATTTTCTTCTTCCTCCACTAGGGGGCAAAGGGACAACGCTGGGCGTCCCAAAACAGTCCCCTATGGGTGGGGACACCCCTGAGCTGTAGTGAGCACAGAACGTCTGAAGGGGGCGATGCATAAAACCTGATGAAGGTATGAGCAGACGACCATGTGGAAGCCCTACAGAGCTGTTCAGCAGCCCAAGACCCAACTGACCGCGGGGAATGTGCCATCACCACGCAGGGGCAGGACGGTTCACCAGGAAAAAGCATGGCGAATGGAGAGGCGGAGCCACCTGGCCAAGGTTTGCTTAGAAGCTGGCCAGCCCCGTTTAAATACATCATACAACACAAAGACTTATGTATCTCCTCGGTCCGCCGGACATAAATTTGGAGAGCCCTTACCACATCCAGCGAAGGTTCTGGTGGAGAAAAATCCGTAGGCTGGAATGCCGGAACCACAATCTCCTGATTAATGTGGAAACGGGAGACCACTTTGGGAAGATAGCCCAGGTGCGTCCCTAGCACAGCCCTGTCAGGATGGAAAATCAAAAATGGGGAGCGTCAAGAAATAGTGCTCAAATCAGACACCCGCTTGGCAGATGCGATGGCCAGTAGAAAAAGTTTTCCACGTGAGCCAATACAAATCCACTTAGCCCTATCCGCTGTAGGGAGAGGGTAAAAGGTAGCAATACGCTTGGAAACTTTAAAGTGCCTGCTAGGGTAAGTCCACGTCTCTGCTAGGTGGTCCTCTAACTGTGCTGATGATGGAAATTCCGTCACAGTCTTTTTTTGTCTTTTAAAGACAGGTGCCTTGGTTCTGGGAGAATGCTCAAAGTCCTCTACCAGAAGGATTGCTTTAACAGCTCTAACTAAAGCCTCTACGTCTACTGGAGACATTGCTTCCTCAGGTACAGAAGATGTCTCCACATCGGCAGTAATAGAAGCACTAGCCTCGCCATCAGAAGAGACTTCTGACTCCGAAATTCCGCCTGATACTGGAGTGGGGCTAAATAGCTCAACAATCCAGCTAAAAAGCAGGAAGGAGCAGAACAAAGCACAGCTGTAGGGAGCAGGCTATAAAGGAAACTGGTACCCAAAATTCTCACTCCAACGCTAAGGCAGGCATGCAGTAATATGGCCGCCCAGCATCTAGGAAGGGGAGGAGAGAAGTGAGGATACACCTCGAGCTTACTGGCCGCAAGGAAGAAGCGCACTCCGTGGGCGGGGCGCATAGGGAAGCGCCCACCTCCCCCTTCTGGCAAAACCCCCAGGGGATATGGCCGCCACTGCTTTTATTAAGCAGCCCCTGAACCATAGAATGTCTCCCTGGTGGTCTAGTGGAGAGTGCGGTGAAACGGGTGCCCCCACCTGCCGACTACTTACCGTGTCCCCGTTGAGCGGCTGCTGCGGCTCTGATGTAGAGACCGCGGCCGAAGTCACTGGCCCAGTCGCCGGTGCTGCGGCCACCGGCGCTGGGGTAATGGAGAAGCAGTGGGGGCATCCTATAGGATGCCTTCCGCTGCACACTCAGGTTAAAAAAAATAAAATTAAATAAAATGTTAGGGGACCACCTAAAGTAGCCGCCCCAAAACCTGGTGCTCAGTTCCTGCCTAACACCAAACTGAAAACTGAAGGTCATCTGCCTGGGAGCGGGGTATAGAGGAGAGGAGCCTGGGCTTTGTGGGTATTTGTATTTAACCGTTTGGTGCCCAGACTCTCCTCTCCTCTATACCCAGTGTTGTCCCTGTGCCCCCTAGTGGAGAAAGAGAAAATGAACGTTGGATACGAAGGTGCGTGAGGGCCGACCGACACGCCACAGAGGTGCAGCTCACCATCAAAATGAAGCTGGGGGCCACCAGACGTGTGCATGCGCCTGGCATCCATTCACCGGCGGTGACCGCTGCACCGCTATTTTTCCCACCCGCGGGACACTGTGGCCCACGGGTGGGGATGGCACCCGCAGGCTGTATTAGCGGGGCGCCTCAAAGAGGGGCATGACGTATTCTGCCCTTTAAAAATTGGGCAGGGCACGGTGCCCCGCTAAAACAGCCTGGCAGGAACGCTAAGTATAGTAGTATGGTCAACTAATATGTACTTCAGAATCAAGTGCATCATCCATGGGCAGGATGTACTTCACATGTATTTATTCATACAGGGTATATCATACTGCCACACACACACGTCTTCCCATATGCCTTTGGCCCTTGAATAACTTATCTGCCAAAGTGTAACCTTCGTAGTGCCCCAACATCGCTGCCTCACCTGGTACACTCATGGATGGGATGAAAAATACATGGACCTGACGATTATGGTGGGACCAGGGGTTAAAGTGGGCAGGAACGGGGTGGAACTGAGTTCCGTCACCTCTAATGGTAGGTGGAACTAGTTCCACCTCCTCCAAGTCCCTGCACAGAACTCCCACAGACAGAGAGCCACACACTGTCTGCCAAAGGAGGTTCGGTTTCTTCAGAGAAACCAGCATATATAGTAGGTAAGGAAAGAATCAAGGCAATACATAGGGGTTGCCTAGACGGCCCCCAGCCATTCACTTTACCGTTTCCTATACACAACCGTGTATGTGTGTAAAGAATAGTTTTCACACTTGTTTTAGCCTGTCAGACTAACGTGGCGGGGGGGGGGAGATGGGTTCCACCACCTCTCCAGGATTACTTTAAGACATAGTTGCCGACTTTGTGGCTGCTCCTTCTGGGAGGGAGCAGCCAGATCAGCAGGGTAGCGGGGGCATGGCCGGAAAAGGGTGCGTGTCCTAACTGGTGCCTGACGTTTGGAGGCATCACAGGGGCGGGGTCACACGATCGTGTTATTTTGGCCCCGCCCCCGCTACACAATGCCAGTAATACAGGCATTGTGAAGTAGGGAGTGGGGCCAAAATGACGCGATTCAGAGCGAAATGCGTCACTGGCTGACCTCACAGCGTGGGTTAACAGTAAATTGCGGGGGGGTCGGCGGCCTCCTGGAGGCTTGCCTACCTTTCCGGGGAGCCGGGAGCTGCACCCGATTATCAGGAGGCTCCCGACCAAATTGGGAGGGTAGGCAACCCTGCTTTAAGCCCTGGGTGGGACCATACTCTTAGTGTCATAACGCTGCAACCACCCATTTTGTGTCATCTCTTCTAGGCGTAACCTATTCCACCCAGGGTAATCCTACATAGTGCACCCAAGACGGATGCCTCATCTGGTACCTTTCGTGGGTGGAATATATAACCCATGGAAATTATTTTCCAAAATGTCTGCACCAACCCTGCAATATGCTTATTGTGCTCTCTAGGTTTTGGTTGTTTTTAATTATGTCCGTGTGGTTTTCTGCAATACCAAATCCTTATACAATGTACCATGTTTTCTAATGTCTGTAAAGCGACTTTGGCCCTCATTCAGAGCCGTTCGCTATTTGCGGTCGTTCGTTTAAAAACAAGGGGTGGCTATTCAAATGATCCGTACGCACATTGCAGTCTGTTCACACCTCTAAGTCTGAACGAACGAGCAAAACATACGCTCGTTTATTTGTTAAAAACGCCCCCTGGCCGATCGCACCATACGTCATGTCCGCTATTTATTAGATTAATCGAGTACATCGACCAGCGTATGAACTGCTCGCTATTCTTGTGGTTGGTGTTTGCTACCACAAATTTGCGAGCAGTTCTGGCTATAAAATAACCCAGTGACGTGGTCAATGACGCTGCTGTATTAATTATGCACACCCATAAAACGCCCGTTTTGACCTTTAAGCACGCCTGCGTTCGGATCTCCACTCCCCATTTTCAAGCACCTTCCCCTGTTACCACCCACATACGCCTCATTCTGTCACTCAAAATAGCAGGCACTCGCTATATAGCGTACAAACGATTTTCGGCCGCACTGACTGGTTCGCGCATGCGTACTAAAAACCGTACGCATGCGCAGATGTGCAAACATCGCTCGGAACGAGCGTACTGCCGCTAACGAGCGGCTCTGAATGAGGGCCTTTGAGTCCTACGGGAGACAATCGCTATATAAATAAAATTATTATTATACATGTACCTTAACTGAATAAGAAATGTGCCTGTCAGATAAAATCTCAATGAGCTTTCCGGGAAGATCCACAGCTACAGACCATAATGACATTTATTGTGGCTCTATGTATTCACGTGACGGTGTCAGTGATAAATCTACATCAACTACAAACAGTGCCATCAGACATGTAATAATAGCACACAGTACAGTACACATAGGAGCCCATAGAGGTTGGTGCAGCTATATACACCGACCGGTCCCTATGAAGATAACGAGGAAGGAGCTGAGCGCACTTGGGGCGGGGAAGTACATGCACATATGCAGCTATAACTGTGGAGGGAAACACAGAAGGCTGATGAGAGAGAGAGCACGGCGCCCCGGTCCTTGTTGCTAGGTGCACATGGCTCTTGCCAGCTTCCGTAGTAACAAGGTGTGGGCGGAACATCAGCGTCCGGGGAGGGACAGCGCGCTGTTTACTTCCGGGAGTCCTTCGGGAGAGGAGACTTGAGTTCCGGGGCAGTATTCGGCCCGGTCCCAGCGCTGGGATCGTGTTGTATGCGGAGGGATCTCCCCCCTCCGTCTGAGAGGGGAGCGGGCCCCGGGAGGCCCAGCGACGGCGGGGGGGAAAGATATGGATAAACTGACCATCATTTCAGGATGTCTGTTTCTGGCCGCGGATATCTTTGCTATCGCCAGCATTGCCAATCCGGACTGGATAAACACCGGGGAGTCTGCGGGTGAGTAGTGGGCATGGGGCACCGGCTGAGGCGGGAGGTATGACCGCACGCCTTTTGGACTGCGTGGTGTGAGTAGACGGGTCTGTATGGGGGGAGGAGGTGAAGGTATGGTATTAATTGGGGGGGGGGGGGGTGTTTGAAGAGATGGTTTATGTGGGGGGAGGGGGAGAAGATGGTATATATGGGGGTGGGGGAGATTATATTTGTGGTGTGAGATGTGTATATATGGGGGAAGAGATGGTATATATGGAGGTGAAGGAGATGGTATATGTAGGGTGAGGAGATGATATATATTAGGGGAGGATGTGTATATGGGGGGGAGGGTGGAGGAGATAATCTATGTGGTCTGAGGAGATGGAATATATGGGGGTGGAAGAGATGGTATATATGGAGGTGAAGGCGATTGTGTATATATGTTAGGAAGGAGATGGTATATGTAGGGTGAGGAGGTGATATATATGAGGGGAGGAAGTGAGGAGATGTGTATATGGGAGAGGGGGGAGGATATGGTATATATTGGGGAGGTGGATGGTATATATGGGGGTGGAGGAGATAGTGTGTGTGTATATATGGGTGGGAGGAAGTGAAGAGACGGTACATAGAGGGAGTGGATTTTTTTTGTTTTGAGAATAACGGATGTATAAGAGACAGAAAATTGTATATGGGGGTAGATGACCCCAAATGACGATATGTGTAGGGGTTTAAACAATGACCCCCAGTGACAATGTGTGTTTGGCGGAAAAAGATTATGGGTCAATTCAATTAGACCCTAGTGAAGCGAATTGCCATTGTAACGGCTTGGGAACGCCGCCAACTGCACCGCAACTCACCCCCCTCATGGGACGGTCTCACCCTGGACTAATGGATTTTTGTAAGCAGCCCTATGGGGATGTGACCATAATCTGCGAATCCTTAGGTACCATAAGTACTTACTTGCGGTGTGTATGTACTTCAGTTACTGTTATCAAGCAATATTGCATATGAAGTGGTACACTTGCTCAGCACCATTTGTAACTGGAAGTTATTTTAAATAGTTGACAATTATCCATGAAGCAAGTGGTGGAGATGAGGCTGAAAGACGCGTGAAGTGAATTTGTGGTGGAAATGGGGCAGTGGACGCTGAGCTTGATTAGCATCATTGAGAGTATGTAAATTCCCATCGTGGCCCTCAAGTAGAGTTGCCCCATGCTTTCATCACCATTTTTTTTGCCCATTTACCTTAGAGTGGTGTGGTCCTGTGTATGGTTTAATTATCTTGCGACTTTTTTAATTGCGTTGGTGTTTACAGAGAGCCAGTTTGAAAGGACGCTTGTGCTGAGTAAGAGAATTTTTTTGAGGAGCATTGTTATTAAATGTATATTGATATAACAGAACAACAATCACGTGTACTTAGTTTAGCTTCTAAACCATTTACCGAACTTGGCACAAATGGGGAGATGTATCATAAGGTGATAAGTTTCAAATGTGCTAGATTCAGCGCAGTTTAACACTTTTTTTTATTGATCTTCAACATGTATTAAAACTGTTACTTTAGGAAATTAATTTTCCTTTACTTTCTTTGCATACTTGTAAAGATGTTGCCGTGCTATACAGTTATATCCCAGTTTGTGTAATGGGCTCCAGTGGTGCCTGACTGGGCGCATCCTTACAATGAGCCCTCTGTCCCTGAATGAGATATTGTGAATGCACTGGGGCAACCAGGAGACATGACATACTGGATGATTCAATCGCCCCCATAGAGCACTACATGGTCGCTAGAGGGTTTTTCTTCTCTCATTCACTCTAGTGTTAATACATCTCGGCATTATTGCTTGTTGCTTCGTTTCTGTAAGCAGGGACGTAGTAGCTGCTTTAACGGAACGATATGTGCCCTAATAATACATCTCCCAAAAAGTGTGTATGTATTGGACATAGCTGAGCAGAGTGTAAGTGCCTTATCCTTTGCTTGTGTCCTCTTTGGATACTTATGCTTTTGGGCCATATGACAGTGCCTTTTTTATATTTTGATATCAAAGGGTGTATTTTGTAATTATGTTAAATTTTCATATCTTTGGATTGTTTCGCATAAAATATATGGATTTCTCGGATACAATATGTGATATCTCTGTGTAATAGAATGCGTCCCTGTATTATGTAAAGAAAGTCAGACTCTTCTTACTAGCACCATGTAGTAATGTATAGTCTTAACTTTAGTGTTATATTCCAATATGAAAATAGTACAGGCTGTAGTTCATGTTTTAGAGAAATAAATTGTCAGGTATACTATTGATATCTAACTATATACCAATCCATTTATCTGCGTGAGAATCTGGTTCATTATCTAAAGTGTAGCCTGATGCAGACTGAAAATGTTTTAGTAGGATTTAACGGATAGTATTTTTTTTCCAAAAACAACATAAATAAAAAATATATATCTCAATAACATTTTTAAAAGTTTACTGAAATGTTTTAATGAAAAAGAAATGCCTTGGGATGTCTAGCACCCGCAGTGTCCAAATGTCTCCTATGTAACATTACTAACCCCATTCTCCAGTGACCACAGATCTCCCAGTGATATTCTACACCCCCCCCCTCTCCCCCAGTGTCCATAGGTCCCCATCAAAGAATTAACCCCTTCCCCCATGGTAATAAACTCTGCATCTCAATAGATACCCTCACCAACCCCCTTATAAACTCAGGAATGTATGCATCGATATACAGTGCTCAGATGGGAATGGTTCTGGGAATGAAGTCTAAAGGTCGACCATGATAATGTTAGCACCACAATGTCGACATTCTTAAAATGTCAACAGGCAATGTGCTGACATTATCAGAATGTCAACAGATAAAATCATATTAGGGTTACATTGCTGGGCGTGGGGTGAGTTTAGGGTTAGGAACTAGAGGTGAGGTTAGAGGAGAAATACTCTCCCGAGCACCGTAGGATCAGTGGTCTGACCCAGAAGTCAGTCACATGACCGCTGGGGCCCAGAAGATACCACTGCAGCCTTCAGGAGCAGGTAGGTCACCATTGGGCCACCAGGGTTGATGTGTCGACATTTCATTACTGTCTACCATGATGAATGTCAACCTATTATGCCCAACCGCTGTACCTCATCAGGCATGATTCCATTCAACGCGAAGTGAATAGCACCAGGAATCAGCTCCCGGAGCTATCCAATTCATTTGCGCTGCTAAGCCCGACTAAGGATTTCTTCTCGCATCCGTCCGGGGATGCGAGCAGAAATCCGACAAAATTCCAGGCGAGATGGTGTTTTCTGCCCTTAGCGCCGGGAAAACAGCATTGTTGCGTGAAGTTTATTCGGAGAATGCCCGTACTCACGCCTAAACACCCTCTTTAAGGTGCGAGAACTAGCCTTCTCCGACCTAACTTCACGCAGCATTGAGTAGTTTCAGGAGCTCATTCCTGGCGCTATTCACTTTGCGTTTAATTGAATCGTGCCCATTGTTTGCAATTTAACTTTATGATCCAGCGCATGTGCCCACATATCGATTGCACAGCTTTCTGGGATGCAAGATCAGTAGTGATATTGGTGGTCAGAGACCGCGACATCACTGCCGGGTGCCGGAGCACAGGAGGAAATCCGTTCTGCAGTTGTGCAGAACCGATTTCTATTTAAAACGCCGGGGGACGGAGGAGTACAATACGGTCACATCGATGCGGCTGTCAGTGAAAACCCATCTGGTTGCATTCGCAACCTATGCGACCTTGCCATTAAAAATGGTTAAAAGAAAAATACACTTTTTATGCATTGCTGCCTGAAGCGAAAAATAGGTAGTATCCTTGTAATTAACTACAATATGGAGCAAAGCATCAATGGGAACGTATTTAAAGTAAAACCCCATATTACAATCATTTATACTATACTTTGTAGTGTTATACTTTTTATAATACAAGTTTATCTTTTCTAAGATTTTCTTGATTGGGAGCTGTCGTGATGATCTGTCAAATAGCCCACTAATGTATAACATACTGTATGTGGCAAGAATACGCATTTAGAATCTGTATGTTTGTGCATGACTACAAAGTGGCTGCATCAATATTCCCTATACCCATTACCTGAGCTCATTAAAATGCTCTTCTCTTTTCTTTTTTCCCTTTACTTGTAACCAAAGAAAGAGAATTGATTTTGTATAATGTTGTTTTGTTAGTGTCAAATCTAGTTTCTTTCCTGGAACTTCATATCCAGCAACTGTAATAACAGCTGGTGGATTATTGTAACATATTACCTTACTGTTCACTCTAGGACCTAGAGAAAGGGCTTCAGGGCGCGCATGCCCGAAAAGGGAGCGTGGCCACAAGAAAAGGGGGCGTGTCTTGATGTGCCCCCTCTTCATTACTCTTGCGCCTGGCATCTAAGCACTGGCAGTGATCGTTACACCGTAGTTTTTCCCCACCCGCAGGGCTCTGCCAAAAGGCGGAAGGTGCATTCTGCCCTTTTGAAATCGTGCAAGGCGTAGCGCTCTGCTAGAACAGCCTAGCGGGAATGCTTTTACTAATATATATTAGTTGTCTCCACTGATAATTTATGAGCAAACATCTTGAGTTTAAAGACATGGCATAAAAATGTTAATTGTTTTGTTGCGATTTCCTTTTTTACTCCCTATGCTTATTAGCAGTTAAATTTATGCATTTTGGTTATTTTATTTAAAGTCTCTTTTATAGTTGTAGTTTGCGTATGCACAAAACTTGTCTATCATGACAATTCAGTTTTAAAAAGCTGGACCGTTATTACATTCTTCCTCGCTACAGTTTGACACAAACATGACGATAATTATTTATTAAGTTTGAGCCATTGTATTCGGTTTAGAACATTTTACCATAAACTAACTGGACTATTGGCCTTCACGCTTTCCAGTAATTGAAAAAGTAATTGCTTGTGTGTATCATGGTCTTTGTTCTGGGATGCAGTCATAAGGTCCACATTCACAGTGTCGACAATTTTAAAGTTGATAGTTATGACGTTGAAATGTTGACATACTGAGGATATCAGATGTCAACACTAGGGATAGGCACTAGGTGGAGGTTAGGCTGCAGGATGGGGAGGGTTTGGCACTAGGTGGATGTTAGGCACTATAAGGGGAGTAGGGGGTTAGAGGAAGAATACTTACCGGAACCGCTGCTCTATCAGGTCTGCACAGCAACTGCTCCACATGTGACTGCCGGGACCCACAGGACACCGCTGGAGACGCCGCTAGACCACCAGGGATGGTCTGTCGACACTCTAATGTTAACCTTTCATCAGTGTCCACATTACTGTCGACATTTTGGCCATGCTGACATGAATGTTGACCTTGTATATCACACCCGTTTGTTCTAATCCATTGATTGTGCACCATGACCTCGGTGTTCAGCCCTAACTCTGAAGTGGCCAGATTTATCTGATCATCATTCACGTGTAGCCAGGTTGGACATAGGTTTTTCATCCTATGATTGGCATGTACAGTGCATTTAGTTAGATTATGGGGTCAGGTGTCACACCAAGCCATTTCTTTGTCATGCAATAATTATTTTTTTTATGCAATGTCTCTTGTACCTGTTGAAGGGCTATTACGCTATGTAGCCAAATGTATGTGGACACCTCTTCTAAATTGTGTTTGGCCTTTTTAGCTACACCCATTGCTAACCGGAGCATAAAATCAAGCATACAGTAATGCTGACTCCATTGTCAAATATTAACATTAACAATGTCTTCCCTGTAAGTGGTATTGTGAAATGAGAGCAACAATAGCTAATCTGTAAAGCTCAGCTGCTAAGTACTAAAGTGTGTAGTGCATAAAAATTGTGTTTGGTGGCAATCCTCACTACTAAGTTCCATACTAGAAACAACTTCGGCACAAGGACTGATTCAGTACACAATACTTTAATCATCTGGCAGTCTGAAGGGCAAATATGCCCTATTGTTTGGCCTGGGCCCCTCTATTCCAGTGAAGAGTAATTGTAATACCGTACTACAGCATACAATGACATTCTACAGAATTGTGCGCTTCCAAATTTGTTGCAACAGTTTACACGTGACAATGCTCCCATGCAGAAAGAGGCCTATCAAACAATGGTTTAGTATGAAAGATCTTGACTGGCTTGCACAGAGCACTGACCTTTTGGGATGATTGAAACGCCTATGGAGAGCCGGGTTGGGAATGAGATCCCAGGCGGTCAGGATGCCGCTGGTCAGAATCCCACACGCTGGAATGCTGACTACATCCCAGGGAGCAATGCCATTTCTGCCCAACCTCACTAATGCTCTTGTGACTGAATGGATGTGAACCTCTGCAGCCATGTCCCAAAATCTAGAGGAAAGCATTGCCAAGAGAGTGTTGGATGCAATTGGGGGAACCAACTCCATTTTAATTCCTATGTTTTTGGTAGGAGATTTTCACCAAGCGCATACATGGGCATAATTTGCTGGTGTCTGCATTTTGTCCATGCAGTTTAACTAGTTGCGTTCACTTATGTTTTGTTGCACTAAAGTGTACCTGATTTCTGTTAAGTGGATGCAGCAATTTCGTATACTGAACCACTATTTATCTTATCAATTCACTTCTAATTGGTAAATAAAATTGGTATGAAAACCTTTTAGTTGCTAATACAGAGATGTGTCCACACCTATCCTTAAATCATGCCAAATTGCCCCGTTTGGTGTCCTACGGACTTTGCCCCTAAGCTGCGTCATGTATCCAGCCACACAGTTTTGTCCTGATTTTTGCATCCAATTCGCTAATGTGACAAAAGTACAGTGCACAGATACCCTGGACACTGATATTGCATGCAGTAGCTGTGTGCTCTCCAACACTATAGCTGTGTGCTCTCCAACACTAACCTGGGTAAAAAGGCAAAAGACAGAGGGCCGATATGAGTGAATTGTGCAACGCAGCGTTGCTCTTAATCTGTGACTTAATGCCAACTTCCTTGTGACATAATACTAATCTTAAGTGCCCAGGATACTATAAACAACTTTGGGTGCAGCAACGATTAGACAAAGTTGCTAAATTCAAAAATAAGTCTGAAAGTCCGGGAATGGCTACCCATGGCTGGGTGTCTAAGTCACACTATGCGGCACAAATAGGCTACGTGTATGAGGACACATCTGTAAGCTTGCTTTTTTTTTTTAGGCTGTGGATGGTGCTGTGATATCACATCAATGGCCTGCGGTCAGTCTGCTTCCTGCATTGTCTCTTTTCATTGCTTAATTGCACAAAGATTCTCATTCCCATCACCTAACTTTCTGCTTCCTTTGTTATTTAAAACATAACAATTTTTTACCATTATAAAACAATTTGGCACTTGGCCTTGTCTGGCTCCTAAATCATACATCATACTGTCCATCCTTGCAGCAGTGCTTCCATTAACATCTGTCTAACACTGGTGGCTTTTACTACGCTTGAATTACTTTCTATTTGTAATGTATATAAAATAATATTGTCTGATTTATTTATGATAGAATGCAGTGGATTAGATGCAGAATTAAAATTGATATATAATACTCGTTAGGCATGAGCACTGAAAATATGATGTATATTCCAACACATGCAGAGTTGTGTGCATCTCATGATGCGTCCATCTCTGCATTGGCAGCATATGTGATAGCCATCATCATCAGTGTGTACTTGAATCTGCAAAAGATATACCTCCTAATGGTGTATATTCACTTATCTGCGTAGGCCGGTCTTTGCGGACATGCCTGCCTAAACTTTGCCCAAGTAAGAAAGCACCTTCACACCCCCTTTCCGCCTCTTCTAAGTGTAGGTGTAGATGTGATCAAAATGCGTATGACTGAGTGTGGCAATATTCCGAGCATGCACAGTGCAAATATACGCAAATTATGCTAGCCAATCAGGCATAGAGTCCACTCCACATCAGCTCTAGTACAATTGGTCTATACAGGGTTTGTATTTTTTATTTTGAATCGAATTTCACATATGCAAGAAGTGCTCCCTCACTATAGGGGAAATGTATCAAGCCTTGGAGAGTGATACAGTGGAGAAGTTGTCCAAAGCAACCAATCGGCTTCTAAGAGGATGATTCCCGGCCACTATTGAATCACCCCGTAACTGTCACTTCATAGACTGTTCTAGATAAAGGACAGAAGCTAATTGATTGCTATCTTCAACGTCTCTACTTTATTCTCTCCAAGGCTTGATCATCTCCCACATAAACAGCAGTGTATGGTCTTATATGCTCTAGTGTTGAAATTCCGTGTTAATTGGTGTGTTTTTGCTTTGTTTTTTGAAGCACTAGTACAATGCATGCAAATAGATCTGACAATGGAAGCCATCATTTCCAGTGACAGCACACCCACTCACGTTTTAACTTGCCTTCTAGTTACGACGCATTAGTGTTTCACAGTTTTCCAAATGCTGCTTGCCCCATTCATTGCATTTAATAAAGGATAAAGATCAGTGGAATGACTTTCTGCCTATAGAAAAACTGCATGTGACATTAATGGCGCCCACTGTTGCAGTTCAATTGTTTGTTGGTGCCCACTAATTATCCCGCTTGTACCAAATTAGGCCGGATATAGCTGCGTAAAACGGCTAAACCCATCAAGTCCAGGTTAGGGCACCCAAACCATAGACTTTTCACACATTTCTGCTCGCCGACGAGCTGAAGTGCCAGCGGCTGTTTGTGCACGAACAGAGCAACAATTGAATTGTTCCGTCAATTGTTCATGTCACACCCCTTGTTCGTCGTTCTAGTGGCATACCAAGCACATACAGAGATGCTGGGCTGTCCCCAAGCTCTCCCCTCACTGCGAATAGATATTCACTAGTTGTGATTGCTAAATCACAACTTTTTCCACCCGAAGGATACTGGCCTGTGAGGACAGGCTGTTTCAGCAGGGCGCCGCCATAAGGGCGCAGCGCGGGAACACAAATTCATGGTTACATTTGAGCTTTATAAACCCTCAAAAATGATTGATCTATATAACTGAGAGATACACAATGCTACAGAGGCTAGATTGTCTCTTGCGGGATGTACATATATAATGCTGGTAAAAAGCGAACTGGGGCTACTACAATGTGGCATAATAGGAAGTGGAGGCACTACAATGTGGCATAATAGGAAGTGGAGGCACTACAATGTGGCATTATGAACTGATGACACTTCAGTGTGACATATGTACTGGGGACACTGTATGGTATAATGTGATTTGGGGGCACTTTGGCATAATGTGTACTGGCAGTTCTACAATGTGGCATATCATGAACTAGGGCAATACTATGGGGCATACAACGAACTAGGCCACCACTAAGGGGCATAACCATAACAATACTATAGGGCATAAAATGAACAGCTGCTGCAGAGGTGTTTCTAAGAAGCATTAGGATGGGGGTGCCCTGTCCGAATGTTGCTATGGGACTTTCAAAGCTCGGGCTATGCCTCTGCCTTTCTCCATCATATTTTTATACTGCAGGAAAGGGATCTCCATTTCATTCCATTACAACTGTTCACTGTGCAGCCTTGATCAAATGAAAAAAAAAAATACCCTGTAAAATAGCAATTAGGAAATACAGATAGTGTTTAACATACTAAGGAATAAAGCTCCTGATACATGTAATAGGATCGATCTAGCCAGCACCGTTATTTAGCTTGGCTTGCATTTCTTTTTCCACTTGTTTTGCTCCTTTTTCTGGGGGACCTGAGCGATTGCTTGAATATCGTACATGAACATGGCTTTTACAAGACTTCCCTTGAGGATCACACAAAGCATTACGTTTATCTATCCAGTGATATAACTAAGATTTATCATTGGGAATCTAATTATGCTTTACGAAAAAAGGCCAGGGGTAATTCTTAGACTGGCTTCCTGAAAACAGAAGGTACATGGCTGAATAATGTGTATAGACTAGTGGAAGGAAAATCTCTGTTGTCGAAAGCAGGTTTTCTAATAAACGGAATAATGCAATGTTAAATCATATCCTGCATTTTATTTCTTTTGTTTTAATATGGCCTGCATCACGCTGATCTTTAGAAAAATTTTAATCTGGCATATGAATAAAGTATATTTGTTTGGCAGCTGAGCATGTGCCAGTTGAAGCACAATATTGATGCTGAGCAACACATTGATAGTAATCTGACATAATGTAAATTAAGCATTCATCACAATCTGTTTTGGCTGTTTGACAAGAGAGTTCCCAAAACGCACACATACAATGGGGGAAAATCATGCTCTAAAGGTGCACATCCACTAGGCGATTAAAATTAGCAATTGAATGATAATGGCATAGTTTTAGTTTTAATCGTTCAGAAATCGTGCATTAAAATGTCGAAAACTACCAGCTATGTGCGCTCGTTTTCGACATCATTAATCGCCTGAACATGCAGGCCAACATGCCAATAACGAGAGATTGAGCATGTTTGGGGATGAGGGAGGGTGCCTGCATTGAACGACATAGTGTAGTCTGAATATAACAGCTAAAATGAACACAACCGATTTTTTTTTTTTTTTTTTTTTTTTTTTTTTACTTTTGAATCTATTTTATTGAAGGGTTTGAATGTGCACACACTTGCATTGCAATAGAATAGAAACACATTAAAAACAAATACAAAGTTCAGTACAAAATGTATTCATGGTGCAGATGAAGCATGATTTAACATAACCAAACTATAACACATTATACTTTATTGGTACTAAGGTAGTTCATCACCTCTGATAGTGGCTGGGAATAAATGGGTGGGCTCCGAGCCCTCTCAGTGTATAATAACTCAGGACATTAGTTAAAACCTTAAAGTGTCCCACACAGACCGAGGCAAATACAACCATGTTCACACTTGAGAGGGGATAAAGAAGCCAGAGGCACAATGCAAATTATACCATGAGGTAAGCTGAAAACATTAATGTTGATGTTCTTTAACAGTGGTGTATAGGGTATGTACATAGGGCAACCAGATATTAAAGAATTTATCTACCATGCGCTCTTTACGGATGGATGTTTTCACTCAATCCATCATGAAAAGGAATGAGCTCCTAGGATGTACTAATATTAATGGGGGAGGATCCTGTGCTATCCACTGTGAGATACATAGTTTTCTTAGTTGCTGCTAACTTCGCTAATAGTAATTATTGACCCTTGGAGTTGGGTCGCAAGGTGCTCATAAGGTATATCCCAAAAAGCCCTGGATTTTGTAACATGAAAGGGGATGTTAAGAGTTTGCGTACGGACTGTTGGCGCTCGGGATGCTGGAGGTCAGAATCCCGACGCCGGCATCCTGACAAGGTTCGGATACAGACACTTGTAGGTGAGTATCCTAACCCTCTGTCCCCCCTAGGGACTACCCCCTAACCCCACTACTTACCATCAGGATTCTGGCGCCAGTATTCTGACTGGTGTCAGGATCCCGGCGGCGGCATCCCAACAGCCGGGATTTCAACTACCTCCCGTTAAAACTGGTATTAATATGATATTAAAGATCTCTCAGTAGCATTTGCACCTGTGGACAGTTCCATAAGCAATGGTTTATGTTTGCCTCCTGTTCTCCACATTTGTAACAATTTGAGCTTGGTGCTCCCCGATAATATAGCTTATTTAAAGATATGGAATCCATTCAGGGCCAAAAAGCTGGTGGTGAAAGACTCTAAGTAAATGGGGCCAAGACACCCTGTTATAAGCTTAATCTGCATCACAGTTTACCACCAAATGGCCTTTCTTTTAATCTCATGCGTCCTGAGCATTGCCACCAAAAGAGTATGTACATTATGGACAGTCTGGGCTGGGTGAAGTAACTACGGGAGTAGTACCTGAAGGAGTTGGGCCATAATTTTCTAAAAGTATTTTAAATCCTGGTTTAATAAAGATATTGGGCTATTTGAGGTGACCAGAGTGGGATCCCCTGTCAGGCTTGGAAAGGACAATCATACGAGCCTGATTTAAAACCAAGGGATGCTGGGTTCCCCGCCAGGAGAGTAGAAAAATGTAATATTTAAGGAAAGCAACTTGTAATAAGAGGCTGTGAAGCCATCAGGGTCAGGTGTTTTGCCATATGGTAATTGTTTACTATGTACTGAGATTTCATCTGCTATGATTGGAGAAGCAAGGCTCTCCCTGTCAGAGGACTACAGTTTAGAAAGGCCGGCCTATCTCAGAAACTCAGTAAAGCTGGCCACACATCTAAAGATTCTGTCCAACCAGCCAACTAGTTGATTGGTTGGAATGAAAATCTGGTAAGGTATGAAAGCAAATGACAATCAACTAGTTGGCTGGTTGGACAGATAATCTTTAGATGTGTGGCCAGCTTTACGTCACCCTAGCAATCCGCATTTTTACCAGTCTTGCAATAAATTATATGCAACAAAGTCCTGACGCAAAGAACTTTTGGAAAACATTCTGAACAAGGATTACTAAATAGACGGATCACTGTATACAATTGCTTAAAATAGTACATGGCTTAAGAAAACCGTACACAAATGCTACAAACTTCCTGAATTTCAGATAAAGCTCTCTGCCCCCCCGTAAAAAAAACCCACCCTCACTAAAAGTGTTCCATAAAGAGGCACACCTGGTCTCAGCCCTGCAGGGACGCTAAAGCAGTTTATTTTCATTCACAGAAAGCAGCACACACAAATGGACAAAAACTGTTGTTTGCACAAATTGTTTAGATCAAACATTTAACAAACTTGTCTGAACGACCATTTTCATTTACTCCCAAACGTTACCAGATTTTCATTCCAACCAATCAGCTAGTTGGATGCAAGTTGTTCTAGTGCAGTGTTGGCTAACCTTGACACTCCAGCTGTTATGGAACTACATAACCCAGCATGCACTGCTACAGTTTTGCTATTAGGGCATGCTAAAACTGGCAGGGCATGCTGGGATATATAGTTCCACAACAGCTGGAGTGTCAAGGTTAGCCAACACTGTTCTAGTGTGTGGCCAGCTTAAGTCTCTCTTCTGCACCATTGTGTGTTCTGTTTGGATGTTAAATGACACCATTTTCTAGTGCAGTGTTTCCCAACCTCATTCCTCAGGGAGTGCTAACTGCATGTTTTCCAGGTTCCCTAACAGAATTGCAAGTTAAATAATTAGTCCACTGTTTCCCAAGCTCTGTCCTCAAGGCACAGAAACAGTCTAGGTTTTAGTGATATCCATGCTTGAGCACAGATGGTTAAATCAAAATAACTGAGGTACTAATTAAGACACCTGTGCTCTAGTATGGCTATTCTTAAAACCTGGACTATTATACCCCTTTCACACTTGCAACAATAACCCGGATTATTGCACATGAACGCGCAGCAACCCAGGTTACTGTGCTGTCTGAAAGGGCCAGATTGAAATAAGCCGGCATTTCAACCCTGGTCACGAGAAGGGTTGAATGCCTGTTAAACCCGGCTCGCGATGCAGTGTGAATGGGCAACCCGGGTCCCGTTCACTGCATAGGAAGAGCCAGTGCTTGAAGATGATCTCGTCTCCAAGCACCTGCTCACCACATGATGGCGGTGACATAATCGACTCGGCAATAAGCCGGGCTGATGACACCAGCCTGAAAGGAGTCTGAGCCAGGTCGCACCCGGGATGGAACCGTGGACAAAGTCCCGGGTGCGACCCTGTAGTTATTAGTGTGCCTTGAGGACCATGGTTGGGAACCCCTGAATTAGCTCCACCTGTGGATGGTGAGTAATGAATACACCTGTGCACCAACTAGGAAAAATGGAAACCATGCACTGCTAGTGCTCCCTGAAGAATTGAGTTTGGGAAACACTGTTCTAATGTATAGATAATTACATTTCCGTTTCTCTTATAGTGGCTGACTCGGTTGCGTGACCTAAACATTGTTTAGCCTTCGCTTTGTCCAAACTGACCGCCTTCCTTAAGTGAACACATTGGGCAGATCCAAGCCCTCTCAGGGACTAGATTACGAGTCAGTCTGTTATAGCTTCCGTCAGCTGGTTAAGCAATATTTCCTGATTTGCAGTGCTATAGATTCTGATTAGATGATTGCGTCCAGTTATTTAACACTAAAATTACCTAATGAGCTAACCTAAATAGAGAAATCGATTTTTATTGGTTCCACTTAAGCAAATTAATTAAATCGCATAGAGCAGAGGTTCCCAAATGTGGTCCTCAAGGCACCCTTATGGTGCGCATACACGTAGTGATCAGCCAGCGATGCGATATTGCTGGCTGATCGTCATGCACTCTCCCTGGTGTGCTGGATGACCATTATCAATCATCCAGCACACCACATACTTACCGACTATAGCTATAGTAGCCTGCTCGTTATCAAGCAAGTTGACCAGCATGCACGGACAATATCGCTATCGTCCACACGTGGCCGTGCATCGCTGGTCGATGGTAAATTGTTAGGGACCATTTAAATGAATGATATCGTAAACGATCATTTAAATCACTACGTGTGTACGCACCATAACAGTCCAGGTTGTAAGGATATCCATGCTTGAGTGACTTAATACCAGTGCTCAACCATGGATATCTCTAAAACCTGAACTGTTTGGGTTCCTTAAGGAGCGCGTGTGGAAACCTATGGTGTAAAAAAAGAGCACTGCTCCTATTGATTGACCAGGTAAGAGGACCAGCCAAGAAGAATCATCACTATATGGGGCATATTCAATTGGGGGCGAGCATAGCAAAAATCCCGCGGGTGCGGGATTTTTGCTAATCAATCAGATGCAGGATTTTTTTTTTATTTTGTACGCCGGGAGGTTTTTTTCCTCTCATCTCCAGAGCAAGTCTGATTTTTCCTAAAATCGTTAATTTTAGGAAAAATCAGCGGGACTTGCTCTGGGACAATTAAGCAATTGGAAGTTCCAATTAGCTTAATTAGTCCTTATTTACTTACCTTCTGCAGCTCTGTCTTCTTCCTCCAGTGTCAAGGCCTGGTCTCCTGCAGCAGTGTGGGTATGTCAGTGTGTATGAGTGTGTGTGTGTGACCCCCAGTAATGCCCCTTTATGCAGAGCCCCCAGTAATGCCCTTAGTAGTGCCCCTTTATGCAGAGCCCCCAGTAATGCCTCTTATGAAGAGCCCCCAGTAATGCTTAGTGCCTCCAGTAATGCCTCTTATGAAGAGCCCCCAGTAATGCCCCTTATTCTGTGCCCCCTCCCAGTATAGAACACGCCCCACTCACCTGTCTGTGCAGTACTTACCTTTCTTCATGACGGCCGCTGGGCACCGCTCCAGTCCTCTCCGTCCCTCGTAGACGCTGCCGCTGACTGGATCTACTTAGATCCAGAGCGGCAGGGGCAGGCTCCGTTCGACGCAGGTGATGTCATGAAGTCATCCTTGCGCTGCATCTCCTGCCGCTGACTGGATCTACTTAGATGCAGAGCGGCAGGCTCCGCTCCTCGCGGGTGTCGTCATGATGGCACTCGTGCACTGCATCACTGGGAACGATGGCATCTGAAGCGATCAGAGGCTTTTGATCGCTTCAGAGACCACTATTGCCAGCCTGTCAGGGGTGTGGCCGCTACATATATATATATATAATTTTTTTTTTTGAGCCCACACTCTGGGGCCGCAGAAATTGGTTATTGGGCTGCATGTTCGACATGCCTGCTTTAGATAGTGACTTTATCCACCTGCCCCTATATATCATGTATAGCTCCAGTGTGTATAGGTCCACCAAGTTCTTCAGGGCTTCAAACTACCCAGCGTCGCATATCAGAGTTTGTATCTCTTATTGCAGTAAGAACGGAGTGCTTTTCATATAATAATGAATTTCTTTGTGTCTGCGAATTAATAGGAAGCTCTTTAATCTGCAGACTGGAAAGATTACCGGCCACCAAAGCTATGTAAGACACAGAACTCCGCCTAATATTTTCTATTCTGCACAGTGTCTGCTTTGTCTTCCAGCTTTCCTCTCCGTCGTGCCTGGGGATTTCAGAGAAAATAGTTTGGCACAATTTGTCAAAACACCCGTGATACTAAACTGCGACATTCCGCGCTTGCAGCAAGACAAATGCTGAGGAGGATTTTTAAACCCTCTTTCTGAAAAATATCCTGCTGATCCCATCATTGTTTATAGCATTACCTCAGCACTAGCGTAACATAAAGGGGACCTGCATTCATTATAGCACAAAACAATGCAGCCACGGTGTCGTCAGTCAGAATGCATAGGTCTCAATTACCAGTTTGCAAAATTTGCTTGTCCCTAATCTGGTTGTGTGGTGATCAGGCTGAATGACCAGTTGGTATCCGTGAAACTTCCTTACAATATATACACAAGACACATTTTGTCTTCCTCGTATTTAGATCATCGGCAGAATAGCTTATTTTCCTTGCCCCAGGTTATTGCACAACTCAGCTGTGGTGTCTGCACAGCTTTATCTAGAGACCAGTTCTGGGTTGTATTAGAGAACAATTAAGATAACACTGCCCAGTGCTACTTACAAATTCTGGTTGTCATGGCAATATAGGAATGCGTCCAGGCGACTCAAGCGTGTCCTCATTCAGTGTTCCTCTCCGAGAGCAAAATCCAGCTCTCCTGGTGTATACTGGGCACCTGGTTCCCAGCACATTATTAAACACTGCTTTTACTGTCCAGCCGCAGGGTTTCTCTGTAGTGCTGCTCTGGACATAGAAACAGTACATTATGTTATTACTTGTGAGCTGTACTCACAGCAATGCCCAGCTCTGTTTGTTTGGCATTATTATATACTGGTCAGTGTTCTCCCCAGATAATGTTTCCAGCCGGGTGGAATCAAGAAGTAGCCAGGTGGGGGCCTTCGCAATAATAAAATGTTTTAAATCCTCACCTTTATAATGATTTAAACTTGATATAACATTTTATATATTCATTCTCCTCTTATTAGAGGCCCAGTCGTTTGATTATGAAAAAGCTGCAAAGTCTGTAAAATTTTGTCCTTTTTATACAGCTCCCAGATACTGTCCGCACTTACAGGCTCCCAAAGTGCCGGGTGTGGGCCGGGCGGTGCACCCGCATAAAACAGCCTGGGGAGAACACTGCTGGTCATTATTACAGATGATGCAATGTTACCTTCTTGCTTACATCACCATAGCCAAATTTGTCCAGATAGATATTCATGTACATAAAGGATCTTTTTTTTGTCCAGAAATACGATAAAATAATCACACTAAATAATTCTAATCAAAAATTTAATATTTATTCTGTTTAATATTCCACTTTTGTAAAAGTTTCAGGTTAATATGTAAATACTGTATTTTCCTATATAAATGCTCCCAATTGTCTGCTTTGTGTTCTACTTCAGTGCTCGCCCACTTCCTGCTCGCAGCCGTGATTACAGAAAAGGTGAGGCACTTACGACTGGTTGTAGCATTTCCGATACTTTTTTTTTTTTTTTTTGTGCTGCGGGGTGTGGCATTTAGACAAGAAAAAATGTCAATGCATGCATGTTCACAAACTCTTAGGGGCATATTCAATTGGGTACCTCACGCCCCATTTTGATTTACCGTGCTCCTGATACCTGCGGTATTCAATTAAAAAAAGGAGTTTTTTTTTTTTGTTTTTTTTTGCAGGCAAAATCCAGCAAGGGGGGAGCAGCGGTTACTTACGCTGGCCACACATCTAAAGATTATCTGTCCAACCAGCCAACTAGTTGATTGGTTGGAATGAAAATCTGGTAATGTATGGGAGTAACTGATGATCAGCAATTTGCTCCTTAATGCCTGAAAACAGATGAAAATGGTCGGTCAGACAAGTTTGTTAAATGTTTGATCTAAACAATTTGTTCAAACAACAGTTTTTGTCCATTTTCCAGCATTTGGGAGCAAATTGTTGATTGTCATTTGCTTTCATACCTTACCAGGTTTTCATTCCAACCAATCAACTAGTTGGCTGGTTGGACAGATAATCTTTAGATGTGTGGCCAGCTTTACTCTCACCAGTGCTCCGCTCCCAACTGCCACATACTCCACATGCCGCCCATATACCCACTACTGAGAGGGAGTCTCACAGACACCTGCAGCACCCCTCACACACTGACACTGACAGCACCCCTTCACAAACACACACAGGGGAGACGCACACTGGCCGGGGGTCACACTCGCGTTGCTGGAGAAGATGGAGGCAGAAGGCTTCAGTTGGGGAAGTGGAGGAGGAAAACTGCACTGCAGAAGGTGAGTATTATTGATTAATTACACTAATTGGAAACTTCCAATTGCTTAATTAGACATTATGGGTTGCGTCCAAAGGGCCCTGAAGCAAGTCCCGACAATTTTTACTGAAAATAATGAATTTAGGAAAAATTGGACTTGGTCAGGGGAGCCACGTGACAAAATCTAAATCGCATCCTTTTGGATAGGAAAAACCTTGCAGATGTGGGGTTTTTCAAAATTATGCCTGCAATTGGATATTCCCCATAGATTAGATTAAGTATATGTAGATATGCTCACCAAGGGGAATATCACCGGCAGTGTTGGTAGCGGTACGTTGTAAAAGTGCTGTGTGTTACACTTGGTGTTACAAGCAGCTGAAAACCCTGTTATACAGAAAGCCCCCAAGCGCTCCAGATAGATGTTATTGAGATATATCGAATGATTCCAATATATTGTGGAAAGCGCAGTAGGACGTGAGTTACATTAACTGTATTCATGCTATATCCGTGTATAAATCAATAAATGAAAGCCATCTATAGAAGTGGATAACCTTTTAAGAAATTATAGATGTAATATGAAATGATGTTCCAAGTCCTGTGCCATTGCCCACACAGAATGCCACCACCGCAGTCTCCTGTATCCACAGATTGGTGCCAAGTTTACTATGCTATTAGCATGGTGTCCGCTTTAGATTGATTTACCTGTCCTTCCCTCAATCAAAATGAATTGTGGAGGTGCTTTCTTGGTTGGTCTGCCTGTGTCGTAGTTAATAAATCACACAGCTTTGCCTTTTATCTGAAATGTGACCTCTAAGCATTTTGTCATGCAATAGGTAAGCATGTGCTTTTAGAAAATTAAAAAGCCCTGGTGTGCGGATAGCTTGATATACATGTGGCCATTTTAAGGTGCATTTTGTAACAAAATTATCTCTTTGCTGTGGTTTAATATTGTGCTGTAATCTTGACAGATATAGTAGTAGTTCTATTTCCTTTCCCAGTCCTGAGGCCAATTCTCCCTTTCGATTAATTTGTATAATTATAACTCTGAATATTGATGGGTTATCATGCCCCCGCTGCACAAACCAGCGTGACAACATTACGCGTGCTGTATAGCAGCAAGTCACACACTGCACACCATAGGAGCTCTGCTCTCATTCAGCGGTAGCTGCGTTAATTCATCTCTCCGTAGAATGAGAGCTCCTCCTATAGCTGGCTTACCATTATTGTTGCATTTGCGTAAATGTAATTGAAAAGCATGTAAACTCTACATTTCTGCATGTGACTGCTATGCTGTATACCCTGTGGGTAGACTTGTGCTGAATGAATACAATTGCCTCATAGCATTTCCTATTAATGTCAATAGGTAATTTAATTCCCAGAGATGATACTGGATCAGAACCTCTATATACCCCTGCCTGTACCTTCTAAAATCCTACCTATAAAGCTCTAAGGATGACGCCAATTTGCGTACGCAGTCATACAGTAAATAAAAGACTTCAGACTTGGAACGTGTGGTTCCGAACCACAAAGTATTATTCAAGTAAAAAGTACAGTCAGTTACACGCTATTGATCCAGACACAATTAGACGCAAAGGAATTATACAGACCCCAAGTACAGTATACATATGTAGGGCTTTCTGGTCCAGATGTTAGGCATCAGCAAGAAACCCCGTCGTCATTCTGAAAGAAGACTAAAGACCCAGTTTTTGAGCACACATATTTATACCCCCCCCAGAATAGACAGGCCAAGTTTGTTGCTATTGGTTCCCATGGGGGAAGCATCTGTTACAGAGCGTTTAACTGGCTGGTTCAAATAGACTCAACCCAACCTCCAACAACTGGGGGTCTCTGCCCTCCCGCCCCATGCAATCATCCTAACAGTTGTTCATATAATGTACATTTTGTTGCTTGAAGTCTCTGCGGTCCATAAGTTGAGAATACATGATGCGATCTCCACACCGATAATACCGGAATTCTGTTGAAAGAGTACGCATCAATACGAAACCAAACACTGCTTTCTTAGCATGTATAAAACCTTAGTCATCAAATATCTTTATTTCATAGCATTTATACTAAATGAACAACTTAAATCTTATACCTTAAAGCTTATGGAACCTTGTATGTGAATATGTAATGTGTGAGTATACGGGGTTTGATATGAAGACGCTAGTTAACTGTGGACAGATGCGTGCGCATTTAGCTAATAAAACAGTGTTTTCATACAAGGTCTTATGCATTCGCTAATATGCGATTAGTTACCAGCGCAATTGTACGTATTAATGTGTGTATGAGAAATAGTGCACTTAAATCTCACTAAGTGAACACCTAGCAGTGTGGATTGCTGAGCATTATAGTTCCACATGCCCCCTATCTCAGCAGCCCCCACCTTTCCCAGGCTCAAAAGAAAAGCTCTTTATTCTCTCAGACTCTTGTGTGAATGCAAATGTGTTACCCCAAGCTGTGGAGCTGGGGCCATCCTGTCTGGGTGTGGGGCTAAAACCTGTTTAGGATTCAGAAAAATCCAATCGTGTAGATCAATGCCTGGATTATATTACAATTGCCACAACTATACTTGTCTGCATACAGGGTCTCCCAATTTGTATGTAAAAACACTCATTGTCTATTCTATTTACTTTTTCTCAGGAAGCTGTTCTTCCAGTTGCCTTTGGTAGATTACCAAAAACATTGCCATCTGTACTTAGCTTGTGAGTTGTAACTTAAAATAGCGCTGGTCGCAAAATGGCGTCTTGTAGATTCTTGTTTCTAAAATGGAGTCTAGCTGCCATTCGCAAGATGGCGTCGTGCACGCTTCAATTTTAAACTGATCTTGTCTCAGCCAATAATCCAGTTTCGACACCAGCTTGTAGAATCCCCAATTGAAAGGCCGGGCTATTAAAATTAATTAAATAATCAAAGGAGGGGGAACTAGCCTAGTGTTATATGACCTAGGCCTGTGCACAATAAAATAGTGGGACAACTCCTGTGGGTTCTCCCTGCTGGAATGGAAATCTGTACTAGGCTGAGCCAGTTCCACTATGCCAGTGACTCCTGCAGCGTGGAGCTCCCCCTTTATGCACCAGCCTGGTCAATGCGAAGGGATGGCCACCCACAGTTGGTTATTTTTAATCTTGTTCCAGAATCTCGGCACTGCTGGAGAATGCATGAATAGAATTCACAGTCAAACATTTTGCAATCGTTCCTGTGCATTACAAATTCTTTTCCATTCTGTGATGATGAAAATGTCACACTACATAATGACAGCTATTGAGCAGTCTATTATATAATTGTACATGTGCCTGGGTGTTTGACATTGCATTTAAGTGGCATTCTTGTTTTACTTTATGCTATTTTAACATCTCCTGTATTCTAATTGGCCTATGACCATATATATGCAAATAACTTGCCACATGAAAGCAAACTGCTTCTAATCTGCCTTAAGAGTGACGGGTAATGAACCCCCGCTGGCACGTATGCTGTGTAGACATCTACTTGCATGTTGCCATACCTAGTTATCAGTAGGCTGTGTATAATATAACAAAACATATTTTATGCCCTTGTATAAATTGTGTTCATATGTTGGTGAATTTTATTTCTTTTCAGACTTATTGAGTATAATTTTGAAACCTCTTATGACGCTGTACTTGTATTGAATGATATCACACGGTACTTGTACAGGGATGGTGTAATAGTCTGGACGTATAGTTAATAATCTCATTTATATATCTTCATAGATCTGTGTAAAATTTATGCCTGCGCAAGAGCATACCGCATACAAAACATACAGTGCATTGTATTAGAGTTATGCGCCAATGGTTTTCAAGTGATTTTAGCACAAACAATACCTCGATTCCACCAGGCAGTACTTTCAGTCCGATGGGTGGCACAGACGCAGACAGAAAAGGGGCATTAGTACAGGAATTAAGTTACATTGAGTACATGGAGTTGGCCACAAATATATTATGCATTAAAGTATACTTACACCTGAGGATATATTATATATATATATATATATATATAATATAGTGATGTTATAATATAGTGATATATTATAAAAAGTATACCACCACCCTTCTTACTAAAATATCAGTGTTCTCCCCAGGCTGTTTTCTGCGGGCGCATCACCCGGCAGAAACAGACTGCCGCCCGGTACTTTTCCCCGCTGAGGAATGCTGACCTCTGAAGCGATCGGAGGCTTCTTTAGCCTCAAGAAGCCTCCGATCGCTTCAGAGGCCAGAGTTCCCAGTGATGCACTGCGCGTCGCCCGTGACGTGAGGAGCCTGCCCCGTGTGCCTGCTGGATCTAGTTAGATCCAGTCAGCGCTAGGCAGCGGGAGCGGCCAGCAAGTAAAGCTAAGTGCTGGGCTGGGGCCAGGACCAGTCTGGGGGAACTGCATAAGGGAAACTATTAAACCTGGGGGCACTACATAAGGGACACTAGTAAACCTGGGGGCACTGCGTAAGGGACACTATTAAACCTGGGGGCACTGCGTAAGGGGCCAACCTGCCGGCACTGCATAAGGGACACTATTAAACCTGGGAGCACTGCATAAGGGGCCAGTCTGGGGGCACTGCATAAGGGGCCAGTCTGGGGACACTATTTAAGCCTGGGGGCACTACATAAGGGACCAGTCTGGGGGCACTACATAACGGCACTACTTCAGCCAGGGGGCAATGCATAAGGGCAAAGTTAAATTACAGGGGGCAATGCGTAAAGGGGAAAAGTACAGGGGGCACTGTATAATGGGCACTTTTGACTGAGAGCCACCGGTGGAAGCAGCCTGAGATCTGTCGGGCTGGTTTGGTAAGGGAGTTACCCCTTTTCCCGCCGCGCGCATAATTGCGAAGGCCCCCACCCAGCTGGAAAAAATTTCTGGGGAGAACACTGAATTGTATTGGGACCTTTAACTGTGCTGAGCAGGTCCTCGATGACATTGGTCCTCATAAAGACCCACACAATTTGGGTGTAGGCTGCAGCACAGAACTATGTTGGCATCACCTTACGCCCCAGCCATGCTGTTTCAAGCCAGTGACATTTAAATTTTCAGTGCCAACCATTAATTGTGCTGAGCCCACTGGGTTAGCAGTGTGATGACAGAAGCTTTAGGTGGGGACAACATAGCACTGTGCTGCAGCCTACATCCAAACATGTTCCCATGTCCCTTACCCGGCAGGGGTTACTGAGATTATTTTTGGCATTTGTGCACAGAAGTAAATTTTAAAGGGATGAATTTAAGGAACTGCCAGTGTTTGCAGCAATAATAGATTTGCTCTTGCATATAACTGTGCCCAGTATATAGGTGTTGTACCTTTTAAAACCACCATACCCCTTAATGCTGGCATGGGCACTTCAGTAGTTGTTGAGCCTCCAGGCAGATGTGCTCTGTTGTTCTAGTCTGTTCATTCCATCATCTTTTCCCCAATCTGCCTTGTCCCACCGACATGCAGTTATCCAGCTCTGCAGGATGCCACTGGTGGGATATAAAGTGTTACAGCCAGGAATGAAGTGACCCCTAATCCTAGTAGTGTGCAATCTTGAGACCAATAAACCCGGAGAAACACTGGAAGCACTGGAGTTTTTTTTGACGAGCCTGCAATTAAATCCATTAAAGCGATTGCTGCACGACGGCTCTTCTATTCAGCTTTACTGCTACAGTGAAAGTGTTTTACCGAAAAATAGAAAGGAATAGAGTAAAACAAGCTACTCCTATAACTTTCCTAATTGCAAACTAGTTTTATGTGTATAATTCAGATTGGGTATTTCCTTCTCTTTAAAATGTTTTGTTTTGCATTGTAGCTAAATGTCGGGTCCTCCTCATTAGCATTTTATGCTGCATTATGCATATAGTGACATTCATATTGCAGGCATTGGCTCTGCTTGGGTGCCTCCCTCCCGCCTCCTTCTCTTTTTAGTGCCCCCCTTATTTTTCTACTTCTCGCTACCCCTCTAAAGGTGTGTACAGACGGGACGATCGACAACGATATCGTTCGATCTCCCAGGTGTGCTGGACAATCTATATCGATCATCCAGCACGCCAACGACTATAGCGATCAACGATCGCGGGTCCCTATAGTAACCTGGTCGATATTGACCAGGTTTTTACCTGCATGCACGGGCGATGGTCCATATCGATATTGACCATACGTGCCCGCGCATCGCAGGTCGTTGGGCACCGAAAAATTAACGATATGATAGATATTGTTGTTATTCATTTTAATTGTACCGTGTGTACGCACCTTTACTCCATTTCTCTCTTCCCAGCTCTCCTCCCTCCTGTGTCTTTCTCTTGCTCCCTCTGACACTGTTCCGCCTCTTTCTATCCCGCTACTGTCTCTTCCTAATATGTGATGGGGCAATTCTGCTCACTAATAGACCGCTATCTAACACACAAGATATTTACCAAAAAAATACAGAAAATGACAGAATAGTGAGTGTTTATAAAGCGCTCTCTCATTGATCTCGCACATACTGAGGATAAAGCAGATTTCTTGGCCTATCTTTTTCCTCTCCACAACATAGAAGTAAAAAGAAACACATAGCGTAATACTGTATATTTCATTACAATCTGACTTTCTTCACATGATCTAGACAAGGCCTGGCCAACCTGTGGCTCTCCAGCTGTTGTGAAACTACACATCCCAGCATGCCCTGCCCCAGTTTTAGCATTCCCTAATGGCAAAGCTGAAGCAGTTCATGCTGGGACTTGTAGTTGGCCATTCCTGATCTAGACACTGAAACATATGTAGATACAGTAGCTCTTTTGGTAAGAGAAAAGGGCAGTACAGCCAGAAAATCACAAAGTGAATAGATTATAGATAGACACCTTGTTCTTAAATAGGGCACTGACCCTTTTGGTTCACTGCTTACCCAGTCTCTACTTGTATTGATGCCTCTCAAATACTGTGCCGTGATAGGTGTATAGAAGTGCCATCATTTTCTTTTGGGAAATTCAGTCATGACATTGTGGATTCATATACATAAACCAGGAAAGAAGAAAAGAACATATACCGTATTATCCTTTACTAAAATAGTAATTAAATGCAAATATTGTACACTTTTATAATGTGCCAATAATAACAGACCTGTCCCTAAAATCCTATAATGAAAAATCTGAAACATCCTGGTGCTTTAATTTGTACTGGAAAACAGATGGTATAAAAATCTATCTGGATCAAGTCCTAAGAGTCAGGATGCCGAAAACTGTCCTGGAATACTGAAAATCACAGGGTATCATTAAATATCCATTCTCGCTATCTCCCCCAGTGATCAGCTTTTTGATCTAGGCCACAAGCTGACTACTGTAAAAAAAATAGAATAAAAATGACCTGCAGCTGGGGGTCTGGTGATCGGTGAGCTCTCTCCTCTGGTCCGCTGGTTGCCGGGGTTCCTGTACTGTGACCCCAGTCAGCAGTGCTGTAAACCAGCATCTCCAGGAGCCCGGAGACTAGATAACCAGAGGAGAGAGCTCACCGATCAGCGGGTGGGTGGATGGGTAGCGCCAGCTGGCATCGGCACATGCTTGGAAGCGCACTCACTGTATTTTGTGCAAAAAACTGTGAGATGAGAATTGTGCGGTGATGATTGGCAGGTACAAAGCTTTCGCCAAAAAAAACTAATTGAATCACCCCCTTCTTGTGTGCACATCATGTGATCCATCTTACGATATATAATTCCGACGTGGATCGGAATGATATATTGTGCTGTACGTATAGTGTGTACACATTGTCACATCTGCTGTGCTGCACTGCAGATAGGATGATGTGATGAATGACGACATGCTCAGAGCGCAGCATGGATCAGCTTTAGAGGATTGTTTACCTGATGACCATTTTCATAAGTGCCTGTAATATTGTGGCTCTAAGACCATATTTAAAAAGTTTGAATTTAACATAGGTTTGTCATTTTTGTATGAAGAAATAAAATAAATAGGAAGCTACTGACGTGTAGCATCTACCACTTACTGTAAGACCAGGCATAAGTGACCGCTATGACAGAAAGTCAGTGCCAAACATGCAATAAGGGGACCGAGCACGATAAACCTAACAATTTTGTTCTTAAGTCCTGGGATAGAATTTTAAAACCAGTTATTCTAACGGTCAAATCTGATTTTTCCCAGTGTCTAATACGTACAGTGTTTCTTTAAGAACCCAGATAATAACCATTGTCTCAATTTTTCCTTGTTTTCCTTGTTTCTGAAGATGCCGACAGTGAAAAGTTCTATTCATTAGTCTCCGTCACGCTGAGGCGCACAGAACCATTTGGGCAAGCCTGAACTTGCTTTCTCTTAATCCATGAAATAGAAACACACGGTTAAACATCTGTGCATTCAAGCAAATAACCTATTAGCCTATCTCAAGGCCATCTGATGGTTTTTAATGCCCTGCCAAGATCTATCTCCTAATAAACTTTTTACGGTTAATATTTTCTTTCATTTAGAATGTGACCTCGTCCACTCATTGTGTTGTACTGTATGTTATCCCACAGGCAGATTTGGGGAGCTTGGAAGTGTTTATCACTTAGTGTGGTTTTATGAGGATCTGAGACTAGGCTGTAGAGGTCTGCTCCACATTCATTGTATTCTATTTTTTTTAAATCTTCAGTAATATAGATGTTAGGGAGGGGGGGGGGGGGGGGGGAGACATTCCCCCATTCCTTCCCCAATTCCTTCCCCAGTTGGCCGCAGGTGGGCATATACTGGCTGAGTGGCCGACGTTTAACTTACAAAATATTGCATCGGACGGGCATGCTGGACAATCCGGCATGCCCAAAGGATCGATATTTACCCTTGGTCGCTTGTACACACATTACAATTATCGGGGCGATCTGCTGATATCGGGTGGATCACCCAGATAATTGTATAGTGTATGCCCAGCATAAGAAATTACTGTGTGTACATGTTCATTACGTGGTTTCCACAACACTATAGGTGTGTGCCCTTTGCTGCTTACATTTGTAAACTAATGCTGTACACATTAGCTAATCTATCATCAGGGATGCTTCTCATTTCCATTTTAGGTAAAGTGACATGTCATACTGAGGGAGACCAACCACAACTCTGGCTCTAAAGTGGTAAAGTTATGCTGGGTACAGATCGTACAATCTATCGCTAGGCCATCAACCAGTGTGTACACTGTATATATCTGATAATGCTATTTACAGATCTATTGTGCCAGCTGTGCAGCATGGCATGGCAGCTGTGCAGCACGGCATGGGCAATATATCTTTTAGATATATTGTACACATCTGCCTTTGTGCACGGATGACTGGCCGATATGCCGGCCTCAGGTAAGCTGACTGTCATTAGCGGTTGCCGTGGCCAGACAGATCGGTCAGTCGGTCGGTAACTGTGTACCCTTCGTTAACATGCAAAAATGTGATTCACACAAGAGCCATGAACTGCATTTTTCCAAAGGTTGTGTCAGATAGTCAATATGAAGCTACTCGATGACAAATTAATGACTTGTAAAGTAAATTTTTTTAAGCTTCCTGTGGCTGGAGACCCGGACCATGTGGTCAACATGGCGGCCACTTCTATGAGTGTGTTAATCTCTTGTGCTGCAGCGCCATTTTCATATGAACTGTAGGCACCATGTACTACAACATTTTATATTAAGTAATGTGTTTTTTGATGCTCTGTGTGCAGTTATTATCACAAGAACTGATTTTATTTTTATCCTCTTCACTTGAACATCTAGTTGAAGTTTTTCCTAATAGTAACGCAGTTTCTGTGTTTGCAGGTGCTCTCACAGTCGGCCTCGTCAGGCAGTGTCAAACCATTCATGGTCGTGACAGGACCTGTATTCCTCCACGGCTTCCCCCGGAGTGGGTTACAACACTGTTTTTTATCATCATGGGGATTATATCATTGACTGTTACTTGCGGTTTGCTAGTAGCTTCCCACTGGAGGAGAGAGGCTACAAAATATGCCCGCTGGATCGCATTCACTGGCAGTAAGTTTACTATAAATGTACCATGTGGTTACACTGTTCTGTATAGTCACACAGTTTTGCAAGCACTATTTAGTTCTCTGCACATCCCCATGTTTATCATCTAAGTTCTGCTGATCTGGAAGAAAGCACACCATCATATGAGACCACTGCTGTACGTATGTGTCTGAAAAAGCAACTCATGCTAACAAAATGTTAATTCTGCCCTTTGATAAACCTGTTGTCTGCAGCTTCCCAAGAGTCCATACTACTTTTTCTAAACCACTTTCTTATAATTATTTGCCTCGAATACATTTATGTATTTGCATTGAATTATACAGATGAATGCTCAATCAGTAGCAATACAAATCCTCAATGAAAAGCATGGCTGATAGCTGGCACTCTCACTATATAATGAACATATTGGCAGGACTCCTGGCTTGGCATTTCCTACAGCCAACAATTGAAAACAGCACTCTATAAGTTGGAGGGTTGCAGATATTAAAAGCCACTTTTCAAGGGTTCTGTACTGAAAATGATTTAGTCTACTATTAGGATATGTTATTAAGTGAAGAGACAGAATGCTGCAACAACTGTTTTTAGATATTTCTTATCTTGATTATATTTCAACTGTTTCTAGAAATGGTGTCTTTAGTTAGGCGTACACACTAAACGTGTGTGTACCCAGCGATGCGATGGGCCAACATATCGGCGGCCGGTAGACATTACACGATCCGATGCCAGACCTCCCTGATATTTCGGAACCAGCCACAACCCACTGCATGGAGTTGTCTGTCACATAGTCAGATTGAGCTAAATGTAGGGCCGACCTGACGTTGCGACAGACGACCAAAGGGGAGCGCACATGGCCAAGCATAGTGCGTACACAGTCGATTTTGACGATGTCTGTCCGAATCATCAGCTTGGGACTAATATCATTTAATGTACCCACCTTCAAACAGTCACTTAAGACCTGTGAAACTAATTTTAATACATGCTCCCATATTACAAAACTCCCTACTGTCCACTTACAAATATCTGATTAAAAGATCTATATTAATGCTTAACTTGTTCTGTTTCTTTTTTTCCCCCCTCTACAGTGATCCTCTTCTGTATGGCAGCATTAATATTCCCCATAGGATTTTACATCAATGAAGTTGGTGGACAACCTTACAAACTACCCAACAACACCGTAGTTGGGTCCTCTTATGTACTTTTTGTGTTATCCATTTTCTTTACTATAGTGGGACTATTATTTGCAGGCAAAGTATGCTTACCCGGCTGATGTAAAAGGGAGCTACCAGACTTCTTAATGAAATGGATAATATGAATTTGTTGGGAGGGTTGGTGGAGAAAGGGTGGGGGGCGCATTCTCTGAGGACATTGCCTTCTCAGCAAGTATACCGGATAGGGACAAGAGAACTGAGCAGATAAAACATTGACTTGTTCTCACTATGCACTTTGGATCAAATGGAGAGCCTTCCTTTCCACAACCAAATACAAATATCGTTGACTGACCTCCTGAGCATAATCATGCAGTCAGGTCTGCACTGTGACGTGGACTCGTGAAGAACAATGCTTTACACTGACAAGCAAAACTGACCTTTATTACTGTACCTGATTCCTGTTTTCATTGTCTGCTAACATAGGAATTGAAGAGAAAAAAAAAATATTGAGAGTATTTATAAACTTTGCATATGACCTAGAAGCGTTTCGCTGCAAAGTGAGGCTGGCCTCACTTAACGAGGAAAGTGCAGTGGAGGATTCATGGAATGTTATAGAGACTTGTTAACCGAAGAGTCCACTACACTAAGGAGCAAAGATCAAAGTCTGTTCAACACCTGTGACATTCTGTGGCTGAAAGCTCGGTGTTACAAATACAGCGTGCTCCTGTCGGTTTACTGCGCTTTTGGATTCTAACCGTCAGAGATGGAGAGATTTGCAATTTGAGGTTATTGGTACTAATAGGTGTTGCCTGGGCTAGGGGGTGGGATGGGAGTCCTTTGAAAAACAGTGCTTGCATATATATAAGGAATGTTTGCATTCCTTTTAAAGCACCCAGATTATTGGAAAACACTATCCATTTCTGCTCCAAGTCTCTGTACTGGGGAACTAGAAGAAAACACTATCCATTTCTGCTCCAAGTCTCTGTACTGGGGAACTAGAAGAAAACACTAACCATTTGGGGTGGGTTTGGCCTCTTCATTTATATTTATATGAATATATATTTTTTGCTGATGCAGTATACAGTGTATATACAGGCAGTTCTGGGGAAAGAATGCTAAATGCTTTGCTAGCAAAATCACTGTGGCACGCAAACTGGAACCAGTACATAACAAAAGCCATTTCCCTGAAGACTCCGTTGTGAAGAGTCTTCAGTTTACCTCATTTTTTTTGTAGCAGCCCTTTTTTTTTTTTTTTTTTTAATTTGTATTATTATTGTAAAGGTACAAACATTTCATAGTATTTTTCAATTAAGCAAAGATTCTTTGCATAGTAAATTATTCGATCTTTTCATAGAAAAGTGATGCTGACGTTGTGGGTGTATAACTCTTTTGGTGGTAGAGCTTGTTAAGAGAGCATTGGACCTTCCTCCACCAACCAAAAGGTCCATTATGTTTTTCAGAGACTCCGTCAGTTTCCGTTATAATAACAAGCATTACATTCTTCTCCAGTTGGGAATTTTTCTTTGCTCATTGCGTTCGGGAATTTTTCTTTTCTCATTGCGTTGGCTGTGCTCACCTGCTACATGTAGCCACATTTTTTTTTTTTTTTCTTACCAGCGATCACTCCAAGCACAGCTATAGACTTTGGAACAAAATTATGCTACAGGAGACGTCACTACTAGGTCAAAATGATGTAAATACTTTTGTTCTGTAATGTGTTACTTGTTATGACTAATTTATTATCAGTCAGATGGACATTCTTAAATTATTTTGTGTGAGATTTTTTCATTTACCCTTCATGCCTTGCACCCATTTTCCTATCTTCATGACATTGCATACTGTAGATACGTGTATGACTGTCCCATGGCTATATTGAGATATTTGCAGAAAAATACATTTAAATGGGGATTAAAAAAAAAAAAAAAAAAAAAAACCACATTACTCAAATTTAATGGATTTCATAAAGCCAATGTGTGATAAATTTGGAGTCAGGGCATCTCACTATAGGCGAAGTCATCGGTCCTTACAGCGTGCATTATGTAGATCTGGACTATGTTGACTAACTCTGTTGTTCAGTTGTTTTATTGAACCCCTGCAAATCTGCCCAGCTTTCCATATAGGGCCACTCTTCAGCTAAGACCACGCTAGAAAGGCCTTTCTTGTAAATTGAATTGCATACATTAAATTAATCTGGGCATACATCCTATGACTGCGATGCTGTGAGTGATGTATTGATACATCGCATGATCCGCTGTACGATGCATGATGTATCTTTACATGCTGCATGTAATTATACCACGACATTCATTGCATCGTCCCATCTGATTTGCAGGACAGCAGATGGGACATTGGCCTGGATCAACGGATCGGGCGTACACACTGTACCATGTGTAGGATATATTGTTCCAATCCGCATTGGAATAATATATCATACGATACATCGTATAGTGTGTACCCAACTTTATGGTCAACACTGTGCAACCAGATATGTCTGAGTTATTGCAATTTTGCATTTGAGTTACGCAAAGATGTCAACCCCAATTGTGATCAGATTCCAGGCTGGCTTGGGAAAAAAAGTTTACGAAAAAAAAAAAAAAAAAAAACAACACTCCTGAAGCAAACATGTATAATTTGAAACCCTGTTTGAACTGCTCTGGTCCCACCCTGATCGGACTCCATTCACATTGTAGCTCTACTCTTATGTGAACTTAGTTTAGGAAGAAGGTGCAGCATAGACGTGTGTAACATGAAACAATGCATGCATCCAACTTGTTGTCTTGTGGGCGAAGCATAATTGGGAGCAGGATTAATGCATACCGTTGTGTAATCTGCTGCACATAACTATGCATCCAAAAAAACATTTTATCTGGCAGCCTGACATGCAGCAGATAGCGCAGGTATACACTCTGAGATATCTCAGTGTATTGGTCTGCGCTCTGTCCCCAGAGAATTGTAGCATCCACTAGTTATAAGTTATGGAGCAAATCACCTTGTAGAAGGGACGGACTGGGGCTGTAGATCAGCCCTGGCAGTGCGCCTGCCTTAGGCGCTTGTGTATGGGGCGTGCTGTGAGTCACAGGGGCCTGGCCTTGCGGCACACCTCCGTCTCTTCCCAGCAGAGAGCACTGGTCCATCACTGCCGTCACCCCTTCCTTCTCCCAAAGCTCATATCATGAATCCGGCAGTGGAGGGCGAGGACACTTCTGCCCTCCTCGAGTCAGCCCTTCTGGCATGTGCCAGATGGCCAATCCGGCCCTGCCGTATACTATAGTATAACAGACTCCAACTTTATCCCTTCCATCAGATACAAAATGCTTTACGCCTTGACTTTCCTTTTAATTTATAATTGCCGCCACCTATGTTGAACTAGATAATTAATAAGAAAGGTGTTTCATTACAGGTGCTGGTAATCATAAGGAGGAAAGTCCAGGAGCAGAGCATATTGTACCTGATCTGAGGGGTCATGTTGGAGGGTCTGCTATTGGGCTATTGTCCCTATTTGGAGCAGTATACTATAGGTTTTTCGTGTGTACTTTTTTCACAGACCAGATAAAGGTTATCTGAAACAGGTTATTGTCAGCAAACACACTGGTGCAGCATAACCTTATCCTTTGGAATAAGCGCTGTGTATCTCAAACACCACATTTACCAAGTGAACCCTCTCCTCTCAAATCCACAGAGGCAGTGACCCAAGTTTTTTTTTTTTTTATTTAAAAAAAAAAAAAAAATGGGATACCAGTTGAAAGTAAAGTAATGAAAACTTAAGCATATATGTATACAGCAATATGTTGGTAGTTTTTGTACATACAAAGAAAATTTAAAATTACACACATTGTCTACATGCTGTTTGGGCAATTACATGTATCGATTTGTCTTGTTTTTCAATAGACAATTGTATTTCTGTGCCAACACATCAACATATAGTCGAAAACTAATCACCACTCCTTGTCCCACTTTGACTATATATATATATATATATATATATATATATATATATATATATATATAATTAGTCCCTGGCAATGGAATGTTAGCATTGGGCTGCGAGAGGGGGAGGTTAGTGTTAGGCTCCAGGTTGGGGGGGGGGGGGGGGTATTAGGTACAGGTACCATCTGGGGAGTTTAGGTTAGGCACTACGGGGTCAAGGTTAGAGGGGGGTTAGGGTGCTGAGTAGGGATGGTTAGGGGGGTAAATAGGACAGGGGAACAGTGCTTGCCATTCCCCTGTTGGGATTTGAACCTTCAGGATCCCGCTGTCATTGTACTGACAGCCGGCATCCCGTCCATCGGTATTTCATTCCGGCTACTATACCATGGAGAGCTTGTTCGGGTAATTGGATTTGTGTTGAAAATTTAAAGCCCACACATTATAGTCACTTGATAGTTCAGACATTAATGCTAGCTTTACCCACATTACGGTTTTGATGTAATGGAGAAAATGCTCAGTTCAGAGCCTGCATATTTTGGAGAGTTTGTAGGAACTTTAAAATAGTAAACCGATGATGCTATATACTACAGCTGCTTACCTATAACATTGATGGCGAGTAATTCAAATGTTAATGGAGTACAGATCTGGAATCAATGTCGGGAATTAAAACAAACAATGTGCTCAGTATTCTTTCTGAAAGGAAATTACTAGCCAAATTTAATAGAAGTTAAGTATCCCTTGTGCATATTTCTAAGGATTGGCTCTGGGTTATTTTAGTTTAATATTGCAGAGGCAAATTAAGGAAAGGCTCATCCTAGTAATACACATTAAAGGGAGGGCATGTTTGACCTTACAACCACTCCATTGTCCGCTTTTAAAATACAACTGGGCACTATACTTTAGACCTAGAGCAGTCTACAGGCAGAGAGATACAAACATGCGTCAGACGAAGATGAAACCAAATATCACAAGATCAAATATATGGGTGTAAAGCTGGGTACACATTTGCAGATCAGATAAACACCTAGCCGGCAGAGATTATTCGATCAGTGTGCACTGATACATTGTACACACTTAGCAATTTTTAGCCCAGTGTGTGCTTTCTTCTATGGGGTCAGGAGGTCGGGCTTCTCAATTTATAAGCAGAACATAAAATCCCCACCTCTGCAGGAGCGTTTAAAGCCATTTATCATGTAACGCTCCCGCATACGCGTTATACAATTATTGGCCCGATCATATCAATTTCGTCTAATCTGCCTGATAATTGTATAGTCTGTACTCAGTTTAAGAGAAGAAATTTACATTCTGGCCATGTTGATGGTGAAGCTGTCATGCAGCAAATCAGTAAGTACATCATGTAATCTGACCAAAAAGATGGTCTCAAATCAAGTGTTTAATGACAAAATTAATGGACCTAGTAAGTGTTTTTTTCATAATATTATATAAAAACTGCAGTTTCTGCATATTTTTATGAATTGTTGCTATAGACTAATAGCCTAATGAAATCTCCTACAAAAGGCTAATTAGAACTGCAGATCACAGTCCCCATTATTAACAAACTTCAAAAAGCGAAGCAGTGGGGGCCAGTTATTTTATTTATTTGCTTTAAGCCTATGAAGGCTTTACTCACAGGAGATGGATCTTCTCATCCCTTTCCTGCAGCCTCTGGCTGGCACCGGAACTGACACTGCCACGATTATATATACCTAAGCCTCTAACTCTGAAAAGTGATATAACCAGGACATAAATTCATTCTGTGCAGATGTCTGAAAGTACCAAAACACTTGTTAAATGGAACAAAAGACTGATGCAGCTTATAGGTCCCAGCTAATATCAGTCACAAGCTGGGATTCCAACATTCACCAAGTAAGTATGAGTGAGTGTAATATACAGGACTAAACTCCTCTTTCATTTATTAGGTGCCACACAGTGTACAGGGCTGTACATATGATAAGGTAGACCATAAAATAACAGCATAAGTACATAACAAGAAACACAATGATGCAATATAACATGCCTCCCAACATATGTGATTTGAAAGGAGGGACTCCTTGAGTGTGGCCAAAAAGGGGGCATGGGCTCGAGGCAGGCCCTTGTATTCATCCCGCTGGGGGCATGCCACCCCTCCCGTAGAAGCTGGGCTGCCTCCAGGTTTTACTTGGCACTGTGTAGATGCAGAGCAGCTGTAAATGTGCTCCCCCCCTCTCCCTCTGCGGACCATTAATGGGATGGCAAGTCAATCTCCGAGAAGTGGGACAGATAGGAGGTGTGAATAATATACCATGGACAGGAATAGACCAGGGAAAGAGTAGGGCAACTTTCTATTAGCGGCAGGCGTTGGTGAGTTGAGAGGGAGACAACACCCATAGTAAATGGCAGCAAACTTTGAGTCACTGAAGGGGACTAAATGAGCACAGCTGACTAGGATAGTGCTAGCTGTAGAACCAGAGGGTCGAGGGCTCTGGCCAAGTACTTACAGTGCATCTGGAAAGTATTCACAACCCTTCACTTTTTCCACATTTTGTTATGTTGCAGCCTTATTCCAAAATGAAATAAATTATTTTTGTCCTCAAAATTTCTACACACAATACCCTATAATGACAACGTGTAAAAAGTTTTTTTGAGATATTTGCACATTTAAAAAAAAAAAAAAAAAAATTTAAGAAATCACATGTATAAAAGTATTCACGGCCTTTGCCATGAAGGTCAAAATTGAGTTCAGGTGCATCCTGTTTCCACTGATCATCCTTGAGATGTTCCTACAGCTTCATTGTAGCCCACCTGTGGTAAATTCAGTTGATTGGACATGATTTTGAAAGGCATACACCTGTCTATATAAGGTCCCACACTTGACAGTGCATGTCAGAGCACAAACGAAGCATGAAGTCCATGGAATTGTCTGTACACCTCCGAGACAGGATTGTCTCAAGGCACAAATCTGGGGATGGGTACAGAAAAATATCTGCTGCTTTAAAGATCCCAATGAGCACAGTGGCCTCCATCATCCGTAAATGGAAGAAGTTCGGAAGCATCGGGACGCTTCCTAGCGGTGGTCGGCCTTCTAAACTGAGCGATCGGGGGAGAAGGGCCCTAGTCAGGGAGGTGACCAAGAACCCGAAGGTCACTCTGTCAGAGCTACAGCATTCCTCTAGAGAGAGGAGAACCTTCCAGAAGGACGACCATCTCTGCAGCAATCCACCAATCAGGCCTGTATGGTAGAGGGGCCAGACGGAAGCCACTCCTTAGTAAAAAGCACATGGCAGTCTGCCTGGAGTTTGCAAAAATGCACCTGAAGGACTCTCAGACCATGAGAGACAAAGATTTAACTCTTTGGCATGAATGCCAGGCATTCTTTTTGGAGTAAACCAGGAACCTCTCATCAGGCCAATACCATCCCTACAAGCATGGTGGTGGCAACATCATGCTGTGGGGATGTTTTTCAGCGGCAGGAACTGGGAGACTAGTCAGGATAGAGGGAAAGATGAAAACAGCAATGTACAGAGACATCCTGGATGAAAACCTGCTACAGAGCACTCTTGACCTCAGACTGGGGCGACAGTTCATCTTTCAGCAGGACAACGACCCTAAGCACACAGCAAAGATATCAAAGGAGTGGCTTCAGGACAACTCTGTGAATGTCCTTGAGTGGCCCAGCCAGAGCCCAGACTTGAATCCAATTGAACATCACTGGAGAAATCTGAAAATGGCTGTGCATCGGTGCTTCCCATCCAACCTGATGGAGCTTGAGATGTGCTGCAAAGAGGAATGGGAAAAACTGCCCAAAGATAGGTGTGCCAAGCTTGTGGTATCATATTCAAAAATACTTGAGGCTGTAATTGCTGCCAAAGGTGTATCAACAAAGTATTGAGCGAAGGTTGTGAATACTTACTTACATGTGATTTCTTAGTTTTTTTTTTTTATTAAATTTGCAAAAAAAAAAACTTTTTCTTCTTTAGGGTCCATGGGAGGTCCACAGGAAACCTTGGGGAATAGGTGATGACGAAGACATCCGGGCACCATGCAGTTAAATTTTTTCTCCCAGGATGCAACGGGGCCTCCCTCTATACCTCGCCCCCGGGCCGGAGGCTCCTCAGTTTCGTTTGGTACCCGCCCGGAGTCGGGTCACTGTATTGCAGTGGGGCTGTTACAGTCCTGAAAATTTTAAGTTTTTTTCTAAGTGCGGTCAGCGTGAACAGTCCAGTGGAAGTTCGCACGGCCGCATCATCACCCCGCTGGTGCTGGGACGCCAGTACTGATCCGTGCCTCGGCAGGCCTCAGGGTCTTGGCTAGCAGGGACCCCGGAGGGTTCCTAGACTGTGGCTGGACGCTATGGGATGCAGGAAAGCGACACGCACTGCGATGGTGCGTGCCGAGACACGGTCTTTTTTCCTCCAGGGTTGGGGGACACTCGGGATGACAGCAAGTGTGGCCAGGCACTGAGTCCTGCGTCCACATTAAGCTGCTTGGAGTTCGGCGGAACATTCCTGTATCCCAGGGGTTAAACACTGGCCACAGGAGGCAGCCTTCCCTGTAACAGCCGGCTCCTCCGCGCTGCTGAACACACTAAACCTTTTTACTGTGGTCTGGCTTGATATGTGACAGCTTCCTGTTTCTGGCTCCGCCTCCCCATGAGTTCTTTGACAGTCATTCTCCTGGCTGTGTGTTGCTGATCTCCACAGGCAGTGCGGAGTACGGGTCCCTCTACATACCTCTCCTCTGGTTAATGGTCAGTGTATGTAGCACTTTTGTCCTACTAGACGCTAAGTCTGTAGTTGATTTAAGGAAGTGCCATTAAGTGCAGGTATTATTATTTTCTGCATTTGTTTACGACTGTATGCTAGCTCTGTTTTCTTTACTAAAAACGATCATTCTTTTGTTGGTATCCTTGTACCTATTCTGCTATTCTGGGCCATAAGCACGGGTGTGGTGCGGGTGTGGCACAAGTCGCAGCTGAGACTTAGTCTCTGTTAAGTGATCCTCTTTACTATGTCTGGCAGTGAGAGTAATATGACCAAGTTAACTCCTATTAAACTGCTCTGTAAAAAATGTACAGCAGTGTTGGGGGCAGAGGAGTTATGTTTCCGGTGTTACACTGCCCCGGGTCCTTCTGAGGCTTCTGCCATTCAGCAGGAGCTGCCATGGGAGTGCTTTGCAAAAGCACTACCAACCATTGTAGGGTGTTTAGCAGGCCCTCCTATGTGTCCACAGTTCAGTTTTCAACAACAGCACCTTTTGCCAGCACAAAACCTGCTGCAACCTCCTACACCTTGACAGGTGTTGCCCCCTCAGTGGGTTAATACAGTTCCTGCTATATTGCAGGGTGCGACTGAGATACGTCAGTAGGACGCACCTATCAGCAGACCAGCTAAAAGGGTCTTGCTATCGTCGCAATCTACTGTATGGGATGATGATGTGTCATCTGATGATGGACTGCTTCTGGATGAGTCTGTCTCTGAGCTACCTCCTCTGGAGGCGGTAATATATATATATATATATATATATATATATTCCAGGGCTAATACAAGCTGTAAAAGCAGCCCTGATCATTGAGGAGAATGAGCCTCTTGTGCCTAAATCTAGGCATGCATATTTCATGGAAGAAAAGGTGATTAAGGCTACATTCCCATTGTCTAACCAATTGGTGAATCACTTGGAGGTAGCTTGGAAAATGCCTGGAAAGCGGTATTGACTGCAGAAACGTCTAGTCTCTGCTTACCCTTTTGCTGAGAATAATTTTTCCAAATGGGAGACTCCACCGGTGGTAGATTCCCATATCACACACTTGGTAAGAAGCACAACGCTTCCTATGCCTTCCATGTCGTCCCTGAAGGATGTTACAGATAGGAAGGTAGAGGTATGCCTTAAATCTGTTTATTCCCTTTGGGGGGCTGCGTGCAGTCCAGTTATGGCAATTTGCTGGGTGGCACGGGCCATGGAATGTTGGGCTAATAGCCTTGAAACATCCGTAGCCTCTAATGCTACCAGGGAATAGCTGATTCTGTTGGAAAAACTCAGAGATTCAGCTGCCTATATAACTGAGGCAGCTTTGTAAATTGACCTACTAAATACCAGGGTTTCTTCGGCGGCTGTTGAGGCTCGTCGTTCTCTGTGGCTCTGTTCTTGGAGAACTGATGCAGAATCCAAGAAGGGGTTGGAATGTGTGCCCTATGATGGTAAAGTCTTGTTTGGCCCTGATCTGGGCAAGATTGTGAATACCTTTTAGCAGCAGCTAGGTCGGCTTGTCTGCCTTCTGCTCCGACCTCTTCGGGAGTTTGGACCCATCTGGTCCCAGATAAGACTAGAACTCCAGTCCTTTCCCAGGCCATCCACCACCAAGAAATCTGGCAGGCCTAAGAAGCAGCCGTGGACTACCAGACTTCCGGCTGCAAGCCTGATGACAAGCTCTCCGCTTGATGGGACGGCCTCCTCCTGGGGGACCCCAGGGTGGGAGGCCGACTTCTTCAGTTCGCCCAGTACTGGTGTCAAACTACCACAGATTCCAGGGTGAAGAAAGTGGTCTCTCTGGGGTACGCCCTCTCCTTCCGCAGAAGGCCTCCCCATCAATTCTTTTGCACAGGGCTTCCTAAAAACGCGGACAAGGCTTTGGCTATTCAACAGGTGGTACAATCCATGCTACAGGCAGGAATCATTGTACCGGTCCCGATGTCCCAAATAGGAACTGTATTATTCCAGCCTTTTTCTAGTCCAGAAGCCAAACTGTTCTTACCGTCCTATTCTCAATCTCAGTTCCCTAAACAAATTCCTCAGGGTACCTAGGTTCAGAATGGAGACCCTACGCTCAGTTCTACTGGCTATGGAACCTGGGGATTTTATGGTATCGCTGGATATTCAGGATGCATACCTGCATTTTCCGATTGTTTCAGCTTACCAATGTTTTCTTAGGTTTGCTGAGTCACAACAACATTTCCAGTTTCAGGCTCTGCCGTTTGGCCTAGCAACTGCACCTCAGGTGTTTACAAAGGTCATGGCGGTAATGGCAGCCCATCTGTGGCTGCAGGGGATCTGCCTGTTACCATACCTGGATGACCTCTTGCTACTAGCAGGGTCCTCAGAGGTACTTAACCACCACCTGCAACTAACGATATTTGTGCTCCAGGTACAGAGGGTGGTTGATAATTTGGAAAAAGTCCTCAATGATTCCGTCTCAAAGGATGCTCCATCTGGGAGCCCTGTTGAATTCACAACAGCAAAGGATTTTTCTGACAGCTGAAAAGATCTCCACTTTGCAGATGTGTGTACTCAGATGCCTTCACATTTGCAGAGTGTTAGTCCACTCAGCAATGCAGCTACTGGGATCCATGGTGTCGACATTCGCCATGGTGAAGTATGCCCAGTTTCATTCCCAGCCTCTGCAGCTATTGATCCTCTCCAAGTGGGACGGATTTCCCCATATACGGACTCAAATGATGGTGCTCTTTCCGGAGGTACGCCTGTCGCTAACCTGGTGGCTGCAGACAGCTCACCTCACCAATGGGGCGTCCCTTTTGGATCTCAGACTGGGTCCTTCTGACGACGGATGCCAGTCTTCGGGGCTGGGGCGCAGTGACTGGCCCACACTCCTTTCAGGGAAGATGGACCGCAAAGGAATCTGTGCTTCCAATCAATATATTGGAACTGCGGGCAGTCTTCAGGGCTCTGCAGCAAGCCAGGCTGTTGCTTCACGGAAAACCCGTGCATGTACAGTCAGACCATGCCACGACAGTGGCTTATCCAAACCATCAAGGAGGAACTCATAGTCAGGCCGCAAAGACGGAGGTGTCGTGCATTCTGACATGGCCGGAAGGTCATCTACCAGCCATATCGGCGGTGTTCATTCCAGGAGTGCTGAATTGGGAAGCGGACTTCCTCAGCCATCATGACATGCATCCAGGGGAATGGTCTTTTCATCTAGAAGTGTTTCAACTCCAAGTGGATAGATGGGACCTTCCAGACGTGGACCTCATGGCCTCTCGACTAAATCACAAGCTGCTTCAGTACGGGTCAAGGACAAGAGACGCCAGTGCTCTCTTGGTGGACGCTCTGTCAGTCAAGTGGACTTTCCAGTTTGTGTACCTGTTTCCTCCAATCTCCCTCCTTCCTTGAGTAATTCGGAAGTTCAAACAAGAGGGAGGCATGGCTCTGCTGGTGGATCCAGCATGGCCCTGACTTCCATGGTACTCAGATTTTTGGAGTCTTTCCATCGACACTCTGTGGCTGTTGCCTCAATGTCCGGACCTGTTGTCTCAGGGTCCTTGCCTCTACCCAGATCTGGGTCGTCTGTCTTTGACGGCATGGCTCTTGAGACATCCCTCCTAAGGTCCAAAGGTTTTTCCAGCTCTGTGGTTAACACCAGAGCACGGAAACCTGCCTCTGCCAGGACTTACCATAGGGTGTGGCCTCGAATGGTGTCGTCCCAGAGGTTATGAACCCCAAGTGTTTAGTATACCCAGAGTGTTGGCTTTCCTGCAAGCAGGTTTAGACCTTGGTATTCGCCTTCCTACACTGAACGTCCACATTTCGGCCCTTTCAGTGTTGTTCCAGCAGTTCTCAAATGGCTTACTGCCAAGACTGTTTTTCTTCTGGCCATTGCTTCCGCCAGAAGTGTTTCTGATTTAGGGGCTCTCTCTTATCGTTCCCTACTTCTAGTTTTTCATAGGGACTGGACAATGCTTCAAACTCGCCCTGGGTCCCTTCCTAAGGTGGTCTCTAGTTTCCACATTAATGAAGACATTTTTGTGCCGGCCTTTAATTCCTCAGGCAGGGGAGGCCTCATTGGATGTTATATGTGCCCTCAGGATTTATGTGGATCGTACCAGTTCTCTTCGGAAATCGGACACCTTGTTTGTTCTTTATGGTTTCCACAAGACAGGATGGCCAGCCAATAAACAAACTTTGGCTAGATGGCTTCACATGACTATCTTTGAGGCTTACATTTATGAGGGCCTTCCAGTCCTTCTGTTACTGCCCATTCTACTCGGTCTGTCGGCCCTTCGTGGGCAGCTCGTCATGGTGCCTCAGCTGTACAGCTTTGTAAGGCGGCCATGTGGTCTTCTATCCAGACCTTTTTAAGGTATTATGCCTTTGATTCCTTTGCCGCTCAGGATGCTTCCTCGGGCGGCGTATTCTCCTCTCTGTACAGGAGCGTACAAACCTTGAGGGTACTGCTTTGTGAATCCCCAAGGTTTCCTGTGGACCTTCTATGGACCCTGAAGTAGAAAAGTAGAGATATGGTAAGAACTTACCCTTGTTATCTCTTTTTCTACGAGGTCTATAGGGTCCACAGGGTGCCCGCCCTTACACACCTGTGCTTCATATGGGCTTCGCTCTGGTCACCGGTTTTCCGGCTCCTTCTCTGTGAGAATGTGATTCTAGTGTGTTCCAGACTTTCTTCTCTCTCTATTATCCTCTTCCTACCTTTGGCTTGCTACGTAACTGAGTAGCCTCCGGCCCGGGGGGCGGGGTATAGAGGGAGTTGCATCCTGGGAGAAAAAAAAATTAACTGCATGGTGCCCGGATGTCTTCGTCATCACCTATACCTCAAGGTTTCCTGTGGACCCTATGGACCTCGTAAAAAAGAGATAACAAGGGTAAGTTCTTACCATAACTCTACTTTTACACATTGTCATTTTGGAGTATTGTGTGCAGAATTTAGAGGACAAAAATTAATTTATTCCATTTTGAAATAAGGCTGTAACATAACAAAATGTGGAAAAAGTGAACCGTTGTGAATACTTTCCGGATGCAGTGTACATGTTAAAGTAGTACTTTGTATAAAATAACAGGTAAGCATTGTCATATAAGGGCATATCCAATTGCGGGCAAGATATTTGAAAAACTCTGCGGCGCAGGGTTTTGATATTCAATAAGGTGCCTGAAAATGGTCTTTTTTTTTTTTTTTTTTTTTTTCTTGTACCTCCAGAGTAATGGAGCATACACACGGTCAGATTTCTCAGACCTGTCAGATGAACGATTTTACCAAAGATTTGAACGATTTTTGACTGCATTAAGATGAATGGAATCGTCCGACTGCAAACACATCAGATGTCAGATATCGTTATCTGACCATCGGGAACGCGCATGGTTCATCGTCCAGGCATGTCAGATATGTATGATTTACCTTCAGATATGAACGATTGATCAATTTTTTAAATCGTTATCGTTCAGATCTGAAGAAAAATCTGACCGTGTGTATGCACCATTAGTCTGATTTTTCCTAAAATCGTTAATTTTAGGAAATATTAACGGAACTTGCTCTGGGACTCTGTTGGCCTCCCCTCCCCCTGAGGACTACTTCAGCAATTGGAGGTTTCCAATTAGCTTAATCAGTCCTTAATTACTTAATTTCCGAAGCTGCGTCTTCTGTGTGTGTGTGTGTGTGTGTGTGTGTGTGTGTTCCCTCCTTGTATGGGGTGCTGGAAGGGCTACATCTCCCAGCAGCCCTTGCTCCTCCCACCAGTTCCCGGAGCCTCCCAGCAGCCCCCTCCCCTGTGACGAGATGGAGGAAAGGCCACTGGGAGCCGTGGAGACCCCTGGGCAGGTAAGTGTAATTTTTTTATGTGCTGTGATGTTTTCAGCTCTGAAACCTCTATTTTCTTATGGGATACCATGGGTATCTTGAGGGCGTATACCTGCGGTAATCCAATATTAGGCGCAGGGTTTTTTACCTCGCTGACCTTATGGATATGCCCCATAATGTCTGCCATTTATTACTTGATTTTACTTATTTGGTGTGTGAATTCTGCCATAGTAATGTGCCCTTGTGCAGACAGTTTTTATTATTATTTTAATCAGTATAGTGAATGCTGTACAATCGTCCTCTGCCACAGCTGAATTACAGAGATCAATTTCAATCATCACTGTGAAAATCAAGAGTAGCTGGAAATGCTTCCTTGCACAGGAACGAGCACATCACCATAATTACAGTTAGGTAATATGTTGTGAAGCACCTGTCCATTATCTGCCAAACAAATCATCCTGAGAAGCTAATGTATATCTCAATTATCTTGTTACGCAAGAGGACAGTATTCATGCTGCATAGATTGCATCTAAATTGCAAAATAAGACCGACTCGTGTCTGCAATATACTATGCCCTGTTTTGAAATTACCCGTACAGTACTAATAGAATAGATTCAAGAAACAGCCCAAGGAGATAACCTACTTTAGTATTAAGGATACTGCCTTTGAACCTCTATATACCCCTGCCTATACCTTCTAATATCCTTCCTATAAACCTCTAAGGATGATGCTAATTTGCGTACGCAGTCATCCAGTAAATAAAGACTCCAGACTTAGAACATGGGGTTCCAAAGCACAAAGTATTATTCAAGGAAAAGTACAGCAGTTACCCTCTATGATCCTCATATAATCTTAGCGCAAAGAGATTATACAGACCCAAGTACAATTATACATACGCAGCGCTCTCTGGTCCAGATGTTGGGCATCAGCAAGAAACCCCTCGTCAATCAGCATTCAGCACAAAGACTAGGAACCCAGGGTCAGAGCATATTTATACCCCCCAGAAATAAACAACGCAATAGAGAAGTTTGTTGCTAATACCATTGGTCCTAACGGGGAGGGCATATGTTACAAGGCATTTAACAGGCTGATTCAAATAGACACAACTGGGGGTCTCTGTTTCCTGCCTCATGCAATCATCCTAACAGTTGTTCATATTATGTACATTTTGTTGCTTGAAGTCTCTGCGGTCCATAAGTTGAGAATGCATGATGCGATCTCCACACCGATGGTACCGGAATACTGTTGAGAGAGTATGCATCAGTACAATTCCAAACATGGCTTACTTATCACGTATAAAACCTTAGTTACGAAATAACCTTTATTTCATAGCAATTATAGTAAATGTGCATACTTGAATCTTAAACCTTAAAGCTTATTAAACCTTTTATGTGAATATGTAATGTGTAAGTATGCGGGGTGTGATGTAAAGACGCTAGTTAACTTGGGGCAGATGCATGCGCATGAAGCTAATAAACAGCGTTTTCATACAGGATCTTATGCATTCGCTAATATGCGATTAGTTACCAGAGCAATTGTGCGTATTAATGTGTGTATGAGAAATGGTGCACTTAAATCTCACTTAAACTAAGTGAACACCTAGCAGTGTGGAATGCTGAGCCTTATCGGTCCACACGTCCACCTCTCTCAGCAGCCCCCACCCTTCCCAGGCTAAAAAGTACAGTCCTTTGTTCTCCCAGGTTCTTGTGTAAATGCAAATTAGCACAGCTACAAGACCCAAACCTCAGATAACACTCTTGGCTTTGAAGGTATTTTATTGCAGGAAGCCTGCTAATGTAAGGTGCTACAAACGACCCTCTTGCTGTATTCGAGCAGGGCCACCTGGAGTGAGAGCAGACGTTATGTCCAGGAAGCTTGTCTACACAAGCTAGTTGTCACGTGGCTATTTACTCTGTTTAGCTAACATAAATATATCCTTTAGGGGAATTAAAATAATATACACTTTATCCAGAGCACCCAAACTACGTAAAGTCATGAAATGGGCTTTTGATGAATCGCCATAACTTATGGTGATGGTCACAGATGCAATCGCATGATGCTAATAGTAATATCGCCACATGTACTAAAGTGTGAGTTTATCTAAAATGGCGCTTAGGAGGCCATTCGCAAAATGGCGTCTTGCAATCTCATTTCCAAGATGGCGTCTTGCGGCCAGTCGCAAGATGGTGTCGCTGCGATTCCATTTTAAACTGTTCTTGTCTCAGCCAATAATCCGGCTTCGTCAGTATGAGCAAACTATAGTATTCGATGTTCCAGGGTACAGTTGTAACTGCATTTTGTTACCATCATTGAGCATATAACTAAGAGCTACTAAGACTCATGTCTATTAAAATTTTTCTAAAATATGGGACTGAAGCACATCCTACATACTTGTATATATGAACTTTTATTTTTTTAACGACACAAAGAATGCTTAATCATTCATGTCAGTCCTTGCCCTCAGTGGAGCTTACACTTTAAATGCTCTATAAAACAAACATTAACCTACCCCCATGCTAATGGACTGTGGGAGGAAACCAGGACAACGCACAAGAACACAGTGTTGATATACAAACTCTACACATCGATAGTGCCCTGGACCTGACACATATGCATTTTATATTAAGCATTCACACAGCATCATCATCCACTGCAGTGTGTGTGTGTACAGTGTGTGTATGTGTGTATATATAATATATAATGCTTGTGTATTGGTGTAGTGGTTAGCATTACAGCCCTGAGGTAATGATTTTAGTTCCTGACCAGTCCATTATTGGTGTGGAGTATGTATGTTATCCCTGTGTGTACAGTATGTGTGTCCACGCATTAGGGAATATAGGGCCTGATTCACTACGGATTGCTATTGCGATCGCAGCTGAGATTATGCACGGAGGTCTGTTGCCAAGGAATGCAATCGCAAAGCAGTCGCACAGCCAGCATAGAGACGCCCACTACTGCTATCTCACATCTGTAGTACCTTGCAGTCCTGTGTATACATCGGTAACGTCGGCCCCTGGCAAAGTACGTCTCCAAAGAGGCCCCTCTCCTCCTCCCTGCTGGCAAAGTACATCTCCCTGGAGGCCCCTCTCCTCCTCCCTGCTGGCAAAGTACATCTCCACAGAGGCCCCTCTCCCTCCCTGCTGGAAAAGCACATCTCCTCGGAGGCCCCTCTCCTCCTCCCTGGTGGCAAAGTACATCTCCCCGGAGGCCCCTCTCCTCCCTGCTGGCAAAGTACATCTCCCCAGAGCCCCCTCTCCTCCTCCCTGCTGGCAAAGTACATCTCCCCGGAGGCCCCTCTCCTCCTCCATGCTGGCAATGTACATCTCCCCGGAGGCCCCTCTCCTCCTCTCTGCGGGCATGGTGCAGCTTACTGGATGCCCCTCTCTTCCCTGACGGAAGTAGGGGAAGGCGGGGCTAGTTTTACAAAAATAGATATTCAAATATCTCAAATCTTTAATCACAAGCAAACAGAAACATTTACAAATAAAACTATATTCTTTCTTCAAATCATTATTATTATTATTATTATTAATAATGAAAAACATGTTTTTCGGAACAAAAATCGTAACAATCTGCCAGCGACGGGGGTAACTTGTTACAGGGTTGGGGCAAATTGTTACAGATAAAATAATCTATACAAAATCTTTTCATTAAAACGTTTATAACAAATTCACATTTGGCATATATGTGGTATATAGTCTGATGACCATGACAGACATCATTCATTGTCTTCACTGCCGATTTCTGATTTGCATTTAGAGCAAGTAAATGCTACTCTATCACCTCTTAAGCTGGCCACACACTAGACCAACTTACATCTAACCAGCCAACTTGTTGATTGGTTGGAATGAAAATCTGGTAAGGAATGGGAGTAAATGATGATCAGCAATTTGCTTCTAAATGCCAGAAAACAGATGAAAATAGTCATCAGACAAGTTTGTTACATGTTTGATCTAAACAATTTGTTCAAACAACAGTTTTTGTCCATTTTCCGGCATTTGGGAGCAAATTGCTGATTGTCATTTGCTTTCATTCCTTGCCAGATTTTCATTCCAACCAATCAACTAGTTGGCTGGTTGGACAGATAATCTTTAGATGTGTGGCCAGCTTTACACAAGCAATATGAGCCCACCCTTTACATGCAATACCCTGGACCCATTCCTGGCCAGGATTTGACAGCAGCCCTGCTCCGCTCTGTCCGTGTAGCTCCACCCCCATGCTGACAAGAAAGTCACTGTTCCTCTCCGGGTAAAAAAAAAAAGGCCTGCTGCTCAAATGCAGCTGGGGAAGGGGGTGGGGTTTTAGCCTGCTGTGCTGCCCCCACCAAGTCGCTCTCCTAGGCACGTGCCTAGTGGGAATCCACCAATGATTATGGGACACCTTGTTACAAGCAACAACTTGCCTCTGATATTGTATAACAACCTGGCCCAAATGACGTCAGATAACGAAGATGGCCATAGTTCGAGTTCCGTGCTTCAATTCATGATTATAACAATGATAATAAATACACTGATGGTCTGTGATTCTAACAAAATGAATGATAAACCCTTACCTTTAAGAAGTGTGTAACCAGGGCCGGATTAAGGTCTGTGGGGGCCCCTGGGCAACAGACTTGTGGGGGCCTCTATGTAACCGCTATGTGTATATATATATATATATATATATATATATATATATATACATACACACACACACACACACAGTATATCTGTATATATAACTATACACACACACACACACACACACACACTCATATATAGGTGTTAGTGTGTATATACACACATATATACATATACTGTGTGTGTGTAAGCACACTATATACATTTTATATATATATATATATATATAAGCACACACAATATATATATATATATTATATACACATACACACACAGTATATATGGCTATATTTAGCCATATATACTGTGTATGTACACACACATAATGTGTATGTATATATATATATACACACACACACACACACACACACGTGTGTGCATATACACACAGTATATATAGCTATATACATGTATGTGTGTGTATATATATACACACTAAGGGCTACAGTACCTGCCTGTCAGCGCTCTGCACTGCTGAGGTGCACCAAGAGGGAACCATGACTCACCTCTTCTTTATGTTGGAGCCTCGGCTCCCTCTGACTGTCACTGACGACTGCGGCCACCGAGGAGCTTCCTATAGTCAGAGTCTCGCGAGATGATGACGTCAAATCTCGCAAGACTCTGGCTGTAGAAAGCTCCTCGGCGGCTGCTGTTAGGTAACTAACAGCCGCCGACAAGAACAATAGTGGCGCCGGAGACAGCTAAATGCTGTTAACAGCAGCGGAGACTCTGGGCAGTGTGTGGGGGCCCCTTATGTGTGGGGGCCCCAGGACGATCGCCCCCTTCGCCCTCCCTATAATCCGGCCCTGTGTGTAACTATTTTGATCCACGCTAAATAGGGCAGCTAGGGACCAAAGTGATTATCACAGATCACCAGAAAAGCATGCAATAAAGAAAAATGTGCTCCTAAGGGGAATTACTCATCTAAGAGTAAAAGAATGTAAGTTTAGGCAATTCTCTTATTCAGTCGCAATATTGCGTATATGCAAATGCTGAAACCGGATATAAAATAGTCACAATATAGCGTAATATACAGAAATGTTGCGTTTATATACAGACGCTGAGTCCAGATGTCAGATAGTCACAATGTTGTGTTATATACAGCAATCTTCAGTTTATATACAGCATGGGAGTGGTTTTAGATTCATTGTAACAACTTGCCTCTGTAACAACTAGTCCCGTCTTCCCCTACAGCTCCCTGGAGGCCACTCACCTCCTCCCTGTTGGCAAACTATAGCTCCACAAAGGCCACTCTCCTCCTCCCTGCTGGCAGAGTACAGCAATCCTGAAATCCTGGTGACCAATATTTGTCAAGCCCTGTAATATATATAAGGGTGTATGTACTAAGCAGTGATAAGAGACAGAGTGAAAAGTGATAAGGTGCCAGCCAGTCAGCTCCCAACTGTCATTTTTCAAACACAGCCTGTGAGATGGCAGTTGGGAGCTGACTGGCTGGCACCTTATCACTGACATCACTTTTCACTCTGTCTCTTCTCACTGCTTAGTACATAGACCCCATAGTGTTGGTGGAGAGAAGAGGCTATGCCCAGGTGTCATACAGCAAGTGAGGGCTGTGAGGGGAGAGGGTCTCTCACTGTGCCTGTGCTAGAAGGATGCAGTAGCAGATTATATCAATATATTCAGACCCTCCAACATGACCCCTTCCACCAGGGTCGGCGCTAGGTTTCTCGGGCACCCAGCGCTGTCCTGTTGTACACTCCCACTACCCTCCCCCTCCGCCCCTTCCCTCCCTCACTCCCTCCCCCTGAGGTTATATACTAATAACTCTTTGGGTGTAGGTGGAGGGCGGGGTTCTCCTGGAGCCGGACAGGTTGCGGTCTTGGCACCCTTGTGTGGCCACACAGACTGATAGTGCCTTGAGCCAGCCCTGTCTTCCACCAGGTACAAGAGGCTCTGCTCCTGGATTACTTCTTAATTTACGATTACAGTAATCTGTGTTGAAACACTCTTCTCATCAATTAACAAGTTCAGCACAGGTGGTGGCAATTATAAATTAGGTAGGAAGTCCAGGAGCAGAACATTTTGTACCTGGTGGAAGAGGTCATGTTGGAGGGTAGGTATATTATCACACTCCTACACAGTGCTCACATCTATCCTTCTGCATCTAACCAATTGCACACTTTCCATTTTATGTGCTATCTCTAACTGAATAATCGTCACATGATTTATATGACTATACTTGTTGTGAGAATTTACACCTGTCCCATACTGACCTTGTTTTAGTCTGTGTCCTTGCCTGACTGATACTACAGAACTTGAATCAACTTATAAATAAACCATACTTGCCGACTTGAGAATTCTCCTCCCCGTGAGAAGCCTGGGGAGGAGAAGCAGGTGAGAAGAGTTGGAGGCGGGCTGGCCGAAATTGTGTCTCTAAGCATTGCCCCCTCACCGAAATTCGCCTCAGCGATGCATATTTTAAATAGAGGACGGGTTTAAATGATGTGATTCTCTTAGAATTGCGTCATAAGGCCCCGCCCCCAATGCATGGACCCGCCAGTCACCTCCTACTTCACTAGGAATTGTGTACCCGACTTTAGATTGTAGCAGAATAGCGGAAAGCTCTGTTATGCTGCATACACACGGTCAGATTTTGTGTCAGATATGAACGATAACGATTGTAAAAATCATTAAATCGTTCACATCTTTGACATGTGGTGCAAGCATCGACGAATGATGTGCGTTCCTGCATGTCCGATAACGATCTCTGAAATCTGATGTGTTTGCAGTCAGATTTTAACAATTTCATTCATTTTAATACTGTCAGAAATCGTTCAATCATTCAAATAGTTGTAAAAATTGTTCAATCATTCATCTGACAAATCTGACCGTGTGTATGCACCATTAGATTAATGCAGTGGTTCTCAAACTCGGTCCTCAGGACCCCACACAGTGCATGTTTTGCAGGTCTCCTCATAGAAACACAAGTGGAATAATTAGCTCCATGTGTGGATCTTTTAAAACATGTCAGTGAGTAATGAATACACCTGTGCAACTGCTAGGTGAACTGCAAAATATGACCTGTGTGGGGTTCTGAGGACCGAGTTTGAGAACCTGTGAATTGATGCATACAAAGTGTCTCTTGTGCGACCACAGGATTCAAGTTGTTAGAAAGGAAAAAATTTTATAAATTCTTCAAATTAATGAAGTTTAAGTTAAAAATGTTATATATATATATATATATATATATATATATATATATTACAAAATTGTGTGGTATATTGAGAGAGATAAAACCAACATGGTTGGACACACTAGGGGTGGGATGCACTAACATAGTACCACCAGACATCGCATTCGTACTGATCACATATGAACTAACATCAATACAGCAAAGGACAGCTCTTCCGATAAGAGCTCAGCTATCTTTTGCGATCAGCACTGCGCCCTGGACTTCTGGGTTTATGATCCGGGAGTCCATCTGCGCATGCGCAGAGTGACACGACGGCCGCGGGGCATGCTGGGTGGGATTCGATCGGATCCCTCATACCAGTGCGATGCGGTAGAAGCCCATAGGCTTCTATAGGGCAACGACAGGGAAAGCTGGCCTAACCCTCCACCTTGCAGCCTCGGCAGCCACACAATAGTACATTTGGAAAATGCTGTAATACCCCAGAAAAAAAAAACCAGGGTATTTATTGCATTTTCCATTTGGTGCATTCCACCCTAGATCACATGACCATGCACTATTTCCCAACGATCACACACCTCAGGCTTGGTCTACTTCCAACTGTAATCTGAGCCACAGCTGTATCACTCCGCAGGTGTAAACACTAACAGCTCTCAGAGACAGAGAAAGGCAGCACATCACTGCCTCACTGACATATGGTGCATACACACGGTCAGATTTGTTGTCAGATATGAACGATAACGATATTAAAAATCAATCAATCGTTCATATCTGAAAGAAAATCTGACATGTGGGCCTGCAACGATGAACGGTATCTGACATCGTCTGTGTTTGCAGTCAGATTTTGGCGATTTAATTAATTTTAATACTGTCTGAAATCCTTCAATCATTCAAATCGTTGGTAAAATTGTTCAATAGTTCATAGTTCATCTGACAGATCTGACCGTGTGTATGCACCATTATGCATACAAATCCAGGGGCGCCGAGAGGGGAGGGAGCGGGTAAAAATGACTCGGGCCCAGGCTTCCTGAGGGGGCCGGCGCTGCCCCCTCCTCCCTCACAGCACAACAGTAGTCTCCTATGCCTGTGGGGGGGAGCGAGCACACTGATCCCGCCCCCCCCTGCCTTTGCGCCGGGCTGAGGGGGCTCAGAGCGCCCCCCTCCCCAGCACGCAGCGTCACTTCTCGGCGCTGAATATCTTCTTTTTTTTTTTCGAATGGGGCGTGGGCACGCCTTACGTGATTAGGCCATGCCCCCTGTTACCCGGGCCCGCCGCGGCTCTTGGCGGACCTGTACATATCACTGCCTCACTGACATACACGTTTGTGACAGAAAAATTTTAAGAAATTTCCAAATTACTTAATGACTCAATGGACCCGATATTAGTCCTCACCAAAGAATTCAAACAGGATTTACTTGAGCAGCCACTTCAAAATCCAGCATAGCCAACAGTGAGCAGACATGAGCAGGCCTGACCCAGAGGAAGCACTAAGCACTTGCTATCATTACAATTCACTGTACAGCGCATGTTTTTTTTCCAAAATGAACCACTCATAAACACTGTTATCCAGTTAAATGTTTATTCCTTAATAATTAAAATTAAACAGCCTTTTCTGAACAATTTTTTCCTCCTATTTTGTATCTGTTTCACCCTACATCATCTCCACATAGAACTATTTTGTCACAACAGGGACCATTTTATAACACAGATATACCACTCTTGGGTGTGCGGTCGCGCTGTGCTATACGCACACCTGGGGTGGTTAAACTCACACCAAGGAGTGCATATATCAGAGCGTGACCGCATACTCAAGAGTTGTTTTTCTATTACATATACAGTATATATAACATATCTAACGCTGTTAAGTGTGTTTTTATTAATTTTATTTTACACACTAGCGGATCAGAAAGCTCAATTTTACTTTGTGAAAACGACATTATGAGCCTGATTCAGAGGAACCTGCAATCCCTACGCAATGCCAATGTTCCTTATTCATTAATAATAAAATAGTGATAATAGTAGTAATGATAATAAAAAAAAATGATGTGACTGCAGAGAATGCCTGAATAGGCTAGCTGCAATTAGATGAGCGTGGGCTAATGTAAAATCTGGTGGACTATTTAATACTGGTATTGCATTTGAGTAGAAAACCACTAGTGCAAACCACATATAAAAATGCACATACTATACGTTTATGCATAAAAGTATAGAGTGTTTGATATGTCGTTCATATGTGGCTGATATGTACTGTATGTATGTTAGTATGTGTTTTCCAATATGCTCACAATTTAAACAGTATGGACATTTTCAAATTCACTGGATCAGTCTATACGTTTTAATGGATAAACTGCATGTAGCATACAACCCCATAGTCGCTTTTGCCATTAGGGTCATTACCTTGAATGAGAAAAATACTGCACAATGCTGGTGTATATTCTGCAGTTAACCACTAGTTGATATTCTGAGGAGTGGGCCATGCAGACTGCACTGTCTTAAGACTCAAAGGGAAGTATCGCTGACTTTACTTCACTACCACACTCACCACAGAGCATCGCTGTGACTACCATACAATACATAGAGCATCACAGTGACTGCCATATAATGGATCTGAGTCTCACAGCACATGCATCGCAATAGATTACTGAGAAGGCCGAAATAAGTATTGGAAGCATAGTCATTGACAGTCAGTGTGCATTTATGGTGATGGGGGCTAGTCAAACGTGGGCATGTCGCAACCATTTTGTGGGTATATTGCAGTCACTGACTGTCACTGTATGCAATTTCATCACTGGCTTCGGCGGCTTAGTTCCAATGGATATTCTGAGCAGCCATTGGGTTTCTCAGAAGTCTGATGGTGCATGTTTGTACACTAGTGGCTGCGGCATTAGTATGAATTCTCAGTGCCCTTGCATACAAACTCCCAGCCAAGATGGAATTAGTGCCCACCTCTGAATCAGGCCCTAAATTAGATCCTGGGTGCACAACAGAATGATGTAATGAATGACGGTACAATCACTAATTTCGTCCTTTTTATAATGCCTGGTGCCGCATGCGATATCGTCGTGTATGATGTGCAGCACATGAAACCTGACATCACATGCAACCACAGGAGAGCACATCATGTATACACACTGCACGATATGCACAATATGTTGTTACGATTTGGCCAAATTGTAACGACATTGTCTCAGGGTGTACCCAGCTATAGTAATCTCATCTGTTCATTTTCTTGATGCCACAGCAGCATTCACGCAAGCAGGCAGCTAGGCAGGTCCAGCCGAGGCTGTGGGTGAGGAAAAGGTCTCATCAGAGGGGAGACAGGCGCCATGCATCCAATTGCTGCAGTGCATGGTCGTTGGGAAAGGATAAGGATATACTGTTGACTATTCTCCCTTTCTCATTCCATGGTTTCCATAAATATGACATTTCTGGATCACAACTCCCTCGCTGGTGAACAAAAAACCCTTCCCCTCTCCATCATCCAGAGCAATCGCCTCATCTGTCTCTCCTCCCCCAGCTACACCCCTGCCAATGGTGCTCACACACCTTATATCAATTATTGTTATAAATATTACAAGGAACGCTCTTGATACTGAAGGTGTGAGCAAAATGACAAGCTGCTGACCCATCTCTTTTATTAAACTGACCATACATGCTGCACTATCACTGGTGATATCTGCAAATGGGTTTGAACATGTATAAACATGTTGTTTAGAAATTATGGTCATGGCTCATTATTGATCCTAATAAAACCGATAGTCCTATTATTGTTGAAATATGTGTACTGTTGGCAGATATAGTACACACCAGCGGATCTCCTAAGTCAGAAAACAGCCCAGTACTTAACCAGTGGGTTGGTTTATTTAGCAGTAATGAAGATGTACAGCCATACTCACAGTTATGCATGTAATAGACACCAATCATGAAGTTGAGCTTTAGCGGAGCATACAGACCAATAGCCAATGACTGTATGTAGATAGCAGTGTAGGATGCAAGCGGAGAATAGCATGTGGTGCACTAACTCAGTGACAAGATGGCACCACAAATGTGCAGAAGACCAAACGGCAGCCATCTCGGTAATGTACTTGATGCCTTCCTGAAGGAGCATCGTAGAGATTGCGCAGTAGCATTCTTTAGTTTTCTTTCAGCAATTATTGTATATATTTGCTATTGCAGTAAGAAGTTGATGTCTGTGATCCTCACCTTTAATGGAACTAACAGGTCTCAATGATGTTGCATTTATTGTGAAAACCATATTTGGTCAGGGTGAACATTTTTCCTATTGCCTAACACTCACACTGACCAGAATAGATGCATGTGAGCAGCTTTACAGGCTTGGCAGACTGTGGTAACCATAAGGATTGTGCTTAGCAGCAACACTTATGTCATATCAAGCTGTACACCCTTTAGGAATTACACTGCTTTCATAGCCAGATTTTATAAACCGTAACATGACAGAATTGTACTTCTATCTGGTTTTTTTTACATCATTTAACATAGTAACTATAAACTCAGAAATACACAAATAAATAACTTCAACAAAGTGAATGATGCACTTTAAATATTACATTTACTATAAATTAAAATTCTCTGACTTTGGTAATTTTTCATTTTAATTATTTAGAATTGTATTTATTTATAATTTTTAATTTCAAATGATATAAAACCAAATTCTACTAGAAATATGCAAAGTAATCAAATTAATTTTAATTATTTATAATTTTATTTTTTTATATTTAATTATCAATTTAAAATGATATAAAACTAGATTCTAATAGAAATTTGCTAAGTAATAAAATGAATAACAAAGTGAAATATGAACTTATATGTATTTAAAATGATATAAAATTAGATTCCAATAGAAATTTGCTAAATAATAAAACACATAACAAAGTGGAATATGCATTCTTATGCTAAATTTTTTATAATCTATTTATATGAGATTTTATATTAATTGTTAATTTTAATCTTTATAGTGTTAATTATTTATAATTTTTATTAATAATTTAAAATTTGGTAAAAACTAGGGTCTAATAAATTTGTGATAAATAATAAAATATATAGAAATACTAACTATATTATACTGTCTAACTGTACGGAGGTTACTCCCTATCACTCACAGAGAGTGTACAGCAGCACTCAGGACAAGAAAAAAATCCTGTGGAGAAAACCTGTGAGGAACCATGGCTGCTGTACTGCCCTTCCTCTAGGCATACTGAAGGGAGTAACAGATATAACAGTGTTGTGGTATATCTTATTTTATGTGGTGTAATGCTCTTCTTTTCCATCAGGGCTTCCATCATCTGGTCTCTTCTTCTTCATTTGTTCATTCCATGGTCAGAAGCTCCTCATTGGTCAGCAGGTCTTGTTCTTTGTGGCTCTAAAACAGGTATACCAGAGGTTAACTTTTCACTTCCATTTAAAGGTGTTAGATCATTCATTCTAATATTACACACGGAAAGGGTAATTACCATACTGCAGTAATACTTATAATCGGTATTCCGCGCTATATGTGTTAATTAATAAAGCAGCTCAGTAAAAATGTGGTAGCATAAGTAAAGAAATATATGAGCACTAAAGATGAGTATAAGATAAGAGAAAGTATTAAAAAAAATGTTTTAAACATTCAGTTATAAATTATATATAAACAATATGAATTATGTTTATAGCCCTTTTTAGGGGTTTATGTTGGGAGCGGATGGCGATCAATGTTGTTTTCTGCTTGCATAAAGATTGCACACAAGTCCGTTTGCTATGGCTTGGTGGATTATCTCAAGTTAGCCCTAAGTTTCCCTATGTCTAGGAGCCGTAGTCCGGAGAGTCATCGTCAGCTGGGTGTGTAATTGCCGCAGCGCCTGGAAATGATGTTGGACGCCCGGACCGTGTGTAGCAAACACAGATAGCTGTTGGTAAGTCGCTTCTCTTTCTCCCAGTTCCTATCCATGCGTTTCACGCCACTGCGGGCTCTTTGTCAAGGATAAGAAAGTGTTCCAGGAGTTGTCCTTATATGGGATAAACTTTATTAAGATAATTCTTAAAAACCGAAAGTATAAAACCGGATGTGACATCCCAAAAAGCGGCAAGCACATGGTAAAATCTAAAAACCACTAATAATGTGGTACTTTCTCTTATAATAAAATAATAATAAAAATATAAGGGAAGTTATATTAAATAGTGATATGTAATGGAGGAAAAGTCAGGAAAAAGGTTAAATAATTTGGCAGTAAGAATAAACTGGTTTTATAAAAAGGCTTTCAGCTCTATGTCGATATTCGGTCCATAAGGTTCTAAAGTTTGTAATTGTGTAATACCGCAGTGCAAATACTTTTGTGTCATGTCACACATCTTTGTGCAAGTGTGCTTATATTTACGTAGAATAAAGATGCAGGATAAGATAGTGGCATGTTTGGGGTTTCAAACATTTGCCATGGGAGGAGTTGGGTGGATTAGGTACACAAATATATACATTGTGAATGGGATTATAAAAATATAATATAGTGGTTCATAGAGTGAATCCACAGGGGCATCCCCTGCTTTTGGAAGGGGTGCACAACCTATTGTTCTCCTTACATTATCAGAGGAGATTAACAGCCTGATTAAATGAAAGGTTTAATAATGTGATTTGCTACATTGTCCACCTTCCAAATTATTTATAAAATATTATGGAAAATTAAATTGTACAGAACATTTTTATTTGTTGTTTAAATTGATTTATCAGAATAAATAAGGTGAATTCATAGTTATACAGAGTAGTGGCTCCTGCCCTCTTACCTGAGGGGGCTGCCGCTGCTGCTGGCTTGGGTCCCGAAGCCTGCTCAATGAATCTGGCAGGCGTCGGGATCTGCGCATGCTTAACACCAGCTTCTCGGGGCTGTATTGATTGAGAAGCCCTGTAGGGCTGCCCGAAAGGCAGAGCAGCAGCTACCACTGGAACAGTAGCAGCTCCAGGCATGGGCAAGCTGGTCCGTCGCCCGGCTCTATAGCACATATGTAAGCTTAGGGGGAGGGAGCGGAGGAGGGAAGGGGCGGCAACACGGGACGGCGCTGGGTGCAGCACAGCCTAGCGCCGGCCCTGCACTGGAAGCCGCTCTCTGCTGATCGCAGCCCAGACTGGCAGTTCCAGGGGGAGGAGATACCTCCCCCTGGCTGCCTGTCTTCAGCGTGACTGGCAGGTGGCGCTTCCCATGGGAAGCCACCTCCAGTCACTGTGAAGCCAGTCACGGACTGCACTGGCTCACTGAACAGATGAAGATTTTACTGGGGGGGGGGACGCTGCAGCCTTGCAGTTAAGAGCTGTCACTGGTTATACATAAGCTGTAAAGGGGAGACACTTTTTAAAGATCTAAATGACTCTCTGTGGCCATATATGTGTTCATATTATAGAACCAAACACATACATAAATAATTTCAGGCACTAGTATAAATTTAGACCATTAAAGTGAAACAGTTACTACTAAAAAGGTATGTGTATGTCACCTTTATAAACCTACTACAGATAAATGTAAATAACAGGATCTGTGGTATAATAATTGTTTATATATGGCATAAAACCACACTAGGCACATTAATCATCAATATGCATTTAAACATCAAGCATATAAAATATTACAATGTACAAATTAATTACATATAATAATATAATAGACTCATTTATAGTGACAAATAGTAGTAAAAGTATCTCTCTCAAAAAAAGTATTAGGGTGTAAAGGTGCCTATCCATTAGGCGACCTGAAAGACTGAACGTCTAGCATTCAGTCCTTCAGGTCGCCGGGTGCTTTGCCTGCACTGAACGTCTTTCAGTGCAGGATCCCGACTTTCTATCTCGGAACATGGGGAACCTGACGAGCGTTGTCAAGTTGACCAGCATGTTTCGGAGTCTGGGTCGGCAAGGTCTCAGCGTGCACACGCATTGCTGGTCCTTGATGGCTATCCATTACATGACTTTGTGAACAATGTGATCAAAACCTCTTCATCGTGTAATGGATAGGCCCCATTAGTGTATTATAGTATAGATCCTTTGATTTGATTTTATAATATGTATAGAACCAGGCACTTTTAGTGTGCTGAGTAATGTAAAACCAGTCAAGCACAATGTTTTCATTATTAACACTAGGAACTTCAATGATCTGTCCAGGCAGAGGATTAATATATATTATTTTTTAATGTATACTGTATATAATATATAATATATATATATATATATATATTTAATGTGGCAGAGGTGATCATACCTGCATTGCATATAATCTGTACCAAGACAGGATCTTTCCTACACTTTCTAGTACACAGTTTTAATTATTATCGAGTCGTTTTTTAAATGTCCTATGTGGAGAAGAAAACTTAAAACAGTAATTTGGACCACAGGCCCTCCACTCACAAGAGATGTTTAGGGTACAATAACTGTATGAACCATCTCGGGCTCATCCTCTGATTGTGCGTGGTGGATGTTGTTCCTGACCCCCTTCCCCCTGGCTTGGATGGCTCACAGTGGCATTGCATAGGGAACAAGATAGAGGGCTGCTCCCTGGGCCTTGCACTTTGCATTCTTCCTAGCTCTTACGATACCAACGTATGGCCCAGCTGTGGTGTTCTGCCTGAGTCCTCATCCAACCCAGTGAGTAGGGTCTTCCGCTATCATCTATAATGATAAAAGCTTCCATCACTATAGTCTTTCTAGCTTAGACACTTAACCAATAGCTGTAATTCTAGTTTTATTTTGAATTTAGTTTACATAATTGGTGTGAAAAACCTACTGTAGATTTGGCTGGCAGATAAGAACAGCACAACCCATTTAGTTGCACATTTCTTTCTCATTATTTCACGCTTAATACAATTGTTATCTTTATATGGGAATAGTATAACATACATTGGCTGTGGATGATCATATTTTACCTGTCAGACCCAATGTACATATTGGGTGTGTTAGGTTGCGGCCTAGGATCGGCAGTTACTCACCCCAGCGCCGGCTTCCCCTGATCCCTCGGGTGGTCAGACGTCAGATGTGGTGGCGAGTAATGCACTGAGTATTATACTTAAAGGCATGTGGACACCCATAACCTGTGCTGTGCCTTGGTTGCTGTGGTTGCCGTCACGGACGCAGCCATGACAGTTCACATCACCTGACTATCCTTTACCCAATGGTAGCATGGTGGTGGTCAGCTGACGCTGTCCACCAATGATCTGCTACCTTAGGGTATAAAGCCAGTCTCCGGACAGAAGGAAGTTGCCTGTGCAATGTTGTCGCTAACTTGTGTATACTTGCTGTTACCCCGTTCCAGGTTCCCTACGAGATCTTCTCAAGTATTCAGTGCCAACTCCTTGTGCAGCAGTGCATCCAAACATCTTTGCTGTATGCGATACAAGTGCCAACTCCTTGTGCAACACTTGCGGCCCAACATGTTGTCTATGTGCGATACAAGTGCCAAATCATTGTGAAACAGTGCATCCGAACATCTTGCCTGTGTGCAATACAAGTACCACCTTCTGACGCAACTGTGCGTCAAATACCCTTTCTCCAGTGTATAGTTACGAGTGCCACTCTTTGGCCCTACAGTGCCTCAAGCGCTTGCCTTCATACCCATACGAGTATCAGTTCCCAGTACTAAGGTGCTTCTGGTAGAAGTATATCTCTTTGGCCATTGTTTATTTGTCTCTATTCCCACGGTATAAGACACCTGTCCAAAGGGCCGCGACCTGCCTCCTGGGTGCAGCTTAAACCCATATTCCGCCTTTTAGGAGGTCACTGGTGAACACCTCCCAGCTGGTTAGACTCCGCGTCTATGGACAGGTCTCGTCAACGTTTGATATACGTGGATGAGGAGATCATATATACAGGCCCCACGCCTCCGGCTGCTCTCTCCTCCAGGGACCTCAGCTTCCATCCCCTCAGTAGGGGATTCCTTTAAGCCAAACTTTTATGCAGCTGAAAAGTCCTTTCAAATACAGCATTTATACTGTATGTATTTAATTTATATTAATATAATTTAAACAAAATGTCTTAGTTTTTTTGTGATTCAATGGGTAGAAATTACCTTTGAATTTCTATCTAATACCCAAGTCATAGAAAGTGAGTTGCAGAATTGAGCATGCAGTAAGTCTCCACCCTGTAGCTACAAACCCATCCCTTCTATTATACAGTACTATAGACAATGCTGAATAGTTTAACTTCTATATTAACTACCAGGTGCAACGTAAGTCTCTTATCCCTCATTCTTACAAACCAGATCACCACGGCTCTGTAGCCCGTCCTCGTCAGTAAGATGTTTCTTCTCTGATGCAGGTGCTCCTTCTACTTTGTCCAGGTCCAGCCAAGGGCCCAGGGGTAGATTTCCATTTGGAATTCTTCATCCTCTTGCACCTAGTTTGCTAAAAACCTGGAGCAACACATGGAACATAGACAGTTAGACAAACATTGTACATATAGTATAATAAGAGATAGTAAGTAGAACATATATCCGAAGAAACACAAAGTGATATGAGCAGAAATGTGGTTCAGCCAATTTGTCTGCATGAGAATGGATGGAAAAGTCATGTAGGTGGCATGACATGGGCACTGCCAGTTATAGGGTCACCTTGGCGAGGTTCCTCATACTCACTTTATTCCCTTTTTTTTTACCTTCGCGTGGAATGTGACTTTGTTTGGGCTCTCTTCTCCCTGGTGATTTCTATTAATCTGGTTTTACAAAGGTTTACCTGACTATGGTTTAGTCTAGTGTGCTTGCCAGCACTAATAATGATAATGATCTGTACCAATTCTGGGATACATTAGAGGCATAATCTAGAATAAAAAGTGTCTGATTGTGAAGCAACCAAATTAAAGAGCTCTATAAGGGTGCACTCACTAGTTAAATGTATGGAAGGTATTAGATATTGCTAATGAAATAGTTGTATTCTGTTCTCGCTTAGTAATATCTCCGGCAAGAACATGTATATTAGTGTGTAATCAACTCTGTTCCTGTTCTAACATTTATGACCTACAATGAGATCATTTCTGTTCAGACACTTTTTACCTATACCCTCCCTGTGATTTCCATACCAGCCTATTTCTCCTCTCATTACTTTGTCCTATACCAATAGGCAAGACAAATAACAGTAGAGATTAGGGCTTATGAAGGGAATCACAGTTGACTGTTGTTTCAAGGGAAAATGCTCTATCAGATCTCCCACTTTTTCTCCTCTGCACACAGCAAGAGAATAAGCAGCAGAGTCTGTAAGCAATAACTGTCACTCCTGACTTTTGCTTCTTTCTCCTTGTTAGTAATACATAATGCTACAGCATTACCACTAAGGTATTTTGACCTTCATGGTATACATAAGGTGTTTGATTTTGCTATTTACTCCTGGTGTTTTTTATTACATGTTCAATGTTGTATTGTGTGTTATTATTAGCCTTCATATTTTGCCTGTTTCAGTCCTTGATGGTATTAACGCAGACTTTGAATACATTGGTACTCATCAATGTTTTATGATATAGTACCCTATGTCATTAATTATATCTATATGTTTGTTGGTTAAAGTCTTGTCAGTCATTTTATGAACATTGTTGAATATTAAAAGTTATGTTTTAGACATTGATATCTAATACCTTCCATACATTTAACTAGTGAGTGCACCCTTATAGAGTTCTTTAGTTTGGTTGCTTCACAACCAAACACTTCTTTTTCTAGATTATCCCTCACTCTAGGTAGCACCACTATCTTATATTACATACTGTATTTTAATTTTGTGGGTAAGTAACTAAACACCAAATCTTACTTACAATATTATATACCCCCTTTGCATTTTGGGTCAGTGCAGTGATTTTTTCCCCCCTTCCCTTCTCCCCATTTACTGTAATACATTAGAGGCAGCCTGCTAGGTCTATGGGAAAGTAGAGATGAGCAATTCAGTTTTTGAGAAACCAAACACTCCCAAACTTTGGGGTACTGAGTTGAACAGAGTCCCAGTTCGGATTCACTTTGGGTGTCCTGACTCAGGTCTTCTCTCGATTTAGAACTGAGGTTTAAAAACCGGATCTTGCATGTTTTGGATTGCATTTAAGTCTCTCCCTCGTTGTTTCAGGTGCTGTTAGCTGGTCAAAATTGACTGGAAATGATGGAAAATAAATGTTATTGATGTTAATAATACTATAGGAACAAAAACAGGCCCAAGTTACATGATTTTAGGTGTTTTTATAATGAAAGCCAAAACCAAACCAAAAAATGTGAGGGTGGTTTTGTCAAAATCAAAACCTTTGAGGGTGGTTTTGGCAAAACCAAAACTTGGGAGTCTGCACAGATCTCTATGGAAAAGGCAGGTGATTACAGGTGATGATCATACATAGCCCAGTTTTAAGGGCTGGGAATTAGAGGGCCAGACATTACAATAAATGTTATTAATAAATAATCAGTTGAGATGAACGTTCTACAAATTATTTGACTGATGAGATACTTACAGCGCAGCGAAGAAAGTATTTCCAATGCTCCTCCGTCCTCAGGCCTGCCTGTTTAATCTAGACGAGTACCATGGCCAGGATGTACTAGGGGGATAGAGAAGTGTGTGATAGCAAAATATATCATCCAGCAACTCACATTTATTTTCAGTATATTCATTGCCCCATTACACACATAACAGATGTCGATGTTCAGTGTTACATCCCAACCAATACTAAGAAACAGTGTATATCTAGGCCAGTTACACTCACTGTAAGGCCATATATATTAATATAGATAGAGGTAAATCCTGCCAGCTGCTGTCCTGTTCATCTTATTCATTGTAAATTTGAAAATACCTTGTCTGACATCCTCAGGCCGGTGTAATATTAAATTAGATAATGATATCTTAGCTGGAATATTTAATATATACATTTATATTAGGTCAGAGCTCTAAATATTAACTGCTGAGAAAGAGTCTATATTCTACAGCTGTCCCTCCAAATCTTATCGCCATAGAACCTCCGTGTAATACATACTATATACCTTCCATCTCCTACCACCAGATCAGAGCCAGATTTAGACCTCATGGGGCCCCCACCCTCAAACAATCCTTTGCATATATTACAGTAGGTCTTGCTGGAACAAGATACACACATCAAATTATATACACACATCATAGTTATATAATATATCGGATGTAGTTATTATACCGACATGCGGCATCCCGGCTGAAGAAATCCCGGCGCCGGAATACCACTACCTGGCTACAAGACCAGTGCCGGAATCACAGGTGACATGCTGACGCCGAAATCCCGACAGCCAGGATGCCAAATGTAAGTATAGTGGGGCTAATCGGGGGGAGGGTTAGGTTTAGGTGTCACGGGGGAGGGGTGGGGTTGGGTTAGGTATACCCGGTGGTGGGTTAAGGTTAGGCACCACTGGGGGAATTAGGTTTAGGCAGTAAGGTGGATGGGTTAGGTTTAGGAACCAAGGGGAGAAGGTTAGGTTAGGCACTAACAGGGAGTGTTAGGGTTAGGATGGGGTGGGGGGAGGGTTAGTGTTAGGATGTAGAAACAGAGGGTTAGGGGGACAAGGGGGAGGTTAAGTATACTTACCCGACCCTTGTCGGGATCCTGGGCATCGGGATGCCGCTGTCGGTATATCGACAGCAGGCATCCTCACTGCCGGGATTTCATACCCTTTCCTAATATACAGTGTGTATATATATATATATATATATATATATATAAAATGTGTTTAACTTGCTCCAGTGACACTACTGTAATATATGCAGTTATTACTGTAATCAAATACACACTAGAAAACATGAGAGCAAGGCAGAACATCAAATATGACACAGATTCAAATAGAGGTAGAGGGGAGAAATGGGAGACAAACAGAGGGTGACAGGATGAGTGGGTGACAAACAGAGGTAGACGGGAGTAAAAGGGGACATATAGAGGTAGACGGGAATAAAGGGAGACAAACAGGAAGACAGGAGTAAAGGGGGACAAACGGAGGGAGAAGGAAAAGGGGAAAACATGGTGAGAGAAGGATAAAGGGGAAGAACAGAGGTAGACTCAGCGAATATGAATATATATATATATATATATATATATATATATATATATATATAGAGATATACATATATATATATATATATTATACATAAAATTACAGTTAAACAGTATGTACACACACACAGTATATATATATATATATATATATATATATATATACATATATACACACACACACATATATATATATATATATATATATATATATACACAGTACATATATGTGTAAGTATATATAAATATATGTATATACAGTGTGTATATATATATATATATGTATATATATTAGAGATGAGCGGTTCGGATTCTGTGGAATCCGAACCGCTCCGAACATTGGGGATCCGAGTCCACCCGAACCCTGTTCGGGTGTTCACCGCCTGACTCGGATCCCCGTTCGGGGCCGAACGGCGGCCGCCTGATGTCGGATTCTCACTAGAGAATCCGACATCAGGTCTCCTCGTGTGTAGGGCAGAGCGCAGTGATAGCGCTCTGCCCTACACAGACACAGACACACAGCCGCCAGCGGCAGCTGTGTGTTTGTTACAGCAGCCAATGAGAGTCACACAGACTCTCATTGGCTGCTGCACGGAGGGAGCCGGCTGGAGCTCACACATGAGCTCCGTCTTCCGGCTCCCTCCTCAGCGTGTGACAGAGCGGACGGCGCGGGAGCGGGGATACAGGTAAGTTTTTATTTTTTAATTTGTGCAAGGGCCGGGGGCGCTACTGGGGGGGGTCTGCTACTGGGGGGGGCTATACTACTGGAGGGGCCTGCTACTGGGGGGGGCTATACTACTGGGGGGTCTGCTACTGGGGGGGCCATACTACTGAGGGGCCTGCTACTGGCGGGGGCCATACTACTGGGGGGGGCCTGCTACTGGGTGGCATACTACTGGGGGGGCCTGCTAATGGGGGGCATACTACTGGGTGGCATGCTAATGGGGGGCATACTACTGGGGGGGCCTGCTAATGGGGGGCATACTACTGGGGGGCATTCTACTGGGGGCACTGCATAGTGGACCCTACTACTAAAGGGACTGCATAGGGGGCACCACTGCTGGGGGACATTGTGTAAGGGACACCGCTACTGTGGGCATTGTGTAAAAGGGTCACTACTGTGGGCATTGTGTAAAAGGGGCACTACTGTGTGTCGTAACATAAATAAGAGACACTACTTTATGGTGTAATGTGAATCAGGCCCTATGTGCGGTGTAATGCGAATAAGATTGTGCACTGTGACTCCTAGGGCCGTAGCCCACTTTGTAAACAAGTACTGTGACTCTGCTGGCCGTACCCCACTGGGTGGGTGCACTACTTTTCATTTCTGCCACTGCTGTGTGGCAATGTGTCATAGATGTGCTTTATACTGTGGTGTCTGTGTCGTTGTGCCGCTGCTTTGTCGCTTAGTGTAACCAGTCGGCTCACTGCAACCTTTGGCCAATAATGTTGAAAACAATATTATAAGATGTGATATGGTCTAAATTGACTGGAAATTAATGTTATTGAGGTTAATAATACTCTAGGAAGAAAAAAAAGACCAATTTATGTGATTTTAGCTTTTTTTGTCAATTATTGTAAAAAAATCCAAATCCAAATCCAAATCCAAAGCCAGTCACCGCAGTTTGGCAAATCCAAATCCAAATCCAAAGCCGGACGACGAATTAGAACCAAATCCAAATCCAAATCCGGCAAAAATGGTCCGGCGCACATCCCTAATATATATATATGTATATATATATATATATGTATATATATATATATATATATATATATATATATATATATATATATATATAAAATACACTGTATATATAAAACACAGGTAGAGCGAGCTGGGCTATTTAACACTATAGGATTTGTTTTTTACCAGTTAAACTTGCCCAATTCTGTTTCTTAGCTGGGTCATTGAGTCGGTGAAGTAGATGTCTCCCGCAGTTCCCACATCCAGGGATGCCGGGGAGGAGGCAGCTTGCTACACTGCGTGGGGGAAGGAGGCTGATGCCGGAGAAGGGGGCTGTCTGCTACACTGCTTGGGGGGGAGGAGACAGCTTGCTCCACTGTGGGGGGGAAGGGGGTCGATGCCAGAGGAGGCCATCTTCACTGCGAGGAGGGAAGGGTGAAGGGTAGAGAGGAGGCAGCTTACTTCACTGGGAGGGAGGAGAGAGGAGGCAGCTTACTACACTGCGGGGGGAGAGAGAGAGGAGGCAGCTTACTACACTGCGGGGGGGAGAGGAGGCAGCTTACTACACTGCAGGGGGGGGGGGAGAGGGGGCAGCTTACTACACTGCAGGGGGGGGGAGAGGAGGCAGCTTACTACACTGCGGGGGGAGAGAGAGAGGGGGCAGCTTACTACACTGCGGGGGGGAGAGGAGGCAGCTTACTACACTGCAGGGGGGGGAGAGGGGGCAGCTTACTACACTGCAGGGGGGGGGAGAGGAGGCAGCTTACTACACTGCGGGGTGGCTGGGGTGCTGGGGGGGATAGAAGGTCGATGACGGAGGAGGCAGCTTGCTACACTGTGGGGGGAGCTGTCTGATACACTGCAGGGGGAGAGAGGGACGAGGACGTTGCTATACTGCGGGCGCTGCCTGTAAGGGAGAATGGCTGCACTTACTGTGTGACTGCGGGTGAAAGAGCTGGCTCACGCAGCGCAGGCTGCTTGCGGATTGGTTAGAAGGGAAAGAAGGGGATGGCTAGTTGCTAGGGGTAGGGCCTTGGACCATGCTGCTGCTGCTGTGTGTGCCAGCAGCAGCAGTATAACTTGTTCTAAAACACAGCTCGGCACGGCAGGTTAACTTCATTCCAGGGCCGGATTTCGAAGGGTGGGGGGGGCCCGGCCACTGGCCCCTTGGAGCCAGACTGGCCCTAGGCAGGTGCCTAGGTTGCCAAATGATAAATGCGGCCCTGCACCAGATACAGGAAAATATAATGGCATAAATAGTAATGTCTATTTACCAAGTTGCTGTGTATGGTATATTATAATATTCCCAATCTACAATAATATAGCTAAAGTATATTCAAACTGCACATTTATATCAAATATTATAATAAGTGTTATTAATTCCCCTCATAATATGCACATGTGAAGTGTATTAGTTTTGTGCAAATGTTATGATTCTATCCCCTTGTACATACAAAGGATCATGTGCATTTTATGTCCGTATGGGATTATTGGCAAAACTAAAAGCATCATTACAAAGCCGTGAGCATTATTTATTTTATACTAGTCTTTTAACTATAAGTTTTACACTTAATAAAACCTGTAATACCCCTTTCAGACAGAAAAACAAATTATCTGGTTAAACATTTCAACCCGGGCATTTGCTGATCAACAGGGGTCTGTTTTCTGTCTGAAAGGGTCAACCCAGGTCAAAAATCCTGGGACTTCAACCCATGAATTTACCATGGTTGGAGACCCGGGAATTTTGACCTGGGTTGACCATTCAGACAAAAGAAATACCCGTGTTATACCCCTTTCAGACAGAGAAAAGAACCCGGTAATTTTCCGGCTCTTGCCGGGTCGACCCGGGTTTTTTTTCTGTCTGAAAGGGTCAACATGGAACCTATTTCCCGGTACTTTGACCCAGGTATGTACCAGGGTTTTTCCCGGGTCTTACACGGGTTGGCGGCTGTCTGAAAGGCGCCGACCCGGGTTTTTCAACTCCGGGCACAGTAAACAGCGCTTATTGGCTGAGATGGCGGTGCACAGGCTGATTGGCTGAGCGGGTGGGGCAGTGGCGCTGATGTCTGATGTCATAATTTTGCTGCAGAAAAGGAGAGAGAGAGGGAAGCATGGCGCATTGGAAGGATGAGGAGATCCATGAGCTGCTGGCATTCAGAGGGGAGGAGGAGATCCACAAAACAGATCAGTGGCACAGTGAAGGACGCGATAGTCTACACAAACATAGCTAAGGTCCTCACCTCAAGGGGCATTGTGCGGACCCAGCAGCAGGTAGTGAACAAACTGAAAGCTCTACGCAAATACTACAACAAAGTTCACAACCATAACAGGTGGAAAAGTGGTGCTGCCAGAATGGAATGGGTTTACTACGATCATTGTAATGAAGTCTTTGGTAATTCTGCGCTGGTTAATCCCATTGCCATATCATCGTCTAGTTGTGCATCTTCACGAAGTGTTACCCCGGAGAACAGCCAATCCTGCCCAATGACACCACCAATACTCTTTGATGACATCACAGAGATAAGTGACACAGATCTGATGGCTGCCATGGGGGTCCCAGACACCAATACACTTGAGGATGTGGTTGAGGCGAGTGGAAGCAGTGCGAGTGGGACGCTAACTCCTGCACAGACTGAGACTCCGACAGTGCGCAGGAACAGTAAGTTACTATACACCCACTATTTTTGGGATGTTAACATTGTCCTGTATTGACTTGTCATTATAGTATGACTATGCTGAAATCCAAACTCAATGTATCTGTTGCACTGTGAAGCTAGTGTGCAGTAGGCCGCAAGCACATATATGTTTACATTACAGCTTTGAATTCATTTGTAAATGTATATTTTCTTTTCTTCTATTCCTAGTCTTTGAAGTACCAGAGCAGAAGAAAAAAACTTCCAAGATGGAGCTAGCAACGCGCACAATGACCAGAATCCTGGTAAATCAGCTGCGAGATTCTGATGCTGAATTCCAGGCACAGGAGGATGCCCGACTCCAGCGCTTCTTTGACAATGAAAGAGAGTTACAAAATTCATTTGTCGGTCAGCTTGTTGGTCTACACGAATTAATTTCACATGAAAACAGAGAGGCACAGATGTCCTTCCTTAACGGTCTAGTGTCTAGGTTACACACTCCACAACCTTATGTAATGTATCCTCCTCAGTACTCTGAGGGTCCTGTTAGAAATTACCAACAGCATAGCAGAGGGCTACCATTTCTGCAAAGTAACCCCTCCAATCCACCTCATGCTACTCCACATGGCACAGTGCATAGTTATCCAGATGGCACAGGGAATAGTAATCCACATGTCACTGTACAGAGCAGTCCACATGCCAGTACCAGTCCAGAGGGCACAGTGCCTAACACTCCACATGTCACTGTGCATAATAGTCCTGACGGCACAGGAAATACTAATCAATATGGCACTGTGCATACTTATGCAGATGGCACGGGGATTAATACACAGGATGGCAGAGTGCATAGTTATTCAGATGGCACTCATCATAACACTCCACTTAGCACTATTGTCAGCACTGCCTACAGACAGTTGTAGACTTGTATGATGTTTTACATGGTTGCTGTCTACTTTATATTTCTTTTTTGTTGAAGCTTGTTGTTTTTGACAATATTGTTTATCCTGCCATTAACAGGCCTGGCAAGAGCTTAGGGCAATGTGTGGGTGCCCTTTAAGTCAGCTACTTGTATATATGGGGGTGTACATAATTTAGAATGTACACACATTACCTCCATTTCTTTTGTATTTAAAAATTTATATACTGCACTTAACAGGCCAGTCGTGCGCTTTCTCCCATGTGTGGCCGCTGTATTACCAAATGTATACTGTATATGTGTCGTTTCTAAGGCTGGCCCTGACACACAGTTCTAATAGTTGGGGTGCCTCCCCTATTATATTTTTCATTTCCATGAAAGCACAACCTATTTTTCTATTGTCTTTATATATATATATATATTTATATATATTTAAATTGTTGAATGCATTAAGGCTATGTTGTTAATGGCTAATGCATATTTGTTAAAAAATAAAAGAAGCACTTTAAAACATTTAATACAGCAGGTGTTACATGTGACATAACATGTACATAACATGAGGCTTTCAAATAAAAAAAATTTGATTGCAAAACAAGACTTGTGTCGTCTATACTATGTCATTGTATGTATGCAGTGAGCAGACACCACCCACTTTTCATGACCTCATCTCTGTGTGCCATAAAAGCAGTCCATTTATTATGACACACTGTATATTGCAGGGATAATCTGGGTTCTGTGTGAAAGGGGTCTACCCAGGAACTTCCCAGGAATTATGTGCTGTGTGAAAGGGGGTTAGGAGCAAATTCCCGGGTCCTTCCCGGGTTGAACGATACGGGAAAACCCCGGGTTTTGGGGATTTTTCTGTCTGAAAGTGGTATTAATCAACAAATTACTGGGTTGAAATGTTTGACCCGGTAATTTGCTCTTCTGTCTGAAGGGGGGGGGGGGGGTACAGGCAGGGACCGACAAAACAACCCTGCACACAAATGCCGGGATTTTGGCTTTTTCCTGTCTAAAAGTGGTATAAGTAAGGGGACTTTGGGTCTTCATTACCTGGGTCAGAATGTGATATTTGTAATGACTACTAAACCCAAATATTGAAATGACCTTTATATACATCTCTTCCACTGCAGCTCTGCTACAAAGCAACGTATCACCTCTCTACTCAATACAGGCAGCGGCATCTATACTACAGTGTCCTGATGCGATGTGTTATAGGTCACGCAGCTGAGACTGAACGTTACCCCATTAATGTGCAATGTACAGGAATGTCTTAGTCAGGATGTTTTAGAAAGATGCCCGCTCCTCTGGCTGCAAGAAGGGAGCCTCCACTGAGCTGGCAATCCGGCTTCTTCTCCTTGTGCTGGTGCTTGGAGATCCAGTGTCTTGGGAGGGGAAAGAGAGATCACAGTTTAGTAGATGTTACAGGATGAAATATCACAATACAGATCTATTATGTGCTATTGTTTTCTGCACAATGCGTGATTATTACATAATATCTATGCAGAAACCGATAGCTGCCCAACGTTTATATTACCCACCCTAATCTGGATGACACCGCGCCCATTTATGTCCCTATTTTCTGTCATTCTGTCACATCAGACAGCTGTCAGAGCAATGCAGGAAAAAACCAATACAAGTCTCATGTAGAAGGGCATTTTCACCCTGACATCTCCATCCCAGGAGGTATCAATTTATTACACGTTATTACCATTATCTGTAATATTACCCCTTACCAGTATCTATACATTGTATATGTACTTTTATTTTGTGTCTGTAATAAGATGAAACCTTCCACTTACCTATCTTCTCCATACTGTCCACCAGCCCCTCTCTTCCTCTTCCCTTGCTGGTCCTGGTAAGAGGTGGAAGGTCCTGTAGAGGGTTGGGTATGAAATCCCAGCTGTCGGGATGCCGCTGGTCAGAATACCGACAGTGGCATAAAGACACCTATAGGGAAGACAGGTAAGTGTTTTTCTAACCCTTACCCTAACCCTCCCTGCCCGATGCCTAACCCTAACCTCGACCCCTATTAACTAAGCCTAACCCCCCCTAACCTCCCCACACCCTAAACCTAACATCCCCTTCCTGCACCCTAAACCTAACCTCCCCCCTAGTGCCTAAACCTCACCTCCCCCTCCCCACACCCTAAACCTAGCACCTAATCCCCGGTGCCTAACCCTCCTCCTAGTGCCTAGCCCTAACCCTAGCCTCCCCCTAACACCCCGATACTTACCATCGGGATGCCGGCGGTCGGTATACTGGTGCCAGGATCCCGATTTTGGCGCTGGTATTCAGATCGTCGGCATCCTGCACGCCGGGATAGCAAACTACATCCCATGACTTAGATGAGAAGGGTACATGTAACAGAATTATACTTCCATTTCTGTACATTGTATCTCAGTAATTACCCTATAGCTGTCTTACTGAATCTCTGTTCTAGTCACTTCTTTACCCCATCTAGGCTAATCTTTATTACTGTCACCTAACACTGGCCCTCATTCAGAGTCGCTTGCAAAATGCGAGCGGTCACTCTAAATGTGGACGGCCGCTTGGGTTTTGAAGTGCGGCCTCCTAGTCGCTAGCTAAGCTGTGGGTTGCCACCCACAGCTTTAGAGACCAACCAGGTTGATGGTGACGATGGTCAAGACCATCGGGGCTTGCGACGAGACCCTAAGGTTGGGTCTCGGCAGCCGCAAGCCCCAGGGAGCTTCCTGCTCTGATCGGGCAGAAAACTCCCCACTGACATCACTGCTGATGTCAGTGCGGCCGCCCACAAAACGGCAGGCGTTTGTGAAACCACTCCCCAGCCACGCCTACAAAACGGGGCGAGCTGTCGATCAACATCGACTGCCGGCCCTTTTGTAGTGAGCTCCGGAGCGAGAGAATTTCTCTCTTGCTCCGGTTGCTGCACACAGGCAGTGTGGCCGCTGCACATGTGCAGGGCCTAAACATCGACCCGCTTGCGAGCGGGTCTGAATGAGGTCCACTGTCTGTAACACATTGGTATAAGGATGTGATAAGCTGGTTTATATTACATTTGTTTTTTCTGTGTTTTCCACATTTTAATAGTCTTCAATATGTAATATTTTGGTGCTGACAATTATTACAATTGACCTATTGGCAGAAAAATGAAATAATGCATAATAAACCCAGGAGCTGAGGCCGGGGTCATCAGGGTGTTTTATCTGTAAATATATCTAGTTTAAAAACAGAACAACCTGTCCATACATTTGTAGAGAAATAATATAATTTTTCATAAAATAAATTCTGCATTTCTTCCCCTATAATATCCTGTGTCTCCCTATATAGTAACTGGGTCTCACTACACAACGCTCCCTGCTTACCTGCTTAAATCAAATGACAAGAAATGTGTAAACTTAATTTCAATTACAATAAATATAAGAATGTACAGTATATTATAGTTTCAATGAAATGTTTTATATAGTACAAATTATATATATTACACTACTGTACTACTCAAGAAGATATAATTAGGTAATTAAATAAGTAAAGGCAATTTAATACTTAAATGATATAAGCTAACTATGTGTTATATAAATTGTGTAAACCAGTTATAAAAATGACTTCAAACTACGGTTTAAACTACTGTATATAGGTGTCTAGGTATAGAGAATAAATAATATAATCTGGCTATTTTCTATATCATATATCTATAAAATATGTATAAAACAGAAAGGATATCAGCTGGATATCCAAGTGGCGATATCTCTGCTGAGTCCTCAAATATCAAATCCGTTTTGAAAAAAATGACATCTGATCTCCATGTGTCTCCCTCCATGCTCTGCTCTGCTCCCCTTACAGGTGTAGTCACCTGCACACAGCTTACGCCTGTATCACAGCACCTTCTCTGTACAAATAGGGGCTCATTTCCTCATTCATCCTGGGTTTCGGCTAAGTGTGAGCTTGGATGATAACTTTACAGAGATCAGTCTCTGGGTATAGCAGGAGTTAGGCTCTGCAGCAGAGTAACCTATTTAGGTTCAGGTAGAGACTGATCTCATACACAGAGCATAGTAAAATAAACTTTCCATTATTTTAAATAATAATATTTCATTTTAAGATGCTCAACCTTTAATTTCAGTTAAGCAGAAGATTCACGTTTATCATATTTGGCGTAGTAGTTGATACCAATAACCAATATACAGATTTTTATATTAGTAACTTTTAAGGTGCTTACACACACAACGATTTTTGGAACGATTTAACTATAACGACGTCGTTATCGTTCAATCGTTCAAAAAATCGTTCAGTGTAAAACGATGAACGATTATCGTTCATGCGCGTTCATGTTTGTCGATTGTAGTTTGTAGTTCAGTCAGACTGGTCAACTGAATGATTTTCAATAGAAGTTGCAACATTTTTCTTTCAACACAGAAATCATTTATTAAGTAAAGTAAAACCAACTACTTTGTGAAACGATTTTCGTTCACTTTTTCAAGGGAAAAACTGAACGAAAATTGTTCAACGAAAAATCGTTCTTTACTTACATCGTTGTGTGGGTATGCAACTTTACTGATAAAATATAAATATATCACACAGCAAACACATTTAAATTTACTTTTAAATGAAAATGTAAAAAATAATTTGCAATTCAATGTGTACAGGAGGAGAGCACTCAAGAAAGCAAGAAAGTAAGAGAACAGTTTGGCTGAGGGTGGGTGGGTAAGGAGTAGTTAGTAACAGTGCCGTAACAGGGCAGCAGTGCACCAAGTGCCAACACACCCCTTAAACCCGTGATATCATAATGTCACAAAGAGGGGGCGAGGCCGCTAGCTGTGGAAAGTAGAACTCTGCCCGGAGCATCCCTTGGACGCTCCAGCCAGCTCTGCAGTAACACTACTGGCCTGCACCCTTTGTTTTAATAGCCGATGAGTCAGACAGACTGTCATTGGCTGCTGCGCCCACTGCCGTAGCCGGACTGGAGCTCACTCATGAGCTCCATCTTCCGGCTCCTGCAGTGGGTGATGGGAGAGACGTCACGACATCTCTCCCGTAATGCAGAGCGGGCCAGTCCTGGAGGACGGAGGAGCAGATGGCGGTGGGCACAGGAGCGGGGATTCAGGTATGTGTTGTTTTTTTCGTTTTTTGTCATGTGTGTCTTTGTCTGTCACTTCTGGGGGGAGGACTATTACTGGGGGCTGGGCCGCAACTAGGGGGGGGCTGAGGGGTCATGTACACCGGGCGCCATCCTGCAGCGGCACCGGCAACACACTTTTCTGTGCCGGAGGTCTGCAGATAGAGACCTCCGGCTGGTGCGCGTCTGACATTGAAAAATCGGCGGAAGATCCCGCCCGCCCTCCTGCTGCCGGAAGGTAGGGTAAGCGGTCAGGGGGGCGGAGAGGGAGTGAGAGGGGCGGCAGTGCTGCACTGGGCGCACTGCCATCTACCTACGGCGCTGCTGGGGGCACTATATAAGGGGCACTACTGGGAGCACTGCAACGGAGGGTCCACTACTGGGGGCACTGCATAGGGGGGATTACTACTTGGGGCACTACTGGGCGGACTATGTCTGGGGGCACCTCATAGGGGAGATTACTACTGGGGGCACTATATAAGGGGCACTGCATAGCAGGGACTACTTTGGGCACATTATATAAGGGGCACTGCTTATGGGGACCACTACTGGGGGCACTGCATAGGGAGGAATACTACTGGGGGCACTGCATAGGGGGGATTACTACTGGGGGCACTGCATAGGGGGTATTACCACTGGGGGCATTACTACTAGGGCACTGCATAGGGGGACCACTACTGGGGGCACTGCATAGGGGGGACTACTACTGGGGGCACTGCATAGGGGGTATTACCACTGGCGGCACTACTACTCTGGGCACTGCATGGGGGGCCACTACTGGGGGCACTGTATAAGGGGCACTACTGGGGGCACTTCATAGAGGGGACCACTACTGGGGGCACTGCATAGGGGGGACTACTACTGGGGGGCACTGCATAGGGGGGAATTACTACTGGGGGCACTGCATAGGGGGTATTACCACTGGGGGCATTACTACCAGGGCACTGCATAGGGGGGACTACTACTGGGGGCACTGTATTGGTGGGACCACTACTGGGGGCACTGCATAGGAGGGATTACTACTGGGGGCACTGCATAGGGGGTATTACCACTGGGGGCACTACTGGGGGCACTGCATAGGGAGGACCACTACTGGGGGCACTGTATAAGGGGCAATACTTGGGACACTGTTTAAGGGGCACTTCATAGAGGGGACCACTACTGGGGGCACTATATAAGGGGCACTGCATAGGGGGGACTACTACTGGGGGCACTGCATGGGTGGGACCACTACTGGGGGCACTGCATAAAAGGGATTACTACTGGGGGGACTACTTCTGGGGGAATTGCATAGGGGGTATAAGGGCTTGTGTAGCTACCCAAGGGAGGGTGGGGCGCAAGGCTGAAGCTATGCCTAGGGTGCCAAGAAACCTTGCCCCGGCCCTGTATAGTATAAAAACCCTGTGCTGGACACTAGTCATAGACACTGGTGGTATAGTATAAGTACCATCTCCTACAGACTAGCTATGGTACTGGTGGTATAGTATAAAACCCTGTGCTGGGCATTTTTAATGGCCAGTATTAACATACTAAAACCTACCATCTGCAGTAGTTATGGGCACTGATGGTTTAGCATAGGCACTGTCTGCTGGGCACTAGGTATGGGCACTGTTGGTAATAATATATGTACTACCTGCACATGATTGGAAATGATGATGCTCTGCTGCATTCCCTGCTGCTGTACTACAGGTAAATTAGGGTCACCTTCTGCTGGTATAGACAATGTTGGTGTAAGCTTCCTATTAGTTGATGATCCATATCATACCTAATCCCTGTCATTTATCTTCTATTTTCAATTCCCCTTCTTGACCAATACACACTCCCTACCATACCAATAATAAACTCATATGAGCTGTGATGGGCACTGCTGGTATAATATGGGTGTAATCCCTTCTTGTCTGTTGTTATGGGCACTGCTGGTATAAGTAGGGAGCATATGGCACATAGAAGTGGGAAGTATATTGCACATACAAGTACAATTAGGGAATATATTACACATACAAGTACAAGTAGGGAATATATTACACATACAAGTGGGGATTATATGACACATACAAGTAAGAGTAGGGATTATATTACACAAACAAGTATGTAGGGAGTTTATTACACATACAGATAAAAGAAAGGAGTATATTACACATACAAGTACAACTAAGGAATATAATAAACATACAAGTAGGGAGTATATTACACATACAAGTACAAGGAGGGAGTATATTACACAGACAAGTACAAGGAGGGAGTATATTACACATACAAGTAAAGGTTGGGAGTATATGACACATACAAATACAAATAGGGAATATATGATACATACATTAAAGTGCCAAAAGTTATGGGATAGATGCCTAGTATCATGTAGGACTACCTCTAGCCCAGCGAAGTGCAGCATCTCAACATGGCATTGATTCTACAAGTGGACAGGAGAAATCTGGAGAGATGCTGACCCATGTCATCTGGATAGCTTCCCACAACTCCCTGATATATGCTTGATTGGGTTCATGTAACGTGAACGTTGTGGCCACACCATTCGTCGGAATTCTCCAGGATGCTCCTTGAACCAAATCTGGACAACTTGGGACCGATGACATGGTGCATTATCCTACTGGAATATTCCATTATTGTGAGGGTACATGAACTCCATGAAGGGCTGCAAATGGTTATCAAGCAATGCAACATAGCAGTTACCGGTCAATGATGTGTTCAGGAGGACCAGTGGACCCAACCCATGCTACATGAACACACCCCAAGTGACGGACTGGGGCATGGGGGCCACTAGAAGAAATGACAGCCTGATTCTGAGTTGGAAGCTATGCAGATATACACGCAAATGTCACATTTTAACTGTGCGTCTAAGTAGCTAAAAAGTCGCATGTGTTCCACGACGTGTGCATCTTCTTTCTTATGGACATGTGATGGGACTGTCGCTAAAGTGGTTGCAAACTTAGATGCTTAATCAATAATATAGGCTTTGGGAAATTCCGCACCTAACAGGAGGCTGGTGCCAGTTGTGATGGTTGTGTCTGAAGATACACCAAGCGGGATTACAGCGTCTAAAGAAGGTCAAAATGGGTGTCTCTTACACATTCAGATACATGGCATATGGCAAGAATAGGCTTTTGTGCTACAGCACACATGGACGTGGTTGAGTCAGACTCAGAATTAGGCCCAAATTGTCTGTTATATTTTTAACGGTGTTAGAATGCAAATAGAGAGTTAAGAGGACCTTTCTTTGGGGGGCTTTGGCTTGCATTGAGGAGGGGTAGAGGGTCGGTAACACATAAGAAAAAAAATGTCCCGTTAACAATATAAAAACATGGCAGGTAACAAACTCTGTTTGCTCCCCCCCGATAACAAAAAAACCAAGCACTATTTACTGTACACATCAGGTTTATATTTCAAGCCCTTACATGATCATTGCGGGTATCACGAACCCGGGCTGACTAATAGATACAGCATTCTGGATGAGCTGGTCGTGACGCCGACGCACCTCGGTCACTTACAAAGATATACGATTCATCTGCCGTTACTCAGATTTTTCTAGAGTTCGCCGATCTCCGAACAAATTATTAATAAGTCACATTCAATTACACACAGATATTTAGCATGGGCCTCACAGGCTTGCAAGTTCAATAAGAATCACGGAGAATATGCTAGATTAAATGTGTTTAATCAAAAAAATATTTTCAAGGCTTAGGGCCGTATTCAATTAGCGGCGAAAATGGGCATTTTTTTTCGACACAGGTGAAAACGACCGTTTTTCGTCAAAAAAGGCTATATTTTTGCCAAAAAAACAGGCGAAAACGTATTTGGCGAAATAAAACTGGAAATAAGTTTTCTCCATCCCAGACCAGGCAAAAAAAAATGCAAAATCCCCATTTTTTGCTAAAAAGGTGGGGATTTCTTTCAGAACCCTTTGGACACCCCCCCCCTAATGATAAATTACCCCCCAAAAAAGTTCGTAAGTTGCGCACTTTGGTTAAAAACGACCGCACAGTATTGGGTGAAAAAAATTAAAAACTTTGAAAATGATAGGAAGCTATTTTTTCCAGAAAATTACTGTTCCACGTAAATTGGGGGTACGTGTCGTACAAACGCAATTTTAAAAACCGTAAAAAACCACCTGCTGCGACCGCGTGCGATGTTTAAAAACTTCACACATCCATACCGTCCCCCGAAAAATCAGACCCAATACATTAAAACCATTTTTAACGTTTTTTTTTTTTTACCCAAAATTTGCGCGGTCGTTTTTCAGCGATGTGTGAAACTTACACATTTTTGGGGGGGTCATTTATCATTAGGGAGGGTGTCCAAAGGGTTCTGAAAGAAATCTCCGCATTTTTTATCAAAAATAGGGATTTTGCATTTTTTTTTCACCTGGTCTGGAATGGAGAAAACTTTTCTCCAGTTTTTTTTCGCCAATTGTGTTTTCGAGTGTTTTTTGGCGAAAATATCACCTATTTTGGTGAAAAATTTAATACGGCCCTTAGTTACAAAAATATTAATAAAATGACAAACAGATTATGGGCCTCATTCAGAGGCGGTCGGAGGATGCAAGCGGTCGCTCAGAAACGGGGCGGCCACTTCCATCCTGACCGCCCGCCTCTGTTGTGGTCGTTAGGCTGTGGGTTAACACCCACAGCTCTAACGACCGCTCGGGTGATGGTCGCGATGGTCAGAGACCATCGCGACCATCGGGGCTTACGACGAGACCCTAGGGTAGGGTCTCACTTGTCGTAAGCCCCGGAGAGCTTCTGGCTCTGTCAGAGCCGGAAGCTCTCCACTGACATCACTAGTGATGTCAGTGGGGCCTCCCCCAAACGGCAGGCGTTCCCATGGGAACGCCTCCATTTGGGCTGCCGCCCCCCCGGCCCGCCTTCCAAACGGGGCGAGCTGTCAATCAACATCGACAGCTCGCCCCCTTTGGAAAGAGACCCGCTACGACCGGCGCTGTCGGTCATAGCGGGTCTCACGCATGCGCACGAGGGAGCCGGCTTACTGGCAAAACATTGTAGACCGTACGGCCGCCTCTGAATAAGGTCCTATAATGCAAATATTTTCTAAAAATAAAAGAGAAATAACTCAGAGTTCCTAAGGCAATGTACAATAAAGTTCTTAGCACTGCTGATGGGGCGGGGGATTTCACCCACAAGAATATCCTGGTGCACTCACACCACTTCCGTCTGATCCACCAATGAGTGACAAGCTGTTTTGGAAGAACTGCACTCTTATGGTCCTGCAAGAGCCCTCCTAGCCCCCACCTTCCTGATTAACTTTCCCAGTGCCAGCTGTTAATATATTATGTGACACATTCTGCTCTTCAAGGGCTCTCTTTATTAACATTATTTTTACTAAAATAAAGTGAAAAGGGGTGTTTTCACACCCTTTTCACATTATTTTAGTTTCACCTGTAGTTATTACAGGGCAATTGGAGTAGTATTAGTAAAATTCTACTCCAACCCCTAAGTATCACTTATTTTTAGTAAAGCAGATCGCATTTCCCATAATTGTAATGGGATATGTGATCCAACCAGAGTTACTAAAAAGAAATTCTAAAAAAATACCGGGGGAAGCCCTGTGATAATAACGCCACCTGGAGGTGGCGTTATCCAGGGTCTCCCCCGGTTACTGGGCTCCCACTCTACTCTAACGGGGAGAGCAGAGGCGGGAGCCGGTACCAGTAATCAGCTATGTGGTCTAAACAGACCGCAAGCTGATTGCTGTAAAAAAAAGAAAAAAAAATTGAAACATTTTTTTTTCACTTACCTGAATCCAGGGACCGGTGATCGGGCCTCCGGTGATGGCTCCTCTCCGGTCAGCTGGTCTCCCATAGTGTACTGTGGCCCGGTCATCAGGTGATCGGGTCCCAGTGCAGTATGGGAGATCACCTGATCGGGAAGCCCGGATCACCGGAGGCCAGGAGGATGTAGGTAAGTGTAATGAAGGAAGAGGGGGGGGTCGCGGGGGTCCGCGATCGTGGGGCTTAGCGTCAGTGGGGGGTAGCAGCGACGGTGGGTTGGCGCATGCGCGGGCTCTTAGTCGCTGTATTTTTTCCGAAAATACCGCGACTAGAGTGCGGATGGGATCCGCAGGGACAGAGTTTAATCGCAAGCTCTGTCCCTGCAAGGGATTTATAGTAAATCCCTGTGATATTGCCTGAATTCACAATGCGAATTCACTCTGTAATATCACACTACACTCCGCATTCAATATGCGGATTGTAGTAAATAGAGCCCCAAATAACAAAAGACAATTTCACATTTTCCTCAAAGGACCCCATAACTGTCTGTTTAGAAGACACAGTTATATAAACATTCAAATCGCAGGAATTGACATAGGCCCTGATTCAGACCCGGACGCAAGTGGCCGGACGCACGTACGGCGTACGAGCCGAAAAATGCAAATTCAAGGGCTCGCTCGTAATTTCGTACGCAGCTAATCTACCGCCCCATAGTCTACCAACCCCTTCTCTAGCTAATGAGCGAGCCATCTCCAATTTTGCATGCAGGGAACGCTCGCACCAGTCCTAACCGGAAGTGGGCCTGTCAGTTTTCGATTACCTGCTCGTTCATTCTGCATACATCCTTTAATTGTATCATGCCAATCAACAGATCAATTAGCTTAATTGCTCTTCACATTTTTTATTTTTTTTCATTTGCAATAAACTTTACTCTTGTCCGTGTTTGTTTTTTCACGCAGAATACGTACGGATTAAACAATGGTTTCCTTTATCCAAAATACGTTTGTGTCATTTTTCATATTGTTTTCCGTGTTTTGTCTGACGCATATTTTACTTGTTTCATTTTTTTATTTAAATTAGCTAACGCATGTCACTGCATTAAGCCAATCATAACTCACATTAGATTTTTAAGCCTGTCGAACACATGACTCATACACTAACCAATAGAATGTTTCCTGTTCATTTTCCAAATACATTAGCCAATCAAAATTATTTTCTTGGCTTTATTAAAACTGTTTTTTCCGAAATCCACCATTGCCATCATGAGAGCCTCTGCGTTCACCAGGCGGGAGCTGCTAGTCCTGACGGAGGTAATGGACCGGCGGATAACCAGCCAGCCTCCCCCCATCACCAACAGAGAGAAGCGATCCGCCTATGCGGAGGTTCGCCGCCGCCTGCGCTCCTTCGGCTCACGCCGACAGATTGGCCAGCTGGAGCGCAGGTGGTCGGATCTTCAACAACGTACGCCACGCTTGCTGCCATGTTTCAGACAGCGGATAGCTGAAAGTAAGTTGTTTTTTTTTCTTTTTCCTTTTTTATTTTGTGGCCCTATTTGCGTGTGCATGTTTTCCTTCTTGCCCTGTTTTTTAATTTACTACATATCTGCGTGTGCATGTTTTCCTTCTTGCCCTGTTTTTTAATTTACTACATATGTGCGTGTGCATGTTTTCCTTTTTGCCCTGTTTGTTTATTTACTACATATCTGCGTGTGCATGTTTTCCTTCTTCCCCTGTTTGTTTATTTACTACATATCTGCGTGTGCATGTTTTCCTTCTTGCCCTGTTTTTTAATTTACTACATATCTGCGTGTGCATGTTTTCCCTCTTGCCCTGTTTTTTTATTTACTACATATCTGCGTGGGCATGTTTTTTTTTTTTTTTTTTTCGTCTCTAAATATTTTTGGAGGATGTTTTCAAGTTTATAAATTAATCCAACCTTAAATTGTTATCCATCATTTAGGGGAAGAGCGCAGAATACGCCGTCATCGTCAGCGACGCCGTCGGCCACGTCCCCTATCCCCAACTCCCAGCCAATCCTCCTCTCCCCACTCTACCTCTAATGCACCCTCCAACCCAGCATGGCCAGACCCGGACGCCCCTCCCTCTAGTATACTTCCCATCCCTCAAAATTCCCCCTCCCCTCAACCCCCTCTCTCTTTTCATCACCCTCCCCTCCAACCACCCCTCTCTTTTCCACCCCCTCCCCCCTTCAGAAATCACCCCTCCTCCTACAGACCTGCATTGGCCTACCTCCGAGGAGGACAATGGTGAGGCTTCCTGGCCAGGCGGCATTGTCAACGGTATGTTTCCCTTTAACCTTGTTTTGTCCAATTTTTGGGGGGGATGTTATCCTTTGCCTGTGCATTTTTTTTTTAAATATTTATAAAAATGTTTGTTAGATAGATCTGGTTTTCTAAATGTCTATGATGTTTGGCACTTACACATATCACACATGTCCAAACACTCATACTTTTATCTCTTGTTTACGGTACCCACCAAAGTAGTTTTTCGGTGTTTTTCTCTTTTTTTACACTTTTTTGTTTTTGTCGTGTTTATTTCGAATTTACTTGGGCAAAGAATGTTGGCTTTGAATTGTAATGTTTGTCCAAATTGTCTTTTTTTGGAAAGTTGCATTTATTTTGGCAGTTGTTTCTCAAACAAAATTATGTTTTTTTGGATTAAGAACCTCAATTTTTAAACCCACAGAGGACCAGAGGCGGCTGACGGAGGCAGCAGCGTGTGTGGAGAGGCTGAGGGGCCATGTTATAGGCATGCTGGTGGTCCTCGATCACATGGCAGGGATCCTACGGCATTAATTTATTTCCTTTTCCCAAATTTTGTCAGTTTTTAAAAAAATTTAAAAAAAAGTTTTGTTTGAAGTCTCATTCCTTCTCTGTAAATATTATATTGTCTAACCTTACCTAAGTCGACTATTGCAGCAAGTTTTTTAAAGTAATGTAACTTAGATTCGGAAAGCCGAATTAGGTAAGCTGGCACATTCACCACCTAACAATACCAATAGGTTTTTTTGGGGTTTTGTAGAAAGATTTTTATTTTTGGGGGGGCGTAAGGTAAATATTAAATGAAACCTGTTTAGGCCGAGAATCCAAAACATACTGATTCACCATAATACCTTGGGGTGTTTGATTTGAGCTACTAAGCATGGTAAAATACTGCACAATTTAAATCATAACTGGATTAGCCCTTAATCAAGTTTCCATTTTGGGAACCAGGTTACACTTGTATGTAATTTAGAAAGGAAATGTTTGTTATAACGTTACAAAAATTTATTTATTAAAAAAATTCGAAACACAAAGTGATTAAGGACAATCAATACACAGTGAAAACACTCGTCAAAAATCAGCCTACACCAAAAATATTCAAAAACAAAACAATCAAGAACTGTTTGACGAAGTAGCATGCCAACATGATTCCACAAATGATTTGATGACAAATTTGGTCCAGAAGTTAAATCCAATGTTTCCACATGAAGTCATTTTTTACGAACAGGTAGTAGTCATGGTTTTCACGATAAATATTATGGAATAAAACACACAAACAAAACAAAAATTAAAATTGTTAATTACATTATTACATGTCAACATTGTGGCATCTAACTTCATTTTGGTCAATAATTACCTGAAAAAACGGGCCACAACATCATCGCGTATGGCCCCCCCACATACAGACCTCCGACCAACCTCGGGGGGGCCATCCTCAGACAAGGCATCCTCTGGCTGCATGGGGACACCACTCCTTATGGCGATGTTGTGAAATATCCCACACAGGACCACAATTTTTGAAACCATATCCGGCAAATACATGAGCTCGCCACCAGAGCGGTGGAGGCATCTGAATCGGCCTTTTAAAAGGCTGATACAGCGCTCCACCACTTGCCTGGTGGCTGTAAGTGCGGAATTATACTCATTTTGTGGCCCTGGTGTGGGAGCCAAATAAGGAGTGAGCAGCCAGGGCGTGCAAGGGTAGCCACTGTCTCCTGTGAACAAGAAATTACAACATCAGGATCACTGTGTATCAAGCTTTGCATTGCTTTCTAAAAAAGGTCTACACTTACCCAGAAGCCACGCATCACCAGCTTGTAGGTTTAATTTATGCCAAATCCCTGATTGACGGATGACGAATGAGTCATGTGCACTCCCGGGTAATTTTGCATTCAGGGACAGGATCTGGAGGGAGGCATCACATACCACCATTACATTCAGTGAGTGATAGTGTTTTCGGTTCCAAAAAATGGCCTCCAGCCGTGCTGGAGGCTGAAGTGGTATGTGAGTATCATCCACAACCCCTATGATGTGTGGGAAGCCAGCAATTTGGTAAAAATTGGCCTTCGTCACACTAAGGGAACCCATATCCAAAGGCATTTGAATAAAATGATGGAGGTGCTTGAAAAGGGTATCCATCACTGCCCTCAGGATCCCTGAAAAGGAGGATTGGGAGATTCCCGCAACTATTCCCACCGTGGTTTGAAAGGATCCTGAGGCACAGAAATGTAACACCGCCATAAATTGCGTAAGTGGTGGTTTTGCTGTAGGACTGTCAATTTGCCGCTCAAGATCACTCTCTATTAATGAGAGAGTGTCTATGATGATTTGGGGCGGAAGACTGTAGCACCTTAACACCTCATCATCGGGCATTCCAAAAAGAGTGACACGTGTTCTATATATCTGGGGCCGAGCACGCCTACGATGCCTACGCCTGGGACGAGATTGAGGTTGGTCGGCTTCCGGCAGCATGGCCACAATAATACGACCAACATCAACCTGAAATGGTAAGAATTGTAGTTAAGGTATGTTGCCCCCCAAAAAGTACAAAAAATACTTATCTTTATGATACAATCCAAAGCTGCTTACATGCTGGGGTATTGTCATGATTTCAAAAACCTACATTTCAAAAGACCATAAAAAGTTATGATTTTGTGGTGGCCATTTTGTAATCTTGTTTTTTGTAAATGCACACAAAAAAAGGGGGTAAACACACATTTCGAAAAATAGGAAACCGACATTGAGAGGACTTCCACAATTTGGCACAAACAAAAAAAAACAGAATTTGAACGCAAAATGGTTTGCATTTTTACAAGGGGAATCAAGCCTACAAAAGTGCGCTAAATGGTTCGCATTTTTACAAGGGGAATCAAGCCTACAAAAGTGCGCTAAATGGTTCGCATTTTTACAAGGGGAATTAAGCCTACAAAAGTGCGCTAAATGGTTTGCATTTTTACAAGGGGAATTAAGCCTACAAAAGTGCGCTAAATGGTTCGCATTTTTACAAGGGAAATCAAGCCTACAAAAGTGCGCTAAATGGTTCGCATTTTTACAAGGGGAATTAAGCCTACAAAAGTGCGCTAAATGGTTTGCATTTTTACAAGGGGAATTAAGCCTACAAAAGTGCGCTAAATGGTTCGCATTTTTACAAGGGAAATCAAGCCTACAAAAGTGCGCTAAATGGTTTGCATTTTTACAAGGGGAATCAAGCCTACAAAAGTGCGCTAAATGGTTCGCATTTTTACAAGGGGAATTAAGCCCACAAAAGTGCGCTAAATGGTTCGCATTTTTACAAGGGGAATTAAGCCTACAAAAGTGCGCTAAATGGTTAGCATTTTTACAAGGGGAATCAAGCCTACAAAAGTGCGCTAAATGGTTCGCATTTTTACAAGATGAATCAAGCCTACAAAAGTGCGCTAAATGGTTTGCATTTTTCACAACCCCAAAATCCCGGATAAAAACCGTAAAGACCACAAAATATGCGAAGAACAACGCATGAACAGTTAACAATCAAGTTAAAATCAAAACTTACCAATACACGATAAAGAAGTCACAGTCGTTGGGGCACAGCCAAAAAAAACCTACAAAAAAAAATCAAAAAATTAATTTTTGGGCCAAACAAAAAAAAAAGGAGACCCATATTTTACAAAAGGATGACGGGAAAAAACTTACACAGAAAAAACACCACTACTGAAAAAAACCACAACAAAAAATGCGAACGTAAAGTTAACCAAAAAAAAACGCCTCTAACACAATCCAAAAATCCGCCAAACACAACTCCCTCCAACAATCCACTCCGAACAACATAACCTCCAACAAACAACAACCGCCACCTCGACTCGAGTCGCCAAAAGCCATAAATAGTGTTTCTTTTCCCGCTCAATTTAAGGACGGATCATAGGAACGCACAATCAATGATGCGGCCGAATAATAAGGACGCATGTATAAATACGTCACGGAAAAAAACAAACGGTCTGGTGTAGTTCTTGTTTTTGCTTGAAAAATGGCTACAAACAATGGCCAAGAGGCGGCTGGTAAGTATTTCTCACATTTCTAATCAAGGCTGATTTTGAAACAGAATATAGTGAAAGATTGACATTTAAATTAAAATTAATTTAATGTAAATAGGTGTGGAGGATGACATGGAAGAGACTGCTGGGCCCAGTATTCCGGCCAAAGCTGGCAAAAAAAATAGGCAGCCACAATTCACAAGAAAGGAGATGGAGGTTTTGGTTCAGAAGTGTGTGGACATCCTGCCACAGGCACACAGGAATATGGGTGTAAGCCAGAAGTGGAGAATGTGGGAGGAGATAGCCAGTGCTGTCAATAGGGTGGGTGATTATGTCCGTCTAGCCCGGGATGTCAAACGGCGATAAGTAAAAACTTTAATTTTTTTTTTAAAAAAGGGAAAAATAATGCAGGAATAATGCCTACTTTTTCACACACAGATGGCAAGACTTCAAATATCGCCTGAAGCAAAAAATGGCTGACAGGGCTAGGCATGCAAGGGGGACAGGTGGGGGTCCCACCCCTGTGTCATTGGAGTTGAATGATTTGGAAGAGCTGGCACAGGGGTGTGTGCAGGATGTGGAGGTGTTTGGCATGTCCAACATGGATACGGACATGCCAGACTTTGCGGCTCCTCATGTTGTCCCAGGTAAATGTTGTGATGTAACCAACTCTGAAATGTTATTGTGACAATATGTAGATTGTAATGTTCCTCTTTTCTCTTTTTTCTCACAGAGACACAGGCGGATGAGTCTGCTCCAGAGGGGAGCCTTGGCCGCAGAATTTCTGCTGGCTCTGCAGGGGAGGAACCAGTACATCCGGCTGAGGACCCTGCAGAAGCCAGTCCAGGGCAATCCCCCTCGCAGGCAGTGTCCCTCCTCACAGATTTCAAATTTTAAATCGGATTACCATACGGAGATTCTGCAGAGGATGGACGCCAGTCTGCTACGGGTGGCTGAGGCCCTGGAGCAAAATGCTGCGGCCAACGTGACCATTGGTCAGGCCCTGGCTGAAAATACCAGGGCCAACATCAGAATAGCCAATGCCCTGGAGCAGCTCGTTCGCCACATGGTGGAGCCGACCTCCCTTCCTGCCGGAACATCAGGATCCTCCACCTCTGGCACAACAACAGCCATTCCTCCAAATGTGCCTAGCCCTGTGCCTAGTCCAGAGGCCACAACATCTGCCTCTGGACAGGCCAGCCAGAGGACATCCCGGACCCGGTCTGGCGCCCACCCTACCCCAGCAAAACGGGGAAAAAAACGATGACAGCACAGACTACTTTTCCCACACTCCTTCTGTGCTTGCCCCATATTACTTTAGGGCCAAAACTTCCCTCTCCTTTCTTGTGAATTGTTTTTAATGTGTTTGTTTAAGTTGGCCAACACTGGTAATATGTTTTACAGTTTTTTTTTACGTTATTATTGCCTAACACTGCAAAAAAAGGTGTATTTGCAAAATGCACACCAAAACTTGATAAATTTGTCTCAGAAATTAAAATTTTGGAAAATGTTCGCCATTGTATTGTGACATTATTTTAAAAATGGTTTAGAGTTAATCCTGGCCCACCAGCCAAAAACGTCCACTACAAAAAAAAAAAGGGTTTTTAAAAAAAGGTTTCTTTAAGGAACACTGTAAAATTAAAAAAAGGATGCAAATTCTCCTGGCCAAAGCAAAATGGTAAAATACACACAAACATGATGACATTATTGTTACAATAGCACAAAACAAAAATCCCCCCAAAAAAACATTAAAACAAATGTACGCCCGCCCATCTATTACTTGTGTTCACACATACAGCCAGCTGCACTGGGATCGGGCTCCGGGGAAGGCACCGTATCAGTGCTAATGTGTGCTAGTGTGACACCCCTAAGTTTAGGGGTCTCTTTAGTTACTTATTAGGGCCCTTTGCGTCACCAAATAGTACACAGGCTAGGGATGAAAATATATATACAGTATCTGGCAGAGATATACCAACATAATGGGGGGTTTATGCAGTTCCACCCCTCATAGTCCCAGTTTTTTTTTATTTCAGTGTACAGGCAGCCCTACAATACCTTATAGGCAGGCTGTGCTGAACACTGACTGACCCCTGTTCTCCCTGGTGCCTATAGAGTATGTGCAGCTCAGGGGAGATTTTGTCCTTGGCCAGCAACCCATCTAGCCTGGGAAAGACTGCCCTCACCCATTAGTAGCCTGTGTGGTAACCAGGGTCGGCCGGCCCGTCACGCCGACTACGCATGTGCGTAGGGCACCAGCCAGCAGAGGGCGCTCACTCCCCAATGTGGCCAAACTTATACAGGAACCCTTCTCCCGCTGCCACAATCCTTCCCGTCCCCCGTTACACTCCTTCCCGTGGCCGCCGCAGGGAGTCTAAATTTGCCAGGCGCCCGCTGAGATTTTACCACCGGGCGGCAGGCTCCCCACAGCGGCAAACTCCCATAGTCACGAAGAGCGGCAGACGGCAGCGGACGCAGGATCGGGGCTTAAGGTAAGTAAACTGTTTCGTTTTTTTTCTGTGTGTTTTGCGCAGCTCTTTTACAGGGGACACTACTACAGGGGCTACTGGGGGCACTACTACAGGGGCTACTGGGGGCACTACTACAGGGGCTACAGGGGGCACTACTACAGAGGCTACTTGGGGCACTACTACAGGGGCTACTGGGGGCACTACTACAGGGGCTACTGGGGGCACTACTACAGGGGCTACAGGGGGCACTTCTACAGAGGCTACTGGGGGCACTACTACAGGGGCTACTGGGGGCACTTCTACAGAGGCTACTGGGGGCACTACTACAGGGGCTACAGGGGGCACTACTACAGGGGCTACTGGGGGCACTACTACAGGGGCTACAGGGGGCACTACTACAGGGGCTACTGGGGGCACTTCTACAGAGGCTACTGGGGGCACTACTACAGGGGCTACTGGGGGCACTACTACATGGGCTACTGGGGGCACTACTACAGGTTCTACTGGGGGCACTACTACAGGGGCTGCTGGGGACACTACTACAGGGGCTACTGGGGGGTACTATTACAGGGGCTACTGGGGGGTATTATTACAGGGGCTACTGGGGGCACTACTACAGGGGCTACTGGGGGCTCTACTACAGGGGCTACTGGGGGCACTACTACAGGGGCTACAGGGGGCACTACTACAGGGGCTACTAGGGGCACTTCTACAGAGGCTCCTGGGGGCACTACTACAGGGGCTACTGGGGGCACTACTACATGGGCTACTGGGGGCACTACTACAGGTTCTACTGGGGGCACTACTACAGGGTCTGCTGGGGACACTACTACAGGGGCTACTGGGGGCACTATTACAGGGGATACTGGGGGCATTATTACAGGGGCATTACTACTGGGAACAATTTTACAGGGGTACTACTAGGGGCTAACTTCTTGGGGCATTATTACAGGGGCATTACTACTAGGGGCACTTTTACAGGGGGCATTACTACTGGGGGCAATTTTACAGGGGGTATTACTACTGGGGGCACTAATACAGGGAGCATTACTTTTGGGGGCACTACTAAAGGAGGTATTACTACTGGGGCCACTACTAATGGGGGCATTGCAGAAGGGTCACCACTACTGGGGGCACTGCAGTGGGCATTATTTATAAGTGCCACTACTGCTGCCACCTGCCCCCCTGACTTTTACTAGAAACCCCCGCAGAGGGGGGGCCCGATGACGCGATTCGCGCTGAATAGCGTCATCATGGCTCCGCCCCCTGCTTCACAATGCCTTTATTTTTTCCCCAATACGGAGTAATTGTCAAGCAGGGCCCCACCCCGCTGTATGCAGGCAGTCAAGGAGGGAGCTGAATGTCGGCAAGTATGACTATATGTGCACCTGGGGTATGGTCACAGGTACAGTATGTACCATACTTACCTACTCTCCCAGAAGTTGCGGGAGGCTCACGAATATTCGGGGAGCCCCCCGCAACCCCGAATAATGAAGTGGGCAGGATAGGGAGATGATTTCTGGAAATCGCGGCATAATTGCCGTGAAATGCATCATTTAGCCTCGCACCCTGCCCTATAATTGCAATTTGCCATTATGGGGCAGGGCCTAATGACATAGACACCTGGCCCCGCCCCCAAAGTGGCCTGCTCTGTCGGTTCCCCGGTCATCTCCTGGGGAGCAGATAATAAATACATGTCGGCAAGTATGAGGGGGAGTATGGCACTTAGGACCTCATTCAGAGCCGCTTGCAAGTGGCCTGATGGTTTGCGAATGCGCACGCTTCGTTCTGCGTGTGTGCGAACTACTCTGTGTGATTGCAGCCCGTTCGCTCACCCAGCAAAGACAGCCCAGTGAAATGAGTGACAGGAGAGGCCTTTTGTGGGTGGTAACAGGGGCTGGACACTAATAACGGGGGTGTGGAGGTGCGAACGCAGGCGTGCCTGAGTGTTTCAACGCCGTTTTTAAGGCATGCATAATTAACAGGCAGCGTCATAGCACACGTCACATGCCTGTCTTTCACACTGAAGTCCTCGCAGTGCTTGCGGCAGGGTAAGGCAACCACAAGCGCTGCGATCGCAACCGATGGTGCTCGATGTACCAATGTTTTAATACACTTCCTGGAGATTTGTAATGCAGATTGCAGTGTGATATTACTGACTGAATTCACATTGCGAATTCAGGCAAAATCACAGGGATTTACTACAAATCCCTTGCAGGGACAGAGCTTGCGATAAAGCTCTGTCCCTGCGAATCCCCTCCATACACTTATCACGGTATTTTCGCAAAAAATACAGTGACAAGTGCCGAAGCATGCGCCGAGCAACTGTCGCTAAGCCCCGCTGCTAAGCCCCGCCCCCGTGATCGCGGACCCCCCCTCTTCCCCCGCGACCTCCCTCCCTTAATTACACTTATGCTGCCCATCCACTAGGCAATTAAACCTAGTGATTGAGCAATAACAACCATCATTATCGTTTCATCACTTGGTAATCGCCCGTAAATCGGGCAGTAAAATGTTAAAAATTAACAGCGATGCGTGCGTCCGCTGGTTGTTTTTAACATCAATCATCGCCCGAACATGACGGTCAACCTGACGACCGCCGTCAGGTTGCCATGTTCGGGGATGATTGATCTGCATACACTGAACGTCTGAACGTTCAGTGTATGCACTACACCCCACGAGAGACGACGGTGTCGTAATCGTGCAGTCGTCCTCGCATCTAGTAGTGGATGGGCAGCTTTACCTGCAGTGATCGAGCCTCTGGTAATGTCCTCCGTGGCTCCGGTCAGCTGACATCCCATCCTGCACTGAGACCCTGTCAGGTGACGACCGGGCCCCAGTGCAGCATGGGAGGCCGGCTGACCGGAGGGAGGACATCACCGGAGCCCCAAACTCCTTTCCCTGGACTCAGGTAAGTTACATTTTTAAAACTTTTTGTTTCTTTTCTTTTTTTTTACAGTGAATCAGCGTGTGGTCTGTTCAGACCACACAGCTGATCACTGGGGCCGGCTCTGGGCTCTGCTCTGTCTGTTAGAGCGGAGCAGGAGTCCGGTAACCGGGGAAGACCATGGATAACGCCACATCCAGGTGGCGTTATTATTACAGGGCTTTCCCCGGTATTTTTTCACAATTTATTTTTAGTAACTTGCAGACAGATCACATTTCCCATTACAATTATGTTCATGGACCTGCTCGGTCGTTAAGCTGTGGGTGGTAACCCACAGCTTACCTAACGACCACAAGGCCGCACTTCAAAAATGAAGCGGCTGCCCTCATTCAGAACGAGCGCTCGCTTCTTGCGAGCGCCTCTGAATGAGGGCCTTTGTCCCATCCATCCACATTCATCAATTATAATAGGCATTATTATAAAAAATAAAACTAGGCATGCAGTTTGCATTGCATGGTCTTTAATAGTAATAAACTACAGGATACATCTACTTGGACACTTTATTTACTCTGCACAGGGGGCAGTTTTAGCATTTAGGTCTCAGGAGTTCATTCAGACCCGCTCGTTAGATGCGTTCGCTCGCACGATGCGTATGCAAATTGCATAGGCAGGGCGATCACACGGCAAGGCATTAGCACACCCACTATGTCTTAGAGTGCGATCGCATTGTGTATGCAGACACCTACCGGCCTGTCTTAAGACGCCCACTTGCACATCTACAGGAAGTGTATGCAACCATTGGTACATCGAGTAACATTGGAAGCGATCGCAGCGCTTGAGGTTGACTATACCCTGTCGCAAGCACTGCGATCACTTCAGTGTAAAAACCAGCCAGGTGACGTGTACAATGATGCTCCCTCTAAATTATGCACGCCTCTAAAATGCCTGTCATTCACTCTGCTGGGCAGTCTATGCGCAGCGAGCGAACGCATTCTGATCTTTCACAGTGGTTCGCGCATGCACACTGTGATGCACAGATTGCAAACAATCGGCTGGCTGCGTGCGAACGCATCCTAGCGAGCATGTCTGAATCAGGTCCTCAGTCACTGTGTATACTCTTTCCTATACTTTAATGTCCTATACTTTCTCCTTAGAGATATTGTACAACTTATTATAACCATGATTACAGCAGGGCATATATCATCCTAAGTGAACCCTTGTGTGAAGCGATAATAAACATGGCTCCCTTTATTTGGCAAAGTTTTGCTCTCTTTGCAGTGTGCGAATAGGTTGCACTTAATGGATCTCCCTGTCTTCTCATCTGTACTATTTACCAGGGGCGCCGAGAGGGGGGGGGGGGCGGGTACAGATTACCCGGGCCCGGGTCCGGCGCCGCTCCCCCCCTCACAGCAGCCCAGCACACAGCGTGTGCTGAGCTGCAGTTGGAGACTGCTCGTGGCTGCTGAGCAGCAGCCACAGCAGTCTCCTATGCCTGTGCGGGGGAGCGATCACACTGATCGCGCCCCCCGTGGCTTTGCGACGGGCTGAGGGGGCTCAGAGCGCCCCCTCCCCAGCGTGCGGCGCTGCTAATATTTTTTTTGTCTCGGCAAGGGGGCGTGGCCACACCTCCCGCGATTAGGCCACGCCCCCTATTACCGGGGCCCGCCACGGCTCATGGCGGGCCTGCTATTTACTGGTTCTGATAGTTTTTCAGGTCAATGTTTGCAGTGAAAGGACCAAACCCCATTCCTACACAGATTTAAGAAATTAAAAATATAAGTTATAAGAATGGTTAATCAGCCTATAAATATTGTATGCTTGAATTCAGATCACCTTCCAGAGTTAATCAATAAGTGGTACTAAAATAGATAGAGCTAGCTTAATTCAAACAAATGTTGGCACAAGTCACCTTGTGTGCCCTGTAATCATACACACTGTGGGGGAGATGTATGAAACCTTCTACAGCACCGGCTCTAAGCCAGGGGCACCTCTAGACCCTGGGGGTACCAAACGTTCAAGCTGGGGGTACAAGGTGTGTAGCCTCACTTGGTTTCATACACTAGCATTGTTACTACAGTGTGTATTACTGTGAATATGTGTTCTGTTCCAACACAACAAGAGCCACTTGCACTGTGTCTATGTGTACTGGGTATTACGGTTGAAGTACAGTATATCTTTCTGTCATTTTTGATGTGAAAAAAATTATGAAGTTAATATTGTCATTTTAATAATATTGACATTGGGAATGGGGTAAGGATGCCTACCCTCATGGGTTGTGTGAGAGATTCCCAGATCAATGCAAAGCCTCTCGCTGACATATAAGGACCATCGGCTCCCACTTCCCCATGCTGGTAACAAGTTAGACATGGTGTATCCCAGCTGCCACCCAATTAAGAATCTTTTATTTATGAAATGAATGAGAATTGCAAATGGGTGGTTATAGCTTCTCTAAATACAATATTAATCCAGTGCGGAAGTACCCTCTCCCTCTGTTTATATCGGGGAACCTGTCAGGAGTTGTTATACAGCCAGTCCGGTATATTTATTTTAAATACATTTCATATCACATATGTGTCATATACTGAATTTCTAATGACATTTTCTATGTAAAAGGATAAAAAAAATAGATACACCCCATGGGTGGAGCTAGACACGCACCTAGGGCAGAGCATGACTTGCGGAAGCTGCGGTGGGAGAATGGCCTCTGTGTATTACACTCCCCGGATGTTGACAAATTGTCCTCCTCTGAATACAATGTAGCAGTGGTCCTGAAAGAAGCACATTCATGGCCTAATGTAATATGGAGGGAGACTCGGCTCATGCTATGAGCAGACATGCACAATTCAGCATCCAGGGTATCTCACCAATCACAAGTTAAATGTCCAGCAGCCGGTGTTAATGTCCGACACAGATCTTAATGCATTTCTCCGTTATGTATATCCAACGGTTTCATTATATTCAGACAGGGCCAATTTGTCACCTTCCGGGGAGTGTAATACACAGAGGCCTTTCTCCTACCACAGCTTTTTTGTGATAAACATTGCTGGGCATCAACATTGGTGGTGAGATTAAGGACTTCATTCAGAGTCGGTCGAAACGGTCGTACGCAGCCGATGTTCGCTGATCTGCGCATGCCTACAGTTCGCAATGCGCGTGCACAAACTCGCGGCTACGATCAGAAATTTCTCTCTCCTTGAACACCGCCAGGTCGGTAGTTTGAGTGACAGATTGCGGCGTTTGTGGGTGGTAACATGGGAAGGTGCTTGAAATCGGGGGTGTGGAGATCCGGACGCAGGCATACCTCATTATGCGAACGGCGTTTTATGGGAGTGCATAATTAACAAAGTAGTGTCATGGCACACGTGACAAGGGAGGTTTTACACTGACATGATCGTAGAGCTTAAGAGAGGGTCAGGTCAACCTTTAGCTCTACGACCAGTTCCGATGGCATACGATGCTCGCGATTAATCCTTATGTAGCCGGAGATGACGCACTATGCGTACGAGATGTGGCCGTATTTTTAGCGAACCGACCGCATCCACCCCTTGGTCGGCCAGCTAACGATCCGACCTTAGGGACGCAACATGCGTGTGCATCATTTGCATATCCGGCCCCTTTTTCTATACGACCGTGCGGCCGCTTCGACCGACTCTGATTGAGGTCCTAAGTCCTTGGAGAGTGAGCACGTGAACTATTTGCCACTTTTGCCACAATATAATACTAATTGGATCATCTCACTATCTAAGTGTCAATTCTATGCCGGAAACTTGAGACCAATCAGTGGCATTTATTGTCTATAGACATTGTTTCTATTTCTTTTATTGTTTTATCTATTAGTGATTTTTTTCATGTTATATTAAACAAAATTTGTTTTATTCTATATGCGCTCCCTTGTTCTGTATTTTACTAGTTTTGTATAACCCTAACTGTCCCTTCCCACAGCCTATGCTAACTCTCCCCTCCTGCTGCCTAACCCATAGTGCTTAAACCCTGACCCCAGGGCCGGCCCTAGCCAATTTGGTGCCCTAGGCAAGATTTTGTCTGGTGCCCCCTATAAAATAATCCCACCACCAATTTTAAAGTGGGTACACACCTGACAGATATATATGCAGATTATGGTTGTTCATACACAATGAATAACCATCACCTGGGGCCCCGCTGGCTGGCCGTCACATAGCGACACCCTCCCCGCCGACCACTACAGCAAGTGTAAGGGCGATTGGCTGAACGCCCGTACACATGGCACAATGAGCAGATATATCTGCCAACGGCTGTGCTGCACAGCTGACCCGATATGTCTGTGAACCAGATTGTTCACGGACATATTGTGTGTACGGGATATGCATAGGCATCTCAGCGGATGAGATACGAAGACATTATATATATATATATATATAAATATATATATATATACATATATATGTATAGACATATATATATATATATATATATATATATATATATATATATATATATGTGTGTTGTAACCAGTGGGTTAAATAGTTAATTTCTACATAGGCATATAAGTTACAAACACATATATACACTTGCTAGGCCTCTTGTGGTTTGAAATGAGATTGTCTTAATACAGTTGCTGTTTTTCCATAGAATGGTCAAATGACCTTTTGGGGTCAAATAAGCCATAAATATTGAGGCCTAGCTCTACCTGTCATTTCTATTGCAACTATAAGTATAATTAGCCATTCATAGCTTCTATGTTCTTATCAGTTAGCTACATTCCATTGGAATGACCATCATAAGCTGTGTAGAGATGCTAAGCATTATGGGTAATTAACAGTGATGTCCAGACTCTACACACAAAGGAGCTTTGAAACAGTTCATCTCCAGAGATACTAGGATACGTCATTACTGTATGTCTTTTTCTGGTAATATCTTAGTGCTTACAAAGCATGTGCAAGAGAGATAAGTTTGGTCAATGCTATGCTGGACCAATGAGTGCTTGATACCTAGCACTGTATGTAATTAATATGGGCTTAATATCCGGAAAGCCAACACCCCAGACTAGGGTATATAAACCAGAGGTACACAAAGGACCCATTAACTCGTGTATGGACCTAAGACTCTGCAGTAGAGGTACCTGCAATGTAAATTGAATAACCTGGGCGTTAGTGAAACGATGGGCTCCCCAGAGAGAAGATAAGATGAAGTACATCTTATGCTGAAGATGATGATTTACCGGTGTCATCTGAATGCATAGACAAAAGTTGAGTATACAGTATACTTTGTATGTTGTTTGTTTATTGTTTGATTGTTACTTGTAAATAAAGTGTGTTCATTTGTACTCACTCGTATTGGTCACATGTGTGTACTATTTCATTTCGATCAGAACGAAACCCACCGTTATGCATGTGTGTAGTGTGTGTATATATATATATATATATACACGAACACACACATATATATATATATATATATATATATATGGGGGGAGAGGCTGACACGCATGCTGGGGGGGAAGAGGCTGACACACACGCTGGGGGGGAGAGGCTGACACGCATGCTGGGGGGGAGAGGCTGACATACACGCTGGAGGGGAAGAGGCTGACACACACGCTGTGGGGGGGAAGAGGCTGACACACACGTTGGTGGGGGGAGGCTGACACACATGCTGGGGGGGGAGATGCTGACACACACGCTGGGGGGGAGAGGCTGACACAAGCTGGGGGTGAAGAGGCTGACACACATGCTGGGGGGGAGAGGCTGACACAACGCTGGCGGGGGAGAGGCTGACACACACGCTGGGGGGGAGAGGCTGACTCACACGCTGTGGGGGGGAAGAGGCTGACACACACGCTGGCGGGAAGAGGCTGACACACATGCTGGGGGGGAAGAGGCTGACACACACGTTGGGGGGGGAGAGGCTGACACACACGTTGGGGGGGAAGAGGCTGACACACATGCTGGGGGGGAAGAGGCTGACACTCTGGGGATGGAGGGAAAATGAGGCTGAGACATTGGGGCTGGGACACACACTGGGACTGGGGGGGAAAGAGGCTGATATGCTGGGGCTGGGACACATGCTGGGACTGGGGGGGGAAAGAGGCTGACATGCTGGGGCTGGGACACATGCTGGGGGGAAGAACGAGGCAGAGACATGCTGGGGATGGAGTGAGAATGAGGCTGACGGGCTGGGGGAGAGAATGAGGCTGACACACTGGGGCTGGACAGACTGGATTTACTGACTAGGGGGGCAGTGAGGGGTGGTGAAAAAAACAAGGCTGGGCAGCAGGACAGACACTGGATTTAAGTACTGGGGTGGAGTGAGGGGTGGTGAAAAAATGTTCTGGTGCCAGGAAAGTGGGGAGGGGGCCCAAAGCATATTCTTGCACCTGGCCCACCACTCTCTAGTTCCGCCACTGCCTGGACCCTTTCTAACGGGCAGTGCCAGATTAAGGTCCACATGGGCCTGGAGCTGAAACATAGGAAGGGCCTATTGTGTGCCACTGCAGGGGGTATGACAAGCGCTTTGGCGGAACCCATGCAAACGAACATGGGGGACATAAAAACTATGCACAGATACACCATAACTCATAATTCATGACCATTGTGCTGTGAGGGGGATGTAGTCAGCCTCCCGGCAGTCGGGGTGCTGGCGGTCAGAATACCACCGCCCGAATACCGACAGAGTTAGAATATCGACACTTGTCGGTCAGCATTCTAACCCTCTCCCTAACCCTCCCTCCCTGGTGCCTGACCCTAACCTCGCCCCTAGTGCCTAAACCTAACCCTCCCCCCTTAGTGCCTAATCCTAAATTTCCCCTTAGTGCCTAACCCTCCTCCTATCCCCAATACTTACCTTTGGGATCCCAGCGGTCAGGATGCCGGTCCTGGTATTCTGGCAACCGGAATCCCCACTGTCAGGATACTGAACGCATCCCCATATATACATGCATACACACACATAAATATTCACATATACATACATATATACACACATTACACACACACATTAATATATATATGTATATATATATATCTCAGCAAAAACTAGACGGCACTCAGAGAATGGTATAAAGACAAAAATACATATATTCAAAAAAGCATCACGTTGACGTTTCGAGGTATGTCCCACTGATGCTTTTTACACCATTCTCGTGCCGTCTTGTTTTTTCTGAGATGTATGACATGTTATGGACGGGCCCGGAGGAAGTTGCAGTTTATTTGACTGAGTGCCGGCATATTGGGGACATATATATATATATATATATATATATATATTTATTTTATATATAGTATAAACTTTGATATTTGTATATACATATTATATGCCAGGCATTACACTGACCTGTCTGAAGGTACAGTACTTTGTGTATGCTGGATTTTACTCCTGGCTGGTGACAACTTTCCTCAACGAGCAGGGCTTGCTTGTTTCATAATACCTGTGCCCAGCTGTCAACTCAGTTGCCGCAAGTGGGGGCCAAGGGGGGCGAATGGACAGCCTTCAGATGCTGAGGGCACCGGAGCTTCTGGTGACACGGGAACACTTTGGACGGGCCAGGGTTGCTTTAGAATGGCATGGGGCAGAGGTTCGGGCAGCAAGGAGAGTATTTGGAAGACCAAGAGGCGGAGCTTCAGATGGTCCAGGGCGGAGCTTTCTCCGATGTGGGGAGGGGGACAGGGTGAACGGCCAGGACTTCAGATCCTTCAAGTGCAGTGCAGACAGTCTTGACAGGTATTTTTTTTCCTCTCAACACTGTCTGTCTGCACTGCATGCAGGGGTGGATTGGGGACTAAAAGTAGCCCTGGAAAATTCTCTTGAAGTGGCCTCACTTGGGCGGCACCAAATCTACTGTAGGCTGAGCCAACACCAAAGTCGGCGGCACTACTACATCACTATAACTGGAGACATTGATGATAGACAATGCTAAAGCAGCAATTAAATAATCAACATTAAACTTTCCTTCTGTGTTTGTTGATTGGGCTTTAAGATGTGGGTAGTTTTGACATGCAGTAGGCTGGTCTCTATTATTATTATTATTATTATTATCCTTTATTTATATGGCGCCACAAGTGTTCCGCAGCGCCTTACATAGTACATAGAACTAATAGGTGAACAAGAAACAAGTAACTTACAGTACATTACAGTGCAGGACAAGGACACAACTTATATACATTGCTGAAATAGTGATTAAAGCACTCACAATAAGCTGCCGGGAGTTGGCAGTCACGTGTTAGGTGCCCTATGGGGAGTAGAGAGTAGAAGAAAATGTAAAGAGACGCACATGAGGGAAGAGGTCCCTGCTCATGAGAGCTTACATTCTAAGGGGAGGGGCAGACAGACAGGCGTGACACAGAAGGGGAAGATAGGAAGGAAAGAGCATGAGGTGGGTTAGGATGAGTGCTGGAAGGCCTTGATGAAGTAGTGGGTCTTGAGAGCCCGTTTGAAGATTTGTAGAGAGGTGGAGAGTCTGATGGGGAGAGGGAGAGCATTCCAAAGGTAGGGAGCAGCACGGGCAAAATCTCGGATGCGGGAGTGGGAGGAAGTAATCAGTTGGCAAGAGAAGCGGCATGCATTAGTTGAGCGAAGTGGGCGGGCGGGAGTGTGAAGGGAGAGAAGGTCAGAAATGTATGCGGGAGAGGATTTGGTGAGGGCTTTGTAGGCGAATGTAAGAACCTTAAATTGGCATCTGAAGGGGAAGGGGAGCCAGTGTAGGGCTTGAAGGAGAGGGGAAGCAGATGTAGAACGTCTGGAGAGGAAGATGAGCCGAGCAGCAGCATTGAGAACAGATGGTAGTGGAGAGAGGTGAGAGACTGGGAGACCAGCTAGGAGAAGGTTACAGTAGTCCAATCTGGATATGACCAGTGAGTGGATGATGGTTTTAGTGGCATCCTGGGTGAGGAAGGGTCTAATCCTGGAGATATTTTTTAGGTGAAAATGGCAGGACTGCGAGAGGTGCTGAATGTGCGGTTTAAAGGAGAGGGAGGAGTCTAGGATAACTCCAAGACAGCGCACTTTGGGGCTAGAGGAAATAGTTGTGCCATCAATAGATAATGAAATTGTGGAAAGTGATGTAGTGGAAGAGGGTGGGAAAATGATCAGCTCAGTCTTAGACATGTTAAGTTTAAGAAAGCGCTGGGACATCCATGAAGAGACAGCAGAGAGACAGTTGGAGATACGGGTAAGGAGCTCAGGGGTGGAAAGGTAAATTTGAGTATCATCTGCATACAGATGATATTGGAGGTCAAAGGAGTTAATGAGTTCACCTAAAGAGGATGTATATAGGGAGAAAAGGAGAGGTCCAAGAACAGAACCTTGGGGAACTCCTACTGTTAGTGGAAGTGGAGGGGAAGAGGAGTCATGAGAGGACACAGCGAAGGAATGATCAGAGAGGTAGGAGGAAAGCCAGGAGAGGGCAGTGTCACGTAGACCGAGAGAGTAAAGGATTTGCAGGAGGACAGGGTGGTCGACAGTGTCAAATGCAGCAGAGAGGTCAAGGAGAATGAGCACAGAGTAGTGGCCCTTGGATTTGGCAGCAAGGAGGTCATTGCTGACTTTCGTGAGGGCAGTTTCAGTAGAGTGGAGAGATCGGAAGCCAGATTGAAATGAGTCAAGGAGGGAGTGGGAGGAAAGAAAGGTGGTAAGGCGGTTGTAGACAATACGCTCAAGGAGTTTGGAAGCTAAAGGGAGAAGAGAGATGGGTCGATAGTTGGAAAGTATGTTAGGATCAAGGGTAGGTTTTTTAAGAATGGGGGAGACAAGAGCATGTTTTAATGCAGAAGGGACAGTGCCAGAAGATAGGGAGAGATTAAGGAGGTGAGCCAGTTGGGAACAGCCAGAAGGAGACAGGTGGGAGAGGAGACGGGAAGGGATAGGGTCAAGAGGGGAGGTGGAAGGAGGGGAGGACCGGATGAGGGCCATGACTTCCTCTCCAGAAGCAGGGGAGAAGGATGTCAGAGTTGGTGAGACAGAAGGGGAGGGGTGGTAAGGGCAAGGAGGGGGAGGAGTGCTGAGGGTCTGATGGGATATGATGTCCTCACGTATGGAGTCAATTTTAGATGTAAAGTAGGTGGCAAAGTCGAGGGCAGAGAGCGAGGAGGGAAGGCAAGGAGGGGAAGGGCAGAGTAGGGAGTTGAAAGTGGCAAAGAGACGCCGGGGGTTTGAGGACTGGGAGGAGATGAGGTTCTTGAAATATGTTTGTTTGGAGAGAGACAGTGCAGCACTGTAGGAAGAGAGAATAAATTTGAAATGGAGGAAGTCAGCCTTAGAGCGTGACTTTCTCCACTGACGCTCTGCAATTCTTGAACACTTTTGTAGGTATCTGGTGCATTTGGAATGCCAGGGTTGTGGTGTGGATCTGCGAGGGTGAGTAGTTATTGCTGGAGCAACAGAATCAAGAGCAGAAGTAAGGGAGGAATTGTACAGGGAAGTAGCTTGTTCAGGACAGGAGAGAGAAATGATAGGGGAGAGAAGAGAGTCCAGCAGGGAGGAAAAAGCAACAGTGTCAATAGCCTCAATATTACGCTTAGTAATGGTAGCCTTAGGAGTTAGAGGAGGGGAAGGAGAGAGGGATAGGTTAAAAGAGAGAAGGTGATGGTCAGAGAGGGGGAATGGGCAATTGGAGTAATCAGAAATATCACAACGGTGCGTAAAGACCAGGTCAAGTGAGTGCCCACTCACATGGGAGGGTGAGGAGGTCCATTGGGCGAGACCAAATGAAGAGGTGAGGGTAAGGAGTTTAGCTGCAGAGGATTCTGTGGGAATGTCAATAGGAATATTAAAATCACCTAGGATAATGGAGGGAAGATCTGAGGAGAGAAAGTGAGGGAGCCAGGAAGCGAAGTTGTCAAGCAATTTGGAGGGAGAGCCAGGGGGACGGTAAATGACAGCTACTCTGAGGTTTACTGGTTGGAAGAGGCGTATAGCATGAACCTCAAATGTGAGGAATGTAAGGGATGGTTCAGAGGGTATTAGCTGGTAGGAGTAACTGGTGGATAGAAGGACCCCAATACCACCACCATGGCGACCCCCAGGCCGGGGGGTGTGGGAGAAGGCGAGGCCCCCAGTGGATAGAGCAGCAGGAGAAGTGGTGTCAGAGGGTGAGATCCAAGTTTCAGTGATGGCTAGGAGATTCAGAGAGTTGGAGATAAAAAGGTCATGGGTGGGGACCAGTTTATTACAGACTGACCTGGCATTCCAGAGGGCACAGGATAGAGAGATAGCATTTGTGGGGGAGATGTGAATAAGATTATCCGGGTTGCTGTAACGTGGAGGTAAGCTTAATTTGGGGAACCGATATGAAGCGAGTTTAGTGATGGTGCGGGCACCTGAGCTAGAAAGGAAACCTATAGGAGGTGGGCAGGGAGGGAGATGTGGATGGCAGTGGGGTGAAGTGACAGGGAGAGGAGTGTAGGAGGAGGGTTTGGTGTTGGGGTTGTAGGACAGAGGGGGGGTAGAACAGGAAGAAAGTGGAGTAATGGGTGAGGAGTGAAGAGTAGGCAGACAGAGGAGGGGGGAGAAGGGGAGGAGGAGGTGGAAGAGATAAGGGGGAAAGGATAAAGGTGGAAGCAGGGGGCAGAATAGAGGATTAGGTAGAGACTGAGTGAAGGAGGGAGTTGACGAAAACCTTGTCATGGTGTTTATAAGTAAACAAGAGGAATGAAATTTGGAAATGTAAATGAGATATGAGTGCAAGAGATTTGGAGGAATGCAAGTGAAAAAAACAGTGATGTATCAAAAAACAGTGTATCAATATGTACGCAGATTAACAAGACTGTTATAGGGAGTATTAGAAGTAGGGTTCTAATGTGTGCAGAATTGGAAAAATAATGTAGATTGTAAGCAGATAGAGGATGTAAGGCTAGGCAAGAGAGCTGAGATAAAGGACAGTGTTTCAAAGTAGATAGATGTAAACTGACATGGGAAAAAGTACGATAAGCATTGAATTGTAAGCGAGAATCAGAAGGCCAGCATTATTAATAGCAATAGAAGTGTTCTTGCCGTGATTGTACAGGGAGTCCAGTTATAGTCTGAGTCTTTAGATTGTTGATGTTTGTTGCTTGATGGACCTTTTCTCCTTCTGTTTCTCCTCGGTTTAACGCAGGTCTAACGCTAGTTATGCACTTAAAAACACTGCACTTAGAAAAGCTGCACCCAGCCAAGGCTATACCAGCCAAACTACAGTCTCTATGTGGATTATGTGCAAGCAAGTTTATATTGCATGGTTTCATTAAATCCTTACAGTACTTTACGGCATTAATCTGATTTTTATGGTAAATTTATATGGGAATGACAGTAGTTTTGCAATGTCATTAAAAACAAAACAGGTATTTTATTCACGATGTAATGTGCAATCACATATGTGAGGTATGTTAATAGCAATCTTGGACAAGCTGTGACTTTTTGGCTAGCAGGGATTGCTGGACCTTGCAGTTCCACAGCAGCTGGTGACCCACAGTTTGCCACCATCTGCTTACCAGGAGACATTTAGTGCCTGATTCATAGGTGGACAAATCGCAATAGTGGCCACTGGCGAACACAGGGAGCGATAATATCAGGCTTGCCTACCCTCCCGATTTGGCCGGGAGCCTCCTGATTTTCGAGTGCCGCTCCCGGCCCCCCGGAAAGGCAGGCAAGCCTCACGGAAGCCTCCGATCCTCCCGTCCTCCCCCCTGAAAAGATTATAAACCCCAACAGCGGGGGAGCTGGTGACACAATTCGCGCTGAATCGCGTCATCGCGGCCCCGCCCCCTGCTTCACACTGCCAAAAATAACAGCATTGTGAAAAGGGGCAGAGCCACGATGACGCGCTCGTGTGGCTCCGCCCCCGGCTCCAACCCCAATGCACCACCAACTGGCTGGCCCGCCCCCAGCTCCGCCCCCAATGACCGCCCCCGCCCCCCCACTGTTAGCCGACAATCAGCTCCCTCCCGGAAGGCTGGAGCTGATTGTCGGCAAGTATGGATAATATGCAAATGCTAATCTTTGCCTTCCCCATGTGCAACGAAGAGTACAAGTGCTGAAACTCCAATTTTTTGTTTCTGTGGACAGTACAACTGGGTCAGTGGTTCTGAACACTCCTCCATCAACGCTTGTGACAGCCTAAGAGCTGCTCAATGTTTCCTTCTCAAATTTGTGTTAATGTGGCCTCTGTGGCTGTGGATCTACTGTACATTTGTAAATGCAGCTGCACTCACTGACACGTCCTTGACACTACCATAGCATGCCCATGAGACAGTATTTTTTTTTGCCAACACTTAAGATCACCGCCCAGCAGTGGCAAACGCAGGATTTCTAGAGGGGGGTTTCCAAATGCTTGATTTTAGAGTGAGTGTGGCCAGTCCATGAAGAGGGCATACTTAGCACTTATTCTGCTTTAATATGTTACATACAAAGTTTATTGTGTTGCATAATTCCAGCATATACAGGACCAGCGATCATAGTATGCCATTAGATGCAGAAGTAGGTCCATCCTGTCTGAGCTAAATGTTTCTACAGTATGTCACATGTGGGCACCATTCCTGAGCATTGGAGAAAGTCCTGGAGTCTGAGGGAACAGCAGAAGAACTTAGCACTGCCCTGGACATATATGTACATATCGGTCTCCTTATGTACTGGATAGTGTATTATTACACAGTATTAATAATTAACCCTATTGATGGTCTGTAGCAGTGCACCACTAACAGTGCATGTTTTCCACATCTCCTAGTTGGTGCACAGGTATATTTATTACTGGTTGACACATTTTTAAAGATCCACAGGTGGTGCTAATCATTTCATTTGTGATACTGAGAAGAACATGCAGCACTAGTAATATTCTATTATATTACTATTTCTATTGTGGTCATGGATTGTGCTGGGGAGGGGGGTTTCCAGGCAGATGGAAACCCCCCTGTGTTTGCCTATGGCCCAGGAACGCCCAGAGTAGGGCGCCTCAAGCCCTATTGCAAGCGTCTCTCTGTATGCAACAGCGATGTCTGCATCAAGTCAGGGTAACACACGTGCCCAAGGAGGTACTGGCAGGTTGCGCCAGAGTCTGCTACATGGGTATGATCACAAATTAAATAAGGAGGATAAGTATTATAAAATCGGAGCCATGTGGAATCCCAGGCATTGAGGAAGAGTGGCAAAAAGAAATCGCACACTCTCCCTTGCAAATTTTTTACAATTGGTTATGTACGTTATTTTAATAACGAATACATCATTTCATTTCATGGATATATATGTTTAGTTGTATTATTCCCATGGTATAGAAACGAGATTGATATAAATAAAAATTATGCTCCACCCTCCCCTGTAGTATATGCTGTTGTCTGAGAGACAAGGAAAATCTACCACAGTATATACACTATCACAGTTTAAACACAATGTAGGTTCAGTGTAAAAACTAATAATAGTACTATACTGCATACATTTTACTTGCCAATAAAAATATACAGAGAATGTACATCCATTTGCTGCCAGTCTGCCATCTGTCAGCAATTTTTTTGGCCCTCCTGACAGTGAAAAATAACTGATTTGACTCACTTACCCCTGGGGCGCTGCACTGATCGCTCTGCTGCTGCGGGCTGCAGCTCTCTGCTGTTTTCTGACCCCTGTCTGAGCGGGCTGTAGCATAGTTTTCTCTGGGTGGAAAGCTGTGACTGGAGGAGCTCAGCCTCAGCATCGCGAGAGTACAGCCTCTTCTCGTGAAGCAGAGAATTCCTCTGAGTCGCGGTCTGCTGACAGGCGCTGGCGGGTTGACAGTACCTGTAATACCAGAGTTGTGATGGGTGAATGTCGTGGCCGAGATACTGGGGGTGGGGCCACATACAGCAACCGGCCCCATAGTTCCATCGGCCTCCCGGGAAACGTCCCGTTGAATTTAACTTGCAATCTGCCTCTGACTGCAGGGGATCCTGTGGTCCTATTGTCAAAGGTGGGCCTGGAGCTGTAGCTCCAACAGCCCCATTATTAATCCGGCCATGCTAACAGGGGACTGATGCCACAGCCAGGGGAGCCCTATCACCGGGCCCCCCAGCCACAGAATCAGCCCTGATCGTTAGTCAGCCCATGCCAGGGATCCCTGGGAAGTTGGAGACCCCTTCAAAAAAAGGGGTCTCCATCTCCAGGGCACCCTTCGCCTGGGCTGATAGCCTGGGGCTATCCCCTCCACCCCTGGGCAGTGGGTGGCGGGTTGATTGTGTAGGTGTTGTGTAAAAATATATATATAAATAAACATTGTCTTTCCAGTAGAACTGCAGGTCCCAGCAAGCCTCCCCCGCATGCTGGTACTTGGAGGACCACAAGTACCAGCATGTGGGGCATTAAGGGCCCACTGGGACTTGTAGTTCACCTGTAAAGAAATGTTGCAAGAAACACACACCTTACAAAGTAAAACTTTAACAAATACATACATACACACACTCACACATACTCACCTATATTAGTTCCAGTGGTCCCCTTCTCCAATAGGCATCCATGGGATAAAATAAGAAAATGAAAACCTGACCATCGCTTTAAGGAATAATCATTCTAACCAGAATGATTACTCCTTCCCGAATGAAGCGCACAGATGTGGCTTCATCCTTTGAAGCTCCGTGTCTGTGCGTTCATTGGCTGAGAGAGGTCAGGCCCCGCCTCTCAGCCAATGAACGGTTCCTTCCATTGAAGCCAATGGTGGGAGCCGCAGGGTTACTAAAGTTTATCCCGGTGCCTTGGCCTGGGCTGACTACCGGTCAGGGCTGATGCTGCAGCTGGGGGGCCCGGTGATAGGGCTCCCCTGGCTGTGGCATCAGTCCCCCATTAGAAAGGGTCCAGGGCTGGTTCTGGATCTTACAGCGGAACCCTACGCAATTTTTTCCCTATAAATCCAGGACCAGCCTTGCTTCCCATAGCCCAGTGCTGGTTGTACTAAGGGCCTGATTCAGAGCCGGACGCTATTTGCGGTCGTTCGTTCTGAAGAAAGGGGTGGCTATTCAAATGAACCGTTCGCTCTTTGCGGTCTGTTCACGCCTCTAGGTCTGAACGAGCGAACAAAACATGCGGTCGTTTTTTTGGAAACTACGCCCCCTGGCCGCTCGCATCCTACGTCATGTCCGCTATTTATTAGATTAATCGAGTACATCGACCAGCGTATGAACTGCTCGCTATTCTTGTGGTTGGTTTGTCCTACCGCAATCGTGCGAGCAGTTCTGACTATAAAATAACCCAGTGACGTGGTCAATGATGCTGCTGTATTAATTATGCACACCCATAAAACGCCCGTTTTGACCTTTAAGCACGCCTGCGTTCTGATCTCCACTCCCTGTTTTCAAGCACCTTCCCCTGTTACCACCCAGATACGCCTCCTCCTGTCACTCAAAATAGCAGGCATTCGCTATTTAGCGAACAAACGATTTTCGGCCGCACTGACTGGTTCACGCATGCGTATTACGATCCGTACGCATGCGCAGTTGGGCAAACATCACTCGGAACGAACGAGCGGCCGCTTACGAGCGGCTCTGAATCAGGCCCATAGTACAGAGAGACCCTACGTCATTTTTTCCCTGTACTTAGTCAACCAGAACTGGGTTTCAGTAGTCCGGGGCTGGTTATGATTTAGGGGGTGACCTCACATTTATTTTTTTTTCATTTAACTCTTTACACACTTTTCCCAGGCAGATACATGTAGGCATCTCACTGATGTCTGCATGTATCTGTGTGACAACGAACTGCTCATGCTGAAAGTGAAAGCATGAAGAATTTCTTGTGTCTGGAATTTGCAGGTCGTTTTGAAGGGTCATTTGCTGTTCAATTTGGACATGAACATGTCAAATCGAACTGCAAATCACTCTTCAAAACCGACTCAAATCTAATTTTTTTTTGCCAAATCGACCTTCAAATCGAATATTAGTAAATTTGGCAAAATCCCTGGTTTTCAAACATTCGATTTGAGTCGATTTGAGAAGTGCTAAATCACTCCTCAAATCGACCTGCAAATTGACCAATAGTAAATTTACCCCCAGGTCTTTATATAACAGCTCCTGTGTTGTTATTATTGTGCTGTTCAGCTCCCCAGCTGCCTCCCTGTGTTACTGGTGTCAGCTTTCATGCTAATTACTAGTTAACTCTCAGCTGGATCTTTTACAATTCTCAGTGCAGCCCTGTGTTACATTTCCCTGTGTTCTCAGCGCAAGTCATCAACTGGTTCCTTTACAATTCTCAGTGCATCCCTGTTACATTTCCCTGTGTTCTCAGTGCAACTCTGCGATTAGGATCCCTATCAACTCTCGGTGGATTCCTGTGTCTTCATTTCTCAGTGCAACCTAGTGACTGGATCCCAACCTATTCTTAGTGTATTCCTGTATCTACATTTCTCAGTGCAAGTCTGCGATTGGATCTCTATCAACTCCCAGTACATTCCTGTGTCTACAATCCCTGTGTTTATCAGTGCAAGTCTGCCTCCGGATTATCCCCAGTGACTATCCTGATTCTAGTGTCTTCTAGTGTTTACTTATCTCTAGGGTTCCTAGGGCTCTATTTACTACAATCCACATATTGAATGCAGATTGTAGTGTGATATTATCGACTGAATTCGCATTGCGAATTCAGGCAATATCACAGGGATTTACTACAAATCCTTTGCAGGGACAGAGCTTGCGAGAAATTTTTTGGGGTGTCCCTATTTTTTTTAAAAACTTTTTTTGACACAGTTCTTTTTTAAATGTCAGTTCCAGGGGTGCAGGCTATTTTTTTTTAAGCCTGCACCCCTAAACCCCAATTCTGCACTTTTTTTCGACACCTATTCAATGGTGAAAAGTTATCCCCGTTTTTTCGCAGACTTTTCAAAACTCCGATAAGTCTTTGAAATTGAATACGATGTAAAAGTCAAACTTGCGATAATGACGTCATACCTCCGATATTAACGCAAAAACGATGTTATCGCACCCATATTGAATACCCCTGTAAGGGGTAAATTTACTAAGATTCGAGATGGTCCTGATTTTCAAGGAGGCAAATCGAGTTGGCCGATGGTGAAGCAGAACGAGATATCGCTCCCGAGTATCTCGATTAGCAGGAGATTACTCACCCGAGATTACAGTTTTCTCTCTGCAAATCTCTCCCGAGCTAGCAACCTGCACATATCAGTGAGATATTTGTAAGCTGTTTGCGTGTTAGTCCTGTAAAAAACTGGTTAAAATCTTTAAAAAAAATGACGGGAGGTCCCGCCTCAAAATCATAACTAGCCCCGGACTTGTCAGCCTGTTCTGGTACCTATAATTAAGGGCAACAAAATGAGTAGGGTTCCACCGTAATTTAGGTACCAGCACCAGGCTGCAGGGCCAGTCCTGGTTTAAATATAGGAGGGAAAAAATTGCGTAGGGGTCCCCCTATATTTAAAGCCAGCATCGGACCCAAAACGACTGGGGTGTAATGCCAGAGCCAGGATTCCCTATTACCGGGTCTCCAGGGCCAAAGCATTCTCACCCCAAGCCACTCAGGCCAAGCCGGGGATCTCAGGGGAGGTGGGGACACCCTAAAAAAGGGGACCCCCTCCTCCCGAAACCCCAGGCCTGGTCTGAAGCCCGGGGCTCTTCCCCGCACCCCTGGGCTGTGGGAAGGGGGGTAATAAAGTGTTAAATGAAAGAAACTATTGTATTTTACAGTGGAAGTACAGGTGCCAGCATGCCTGCCCTTTGGCACTTGTGGAACTACAAGTACCAGGAGGCGGCCAGCACCCGTACCCCCACTGTAAAATAAATAGTTAAACAAAGAATGACACACACTGTATTTGATAAAAGTTTATTACATACATATCTTAATCACACATACTTACCTTCTACTAGAAGTTTCTGTCCCCGTACATTCCAATGGGAGTACCTGCAACAAAGATCCTATACCCACCTGATCCTTGCGTTGGTCTCCGTAGGATCCCGGGGGGTCTTAGCAAAACAATAACACGCTTACCCGAAACCAAACCGACTAGTATTGGTATGTGTCTTGTCACACATACCAATACTACGCGGTATCACAGGGTTTCCCACATCCCGCCAGCCAATCAGAGGCCGCTATATGTGAAGCGGCCTCTGATTGGCTGGTGGAATGTGGGAAACCCCGTGACGTCCTGGCAGCTGGAATTCGTGTAGTATTGGTATGTGTGACAAGAAAGGAAGATGATGAGATAGAAGTACATCATTCTTAAAAGTGTGGGGGAGAAGAACAAAGGAGAAAGAGAAAGGAAGTAAGAGGGAGGAGGAAAGGGGGAGGAGGGGAGGTTAGGGGGAGCAGCAGAGCTGGAGCACGAGGGGCATCACATCCCCCAACAGCCAGTCACACATCATGAATAAGATAGGGAGGCATACATTTCTTGTCTAGGGCAGGGCGTCAGCATAGGCAGTATGCAACTGTAGCCATTGTGTTGAACTAAAACATCTAGATATCATATTTCTAATATCGCTAGGTTGAGAAGCTATGTATCTCTCCTATATAACGAAAAACCTTTTAACTCAAAGTTCCTTCTGAAGAGATGCCTCCGTCCAATCCATTTTAAAAATGAAGAACAGCTTCTCCTCAAACAGTTTAAAGGAAGGTGGGAGTGGGGATATCCATTACTGCAGGATACTCTTGCGAGCCACATTGGATATTATGGTCAGGATTCTCCTGTTTTCTAAAGGTGGATGATGATCAAAACCTAAAAAGCCCAGAACCGCCCATTCAGGGGTTAGTATAAACGATTTGGTACCCCATCTGTGTCACTCCTGTTGTCTGCCCCTCCCTTAAAGAATGTAAGCTCTTTCAAGCAGGGCTCTCTACCCTCTTGTGCTTCTCCCTACTGTAATTTAATTTATCTCTTACCCCTCACTAGGGCAACTAACACTTGGCTGCTTATGTGGGTGTAAAGGTCGCTAATATAGCAATGTTTATTATACATGTCCATGTCCTGCTTTGTATTGTATTGTAAGTCACTGGTTACTTATTTGTTTATGTACTGTGTAAGGTGCTGCAGAACACTTGTGGCGCCATATAAATAAATGATAATAATAATAATATAGTGGGTGATTTATGACCAAAAAGACTGGATGGAGGTACAATTCCAGAGTCAATGAAAAAGTGTAGCAGGAGATTGGCCACATTTGGGACAGGAGGAGGAGTCGGACAACCCCACCACATTTGCCCGAGAGGGGAAACATATCCCCTATAAAATATTTGGTATATGATTTCTCTATATGTGGTTGCCGGTAAGGTACTCAATGAATAGGAGAGAGTGGTTAAAATATCTGAGATTTGGAGATGTGAAAATTGTTCCTGCCATGTCGATATTGCCTGTGCGATGTGGTTTGGAGAAGCAAGGTGAGCATACTAGTGAGTAGAAATGAGAGATCATTTTAGATGCTTGGTCTGGTCTAAGAAATGACGGGTCCAATTTGTTGATCCAGTCATTACCTGACAGATTTTGTACAGACGTGTTTGCATAGTGTTGCGATTGGAAATAGGCGAAAGTTTGATTTTTAAGAAATCCGAATTTATATTGCATTATGATAACAGTTTCCTAGCTGAAATATCCATGATACATCTAGGAGAAGTAAGCCCAGATCTGGACCAGGAGCAGAAGGGGTAATTGGTACTGGCGTTTTGGAAAGCTGGGTTCCCCCAGAATGGCAAAAACAGAGAGTAGGAGGGATTTAAATTCCAGGCTTTCCATATTTTAAACCACACTGTTCTAGTGGATGTTAGCAGTGAATTCTTAATTACTGTAAGTGGGATGTCTTTCTCTGCCATATGCAAGAAGGTCACTAGATGAATGTCAGGTATGAGCTATTGTTCCAATTCGGAGTTGGCATAATGATTTTTAGAATGTATTCAATCTCTTATATAACGGCAGATAGCCACCTGGTTATAGAAAGCTAGATGAGGGGAATTAATACCTCCACCTTTTTAGTTTTTTGTAGGATTTTAAGGCTGATTCTGGGTTTATTGTCATTCCATATAAAGCGGCGGAAAGTGGCATTCAGATTCTGCTCATCCTCATTGGTTAGGACTATGGGTAAAACTTGTAAAATATATAATAATTTCGGGAAAGAAATCATTTTTATGGGTTGTGCACGACCCGAAAAAGATAACTGTAGATTTTGCCAACAACTCAATTCCTCCGTGACTTTGAAGATTGCTTTAGGAATATTAAGTGGGTATAGTAAGGAGATATTTTTTGGTAATTGAATACCCAAATAAGGAATAGAAGTGTTTGCCCATTGGAGATTTAGATTAGCTGCCCACCTGGGACACTGGATTGGAGAGAAAGTCATAGCTATCAACTTTATCTCAATAGAAAAGCCAGAAATTAGGCCAAACTGAGAAATCTTAGATAAGATCTTCCTCATAATATCTTCAGGGTTAGAGAAAAAGAGGAGTAAATCATCAGCAAAAGCCAGAATCTTCAGAGATTTAATACCTATGGGAATGCCTTTAAAATTACTAAGGTTTTGCAGAATACATAGTAGGGGGTCCAGGGCTAAGTTGAAAAAGAGACGGGATAAAGGACACCCCTGCCTCGTTCCCCTAGCAAGAAGAACTGGGGTACCCAACAAATTGTTAACGATTAGTTTAGTTGTGGGATTGGAGTAGAAAAAACGGATCAGGTTAATGAATTTAGGGCCAAATGCTCTCTCCTCCAGCACCCGATATAGGTGTGGCCAGGCTATCTTATTGCCTTTCTGCGTCAAGACTTAACAAGACATTTGGAGCGTTAGTACGATTCTTAGACGCAACAATGGCAGAAATAGCAGATCTAATACCTAGGACTGAGTGTCTCGAATTAGTAAAGCCTAGTTGGTGGTGAGTTAAAAGGGAAGGCATCAATGTTTGTAAGCAGGTAGCAGTTATATTTGCTAGTAACTTAAAGTCCTGATTGAGAATCATGATTGGATGGTAGGACCCCACCAGTTCCTCATCTTTATTGGGTTTTGGCAGCAATATAGTATGGGCTTCGTTAAAGTCTGTATAATTCGCCGTACCTTTTATGATATGCTGGAATAAGGATGCAGAAGCAGGGATCAGATCCTCATATAAAAGCTTATAGTACTCGCCACTAAAGCCATCCAGCCCCGGAGCCTTATTAAGTTTAAATGAATGGCTGGTCTGACAGACCTCCTCAACCGTTACATCTGACTCCATTATCTCACATTGTGACAGTGTTAGTTTAAGTAGATGTGCCTCTGAAAGTAAGGATTATGCTAATTGAGGAGAGTCAGGGTTGGCTAGATATAATTCCGAAAAGTATGAGTGAAAGTTGTTTGCTATGTCTGATTGTGATGTAATAACTCCTCCTGGTGTTTTTAATTTAGAAATAAATTTTCTTTTGGATTGTTGTCGGACCATGTATGATAGTAGTTTTCCTGCCTTTCCACCCCATCTAAAATATCTATTCTTAGCATAGGACACCTTCAACTGCGCTTCATTAGAAAGGAAGGTTTCCATGAGATTTTTGTTTGTATGTAAATGATTTTATGGGTGTCCGATGGGTCATTCAGATATTTGTGATATGCCTCACTCAGATATTAAATCAAGTAAAAGAAGTGCTGTGGGAACTAACAATACATATATTATACGGTGGAATACTATACCAGCTGAGGTGAGACAAACAAACAACACTCAACATACAATGTCACAATAGATGTATATAGCGCTTTCTGTGAAGAGTTTATAGTCCAGGATATCAGTTGTACCCATGACTGCGTGGCGGTATGGCAAGGGTGTAAGTGCTGACCCTACCTTTCCCTATGCTCCTCCGTGCGGGGTTAGCCTGGTCCGGACTCCTGCTGTTCAGTCAGCTGCTGGTCTGCTCCGCTCACCGTTGGTAAGATATACGATGCGCCGGGACAGCCTCCTGCTGTGGTAGTCCTGCGACTGTCTACACACCGCTTCCTCGTGGAGTTCAATTACCGCGCTCACTGCCTGGTGACGTCAATCGGGTTGTGGACACCAACACGTTTCATCCTTTCGGACTTTGTCAAGGTGCTTCAGGATTGTACTTGTTCTCCTTTTACCCTGTTGCTAGCTTGCTGATTGGCTTGTGTTTCATGTCAATCAAATAAGCCTTCTAGCTGGATATCGGAGGAGGCGGCTGGATAATTGCCCAGTATGCAAATCCTTGGGTGTGTGTGTGTTGTAAAATATCTTTTTATTAATAGCAAAATTAAAAAATAATGAGACTGATGTTAAAAATTGAATGAAGTTAAAAATAAAAATAATAAAAATAAAAATAAAATTAATGGTCGTTCTAACATGAAATAATGAAATGAAATATAATAATCTCCTTCACAGATTGCTAGCAAACACATATATGTTACTTTGTCAGTAGAATGTTTCCTGCTTTTACACCTCATGCTGGATTGAGTAAAATGTTACTAAAATATTTAAACACTGTCTTGAATGAATGTAATTCTGGCTGATACAGTAAGTAAAAAAATGGGAACAAGAAATATGAACAAAAATAAATGAAAATGGATGAATCAATTGCACATATGTATATATCTTGCTGGAGTCAGGATTTTTGGTCATAGTCTTAAAAAAGCTCCTAAATCGAAGTCTATATTTAATCCTTTAGGATGTAATGTTCCAATTTGGTAGATCCATTCTGTTTCGGACCTTGAGATTTTTTCCAAATATTGACCTCCTCGCCAGTCTTTCGATATTTTCTTAATTGCCATGAACTTCATCCCTTTAGGATTTCTCTGGTGGTGTGTTAAAAAGTGATTAGAGACACTGTGTGTTGTTACTCCTTTCTGTATATTATATATATGTTCCCCTAATCTTGTTAGCAGAGATTGTTAGAAAGACTGTTAGCAGAGGATACAACATACACAGAACTAGTGAAAGACCCCCTGGACGTATACCAGAGAGAACTAGAAGAGCACCTGAAAGAAGGTCTAGATTTGGGCATTTTAAATAAAAAAGAATATGATTATTTGAATATCAACGCACCAAGAACACCAGTGTTTTACCACCTCCCTAAAATACATAAGGATCCACTCAACCCACCAGGGAGGCCCATAGTATCCGGCATCCTATCGTTAACTTCGAATCTTTCAGGCTATGTGGATATTTTTCTACAACCACTAGTTGCACAACAAAGAAGTTACATCAAAGTCACCACGGCAATACTTCAACATCTGAACAGCATCACATGGAAAGAATCCTATACCATGGTCACCTGTGACGTTAAATCGTTGTACACATGTATTCGTCATTCAGATGGTTGCGCGCACACATATCATTACTTAGATTGCATGTCAAATCTTCCGAATCAGCAAATTAATTTCCTGATGAGTAGTATGGAATTCATATTGGACCATAACTACTTTTGGTACCAGGACAAATTCTTCAAACAAGTAACTGGACCGCAATGGGCAGTCGATTTGCACCAAGCTATGCGAATTTGTTTGTTGCTAAGTGGGAGGATGATTGTATATGGAACAACAATCCCTTTGCTAAACATCTAATAATTTGGAAAAGATTCATAGATGACATTATCTTCATCTGGGAGGGAGAAGACCAATTACTCATGGAGTTCTTGACCCACATCAACAATAATTCACTTAACTTAGTATTCACTCATAATCACAGCAAAGATGTCATCCAGTTTTTGGATCTAGAAATTTACGTTAACAATAACACACTCCAAACACGAACATGGATTGGCAACATTCCAGGAGGACAATTTCAAAGAATAAAAAGGAACTGTACGGACAATGAAATTTTTAAAGAACAAAGTAATTTCCTCAAAAAAAGATTTTTGGAGAGAAACTACTCAGAGAAAAATATCAATGATGTTTTTAAAAAAGTAGAAAAACTCAAAAGGGAAGACTTGCTATCATACAAAAGAAAAGAAAGGGAACCAAGTCCATCAAATACCTTGTTCATGATTTGTGTATGTTTCTGACCATCTCGCAGCTCAGGAGGTTGAGAGATTGAAAAGTGATTTTGCAAGAGAGTTTGCTCCAATCTCACCTGAGCTTGTCATCCTGATTCTCTGTAAATTTGAAAGGTGTATGTTTTAGGTGAAAAGTGCTTCCGATTTGGGACGATGGTGATTTGATTCGAGATTGCGATCTCACCCGAGTTTTAAGAGTGAGATGAGAGAAATCTCTCTCTAACTCACCTGACTTTGGGAGATGAAAATCAAGCCTTAAATCACCCAAGATTGACAACTCGACCAATCTCGATTCTTAGTAAATTTACCCCTAAGCATCAATGGAGGCTTATTTTAATGACAATGTACAAATTAGCATTTCACACAGTCTCTTTGAATACTGGGAGAAAAAAATGGCAATTTGAAGCCCCTTGTACAAAGTAGCTTTGCTTTAATTAAGCTCGGAAAGAGTGTTTAGCACAGCAAGGGACCTTGTGAGCAATCAATGTAGGAGGCTACTTTCTAAAAATTTTAAAAAACTGATGTTGTAATGAATCTTCCCTGTATTTACATAAGTCCCCTAGAGTCACTCTATGGAGGGCTTCTGCCTATAACAACTGCCTGTTGTTACCATAGAGTACGACACACTAATATTACTCTAATGTGTACCCACCCTTAGGGGGGAATTCAGTTCAGCCTAACATACCACCAGGCATTGCACTTATTGGGCCAACATCGCAAGTTTTCCCTTGCATACCACCAGGAAACAACGTGACATATTGGAATGGCACATTGCATTGTTTTCGGGAGTTGAATTCCCACCTAAATGTTAAAATATGATTTTAGCTTCCAAAAAAGTTAATTGTCATTGGTGGGGCTGCAGTGCAGTCCAAAATTCAAGTAGGGGAGCCACACCAACTGCCAGCGAGTCCTGGCTGGCAATGTTTGGCAGTGTTTGGGGTGGCAGTTTGTGTGGATCCCCTATTTGAATTCTGAACTGCGCTGCAGCCCCACCGCTGGAACTGCCACTACATTATATTTCAAATCTGTTGCATTTGGTTGAACTAGAATCTTGCTAAAGTCAGAACAAGGCACAGTATGAGTCTCCTAAGCAATTGCTGTACACTGACAATATCTGATCCTGTTTGATAGGATAAGGCAGAAAATTCCCGCTTTCTGGTGCTCCTGCCACTGCTTTGTCCTCAGGCAGTCTGGCGCAGGCAGCCGGACTCCTCTCCCCCCGTCGGTGCCTGCAGTCTCTCCATGACAGCAGGTCCGGCGTCCCAAGTGCTCTGTCAGCCCCGTCTAAGGTTGTATGGGCGCAGCCTTCTTAGGTCACATCAGCTGACCCCAAAGCGTCCAATGGAGCTTCTGGGGTTCCAGCCAATTAGCAACATATAAAGGAGAATCCTGCAGTTCAGTCTGGTTGCCAGTGCAACAAGACTCATAGCCCACAGCATAAGATCTGTATCTGTGCTCCAGTGGTCCCAGTGAACTCTCTGATTTTGGTCTTTTGGACAAATTCTCTAGTTCCAGCCCAGAGGTCTGTCAACGAGTCTCCGGTACCAGCCTGGAGTCCAGTCTGTGTCACTCTCGTAACATCCCGGAGTCCAGTCCATGTACCTCCGGTACCAGCCTGGAGTTCTGTCTGTGTATCTCTGGTACCAGCCTGGAATCCAGTCCAAGTCTCCCTGGAACCTACCTGGCATCTCAACCACGTCTTTCTTGTAGAGGTGCAGGAGTCTAACCATAATATTCAGAAATTAGACGGACTTTAGTTAGCGCCTAAAGATTACTACTCTATCTCTGCTTCTTGGGAACAGTTCCAGGTTCAAAGTCTTTAATTCTCAGCTATTGGCTACTATTTGCTCAGGAAGTATATTAAACCACCAAGCTTTGTGCATTCAGCTGCCCCAGGAACCCCTGACCCAGACACCAGTTCTGGAATACAAATTCAATCCCCGGCGTCTGTGACAACGTGTGTAATCCTGGAAACATTATCTGTTGGGATACATAAAGACTGGAGTCGAAAAGCTCTGGTTTAGCCAACCATTTGGTCAACCTGTACATTTCACATAGTCAAATTGGTCACTGCTCTGGTAAATCCGTTGTTATTACAAACAGCCAATAGCAAATTTATAAACACTCTTCAAATCTTTCTATTTATATTTTCACATTTGTCAGCCTACAATGCAGCAATAAGGAACAAACAGTAAAAAATTAAGGTTGGGCATAAACAGACATACAAAGACGTAAGACAGTGCCACCCATTCCTGGTTTAGAAACATCCCAATACATTGACAAGCCAGCAATTGAGGGGTATGAGTTTGGTCACAGTCCTGGCGTCGGCTTCCCGACTGACGGGATGCCGAGGGTTGCGGGGTGGGGGTTAGGTTTAGGGGTTAGGGTTAGGCACTAGAGGGAGGGTTAGGATTAGGCACTAAGGGGGAGGGTTAGGTTATAGTTTGGGGAGGGGGAGGTTAGGTTCACACACTAGGGGGGAGGTTAGCATTAGGCACCAAAGAGGGAGGGTTAGGGTTAGGGTAGGGAGAAGGAGGAGGGTTAGTACACCGGCCACCAAGTGTCGGTATGTTAACCCTGTCAGGCTCCAGGCATTGGGATTCTGACCGCCTGGATCCCGTCTGTCAGTATTACATACCGATTCCCTTATAACTTAATCTACACTATGTGTAATTATATACGATTATCTGGGAATAAATCATATTTCAGTTGCCAAATATGGTCTTTTACAGAACTAGTTAAATAAATGACACTTCTCAGCTACTGAGATGTCATTTCCCCTGCTTTTTGCCCCCAGTCATGCAGAATGTCTGTACAAATTGTGTCTACTGCAGTGGCTTTAATACAAGAGCCTGATGCTGTAGTCTGTTCCCTCGAGACTTAAGCAAGACATTATAAAACCATTAGAAGGTATGTTCCGGGAAAACATTCTAAGCAATGTGATCCAGGAGGTTGGCGAAAATACAGCAAGTCTGGTGCAGACATGTCAGAATACACATTATAATCCATACATCAAGGAAAGAAGAAAAGTCACATGGGGTGTATATTTCATCAAGCATGATAGATGAACTCCACCAAGAACCTGCATCATCTGTTGTCTGTGACTTATTGCCGTTTTCAACTTATAACTAGTGTCAGCATGTCATTTGTCTTCTACAGTACAGATGCTTGTGCAGTCTGTGCATCACCTACAATGTAAGCAACTAAAACAATATACAAAATTAATACAGCAATGCTAGAATGGCTGTTAGTCCTTTAGGATATTCAGAATGTTTGCCTAAATGTGACCTTAAATGCATCAAAGGCTGTAAAAAATATAAAGAGAACCCAGTAAATCAAATAACACACAAAAGGATATACTTTTCTCATTGTTTTTTTTCCTTTTTTCAAAATGATCCAACATTACATGTGTTGTTAAAAGATTGTGATCCACTAGGATTGTCAGTTCAGTTAAGTGGATAATTAATACTTGCTGACTTTCTGGCTGTCCCCTAGTAGGGCGGTGCAGGACATTATGGCATGGCAACGCAATTACATCATCGTGCCCCCACCCCACTATATAGTGCCTAGATCAGGGCCCTCCGGACCGCCCACATTTACCTGGTAAGTGGGCGGCTGGAGGGGGAAGGGGGGGGTGCGGACGGGTGGCGACCGGCTTCGGGAGACTTGCCCACTCTTCCGGACGGCCAGGAGTGCCACATGATTTTCGGGAGCTTCCCAGCTGCTCCGGCATAAGTAGAGTAAGAAATGTCAGCCAATGGGATGACAATCTGGTGTGAGATATGGGGGTCCTGTCATATTTAAAACAATATTTTATATATATATATTTTTCCTCTTGGCCTCAGGAGCAATGAGGGAAAAATCTGCTTTAAATTTTAGTGCACAGGGAAACCCAGCACTTTTGGCGGAATATATGGTTTACCATCGGGGGAAAATGGCAATTAATTGAATCGCTCTGGGCGTGAAACCCAGAGTTATTCCCCTCATGGCAAACCCTGTGCCTAATTGAATTATCCCCTTAGTCTCATAGGGAGCAATTCAATTAAATTCAATGTGAATTGAATAGCGACGGGAGCAAGCTCCTGGAGCTATTCAATTCAGTGCGCTGTGTGGTTGGAGAATGCCGGTTCTCGCGCCTTAACAAGGATGTTAAGATGTGGTAACCAGCATTCTCTGACCAAAGTATGGGGCGCGCGGCTGTTAGCGCCGAGCTAAGCAGAAAAACAGCTGCGCGCACAGCACTTTGGTCGGTTTTCTGCTCACGTCCCCAGGGGGTTGCGAGAAGAAATCCTTAGCCCGCCCAAACAGCGCATTAATTGAATAGCTGCGGGAGCTCCCTCTCGTCGCTATTCAACATCGCACTGAATTGAATTCCCTCCCATGTATTGCAAAGTTTCACTCAAATGAAAACCAATGTCCCTCTATGTAGATAAGGACCTCTCTGACATATATTGACACCAGCTGTGTGTGAAGCGTAAGGATTTTGCTTTTATGGGGAACCCACAGAAAAAGGTATAGTTGCAATGCTCTGAGAGGTGATAGCCACAGAATACCCTCAGGTGCTAAACACAGAAGGCACAAATGCTGAAGGTATAGCTGAGTACACAAAGTGTGGAATTTTGGAAGTGTGCCACAAGGTACGAGGGTGGTTCAATAAGTAAGATAACAAGACCTCTCACGTATGTAATGTTCTCTATTTCATTCTAATTTCCAGTCAGACCACGATTTCCCCTCATTGCCATTAGACTGCACCTCATATCAGTCATATTGTCCTAACATTAGCTGTAAGATGGCGGGGCTGGCGGAAACATGGTCAAACATTGAGGTGCGTAGTGTGATCAGATTTCTGCATCTAAAGGGCACATCAGCAGCTGAAATTCATTGCCAACTTGTCAAGGTGTATGGTGATAACGTCATGTCATGGAACAGGTTTGGTGTCGTATTGCTGCATGATAATGCCAGGCCACACTCAGCCAAACCCACGCATGAGTTCTTACGGCGCTACCATTGGGAGGTACTGGACCAGTGGCGGAACTAGCGGCGGTGCAGCCGATGGCTTGCACCGGGGCTCTCTATGGTGCATGGGCCCAAAGCCGCCGCTGCACCCACCACTGGTGTCCCCGCCGCTAGTGTAGTGCAGACCACAGTGAGCGCAATCCACACTACACAGTAACAAACACACAGCCGCCAGCGGTGGCTGTGTGTTTCTTATAGCAGCCGATGAGAGTCAGACAGACCCTCATCGGCTGCTAAAACACACACACAGCTGGTGGCGCCGGCGGCTGTGTGTTGTTCCTAGTAGTGTACTGCGGACGGCACGTATGTGCCGTCCACACTACCGCCCTGCAGTGGCCGGTACTCTTAGGCAAATGCCTAAGTTTGCCTAGTGGTAGCGCCGGCCCTGCTCTTGATATCTATGGCAAAAATCATCAAGCTGCCTAGAGAAAAACTGCTTAACTTTTCTTGTAAGAACATGGTGGATGACAAAAAATGTATATGGATGAACAAGGTTAACACCTTAAGTCCAGAAATAGTGAAAAGCTCGAAGGATCATTGGCCCATCATACAATCCGATTCTACAATATCCTCCTTGAAGGAGAGCCAAGTTATGGTGGCACACCAACGCGGTAAAAATATAAGGGATATTGTTGTCCATACAAATGTCTCTAGTAGAGATTTGGAACAGTTGAATACTACTAGAAGCTTCCTCAGTAGCATTAAACCTGGTTTTTTCAAGTGCATTAATTGCACTACATGCAGGTTTTTGGTACCTGGTGATACCTTTCTACATCCTTACACTGGAAAAAAATTCAAGATTCATCACCGGGTCTCATGTACGAGTAAATTCGTAGTATATATGATTTCTTATCCTTGTGGCCATAACTATGTGGGGAAAACGGAACGGGACTTTAAAGAGAGAATGGCTGTACATCGATCTACCATCAGACAAGCCATCTCATCAGGTGGCAGTGAACATCCAGTGGCTAGACATTTCTCTGAAGCTTCACACAATCTGGCTGCATTACGCTACCGGATTATTGACAATATTCCAGTACCTAAACGAGGAGGCAATCGATCGCTGATGTTACTCCAGGCAGAAAGTAGATGGATACATCGCCTGGACACTTTGGGCCTGATTCAGAGCCGGACGCTCTGACCAGAGCGCTCGCTCTGAATCAGGGCCCTCCTACCTAAAAATGGAGCATCCTCCTGGCCGCTCGCATAGCTGTGGGTGACCACCCACAGCTTATGCGAGCGGCCAAAAAGATGGTCGCGATGGTCATGACCATCGTGACCATCGGGCTTGCGACGAGACCCTGCGGTAGGGTCTCGCTGCCGCAAGCCCAGGGGTGCTTTTGGCTCTATCAGAGCCAAAAGCACTCCCACTGACATCACTAGCGATGTCAGTGGGGCCGGACCCAGACGGTAGGCGTTCCTATGGGAACGCCTCCGTCTGGGCAGCAACGCCCCCGGCTCGCCCACCAAAGGGGGCGTGCTGTCACTCACCATCGACAGCACACCCCCTTTAGTGCGAGACCCATAGCGACAGCTGGCTGTCGCAATGAGGGTCTCGCGCATGCGCACGACGGAGCTCCCTCCGTCGTGCGCATGCGCATTATCTCACCATCGACCCACTTGCGAGCGCTCAGTGCTCGCGAGCGGGTCTGAATTAGGCCCTTTGTCTCCCCACGGCCTTAAGGAAAGTCTGGGCCTTTCATGTTTTTAGAATTTTTTTCCCAAATTTTTTTCAATATTTTTTTTCTTCATGCTTGTTTATCATTTTGCTTGTTGTTGTATTCTAATTAGGGGTGAGCGGGTTCGGATTTCTGAAATCTGAACCCCCCCGAGCCCCCCCGATCCGAGGCAGATCCGAGTCAGGCTCGACTTTTCCCGCCTGACTCGGATCTGAAATCGAGGCAAAACGTCATCATCCCGCCTTCCGAGTCTCGCGGGTTTTGGAACCTATATAAGGTACCCGCGTCGGCGCCATTTTCTCACTCGGCTGTGGACAGTGAAGAGGGAGGGTGGGAGTTAGGGCTGGCTGGGCTGTGTAGTGTAGTGTAGTGCAGAGTAGTGTTGTGCTGTGCTGTGCTGCGCTGTGCTGCTGTTGTCCACTACTTCAAAGTCCATAGGGGCTGGCTGTGTTGTGCTGTGCTGCTGTTGTTAATAGGGGCTGTGTCCACTACTTCAAAGTCCATAGGGGCTGGCTGGACTGTGTTGTGCAGTCAGTTCTCCATAGGGGCTGTGTCCACTCCTGTGCAGTGTCCCAGTCCTAAAGGGGTGCTGTAGTGTTGTCCAGGGGGTGCTCTGTCCATCAGGGGTGCTCCCCCCAAGTGCTAAAAAAATAATATTTTTTGTGTGTTTGTGAATTGTGTGCGCAGTAGCCGCACGTGCATCAACAAAGTAGTGCCAAGCGTGCGCCTGTGTCATAAGTAAAGGGCCGGCTGGCTTGACCGTTAAAGGGTGCTGTAACCCCCAAAGTACACTCCAGTCCAAACCAAAAAAATAATTATTTTCTGTGTTTGTGAATTGTGTGCGCAGTAGCCGCACGTGCATCAACAAAGTAGTGCCAAGCGTGCGCCTGTGTCATAAGTAAAGGGCCGGCTGGCTTGACCGTTAAAGGGTGCTATAACCCCCAAAGTACACTCCAGTCCAAACCAAAAAAATATATATTTTCTGTGTTTGTGAATTGTGTGCGCAGTAGCCACACGTGCATCAACAAAGTAGTGCCAAGCGTGCGCCTGTGTCATAAGTAAAGGGCCGGCTGGCTTGACCGTTAAAGGGTGCTGTAACCCCCAAAGTACACTCCAGTCCAAACCAAAAAAAAAATTATTTTCTGTGTTTGTGAATTGTGTGCGCAGTAGCCGCACGTGCATCAACAAAGTAGTGCCAAGCGTGTGCCTGTGTCATAAGTAAAGGGCCGGCTGGCTTGACCATTAAAGGGTGCTGTAACCCAAAAGTACACTCCAGTTCAAACCAAAAAAATAATATTTTTTGTGTGTTTGTGAATTGTGTGCGCAGTAGCCGCACGTGCATCAACAAAGTAGTGCCAAGCGTGCGCCTGTGTCATAAGTAAAGGGCCGGCTGGCTTGACCGTTAAAGGGTGCTGTAACCCCCAAAGTACACTCCAGTCCAAACCAAAAAAAAAATTATTTTCTGTTTGTGAACTGTGTGCGCAGTAGCCGCACGTGCATCAACAAAGTAGTGCCAAGCGTGCGCCTGTGTCATAAGTAAAGGGCCGGCTGGCTTGACCATTAAAGGGTGCTGTAACCCCCAAAGTACACTCCAGTCCAAACCAAAAAAATATATATTTTCTGTGTTTGTGAATTGTGTGCGCAGTAGCCGCACGTGCATCAACAAAGTAGTGCCAAGCGTGCGCCTGTGTCATAAGTAAAGGGCCGGCTGGCTTGACCGTTAAAGGGTGCTGTAACCCCCAAAGTACACTCCAGTCCAAGCCAAAAAAAAAATTATTTTCTGTGTTTGTGAACTGTGTGCGCAGTAGCCGCACGTGCATCAACAAAGTAGTGCCAAGCGTGCGCCTGTGTCATAAGTAAAGGGCCGGCTGGCTTGACCGTTAAAGGGTGCTGTAACCCCCAAAGTACACTCCAGTCCAAACCAAAAAAATATATATTTTCTGTGTTTGTGAATTGTGTGCGCAGTAGCCGCACGTGCATCAACAAAGTAGTGCCAAGCGTGCGCCTGTGTCATAAGTAAAGGGCCGGCTGGCTTGACCGTTAAAGGGTGCTGTAACCCCCAAAGTACACTCCAGTCCAAACCAAAAAAAAAATTATTTTCTGTGTTTGTGAATTGTGTGCGCAGTAGCCGCACGTTCATCAACAAAGGAGCAGCGCCAAGCGTGCGCCTGTGTCCCATAAGTAAAGAGCCGGCTGGCTCATTTCTTAAAGGCTGGTGTAACCCACAAAGTGCACTACTCTCCAGCAAAAATAAAAAAAATATTTTCTGTGTTTAGCCGCACGTATATATCAAATCGATATAACATAAATGGAGGACCAAACTTTCTCCGATAAAAATAAAATAGAGAAAGATCAAGAACCACTTCCTCCTAGTGTTGAAGCTGCTGCCACTAGTCATGACATAGACGATAACATGCCATCAACGTCGTCTGCCAAGGCCGATGCCCAATGTCATAATAGAGGGCACATACAATCCCAAATGACAAAGTTCAGGAAAATGACCATGAAAAAAACATTTAAATCATCTGAAGAGAAACGTAAACTTGCCAATATGCCATTTACGACACAGAGTGGCAAGGAACGGCTAAGGTCGATCCCTAGTATGTTCATGACTAGTGGTTCAGCTTCACATGACGATGGAAGCCCTCCTCCCACTAAAAAAATCAAAAGAGTTAAGCTGGCAAAAGCACAGCGAAGAACTGTGCTTTCTAAGAAGATATCACAAATCCCCAAGGAGAGTCCAAGTGTGGTGGTGGTTGCGATGCCTGACCTTCCCAGCACTGGACGGGAAGAGGTGGCTCTTTCCACCATTTGCACGCCCCCTGCAAGTGCTGAAAGGAGCACCCACAGTCCACTTGCTGATATGCAAATTGAAGATGTCACTGTTGAAGTACAACAGGATGAGGATACTGGTGTAGCTGGCGCTGAGGAGGAAGTTGGCGAGGAGGATTCTGATGGTGATGTGGTTTGTTTAAATCAGGCTCCGGGGGAGACAGTTGTTGTCCGTGGGATGAAAAAGCCCATCACGGTCATGCCTGGGCAGAAGACCAAACATTCCACCTCTTTGGTCTGGCAATATTTCTATCCAAATCCGGACAACAACTGTCTTGCCATATGTACCTTATGTAAAGGTGGAATAAGTAGGGGTAGGGATGTTAACCACATAGGAACATCCTCCCTTATACGGCACCTGCAGCGCGTTCATAATAAGTTACTGTCAAGTTCAGAAACTTTGGCTAAGATCGTAAGCAGTCCAGGGACACCTAAATCCCGTTGTCCTGTTGTATCCAAGCACCTGCAAACCACACCGTCAACTCCCTCCTCGTCAATTTCCTCCTTAGTCAGGATCGGAAGTAGTCCTGCAGGCCATGTCACTGGCATGACTGACTCTCCTATCCGGGATTCCTCCGGAGGATCCTGCATTGCTACGCCTCCTGCTGCCGCTGCTGCTGTTGCTGCTGCTGGGAGTCGTTCATCATCCCAGAGAGGAACTAGGAACACCACTACTTTTACTAAACAATTGACCCTCCAACAGTCCTTAGCGAGGAGGATGAAGTACGACAGCAGTCATCCTGAAGCAAAACGTATAACTGAGGCCTTGACTGCTATGTTGGTGTTAGACGTGCGTCCGGTATCCGCCATTAGTGCAGTGGGATTTAGACAATTGCTGGAGGTAGTGTGTCCCCGGTTCCAAATCCCGTCTAGATTCCACTTCACTAGGCAGGCGATACCGAGACTGTACAGAAACGTCAGAAAAAGTGTCCTCAGTGTCCTGAAAAATGCCGTTGTACCCAATGTCCACTTAACCACGGACATGTGGACAAGTGGAACAGGGCAGACTAAGGACTATATGACTGTGACAGCCCACTGGGTAGATGTATCACCTTACGCAGTAACAGCAGCAGCGTCACCAGTCGCAGCATCTCAGAAACGCCAGCTCGTTCCAAGGCAGGCTACGCTGTGTATCACCGGTTTCAGTAAGAGGCACACCGCCGACAACCTCTTAGAGAAACTGAGGGAAATCTTCGCCCAGTGGCTTACCCCACTTAGACTCTCCTGGGGATTTGTGATATCTGACAACGCCACCAATATTGTGCGGGCATTACATCTGGGCAAATTCCAGCACATCCCATGTTTTGCTCACACAATAAACTTGGTGGTGCAGAATTTTCTGAACAGCGACAGGGGTGTGCAGGAGACGCTTTGGGTGGCCCAAAAAATTTCAGGCCACTTTCGCCATTCAGCGACTGCGTGCCGAAGACTGGAGCGCCAGCAAACACTCTTGAACCTGCCCCGCCATCACCTGAAGCAAGAGGTTGTGACGCGGTGGAACTCAACCCTCTATATGCTTCAGAGGATGGAGGAGCAGCAAAAGGCCATTCAAGCCTATACATCCACCTATGACATAGGCAAAGGAGGGGGTATGCACCTGACTAAAGCGCAGTGGAGAATGATTTCCGTGTTGTGCAAGGTTCTCCAGCCCTTCGAACTTGCCACACGTGAAGTCAGTTCAGACACTGCCAGCTTGAGTCAGGTCATTCCCCTCATCAGGCTTTTGCAGAAGCAGCTGGAGAAAGTGAAGGAGTAGCTAAGACGGAGCGATTCCGCTCGGCATGTGGGACTTGTGGATGAAGCCCTTCATTCGCTTTGCCAGGATTCCAGGGTGGTCAATCTGTTGAAATCAGACCACTACATTTTGGCCACCGTGCTCGATCCTAGGTTTAAAGCCTATGTGGTGTCTCTCTTTCCGGCCGACACAAGCCTGCAGAGGTGCAAAGACCTGCTGGTGAACACACTGTCAGCTGAAGCGGAACGTGACACGTCAACAGCTCCTTCTTCACTTTCTCCCGCAACTGGGGCTGCCAGGAAAAAACTTAGGTATCCTAAGCAACCCGCTGGCGGTGATGCAGGGCAGGCAGGACCAAGTTTGGACATCTGGTCCGGACTGAAGGACATGGCAACAATTTCTGACATGTCTACTGTCACTGCATATGATACTGTCACCATTGACAGAATGGTGGAGGATTACATCGGTGACAGCATCCAAGTAGGCATGTCAGACAGTCCATACCTGTACTGGCAGGAAAAAGAGGCAATTTGGAGGCCCCTGTACAAACTGGCTCTATTTTACCTGAGTTGCCCCCCCTCCAGTGTGTACTCCGAAAGAGTGTTTAGTGCAGCCGGGAACCTTGTCAGCGAAAGGCGTAGGAGGTTGCTTCCACAGAATGTGGAGAAGATGATGTTCATCAAAATGAATTATCAGCTCTTCCAGGGAGACCAGCCTCCAGAACGTACAGAGGGACCTGTGGTGGTGGATTCAAGTGGGGACGAGTTAATACTTTGTGAGGATGAGGATGTACACACTGAAGAGGGTGAGGAATCGGTGGATGAGGAGGATGACATCTTGCCTCCGTAGAGCCAGTTTGTGCAGGGACACATTAATTGCCAGCTTGTTTTGTGGGGGCCCAAACGAACCAATCATTTCAGCCACAGTTGTGTGGCAGACCCTGGCGCTGAAATGATTGGTTTGTTAAAGTGTGCATGTCCTGTTTATACAACATAAGGGTGGGTGGGAGGGCCCAAGGACAATTCCATCTTGCACCTCTTTTTTTCCTTTGCATTATGTACAGTTTGGGGCCTAGTTTTTCAAACTGCCATCCTGTCTGCCACTGCAGTATCACGCCTAGATGGGTCACGTGTTTGTGCCGCCCACTCGTGTCGCTTAGCATAGTCATCCAGCTACCTCGGTGCAACCTTTTGGACATAAAAACACTATTGTGAGGTGTGAGGTGTTCAGAATAGACTGGAAATGAGTGGAAATTAAGGTTATTGAGGTTAATAATAGCATAGGAGCAGAAAAACCTACAAATTCTGTGATTTTAGCTGTTTTTATGCTATTTTTCAAAAAAATACAGATCCAAAACACAAAACCCAGAACCCAAAACACGGAAGGGTGGTTTTGGCAAAACCAATCCAGATCCAAAACACGAAGAAAGATCCAGATCCAAAACCAAAACACAAAACACGAAAAGTGGCCGGTGCACACCCCTAATTCTAATTATCTTTTTCTTTATTATTTATTGTTTATTTTCATATTAATTTTATATTTATCCATATCTTCCTATTTTCATTTAGATTCTTTTCAATGTTGGTTCTAGATTGATCTAATCTGGATGATCTTGTATTTATTGTATTTATTGATCGCCTGGTTCAATTGACCATCATGTGTATTTTTCTATATTTTCTATATTCTATATTTTGTGGTGACATATTTAGCATCAGAATTACATTGTCATTTCTGATCTTTTGATATAGCATTTCTTAAGTGACTTTTTCTATTAGGTTAAATAGTTTGTTTGTATTGTTCATATCCATTGTTGTCTATGGTTGCTTAGCAACATTCTGTCCTACCATTTTCAGTTCACATGCTGTGACCTCCGTGTTGTCGCACCGCTGATGATGTCATTGCACTTGGCACGACCGCGCCGGCGGCCTGCCGCCTCGGGCAGTCCAGGGGGATTCTATAAGGGTAAGTGTTATTGTTTTGTATGTTGCACCCTGACGAAAATGCTCCTTGCATTGAAATGTTGGTAACCCTTAAACCGCTGCAAGTGTTTTCTTCATTGCACTGAGTGCCGCCGTCTGACTGGTCTCTCTCTCTGTCTCTCGCTCTCTCTCTATATATATATATAGATATATATGTATGTAACATTAGAAAGTGCAAATCAAGTGCAGAATATAAATATTAACCACAATAAATAAAATCCAACAGTTTCTGAAAAAAAATTTTTTATTAAATATGTGTCCACTCCAAATAAGTGTCACATACAATCACATAGACAGAAATTCAATAAAAAGACAGGAATAAATATTTTTAGCTGGTGGACAGAAAAGTGCTAACATATTCCAGTTGGCTACTTTTTGATTCATTGAATCGGCTATTATATGGTAAGACACTAACTACGAATATCGTTTAAATTTACATCACTTACGAGGTCACACAGTATCTGATTCAGAGAATCATCTAATTTAAGGACATACATTAAGCATTTGTGTTTGCACCAATATTGAGATTTACCCCTGAAGAAGTCTCAGAATGAGATGAAACACGTAGGGTTTTAATGAAAGGTGGACACCATATATGAATATTCCCTTGATTGGAAGGTGTAAGATATTCTCCTCCAAAGAGTGGAAGGTTGCATATTACCAGAATTGTGTAAGATATTGTCCATCTGATATATTGTTAAATTTTTAATAAAGAAATTACATTCTTAATCTTTATTAATGTAGGTCTTGGGCCTATTTTTCGGATGTTTCTTGGTACGAGGTTATCTTTTTTAGAACCTCGAGGAAGATTTTGAGCAACCTCAACTCTATTCTATGGACTAATTTGGTCAGAATTGTTAACAAGCAGGAACAACGGCAAAATTGCCTCTCCAAAAGAAAAGAATCAGGACCTATAAGCCTCTGGAGGAAACATATTGTTTAATAATATATGTAATAATATATGTAAAATTCTGTAAAATTGTGTTTAATCAAAGTGCCCCATCAGTAATTAGTGTATATATATATATATATATATATATATATACAAAGGGTAGCAGGTGTAGCACTCTAGACAATAATACCAGGGTAGGGCAGCGTTACTAAGTGCCCTAGTGTTATTGTCTGGAGTACCACACCTGCTACCCTTTGTATTCTATATTCATGGAGGCACCCAGCAAAGTTTGGAGGTGCGAGGAGTGCCAGACCCCGATGTATTTGCTATATATATATATATATATATATATATATGTATGTATGTAACATTAGAAAGTGCAACTCAAGTGCAGAACACAAATATTAACCACAATAAGTTAATAAATAAAATCCAACAGTTTATTAAAAAAAAACAATTAATTAAATACGTGTCCACTCCAAATAAGTGTCACATACAATCACATAGACAGAAATTCAATAAAAAGATAGGAATAAATATTTTTTTTAAATTTTATATGCTTATCTGAGTTCAAGAATTAAATAAATAATCAATGTGGCAAGAGATAGGAGCTCCCAACGCGTTTTAACTACTCCAGTGGGGTGTCTCTATATTTATACCCCATTGATAGGGAGACCGGGCAGAAGTGACTCTGAACGGTCCACTAGCTTGGGCGGAAGTGATGCCGGGACTTGATTGCGGAGACAGGGCGGAAGTGATGCTGAACTCAGGTCACACGTTTGGGCGGGAGTGATGTCGGGACCCGTAAGGGATGATCCCTTGGCTCAAATGAAAATTACTGGGTTTCCAATATTACCTTTGTACATATTTACCTTATCTATCATGTTGTGTAAATCTCCAGGTTTTTAACTCTGTAACGAAGAGTAAGTCAAACAGAGGCGGGCACCGGAAATTACGCTTAATTGATTCCAATCAGTCCCTATCAATGGGAAGCCATTGCAATCACTCGAGGCTCACTGCTGGTGGCAGATTTTTACTGGGGTGGGCTGCAGCCCCTAGATAAACTGCACCACTGGGTTAGATGGATAGAGTTCAACAAATAAACAGTCTTTTTATTTCACTCATATTAGAACTGTCATTTATCAGTTGTATCTACTGATGTAAGCTTACAAGATAATATTCGAACCAATGGCGCTGCACTTGGAGCAGCAAAGGCCGCAGAATAATAAGTCACCAAACTTATGACACATATATATAAACACAAAACCAAACAACCTCACTTGCACTCCAAAATTATTCAGCTTTGATCTTCAACGATGGACCCATTCTCATGTATGTAAAAAACACAAAAAACAAGAGTCCACAATAGTGTATTATTGTCAATTAAATAAAAGTTCCATTCCTATAGTAGTGCTGGGAAGTGGAATTGGGTGCAAAGAAGGATCCTCTCCACCAGGGTGACACTCCAGGAAAGCTTCCAAAAAATATCTTCAAATCCCAAATCAAACCACCAGATTCGTGAAAGTACAAGATATACTGTATGAGGTGCTTACACGAATGCTTACTTCAAATCAACTGGTGTAAAACACATAACGGTTTCTTTAGATCCCCATGCATCCATCCAAATGGAGGGAATATGTGTCCATATATATTAAAAAATAAAAATACACTTGTAGTATAACCACAGGTAAATTTATTTGAATCCAATAAAAACAAAAAAGTGGATGGACAGCCGTTCCATATAGATGTTGCAATACTGAAGATGGTACCCGGGTAAATTCAGTAAGATATGGGTATGCTGGCTATCCCCAAGTAAAACACTCCTTACTACGCGTTTCAACGCACTGCGGCGTCTTTTTCAAGTGGAGTGAAAGTATGAATAAACTATAATCAGAGGAAAGACTTTTTTCAGTCCAACTATTAGAAAATCTTATATATAAGAATACATATTGAATAACATTTAATCAAAAATGACTTACCACTCCTCATAGATCACTAATCATCAGTGTCTGCTTTTGCCGTTAGGCTAATAAAAGACAGCCCATCACAGCATAGTAAATGCTAAATAGGCCTTGGTTGCCTAGTAACCTTAGCTTATGAGCCAATGGGTAGTGGTAAAGTGGTCATGAGACCCGGAAAACGCCAACTACACGTGGACTTCAGGTGAACGCAATCATCTGTTTCCACAGCGCTGGAGCTTAGCTACGAGCTGCAAACACGTAATGTTACAGCTTCTGCTCCAGACGCCGTCATCACGTGTAAGGTCCGTATCACATGATCGGACCCACATATGCACAATATGGAACAGACCTCCTATATCCGGGACCAATGTGGAATGCAAATAATGCGTTCCACCTACACTAACTGGAATATAAAAAATATTAAAAAATATAAGTGAAAACATTTTTCAATCTGAGTACATACGTTTTGGACGATATAGAGCAACATGTTCTTAAGAAAGGTTTCAAATTTTGTCCAACAAACGAAGTTAACCATTTTTATCTATATATAGATCTTGAAAAGTTTGTTTGCAAACTTTACCGCCAACAAATAATCAAATATTTAAGAAAAAATCTACATTTAATCCAACACACAGCAGAGGATGCTTTGTAGAAACGTTTTAAAGAAATGTCCGTAATGATTATGATAAAATGCAAAACACTAGTCATAAATATCAAAATAATCTAAATAAGAAGGAAATAATGGCTTTAAAAACGCTTCAGGACAACAAAGATATTGTTGTCAAACAGGCAGATAAGTGGGGGAATAGTCCTGTTAGATAGAACAGCATATATACAAGAAGGACTTCGGCAACTCCAAGATGGTGTTACTTATTCTAAACTTAAGAGTGACCCCTCATCAAGTATCTTCAAATCCTATCAGCAATTGATTTTATTATATGTTGACTTAGGAGTCATTACTCCTGAGATCTCAGGGTTTTTAATTAATGAGAATTATTCAATTCCAGAATTATACTTATTGGCAAAAATACATAAGTGCATAAATAATCCACCAGGAAGACCGATAGTAGCGGGCACAAATTCTATCACTTTGAATCTGTCGGCCTACATAGATTACCAATTACAACCCTTTGTCACAAAAGAAAAGTCTCATCTTAAAGATACGAAAGATGTACTTGATCATCTATTAGATGTAGAGTGGGAAGATTCTTTTTTCCTGGTCACCGCAGATGTATCTTCATTATATACCATTATCTCTCATGAGGATGGTATAGATGCTATTAAAAATACATTAAAATATAATAATGTGGATGATCTATTAAGTAGATTCATCTTGGAAGGCATTTATTTTATTCTCAGGAATAATTATTTCCATTTTGATGGTGTGTATTACAAACAACTCGTCGGTACCGCCATGGGCACCAGGTTCGCACCCAGCTATGCTAATTTGTTCATGTCCAGATGGGAGGAGTCCCATGTCTGGGCAGATCATGGCTGGAGTGTGAACCTGGTGCAATGGTGGCGGTATATAGACGATATTTTGTTCATATGGAGAGGTAATGAGACGGATCTGAGGTAGTTTTGTGAATACTTGAATTCTAACTTGTTAAACATAGTTCTCAGTTATTCCATCAACAAAACACTAGTCCATTTTTTAGATCTAAATATAGAAGTTCATGATGGCAAAATAGTCACTAGTAATTTTAAGAAAACTACAGATTGCAATACCTTTATTAATTTGCATAGCAACCATCTCCCCCTTTGGCTTAATAATGTTCCTAAGGGCCAAATGTTAAGGTTGAGAAGAAACTGTTCGAGTGAAAATAAGTTTAGGGAACAAGCACAAGGTATGAAAAAGAATTTCATCAGTCAAGGTTATAAACCTGCACAGTTACAAATGATTATGGATGATGTAGAGAAAATAGACAGGAAAGAACTATTGAAATCAAAGGCCACTGAAATGGGAAAGAATACAAATTTTTAAATATGCTTTAGTACACAATTTAATAAACGGTATAAGAAAATTGAAGTGGTAATTAAGAAAAATTGGTACACTCTATTAATGGATGATGTTTTGAAAATCATTCTACCTCCCAGGCCCAAATTCATATACAGAAAAGCCCCGACGATTAAAGATAAAATAGTTTCCAGTGCTCTTCAGATGGATGGTAAATGTTTTTTACCCAGAAACAAAGGTTTTTTTCGATGCGGGGATTGCAAAATGTGTAGGGCTTGTCACAATCCCAACTCAAAGATGACGGAATTTACCATTCAAGATCGTACAGTCCACATAAAGGACTTTATTACATGCACTACAGACTATGTAGTTTATGGTATTATATGTACATGTGACCTTATGTACGTCGGAAAAACTAAGAGACAAGTTAAGATAAGATGGGCAGAACATGTCCGCAATATTATTAAGTGCAATGATAATCATCCATTTTCATTACACTTTAAAGAAAAACACGATCAATCAACTAAGGGGTTAAAAAGTTTTTTTGGGATAGCTTGGATAAAGAATAATTGGAGAACCAAGGATAGAGATATTAGATTGGCTAAATCAGAGATGAAGCATATCTATGACCTAAACACTTTGAAACCTCTAGTTCTTAATCATGATTTTGAGGTCAGATGGTTTTTGTGATCTTGCCTGTATTGGTTTTACTTAACCTACTTGCCATTCATCAAAATTGTACATATTTGTAATTTGTTTTCTACTAATTTGCCATTTGTCTTTTATATTTAAGTATTTGTATCGTTATTTTCAAGATGTTAATCGGGTATTTTTTTCACTTATATTTTTTAATATTTTTTATATTCCAGTTAGTGTAGGTGGAACGCATTATTTGCGTTCCACATTGGTCCTGGATATAGGAGGTTTGTTCCGTATTGTGCATATGTGGGTCCGATCATGTGATACGGACCTTACACGTGATGACGGCGTCTGGAGCGGAAGCTGTAACGTTACGTGTTTGCAGCTCGTAGCTAAGCTACCAAGGCCTATTTAGCATTTACTATGCCGGGATGGGCTTTTTTTTATTAGCCTAACGGCAAAAGCAGACACTGGTGCTTAGTGATCTATGAGGAGTGGTCATTTTTGATTAAATGTTATTCAATATGTATTCTTATATATTAGATTTTTAATAGTTTGAATGAAAAAAGTATTTTCTCTTATTATAGTTTATTCATACTTTCACTCCACTTGAAAAAGACACCACAGTGCGTCGAAGCACATAGTAAGGAGTGTTTTACTTGGGGATAGCCAGCATACCCATATCTTACTGAATTTACCCGGGTACCATCTTCAGTATTGCAACATCTATATGGTACCGCTGTCCATCCACTTTTTTGTTTTAATTGGATTCAAATAAATTTACCTGTGGTTATACTACAAGTGTATTTTTATTTTTTAATATGTACAGACACCACATATTCCCTCCATTTGGATGGATGCATGGGGATATAAAGAAACCGTTATGTGTTTTACACCAGTTGATTTGAAGTAAGCATTCGTGTAAGCACCTCATACAGTATATCTTGTACTTTCACGAATCTGGTGGTTTGATTTGGGATTTGAAGATATTTTCTGGAAGCTATCCTGGAGTGTCACCCTGGTGGAGAGGATCATTCTTTGCACCCAATTCCACTTCCCAGCATTACTATAGGGATGGAACTTTTATTTAATTGACAATAATACACTATTGTGGACTCTTGTTTTTTTGTGTTTTTTTCATACATGAGAATGGGTCCATCGTTGAAGATCAAAGCTGAATAATTTTGGAGCGCAAGTGAGGGTGTTTTGTTTACTGATGTAAGCTGTCTATCCTGCTGATCTGGAAAATGCAGTCCAGATTTTGACGTGGCTCAAAATAATTCAAATCGAGTCTGTTAAGCTGAAATTGGCATCATTGAGGAGTATGCTTGAAGCATACTTATGTACTTTTTGTTTCTTCCATCTGGGAAATCCTAAAGGGCAAGGTCTAGGGTGCTGGTATGGTGGGTTTAATTATGTGACTTGTGTCATCATGGCCACATCCCCTCAATGTGACCCCTTCTACCCTGTACAAGTGTTTCTAACTCCAGTCCACAGGATCCCTAACAGTGCATGTTTTCTAGATCTCCTAATTGGTGCACAGGTGTATCCACTACTGGCTGACACATTTTGAAATATCCACTGGTGCTAATTATTTCACTTGTGATACTGTGGAAATCTAAAAAAATATGCATTGTGTTAGCAGCCCTTGAGTACTGGAGAGTGCAAACACTACTTACAACAATGTCTGCTCCTGGCCTTCCCACTTTACGATTACAGTCACCTGTGTTGAAACACCCTTCTGATCAATTAATCATTTTAACACAAGTAACTGCAATTATAAACTAAGTGGGAAGTAGTGATGGCCATCAAAAGTTATACCATCGATGGTCAATGGTTTTCAACGAACTGTAGAAAGACATAGATGGTTTAGCCTTTGATGGCTGAGTGCTGCACACAGGGCTGTAACTAGCTATGAGCGACCAGTGCCACTGCACAGAGCGCAGAGGCGCTGTGGGCGGCACCATCGCCACCACATGGCCCTTGCTCCTGGCTAGCAGGGTGCCTGGAAGGGCACTCTGCTGCCAAGATTGCTGCTGCAGCACTGACAGAGCGTCCTGAGGACGCTCCGATGGGCACCCTGCACAATATATGCAGCTGATTGGGCATCTTGAGGATGAACGGTCAGAGGTGAACTTATCGGAGCTACCGGTCACACCCCCTCTGTGTGACATAATGACGTCATGCAAGCGACGTCATGACGTTGTATGCTCAGGAGGCGGGGCTGGCACAGGGCACAATTGTGCACTGTTACGGCTCTGGCTGCACATAGGTAGACCTCGGCCTTCGGACAGGCGCATCTAATGTTTCCTAAACATGGGGCTCCACCATCAATGGTCCAGCATTGGTGTCATGCCATCGACAGCAAATAAAACACTTGCCATTGGACATAGACTACCAATTGTTTGCAATCATTGATGGTCAATGGCCATCACTAGTGGGAAGTCCTGGACTAGAACCAGTGGCATATCTATAACGGGTGCAGTGTGTGCGTGGCACACGGGCCCCTCGGGTCCAGGGTGGCCCCGCACCGCCCACTATGCACCCATATTATTTTAAACTTACCTGTCCGTGGTCCAGCGTCGGGTGTCAGCACTGCTCAGAACACCCGGAAAATGGCCGCCGCTGCCATTTTTAAGGTGTTCTGCGCATGCGCAGTAGACTCCGGGCACACTATAGTGCCCCGAGTCTACTAAGGCTCCGGTGGCTGGCCAGCTGTGTAAGTCGGCTGCCGGCCGCCGAGGAGAGAGGAGGGGGCCCTGCACAGAGAGTGCACACGGGCCCCCTCCTCTCTTAAGACGCCCCTGACTAGAACATTTTGTACCTGGTGGAAGGGGTCAAGTGGGGGGGGTCTGTTGTACAATATGTAGATTGTAAGGTCCATGGGGATAGGAACTGATGTCAGTGGCAAACGCAGGATTTCTAGAGGGGGGTTTAAAAAATGCCTGATTTTAGAGTGAGCGTTGCCAGTCCATGAAGAGGGTAGAATTAGCACTTAACCAGCTTTAATATGCGTCATACAAAGTATATTGTGTGTCATATATAGAGGACCAACAATCACAGTAACCCATTAAATGCGGCAGTAGGGCCATCCTGTCTGAGCGGAATGGTTTTATTTTAGATATGGGCACCATTCCAGAGTATTAGAGCAAGTCCGGGAGTCTGGGGGAGCAGCAGAGGAACCTAGCACTGCCCTGTACATATATGTACATCTTGGGCTCTAATACAGCACACCCTTATGCTGGGCATACACGGCAAGATAAAAATGTCTGTCAGACCGACAGACATTTTATCTGGCCGGCTGCCAGCCGCAGATGTCCGCGGCATACACTGTGAGAGAAATCTCACAGTGTACAGCCCGACATCTGCGCTCCGCCCCCGGGGGAGGAGACATTTCCCTGTTCCTTCCGTAGGAAGGAACACAGGAAATGTCTGTCTGTCGGCCGCGCTGGGCATACACTGCCCGATGCGGCCGACAGTTACCGGGTAAATATCGCATCGGACGGGCATGCTGGACAATCCAGCATGCCCGACCAACCAATATTTAACCCTCGGTCGCCCCCCCACACGCTACAATTATCGCGGCGATCCGCCGATATCGGGCGGATCGTCCCGATAATTGCAGCGTGTATGCCCAGCATTAACAGCAAATGTTTTCCAGATCTCCTAGCTGGTGCACAGGTTATTTATTACTGGCTGATAATTGTTAAAAGATTAACAGGTGGTACTAATTATTTCATTTGTGATACTGAGAAGAACATTCAGCACTAGTAAAATTCTATTATATTACTATTTGTATTGTAGTAATGGTATGGGCTGGGAAGAGGGGTTTCCAATTAATATTCTCAGTAATGCTCTGCGCAATACATGTTTGCCGCAATATAAATGTTAATGCATAAATAATTCCATCCCTTTGCATGAAGCATTACATTAAAATTAATTACTTTCTAAACAAGCACTTAAGTATTGCAATAGCCTTCAATACGTGAAGATATAAAGTGGTGCTATACAGATTCATAAATAAAATAACACGTATGCCATTACTTCACGTGTAAGGTGTTGCTAAGCATCACTACAGCAGCACTGTGGAGTAGTTAATTCATTAAAAGCAGCCTCTGCCTAGCAACGGACCATACCAACTAGCCTTCCACACTCCAGGACTTAAATAACAACATTTTAGATACTGATAGCTAAGTCTTCTATTATTATACATTATGATAATAACAACGCGCTTTACCCCGCCCTTAAATCCGTCCTGTGCACCCCTGCCCCACTATGCGGTATCAGTGGTAGGTGCCGTTGTTATGGAGACGCAGTAACATCTCCTCAGTAGCAGGAAGCTGGGGGCACTGTGTGCTGGGACCGGGACGGCTGAATCCAGCCAGGCAGGTAAAGAGAATGTGCGCTATACGATCTATTACTGTATATCCCGCAGAGACTGACAAAGCTTTCTTGAACCTGTAGTTGTTCCACAGGGGCCTCACAACAACCGTCCTCTAGCTTCAATAACTGGTGTACGTAAATTACTGTGGCCTGGATCACAGATAAGGGCAATGCAACATATCCATTGATATACAATAATATTTTGTGTGTTGGATCAGATTACCCATCTGCAGTACATTCACTTCTATATAGCATTAACATATACATAGTTCTTTATATATATATATATATATATATATATATATATATATATATAATTATATATATATATATATATATATATATATAGAGTTAGTATGAGCTGTATGAAGGGGGTTTGTTACAAAAAATACTATATTTTTATAGTATTTAGGAGCATATTTATCTTTAATTGCATTTTGGCCTGATAATTAGAACTTCATGTCACCACATTTTGCGGCAATAAGGAAGTCATTATCAGGGGAATGTATTAACAATGTCTTGCAGGCAAAATTTGTGGTAAAGTAGTCTATAGGCTAACACTAACCCCATATATGGATGACATTAGCTATCGAGTTCAAGCTCTGGAAAGCTTTTCGAAGCTTGGCACATTTCATAATTTAGCAGTCCGCATAAAACCTTTACTACATTCTGGAGATATTTAACTTTTACCGGTCTTCAGACAGTAGTGGTTTTTGGAGGATATCATGCAAAAAAATGTTAATAAATATGTCCCTAAAGCTGGGTACACATGAGACAATTATTGAACGATTTGTCTTTTTCGAATGGATCAGAACGACAAACTGTTAAAATCGTCCAGTTTGTATGCACTATAACTCTCCCACGGTGGTGTCCATCGCATCTTCAGATCTGCCGTACATGCTGCTCAATCTGAGGATATCGCCAACGATATTCCGCAAATTGTGTGTACGCACTACTGGACGACCAGGCAAATATTAACATTATATAGTTAACAATGAAACGACTGAACAGCGCACAATATATCGTTCAGTTGTTTGGAAATTTTGCACAGCGTGTATGCACTATATCGTTTGTCCGGGAGTTCAAGGAGAATCGGGACAACCATCGAATCGTTTGCACATCGTCTAATGTGTACCCAGCTTTAGTCTTAAACAGAAATATATCTGGTTTACCCCTAACCAGACAACAATTAGTGTAGTTACTTTTTTTTCAATTTAAATCTATAAAGGTATTAAGACATAATCAAACAGTAGCTAAAGATGTTTTTGTTGCTTCTCTTTTTTTTTCCAACTAGTGTAATGTTTGGGAAGTGAGAGTATGTTTTTCAATACTACTTTTAATACTGTCCCTTGAAAGGTGTAGCTGTAATGTATAATGTTAGGGTATACGGGTAGTTGCAGTTGGATGGATAATATTTTTTAAAGATATTATAAAACTGTGTATCAACCATAAAAAGCAATATAATCGTTCCACTTAGTATGCAAATGATCATGAATTTTGTAGAATGCTACCATGGAATTATCAACAATTTTGCATAAACCATCTCCCTGACGCAGAAAGGCCATGCTTGTAGTGACAAGAATAGATCTGCAAATATATCATCATTTTTAAGAAGTTGTTTCTAAGTGTCATTTTGTTTTTAATTATCTAATTTAATCAATCTATTTGCATAAAGTTCTGCATTCCATTAAAGATCTATAATCTATATGTTGCAGAAATTATCAAATGGATTTGCACACAGAAAACATGGCTCATATTTTGGAAAACGAGCAGTTCTTCAAAACATCCTAGTAAGTATTATGTCAGATGCAAACATCGGGTTTTACCGTGGATGGCTTGTGTTCACCATGCAGTGACTATGTAAAGTACAGAATGTGCCCTGCATTGTAAACTAAATTGTCCATAGGGACCATTGATTAAAAAAAATGCAGAGTTGCATTACGGCAGTAAGTTGTCTATCTGGCAGAAGTTGCTGAAAAAGGTGATATTCCCTATTTGGTGTTATATGAATGTGATGTTATGTGTTTTAGGTTGGGGTAGAGGGTGCGGAGGGTGCGCTCGCCCTATGGGTGTAATGCTGGAGTAATAGTGTGTTGTGGTCTTTTGTGTTCGATGTTGTGTGTGGAGTGATGGGGTGTAGGGAGGGAAGGGGGTCTAATGGACTGGAGGTGGTGGGTGAGGAAATGAAGACAGAGGCAGAAATGGGGGCCAAAGGGTTTATTGGAAAAAAAACAGTACTAATCCTGTTCGGTCCCAGGTACCCAGGTGTGGTGAGCGATCCACTTAGGGGTGTGTGTGGGTGGAGACTGGGGAGGTGAGTGGACCCTTTTAGGGGGCTCCTTTCCGTGCAGTTCAATAGACCGGCACGTTACCCCTGCTGGACCTTTGGTCAACAGTCTTAGGATGTCTCGGGGGGAGGGGAGTGGTGGGTTGGCAGCGGGTCTGGCGGTTGTGGATGTACACCCTGGCGGCGTCCCGCGCAGGGGTATAAGTCTCGGAGTCATTTACCTACCGGTAGGATTTGTTGGTGAAAAAGGCTTGGGCTGCTGGTAGCTGGTGTTAGTTTCCTTTTGCAGATGCGGTGTTGGATGGCTGCTGCGGTGTCAGCGGTTGGAGGAAGCTTTGTGTGTGGTAGTGGCTTGCTGGTGCACTGTGTTTTAGGTTATCTGCTCTTGTGACAAGGTTGTAAATACAAATGATGTAAAATAAAACTTACTATGTTCTGCATAGTCTTCATTCTTAACTATTTATACTATAGGGGTTATATTTACTAAAGGGCAATTTTAAAATCGATTTAAAATGTATCAAAATTGTTCAACATCGATGGTGTGTTTCTGGGGCTAAATTACACATTTACTAACAGACATTTTTTTTCTAAGTATTATTAAATTTATTAAAATGGAGCTTTAGTAAAAATAGCCCTGTCTAGATGCTTATTATACCCCTTTCACATCGCAAACCCGGGCCGGACCCGGGTTTTGAACCCGGGTCGGACCCGGGTTTTGAACCCGGGTCAGACCCGGGTCAGGGCCTTTCACATCGCCATAATAACCCGGGTTATTCCCGGGTTATTGCAGATTTGGTGCCTTTTAACTCAACCCGGGTTGCCCATGTTAAAACAGTGTGATGTAATTTTTAAAGGATTTTATTGGCTCACAATTATGATGACGTTTTCAGTAAAGAAAAAGGAGGGGCTGGGGAATGCTTACAGTGCAGCAATCATGGCCGTCGCTAGCCGGGTCTCACGCATGCGCACAACAGTGCCGGCTCCGTCGTGCGCATGCCCATTGGGCAAACATCGACCCGGTTGCGAGCGCTCAGCGCTTGCGACCAGGTCTGAATCAGGCCCAAAGTGTGCAGTGCAGGACAGTGATGTAACTACAGAGACATGTGCTCTGTGTGCAGGCTGGTCAGCTGACTGGAAAAAGCCAATCAGCACTATTTTCTCAGACCCGGGTCGAATATCCCGGGTCTGTACCATTTAAAAGCCAAATAACCCGGGTCCGACCCGTGTTTAACCCTTCTTTTAACCCGGGTTGAAATACCGGGTCAGTAGACCCGGGTTATTCATTTTGGTGCATTTTAAAATCGTGTCGACCCGGCAACAACCCGGGAATAACCCGGGTTATTTTGGCGATGTGAAAGGGGTATAAGATATACTGAAAGTAGTCTTGCACTTTTATCTTTGCTAGAAAGATTATATTAAAGGTGTGTACACACACTGCGATGATATAAATTGTCAATATAACTCAGATCATGCATTAACAATTCACCATTTGAAAACTTTATAAAGTAGTTGAAAAGCGTTTATAAATACTTTAAAAACACTGGGGCATCTGAAGACGTTGACTTATTAATTTGATTGTAGCTTCACTTTGAGCTTCAATAGAGCACATGTGAACCTTATTTCATGATTCCATTGCCTTGAAAGGAGCCAGACACAATTATTTCAAAAGCACATAACCGTACATTTTCTGGGTTCAAAAGAAATTACAATTATGAAGATTATAGTACAGGCATCATGGTAGAAATTGCATTTGTATAGGGTTAGTTACGGGATCCCGGTGGTTGGGATGCCAGCGGCCAGAAAACCGACAGCATCATCCCGACAGTCAGTATCCCGCTACCTGCAGGTAAGACCCCTAACCCTCCCCTTAACCCTAACCCACTTTTCCTGCAGCCTAACCCTAACCTCCCGCTTCCCCGAAGCCTAACCCTAACCCCCCTGCCACAGCCTAACCTTAACCCCCCCCCCACAGCCTAACCTTAATCCCTCCCCCTAGTGCTTAACCCTAGCACCTAAACCTAACCCTCCCCCTAACCCTAATACTTACTGTCGAGCTGCCGGCAGTCGAGATTCTGGAGCCGGGATTCAGTCTGCTGTCGGGACTCAGGCGCCGGTATTCTGAGTGCCGGCATCCCAACCACCGGGAATATCACTACATCCCTTTGTATATAGTGAGCAATCAGACTTTTGCTTACATATTCTAAACCAAAATAGAAAATTGCCTAATCTGATTGGTTGCTACGGGTAACACTTCCTTTTCAGGTTTCATAAATGTCAGCCTAGAACATCATTGCCCTTAAAAGATATGCAATAGGTACTGACCACCTAGTATAAGGATACATGTATCTGAGCATTAGCCATGTCACAGCAGTTTCAGACTAATGTAAGGTGCACTTGTCTTATGAATCTTTGATGGCCATGACAGCCGCTCTTGCTTAGTCACAGCTTCGCATTTAAGCATTACAGCCAAGTCCAGGGACGTGCAGTCAGGGGAGGCAGAGCCTGTCATACTGAGTAATATAATACAAAGAAGATATTTATAACACAGATTGTGTCATAAATATCTGCTTTACAATATTCTATCATTCTCTACAGTTAAAATCAGTGGGGAGGCAGCGCTCTTGCTGCCTCCCGCTGACAATAGAAAACCACAGAAGCGGGGGGCAGGGCCATGCCACAAGCTGTAAAAGCTCATTGAATAAAATAGGGCAAAGAGACACCTATAGAAATGCCTCATTGACAGGGACGTGCTTTTAGCCCACATGAAAGTATGCCCCTGTCAGTCAGGCAGATGTGACGGACAGCAAATTCATAACTGGATCCCCTGTCATCACTGGATGGGTAGCAGGCATATGCTTAGGGGATGCGGTGGGGACACAGTGGAGGTGTGGACATTAACGGCGGCGGGACCCGGTGGATATACCTGGCATGGCGGCAGGTCACGCATGTGCACTAGCGTCACTGCTCCGAAAGGAGCAGTGAAGCCGCTTGCGGGACAGCTGATTTTCAGATCGGCTGTCACCGCGCCGGAGCAATGCTGAATTACCCTGGATTCAACTGCGAGTTAGAGTGTTAATTATCGGGGTCCGAACGGACCTCGATAATTAACATCATGAATAGACCCGTAAGTGTCTTATATTTATTTTAATATTTTCTTTACAGGTGGACTACAAGTGCCAGCCTTGTGGTTCTTCAAGTGCTGGCATGCTGGGACAGACTTGCTGTGACCTGTAGGCTGCCTGTAAAGAACAATATTATTATACCATGAACCCCGCACTCACTGCCACCAGGGGTGCGGACATAGGCCCTGATTCAGAGCTGGACGCTCTGACCAGAGCGCTCGCTCTGAATCAGGGCCCACCTCCATTAAAATGGAGCGTCCTCCTGGACGCTCGTATAGCTGTGGGTCACCACCCACAGCATATACGAGCGTGCAGGATGATGGTCGCGATGGTCTTGACCATCGCGACCATCGAAACTGCGAGCAAAAGCCTGCGGTTGAGTTTTTCAACCGCAAGGCCAGGAGTGATTTTGGCTCTATCAGAGCCAAAATCACTCCCACTGACCCATCACTAGTGATGTCAGTGGGGCCGGCTTCAGACGGTAGGCGTTCCCTTGGGAACGCCTCTGTCTGGCAGGCACGCCCCCGGCACGCCCACCAAAGGGGGCGTGCTGTCAATCAACATCGACAGCACGCCCCCTTTGATGAGACACTCCGAGCGAAGGAAAGTCCTTCGCTCGTCGGGTCTCGCGCATGCGCACAACGGAGCTCCCTCCGTCGTGCGCATGCGCAGTGCGGACCATCGACCCGCTTGCGAGCGGACAGCCGCTCGCGAGTGGGTCTGAATGAGGGCCATAGTGCTGTTTGTTGCTCGGGAGGGGGGACCCAATTTAAATTTTTTGGGATCCCCATTTTCTGAGGAATTTCAGCCCATGGGCTGACTAGTTTAGGGGTGGTTAATGTGATGGCAAGGGGGCACCACACTGAGAGTACCCCCTGCTATGGCAGTATCGCCCTGGCTGGTTCAGCCTGGTGCTGGCTACTGTTAAATAAGGGGAACCCTATGCTGGTTTTTTTGTGTTTTTTTTAAGGGGGGTGGGGAGATGTTAATCAGCCAGTGCCTCCCCAGCCATTGACCTCGCCGCACGTCACTGCAGCCGACATATAAAAATACTACAATGCATTGAACTTAGGGGCTCTAAGCTGTGAAGTGGCAGGAGCTGTTCTCATTGTGATCAATTCTCCACAAAGTAATAGCATTTCACAAGTAATTTTAAAGCAGTTTGGCCGAGGGTAATGCTCCAGCAGCCAGAGCTTTAATGTAAGCAGATCCCAACACCGCTGAATGAGGCATCTTTTAAAGTCAGTTTATTTGATTAGTTCACTTACAGTCAGTATTAAACATGACTTTTGGTTATAGATTATGGCCATATTAAAACATCTGTTTGAGTCCATTGTAATTGGGAACAAATAGCTGCTTGTTTGCTGAATTGTAAAGCCAGTAATGCCAAATCAGACTGTTTGATATAATATAATATATTATATAACTAATGCTAATGCAAGTACATGGTGTTAAGTCTCCATAGAGCCTGGAGGTGAGGGAGAGCCAGTAGTGCAGGTCCGTCCACCTGAGGCTGCTGCTCTGCTGTTCTGGGTGTACCAGCACCCATGTTCTGCATAAGTGCTGGTACATGGGCAGGAGGGCCCAAATAGCACGTGTCAACTATGTTTTACTGTGCATGCTCTGACTCCCTTGGGCCCCATAACAAAATTGAGGGAACATGGGCAATGTCTGTTCCTCTCCCAGTATGTGATTTTAATTATAGGGTGTTATGTAGATTTATTTTTTAACCCTCTTCTTTGGTAAATTTCTGTGCTCTTTGCATGCTGATGACATCACTTCCACCCATTGATATGTATGATAACTGGGGCATGTGACTGATAGTAACACATTGTGACCAATCAGATTTTTTTCCGTACATTTTAGACAATAATAAAAAAATCTAATTATTTGTTGCTTTGGTTATAGCACCTTTTTCCTGTGCACCCCCAATTTCATTATTGCCCCTATATGTATGAGAACTTATTTTTCCTTCGACTAAGAGGATAGCTGTATATTTTAATACTGTATGTTAACTATAGCTATGTGAAAGAAATCAATTTCATAACTACTGTCTACCAGCTACCATTAATTTAATGCCACTGTTTGCATATACTTTATAGAAGAATCCTAGATCTCATTTGAGCTGAATTTATGTATCAATTAATTATTCATTTCAGTTAAATGGAAAATCGACAGCATATGTTTACATGTAATGGTTTTGTGTTGTATTAAAGCCAAGAACCGGAAGAAGGTTTGAAATCCTTTCCCATAAGTGTAAGACCTTCCTGGCAGGATGTGAAACCCGGCAAGTTGACTTACGATAACGGCTTATTGGTGACACACGTCAATCAGACACAGGACCTGCTGGTAATTCACATAGGTGTAGCTATGTTATATATGCACATATGTAAGATCGTATGACTTGTTATAGAGCATGAAATAGATTTACATATGTCATCTTCAGAGTTGATCATAAAATATATTGTCTTACTATTTTTCCTCTTATTATTAATAATATGCAAAAGTCCTGTTCTGCAGACCTGAAAGGGGCATTTAATCCAAATATAGAGCTTTCTGAGAGGATAAGGCTGGGGTTTGGACAGATAGGGTGCAGTGCTTATTTTGTCCTGATTTCGTGTGTCCAATGTTAGGAGAAATGTAAATGGTTATCCAACTATTCATGACGTGATTGGTATTGAAAGGTAAACCTAACAAAAGGGTCTATCTCTGTTTGTGTTCTCATCTTTTTGCTATTGCTATGTGTGTCTGCATGCATGTGTAAATTGTGCCAAATGTTGATTTTCCTTGCATGTAAAACATAGTAGACCCTTTTTTTTTTCCTAAGCTCACTGGATGCACACTGCACAACATTAGTTCTCCAGCGGTGCATTCATGGCCTGCACAGAGCACCCCAGGGGTGTACAATAACTCTCTGCTTTCTGTAGACGTTCTATAAACTAGTGAGGTGTGTGGAGAAAAGGAGAAATGTCAGATGGAGCATGGTGATAAAGTGTCACATTATGTGTATAATCCTAAACACAACACCAGAACGATTTAATAAGCAGGCAATCCCACATGCAATGTAAGAAGGACGCCTTTGGTTGCCCACACTTCGGACACTCCCCAGTACCCGAGAGACCCATGGTACAGCGACGGAGAGGGGACAGGTAACCATGATGGTAGATGTTGACGAATATCTCTTTATAAGAGCTGGCTGTCAGGAACATACAGGAGTAGATTAGGGAACTAAATTACTGATCCAAAGGGATTTAAGGGAGAGTGGGAAAAATCTGAGTCCAATGAGCCAGGCCCGTAACAATCGTAGTGTAATCCAGAGAGGTACCTAGAGAGCGATAGTGTAAAGATATCATTTTATTGCTTGGTGATAGACAAGAGAGTAGGGAGTCATGGGGGAAGTAACGGGGAGTGTTGGCTAAAAACGCAGGCATGTCACGACTGTTTCGGGGCATCCTGCATCTGCTATCCTGTACCCAAGAGATATGGTTCTGGCATCTGAGTTCCACAGGACTGCTAACATCGAATGATCCTGGAGCGATGCTGCGCCTTTGTACACAGATGTTTGTGCAAAGACATCGATGGGCATCTCAATATATATCACTGCGACGCACGACATTTGCATATTTTAGCACAGCAGCTGCGTACAGGATCGCTACTGCACTGGCAATGGCGTACAACTCTGCATCAGGCCCGATGTATGTTTTTTGTTCTCCTAATATAATGCTTGGTATAGGTTTGTTTATACCCGAATCATGAGCATGTGGGGGCATTAGAGGAGATGAAGGCAATCTCTGATTTCTCTGGTGTTAGCCAGAAATAAACAAAGTGGCTATGAGTCAAATCTCTGATGCAAATGCATAAAAAGACCCCGTTATTTTACGTCCTATTGTATTAAGAACAAGTTACATTCAGACGTACAAGAACTCAAACCACATATACTATGTTTTGCTCAGCGGGAATATTATTCCAATATTTGCAATCTGTGCCTCTAGTTTTGCAATACGGTGATACCATACTGTATATCACTTGATGGAATAGTGTAACCTTTATGCTTTAAATCTTTTAAAGATATGGATAATATTTATTATAAAAATGAAATTCTGTGTTACCAAAAAAATCATCCTATTTATCATTATATACAGGGCCGGCGCAACGCAGTCAGCGGGGTAAGCATTGTAGGGGGGCGCCGGGCGGGAGAGGCGCCATCCCGCTGCTTGCTTTCTGAGTGCCTTACATCTGACCAGTGAGTGAGAGAGGAAGAGAGAGTTGGCATCTGCCTGTCCCTGTCGGAGATGAGGGGGCCAGTCAGCTAGCTTTAAGCTAAGGGATGGAGGGGACGCCTAGCACTGACCCTGATTTTATATATATATATATATAGTGTTGAGCATTGTTTTTATAAGCATACTGTGACATTTTTCATTCAAATTCCATTTGTGAGTATTATAGCACACAGTCCAGGACAGATATTGCCCGTTAGTGATATAATATGACCAGGGGCGGCCTAAGAGAGGAGGGAACCTGTGTGCAATCTCTGTGTGGGGCCCCTTCCTCTCCCTCGGGTGGTGCCGGTGATTAGACCTTAGTACTGTGCCAGAGTCTACTGCGCATGTACAGATCCCCAGGAACATGGCGCCTGTGCTATGTCCCTGGTGATTTTTCTACTGCGCCAATGTAGGACACTGGAGAGGTAAGGATACGTTGTAACAATATAAGAGCTATCTTACGTACATACTGTAAGGCCTGAATCAGAGATGGATGCTAAAGACACAGCCGCTGTGTCGGTGTATGTAGCAGCTGTGTGAAAGTTTGCTAATACCGCAGGAGGCGTCCAGTGTAAAAAGACGCCTATTGTCGGCATTACGGATCTACATCGTGACCATCGGTCGCAACATCGTCCATCCGAGTGGCCTTCTCATCTCCGCTGCAAAGGCTGGTAAGTCTGCGTTGGAAGACACAGTTACTGTCCTCGGCACTCCCATAAAACGGAGATGACACACATTTGTTTTGGGAAACTGTCCCAGGCTCTACCGCTTTTCGGCCTGTCAATCAGACTGCGGCATCCAGGGCGCTGCAGGTAACATCGCAGGATGAGATCTACACATGAGCAGTACAGCTTCTGCGCATGCGCAGTTCTCAAACCATCGGAGATGTACGTGAACATCGGAGTTCCGTACATTTCTGAATTCGGACCGCAGTCCATATAATCTCTCAAACGAGAGTGTTTCTAATATTTACCTAGCTCTACTGCAGCCTTTGATGGTGCCGGCACGCCAGTGGAAATGTTCGCCCTGGGCTCCACTTGGTCTTCAACCGACCTTGGCCCTCATTCAGAGCCGTACGCTCTGAGCAGAGCGCACGCTCTGAATGAGGGCCGGGCTCCATTTTCATGGAGCGTCTTCCTGGACGCTCGTATAGCTGTGGGTCACCACCCACAGGCTATACGAGCGTGCATTGTGATGGTCGCGATGGTCGAGACCATCGCGACCATCGAATTTGCGAGCCGGAGCCTGCGGTTGAGGTTTTCAACCGCAAGCTCCGGAGTGATTTTGGCTCTATCAGAGCCAAAATCACTCCCACTGACATCACTAGTGATGTCAGTGGGCCGGCTTCTGACGGGAGGCGTTCCCTTAGGAACGCCCCCGTCAGGGAGGCACGCCCCCGGCACGCCCACCAAAGGGGGCGTGCTGTCAATCAACATTGACAGCACGCCCCCTTTGATCGGACACAACGAGCGAAGGACTTTCCTTCGCTCGTCGCGTCTGGCGCATGCGCACGTCGGAGCTCCCTCCGTCGTGCGCATGCTCAGTGCACACCATCGACCCACTTGCGAGCGGACAGCCGCTCGCGAGTGGGTCTGAATCAGGCCCCTTGTTTGCAATTCGCCCTCCCATACAGTTGTTTTATGTGGTGGAAATGTGTTTTATCTTATTTTTATTCAAATTGTTAAAAAAAATATATATAAAAATAACCCTAAAAAATGAGTATAAAGAGGTAAATTTATGTAGTGATGTCACAATCAGCTCCTGTCACCAGTAGGCGACCGCTTGAAATATCATTGTTTTAAAGTGCAGATCCTATAATAATGGAAAGGACGAGTGCGTGGGTTCCGGGGACCCTAGATGCCTCCCCTTGGTTGCAACCCCTCCACCCCCGTACCCTAAAGGTGCATACACACACAACGATTAGCGATAATCGTTTGAAAAAATCATTCACTTTCTGAGTCAAACGATGAACGATTATTGTTCATGCGCGTTCACGTTTGTAGTTTGTAGTTCAGTCAGACTTGTCAACTCAACGATTTTCATTAAGTTAATATGCAAAAATCGTTTGTAGTTCATAAAAATCGTTCATTACATTTAAATGAACATAGTAAATGAACAACTTTAGTAAACGATTTTAGTTCATTTTTTCAAGGTAGAAAATCGTTAACTAAAATCGTTCATTAACTCAATCGTTGTGTGTGTGTATGCAGCTTTAGATTTACCAAGTGTAGAGCAGGGACGGTATATTCTGTTCTTAGGAGTTTAGTGCTGGGCTCTGACATTATGGCCAAGTGCCATACTCCCAGCCTATTACTAAAATGGAGTAGCCGCACCACGTGTGCCTTCACGTTAGGCAAAATACTAAATGGCATATTGTGAATCATTGAGAGTTTACTCTTACATTCCCGCTAGGTGACTGCCTAGCTTTGTATAGTGGTAGAACTGTCCCTGACTATGGATGTGCATGTTTGTAAATGAGCCTTACTGTTTTCTTAGATTACCATAGTAGCGACGACTTCTTTTGGAAATGTTGGAGCTGTCTACTGATTTTAAAAGATATTTATTTTTTGCTTAATGCAAATAAAAGATGTCAGCACGCAAGTAAATTGCATTTTTGTTATCGCGATCAGAGGGAGTTTACCTAACCAAAAGGGACATCATATGAGTGGATACAAGCTGATCACGTGATATACACACTCATTCACCTAACCTTGTTCAACAATTAGTTATGGAAAGTTAAAAATGTAAATCGCTCAACTTTAACAATAGGTACTGTCATTAGCGCACCTCCCAAAACTTACTGTTGGATAATTGGGGCAAGTGTGGATGCAAAGGCGGCGTGACTATGTGTCACTGAGGCATGACCAGCTCTCCTGATGCAATGTACCCTCGCCCTGCAGTAGTAAATGGAACATAGGGCCTGATTCAGACCCGCTCGCGAGCGCTGAGCGCTCGCAAGCGGGTCGATGGTGTCCAAGTGCGCATGCGCACTAGGGAGCCGGCTCCGTCGTGCGCATGCGCGAGACTCGCATAGCGACGGGCAAGCCGTTGCTATGGGTCTCGCTACAAAGGGGGCATGCTGTCGATGTTGAGTGACAGCACGCCCCCTTTGGTGGGCGTGCCGGGGGCGTTGCTGCCCAGACGGAGGCGTTCCCTACCGTCTGGGGCCGGCCCCACTGACATCACAAGTGATGTCAGTGGGAGTGCTTTTGGCTCTGATAGAGCCAAAAGCACTCCAGGGCTTGCGGCAGACGAGACCCTACCACAAGGGTCTAGTCACAAGCCCAATGGTCGCGATGGTCTTGACCATCGCGACCATCTTTTTGGCCGCTCGCTATAGCTGTGGGTGGTCACCCACAGCTATGCGAGCGGCCAGGAGGCCGCTCTAAAAAAGAGAGGGAGGGCACTGATTCAGAGCGAGTGCTCTGAAAGAGCGTCCGGCTCTGAATCAGGCCCATAATTCCCAACTCCAAACAAAGCTGTCCCAAGAGAGAAGGAGGGAGAGTCATAACTAAACATTTTAGAGCAGTCAGAGAACAGTGTCACCCTACATTTTGTTAGTTTGGATAATGGCCACTTGTCGCAATGCCCTAGCTACCACACTGATTGGCCACAACATTGTTTATTTGCAGCACAAATATAAATATTATTTAGGGACAAACGGCCTGACTCCTTGGGATAGTCCACCAATATGAGGACAGTTGGCTGACTGTGTTTCTCCTACCTTACCTGCTGCAGCTGGTGTTAAGCACAGACGGTTAAATCAAAAAGACTGAGGTACTAATTAATTCACCTGTGCTCAACCATGGATATCTCTAAAACCTGAACTGTTGGGGAGCCTTGAGGACCGTGATTGGGAACCTCTGGTCTAGTCTTCCTCCCTAGCTCTGATAGTAAATGAATAGCATATGCATTTAATAAATAGGACTTCTCCTCCCTAACTTAGACCTTCACTTAATGAATAGGATTTATTATACACAACTTAGCCTTACATTAATTTACTAGACCCATAAACCAGCCCAGCAGTATGTAATAGTCCCATCACCCCACCTTAAATTAATAGCAAGGATCTGAGTCCTGGAAATAGCAACACTGTCTTCTCCCAAAAGTGTTGTCCTATTGTATTTTCTCTTTGTATGCTCCCATTGTCTCTGACTGAACTGTCTTCTCACAGTCTGCTATCATTCTATACTGCATGTCTGCTCCTTTTTGTATGTCACGTTTATACTTGCTTATATACGTAGCATCAGCATATTCCATTGCACTTTACAATTGGAAACAAAACAGTACTAAAACAAGACTGGCTAATAATAGACAGAGAAATAGGTAAGAGGGCCCTGCTCACGTGCTTACAATACAGAGTAAAATAACCATTTGATACATGAGGAAAAGTGTTACATATTGCATACTGGTCCAATCACATTGCCAAGGTTTTTTGTGGGCTATATGATCAATGCTCGTCTTGTGTCAGAGGGCTATGTGAGTGTAGAAAGAGAACCATGTAAAGCCATGTGTGGACTGTGTGGAGGGGAGGTAATTGTGTGGAATAGATTATGGAGGTTATGTGGGTGATTGTGGAATATGATAAGCTGCCTAAAAAGTTGTCTTTTTTAAGGATCGCTTGAAGGTTTGGAGACTAGAAGAAAGTATTGCTGTGTGAGGGAAGCAGGGGTGGATTTAGGGGTCTAGGCACAGCATTATTGCCTCCCCCAACATTGGCCTCTCTTCATCCCTACCACACACATCACGTTTCTACTGGCTCTGCCCCTTTATTGTTGGGGCTAGTTCCTTTGTCTTTGGACAGCCAACCTCACCCTCTCCACTCCCACACAAGAGTTTGATACCTACGACCCCTTGCTGGTTGCAAAATAAATAAATAAGTCATAATGACAAAACAAAAATGAATCACTCGGCATCCGGATGGTCCTATCGGGCCAGTGGCCTTCTGGGGCTCTGATGCAGGGAGACTGCTGTGCCGCCCCCAGCAAGTGGCACACCCATGTCTCAAGTGACTAGTAGGAAATCCACCACTGGAGGGAGGGCCTTCCACAGAGTGGGTGCAGCCAGAAAAAGTCCTTTAAATTGGAGCAGGTAATGAGTGAGGATAAGAAATGCAGATCTTGCACATAGCGGAAGGGCCAAGCTGGGAAATGTTTTGGGGAAAGGTCCCCGTCGCTGCCCATTTCACACCCTCAAACGGCTGCAGCCTGTCAGTCAGGTTTGCGTACAAGTCTGAATCAGCCCAATGCTTTTAATAGCAAAATACCCGATCTTTACCCCATATTTTGCTAGTAAAAGCTTTGCCCTTTTACATGCCAGGATGTGTTGGCTGGCTTAGTACATAAACCCCTGTGATACCAATTGTCAAACATGGAGGAGGAAGCGTTATAGTCTGAGGCACTTTTGCTGGATCCCCAGTCTGTAATTTGCACAGGGTGACTGGTAACCTGAACCATAAGGGTTACTACAGCATTTTGCAGCATCACATAATACCCTCTGGTCTACACCTAGATGGTCAAGGGTTCATTCTAGCAAGATAATGATCCAAAACACCCCTCCAGGCTATGTCAGAACTACCATTGTGGAAAAGAACAAGATGGTGGGCTAATCATGGAATGGCCAGCACAGTCTCCAGACCTAAACCCCATCAAGCTTATTTGGGATGAACTGGGCAGAAGGGTGAAAGCAATGCAACCTACAAGTGCAACACATTTATGGGAACCTCTGCACAACTTTCTAAACAATATGTTCTCCATTGTGGAAAGAATGGCACGAGTTCAGCAGTTATACCTGCAAGAGGTGGCTACTTTGCTGAGTCAAAAGCTTACATTACATTTGGTTAATAAACAATAAAGAAATCATAGAATATTTTTCTCCAACTGTTTAATTTAATGTCACAGTACATTGAAACAAATCAAACTGTGTCAATTTCATTAAAAACTGGAAAAATGGGGGTGTTCTAAAACGTGTGACCTGTAGTGTGAGTAGAAGTATTTTTTATTGAATTTGATAACAAACAGACAACGAATATAAGGACTAACAGAGCGAGCGGAGGGGCAGAAGAAGACCATTCAAAATAGGTTGTAGTGATGATAGTCTGTTTAGGGGAAGATCCATAAGGAAATGATTGCAGTAATCAATGCAGGAAATAATGTGTGCATGGATTAGTTTATGTGAGATATGGACATATTCTGTATGATGTATGTAACATGATTTGGATACAGATTGAATGGGGACAGCAAATGATAGTTCTGAGTAAAGGATGACGACATCTAGGCGGCGAGCATGATGGGTAGGGTTTATTGCGTTGTCAGCAGAAATGGAGATATCAGGTTGGTAACTACTGTTGGCTAAAGGGAATTATTATTATTAAATGGAAATGGCAGAAAGACATTCAGTAATGTATGGATGGTGAGAGCTGGGGAGGATATGTAGATTTGTGTAATCATCCAAATACTAATGATACTGAAATCCAAATGAGCTTATTCACTTTCTAAGAGAAGTGGTATAACTAGAGAAAAGCAGAGAACCTCAGACTGAGCTATGTAGTACTCGGACGGGAAGGTGCTTCCAGAGCAGTGAACATTGAAAGATCTATTTGTTAAGTAGGATTAGAACTAGTATAGTACAGTGTCCTGAAGACCTAGAGACTGTAGCAATCGTATGTAAAGAGAGTGGTCACCTGTATCAAATGCAGCAGAGAAATCCAGGAGAATTAGAAGTGAGTAATGGCCCTTTGCTGCCTTTGTGTGCCCTCATTTCCTGCTCCCATTGTATGTAGGAATTCATGTACCACACATAGGGCCTGATTCAGGTCCACACGCAGATGCCGATGTTTACGCAACTTGAACGATTGTTAGCCATTGCGCATGAGCAGCGATTGAATAGCGATTACACTCGTACAGAGGATTCACTCGCAAACTGAGTGACAGGAGTTCAGCATTTGGGGAAGGTAACAGGGACTGGATAGAGAAAAGCAGGCATGACGATACCGTTTAAACACTGGTTCTGGGTGTGCATAAATTAACCACCGCGTTCTTGATCGCAACAGGAGAGCCATCCCCCCTTCTCTCCAGCCTCCTTATCTGCTTGTGCTATCTAGTAATCCTCCCTGCCTGCTTCCCGGTTCTCTTTGTCCTGTGCAGTAATTTACAGGTCTCCCATTTGCTTCTTCTATCTGATTCTCTTTTTTAAATTCTTCTATTACTTCTCTGTCTTTTGGCTGCGCTCCTATCTGCTTCTCTTCTTTGTTAGTAACGTGTCATTATGACATCACGCGCACAGTGCTGAAAAGATCATGAAGCCTCCAGCCAGGAGCAGGAAGCTGGGCATTTCTTTGGGGTGCCAGGTGTCTCTCCAGGTAACTTATGAGCTGGGCACTCATGCCACTGTTATAGCATCTGTGTGGCCCCTTTGGCCTTGCGCCCTGCGCAGTAACATCAATGTAAACGCTCTGGGTGTGGCCCTGGTTAGACCCCGGAAATCTGGATTGTGCTGCCTAAGGCAAGAGAGTTGGGAGACATGCACATTAGTTTCAGACAAGCAAGTGTCCTGAATGGCTTCATACTAGACAGGTCATTACATGATAATACATTCCTTAGATTTAATCTTTTTTGTACAGCTCTTTCTTGCTAGTGTTTTGCAATATTTTAAATGTTTACAATGTAATATTAATTGCAAATAAGCCATCCCTATTCATTACATGGCCTATATCAGCAGTGCAGATGGGATGGTCTCAGTTCATTTAATGCTGTTGTACAGTGAATAAAATTTTATTTATTATGAGCTAAAAATATGCTGTCCTCATTTAAACTTTGCTCAGATGGCACTGCAGTCTTTATAATGGCTAACTTTCTGTCCATAAAGTAGGTGCACAGGTATTTGTGCAAAACAGGTGTTGTAACCCATAGCAACCGATCAGAGGGCCTGATTCAGCAGAGGACGCTGATGAGATTGCAGCTGTGATTTCACACGAAACGCAGCTGTAAAAATATTCTAATAGTTGAAAAGCTTACCCGGGCAGAGAAACCCACTGCTACCATCCAACATCGCGTACTTGCGAAAACATCGGTAACATCGATGCAGATCGGACAGCCATGGGCCCATTGCGGCAAGGCTGATCTGTCTCAACTGCAGCTCACCTCCCACGCAGAGAGGTCTCTAATTTATGAACGCCCACGGAACGGCATTTAAACGGTCAGACACACCTGCGCTCACCTAACCACCACCCCCATTACCTTCCTCAAACGCTGACCACTTGACTTTCACTTTGCGAATGATTCCTATGTGCGTATGTAATCGTAAAGCGACCACTCCACCTGTGTAGTGCGGCTTACACGCATGCGCAATGGCAAATAATCACCCGATCTGTGTAAATTGCAGAATTGCCTCCGCTGCTGAATAAAACTGATTTTTAGTAGTACAGCAAACATCGGTGCACCAGTTTTCATATGATCATGATTATGGCTGCTGCTATTGTACACGAAATGGTGGCACAGACCAGAAAACAGTTAGAACATAAGTGCCAGTATGTTATTCGGTAAATCCTTCTTGTTCAGACAGAAAAACCGGGAGCGACAGATCATGGGTAACAATACATAAAGAGAGTGAAAGGATTGCGCCACAGTGTGGCATGATCAGGTGGGAAGACCGAATGCCAATAAAGCAAACTGTCACCTAATATTCCTGGTATCCACACACTGTTAATGTTCTGCCTACACCATAGTTGCCGACTTTGCGGGACTCCCCAGTGGGAGATCCTGGGTACAACTGCAGGGTGTGGGGCACTGTGAATCGCATCATCACAGCCCCACTTGTGCAGCTGAGGGCCAGGGCCGTAACTAGGGGTGAGCGCAGGACGCTCCAGATAGACACCCAGTAGTCTGAACATCTGATCAGACTGCACTTACCAGTGCTGATGTCATGTGCTCATGGAGTGAGGTCGGCATAGAGCGCAGTTGAGCCCTGTTACGGAACTGCGGAGGGGCATAGACCCAGTGGGGCTTATGTAATAGGGTGCAACCTGGTGCTGCTGCGGGAACTCCTATGAGTCTTCCTGTATTTTTAAATTAGCAATAATTTTAAAGTCCCAATCCCAAATGCCAGAAGGGCTGATGGCCAGATGGGCCGGTCCGGTGTTAAACCCTGGCTGAGCAGCTCCGCCTCCCGGCACTCTGCTCGGCCGGGATAATGAAATACGGGGGCGTGCCACAAGGCCAGGCAACCGTGATTAGCGGCACGCCCCCGTTAGATGTAACTGCGCCCCTTTTGTGGCGAGGCCACAGTCCTTTTGCAGGCGCGCGCGCAGGGGGACTGCCAGGGCTGATCAGCAGCCTCAGTCTGTCCCTGCTCACGGATATTTTGTGACAGTGGGCAAGTATGGGCCTAACTTATGTATCAAATTTATCCGACATCTCTTACTGTATATTGTATTATGTCATTGTATGTCATTTGTTATTTAATTGTACAGGACTGTGCAATATGTCAGTGCTTTATACATAAAAGATAATAACCGTTATGCAAACTCAGCTTTCTTCAGCTTACACTGGAAGAAGATATCGCAATGGTATCACAGTGCTTTATTTAGTAGTAGGACAAGGAAACAGCATCATAGCTTGGGTTATATAGATAATTGGACAGCCTGGGACATTTGGAGGGCAGCCAAGAACTGACATTTGAGGGATGGTGTAATAAAGATCTAAATGATCTGTACACTGGGAATATTCAGTACAGCACAACTAACAAGAAAAAGGAGACAAGTGCTGAAGATTGTCAATTCTAGGTCTATTTGATAATTAAACCAGGATTTTGATGACCTCCAGGAAACTGACTGTATTCCATTGGGATAACCTTAGCTGCTGATGGTTTTGCAATGTTGTTATATAGCAACTATAGGTTCAATTTCACTTCCATAATTGACACCTAATTGTATGTTTGTGCTCAATAAAGAAGACAGACTTTAAAGTGTTCCACAGTGGAATCTGTAACAAAGAAGGCAGGACTTACCTATGTATGAAAATTACATTAGCAGCTTGTCTTTTCCTAGACATTTATGTCTAACTGTAATAGGAGATGCGCCATCTAGTGGTTGAAAACTGATATGACTAATTTTACCATATAAAGTGCGACGTACAATGTGTGCTGCAAACATGTCACATATATGTGAACATTTTAAATTATATAAATCTTCAGATATATACAATTAAGAAAGAGCATGTAACTGGATGCACATGAAGATATGTTTAATGCACATCAATATAAGCTCATCATGATGAGCCGGCTGCCGGCATACTGGAGACACCATGCATCATCATCAATTTGATAACCATGGGTTGCATTTTAATGTATATTTCAATAAAAATAATAAATATAGAGTCCTCCAGGTCTGTCTATTCGCATGGGATTCTGCAAGGAGCAGTTCAGCTATGTTATACCCTTTCACACTGCAATCTACTCTGGTCACGCCACCAGGGATTTTGTCCATACCAGGTGCATCGGCTCTTCCTATGCTGTGAACGAGTCCCGGGTTGCATCGACCCAGGTTACACGTTAACATTGCAAGGGGTGACACCAGAGTGGGCCCCCTGCATGAGCACCCACCAGGTTGTGCTTTCATGTTTTTATTACACCTCCGTGCTGAAGATTTAGGGCCTGATTCAGTGATGGACACAAATGCCATTGCAGCTGCTATCTCTCACAGATCACAACTGCAAAAATATGCTAATGACTCACTCGCCGCCCAGTGCATAGAGACGCCCAATGAAAGTATCTCACATCCGCCAATCACTTAGCGCAGACCAGGCAGCCATCAGTTTTCTGAGTAAGGCTAAGCTGTGGCAGACATAGCATGTCTCCAGACAAGCAGGGAGCTCTTCTGCTACTTGTAGCTAATTTATGGACGCCCATAAAACAGTGTTTAAGCGGTCCGACATTTAAGCGGTCCGAGTTTTTCTAACCACTCCCCCGTTCTCTCCCCCAATTGCTGACCACCTGTCACTCACTTTACGAGTAAAAACTCTGTGAGCATATTCGCAAATCAATCGTTGCATGTGCGCAATGCGGCTTACACACATGCGCAATGGCAAATAATTGTTCAATCTGCGTAAATATCGGCATTGCGACTATCTCTGAATTAGGCCCTTAGGGTCTCATTCAGACCCGCTCGCAAGCGCCTATGTGCTCGCAAGCGGGTCGATCTTGAGGCCCTGCGAACACGCAGCGACTGCACTGCGCGTACGGAAGCCTCGGAGCGAGAGAGAAATTCTCTCGCTCCGGGGCGCACTACAAATGGGGCGGCTGTTGATGGCGATCGACAGCTCGACCCGTTTTGTGGGCGGGGTGGGGGGTGGCTGGCCAAACGGAGGCGTTCCCAAAGGAACGCCTGCCGTTTGGGGGCGGCCCCACTGACATCAGCTCGTGGTGAGCTTCCGGCTCTATTAGAGCCGAAGGCTCACTGGGGCTTGCGGCAGACGACACCCTACCACAAGGGTCTCGTCGCAAGCCCCGATGGTCGCGATGGACTCGACCATCGCGGCCATCAACCTGGTCATTCGCTAAAGCTGTTGGTGGTCACCCACAGCTTAGCGAGCGGCCAGGAGGCCGGATTTTAAATGTGAAGTGGCCGCCTTCATTCAGAGCGAGCACTCACATTTTGCGAGCGGCTCTGAATGAGGTCCTTAGTCCATATGTAATGCACCCGCAACAGAAGTATATAAAAAGCAAAAGTGAATGATTCCCCATTAATAGCTAAGTGTACAGTAACTTATTGTAACCTTTCCAGGTATTCTTGGTCCTTTTTCTTTCGTAGTACAATTGAAGTTAAGATAGCATGTCACATTTATACATAGAGTGTAGGGCATTCACCATACCTCCCAACTATGGAACTCTGCGCGCCAATTAGGGAAGAGGAAGGGACTTCATGAGTCACATTGGGTGAGGGGGAAAAAAAACATTGCTGAGCACTTTGCCATTGATGGCAGAGAACAATTAGGTCTTTGCCATCCATGGTTGTTAACAATTGATGGTCGATGGCCATCCCTACATACCTCCCACCTTTTTATAGAAACATTTAGCTGGTTGTACTGCATGACAGTCCCTAAATAGGGACCGTAAGGTGTGGATAAATTGCTATGAATCCCAGTCTAATGGATATATTTACTGTGCAGGTTTCTAAAAGTGGAGATGTTGCCCATAGCAACCAATCAGAGTGTACTTTATAGGGGTGTGCAATAAGCGGCTCCCCAGCTATTGTAGAACTACATATCCCAGCATGCCGTGCAACAGTTTTGCTATTTGGCCATGGTAAACCTGTTGCAAGGCATGCTGGGATATGTAGTTCAACAACAGCTGTAGGGCCACAGCTTGAATCTGATTGGTTGCTATGGACAACATCTCCACTTCTAAAAACCCGCACTTTAGTAAATATACCTTTAGGAGTCCTGCTTGTAAGCATGTCTGGTCTTAACAAAGAGTGAAGGAAATATCTGGGTATTAAAGTCAAGACAACATTTAGAATACTGCAAGCAATCTGGGGATGGGGTTCATAGACAATGGTCAAGCATCCTGTAGTCATTTATTACACTAGATATCTGTAATCACTCACCCTCCGTTTTTAGTGACAGCAGCAGAAAATCTGACACCTAAAACCTCTTATCTGTGAAACTTTAGCATTTCTTGCCCCACCAATGAGAAATGTAAGTGCATGTCTATCTCTGTATATGCAATAGGTATTGGCTTGCTTCTATGCACTTAGCATTAACCAGTTCTGTCTACATTTTTATAACACAAAAGCATGTATACTTTATGGATTGTAATCTTATTTTGTATAAAGAACACTGGGAGCACCAGCGAAGCCCTGGACAATTTAGAGTACCTGATTTAGTGCCGGATTCAATTAGAAGCGAAAAAAGCCGTATTCGGCAAAAAAGTTTTGCCTATTGCCGATTTTCGCCTATCTGCTACTTATCTCCTAATTCAATTCCAGGACTTTTTCGCCTAAGCGGAAACACAATTCATTGTAATAGGCGAAAAAGATTCTCCAATGAATAGCAGGTGAACAGGAGTGCAAAATCTTTATTTTGGGGTGCAAACGTGGGGGAAACTACTCAGAACCCTTGGGACAGCCCCCCAAAGGACAAATCAGCCCCCCCCAAAAAACTAAGAACACCCCAAAAAAACACATGTCATTTTTGGGACGAAAAAGTAAAAAGTGGGGGGGGACAAGCATAAAAACTGGCCTCTTGGGGGGGCTACAAGGATGGGTCATGTGTTTGGTGCATGCAGCAGGTGGATTTTTCATGTCTTTTCAAAGTTCACTTTAGAGACATAATAATATGCTAGCACACATTTTCAAGTGCCCCAAATTTGACTGGACTACTTATTTTCACAAAAAAATACAGCTTTATGCCATTCTTCACCACTTTTACAAAGATGCTAATGGCAAGCAGTTTACATAACTTAAGTACCCAAATTAGTCTTATTAGGGCTATTAGTACACATCTACTGTATATTGATTCCCTATGTTAGTGCATCATTTATGGGGTACAGACTGATTTCCCCAATTCTTTCAGTACTTTTCGCCTGTTCTGCATTCGCCGCTTTCCATTTTCGCCCGTTTTGGAAATTAATAAGGTGAAAAGCGGGGACGCGCACGCAACGATTTTGCCTCTGAAACAGGCGAATGAGGCGGAAAGTCAGACATGCGAAACTTTGCCGACTTTTCGCCTGTAATTGAATACGGGCCTTAGTTGGATCTGATGTCCTTTTTCAGAATGTTCTCAAACTAATCACTGACACCTGACGCTGATACCTGACTTTGTCAATCATCACTCTCTCTTGTCAGGGGTTTTCCCACTTTTTCACATTTTATGGACACCTGACTCTGGGCCTGATTCAGACCCGGTCACAAGCGTTGAGCGCTCGCAACCGGGTCGATGCTGGCCCAGAGCGCATGCGCACGACAGAGCTGGCTCCGTCGTGCGCATGTGCGAGACCTGGATAGCGACGGGTGGGCGGGCCAGGGGAGTGGCTGCCCAAACGGAGGCGTTCCCATGTGAACGCCTCCGTTTGGGGGCGGCCCCACTGACATCACGAGTGATGTTAGTGGGAGAGATTTCGGCTCTGTTAGAGCCGAAATCTCTCTGGTGCTTGCGGCAATGAGACCCTACCACAAGGGTCTCGTCGCAAGCCTGATGGTCGCGATGGTCTTCACCATCGCGACCATCTTCCTGGCCGCTCGCTATAGCTGTGGGTAGTCACCCACAGCTATGCGAGCGGCCAGGAGACCGTTCTAAAAAAAAATAGCCCGGCCCTGATTCAGAGTGAGCGCTGTGTCGGAGCGTTCGGCTCTGAATCAGGGCATCTGTCACCTGTTCAGTAACTTTGTCCTTTGACATTTATAAAGGCTCTCCATAGATTTACTTGTGAGCCAGAGTCGCACGCATTGCCGATGTTTATCTAGTTGAGCGTTTTTGGGATTTTTTTTTGCAACTGCATGAAAATACCTATGCTAAAAAGGCTCTGTTGCGATTGAGCATCACAGTATCAGAAATGTCTTGGAAATGTGCCGGGCTTTCCTGGGCAGTAACTGGGAAATGGCTAAACAGACCCACGGAGAGATGGTCCATCGTATGATCGTGTTATGGGAGTGATTTGTTGCCATGCACAGGTGCGTAATCGCTAACTTTGAAGGTCGTTCTCCATCAGAAAATGTGCACCTGCCATAGGCAGTGGCGTATCTATAATGGGTGCAGGGTGTGCGGAGCACACGGGCCCCCGGGTCCAAGGGGGCCCCGCACCGCACACACTGCACCCATATTATTTTAAACTTACCTGTCCGTGGTCTCGCGTCTGGTGTCAGCGCTGCTCAGAACACCGGAAAATGGCCACCACGACCATTTTTCCGGTGTTCTGCGCATGCGCAGTAGACTCCGGGCACACTCTACATTCACAAGGAGTGATAAAACTCGCTGCATATGATAATGCTGCTACAGCCAATCCGCTAATAACTGTCATCTGGTTGAAAAATGACAGTTGGGAGCTGATTGGATGGAGCACCATTTATCATGCGCAACAAGTTTTATCACTCGTTGTGAATGATAAAACTCATTGATAAATGATGCCCTGTGTACCTGGGTAAAACCATGCTGTACTGCAGATGGGGCAGATGTAAAATTTGCAGACAGGGCGTCTCTAAATTTATGTGTAAAATAAAGCTGTCCAGCACTTGCGGGCTACATGCAAAGCAGCCAGTATTTACCCTGCATGCACACAAAAAAAAAAAAATGATAGATATACCTTAACCTCCCTGGGGGTGCCTAACCCAAACCTCCCCCGGTGGTGCCTAACCCTAACCCAACCTTCCCGCACCCTGAACCCAACCCTCCCAGGGCTACCTCCCCCCGTTGGCCCCTAACCCCCCCTTCCCGCAGCCAAAGCCTCCCGGTGGGGTGTCTATCCCTAATTTCCCCCTGGGGGTCCCTAAACCTAACCCCCCCGTCATACATACTTGGATCCTTCATTTGGAATTCCGTCGGTCGGGATGCCGACACCGGTATCCTGATCCCCTTTGGGATAGCGGCATCAGCATTTGCCGGGCGTTGGTATTCTGGCGTCGGTATATCGACGGTCGGCATCCTGTCCGCCGGCATATTAACTACATCCCAGAGTGTCCAGGTGCAGTTGCTTGCTCTCAGAATCAGGCCCCTAATGTATATTGCAGTGTATTTCAGAAATGAACCTGGAATTGTGAAATCATACATGCAATGTAATAATGCCATGTACTTTATGCTTTGGGCATTTGAGGGCCAAATCATGACTCCATGTTTCCTTGCTCCCCCTGACACACAGAGACTGGTGAATACAGAAAATGGACCGAATGATACACAGTCCTCTGAAGAATGGATTAACCGCCACGGCATAGAGTCCAGACATCTTACCATACAAGATCTGCTCAAATTGGGACGTATCGTCTTGTGAGTGAGCTACAACTCTGAATGTTTATTGCAGTGATACACTGACTCAATTTTCTGAACCCTTTTTTTTTTTTTTTTAATAAGCTACCGGTTTGCACAAAGATTTAACCAACCAAATAAAAATTATAAGTTTCCTGTTATTTTAGTGTAAAGAAAAAATAGTGATCACTTCCAGGAGCTAACATGTCAAATACAATGGATTCTTTTATGTCCCTAAAGCCGGTTACATATTAGGACGACAGATCACCCATCCGACGTCACAACTGGGCAGACATTTACATGTGCATGTCCAGTTGAGCTGACGGTCACTGGCAAGTGTATGTAGGACCGCCCGTATACACAGCAGAATGCACCAATATATCTGCAGATATATTGGGCATCATTCACAGACATATCGTCTGTACACACTGGGCCTGATTCAGAGCCGGACGCTATTTGCGGACGGTCGTTCCAAAAAAGGGGCCGTCTATTTAAATTGAGCGCTCGCTCATTGCGGTTTGTTGACGCCTCTGTGTCTGAACGAGCGAACGAAAAATGCGCTCGCTATTTTGTAATGATGCCCCTTTGCCGTTCGCATCACACGTCATCTCCGGTATTTATTAGATTAATCGAGTACATTGAAAGGCATCTGAACTGCTCGCAGTGCTTGTGGTAGGTTTTTCTTACCGCTATCACTGCGAGCCGTTCAGGCTACAAGGAAACCAAGTGACGTGGTCAATGACGCTCCTTTACTAATTATGCACTCCCATTAAACGCCGTTTTTACCGTTAGGCACGCCTGCGTTCGGATCTCCACTCCCCCGTTTTCAAGCACCTTCCCCTGTTACCACCCACAAACGGTACATTCTGTCAATCAAATTAGCAGCTCCTTGCTGTTTTGCGAGCGCTGGATTTCCGACCGCAATGACTGGTATGCGCATTAAGACCCATACGCATGCGCAGTTGTGCGAACATCGCTCATAGCGAACGAGCGGCCGCTTATGAGTGGCTCTGAATCAGGCCCACTGGCCCATGCACACACGATATATCGGCCAGTGTTTACCCAGCATTAGAGTTTGGCAGGATCTTGTATAAAACACATTGGGATTTGACTGAATCTTAAATAGGGATTTGGGGCATCGCTAGATTATTCTATTATTATTATTAAGTAAAACTACTTAGATCTATAAAATAGTTGTCAAGTGTATATATATATATATATTACTGTATAACACACATCTACAGTCACCAAACACCTGTTATGTTCCGTACTTAGGGCCTTATTCAGACCCGCTCGCGAGCGCTGAGCGCTCGCAAGCGGGTCGATGGTGCCCTAGTGCGCATGAGCCCGACGGAGGCAGCTCCGTCGTGCGCATGCGCGAGACCCGAATAGCGACGGCCAAGCCGTCGCTATGGGTCTCGCACCAAAGGGGGCGTGCTGTCGATGGTGAGTGACAGCACGCCCCCTTTGGTGGGCGTGCCAGAGGCGTTGCTGCCCAGACGGAGGCGTTCCCACGGGAACGCCTACCGTCTGGGGCCGACCCCACTGACATCACTAGTGATGTCAGTGGGAGTGCTTTTGGCTCTAATAGAGCCAAAAGGACTCCTGGGCTTGCAGCAGCGAGACCCTACCGCAGGGTCTCGTCGCAAGCCCGATGGTCGCGATGGTCTTGACCATCGCGACCATCTTTTTGGCCGCTCGCATAAGCTGTGGGTGGTCACCCACAGCTATGCGAGCGGCCAGGAGGCCGCTCCAATAACAGGTAGGAGGGCCCTGATTCAGAGCGAGCGCTCTTGTCAGAGTGTCCGGCTCTGAATCAGGCCCTTACTCATCACATATCACCGCATGATGAAAACACTGACACTCCTGAAGATTACCCAATAAAATCTCAACATTATCCACAATAAAAAAATGTATAGCAGTATAGTAGAAAGGGAAAAGGCACATAGGGATGCACAGGCCACATACAGAAAGAGGAGAGGACGACCGATAAAAGTACAATAGTAAAGATGAAAAAAGTAATATGAAGGATAAGCTATGTAATAAATCAAGTGCTGATAAAAACAAAACAATGTCATCACATTGGAGCACGCACGAGCACCCTGCAATGCAGCCCTCGCCTTTCCCCCTAAACAAATACAAACAAAATTACACTAGTCATCTGTAAAACTTTGACATTGGGAAGACTCTGGAGCCAGAGGAATGGGCTACAATTCGAGAACTGTCCGCTAAATCCTCCATTTGTGTAAGGATGCGGGAAAATATTTATAAACGCTTATATTGATGGTACTTAGGGCTTGATTCCAGCAAGGATCGCTGATGTGATCGCGGCAGCAATCGCGTACGCAATTCTGCTGTGAAATTATGCAAATGATTGCGAATGCAATGCAGCCGCTACACAACATAAAGACGCCCACTTCCCTTTACTCATATCTGTAATACCTTGCAAGTCTGCGAAAACGTTGGTAGCATCGAGTACCATCGGAGCCTCACGCACAATTAAGGCAGGTCAGACCTTACCCAGAAATTGCTAAACTTCCTGTACACAGCCAGAGCTCCTGCTGCATATGCTAACACTGTGACTAATTTATGTATGCCCCTGTAATGGCGCTGAAATACACTAGCACGCTTGCGTTCAGTCGACCACCGCCCCCCCGCCGTCACCACCCCTAAACGGTACTTCCTCTCAATTACTCTGCGATGGATCTGCGTAGTCGCTGCAATCGCAGTCCCGATCGCAATGGCTAGTTCGCAGCACGTACACTGCGATGCATACACATGCGCAGAAGGCAACAATCGACCTTGCTGAATCAGGCCCTTAGTACCTACCTGCCTTAGAGCTATATTTCCTCAGTCTTCAGATAGATTTGGTGGCGCTGTCCTAAGATTAGATGCTTTTGGGACTTGGTACATTGTTTAATTCTCTCCCTCACGGGCATCTCTTTCACACACTGCCTCTCATATTCCCTCTTATCACAATGGAGATAGCTTCACTCACTTACTCAATACATCCTTAATTCAGCTAACTGTGCCATAGCAGCTCACTGGAAGAAAGCAGACCCCCTCCTCTTGTTCTACTCTATACAACTTCATTTGGCACACTTACCACTTGGCACTTATCACTAGCTGAATACATGCGTCTCCACATACATTTATTGGAATCTGCTCTCTCTGGATTTCTTATCATAAGGCTCATACATAACCACTTATAGCTCTCCATTAAACGCAGCGTCTGCCAACAATCTTTTACCCCTTTTCCCCTCCTTACTCTTACTAAAGCCGGGTACACATTACACTATGTGTGTACCTGGCCGAAACACGATGCGTCGAACGACATATAGTGCGGTCGTTGAACACTGCACAATCTGGTGAACGAACACACGATATGTCATTCACCAGCCGAATCCACAAGCATGGGGTCGTTCATCAAATTCACAGATTGTGGGCGATTCACTTGTGACACGCGCCCCCTGCTGGACGTCTGTGCGATAGGCACCCAACGGAGCAATTAAATAGTTTCTCAGTTCGGATGTCCATTAGCATTTACCGCGCCCACAGGTACCAGGTTAGTCGCGCACAAAGCGGCTAAACCTGTCTAAAGAGGAGGTTAGGGCGCCTAAATCACCATCGGGAGACCAAAGCACCGTCGAGGTGCCCAAAAAGTGGGTCTTTAGACAGTTTTTTATCGCACCATCGGAGACTGCGAGAATAAAAGTCACTGCCGCGGTAATGGGTGTCTATCGGAGAAACAATTTAATTGTTCTGATAGACGCCCATTACTATAGACGGTCAGCGGGGGACGTGCGCCACAATTGAATTGACCCCATTGAACGCATGGTCGCTCATAGTGGGTACACACTTGCCGTTGTGGACGATATGTCGGCCCATCCGCTGTATCGGGCGACATATCGTCTTGTCTAATGTGTGCCCGCCATAACTCTTTGCCTCTACCCTTCTCCCTTCCTCTCTCTGCCTTTTCCTCTTCCTCTTGAGGGGGAAGAGAAAGACGCAGTAAAAAGGAGGGGATCGTTGAAGAGAGACAGGAGGAAAGAGAGAGAGAGAAAAAAAAAACATTCAGCACCAGGGACAACAGCGAGTTAGAGGTAAACAAGGTCATGGCCTGGTGTAAAGTAGTCCACTAACACAATCCACGACACAGTGGGGCATATTTATCAAGCACGGTTTTGCCAATGTTTTCTGAAAATAAATGTTTTGACACTCATCCATCAGAAACTAACTGACACACATTTAAGAATATAAACCACATTTACTATTGTATATTAATGTACAAGGCTGATCTTGAAATCTTGTACTTTATTAACAATAAATTCAATGTATGTGTTTCAGGTGTTGCAACATTTTTAAGTTTTACTTGCATTTGAGGGAGCTTGTTCCACGGTACGCTGCTGTCCTCACCCCTCAGTCTGTCCGGCACTGCGCGGTGATGCTGGGGCTGGACACTGATATTGACCAGCTGCGTATGCTCAGTGTAGAACTGCACAGATCAATTGCTGCCATTTGAAGGCTTTGGCAATAGAGAAAGCAGGATGTGGAGGCTGTGTCCTCCTTATTCGCCACATGAAATTTTATAGTGTAAAAACACACATGGGAGGCGCTGTCTGAAACCAATCCCAGTATAGGGTTTACAATTTTTCAATAACCACTTATAATAGAAATCAATAAACACACATTCTAGAAATATACATACAATAAGAATGCTGCCGTATATACTGGGTAGTCCCCCCAGAAAACTAAAAATAACTTTTAGAAGGTATGGCGCAAAGCAAAAAATACTGCCAAAAATGAAAATGAAATAAATAAATACTGTGTGAGCAACCTATAAAGGCATAAAAGACAAATTTAATAAGCACAATATGCAATCTAAAATAATCCAGCAGGCACATACAATTAAATTATATAAATATTATGATGCCTGGCTGTAAAATGCTCCCAATCAAATTGGTTCCAGAGTGGCTTCTTCTACATTCATCCGGTTTTTGGTAGAGCAAAGTCTTTTCCCAAAGGTAATATATAGTATAGTGGGTGGTCCAGCAAGTAAAGAGCTATCCTGTGGTGGTGAGCTGACGCGTTTCCCAGTCACAGACGGCTTTTTCAAAGGCAGTATTGAAATGTTATACATTTGGCTGATACATTTGAATATTGCAATGGAGGTGCAATTAGTATTTCACATAAACATTGCATTTCAAATGAGGACTGTGATAAATACAACTCTGTGTAAAAAAATCTCCTTATCCCTGTAATAGTGTAAGACTGTCCCCCCAAAAAACACATTATAATAATTATTAGTATGTGGAGACCCCTTCCCCAGTGACTGTAGTGCAGTACATGGAAATTGCAATGATTCTTCAGAGCGACACAGGGCCTGATTCAGAGCCGCTCGTAAGCGGCCGCTCATTCATTCCGAGCGATGTTCGCACATCTGCGCATGCGTACGGATTGTAATACGCATGCGCGAACCAGTCAGTGCGGCCGAAAATTGTATGCTCGCTAAATAGCGAATGCCTGCTATTTTGAGTGACAGAATGAGGCGTTTGTGGGTGGTAACAGGGGAAGGTGCTTGAAAACGGAGAGTGGAGATCAGAACGCAGGCGTGCCTAAAGGTCAAAGTGGGCGTTTTAAGGGTGTGCATAATTAATAAAGCAGCGTCATCGACCACGTCACTTGGTTGTTTTATAGTCAGAACTGCTCGCATGATTGCGGTAGGAAAAAGCAACCACAAGAATAGCGAGCAGTTCATACGCCGTCCGATGTACTCGATTAATCTAATAAATAGCGGACATGACGTATGATGCGAGCGGCCAGGGGGCGTTTTTTTCAAAATTACGTCCGCATGTTTTGTTCGCTCGTTCACACATAGAGGCGTGAACAGACCGCAAAGAGCGAATGGTTAATTTAAATAGCCACCCCTTTTTCGGAACGAGCGAGCGCAAATTGCGTCCGGCTCTGAATCAGGCCCACAGTACTTTGTAGGCCGTTACCCACTTCATATATAATTTAGTCATTAGGAGACCACTCTCCTTTTAGTTAGAGATTTAGAGACCTGGAAAAGAGGTGTTTCTATAATGACGGCTACCATCCTTATTGCCATTAAGGGAGTAAGAGTAATGGTGCGTACACACGGGACGATCGACAACGATAACGATATAGCTGTACGATCTCCCCCGTGTGTGCTGGGTGATCGATCATCCAGCACACCACCAACTCAACTTGGGCACCGAAAAATGCACGATATGAACGATAACGATATGATCGATATCGTTCATATCGTCCATTTTAATCGATGTTTTTCCAGGTATTGTTTACTGTGTATGTGAATGTCATTGTTTAAAGGTGGAGATGTCTGGTAAATCTCCATATTTAGGTTAAAAAGAATAGATCACTGCAAGAATATTAAGATTTCTACCACAGGGTCCTTAGGGATCCACAGGGATACCTTGGGGCATAGGGCTTGGCTCCAGCCATGGGCACCACAGAATTAAAGATGTCCCTCCCAGGATGCACCCTCCTATACCCCAGACCAAGGCACCTCAGTTTCAGTAGGTGCCCGGCCGGGAGCTGGGTCATCGCAGAGGGGGGCTGTGTATAACAGCCCCTGAAGATCTTCAAGACCGGTAGCATAGGACTGTCCAGGGCACATCCATGCTACCGCTCCGACACCCCCACCAGCGCCGACCACTGGTAGCGATCCGTGGAGCTCGGCGGGCTCTTGGGGGTTCCAGCTAGCGGAGCCCCCGGGGGCCTGGGACTGTGGCCGGATCTACGGGGGGCGACATAAGGTAAGCAGCGGGCGTCTGCGGTAGGTGCCCGCTGACTCACAGTACGGCGTCCCCAGGGCTGTGGGCTCCCTGGGGACGGCAGTATAGTGGAGCCAGGCGGATGCCTGCGCTCTCCGCTAGACCACCAGGGATACGGGGCTGGAGCGTTGCGGAACACGCTCCAGCATCCTGGGGGGTTAAAGGCCTGCCAGGGGAGGATGCCTTCCCTGTAGCGCACAGGAGGCTCCTCCCCATCGCTGCTCTTCGGCGCCTTACATGTGGTTTTGGCGGGCTGAGGCAGTGATCCTCCCCAGGCCCGCCTCCCTTCATCCTCCGGCGGCCATTTTATGAGCAAAGACGCTGTGGTGCAGGGTGCGGAGCCTGGGTGCCCCTCTCCTCCCAGTATAAGGTCAGCGTATGTAGCGCTATCACTGCCAGACTGTAAGTCTGTGTATGTGATAGTGCACTTAGTGCAGGGCTTCTGCATTGTATGTGAGTTTGTGCTAGCGCTGTGTGTTCCGACCGATGCGTTCCGACCGATGTTCGCACAGCTGCGCATGCGTACGGATTTTAATACGCATGCGCGGACCAGTCAGTGTGGCCAAAAATGGTGTGCTCGCTAAATAGCGAATGCCTGCTATTTTGAGTGACAGATTGAGGCGTTGTGGTAACGGGAAGGTGCTTGAAAACGGGGAGTGGAGATCCGAACGCAGGCGTGCCAAACGGTCAAAACGGGCGTTTCATGGGAGTGCATAATTACTAAAGCAGCATCATCGACCACGTCACTTGGTTGTTTTATAGTCAGAACTGCTCGCATGATTGTGGTAGGAAAAACCAACCACAAGAATAGCGAGCAGTTCATACGCCGTCCGATGTACTCGATTAATCTAATAAATAGCGGACATGACGTATGATGCGAGCGGCCAGGGGGGCATATTTTTTCAAAATTACGTTCGCATGTTTTGTTCGCTCGTTCAGACATAGAGGCGTGAACAGACCGCAAAGAGCGAACGGTTAATTTAAATAGCCTGCCCTTTTTCTGGACGAGCGAGCGCAAATAGCGTCCGGCTCTGAATCAGGCCCTCTGTTAGAGGAGCACCTCTCCTATTTTCCTGTTCCAGAAGTACAACAGGTGTGGGGGAGGGGGCGGTACTTCAGGATGGGTTATGTGCTGCATGTTTGGCCATCCCTGGTACCTCTGCTGTATCCAGCACCTCTCAGGAACCACTTTGGGCTTGTTTTGCACAAGCCCTGACTGTTCTTGTAAATAGGCTTGCAGCCCCTCCTGCGCTTCCACAATTGGGGTTTGCACAGCAGGCGGTAGTCCCGCCTCTTGTTCTGGGAGTTCCGGGGCCGATAGTTATGCAGTGCTCCCCGCAGCATGTCCTTAATCAGGCTGACCCAGGTTTGTCTGATTCTGGGGTGCGGGGCTCTCAGCAGGATCAATCTAGACCTGCTAAAAGATGATGAGGATGATGGCTCGTCTAATGAGGGCGAAATTCTAGATTTGTCGGACACTGATACTCCTCAAGTAGGGGCAGAGGCTAAGTCTAGTATTTACATTCCAGGCCTCATACGGGCAGTCCGTGCGGCCATGGTTATTACTGATGACAACTTACCTGCAGCACCTACTCATGCTTATTTTAAAGAGGTTAAAGGAGCTGCAGCAGTATTCCCTCTATCTGGTAAGCTAGTTGATCAGATGGAGGAGGCCTGTAAATATCCGGGTAAAAGATTTCAACCTCACAAGCGTCTGGCTCATACATATCCCTTTGCGGAAGATTACTTCACTAAATGGGAGTCTCCTCCTCAGGTGGATTCTCATGTGACGCGCTTAGTAAAGAACTTTGCCTATGCCGTCTATGTCTTCTCTGACGGATACTACAGACCGTAAAGTGGAGGTGTGCCTAAAGTGTATCTATTCCCTTGCTGGAGGAGCATCTAGACCAGCTATGGCTGTCTGTTCGGTGGCTCAGGCTATGGAAAGATGGGCGGACGCTTTGGAAGTATCATTTGCTTCTGAGGGTACCAGCGAACAGGTTGGGTTAGTGGGGATTCCGCTACGTACATTAACGAAGCAGCTTTGGATTTGAGCCTGCTTACTTCTAGGATTTTTGCAGCTGCTCGACGGTCCTTGTGGTTACGTTCTTGGAGGGCGGACGCTGAATCCAAGAAAGGCTTGGAATGCTTACCCTACAATGGGCAGGTCCTGTTTGGACCAGCGTTGGATAAAATAGTGGACACGTTGGCGGCTGCCAAATCTGCATGTCTACCTTCAGCCCCGACTCCGTCTGGGTCTAAAAATCCATCCTTTCGGCCCTATCGCCCTCCGGGAAAACCTAGGGTTCAGTCTTTTCCGAGACCATTAGGTCCCAAAAAGAGCGCTAAGACCAAAAAGCAAGCTTGGAGTACCAGACGTCCAGCTGCCAAGCCGGACGACAAACCCACAGCCTGACGGGTTGGGCCTCCCCTTGGGGGACCCCAAGGTGGGAGGCCGACTTCTGCAATACGCTCAGTGTTGGTTCAAAACCACCACAGACACTTGGGTAAGGGACGTGGTATCTCAGGGTTATGCCCTCTCCTTCCGCAGAAGGCCTCCTCATCAGTTCTTTGTATCAGCACGTCCTTCAGATCCAACGAAGGCTCTAGCGATCCAAGAGTCGGTGCGTTCTATGCTTCAGATGGGAGTAATAGAACCTGTTCCGTTATCCCTGAGAGGGACCGGATATTACTTCAACCTTTTTCTGGTTCAGAAACCAAATGGATCATACCGACCTATACTCAACCTCAGGTCCCTGAACAAGTTTTTAAGGGTCCCTCGGTTCCGAATGGAGACTCTGCGTTCTATTGTTTTAGCTATGCAGCCTGGGGATTTTATGGTGTCCCTGGATATTCAGGATGCTTACCTGCATATCCCCATTGCCAGGGTTCATCAGCGTTACCTCAGATTTACAGTGTCGGACCTCCATTACCAGTTTCAGGCTCTACCGTTTGGCCTTTCCACGGCTCCTCGGGTGTTCACAAAAGTAATGGCGGTCATGGCGGCACACCTGCGGTTGCAGGGAGTTCGCCTGTTACCTTACTTGGACGACCTTCTGTTGTTGGCAGGGTCGCCACAAGACCTTTGCAGCCATCTACAACTGACAATATCAGTATTGCAGGCTCACGGCTGGATAGTGAACTGGAAGAAGTCCTCTCTAATTCCTTCTCAGAGAATGGTCCATCTTGGGGCATTGTTGGACTCTCAACAACAGAGGATCTTCTTGACGGAGGAAAAGATAGCCCTGTTGCAGTCCAAGATACGCAATGTTCTAAGCAGTCGCCGAGTGTCTCTTCTCTCAGCGATGAAGTTACTGGGTTCCATGGTGTCAACGTTCGACATGGTGGAGTATGCCCAGTTCCATTCCAGGCCTCTACAAACGTTGATCCTGTCCAGATGGGACAGAAATCCCCATCGAATAAAGACGCAGATGATCAGGCTCACTCCGGAAGTGCGCCTGTCTTTGACGTGGTGGTTACAAAAGTCTCATCTCAGCAGGGGACGTCCGTTTTGGATTTCGGTTTGGGTCCTTCTAACAAGGGATGCCTGCCTTCGGGGCTGGGGCGCTGTGACAGGCCCACACGTCTTCCAGGGCCGGTGGACGTCAGAGGAATCGGACCTGCCAATCAATATATTGGAAATTCGAGCAGTGTTCAGGGCGCTGCAGCATGCAAGACCGTTCCTGCTGGGGAAACCTGTGCAGGTTCAGTCAGACAACGCCACCACGGTGGCTTACCTAAATCGTCAGGGAGGAACTCGAAGCCAAGCGGCTCTAAGGGAGGTGTCCCGCATTCTGACTTGGGCAGAAGACAATCTTCCGGCCATTTCGGCCGTCTTCATTCCGGATGTGCTCAACTGGGAGGCGGACTTCCTCAGCCGCCACGATGTACACCCGGGGGAATGGTCTCTTCACCAGGAGGTGTTCCAACTCCTGGTGGACAAGCGGGGTCTTCCCGAAATAGACCTCATGGCCTCCAGAAACAACCGCAAGCTGTGGGCGTATGGATCCCGAACAAGAGACGCAGGAGCTCTCCTGGTGGACGCTCTGTCGGTACGATGGAACTTCCAATTCGCGTACCTGTTTCCTCCGTCCTCCCTGCTGCCTCGAGTAATTCGAAAGTTCAGGCAGGAAGGAAGCAAGATCCTGCTGGTGGCCCCTGCGTGGCCCAGAAGGAGTTGGTACTCGGATCTCCAGTGTCTATCCATCGACACTCCTTGGCTGTTACCTCAGAGGCCGGACCTATTGTCTCAGGGTCCTTGTCTCTACCCGGGCCTGAGTCGGCTATCTTTGACGGCGTGGCTCTTGAGACTTCCCTCTTGAGGTCCAAGGGTTTCTCTAGAGCGGTGGTCAATACCATGTTACATGCTCGTAAGCCGGCTTCAGCTACAATTTACCACAGGGTGTGGCATACCTATTTTGAGTAGTGTCGCCCTAAAGCGTACGATCCTCGCGAGTTTAGAATATCGAGAGTGTTGGCTTTCCTTCAGGCAGGCTTGGATTTAGGTCTACGCCTTGCTTCACTGAAGGTTCATGTTTCTGTCCTGTCTGTTTTGTTTCAACGAAGGATCGCTACGCGGCCTGATATCCGTACCTTTATGCAGGGTGTTCTTCGCATCCAGCCTCCCTATGTCCATCCGGTAGCTCCATGGGATCTGGCTGTGGTCCTGAAGGCGCTACAGGATCCTCCATTTGAACCTTTGGGTTCTGTGGATCTGAAATGGCTTACGGCAAAAACATTGTTCCTTTTGGCTATTGCTTCAGCCAGAAGGGTGTCTGATTTGGGGGCTCTTTCATGTCGTCCCCCATTTCTAATTTTTCATTCGGATAGGGCGGTACTTCGTACCCGTCCCGAATTTCTTCCTAAAGTGGTGTCTAGTTTCCACATTAACGAGGAAATTGTGGTCCCAGCCTTTAATTCATCTGATCTCTCAGCTGGTGAGGCTTATTTGGATGTGGTACGGGCTCTGCGGATTTACGTGGACCGTACCAGTTCTTTGGGAAAATCGGACTCTTTGTTTGTCCTATATGGATGGCTGGCCTGCCAATAAACAGACTTTGGCACGCTGGATCTGCATGGCGATCTCTGAGGCATACACTCATGAGGGACTTCCAGTGCCACCCTCTGTGAAAGCTCATTCTACAAGATCTGTGGGACCTTCGTGGGCAGCTCGACGTGGCGCCTCAGCTGTTCAGCTTTGTAAGGCGGCCACGTGGTCCTCTGTCCATACTTTCGTCAAGCATTACGCCTTTGACACATTTGCTTCTCAGGATGCTTCCTTCGGGCGGCGGATTCTCCTCTCGGCACAGGAGCGTCCCCTCCCTTGAAGGATACTGCTTTGGGACATCCCCAAGGTATCCCTGTGGATCCCTAAGGACCCTGAGGTAGAAAACAGGAGATATGGTAAGAACTTACCTTTGTTATCTCCGTTTCTACGAAGTCCTTAGGGTCCACAGAGCGCCCACCCTGACGCCCTGTGCTTCCGTAGGGTGTTGTTCTGGTCACCAGTTTCTGTCTCCCCTTACTATGAGAATGTGAATCTTGTGTGTTCCAGACTTTCTTCTTCCTTTTTCCTCTCTCCCGGCCTATGGCTTGATACTAAAACTGAGGTGCCTTGGCCTGGGGGTGGGGTATAGGAGGGGGCCTGGTGCATCCTGGGAGGGACATCTTTAACTCTGTGGTGCCCATGGCTGGAGCCAAGCCCTATACCCCAAGGTATCCCTGTGGACCCTAAGGACTTCGTAGAAACAGAGGTAAGTTCTTACCATATCTCCTGTTATTACAATACACCTTTCACCTAAACATGTTATGCTGGGTACACACTAGACGATATGTTGTCAGATCCGACATATCGGGCACATCCTCTAGGGTGTACCCTCAATGTCACTGACAACATCTGGCGACATCGTCAGTGAGGGCCATGCTGCCGAATGAAGCATGGCCCCGCTGTCGCTCCCGACATCGGCAAGTGTGTATGCTCTTCCCGATGCCGGGACCCCGCCGGGTCCCGACGCATGATTGGTCGGCTGGGTACACATTGTTAAATGTACCCAGCTTTAGAAGAATTACATACCCAGTAGCAGTGCCCCCAGTAGTAGTAGTCCTCCCCCAGCAATGCCCCCAGTAGTAGTGGTCCCACCAGTGTAGTGCCCCCAGTAGTGATCCCACCAGTGCAGTGCCCCCAGTAGTGGTCCCACCAATGCCTCCAGTAGTGGTCCCACCAGTGCCTCCAGTAGTAGTCCCCCCTAGCAATGTCCCCAGTAGTAGTCCTTCCACCAGCAATGTCCCCAGTAGTAGTTCCACCCCAGCAATGCCCCCAGTAGTAATCCCCCCCAGCAATGCCCCCAATAGTAGTCCCCCCCCAGCAATGCCCCCAGTAGTAGTCCTCCCCCCCAGCAATGCCCCCAGTAGTAGTCCCCCCTCCCAGCAATGCCCCCATTAGTAGTAGTAGTAGTAAACAACCCCCCAGCAATGCCCCCAGTAGTAGTAGTAGTAGTAAACAACCCCCCCCAGCAATGCCCCCAGTAGTAGTAGTAGTAGTAAACAACCCCCCCAGCAATGCCCCCAGTAGTAGTAAACCACCCCCCGCCAGACAGACAGACAGACAAAATCCACTTACCTTGATCAACGCTCCGGCATAGGCTCCTCCGTCCTCCGTCTTCCCGGGCAGGCCCGCTCTGCATGATGGGAGAGACGTCATGACATCTCTCCCATCATCACCCGGAAGAGCAAGCAGCCGAGTCTGTCTGACTCTCATCGGCTGCTAAAACAAACACACAGCTGCCGGCGCTGCCGCACTACCGCCCTGCCTGCGTGACTAACAGATGCTAGAGGTCCAGTAGGACCTCTAGCATCTGTCTCCTCCTAGGCGGCGGCCATTTTTGGAGGGCCGTTTTCTGCAGATTCCATGCGGACGGCTAGTCCGCATGGAATCTGCAGCCACCTCGCCCCATAAGCCCCCGCGCCCCCATTCCACCGCGGGGTCTGCGGGGGCTGTAGTTACGCCACTTCTGGGAAAATGGCCGCGGTGGCCATTTTCCAGGCGTTTTGTGTAGCGGCTCTCCAGCCGACGGAATTCAGAGAGGTATTAAATAGTATGGGTGCAGGGTGTGTGGTGTGGTCCCCCCTGCACCGCACACCCTGCATCCATTATAGATACGCCCCGCCCCTGCCCATAATGGCTGCAGGTGCAGGCAGCCGCGGGTGCTTGAATTACTACCTTATGATAATGCTAGAGTCTGTAGGGGTAATGCAGGATTTCCTGCGTCTGTTAGCGGAAACCCGTTCCGCCCACTGATTTTACGCCAACCCTCACAACCGAGATCATTAATATCAGCACTTGCATCAGCCCTGTGCTAGGTGTGAGAGACCCATCAGAAACTGGCTTGCCTTCTCTGTACACTTGATTCAATTTCACATCTGCGTCATGCTGTATGCACAAACCCGCCATTTCCATCCGTGCACAGAGATCCATCCCACTCAGAATCAGCTCCTTAATGTGAGAAAAAGGGTTTCCAGCAACATGGACTGATCATTGTGCACCGATATAGGTACAGCAACATGGCAACATCAGCTTACAAATAAGAATGTTGGTGCGAAAGTCAATTTTGAGGTCTATGTACTAAGCCTTGGGGAGAGAGAAAGTGGATGGAGATAAAGTACCAACCAATCGGCTCCAAACTGTCATGTTACAGGCTTTGTTTGAAAAATGACAGTTAGGAGCTGATTGGTTGGTACTTTATCTCTCTTCACTTTATCTCTCTCCATGGCTTAGTACATAGACTTCTAGGTCTTATGTTTGTTAGTAATTATGTTCCTGATTTTTTTTCCCAAGGAAAACTACAAAGAATGCTTCAAACCAGATTGAATTTACTGCTGAAACCATAAATGAATTTACAATCAAAATACATGAGTAAGTACAGAACTTTCATGATGGATCGAACACATTATAAAGAATACATGGTAATATATATATTATATATATATATATCAGAGCTTGACACATTTTTCTAAAATCTAGGAGCCAGGATGAAAGTGTAGGAGCCAGACCACCGTCCCCCCAAAAAAATTACACAGCTCTGTGTGTTATGCAACTGTTATACACACTACACTAGTCCACAAAATGGTCACAGTTGAATGGATACAGTTCCACCATATCCCAGAGGTGCCCTATTGGTTACTGTGGAGGCCAGTGAAGTATATTGACCTTATTAATATATTCATGAAGCCACCTAGGGATGACATGTGCTTGGTGACACAGTGCTTTGTCCTCCTGGAAGTAGCCATTAGAAGATAGGTAAGACTGTTACCATGAAAGCATGCACATGGTCAGCAACAAGACTTGGGTAGACTGTTGCATTTAAACAATGCTAAAGGTTTTAAGGGGCCTTATTCTGCCAAGCAAACATTCTCCAAAGCATTCCACCACCATCAACACCAACCTGAACCATTGACACAAGACAGGATGGATTCATGTTGGTTCGGCCATATTCTGAGCCTACTCTCTGCATGTCACCACACATACTGACCATTGGATGTTCTGTCAATCTTCACCTATCTAGTTTTGGTGAGCCTGTAGCCACGGTAGCCTCTGCTCTTTGGCCCTCATTCAGAGCCGTTCGCTATTTGCGGTCGTTCGTTCAAAAACAAGGGGTGGCTATTCAAATGATCCGTTCACAAATTGCAGTCTGTTCACACCTCTAAGTCTGAACGAGCGTGCAAAACATACGCTCGTTTATTTGTTAAAAACGCCCCCTGGCCGCTCGCACCATACGTCATGTCCGCTATTTATTAGATTAATCGAGTACATCGACCAGCGTATGAACTGCTCGCTATTCTTGTGGTTGGTGTTTGCTACCACAAATTTGCGAGCAGTTCTGGCTATAAAATAACCCAGTGACGTGGTCAATGACGCTGCTGTATTAATTATGCACACCCATAATACGCCCGTTTTGACCTTTAAGCACGCCTGCATTCGGATCTCCACTCCCCATTTTCAAGAACCTTCCCCTGTTACCACCCACATACGCCTCATTCTGTCACTCAAAATAGCAGGCACTCGCTATATAGCGTACAAACGATTTTTGGCCGCACTGACTGGTTCGCGCATGCGTACTAAAAACCGTACGCATGCGCAGATGTGCAAACATCGCTCGGAACGAGCGTACTGCCGCTAACGAGCGGCTCTGAATGAGGGCCTTTGTTTCCTAGCTGACCGAACGTAGGGCCTGATTCAGAGATGGACGCAAATCCCCTGCCGACTGCTATTCCTTATGCAGCTGACTTGGGAAAACATGCTAACGACTTAGCTTAGTCTTGTGCACTGAGGCCCCGATCTCCAGCATCTGACATTTCCCCCTCACAAACAAAAGCGGGAACATCAGAAACATCAGTCGCACATGGAACCTGTGAGTAAGCCTATGCTGTCAGAGCGGCTCTCCTAAGATGCCGGGGTCTCTGCAGCTGTAAATGAAATTGCAGAGGCTCACCAGGAGCATGCACAGATAACGGTCTCCACGCGCCTGAGTTATTGTAACCACTACCCTGTTCCCCTCCTCCCCCCCAAAACACTGACTACCTGTTACTCACTTTGTGAATAAATCTCCTCTGCAACCGTCGTCGCTAATCCATCATCGCATGTGCGTAGTGGGGCTTTGACGCAAGCACAATGGCAAAAAATCGATCCACTGTGTCCAACATTGATATTGCGTCTATCTCTGAATCGGGTCCATAGTACTGTATACTGCTGCTGTAGACGATTCACTTCAAGGTTCAATGTGGTGTGCATATTAAGAGATGTTTTTCTAAATAACACTATTGTAACACATAGTTACTAAAGTTACTGCTACCTTCCTTTCAGCTTGAACAGATCAGGCCATTGTCCTCTGACCTTTTTCATTAACAAGGCATTTTCACCCACAGAGCTGTTACTTACTCAATGGTTTGTGCACCATTCTCTATAAACTCTAGAGTCTGTTGTGTGAGAAATCCGAGATCAGCAATTTCTGAGGTACTTAAACTACCCCATTTAGCACAACAATCTTTTCACTGTCAGTCACTTTGATACATTTTTTTCCACATTCTGGTATTAGGTCTGAACAACTGAATCTCTTGACATATGGGGGTAAATTTACTAAAGTGAGAGTTTTTAGAAGTGAGATTCTACTTAACATTTACCTACGGTAGCAGCTTCTAGAAGGTAATAGCTACAATCTGGTTGGTTGCTATATATAGATATATATGTATGTATGTATATGTGTGTGTGTATATATATATATATATATATATATATACAGTATATCTCTCTCCAGTTGAATCCGCACTCTCATCTTCAAATAGACAATAGGTAATGGGGTGCTCCCCATTGAGACCAACACTGGTCCAGGTAAGATACTGTCAATCGTAGAACGGGGCACTCACCAGAGCATTTACCGGCAGCAACAAGCTTTAATGCTTACATATCCATGTCAGAATAACGTCGATGTTTCGGTCAAACATGACCTTTTTCAAGACAGGCAACCATACATAGGTACAGCAACAGCAGCGTAACTGCAAGTGGAACATATATATAGAGAAATATACTTAAACAAAAAAAAATGTAGGGAAACAGAAAGCAGCTGCCAACACTAAACAATGGCCTGCAGCTAGCACAGCAGTATACAACATGCAGGAGTAGTGTGGGAATAGCAGTAACAGTGCACCGATCCGATGACGAGTCTTTAAGACATATCGAACCCAAAGTCTGGAACCATCACAGTGAAAAGACTGCAGGCAGGACAGGCAAGTTGTGGCCACAATTAGCTGAGCTAAACCGCGAATACTACCATAGATTTTAGCAAGAACAAAATGGTATGTCTATTACTTACTGACCTTTATAGAAAAAGTTACAGTCAGTTCTCTTAATTTTACCCCTAATATGTCAGAAAGTAGGGCTTGATAAAAATATTTCTTATTATATAATGTGTCTATAATAAAACAATATAGTTTATTAATAATAAGAATAAGAATAATACTGATAATAATAATGATAATAAACAATAATGAAAGTCTAGGGGGTCAATCCAATTGTCTGCGAAGGGTGCTAAAACGCAGGCAACGCCATCTGAAATCGCACCTGTCGCGTTGCGCTCCGAGCTCCGATTCGCACAGTTTTGCTGGTTTGCAGTTCTAGCACTGACAGCTGGATGGCGGTGCCTCCTCATCTATGTCACCTCTCTTTTATAGTGCTACTTATTCCCCGGCCTATGGTGACATTAGATTCTCATACTTGATAATATATGATAATATATGATGTACTTGGGATCAGTTATGTTGTAAATCTAAATCTGATTCTTTTACAAAAGTCTTCAATTAATATAATGTCCCCAGCTTTCTGAAGCTACAGTACATTGCTTGTGTAGCTTGCTACTGTAAGTTTCTGATGGTATGTAGTCAGGAAGTTTCAACTGCCGGCTTCCCGACTGTCAAATCCAGGCATGGGACTAATGAGAGGCGTAGAAATCCTGATGTCTGTCATCAGGGCCGGCTCCAGGGGTTGGAGCACCCTGTGCCGGCCCTTAATAATGAGCACTTCGGTGCAGCCGTTCGACAAAATGTAGGGGTGTGGCCTAATTACCATAGGCCACTCCCCCTATGTGGCATTATTTGGAGGCGTGCCCGCATGGCACGCCTCCAAGTAACGTCAGGCTGGGGGTAAAGCCCAGCCCTTCGTCACTGTCTTCCCAGACTGTCCCCAGCCCTCTCCCGTCTGTGAATGGCGCATGGCATCCATTCACACTCCGGAGGTCCGGCACCGCCGCACAGCGGTGGGGGTCCCCAACCTTCCGATTTGATCACCTGCGGGCCACTTCCCACTGAAATCGGGATGCTGGGGAGGGCTGCGCCCTCTACGGGTGGTGACCCTGTGCGACCGCACTGGTCAAACACACCTAGAGCCGGCCCTGCCTATCATTATCCACCCGCCGAAATCCCGAAGCCCGGCGTCGGAACCTCCCCTGGGAGGCTAGGGGAAGGGGGGGTTAGGGTTAGGCGCCTTCGGGGGGGGGGAAGTCTAGGGTTAGGCACCCCCTTGGAGGGTTAGGTTTAGGGTGCGGGGAGGGGGGCTTAGGTTTAGGCACCCCTAGGGGGAGGTTAGGGTTAGGCGCTAGGGGCGAGGTTAGGGTTAGGTACCCCTAAGGGAGAGTTAGGGGGGGGGAGGGTAGGGATAGCCTACTTACCTCCACTGTCGGATCTTCACCCATCGGGCTGCTGGCGTCGGGATTTCAACCGCTGGCCGAGAGGTCATACATACCGATTATTTTCTGATTACTGGTTACTTAGTACCGTGCTGTGTTTTCTGTCCAGAAATAATTCTGTCTTGGTTCTTTCTTTATGATGTTACATTTTGTGTTTTGTAGGGCTATAGAGCAATACCATAACAGAGTTCGCTGGCTAATGGAAGGCAGCAGGAAGGTAATTAAAAGAATAATTGCCCTGTTAAGAATGGGACTATTACTGCTGTATTGTTTGTGACACGACAATGCGGATATAACTTCGGTTATTTTGTGTCTGCTAAATTGTGATTCTAGATAATGTATGGCAGGTAGTAATAATTTCATGTGTATCAAAATGAAATAGTCCGTCAAAAGTGACAGAAATATGCCATAAGTAGGTGTTATATGCATCATGCCTGGTATAGAGATTACAATCCGATAATGACAATCCAATAGCCTCTACGTTTTCCACAGTCCCATGTCTCTCACTTGGACATTCATGTGCCAGCTTAACACCCTAATATCATCACTGGACAAAGCCTACCATACCTTGCATATAGTATATCGGTGTTATGTGCACAACAATCCAATGCCAAGCATATCAAACCCTTTTATTCATACCTATCACATTTCATCTTTCAGCAAACGTTCCTATGCCCAGTGTATCAGCCTTATGCCTACTACATTGCAGTGCGCACCATATACATTCTAACCAAGCATTCCTCTGCCCAATATATCAGTTTTATACCCACCACATTGCAGTTGCCACCGTATAAATCGCACCACATATATTCTAACTAATCATTCCTGGGCCCAATGTATCAGCCTTATGCCTACTACATTGCAGTGCCCACCATATACATTCTAACCAAGCATTCCTCTGCCCAATATATCAGCCTTATTCCCACCACATTGCAGTGCCCACCGTATAATTCCCACCTCATACATTCTAACCAATCATTCCTGTGCCCAATGTATCAGCCTTATACCTACTACATTGCAGTGCCCACCGTATAAATCCCACCTCATACATTCTAACTAATCATTCCTGTGCCCAATGTATCCGCCTTATACCCACCACATTGCAGTGCCCACTGTATAAATCCCACCTCATACATTCTAACCAATCATTCTTGTGCCCAATGTATCAACCTTATACCCACCAAATTGCAGTTGCCACCATATAAATTACGCCATATACATTCTAACCAACCATTCCTGTGCCCAATGTATCAGCCTTATACCCACCACAGTGCAGTGCCCACTGTATAAATCTAACCTCATACATTCTAACCAATCATTCCTGTGCCCAATGTATCTGCCTTATACCCACCACATTCTAGTTGCCACCATATAAATCACGTCATATACATTCTAATCAGTCATTCCTGTGCCCAGTGTATCAGCCTTATACCCACCACATTGCAGTTGCCACTGTATAAATCCCACAACATATATTCTAACCAATCACTCCTGTGCCCAAGATATCATATTTATGCTCACTAAGTTCATTGCTCCACCATATGTATTTCAATATATACATGCCCACCACAGTACCCAGACTACTGAGTATTCTTGTGCCCAATATATAAGCCTCACGCCAACCACAATCCAGGTCCCACCATATATATGTGTCTCATACCCACATTTGTCCAATATTTTCTACCTAAAGTCATGTGCCCAGTATGTGTTTCATGTCCACCTGCTACAGTTATATTCCCTTCTCCATTAGTGATCATTATGCACACAAAACCCACTGATCCCATTAATGTGAACAGTTATTGGTCTCTCTATCTAAACAGGGATAAGACCTGCTAGCATGGAAGTTAAAGATATGGGAGCCCCACATTCTTATCCTATGAAATTACAGTTCTCCCTCCCAATGACATTGCAGTGCTTCCATCCAATAAAATGCAGTGCTGCCACAAGGCAAGACAACAGTGGCCCCCAGTAATGACTCCTCTCTTTAGGGGGCGATTCAATTCAACTTGATGTGAATAATGCCATGAAAGATTTCCCAAAACTATTTAATTAACCGCGCTGTTAAGTCCGACTAGATGATTTCTGCTTGCACTCTCCTGAAGTGTGAGCAGAATCCGACTTAAGTGCCGGCCGCCATGCTGGTTTCGAGTTTAGTGCATCACGGCCACACTTTAGTTGGAGAATTCTGGTTACCGCAGCTAAAACAGGTGCGGTAACCAGCATCTCCTGACTGAGTGCAGGGCGTGATGGGGACAATTGAAGGTATGCAGTCAGGAAGCCGGCGGACCTAATCCCGACAGCCGGCTTCCTGACTGCTTTATCCCGTCGAGGGCTAAATGACAGCTTTATCCCGGCGGGGGTTCAAATGTAGACGCCTGTCATTTTACGGCATCCTGATCGAAGTGATGCCGGGCGCCGCTGCGGACAGCTGCAGGGGGGGGGGTTTAGGTTTAGGGCTCCCGGTGGTAATTCATACCGATTCCCAATTGAATAGCTCTGGGTACTATTCACATCACGTTGAATTGAATTGCCCCCTTAGAGTGAAAGGAGAATTAAGCAAAAGCAGTCAGTGAGACCGCATGTCAGGAGTGGGTTGGGTACGGGATGCCAGCGCTCGGGATCCCGGTGGTCAGAATCACCGGTTGGTAAGTATCCTAACGTTACCCCTAAACCTAACCCTCCCTCCCTACACCCTAAACCTAACCTCCACACCTAGTGCCTAACCCTATCCCTCCTCCCCTAGTGCCTAACCCTATCCCTCCTCCCCTAGTGCCTAACCCTATCCCTCCTCTCCTAGTGCCTAACCCTATCCCTTCTCCCCTAGTGCCTAACCTTATCCCTCCTCCCCTAGTGCCTAACCCTATCCCTCCTCCCCTAGTGCCTAACCCTATCCCTCTTCCCCTAGTGCCTAACCTTATCCCTCCTCTCCTAGTGCCTAACCCTATCCCTCCTCCCCTAGTGCCTAACCTTATCCCTCCTCCCCTAGTGCCTAACCCTATCCCTCCTCCCCTAGTGCCTAACCTTATCCCTCCTCCCCTAGTGCCTAACCCTATCCCTCCTCCCCTAGTGCCTAACCCTATCCCTCCTCCCCTAGTGCCTAACCCTATCCCTCCTCCCCTAGTGCCTAATCTTATCCCTCCTCCCCTAGTGGATAACCCTATCCCTCCTCCCCTAGTGCCTAACCCTATCCCTCCTCCCCTAGTGCCTAACCCAATCCCTCCTCCCCTAGTGCCTAACCCTATCCCTCCTCCCCTAGTGCCTAACCCTATCCCTCCTCCCCTAGTGCCTAACCCTATCCCTCCTCCCCTAGTGCCTAACCCTATCCCTCCTCCCCTAGTGCCTAACCCTATCCCTCCTCCCCTAGTGCCTAATCTTATCCCTCCTCCCCTAGTGGATAACCCTATCCCTCCTCCCCTAGTGCCTAACCCTATCCCTCCTCCCCTAGTGCCTAACCCAATCCCTCCTCCCCTAGTGCCTAACCCTATCCCTCCTCCCCTAGTGCCTAACCCTATCCCTCCTCCCCTAGTGCCTAACCCTATCCCTCCTCCCCTAGTGCCTAACCCTATCCCTCCTCCCCTAATGCCTAACCTTAACCCTCCCCCTAGTGCCTAACACTAACCCCTCCCCCTCACCGCACTACTTAATGTCGGGATGTTGGCACCGGAATTCTGACCGCTGGGATTTCAACTACATCCTGTCAGGAGCTACCCACTAGTTGTTATGAGAGCTTCTAATTATTTCTAGGGTAATTTTCATTAATGACAAGTACTGTAGACAGCTACCAGCACTAGCCAAAGGAATGAGCCGTATAATGGAGGTAGTAAAATAAAAAGCCACCGACAGCTGTCATTAGCTACATCTTCCAGACCTCCCCCTGGAAACAAGCTACTAGCAGTAAAGAAGGGGAGGATAAACCTTTGGAGCACACAGGAGGGTAGGGCCCTGGGCAGTTACCCTGCCTGTCATTCCCAAATGCTTTGTCTTTCCTTGTACAGTGCTGGCCATAAGTGGCATCTAGCAAGCATATGGACCCGGCTCAGAGAAGATTGTATTTACTATCATTTTCCTTATTGAATCATTGTATGATGAATTGTCCCTTAAAAAGCACAGTCTTCATTTTATATTGCAGATGTTTGGCCTTGTAAAAGGAAAAAATGTAGGATTGCTGATCGATTCATCGCATCTGAACTGTGGTCCAAGGAGAATGGATTTCTTAAGAGGCCTCTTGGTAATTAATTGACATATTTGTCCATGTAAACTAAGCATTGGGCTGATGTAAGTGTAGCAAATTGATTTTATAATTAGCTGACTGTTTGGTTTATAGATTACTGCAATATGCTTAATAAGAGATATACAAAAAGAATAGATTTTTTCTTTTAACAACTTTATTTTGTTGTAGACGTATAGCAATAGCAACAATAATGGACATTGCATGGATACACAAACGCTGCAGTAATGCAAGAATCTGTATAGTTAAACAAGCAAACAAACACCAAAACCCAGAGCATAGTAGTATACATCATTTCTTGTATACGGAGGCCAAAACAAAGCTGTTTTTTTAGCACACCACTCAGCTCATTAGAATACAGTATGCTCTCACTTTGTGACATAAGCTGTAGGTGTACAATGTCCACCTTAATGGCTATTTGAAATAACTAACATGGTGACAGACATGCACAATGATTCAGAGATGTACGCTAACCTGATGGTAAGCTCACATTTCCGATGTTTTGTACTCGCCGTTCCATGCATGTGCAGAATGGGTCCTGTGATACCGCACAAAGTTCCCCCAAGCCTCTGCCTGATTGACAGAAGCGTTTGGGGGGTGGGGCGGGGAAGGCCTGCGGTCACGGAAACGGTGCCTTGTTTTCTGTGAGTGCTGAGGCCAGGGTCTACGTCCATGGACGAAGACTTCCTGGCCTCGCAAGCTGCCAGGATCAGCTGGGAGACTGGAGAGTTGTACATGGCCACACCACCAGCTGGCATTTGTAGCAGAAAAGTGCCATTGTTTGCGCAGGAATATCTCCCTATCCCTGCAAATCAGGCCGAAAGTCTCAATTGCAGAACAGTCCTCCAAAAGCTGCACAGTTGTGAGATGTAGGTATTGCCAGGCTCTCCAAAATGAGATGTAGGCATTGCCAGGTTCTCCAAAAGCTGCATGGTTGTGAGATGTTGGTATTGCCAGGCTTTCCAAAAGCTGCATGGTTGTGAGATATATAAGCATTGCCAGGCTCTCCAAAAGCTGCACGGTTGTGAGATGTAGGCATTGCCAGGCTCTCCAAAAGCTGCACGGTTGTGAGTTGTAGGCATTGCCAGGCTCTCCCCCACATTTTGCTGTGAGGCCGGATGATGCACTGTTCTGCCCTATGTTAATTGGACCTTAGAAACAGCAATGTTTTGCATTTTGTAAAGCTAATAGATCATCACTCTGTTTGAGTTATGCTCTATATCTATATAGTGTTTACATTGCTCAACGTCCTATAGTATAAGTACACATACTACAGTGATTAACATCCCAGGAAAACTCCGGATCAGACAGATGGAGTAAAATAAATCCTATGTTGTGAATAAAATCAGCAACCTGGCATGGTGCACCCAAGAGGGTCATGGTTTTTGTTTTTCATTCATTTTGTCATCAGTTTGAGCCAATTTTTAATGCTGCGGTTATAAACAATTAATTTTAATCTGCTTGGCTGGTCGGGCTTTTCCTGGGGTTTGACTTATTGTAATTGTTGACTTGCTGCAGCTGCGGAGATAGATGTACCCAGAGAATATTGTGCCTGCATCCAGCTCTCCATGTGGAAGCCCATCTGCTTTCATCCAATTCATTTGCATAAGTAGACGTACTGTAGCTACATTTAATTTCTGTACAGGACAAATTAACTACTCAGAAACTTGTTGTATTGTTGGTACTCTCTTGGCGAGTGAAATAGAGTCTCTCATTAATAATTATTATTGTCGTTGATTTGTTTGTCAGCGCCGGACAGTACAGCATACATAAAACAGGGAATTACAGGGTGGAAAACCTAGTGCACATGGGAGAACAAAGGGATGGTCCTGCTTGTTAGAGCCTACGGTCTAGTGGGGAAAAGGGTAGAAATGAGACAAGAGAAGCAAGTGTGAAGTTTGGGACAAGAACATGGGTGTACCAGCATAGAAGCATAGGTTGGAGTTGTTGGTATATAGTAAAGTGGTTGGTTTTCAGATTTGAAGACCTGGGCAGAGTCTGACTGGTGTGAAGGGGAATTTGGAGAAGTCTTATGGAGTTAGAGGTGGTTATCGGAGAGGAGACGAGGCACAAGTCAGAGGCAGATGTAATGGGGATGAGGGAGAGTATTTAGAGATGAGGTTTGGAATGAAGGAAGGGCTTGTTTTGAGGATTTGTAGTTGAGGAGAGTTATTTGAATTGCATACTGAATGATATGGGGAGCAAGTCTAGGAGTGGCGAGAGGAAGATTAGTCTTGTCGGGCCATTGAAAAACCCAAAGGCTGAATATAGAATCAAGGTTACTATAATGGAGACTACAGAGGAAGAAAGAGATCTAGGTGTCACTATTTCAGATGACCTGAATGCAGAGAAGCAATGTAACAAAGCAATGAGAAAGGCAAGTCAGATGCTTGGTTGCATAGAGAGAGGAATCAGTCAGTAGCAGGAATAAAGAAGTGATGATGTCCCTGTATAGGTCATTGGTACGGCCTCATCTTGAATACTGTGTTGAGTTCTGGAGGCCATATCTCAAAAAGGATATAAATACATTAGAGACTGTACAACGAACAGCAACTACAATGGTGCAAGGTCTACATCACAAAATGTGCCAGGAAAGACTAAAAGATCTTAATATAGTATAGTTTGGAGCAGAGAAGGGAAAGAGGGGACATGATAGAAACTGTCAAATATACCAAGGGTTTCAACAAGGTGCAGGAGGGAGATATTCTTCTACAGAAGAGAAGTACTAGAACATGAGGACATGCACTGAGACTGGAGGGAGGGAGGTTCAAAGGAAATTTGAGGAAAAATGACTTCACGTAAAGGGTAGTGAATAAGTGGAATAGCCTCCCATCAGCGGTGGTAGAGGCTAAGACAGTAGAGCAATTTATACATACTTGGGATAGGCGCAAGAATAGCCTGACTAAGGATCAAGAGGGTTGAGGTTACCAAAAGGTTAAAAAAAAGGGCAGAATAGATAGGCCAAGTGGTTCTTATCTGATGTCAAATTCTATGTTTCTATTTAGGATAGATTGAAGTGGCGACATATGGATTAGGGCGCTTTAAGGGGAGGTGATAAATCTGTTTTGGACCTACTGAGCTTTATGTAGCATTAGACTATCCATGAGGAAATAAGTAAAATTAGAAGTCATTAATGTAGAGGTGTTACTGGAGACCGCATGAGTAAATACATTTATTTATATTAATAACATTTTAGTGCCTTGTGGATGAGCAGCTGTGCTATAAGGATCAGCTTTTCCTGATGTCATTTGGAACCGATGTCTCGTGCCTCTGGGAGTCTGCACAAAATGTGAACATACGAACGTAAGTATCTTCAGCTAGGTAAAGTAGTCTGGGTAATTACAAAGCTGCAGTCTGATGTTTTGCTGATCTAAACTGACGTGTGTTTCATAGGGGCCCATTTATTATATATAGGGTTTTAGACCCGATAATTAGAATTTCTGATCACCGCTACTCATGGCAATAAAACATTCTGTACCACCCAGATGTATTAGAAGTCACAGGATATGAGCCCATCCAGGGGATATGAGCCCCTCCTTGCGATGTGTAAAGTAAAGTGATCGCACCAACGATCATGTTACTTTGTGTTGTGGGACATTGGGCAGCCTACTGTGCATACGGGAGTGGCCATTACAGGGGAGGGATATGACGGAAGTGCATGTTACACAAAGAGATTAAGATTTACTTTTTCCTTGTTTTGGATTTAGGGGCCTATTCATCATCACTTAATTTCTACAAAAGCAGGTGAAAATGCATATTTTCACCTGCAATTGTAGAAATTAAGTTTTCGGGCCATTCATCACGAAGGTAAAATAGGAGATATTACAGATACCTTCTACTTACCTTCCTCTCGTGGAATGGCCCGCTGTCCCCATACACTAGTATCACAGATATCTCCTACTTACCTTCCTCTTGTGGAATGGCCCACTGTCCCCATACACTAGTATCACAGATATCTCCTAGTTACCTTCCTCTCGCGGAATGGCCCACTGTCCCCATACACTAGTATCACAGATATCTCCTACTTACTTTCTCTCGCGGAATGGCCTGCTGTTCCCATACACTAGTATCACAGATATCTCCTGCTTACCTTCCTCTCGCGGAATGACCCGCTGTCCCTATACACTAGTATCACAGATATCTCCTGCTTACCTTCCTCTCGCGGAATGGCCCGCTGTCCCCATACACTAGTATCACAGATATCTCCTGCTTACCTTCCTCTCGCGGAATGGCCCGCTGTCCCCATACACTAGTATCACAGATATCTCCTACTTACCTTCCTCTGGCGGATTGGCCCACTGTCCCTATACACTAGTATCACAGATATCTCCTACTTACCTTCCTCTCCCAGAATGGCCCGCTGTCCCTATACACTAGTATCACAGATATCTACTTACCTTCCTCTTCCTGAATGGCCCGCTGTCCCCATACACTAGTATCACAGATATCTCCTGCTTACCTTTCTCTCCCGGAATGGCTCGCTGTCCCTATACACTAGTATCACAGATATCTCCTACTTACCTTCCTCTCCCAGAATGGCCCGCTGTCCCCATAAACTAGTATCACAGATATCTCCTACTTACCTTCCTCTCCCAGAATGGCCCGCTGTCCCCATAAACTAGTATCACAGATATCTCCTACTTACCTTCCTCTCCCTGAATGGCCCGCTGTCCCCATACACTAGTATCACAGATATCTCCTGCTTACCTTTCTCTCCCGGAATGGCTCGCTGTCCCCATACACTAGTATCACAGATATCTCCTACTTACCTTCCTCTCCCGGAATGGCCCACTGTCCCCATACACTAGTATTACAGATATCTCCTACTTACCTTCCTCTCCCGGAATGGCCCGTTGTCCCCATACACTAGCATCACAGATAACTCCTGCTTACCTTCCTCTTGTGGAATGGCCCGCTGTCCCCATACACTAGTATCACAGATATCTCCTGCTTACCTTTCTCTCCGGGAATGGCCCGCTGTCCCCATACACTAGTATGGGGACAGAATTGATCAAGCTCCAAAGATACAATATTTTCGGAGCTTGACTGTGGGAGCATTCGCCATCTGCGAGTGCTCCTACTCGGTACGAGCAACCCGTGTTGCGAAGAGGGATCCTTTTGGATCGCCCCTGTCCAGGTCCTTCCGCCGGACGTCGGGAATCGTGCACACTACCGTCACTGCTCTGAAAGGAGCAGTGAAAAGTTCCGTGGAGACAGCTAATTTTCGGATCAGCTGTTTCCGTGCCGGAGGAATGATGAATTGCTCCAGCGCTCACAGTGAGAACAAATGTTACTTATCAAGGTGCGTTCGGAACCTGATAATTAACAAATTGAATAGACCCCTTAGTGTTTTACTGAATATGTATCTCAGGGATTGTTCTTCCCTAGTTAATACTAATTATTTTCTGTCGTCCCTGCAGCCTGCATGAAGCCAGACAGTGGATTCAAGAGTTACAACCTCGAGGTGGTTGTAACTTACTTCTAACATTACGAAAAGCTCTGCAGATCCAAGATCTGGATTCTCTTGTCATTATTATCAGCAACTGGTAGGATTATCTGTCTTTCCTAGCAGACAGCTTAAGATACTGATGCAGGAAAGATAACATGTATGGAAAGTAGAATTAGTTGAATAATATGCCTTGTTTAGTGTATTGCCAGCTTTGGACTAAGAAATCGCAGGTGACTTAACACACCAAATCGCAGCAATAAACTATTGGACAAACATTGCATCCTTTACATGAACTCACGGATTTACTAAGAATCATGTTGTCAAACACGATCAAAATCACACCAAAATTGCAGCACAATGCACAAAATCAATAGATCTGCCTGTAAACAACGTATTTGTCTGAAGCACTGCACAGATTAGTATGATCTGTGCAAGCTTTGGTGTGTGACAGTGTAATGAAAGGTTAATGTTTAAATAAAAATTTGCGTGGGGTCCCCCGCTAAAAACATAACCAGCCTCAGACCTTTCAGCCTGGCCTGGTTCTGTAGATTCAGGGGAAAAACCAGTGTGTGGGGTTCCCCCTATTTTCCTATAACCAGCAGCGGGCGTTTACACTGTAGCAGGGAGACACACAGCGTGTCGGCCCTCTGCTCCAAGTGCGTTCATGCTGGGGAAGGCTTGCTGGGACCTGTAGTTCCACTGTAAAGAACAATATTACTTCTATCTTTTACAGAATTACCCCCGCACCCACCGCCACCTTGCGAGAGGGACCCCATTTCATTTTTGAGGTACCGACTTTCGAAGGATTTCTCGCCTTGGGCTGACCTGTGTGGGGCTGGTTTTACATGATGGCAGGGGGATCCCACACTGTGTGTCTCTCTGTTATAGTGTAAACCACCCCAGCTGATCAGCACGATGCTGGTTACTGGAAATAAAAGGGGGTCCCCACGTTGGTTTTTCCCATGATTTTCCAGTACCAGACCGGGCTCAAAGGTCCGGGCTGGTTATGGTTTTGGGGAGGAACCCCACGCAATTGAAAAAAAAAATACACATTATTTAATAGTTTTAACACAAAAGCCTACACAGATGATACGGATCTGTGCAATGCTTTGGATCTGCTACTAACTGTCAGCGGATTGATGCTCCTATTTGTCACCAGACTGTATTGTAAATAGGGAATATCGACTGATCTCGCACACTCTAGAGTATCATCAAATCTAAATAGTCAAATACACTGATTTAGTAAATTTGTGATTTTAAACATAAAACCTTCCGGCGATGTCCAGCGATTTTGTTTAGAAGTCAAATACGATCCTTAGTAAATAGAATTTTTGTGAGGAGCCAATTAACCTAGCTGTATATTTTTGGTTTGTGGGAAGAAACCGGAGTACCAGGAGGAAACCCACGCAAACACGTGGAGAATATACAGACTCCACACAGTTAGGGCCACTAGCGCACGCAGGGGGGATTTCTAAGCATCCAGAAACTACCCCTGACAGACTGGAGAGCATGCACCATCTTCTTAAGCCCCGCCCCCTCGCGACAAAATGCTGCGATTCGCGAGTCAATTGTAGGATGCGGAGCCAATATGATGTGATTTCATTAGAATCACATAATTTGGCGCCACCCCCTCCTGATTCACCCGCAAGTCGCGGCATTTTGTCGCTAGGGGGAGGGGCCTAATGACATGGTGCCTGCCTGCCAGGTCCCATCCTCATCACAGGTCTACAACCCGCAGCTGCTGTAAGGTAAGTGTGTGTGTAATGTATGTGTGACATACAGTAGATGTGTATGTGTCTAAGGTACTGTATGTGTGACATATGTATGTGTGGGTATATATATATATATATATATATATATATATGTGTGTGTGTGTGTGTATAATATAATGGTAATCAAAATTGCATTAATGTGAATTACATTATGAACAAATATATATTTAGAAATGTTCTTCCTTATATGTATTCTGGTATGATTTGGAGAACGTTCTGGTGTCTCATTATACTGGTTCTGATATATAGACCAATAAATCTAAATGGTTTATATTGGTATATTTATCGTTTTCTCTAGTATTAGGGTGCCATCTACTGGTGACTTGTGGATATTGTCTCTGTTAGAGAAATATAATGGAATGGGATTTTGGCAGAAAGTCCAAATTTGTCGCACGTCATACTGAAAAAAATAAATACTCACTGGCATCGTATTGGTCCTACAATATATTTCCTTAGTCACCGAGGGCTTTGTGGGACCAATAGTGTCAGTGTATGATGTGGCCGTTTATAGTTGGCCCATGGCCACATCAAGCTCCATCAGGAAGACTGGATGCTGGTTCAATTCATTCAGTGGGGACTTTTTTAAATATGTGACCCAACTCACCCAACGGGAGTTGGCCCTGGCATATTAATGGCTGAAGCCGATATGATTTGTTCATGGTGGTTGACCCCACACCAGGGTCCAGCCACCTATGGCTGTGCTTCGCAGATCAGCACACCTCTTCCTGATCCACTACTCCCCTTCCCTTGGCCCCCCACTGGTGGCGTCAGGTGCTGGGACATGGGGGTGTGAGATGAGCAGCACAGGCAGCATCTCAAAGCTGGGGTTACACACACACTGACTGCCTGTGGATGTATTCTGTGGATGCTGGGATTGGTGGCTGCTGCTGCCCCTCACGGTTGCTGTGGCAGAGGTCATCCGTTTCTCCTCCTCACCCTCCTGCAGATCCCTGTATTCCAAATTCTTATTGGTCACCGGGCATGAGTTATCCAACATTGGACACCAAGCATTTCCTGCTGCTGGGTGAGTGCCTCTGTGGAATTCCGGGGTGTGCATGCACCTGGGGGGCTGCTGTCTGGGGCGCTGCGGGGTGTTTACTCACCTGGTTGCCTGTGGGGGCTGCAGCATCTTTCATTGCACTGTATTATAGTCCCCTGGATACGCCAGGGTATATAGGCAGGTAGAGTAGAAGTATGGTAGGGTATAGGCTGGCGGTGTATGTGTTCCCCTCTCTGCCCTTACAGGACTTGGTCAAATTTTGAGGCACCTCTGGAGCTCTACTCCTGGTAATCCAACTCCTGTAGTGTCTGCAAACACTCTGCAGAAGTTGTGACTCTTGTTACTGCAGCTGGAGGCAGTCCTATGGGAACTTACTGCTGGGGGGTACCTATACTGGGGTCAGCCCCCTGGGAACTGGGCCTGAGGCTGTAAATGTTCAATGGCCTATATTGAGGAGGGGAGAATCTGTGACCAGTGCTGTGTGGGTGTGACCAGTGCTGTGTGGGTGTGACCAGTGCTGTGTGGGTGTAAATACATAAAAATAGAAAAATTGGAGAATTTTGTGGGGAAAAAAATAGAAATACCATTAGTTAAGATTTATGACCGACTATTTGATACAGCTGATCATCATCATGCTTCCGTGATGATGGGCCTGTTTTTATGTGGAGGCCTAGAGCTGTAGCTCCATCCACCCCATTGTTAATCTGGCCCTGCTGACAGGAGAAGAACAACGGCCCCAAGTCCAGCATCTGAGAAACTCCCTCACAGGGAGGAAAGTCCTGTCTACTCGGTTACCAACCAGCTAGAGATTTCATCTCTGGGGATTAACAGAGTGGGTCCCAGCCACCAAGACCTCCCCTCCTCAACATTTTATTGACTCCTCCTCTCTCATAAATGGGGTGCGGGAAATATAACTTAAACATCCAAACATACAGTGCTCATATTAAGATCCATTTATCAAAGTAACAGAAACGCACAATAATTAGATTGCCAGCAATCAAAATACAATTGTGATTAAACCAACTCCGGGATACTTAATTTGGCATTCTCTTACTCTAGTCTGCAGAATACTAACTTTAACTAGTGGCAAGTTATGAGAAAACATGCTTAAACCAAAAAACTGGCTAATTTTACTAAACTATAGGAAACAATTACTTAAAATACTGCTGTAGACTAGAATAACTATGCACACTTAAACAGCAGGACGGATTGGTCGTAGGCTTCGCTGGTAGATGTATGTAATTTGTTTTGTAATAGGAATTGGACAAGAAAAGTCCAAGTCCATAGACACTCAAGCATGGTGATCTCCCATGCTGGTCTCCACACAGTTTGTTGGACACTGGCTATGGCCAGAGTGCTGTTCCATGAGCTGGTCATCCAGAAGTGATCAAGCTACAAGTATGGGGTGCTATGTACATTATGATGTCACCTTATGGCAGGGGTCTTCAACCTTTGGCCCTCCAGCTGCTGTGGAACTACACATCCCAGCATGCCCTGCCACCGTTTTGATATAACAGCATGCTACAACTGTGGCAGGGCATCCTGGGATCTGTAGTTCCACAGCAGCTGGAGGGACAAATGTTGAAGACCCATGCCTTATGGCATCACCTTGATGCTTAATGTACTGTATGACATTCAGTGGAATGTTGTCTGTACATTATGGCAGTCACTGGGGTGCTGTATGGTGATCATGGGATATAGTCTTTGCTGTATGGTGGTAAGTAGGATGCTGCTTGTGCTGTATTGTCACTAGGATGCTCAATTTAATGTTTGGCAGTCCCTGGAATGATCTCTGTAGTTTATGCTGGTAACCAAGCTGGTCTCTAGACTTGTGGTGGTGACTGAGATCAGCACCTGTCCTCTTACCTGAGGGGGGCTGCCGCTGCTGCTAGTCTAGCCATGGCCGGCCGAGTCCCGGCGCCTGCACAATTATCTGACAGGCGCCGGGACCAGCGCATGCTCATGGGCGGTGGTGGTGCCGTGCATGCACATAATACTGGCTTCTGGGGACTGCATTGTTTGCAGCCCTGAGAAGCCCTGTTGGGCTGCCCGAAAGTCCCAGGGGGAGGAGACACTTCCCCCTGGGGCTGCCTGTCCTGGGCATGACTGGCAGGTGAGGCTTCCAATGGGAAACCACCTCCAGTCACAGTGCAGCCAGTGTAGTCACAGACGGCACTGGCTCACTAAAGTGGAGGATTTTACTGGGGGCTGCAGACTCGCTGCCCCTAGTTAAAAACTGACACTGACTGAGATGCTCTCTGTACTGTATGATGATCACAGGGATCAGGGGCGTAGCAAGACCTATGAGGGCCCCATATCAAATTTCCAAAGGGCCCCCCATAGCAAATTATTTTGCAGCTTATCCATTTTGATTGTAAATGACCTAATATTTGCACTATCTGTCTACTTAGCTGACATGCAGGATTAAATGAATGGGGATTAGCATATAGTAAGCATTATAAATGAAAAAAATTATATATTTTTTAAAATAGATATAGTCTCCCTTATCCTAAATGTTTATGCTATAACATGGTATATAAGAAGGCTATGATTCACCAATAAATCAGTTATAGAGGAGAGATGGAGGCAGAGGCGGCTGGACCAGTGACAGCAGATGCCCTGCAGCAACACTCAGAGGCGGCCTGGGCACCAAAGCAGCCGCGCTCTCTGCACCTACTGTCTGAGATCTGCTGCAAAATTACAGGTATGTAGGCATATATACAGGCCTGGCGACAGGGGGGTAAAAGGGGCACATGTGTGTCGGGTACCGAGGTTCTAAGGGGCCCCGAGGGCTCGGGGGCACAAACTGCCCGTCTGGCTCCCCTCCCCCCATCCTGAAGGATTACCCCGGTGCCCCGCTGTCCCCATCACTACTTGTTGGTGTGGAGTGTGGCCGAGGACTGGGCGCTGGCGCATATTGCCGGTATCCCTGGCCTACCACTGCACTATGTCATCCACTGAGGAGTAGGGCCAGGGAGGCCAGGAACTAAAGTGAAACTGACCACCGCTGCGCAATGCTCGCATAGAGAGGCCACCTGTGTGTCTGCAACTCTGCACCATCCTTCACTGTCTGTACCAGCAGATGTTATAGGGGTAAGTAAAAGTCACATCCATGACAGACAGTGCTTATTTTATTAAGATTGAAAGTGCCCCTTTTCTTAAGACAGATCCAGATATATATATAGAGAGAGACAGAGATAATAGAATTGACCTGTCGAGCGACTAGATACTAGTAACAATTAATAAGGTGTACAGGGTTATCAACCTTTAAAGTGACTAAATGTATGACCAAAATGTTAAAATGTAAACAATACTAATTGCTTATATAAAGTGCTAGTGTATATATGTGTGCAAAAATGTTTGTTAAAAAATTCAATATATATTGAAAAAGTGCTAATGTGCCTTAAGTAGCAAAGTGTACAAAGCGCAGTAAAATCACGAGATAAATATTTATAAATGCGTTGGGAGCTCTTGATTCTTGCTTCATAAACTATAGAAATCAACTTGTTTATCTCCGATCAGCTTGACCTCTTATTTATCTAAATACTCGATTTTATATTGTGATTTTGATGTCCTCATTGTAAAACTACCACCTCTATCACAAAGAGGCGTAATTAATATTGCACATAAAACAATGAGGTCCAGGAATGATGATGTTCGTCCATGTAAGATGACGTTTTGCCTCTTTCTGAGTTCCGTTTTTTTGGAGGGAAAAATCCGAACTCAACGTGCAAACTCGAACCTATCCGAGCCTGCACATCCCTAATATATATACACTAGCACTTTATATAAGCAATTAGTATTGTTTATATTTTAGCATTTTGGTCATACACTTAGTCACTTTAAAGGTTGATAACCCTGTACACCTTATTAATTGTTACTATCTAGTCGCTTGACAGGTCAATTCCATTATCTCTATTTCATTTTTTATAGTGCACCACCAGCACTGTATTACTAGTGACAAATTGAGCTGACGCCCATATTAGTGGGTTATGATCTCAACTATTATATAAATACTAGCTGGCGCCGACTCCACCTATTAGATAGATATAGATATATATATATCTATATATCTATATCTATCTATATCACTATAAATACACTGCTCAAAAAAATAAAGGGAAGACTAAAATAACACATCCTAGATCTGAATGAATGATATATTCTTATTAAATACTTTGTTCTTTACATAGTTGAATGTGCTGACAACAAAATCACACAAAAATTATCATTGGAAATCAAATTTATTAACCCATGGAGGTCTGGTTTTGGAGCCACACTCAAAATTAAAGTGGAAAAACACACTACAGGCTGCTCCAACTTTGATGTAATGTCCTTAAAACAAGTCAGACTGAGGCTCAGTAGTGTGTGTGGCCTCCACTTGCCTGTATGACCTCCATACAACGCCTGGGCATGTTCCTGATGAGGTGGCGGATGGACTCCTGAGGGATCTCCTCCCAGACCTGGACTAAAGCATCTGCCAACTCCTGGACAGTCTGTGGTGCAACGTGGCGTTGGTGGATGGAGCGAGACATGACGTCCCAGATGTGCTCAATTGGATTCAGGTCTGGGGAACGGGCGGGCCAGTCCATAGCATCAATGCCTTCGTCTTGCAGGAACTGCTCACACACTCGAGCCACATGAGGTCTAGCATTGTTTTGCATTAGGAGGAACCCAGGGCCAACCGCACCAGCATATGGTCTCACAAGGGGTCTGAGGATCTCATCTCGGTACCTAATAGCAGTCAGGCTACCTCTAGCGAGCACATGGAGGGCTGTGCGGCCCCCCAAAGAAATGCCACCCCACACCATTACTGACCCACTGCCAAACCGGTCATGCTGGAGAATGTTGCAGGCAGCAGAACATTCTCCTTGACGTCTCCAGACTCTGTCACGTCTGTCACATGTGCTCAGTGTGAACCTGCTTTCATCTGTGAAGAGCACAGGGCGCCAGTGGCGAATTTGCCAATCTTGGTGTTCTCTGGCAAATGCCAAACGTCCTGCACGGTGTTGGGCTGTAAGCACAACCCCCACCTGTGGACGTCGGGCCCTCATACCACCCTCATGGAGTCTGTTTCTGACTGTTTGAGCAGACACATGCACATTTGAGGCCTGCTGTAGGTCATTTTGCAGGGCTCTGGCAGTGCTCCTCCTGTTCCTCCTTGCACAAAGGCGGAGGTAGCGGTCCTGCTGCTGGGTTGTTGCCCTCCTACGGCCTTCTCCACGTCTCCTGATGTACTGGCCTGTCTCTTGGTAGCGCCTCCATGCTCTGGACACTACGCTGACAGACACAGCAAACCTTCTTGCCACAGTTCCCATTGATGTGCCATCCTGGATGAGTTGCACTACCTGAGCCACTTGTCTGGGTTGTAGACTCCGTCTCATGCTACCACTAGAGTGAAAGCACCGCCAGTATTCAAAAGTGACCAAAACATCAGCCAAAAAGCATAGGAACTGAGAAGTGGTCTGTGGTCACCACCTGCAGAACCACTCCTTGCTAATTGCCTATAATTTCCACCTGTTGTCTATTCCATTTGCACAACAGCATGTGAAATTGATTGTCATTCAATGTTGCTTCCTAAGTGGATAGTTTGATTTCACAGAAGTGTGAATGACTTGGAGTTACATTGTGTTGTTTAAGTGTTCCCTGTATTTTTTTGAGCAGTGTGTGTGTATATATATATATATATATATATATATATAATATGGCTACATATCATCTATCTATATATTGGGATGTAGTCAGAATACCGACGCCTATCATTAGCCCCACGCCGAAATCCTGACGCCCGGCCCCTATATATTATATGTATCTAATCTATATAGGTATCTATCTATATATATATATATATATATATATAGAGAGAGAGAGAGAGAGAGCGAGAGAGAGAGATTTATATATAGATTTTTATATAGATTATATATAGATATTTGAATAGATATAGGGATAAGGGTGACAGACCAAATTTTGTTATCAACTCCTTACCTGAAGATGTTATTCAGATTTTTTTCCTAAAGAGGTGGTGCTGTACAGGACCTTATTGTAAGATATAATCCAAACTTCATATCAGGTGTCGTTATCCAAAGTTACCTAAATAAAGCCGGAACTACTAAGACATTATCAATGTAGGACCAAATGTCACCACAGAATGGCTGCCAGTAGCTGGGCATCCTTTACACTGGGCTGTGACCTGCATTGTGACATCACAGTGCATGCAGGCAGCAGCTGGAGATGGCTGTAGCTCGGATCAGCTCTGGGCCCATATGCCCATCAGCCAGAGCTGACCCTAAGCAATTGGTGCCCTAGGCAAGAATTTTGTTAGTACTTCCTAGCATATAATCCCACCAACACAGTTTAGTGTTTAAACACGGACACCATGTCTTATTCTTATTGTCAAAGAAATGTGCTAACTGCTAACCGCACAAAATGTACAACTATCCAGACATCCTCCTTTGTTAAGGCCCATGACACAGAGGTGAACGGCGTAAAATGACTCATTTTACTGCTGCGGGCCTCTTCATTGCGGCGAGCCCAGGTCAGTGCACTATACCGGCTGCACCGCCGCTAGTTCCACCTCTGACCAAGCTCCCCTCTCCCTGTCGCACAGCACCCATCACCCAGCAGCACAGATCACAGAGGCAGCCAAAAACACCCATCACCCCTCTCCCACACCGCAATCCTCATCCAGCACCCCTCACCAAGCACACCACCCCTCATACAGAACCCCTCTGCCCTCTCCCAGCACAACACCCCTCATCCCAGCAGCACAGATCAAGTCACAGACAACACCCATCTCTAATTACCCCTTACCCGGCCAGCAGACAGTACAATCACCCCTCACTACAGGCTGAGCTGACTTTAATTCAAGTATTTTTCTAACACAGTCACTTACTTTTTAAAACTGTCTGGCTGGTTGCCTGTGCATCTGCCCCTGCTGTTTTGCAGCTCCTGCTGAATCCTTCCCACTACAATTTGTGGGGGTGGTGCTGGCACTCAGTGCCGGCTCAACCTGCTGTACTCCGCAAAGGCCCATGGGATGAGGAGTTGCTGCGGCTTGGCATGTGCAGCAGCCCTCCTCCAGCGACCAGCGGCCATTTTGTTCATGCCCACTGCCCCCATTGTGGACAGTCTGCTACTCTGCTCCAGCCTACCTGGCCCTGCTTGCTCCCACAGCGGCAGCCTGCTGTTGTTGACTGCGAGCTGCCTGCTGCAGCTGCTGCCTGATCGGAGCTGAGAGCTCCGATCGCAGCTGCCTAACTACTAGCAGAGCCCCACCGCCCATGTGCACCACCACAAACCTCTGCTGAACACCGGCCTTAGGCAGGCTTGGGTGCCCCTAAGCATTTGCTTACCTTGCCTATGCCTAGGGCCGTCTCTGCCTGCAGCAGCACTCTGGTGAGAATAGAAAAGCTGGGGCTCAGGAGATGGCAGTCTAACTCAGTGCAGGGAGAGGGTTGGATCCCAGAGGCGGCCTGGACCCCATAGCAGCCGCAATCTCTGCACCTACTATAGCTATGTCCTTAACTGGGATGCTGTTTGTACTATATAGCAGGCATAAAGATGCTCTCTGTGTTTTATGGCTTGTAAATTGGCTGTTTGCTAGCACCACTTATGTTTGTGTTGAGGTGCCTACAGTTTAAATTCGAATGAGGCCACTATCAGAATTCTTTCCAGGGCCACTTTAAGTTCCCGATCCGCCCCTGAGCACAATACACAACTAGGGGCCTGATCATTACGGATCACAATTGCAACAGTGTACGTAGATCGCCCAATGGTGCGTACTGCGCATGCATATGCACCGCAGTGCGCGTGCGCAGGTTAGGATTGCGATCACGCATGCAGACAGAAAGCCATCGCAGAGTGAGTGACGGGACGTCAGAGTTTGGGGGTGGTGACGTGGGACTGGTCGGAGAAATGCAGGCGTGCCTGTCCGTTTGAACGCCGTTGCATGGGCGTGCATAAATTAGCCGCTGTGAAGGTATACGCATCTTAAGTGCTCACTGCATGCAACGAGACTTGCAATTTCTGAGACAGGTCAGACCTGATGTAATTCTACACGAGGGGCTGATGTTACTCAATGTTACCGATTTTTACGCAGGACTGCGAGGTCTTACGGATGTGAGAAAGTGGTAGTGGGCGGATCTATGCTGGCTGAGCAGTTGCAAACATTAGCATATTTTTGCAGCAGAACTACGTGCGTAATTGCAGCTGCAATCACAATAGTGATCCGCAGTCAATCAGGCCGATGCTTAGGAGGCACTGCATACAATAACGCTGGGCCCGATCTGTACATGTGCACACACTATCGGACTTGTACGCAAACCATTCGGTTTGAGTACAAGTCTGAATCAGTCCCTGTATCCATTATACTGGGATCATTGAGTTGGCAAAATTGCTACCCCGGTATTTCCAGTCTTGCACAACACCCCTATGCTTCACAGTCCAGGGAGTTTGGGAAGAGCCTCGGTGCTCTATAATAAGTGGTAAGTGTAGCACAAAGAAGGATCCCTGTTCCGTTCAAGCACTTCTGAAGCAAGAACAATGAACTCTCCCAGCTGTGCCTGTCTTCTGCTCTGAGCTGCTGTAGTCTGTGGAAGAGCCTCATTGCTTATCAGGGCCGGACTGGTAGCTTGAAAGATTGACATGCTGATTTGGCAGTCTTCCCCATACAGACAACAGCCCTGTGCACACTAGTATTATTAATTTTTTTTGCTCATATACTTAAATTGTATTTTGCATATGCAGTGTACAAGCCGGTAACCTCATTGAAATGAATCAGCCATCACAACTAATGAGAAAAGCTCCGTACAAAAATTTGTTTTGCCATCTCAAACCTCTTAATCTTTTTTTAGTCTTTTTCCACAGTGATAACAAAATAGATCCTTCATAGGCTTGGCCTATTCTATGTTAAACACTGAGTAATTGGTGATTTTGTAATGTCTGGCAATTTTTAGGGCTCGCGGTAGGTTTGGAAAATTGATTGGGGTATATTTACTAAAGTTAGAGTATTTAGAAGTGGAGATGTTGCCCATAGCAACCAATCCGATTCTAGCTATTATCTTCTAGAAGGTGCTAGTTAAATGTTAAGTAGAATCTGATTGGTTGCTATAGGCAACATCTCCACTTCTAAAAACTCTCACTTTAGTAAATGTACCCCATTATGTCAGTTTGCATGAGATAGATGTGGTCATTTCAAATTTAAATCACTATAAAATAAAGATTTACAATAGTTGATTACTTCCTGAATGGCTGCAAATCACGTTTGCTTTCAGTGAGATTTTTTTGTGTCAGTTGCTACATTTAAAAATGGTAGTATAGATATTAATATCCTCATTTATTATTTATAATTCCCCCACTATAATACTCTGATTACTGTTCTTGTTGCCAGCCCTGACCAGACTTCAGACGTCTTATCTGACTACCTCCTGCAGTGCACTCTGGGAAGAAAGCTACAATTCCATGTTGTTGCATTTGACAGCATTGGGCAGGTAACTATAATTTCTTAGCTTGTGATTTTCAAGAAGCTAAACCAAAGCAAAGTATTTTTCATTCAGTTTAAATGTAATAATAAATATATTATGTAACAAGTTGTTTATTCCACAACAGGCTGATTTACAAAGGCTAGCAGACACAATTGGAGGACATTTTCATTGCTTTTCTTCATGGAAAGAGGTAAAGCTTATCACAGTCTTGTGGTTTCTCATGCCAGCGATCCATCAGAATATTGTATCATGTTCCTTGATAATGAATGCTTAGGTCAGTGATTCCCAACCTCGGTCCTCAAGGCACACTAACAGTCCTGGATTTAGTGATATCCATGATTGTGCACAGATGGTTAAATCAAAATAACTGAGGCACTAATTAAGTCACTTGTGCTCAAGTATGGCTATCCCTAAAACCTGGACTGTTAGTGTGCCTTGAGGACCGTGGTTGGGAACCCCTGGCTTAGGTTCATGTCTGTTCTTTCTGATGTTGTTTGTAACAGGATGAGATCTATGCCAGCACTGATATTAAGTTACTGTTCAAAGAGGTGCAGAAAGCTGATGACATCTTGAACAGGATCAAGGAAATGCAGCAAGGGAGGCTGGATGACACCGTTATCAGTATAATGCAGGAGGTGAGCTCATTTTAATTATGGTCTATGAAGGGGAAGTACATATCAAACCTTCCAGAGAGGACAAGAAGGGAAGTTGTCCATTGCAGCCAATCAGATTGTAGATATCATTTTGTAGATATAATTTTATAGAATATACTAGATAAATGATAGCTAAAATCTGATTGGTTGCTATGGTTCACTCGTCCTCTATAGAAAGTTCGATACATCTCCCAGTGTAGCTGGCCCATGAAAACATTTATTAATGGCTATTTTATAAAAATGGACTGATCGTTAATGCGTTTTACTACATTGTAAAACAATTGTAATATATTAGCATCTAGAAAAATAACGTGGTCTATAGATTGTAAGTAACGAGTTGAGACATACAGTAAAATCCTCTGATGTGGTCTATGCATTGTAAGTATAGAGTAGGAGCTTTGCTAATTTTGTTTTGCTAGCGGCAGGAAATTTTACGTGCTGAATGACACATCTACGTAGCATTAAAAAAAACACTTAAGTTACTACTGCACAAAAGATGACTTGTAAGTAATGCTGGGTACACACTTTAGCGACCCAGTGGCCGGCCTGCCATCGTGCCGACCGAGCGTCCGCTTTGATAAGCATTACTCGCTTACCAATCGACCGCTTGATATGTCGGGCTAGACATCACAAATGGACTGGCTAGCATTTAAAATTGCCCAACCAGTTGTGATGTCAGTGTCGGCAGTTCCTGCAGCCAGTGTATGGGCGGGCGGTGGCTCGTGCTTACACACAGCTAGTCGTATCTATATATCTCTATGATATATCGGCATCAGCTGTGCTGCAGAGCTGGCCTGAGATGTCTGTGAACGACGGCCGAATGAACGATATATCGACAAGCGTGTACCGAGCTTAAGGGTACCAGGTGTCTAAACAGATCTCCAGGAGATGGATCCATTAAGAACAGGCACCTCAAGAAACCCTACGCATTTTGCATTCAGACTTCCTCAAGGTGTATGTTTTTAACAGCTCTGCTGTTTTTATAGTCTCTTAGCGGTTAGCAAATTAATTGCATAACCCTTATTGATCTGGTCACATTATCAACATAGGAACTCATTATAAATATAAATCTAATTTTATTATACTTTAAAGTAAAAAATCTGAAAATAAATTCACGTTAAAGGTAAACAATCTGAAAGTTTAATCCAAACAAAAATACTCTGTTAATTGGCACCCAAAGTTAAGACAGTGGACTAAGTATAGTCAAATAGTTGTAACTGCTCATATCTAAGGTATGCAAAACCCATGCTCAATGAACTAATCTTGCCCATATTAAGGTATGAAGTATATATTTGAAATACATTATAACTTAACTATAGCGCTAGAAACTAGAACAGAACTAAAGTATTTGGCGCAGCAACTGAGCGTCACCTTATTTATGTATTTATACAAAATATTAGTTCCATGTTAGACACCAACCAATTAAATGAATACAGCTGTAACATATAGAGCAGCTCCACAGCATTTAGCACATGCTTCATACATAGGGGCGGATCCAAAAAAAAATTACAGGGGGCACCGTAATTAGTGGGGAAGTGTGGGTGGAAAGGGCTCGACCAAATGAATGAGGGGTGTGGCTTCTGTGTATATAGAAGATGCGCCTATCTGTACCGCTGAGGAGCATCGGAGAACTGCTGTAGGGGGTATGGGTCCTTGGCGACCTGATGCATTTCTGGCTGCTTCAAAGAAATTTTGTAAAAATAACAAACTCTTACATGCTTGTGGCTGACAAGGCTGCAGATGCACTGATATCTGATGTAGCATGCAGTTTTAGCCCCACTGCTGCCCAAGGGCAAATGCAGCATATCTAGGGACAGGTGGTTTCCAAATGCTAGATTTTCACAAAAATAAAGCATCAAAAAACTTATGACAATCAACTGGTATTAGACACTCTTTTTGTGATCATATGTTCTAGTCCCTTGTCTATTTATTATGCATTTATTTAATGGTACTGTGAAATGACAGTATACTTGCACAATACATAAAGGGGGCATACTTGCCTACTTTTGAAAAAGCATTTCAGGGAGATTGTGAAAGGAACACATATAAGTGCTGCATTAAAGTTGGTGTGTGCTACTACATCTGAGAGTGTGTCATAAAATTGATTTACATACAAATGAAAATGAGCCCAAAGCAGTTAGTAAGATCTACTTAGTGATGAAAACAAACTGAAACTTTTCAGAAAATGCCTGTAGCCATAGGGATCATTGTGCCTTATAACCAATGCTGGGAAATGATACTAATGATGCTGGTCGATTCTAGACTGAATCATTAGATTGGTTGATGACTTATTCACCTGTTATGATGATGTCAGCCTGGGCGTTGGCCTGGTCGATTGTGATTGGTTTGCCAGTTTTAATCAGGTGCTGGCTCTTGGGCCTGTGTGGGCTATTCTGTTCTGGCTGTGTCTCTCACAGGATGCTATGTCTTGCCTGGTCCCTTGTTCTATCTCATTGCAAGCTGCCTAAGAATGATTGCTGGTTTCTTTGTCTGATAAGTTTCCTGGATACATTCTATTACACATCATTGCTAGCAGATGTACACCTGGCTAACATACTACTCTTAATAGTCCATGTGTTTTTAAATGTCTTATCCTGCAGTTTGCTATGTATCTAGAGAAATTACTGAGTTTTGCAGTTACTCTCATGTTTATTGAATTATCATTCTGGAATTATTACTATTGCTGTATATATTACTAATGCAGTGAAAATATAACTGCATACCCTTTTGTTAGTTACTTAACTTACTAGCTTGCAGTGACGTTAACTGCAGGAGAGTATTCTGGTAATCACCGATTAGGAGTGCTATTTGTATGACTGCATCAATTAGCTTTAGACAGACTTCTTCTGTCTAGTGTGGGAAGCTAAGCAGTAAGGGCTTGGGTTTATTCCTGGATTGGAGACCTGAAAATCTAGGTGTAGTTCCCTATATGAGTTCTTAGAGTGTCACATTCCTATGTCTATATTTTGATATTGGTGCTTCCTGCACTGTTATTAAGTGTGAAGTCCTGGCGGTAGCCGAGTACCTATGTATTGCCGTATGCCTCTGAGACCTGGTGCCTCTACATGGAAGACATTAGAAGAGTGGGCAGACTCCACTTGAAATGCCTTCGGGCAATTCTGTGTGTGAATTGGCAGGATCGTGTACCAAACTCCGAGATTCTTCGTCGGACTAAGATGAATGGCATGGAGTGTTTGCTTAGGGGCCGGTTGAAATGATGTGGACACCTAGTACGGATGCCAAAGTTGGTTTTATACTCCGAACTTTGAGTGGAAAGCACAAGGCTGGGGGTCAATTCCTGCGGTACAAGGATGTCCTGAAGCGTCACCTGGCTTCAAGCGGCCTGTCTTACGACATCTGGGAGGAACTCGCACTGGTTAGAATGGAGTGGCTAAATGCTGTAAAAAATGGAACGGACAACTTTGAGCATTTGCGCTTTGATGATCTTGACGCCAAGCACCAAATCCGGAAAACCCGCTTGAAACCCTCCTATAACTACACAGTCAACCCTAGCGGGGTTTTCAAGACCAAGTTCAGCTTCGCTAGTCACTTAAGAGAGCACGCTAGAAGATGATGTCAGGGAATCGCCGTTGATGGACACGTCATGGAGGACATCATCATCATCTTCCTGCACTGTTATTAAGTGCAAAGTCCAGGCGGTAACCAAGTACCTATGAGCAAGTGTGTGTTCTGGGAAAGGGGGTTGTTATTGGTGAAGGGCACTTTGTTTAGGTTTTGACAGTGCAGGAGTTCATCAGGTATCATAATAGGGGGCAATTCAAGTAGCAGTGATAGCTGCATTGTCCAAGAAGGCTAGCACATCATGAGCATTTTCCCTCACACCCCACAGGGATGCACTTAAAACTGCAAGGTTGGGCAAGCACAATTCTTAGTTACGTGTTCAGCCATCAAAGTGTATGTTGTAAATAAGGGGGACAATATAATGAAGATGTGAAAATCTTCAACAGCTTTTCCCTCAGAAGCCCTTCTGCCCACCATCTCGTTCATCATATGTCCCTCTGCCCACCAGCTCTTTCCTCGTCCCTCTGCCCACCAGCTCTTTCCTTATATATGTCCCTCTGCCCACTAGCTCTTACCTCATATGTCCTTCTGCCCACCAGCTCTTTCCTCATACTGTATATCCCTCTGCCCACCATCTATTTCCTCATATGTCCCTCTGCCCACCAGCTCTTTCCTCATATTTCCCTCTGCCCACCAGCTCTTTCCTCATATGTCCCTCTGCCCACCAGCTCCTTCCTCATATGTCCCTCTGCCCACCAGCTCTTTCCTCACATACACATCTACCACCAGCTGCTTCTTCAAATTGCACACCACTTCCAGCATTTCCCACATGCCCCATTTTGCCCTACTGCTTTCTTCTCCCATGCCCATCAGCTTTTTACTCACATTCCACCCTACCCAACAGATTTTCCCTGACATGCCAGTCAACACATCACATTTTTCCTTTCTCACCCTCCCCCCCTCACCCATGACATTTTTCATCAATCCACCCCCTGCCCATCACATGTCTTCCCTGCCCATCACATTTTTCATAACATACCCCCTGCCCATCATAATTCATCACATCCCCCCCCCGTCAATCACATTTTTCATTACATTCCCCCTTACCCAGTACATTTTTTGTTACACGCCCCCCCCATGCCCATCACATTATTCAACACATGCCCATGATGCCAATGAGCTTCAATTCTTTGGAGTCAGAGTCCTGCTGCAGGAAGCAAGGGAGTTCTGACAGTAAAGTTTGCAGGTCTCAGTTTTTAAAGCAAACATGTCCCATAAAATGACATGAAGGGCACGTAGCAAAATTTTGTGTAATGTTTTAACACACTCACACATTAATATACCCCTGCAAGACAATTGCCTATCTGTGAAGAATTTACTCTATGCACCAGCCAGTGAGTAGAGCAGTAGAGAAAAAATCAAATGAAGCAAGCAAGGAAGAGAAGGGAGGGGCGGAGACACTGGTGGTGAGGGGAAGGACCAGCATTGGCGTCGGGTCCCATGGTTAAGCAGATTACTCACCAGGTGTCCCATGTCCCCAGGCCAGGGGCGTAGCCAGAACTTTGTAGACTCCATAGCTATATTTTGAAAGGACCCTTCCTCAATGCTTCTATAGAGACACTTCTCTCCACAGTGGTTGTTCATTTATGCCCCATAATATTGCCCTAGTTCATTTTATGTACCATACAGTAATAGTGCCCTAGTTCATTTTATGACCTATAGTAGTGCCCTAGTTAATTTTATGCCCCATAGTAGTACCATAATTTGGTATGCAATCGGGAAGCCGACTGCCTAAATACCGGCAGCCGGCTTCCCGACTGTCATATTCCGGCAAGGGTGAAATGCCGGGCGTCTAGATGTAGACGCCCGCATTTCCCCGACGCCGGGAGACCGGCACCTGGCATCCCGATCGTAGTGATGCCGGGCGCCGCGAGCGGACAGCCGCGGGGGGGAGGGTTAGGTTTAGGGCTCCCGGGGGGGACTTAGGGTTAGGCACCCCCCCGGGAGAGTTAGGGTTAGGCTAGGGGGAGGGAGGGTTAGTGTTAGGCACCCCCGGGGGGGACTTTGGGTTAGGCACCCCCCCTTGGGACTTAGGTTTAGGCAGCGGGGAAGGGGGTGGTTCGGTTTAGGCACTTAGAGGGGGGATTAGGGTTAGGCATTTGGGGGGGAAGTTAGGGTTAGGCACCCCTAAGGAGGGTTAGGGTTAGGGGGGTTAGGTTAGTAGATACTCACCTATCCACGATCGGGATTTCCAGCGCTGTCGGGCTTCCACTGCTCGGAACTCTGCTCATGTTGGGCTGCCGCTGACGGGAATCGGCGGCCGGCGGTATTTCATACCAATTCCCATAATTTTATTACCCATAGTAGTACCCTAGTTAATTTCATGCCTCATAGAAGTGCCCTAGTTCACATTATACCACACATTGCGACCAGTTCATATTATGCCAAATTGTATTCCCTCCAATGCTCAATATGCCAAATTGCAGTGCTGCCAGTAGACATTATTCCACACAGTGCCACACAGAGAGCGGCAACCAACCAGCCCCTACCTGTGGGGGATACTTCCTAATGCAGGACATTCCATTTTGAATGGTGATCTTAATTTAGGGATGCTGTCCCTTTCTGGGACAGTCCTACTCTCTGAGCTCAAATCACGCCCCCCCAGCTTCACAAAGGCTGTAAACAAGGAGAAGCCAACTCTACGCCAATGCTGGGCTTACTGATTAGCTCAGCTGTGCCTATGAGCATAAAACAGGATTGTGGGAAATGGTTCATATCAGTGTGGAGCGTTACTGATAGGGAAAGACAGAGGTTGCCACTGAGTTGTCCCCCTTTTCAGGCCCGGGCAATGGCTGGACCCAATTTCTTAGTATGCAAGTTGGTAGACCACTATATGAGCTGGGTTTGGGGCTCCCTAAGCTTCTGGGTTCCATAGCAATGGCTCCCCATGCACCCACTATAGCTACTCTCATGCCCCAGGTGAGCCCTAATTTGCCTGATGGGTCACTCTGCCCTGTTTGGGGCAGGAGGAGGCTAATGGGAATGAGCAGGAAGACCCAGAGGTATTCTATTTTCACCTGATTCTGTTTAACCACAGATACTGTATCTACTGATTCCGGGTATTGACTGAGGCTATTCCTTTGCCTTGATTTCTTCACTCCCTGGTACCGCATTTGCCACCTGGTTCTGACCCATTCCTGATGACTACGCTCCAGTTCGCATCGACGACCAGCCTCTGCTTGACATCAGTTCCTTCATACCACCATCCATACATTGGAACCCAGACTTAGGGCCACGATCTGTGTATTAGGCACAGCGAAGTTCAAATCCCCTGAGAGGGGGTCCTTGGTGAAAGCTGTCAATACATTAGATTCAGAGCTTTTGTTCTGAGTGTACGTCAAATCCAAGCGTACAGTCAGCATCCACATTATCCACCCAAGAGCTGTGACAGTGATACTGAAAGTGATGTAGTACAATAATGAGTCAAACACTCCTCTATATGATGCCTTGAAAAAGATCTTATTATCGAAATGCGTTGGTTGCTGGAGGATTAGCCCACAGAGGACCCTTGATCCAATTGTATAGTACTGGAAGAATTTATCGCTCTGTATTATTCCTGACCTATACATATGAGCTATAAGATCTGTACCTACAGCATGGGACTTTGAATTGGACTATTTGTTGAGTTTTTAATTGTGTTAACCTTTCAATAAGTTGGCTCCTATTGGATCCTATGCAGTGACTGCTGTGCTTCAAGGGGAATATAAAGAAACCTTTATCAGGAAGATCAGCCATATTTATACGGGAGTATGTGTCATGTTATGATGACCATGTAAGAAAACCTTTATACACCCACATTAGAATAATTTCAATTGAGCTGGGTATGCCTTATCTTTAAGACTTTGGTGCCGAGCTCTAACACTGGATTGGGTATATTTACTAAAGTGAGAGTTTTTAGAAATGGAGATGTTGCCCATAGAAACCAATCAGATTCTATTAAACATTTAACTAGCACCTTCTAGAAGATAATAGCTAGAATCTGATTGGTTGCTATGGTCAACATCTCCACTTCTAAAAACTCTCACTTTAGTAAATATACCCCTAAGAGAGAAAAAAAGAATTGGTTTCGACATCATTATAAGAAGGAATTTATCGATGTGGTGACCTCCTGCTTTAAGGACTACCGTATGTATGTTTTCTCTTGTGTGATTTATATAGAGGTAGAGCGCCTTTTGATCCGCACAACGGGCAAAATTTACTAAGCGGCGGTTTGACGGCGGTTTCTATTCTATTCTAAACCCCGGCGGTTTGGTGGCGGTTTCTATTCTATTCTAAACCCCGGCGGTTTGGTGGCGGTTTCTATTCTATTCTAAACCTCGGGGGTTTGGTGGCGGTTTTGCAGCGGTTTCTAAATGACAGCCCTGTTCTATTCTATTCTAAAATGTGCTTTGATGGCAGTTTTGCAGCGGTTTTGGACTTAGTAAATCTGCAGATAGCAAAACCGCCGCCAAACCACAGTCAAAACACATTTTAGAATAGAATAGAACAGGGCTGTCATTTAGAAACTGCTGCAAAACCGCCACCAAACCCCTGGGGTTTATAATAGAATAATAGAATAGAAACCCCCACCAAACCGCCGGGGTTTAGAATAGAATAGAAACCCCCACCAAACCCCCGGGGTTTAGAATAGAATATAAACCTCCACCAAACCGCCAGGATTTAGAATAGAATAGAAACCGCCGTCAAACCGCCGCTTAGTAAATTTTGCCCTTCATCTTTTTTGTGTATATGATTATTGTATTTCTGATTTGGGGCAGTGTGCATCGGGCTACTAAATACACCTCACTATTTGCGGCCAGATGCACTCTACGAAATATATAAATACTGTACATCTCTATATAAAATAGCGTCCATACAACATTTTCTTTTTGGTTCATTTGGACTATCTGGTAAAGGCATGACATCGCTACATTTGCCAAATCTGGAATTGTAGGAGGGGACTGTACATTATGGTAGACATATGAAATGATATAATAATATTATGTACAATAAAGTAGATGAATGTTTTCTCAGTAGGGTTAGAAGTATAAATAAGCAATGTAAACTATTTTCTTTAACAGATATCAACTGAGGTGGCCAAAATGCCTCCCTCTACATTTCTTCCAAAACCTCCCAATCATGATGGACCATTGAACATTGAAATACCAAATTTTTCACCCAAAACCTCAGCTGAATGGCTCAAGAGAAATGGACTAAAAGGTAACGCAGTATTTAGGCTAATTTATTTTTCTAGTCCTCTCAGAGTAAATGGCCCCATACACGGTGTGATATGCACCTTGCAATGTGACGGCCGATCTGATGGCCGACATATCAGGTGGCCGACCGCCCGATATGCCAACACCCCCCACCCGCATAGCGCTGCATGGGATCGTACATCGCTCCCCCATATCAACACTGAACATGCAGAAAGATCTGGTGGAGCGATGTACGACCCCAAGGGAGCGTGCACTGGTCGATATCATACCCACATACGGAACGATATAACAGCGATATCGTTCCAATCTGTCGGATAGGCTGCTATATCGCACCGAGTATGGGGGTCTTAAGTGTAAAAGTGGCACATTAGGTGGGATAAAGGGACCCTGTTTACTAAGGTTGATCATGAGCAGTGGCGTAACTAGGGGGGGTTGGGCAGGGTGGGTGCCCTGGGCGCCGTGGGACCGGCGGCGCGTGGGGGCACCGCCGGCCACAGTCCGGCCCGTCCTAGTTAGCCACCAGTGTAGCGCTGACCGCAGTGAGTGCGGTCAGCGCTACACATTTACACAGGACCGGCGCTAGGCTTCCAGCGCCGGTCCTGTGCTGCACAGCTGAGCCCGTTCCCTCCCCCTGAGCGCTTGCCCAATAGCGCTAGGAGGCGGGCTCAGGCTGTGCATAACACATGCATCGCCGCCAGCGCTGGCGGCGATGCGTGTGTTAAACAGCAGCCAATGAGAGTCAGATAGACTCTCATTGACTGCTGCAGCACCCACTGCAAGAGCCGGACTTCCGTCCGGCTCCTGCAGTGGATAATGGGACAGATGTCATGACATCATGACGTCTCTCTCATAATGCTGAGCGCGCCAGCCCGGGAGGACTGGCGGGCGGTGGCGGCGGGAGCGGTGTCGCGGTCCGGAGCAGCAGCGTGGATTCAGGTAAGTATATTTTTAGATATATTTTTTTTAAACCTGTCTGCAGTACTGGGGGCACAACGGGGGAGGGGGGTGGCTACTACTGGGGGGACCTCTACTGGGGGTGGGGGCACAACGGGGGAGGGGTGGCTACTACTGGGGGCACCATTATTGGGAGGACCTCTACTGGGGGGGCTCTACTACTGGGGGCACTTAATCGGGAGGGGGAACCTCTACTGGGGACTACTACTTGGGGGGGGGAACTACCACTGGGGGCATTATAAAAGGGGCCTACTACTAGAGGCACTGCACTGGGGGGACCACTACTGGGGGCAATAATAGGAAGGGCCACTACAGGGGGCACTGCATAAGGGGGACCACTACTGGGAAAACTGCATGGGGGGGACTACTGCTTGGGGGAACTATATAAAGGGCACTGCATAGGGGGGGACTACTACTGGGGGCACTATATAAAGGACACTGCATAAGGGGATACCGCTACTGGGCGCACTGCATTGAGGGGACTGCATAAGGGGGGACAATACATGGGGCACTGCATTTGGGGGGCCACTACTGGGGGTACTGAGTAAGGGGAACTAATTGGGGGCTGTATAAGAGGGACCACTACTGGGGATACTGTATAAGGGGCACTACTATGGGCCTGAATAAGAGGGACCACAACTGCATACTGGGGGTACTGTATAAGGGGTACTACTGGGGTTAAGGTGCATATGGATAGGAATGTTCAGCGTGAAAATAAAGGGGTGTGTCATGTTGACACGCCCCATTTTTAAGTGACCACGCCCATTTTTTTGCGGCGCGCGCACATGGGGGGGGGGGGTTTCTCCCTTTTCAAATTTGCCCTGGGCACCAAATACCCTAGTTACGCCACTGATTGTGAGTTATATTTAAACACAGAAGCAATGTGTAATTGTCCTTTATTTTGTGCAGGCAGGCAGCATTAGACACGTCAGGTCTCTGCAAAACACTGCAGAGCACAATTCTCCTGCAGTCAGGGCTTACCCACTCATATGATCAGCGGAGGCGTTCAGTGATCCTAATGCCTAGTGCAGGATGTTCAGGATATTGATGGAAAACATTGTTATAGTATGGAAATGGAACTCACATCTCCCTATTACCAATACTAATCCAATTAACATCCAATGCAAAGTATCCACTCCTACTGTATACTGATATCTTAAATTCTCACTGTATTTAGCCTATATCTTACTCATTGAAGGTACTCACAGGTTTTTGAGTACTGTTGTTTTGATTAGTTGAGGAAATATAATAAAATGTTCATTTGAACACATGCTTCATAATGATGTCTGTCTGTGTGAAATAAGAAATATTCTTGGTTTTAGCCAAAAAACTGAGCCTCTATCAAATACTAGCTCCTAATGCATATTCTCTGGTGGAGGAGTTTGTACCTATACTTCAGAAAACTGTCTCGTCTACACTTCATGAGGTAAGTTACCTTTATGCTACACAGTATTGTATTATGATACAGGAATTCTGAGAAAACCTTGAACATTCAGATATTTTAAGATAATGATATTGGGCCTGATTTAGAGACGGATAGTACTGTAAACGCAGCTGCATACTCTCACGGATCGCATTGCTAAAATATGATAATGCCTTCCAAAGCATACCTGAGCATTGGGACGCCCACACTGCTGCCTTCTCCTATCCGACTGACGACGTGCAACAGTGCAACACTGGAAATATCGACGCACATCGGGCAGCTACGTAGCTTCTACAGATGGGTCCACATTCATCTAGCCTTCTTGCTCGTTAAACAGCCCTTCTAGTTGCGCCAATCCGTGGCATGACTCGGTGGCGACGAGCGTCTTTTTACCTTTAAATGTGTCTTATTTGCACAACTATGCAACTAGATAGCATAAGCAGCTTCTGCTGATTAAAATGATATGCAGTATGCCTATGTTCTGTGAGCGAGTGCAGATGTATCTGCATGCAAAATGCTACGTTAGACTGTCAGTGGCTGTAACACTGTAATGTAGTGTTTAGCATGCAGATACACCCGCAGTCACACACAGAACATAGGCATGCTGCATATCATTTTAATCAGCTTGTACTATCTAGATGCATCGTTGTGCGAATAAGACGCATTTGAAGGTAAAAAGACCCACAAAAGATGTTCGGCACTACCAAGTCACACTGAGCTCCCGCGTTGTGTGGCGCGACTTGTAACGTACGGAGGATAGATGTATGTTGGCACGTCTGTAAGTGAAGTCTGACCAGCTGCAAACACTGCAGCTCTCCTGACACGCAGAGAATTTTCATGCTGCGCAGGAGAACACATGACTAATTTATACACGCCCATGAAACGGCATTTACACGGTCAGACACGCCTGCGTTTTTGTAGCCTCCCCCCTGTTACCACCCCCCACACGCTGACTAGATTGTCACTCACTTTGCGAGTGAGTCTTCTGCGTGTGTGATCGCAATGCAATCGCTGCTTAGGTACAAAGGCCAGTGAAAAGGGTTTTTAGTGTTTATTAAATAGATCCCTAAATTCTTATTGTGGTGATTGAGAGGCAGGGACACCAAGAAATATATCAGGCCCTGGGAGCCTGGACACAAAATCTTGGCACAACTAATATTTTTAATCAATATGTGAATATGTATAATTTTTAACTACATTTTATATTTTATACTTTTTAACCAGTTCTTTTATCATTTAAAAATCAAATCATACATAAAAGCCTATTTATCATAGCGGGCTGATTGGCCCTTGATGATTAAGGGCCTGATTCAGAGCCACTCGTAAGCGGCAGCTCGTTCGCTCCGAGCGATGTTTGCCCAACTGCGCATGCGTACGGATCGTTATACGCATGCGCGAACCAGTCAGTGCGGCCGAAATTCATGTGCTCGCAAAATAGCGAATGCCTGCTAATTTGAGTGACAGGATGAGGCGTATGTGGGTGGTAACAGGGGAAGGTGCTTGAAAACGAGGAGTGGAGATCAGAACGCAGGCGTGCTTAAAGGTCAAAACGGGCGTTTTATGGGTGTGCATAATTAATACAGCAGCGTCATTGACCATGTCACTGGGTTTTTTTTAAGCCAGAACTGCTCGCAAAATTGTGGTAGCAAAAACCAACCACAAGAATAGCGAGCAGCTCATACCCTGGTCGATGTACTTGATTAATCTAATAAATAGCAGACATGACGTAGGATGCGAGCGGCCAGGGGGCGTAGTTTGCCAAAAAACGACCGCAAGTTTTGTTCGCTTGTTCAGACCTAGAGGCGTGAACAGACCGCAAACAGCGAACGGTTCATTTGAATAGCCACCCCTATTTTCAGGACGAGCGAGCGCTAATTGCGTCCGGCTCTGAATCAGGCCCTAAGTATCCAACTCGGTGCAAGTTGTGGCAGTGGATGCTACATAACAATTCAATGTTGCTTCAGAGTGGGGCCCCAAAAGCAGCCGTCCCCTGGATACCTATGAATATTCATGTACTTAGGGCCTGATTCAGAGCCGCTCGTAAGCGGCAGTACGCTCTTTCCGAACGATGTTCGCCCATCTGCGCATGCGTACGGTTTGTATTATAATACGCATGCGCGAACCAGTCAGTGCGGCCGAAAATTGTTTGTTCGCTATATAGCGAATGCCTGCTATTTTGAGTGACATGAGGAGGCGTATGTGGGTGGTAACAGGGGAAGGTGCTTGAAAACGAGGAGTGGAGATCAGAACGCAGGCGTGCTTAAAGGTCAAAACGGGCGTTTTATGGGTGTGCATAATTAATACAGCAGCGTCATTGACCATGTCACTGGGTTTTTTTTAAGCCAGAACTGCTCGCAAAATTGTGGTAGCAAAAACCAACCACAAGAATAGCGAGCAGCTCATACCCTGGTCGATGTACTTGATTAATCTAATAAATAGCAGACATGACGTAGGATGCGAGCGGCCAGGGGGCGTAGTTTGGCAAAAAACGACCGCAAGTTTTGTTCGCTCGTTCAGACCTAGAGGCGTGAACAGACCGCAAACAGCGAACGGTTCATTTGAATAGCCACCCCTATTTTCAGGACGAGCGAGCGCTAATTGCGTCCGGCTCTGAATCAGGCCCTAAGTATCCAACTCGGTGCAAGTTGTGGCAGTGGATGCTACATAACAATTCAATGTTGCTTCAGAGTGGAGCCCCAAAAGCAGCCGTCCCCTGGATACCTATGAATATTCATGTACTTAGGGCCTGATTCAGAGCCGCTCGTAAGCGGCAGTACGCTCGTTCCGAACGATGTTCGCCCATCTGCGCATGCGTACGGTTTGTATTATAATACGCATGCGCGAACCAGTCAGTGCGGCCGAAAATTGTTTGTTCGCTATATAGCGAATGCCTGCTATTTTGAGTGACATGAGGAGGCGTATGTGGGTGGTAACGGGAAGGTGCTTGAAAACGGGGAGTGGAGACCAGAACGCAGGCGTGCTTAAAGGTCAAAATGGGCGTTTTATGGGTGTGCATAATTAATACAGCAGCGTCATTGACCACGTCACCTGGTTGTTTTATAGCCAGAACTGCTCGCAATATAGTGGTAGCACAAACCAACCACAAGAATAGCGAGCAGTTCATACGCTGATCGATGTACTCGATTAATCTAATAAATAGCGGACATGATGTATGATGCGAGCGGCCAGGGGGCGTTTTTATCAAATAAACGTCTGCATGTTTTGTTCGCTCGTTCAGACATGGAGGCGGCAACAGACCGCAAACAGCGAACGGTTCATTTGAATAGCCACCCCCTTTTTCTGAACGAGCGAGCGCTAATTGCGTCCGGCTCTGAATCAGGCCCTTAGTTCACACATGGTCACTGCAGGAGGGGGCAAAGAGATCCGATTGGATCCTTCTTCACAACCCGGACCTCCTTCCCATAAGAGGGAGCAAGTCTCCGGTAACCAACTCCATCTGTAGATGTGCTGAGATGTAGACACTGCTGGGATCCTATACTCGGTGATTTGCAATACAGTGCCTATAAATATTTTATAGCCCCTGGGATATTATGGACTTAAAATCAAGCACAACATAACATAAACCATGACATGGGATGAATGCTGAGATATGTGAGAGAAAAACACTCTCAACTGAGGAAAGAAAAAAGACGGATCCTGTGCAGAGCTGGCAATTTGTAAGTACACTTGTCACCTACAAACAGTGCAGGCCTCCATTTTGTGGGTGCATTGATATAAAGAATACTGGTTCAGGTATCAAAATGGATTCCTCGATGGTGTGTATGTAACCTGGAGCTTGCAGACAGTATTTGTCTGCACATATCAGGCAGTATAACCACCATGTTCCTGTCACACAAGCGCTGGTTCACACTAACATAATTGTTCACGCACTTTTGTGACAGAAGCTGATTCTGCTATGTGTAGGAAAATGCAACATGTAAGGACCGGGGCTAAAGCAGAGGATTAAAGCGCTCAGTGTCACCAGCCTAAAGTAATACTAGACTGTTATACAGAATGAGGATTGTGGCCACCAGTACCAGTAATTTAGTTGTGAGAGACTGTTGTACTTTCCATTTGAATGGATATACTGTAGATAACTGTGATTACTTAAGTGATGACAAGTTTATATTCATTGAAAATAAAGGAGTGCCATTTTTTTGTAGCGTGCAATGATGCAGTTTGAATGGCATGATGGTACTGTGAAAAACATTCATGTAGACCTTCCCGTGCTCTATGAATACCAGGTAACTCTTTGAGGAACAATCATATTCCTTATAATGGGCATTTGAGAATATGTTACATGGCAGAGCTGTTATAAACACAACCATTGTTTGCTATTGGTTTAATTATCTTGAAAGAAAAATATATCACCAAATCGTATTGTGTACATTTTAATGCTGCAGCCGCAAAAGTCTGATCTAAGCACTAATATCTTCCTTATAAAGCAGTAATGTCTTCCACTACTGGTAGTGTAGAGAATCACTGCACTTTAGCTTTATCCCTGAATTTGGCAAGTAAAGAAAATTCCACCCTGGTGGCCATGTTGGGTATGAGATGCCGGCGGTTGCGATGTCTGGTGGCCATCGTTGAGCCTAAGGCTTGCCATGTTCTGCAATATCATGGTAGACATTGGCCTGAAAATGACCGACATATGTGTGTTGATGATAATGTGATCCAGAGTAATGGGATCATTCTCAGACTTGTTGATAAATGCTACTGGAAGACAATAGCTACAGTATCAACTTGTGTGTACAGTCTTTTAAAAGCATTAACTGGCCCCAGGGGCAGAACAGCTGGATTTTATCCAATATGGTTTCCTGCTAGAAATCACATTTCCTTTTACTGCCTCAAGTATAATGCATTGGAATTAAATTTACCAGAAATTATTCTATGTTTTATACAGCAGCATGGGGGGCCAGCAGGAAAACAACTCAAGCAAAAAGTGCTACATTGGTCTATCTGTTATCTATCCAGGATCTGTCACACAAGCTATTAAACAACTGCTGAAAATCAGCTTTGATACTATGCATACCAGTAAGAAGGACAGTCTATATATGTAGTATTAAAGAAATATATACCGGTATATCATTTTTACATTTCATTATTATGTCTGGTACACAGAAACAGCTAGCCAAAGGAGCGCGGACCTATGAAAAGAGAATAGACTGGCTCACAAAGGGAAGCAGAAGACTGTGGGGAACAGTGTGTGAAAAAAGGTACGGTTCAATAAACATTTTTTTCCCACTGAAACTATAGTGGTCACCCTGAAACTATAGTGGTCAGCATGAAACTATAGTGGATACCAGACATTTCTATTTTTCTTGTAAAATATCCCAGGGCAGAGGATACCAACCTCTCGGCCGTTATCACAAACCAATGGAAAAATTGTATCATAATTAAATATGAACATGTTACCTGCATTCAGGTGACCGGTGATCCGGCCCATGCGCAGTCACACTATCAGGGTATTTTTTGCATTGCGAATTTATCACATCCCATCCGCATCTTTACAGAATAAATGTTATACATTAGTGACTGTGATAATGTTAAGGATACAATACATTTATCATCACATCACTATCTCTAACTTGTAAAATGAATATCAGAGTACCATTAAAAAAAAGTTCCAGAATTAGCCTCTATGCAATCAGTATCTACGTCATTTGAACCCTGTTTTGTATTCTATTTACCTTTCTCCATCATATATACAATTTTATGTTTTTATATACATTTTCCTCAACTTGGGTTTACAGATACCAATCTGTGGTCTCCATTATCTTTATAATATTAACCCGGGGATCAACTTTCTATATATGGTCCCTTTGTTATTTCATCCCCCCCAAAAAATAAACAGGTGTAAACGACTTCCTTCCTAATATTGTTTATCTTTTTTTACACTGTCCATAGATCTATCTTCTTACTTTCGCTGCCTGTATCTTATCAAATCTAATAGAAAATACTTCAACTAACATACAAGGCCATAAACAAGACTACAACATACATCTCTTCCCATGTCTCAAAATATCTCCTAACTCACCCCCTCCGCTCTGAACTGTGGCCCTGATTCATAGGTGCTCGCTATTTGCGAGCGCTCGCTCTGAATCAGGGTGGGCCGTTTTTTTTTTTTCACCGGCCTCCAGGCTGCTCGCTAAGCTGTGGGTGACCACCCACAGCTTTAGCAGGCGGCCTGGCGATGGTCGCGATTATCGTGACCATCGGGCTTGCGACGAGACCCTTGTGGTAGGGTTTCGTCCACCGCAAGCCCCAGTGAACTTCCTGCTCTAATAGAGCAGGAAGTTCACTACTGACGTCACTGGTGATGTCAGTAGGGCCGCCCACAAACGGCAGGCATTCCTTCAGGAACGCCTCCGTTTGTCCAGCCACCCCCCCTGCACGCCTACAAAACGGGGCCAGCTGTCAATCACAATCGACAGCCGCCCCGTCTTGTAGCGAGTCCCGCAGCGAGTGAAAATTCACTCACTACGGGGCTCGCACAGTGCGCATGCCGTGCGTGTGCACTGCCCGGCCATCGACCAGCTTGCGAGCACTATGCGCTCGCGAGCGGGTCTGAATCAGGCCCTGTGTCTGCATCTGTCATCTACACTCATTACCTGCTTCCATTGCCAGTTACAGGACTTTTTTCAGACTGTACCCACTCTGTGGCATACCCTTCCTCGCACAACTAGACTTTCCTCTAGCTTCCAAACCTTCAAACATTCCCTAAAAACTCATCGCTTCAGGCAAGCATATCAACTTTTAGAACCACCCACTTAAAATCCCTAAAGTACTTTAATTACCTTTACACAGATCAAACAAGATTTACATTATTTCCATACTCAAACAGCCCTATGATTCCAGAACAAAATTGCTGCAAACATTGCTGTATGACTGGATTATACAGCCAATAAGCACTTTCTATATGTAGCAGGGCCCACTTAACTCTCTGTCTGTCTGCTAATACCCAGTCTTGTTTTACTACTGTGTTCCTAGAGTACAACAGAATATGCTAGAGCAGTATAAATAAATGTTAATAATAATGATCGCAGTAGTTCTTGCTTTTGAAGTATGCCTAGTAGGACCTCCTGTATTCTATGGGCACTTTTTATGATGATGAGCATAGAGCATGGGAGGCCAAACTATGGCCTGTAGGCCAAACTTGGCCGTCCTCCTGCTAAAATTCAGCCCCTCCATCCGGGGCACCTCTGTTTGGATTCCTGTGGTGATGAATGCTTGGTGTGGCCTGACAACGTCACTGCCAGGCCAGCCATCTCTGCAGCTACACCTCCAGTCCGCCCTAACCCTTCAGAATCAGCGGACGTCACAGTCACTGGTGTCAATGGAGTAGGCGTGGGGCACATGGGCTACAGGAAAATAGAGACAAGAGGACATATTTTGCCAGTGAGGTAAGTAACATGAGGTGGGCTCAGGGCTGGCACATAAAGTTATAAGGGAGGTCTCTGGGTTGGTATATAAGTCATAAGTGGGTCTCTGGGCTGGTATATAAGTTTGTTTGGGGGCTCTGGGCTGGCATATAAATTTATAAGGGGGAACTCTGGGCTGGCATATAAAGATATGAGGAAAGCTCATGGCTGTGATATAAATTCTTGAGGGGGCTCTGAGCTGGTATATAAGTTCATAAGTGGGTCTCTGGGCTGGCATATAGTGACATAAGAGGAGCTCTGGGCTGACATATAAGGACATGAGGGAAGCTCATGGCTGGCATATAAATTCTTGAGGGGGCTCTTGGTTGGTATATAAATTCATGAGATAGGGGCTCTGGGCTGGCATATAGTGACATAAGAGGAGCTCTGGGCTGACATATAAGGACATGAGGGAAGCTTATGGCTGGCATATAAATTCTTGAGGGGGCTCTTGGTTGGTATATAAATTCATGAGATAGGGGCTCTGGGCTGGCATATGTGTTTATGAGATGGAGGCTCTGGGCTTGCATATAAATTCACTAGGGGGCTCTGTGCTGGCATATAAAGTCATGGGAGGGCTCTGACCTGTGAGATAAAATGTTATGGCCCTCTGTTCAAAGTCATTTTCTTAATATGGCACTCCAAGAAAAAAGCTTGAATGTACCTGGTGTAGATCCTCTGGTAACTTTATTATTTTTAAAAGTGTATATGCCTACTGCATAAGGGCATCATTCTCACTGTTTTTGGGAAACCTGTCAGATGTAAATTATTTCAGCGTGACCTATATACCAAGTGATGATATCTGTTCCAAAGTTTTTATTGCATTTATGCAATTTTATTCTCTTCAAATATATGCTTATTACGTTGGATGAGTTTTAATTCATGAGCCATTTGTCCTCTTACTATAGCACCTTAATTGCATTGATGATCAAGCTTGATTGCTCATGTAGAAAATATTCCATTATTTATTTTGAAAACAAAGAGCCAAATGTAATAGGTAGTCTGTTTTGGTAAATTGCGAGTTTGGTGCTAAACTCGCAATTTTTCACAACTCGCCCAATGTAATAGGGTGTCTGTTCACTAAAACTCGCATTTTTCAGAGTTACTAAAACTCTCCATTCTCAAACTCGCATCCAGATGTTTTCACATTGAAAACAATCAACTCGCCCAATGTAATAGGGTGTCTGTTCACTAAAACTCGCATTTTTCAGAGTTACTAAAACTCTCCATTCTCAAACTCGCATCCAGATGTTTTCACATTGAAAACAATCAACTCTGTTTCAGACTCGCAAAAAAAAGTTTACCAACAGTCCCCAAATAATAGACCTGCTTCAGGCTAGCGAGTACATCCTGAGCAGGTCAGATTAACACAGAAACATGCACATATCCATGAGATATGTACATGTTTCTGTGTGTACTTATGTAAAATGGTTTTAAATAAAAAAAAATGACGTGCACCCCCTCCCCAAAAGCATAACCAAAAAAAGCCTGTTCTGGTTCTAATAATACAGGGGCCAAAATGCGTAGGGGGCCCCTGTATATTAAGAACCAGCACAGGGCTTTGTTGAGCTGGTTCTGGAAAATCAGGGGACAAAACGAGTAGGGGTCCCCCGAAAATTCCAGAACCAGCGCCGAACTCTTTCTAGCGGGGGGATAATGCCACAGCCAGGGAAAACCTTTCACCGGTTTCCCCGGCCAAAGCATTACCCCTGACCGCTAGTCAGTCCAGGCCGGGGATCCCTGGGGAGTTGGGTACCCCCCCAATAAAGGGGTACCCCTCTCCAGGGCACCCCAGGCCTAGACTGATAGCCCGGGGCTATCCCCGGCACCCTAGGGCGGTGGGTGCCGGGTTCATAGTGTTAGTGTAAAGTGTAAAATAAAATTTTCAATATTGTCTTTATTTGTAGAACCACAAGTACCAGCAAGCCTCCCCTGCATGCTGGTATTTGGAGAACCACAAATACCAGCATGCGGGGCATTACGGGCCCGCTGGCACTTGTAGTTCCACAATTAAAGAAATACGTAAATAAACAAACATACACCGTGAAAGTCGCGACATTGTATCATTGATGTAACCACAAGATTAACCTCAATTAATGTTGCGGCTACGATGCAGCGGTTCCCACAATAGACGTCTATGGGGATTTCTCTCCATAGACGTCTATGGGACACACAGGCTGGCTGCATTCAGCTAATCAGGGAGCTGCTCCGATGGAGATGCTCCCTGATTGGCTGGCGGCCCCTTCACTGACGGGGCACAGGTGTGCCCTGGTCATTTACGCGGAGCAAAGGTATGTGTACACACATACCTTTGCTGTGTCCGGCATGGATCGGGTTTTTTTCGTTTTTTTATTTTAACCCCTGGATTGCCTACTTGCAGAAGAGGACGTGATCGACGCATAGGAGAGGTGAGTATGGATTTTTTTTTTCAGGTACACCCCTATGGATTACTTTGGATACTAGGTGAGTATGTGTGAGTGTGCATGTATGTTTTATTAAAATTATACTTTCACGGTGTATGTTTGTTTATTTATGTATTTCTTTAGTTGTGGAACTACAAGTGCCAGTGGGCCCGTAATGCCCCGCATGCTGGTATTTGTGGTTCTCCAAATACCAGCAAGCAGGGGAGGCTTGCTGGTACTTGTGGTTCTACAAATAAAGACAATATTGAAAATTTTATTTTACACTAACACTATCAACCCGGCACCCACCGCCCTAGGGTGCCAGGGATAGCCCCGGGCTATCAGTCTAGGCCTGTGGTGCCCTGGAGAGGGTAGCCCTTTATTGGGGGGGTACCCAACTCCCCAGGGATCCCCGGCCTGGACTGACTAGCGGTCAGGGGTAATGCTTTGGCCGGGGAAACCGGTGAAAGGTTTTCCCTGGCTGTGGCATTATCCCCCCGCTAGACAGAGTTCGGTGCTGGTTCTGGAATTTTCGGGGGACCCCTACTCGTTTTGTCCCCTGATTTTCCAGAACCAGGACCAGCTCAACAAAGCCCTGTGCTGGTTCTTAATATACAGGGGCCCCCTATGCATTTTGGCCCCTGTATTTTTAGAACCAGAACAGGCTTTATAAAGCCCGGGGCTGGTTATGTTTTTGGGGAGGGGGTGCACGTTTGTTTTTTTTAACACACACACAGGAGCCATCACAGATCTCACTGATCTGTGATGGCTTCTCTAAAACTCGCACCTTTTAATACTACTCGCATTAAAAGGTGTCAGTTTACATTGTCCTAAACTCGCCTAAACTCGCAAATGCTGTAGCCTCGAGCTCAAAAGTTCGCAGGCTATTGAATTTGCGAGTTTCAGTACAAACTCAAACTTTCTAAAAGTGCGAGAAAGTGCGAGTTTGTACTGTTACTAAAACAGACTACCTATTACATTTGGCCCATAGTGTTTTTATTGGGGGAAACCAAAAGAAATACAAATAGCAAAACAGTATAGATAATTATACATCATTAATAACCGCTGCCAAACCACAGTCAAAACACATTTTAGAATAAAATAGAACAGGGCTGTCATTTACAAACTGCTGCAAAACCACCACCAAATCCCTGGGGTTTAGAATAAAATAGAACCCGCCACCAAACCGCCGGGGTTTAGAACAAAATAGAACCCGCCACCAAACCGCCGGGGTTTAGAATAGAATAGAAACCGACGCTTAGTAAGTTTTGCCCACAGAGTAAACCAAATATAGTCCAAAGGTCATTCTATTATTTATTTTATAGTCCTGATTACGTCTAGATATGATGGATGTCATTTTCACTGGTTTCCATACTGCTTGCATTTTCATCCAGTTTATTCTTTTCTGTGACTGTGTGCATTAGATTACGCTTGCTTCTTTTCTCCTTTAGTACACTGCTGTTTTGGATTACTGTAATTCTCAATTTTTTCAATCATTTTTTTCTTTTCTGTAGTCTCTCTTTACTTCTGAATTACTAGAAATTGAACAATGTTGGATAATACAGGTCATATGGATCTCTGAGGCCACAATGGAACATTAGAGAATATACTTAATCACATGTCACTAACAGACAAATATAGAACAGAAAATATATTTTGGCTGCCCTTGTCACATCTAATACTCTTCGCAGTAGCAGCAAGTGGGAAATAAACAGGGATACTCAGTGTTCTTCCCAGAAAATGTTTCCAGCCGGGTGGCATCAAGAAGTAGCTTGGTGGGGGCCTTCGCAATAATAAATGTTTTAAATCCTGGCCTTATAATGATTTAACTTGAGATAACATGTTATATATTAATTATCCTCTTCTTCTTAGAGGCCCAGTCATCTGCAGCTTTTTCATAAGCAAAGTCTGTAGGATCTGGCCCCTCTAGTGAAATAAGCATCAGGTTATTTAGTGCTGGCACCACAGAATTATTTTTTTATACAGCTCCCAGATACTGGCCCCACTTGCTGGCACCACAGAATTTATTTTTTTTACAGCTCCCTGATACAGTGTTCCCACTTGCCAGCTACACAGATACTGGTCCCACTTGCTGGCAGTGGCACCACAGAAATAATTTTTTATACAGCTCCCAGATACTGTCTGTGCTTTTATACAGGGGGAGGGATCTCTGCCCTCCAGCCTGACACTGCCCCTGCACTGTGCTGGGCCCGAGCTGCACAACCCGGTACTCCCTCCCTGCCCCAATGCGCCTCGTCCTGTCTCTCAGAACACTCACTAACGGCATGTGTCCTTATTGCCGGTGGACATGGAGCCTCCAATGGGAAGAACATGTGATGGCGGCGCAGCTCGGCGTCACATCCAACATCCGTGGCAACTAGGACATGTTGAGGGTGACCGGGCGACAGGGGACACAGCGCATTGGGAACCTTATACCGATATACTTGTATTAAAGTAAAATAATTGTGAAGTCCGCTCAGCTTACTTGGAGTTCCAAAGTCCAAAAGATTTATTTGCACAAAGAAATAAAGAGTCCCGACCCTTACAATGCGCATGCGCGGTTGGCACCAACACAAGGTTTTAATTCTGAATGCACTGACTTCCAACGGTCACTGCAGTACAATTTATAAGTTCACTTTCAAATAGTCCTTAGGAGCAGAGCCGTAACTAGACTTTTTGGTGCCCTGTGCCAGAAAGAGCATTGGCGCCCCCCTCATTTTTCAAAGGGACATAATGCACCCAAAAAAGGGGAATGGCCTCATGGGGAAGGGGCAGGGAAGAAATAGGGGAGGCCAGGAGATGCTGGGGATTAAATAAGAGGAAGCTACAAGTGAGAATGATAATAGACATTTGACAGGCTCAAACAGCGCCCCCTGACCTGTGGTGCCCTGTGCGATGGCACCGGCTGCACTACCCTAGCTACGGCCCTGCTTAGGAGACTAATATATATGCCATTTCTTGGTTTTGTTTTGTGAAGGAAATACTTTTTTGTATTTATACTGTAATATTTGTATACTACAACCTTTAATAGGTTTTTGTTCTATTTATTACTTACCATGTTCTTTGATGGATGTATATTATATTATTGCTCTGATGAATAAACTAAATAAAAAACAAATAAATAGTCCTTAGGGAATAAAATAATTGGGTGCAGTCAGGGATCTGTGTATACTCAACATTGGATAGGTCAGTTCATTCTCCTTTGTGTGTGCAGCCGGATCTTCATAAGGCCTGGGGGCCCGGCCGATGACTTTCCCATGCTGGATTTTCTTTGTCTTACAGTATCATGGGTGAGGGGAAATATTTGAGTTTCAGGGGCAGAACATTACATTTCTTAACTGCAAATAAAGGGATCTAGAACATTACATCAATAATATTACATTTATATTACAACAGAGGACCAGTATATATCTATAAAGCAATACTTATTAAATTCTGATTAAAACAAGACTAAACATCACTATACAGTTATGTAAAATTATAATTATACTTAAAGTATATTTAAAGTAAGAACTTTGCATTAATCATATTCTATAACCGCACGGTGTAATCATTTCTGCATGGTCACCAAAGTTATCCTATTGAAATATATAACAGAACAAGGCCAAGGAATGGTGCAATATAATAAATCACAATAGCATACGATCAGATCTGATAACATAAAAACTGGCTGATCATTTAAATTGTAACCTATATAAGTAAATGCCTTCCTCCAAGATATCTAACTTTAACACTTGACATACAACAAAAGACAACATATTGTCACAATTGGTGTCTGAGAGTTACCTGACTCAGGTGTTGAACTGGATTCAGTGGAGACCAGCTTGACTGGAACCATGGATGAGGTAAATAGCTCTATTTGCATCAGAATTGCATGGCAGTGAGAACTACCTTTAATGACAAATGACAGGAACAGGAAACTTGTAATGTTGGAGTGGAACCAGTAGAAAACGTAGAGGAACCGGACTGGGACCGGCAGGAAGGCTAGCTGAACTGGACAGGGTACCAGTAGATGACTTGGAGGAACCGTATGGAGAATGGTGGTAGCACGAAAGGCTACTTGGTGCAGCTGGGAAGCAGTATGGAGAATGGTGCTAGCACGAGAGCTACTTGGTGCGGCTGGGAAGCCATATGGAGAAGGGTGGTAACAAGGGAGCTACTTGGTGCGGCTGGGAAGCCGTAAGGAGAATTATTCACTGGAAGGTAGAAAATGCTCTGGGAGCACAGTGAGGAGACTCTCTTTAGACAAACTAAAGGACTTGCTGAATTTGACTGTGAACCATTAAGATTTCCGGAGGCGCCAGATTGCTGACTGAACTGGTCTGGGAACCAGCAGGATTTCCGGATGTGCCAGGTATAGCTATTAGCAGGATTGCGGAATGAACTGATCTGGGAACCAGCAGGACTTCCAGTATTGCTGTTAGCAGGATTACTAGATGAACTGGTCTGGGAACCAGCAGGATTTCTAGATGTGCCAGGTATTGCTGTTAGCAGGATTACTAGATGAACTGGTCTGGGAACCAGCAGGATTTCCGGATGCACCAGCAGCCAGCAGGAGCCTGGGATACACTTGTACACAGGGAGACAGGAGTAGCACAATCTGTACACTATGGGAAGTAGTGAGATGTTCAGGCTCTGAATGCTATCAGAGGAGGATGTATATACCCTGGTTCTGGCAGGAATTGGTGGATACGGTCAGGTGGTCTGGCAGTAGCACTCTGAGTGGTGGAGGGCACAACATGCAGAGGGAGCAATCATCTCTGCAGTATGGAGAGTCAGAACTACACCTGCAACCTCATTCAAGGCTAGCAGTGTTCACAGACAGAGGAGGGCCCAGGTGAGTAATCATTGTGGAAAGGAGAGAACAGTCCAAATGCACACACAGAAGTGCTGCAGCCAGCATGATCAGGACAGATCTCCCAGGCGAATTGCAAACACAGATCCACGAAGCAGCATGCAGAGGTAAGTCTCAATGCAAAAGGTGAAAAACTAGCCAGGATTGTGACACATATAAGCTGATAAGCAATGTCTGATATTGAAAGTTCTGATTGAAATGTCAAAGTCCCATAGTAATTACTTGCAGGGTCTCCTTGAGCAAAATTGAATGCTAATTCAGATTAATTGAAATTACGGGAGTAATAGGAAGATGTCCTGGCGTGTTTACTCACCCCATTCCCTTTCGACTTTACTGTGGATGGTCTCGATCTCAGTGTCTCCCGCTAGCCATCTGACTCTCAGCTTCTAGTGGTACCTTTCACCTTGGTCACGGCTTCATTACTGGGCGGTGAAGTGTCTGCCGGCAGACTGTTTGCATGCTGGGCTCCGCTATCAACGCCTAGCGTATTTCGCCTATCCAGGCTTCCTCAGGATAATAGAGATTCACTTTTGCTCAAGGAGACCCTGCAAGTGATTACTATGGGACTTTGACATTTCAATCAGAACTTTCAATATCAGACATTGCTTATCAGCTTATATGTTGTCTTTTGTTGTATGTCAAGTATACCGGTATTAGGTTTTATTTAATAGCAATTTATATATTCATATATTTTACTGTGATGTTTTTAGATATCACATATCAGTTTTACATTAAATAGATTTATTTATTGATTATCACTGTTTAAAGAAGGAGACTGATTTTACAAGAACCTTTATACTACCTAATAAAATAGTTTTATTCAGCCTGACTGGTTGTATGTCTATTTATTTATATAGCATGATTTTATATCTCCGGTAAGTGAACTATATATCTCTTCAGCAAATCTAGAACAGGCTGATCTACATTTTTATTTAAAGATCAGCTTGCTAATGAAAACAACTTAAATTTGGCATGGTATATGGAGTTACCAGGCTCTCTGATGGAACAATGGAATAATACAGCAGCAATAGCAGTAGGTTTTAACTATGGTCAGGAGCTGTCAATGGGGATTTAAAGTTAGGGGACGGGGTTTCCCTGATTGAGATGGAACTTGTTGCTACCTGTTAAGGGTCTCTGCGTATCTACTTCATCTCCATAAACATTTTCTCAGTTCCAGCAACATAGTATGGTCAACCCATAATCAACTTGGGGACTGCAATGTGCAACAATAATGCAATGCAAAAGTGGTCAACTAGTATTAACTCATCCTTCTGCAATTATTTCCTGGAAGTGCACTCGACTATCATTTTTCACAAACGCATACTACAGATGTGTCCTCATACATCTAGCCTCAATATGCCATACAGCGCGACTTGCCTGGCGTGAGTGAGCCGACAGGTCCTCTGCAACTCTGCTAGTGTCGTGTGTCTTTCTTCACTGAAAATGTGTCTAAGGACACACCTGCAGACTGAGATGATTAATTTGATATACGACCCTTGTATAACTGGGTACACCTGAGTCTGTATATGAATTAAAAAACCTGCGGCCACTACATTGTAGCACTTCGTATACAGATTCAGAGACTTAAGCTGGCCACACATCTAAAGATTATCTGTCCAACCAGCCAACTAGTTCATTGGTTGGAATGAAAATCTGGTAAGGTATACAATCAGCAATTTGCTCCCAAACGCTGGAAAATGGACCAAAACTGTTGTTTGAACAAATAGTTTAGATCAAACTAGGGGTGTGCACCGGCCACTTTTCGTGTTTTGTGTTTTGGTTTTGGATCTGGATCTTTCTTCGTGTTTTGGATCTGGATTGGTTTTGCCAAAATCACCCTTCCGTGTTTTGGGTTCTGGGTTTTGTGTTTTGGATCTGTATTTTTTTGAAAAAAAGCATAAAAACAGCTAAAATCACAGAATTTGTGGGTTTTTCTGCTCCTATGCTATTATTAACCTCAATAACCTTAATTTCCACTCATTTCCAGTCTATTCTGAACACCTCACACCTCACAATAGTGTTTTTATGTCCAAAAGGTTGCATCGAGGTAGCTGGATGACTATGCTAAGAGATACGAGTGGGCGGCACAAACACGTGGTCCATCTAGGAGTGGCACTGCAGTGGCAGACAGGATGGCAGTTTGAAAAACTAGGCCCCAAACTATACATAATGCAAAGAAAAAAAAGAGGTGCAAGATGGAATTGTCCTTGGGCCCTCCCACCCACCCTTATGTTGTATAAACAGGACATGCACACTTTAACAAACCAAACATTTCAGCGCCAGGGTCTGCCACACGACTGTGGCTGAAATGATTGGTTCGTTTGGGCCCCCACAAAACAAGCTGGCAATTAATCTGTCCCTGCACAAACTGGCTCTACGGAGGCAAGATGTCGTCCTCATCCTCCTCATCCACCGATTCCTCACCCTCTTCAGTGTTGTGTACATCCTCATCCTCACAGAGTATTAATTCGTCCTCGCTGGAATCCACAACCACAGGTCCCTCTGTACGTTCTGGAGGCTGGTCTCCCTGGAAGAGTTGATAATTCATTTTATGAACATCATCTTCTCCACATTTTGTGGAAGCAACCTCCTACGCCTTTCGCTGACAAGGTTCCCGGCTGCACTAAACACTCTTTCGGAGTACACACTGGAGGGGGGGCAACTCAGGTAAAATAGAGCCAGTTTGTACAGGGACCTCCAAATTGCTTCTTTTTCCTGCCAGTACAGGTACGGACTGTCTGACATGCCTACTTGGATGCTGTCACCGATGTAATCCTTTAACAGACAGACGCACGCTTGTCGCTGCTGCTTTGAGGATGCAAGTGCGGCTACAGCCCACACAATTCACAAAGACAGAAAAAAAAAGAACAATATTTTTATTGTTTGTGTAGCACACTTTGAGGGTGTCACCACCCTTTAACAGACAGACGCACGCTTCTCGCTGCTGCTTTGAGGATGCAAGTGCGGCTACAGCCCACACAATTCACAAAGACAGAAAAAAAAGAACAATATTTTTATTGTTTGTGTAGCACACTTTGAGGGTGTCACCACCCTTTAACAGACAGACGCACGCTTGTCGCTGCTGCTTTGAGGATGCAAGTGCGGCTACAGCCCACACAATTCACAAAGACAGAAAAAAAAAGAACAATATTTTTATTGTTTGTGTAGCACACTTTGAGGGTGTCACCACCCTTTAACAGACAGACGCACGCTTGTCGCTGCTGCTTTAAGGATGCAGGTGCGGCTACAGCCCACACATTTCACAAAGACAGAAAAAAAAAGAACTATATTTTTATTGTTTGTGTAGCACACTTTGAGGGTGTCACCACCCTTTAACAGACAGACGCACGCTTGTCGCTGCTGCTTTAAGGATGCAGGTGCGGCTACAGCCCACACATTTCACAAAGACAGAAAAAAAAAGAACAATATTTTTATTGTTTGTGTAGCACACTTTGAAGGTGTCACCACCCTTTAACAGACAGACGCACGCTTGTCGCTGCTGCTTTAAGGATGCAGCTGCGGCTACAGCCCACACATTTCACAAAGACAGAAAAAAAAAGAATATTTTTATTGTTTGTGTAGCACACTTTGAGGGTGTCACCACCCTTTAACAGACAGATGCACGCTTGTCGCTGCTGCTTTAAGGATGCAGGTGCGGCTACAGCCCACACATTTCACAAAGACAGAAAAAAAAAGAACAATATTTTTATTGTTTGTGTAGCACACTTTGAGGGTGTCACCACCCTTTAACAGACAGACGCACGCTTGTCGCTGCTGCTTTAAGGATGCAGGTGCGGCTACAGCCCACACAATTCACAAAGACAGAAAAAAAAAGAAGAATATTTTTATTGTTTGTGTAGAACACTTTGAGGGTGTCACCACCCTTTAACAGACAGACGCACGCTTGTCGCTGCTGCTTTGAGGATGCAAGTGCAGCTACAGCCCACACAATTCACAAAGACAGAAAAAAAAGAAGAATATTTTTATTGTTTGTGTAGCACACTTTGAGGGTGTCACCACCCTTTAACAGACAGACGCACGCTTGTCGCTGCTGCTTTGAGGATGCAGGTGGAATCTAGACGGGATTTGGAACCGGGGACACACTACCTTCATCAATTGTCTAAATCCCACTGCACTAATGGCGGATACCGGACGCACGTCTAACACCAACATAGCAGTCAAGGCCTCAGTTATACGTTTTACTTCAGGATGACTGCTGTCGTACTTCATCCTCATCGCTAGGGTCTGTTGGAGGGTCAATTGTTTAGTAAAAGTAGTGATGTTCCTACTTCCTCTCTGGGATGATGAACAACTCCCAGCAGCAGCAACAGCACTAGGAGGAAGTGGTTCTTGATCTTTCCCTATTTTATTTTTATCGGAGAAAGTTTGGTCCTCCATTTATGTTATATTGATATATATGTGCGGCTAAAGCGCACACAAACACAGAAAATATTTTTTTATTTTTGCTGGAGAGTAGTGCACTTTGTGGGTTACACCACCCTTTAAGAAATGAGCCAGCCGGCTCTTTACTTATGGGACACAGGCGCACGCTTGGCGCTGCTCCTTTGTTGATGCACGTGCAGCCACAGTGCACACAATCAAGTGCACACGGTCAAGCCAGCCGGCCCTTTACTTATGACACAGACGCACGCTTGGCACTACTTTGTTGATGCACGTGCGGCTACTGCGCACACAATTCACAAACACAGAAAATAATTTTTTTTTTGGTTTTGCACTGGAGTGTACTTTGGGGGTTACAGCACCCTTTAACGGTCAAGCCAGCCGGCCCTTTACTTATGACACAGGCGCACGCTTGGCACTACTTTGTTGATGCACGTGCGGCTACTGCGCACACAATTCACAAACACAGAAAATAATTTTTTTTTTGGTTTGGACTGGAGTGTACTTTGGGGGTTACAGCACCCTTTAACGGTCAAGCCACCCGGCCCTTTACTTATGACACAGGCGCACGCTTGGCACTACTTTGTTGATGCACGTGCGGCTACTGCGCACACAATTCACAAACACAGAAAATAATTTTTTTTTTGGTTTGGACTGGAGTGTACTTTGGGGGTTACAGCACCCTTTAACGGTCAAGCCAGCCGGCTCTTTACTTATGACACAGGCGCACGCTTGGCACTACTTTGTTGATGCACGTGCGGCTACTGCACACACAATTCACAAACACACAAAAAATATTATTTTTTTAGCACTTGGGGGGAGCACCCCTGATGGACAGAGCACCCCCTGGACAATACGACAGCACCCCTTTAGGACTGGGACACTGCACAGGACTTTGGAGTGGACACAGCCCCTATGGAGAACTGACTGCACAACACAGTCCAGCCAGCCCCTATGGACTTTGAAGTAGTGGACACAGCCCCTATTAACAACAGCAGCACAGCACAACACAGCCAGCCCCTATGGACTTTGAAGTAGTGGACAACAGCAGCACAGCACAGCACAACACTACTCTGCACTACACTACACTACACTACACAGCCCAGCCAGCCCTAACTCCCACCCTCCCTCTTCACTGTCCACAGCCGAGTGAGAAAATGGCGCCGACGCGGGTACCTTATATAGGTTCCAAAACCCGCGAGACTCGGAAGGCGGGATGATGACGTTTTGCCTCGATTTCAGATCCGAGTCAGGCGGGAAAAGTCGAGCCTGACTCGGATCTGCCTCGGATCGGGGGGGTTCGGATTTCAGAAATCCAAACCCGCTCACACCTAGATCAAACATTTAACAAACTTGTCTGACGCCATTTTCATCTGTTTTCTGGCATTTAGGAGCAAATTGCTGATCATCAGTTACTCCCATACGTTACCAGATTTTCATTCCAACCAATCAACAAGTTGGCTGGTTGGATGTAAGTTGGTCTAGTGTGTGGCCAGCTTTAGTCGCACACTGATATACAGGTTTCGCATATCAAATTAATCAGCACAGGCTGCTGGTGCATCCTAGTTGTATCGCATTGCACGCATTTCATGGGACCTGGCGTGCCAAGAGGGGCTTTTTAGCATGACGGCAAAAAAGATGTATAAGGACACATCTGTACCACAACATAAAATCATCCCTGTAACAAAATACACATCAATCAAAAGCTATACTAAGCTTCTCTCCTGCCCACTACTAAAAAGTGTTTATCCTTCACAAATGGCATGGTGTTCCTGCACATTACACAGGTCTTCCCATCATCTGTACATGCACCTAATCGCCATCCAACTTACAACACACAGATACTTAATAACATGATTTTGGTATTGCACGGACGGATTGGGATGAAAAACCAGCCTGGGAAATTTTGGAAGCAGCCATACATAGGGAGTGGAGTCTGTGGAGGGGGTGGTGTCTGATTACTTTTATGGGGCACCTAGATGGGACAGATGGTCTATAAAGGGGCTTGTGGAGGATTGTGTTGGCATATTAGAACAAACATGTTAAAAGGAGAGCAGGGGGAGGGGTCTCCAAGCTGAGTCTTTACCCCGGGTGTCATGCGCAAAGCTTTACCCCTTGGTTTAGAGCCACTGATTTCAAAAGAATACCAGGGTCCGGATTCAATTAGCCTTTAAGCTCCAATTAGTCTCAAAGCAGTGCCCGGGCTATTCAGTTACAGCCCACGATAAGCCCGCAGGCTGCACTTAACACGGATTTCTGTTCACCTTCTCTAGAGGCTTGAGCAGAAATCAGTTTTCAGTAGGGCTTGCTGTTTTTGTCATGGCCGCCGCAATAGCGTTAACCCATAGCTCTGGGTACTTATCCTGGAATCTATGGGTTAATGCTTGGTTGCAGCGGATTTACCGCTTGAGGGAAAGGCTCATAATAGAATAGCATCGGATGTAGAAGTCACAGGCTTACAACCCTTTTCGTTACTTGGTTGCATATTGAGGATAATTGATTTTGGCCCTAAGAGAGAAGAGATGATGGTGCAGGTAAGCAAATAAAGATTAAATATAGGAAGAGGGCCCTGCTTCTGAGAGCTTATAATCTGTAGGGGAGGGGTTGTCAAATAGAGGTGACAGAATGGTGAGTCATTGTGCTGGGGCAAAAAGGACAGTGTTAGGGGGTAATACATTATTATTCATCACTAATAAAGTCAGAGATGGGGTAAGGGCAGGGGTGTATTTAGAGAGGAGGGGGCCCGTGTTCACTCACCATCCTGAGCCCCCTCCTCGCTCTCAGGCGGCTGCAGCATACCACTGACAGGTTCAGTAGACTCTGTGCACTAGTCTGTGCCTGAAGTCTACTGTGTGGTAGCCATTTTCCCGGCAATTTCCGTACTGCGCAAGCACAAAACGCAGGAAAGTGGCATCTGCTGCCATTTTCCAGGCATTCTGTGTAGCGCCTCTCCAGCCGATGTGGGACTTCGGAGAGGTAAGTATTAGGAAATATGGGTGCAGGGTGTATGGTGTGGGCCCCTCTGGACCCAGAGGCCCATGTGCCCCGCACACGCTGCACCAATTATAGATACGCCCCTGTATAAGGCCTATGCCTCCTCCAGCTGTGTGCTGGCTAGTATACTGTACCTGTAATATATAAATATTTAAACTATAGATAATGACCATCACACCCTCCAAGTACACTGTTTGTAGTCAGCATTGCATTACCCCATCAACTACAATTACTCACAATGACTCTGTTACTCAGTTACTCTGGCCCCTCTCACCCAACATCTAAGTTTAATTGCTAACAAAGATAAGATAATTTCACTGTCCAGTGTGTCTTTATCCCACTATGAAAAAAACTGCTGTGGACCTTGACTAGTCAGTCACTTTGAAATGTCTAAAAATAGAATAAGCCTAATATAACTAGGTCTTGGGGGATATAGGTGCTGCAGTTGTGTGAGGATTCACTGTGACCCACCTCTCTTTCAGTTCAGAATTAATGTTGGCAGCTTTTTTAAGTTCATCAGCAATAGAGATCATTAATTCCTATGAGAAGATGAAGGATTTGAGGACACAGCACTGAGTGAAATACAGTAGCCTTATGTACTATTTTACTGCAGAATTCAACCTCCTTACTTTCTACAACTCTCCATCATCCTCCTTTCCTCACACCCCAGCCCCTCTTCTCCTCCATCCTCCTTCCCTCACACCCCAGCCCCTCCACTTCTCCATCCTCCTTTCCTCACATGCCAGCCCCTCCTCTCCTCTATCCTACTTCTTTCCTCACACCCCAGCCCTTCCTTACCTCCATACTACTTCTTTCCTCACACCCCAGCCTCATCCCCTCCTCCATCATCCTTCTTCCCTCACACCCCATCCCTCCTCTACTCCATCCTCCTTCTTCCCTCATACCCCACTCCCTCCTTTCCTCAGGCTCCTTCCCCCACACCCCAGGCACATCCTCTCCTCCATCATCCTTCTTCCCTTACAACCCAGCCTCTCCTCTCCTCCATCATCCTTCTCCCCACACCTCAACCCCTCCTCTCCATCATCCTTCTTCCTTTACATCCCAACCTCTCCTCTCATCCATCATCCTTCCCACGCCTCAACCCTTCCTCTCCGCCATCATCCTTCTTCCCTTACACTCCCAGCTTCTCCTCTTCTTCATCTTCCTCCTTCCCTTACACCCCACCCACATCCTCCTCTCCATTATCCTCCTTCTCTCACTTTCTGGCCCCTCCATTACTCCATTATCCTCCTTCTCTCCCCTGAGTGAAGCTGTGACAGCAACTTCCGATCGGTGACAGGGGCCCGAGGCATGTGACCCCAGTGTCTCCCCTGGGTATTTTTATGTCAGGTGCACTCAGGGGTTCCCACCTGACCATCTCCAATTTTGAAAGTTTACAGTAAGGTTGGCATAAATGTCAGACTAATTTTGGGAAAATTCTAGTTCACAATATGTAGTAGTAAAACTATGGCCCTAAAATTAGGGGTGGGTGCAACTGTCAGACGGGGATGATCTTCAAAATAGGTCTACTTGACATGGAATGACCCCCCTTTAGTCTGGCACTGACCTGGTCAGAGAGGGAGTCCAGCCCAGTGGGAAGTGTCCTGTCCTCCCTGTAGCCCGGTCCACTCCTGCCAGTACATGAGCAATAAACTTAATCTATACTTAGATCCTCCTTAGTTCCGGTCTCTGCTGTTTTCCTGTGACCACACACTTGCTGTCATGTGACCTGAGTGAAAGTTCAGCCCGGTATTCAACAGTGCTCTCACAAAGTATACTGTATGGGCAGGAAGGATTCAACCACGAAGCCAGCAAAGTGGTGCTGCAGCCACTATACACATAAATGGTTCAGGGTGCCAGTGAAGGAGCCTGGCCTTTTGCAGCAATCATATTCCTCCAACTGAGGGCACCACATTTGACAGACAGTGAGTGGTGCCATTAGGAGTATCAATTCAGCGAGAAAAAGTTGCTGACAACCAGTGAAACCATAGATGTATCTATAACTGTGAAGGGCGTGCGGTGCAAACGGGCTCCAGACTCAAATGAGGCCCACACTGCTCACCCTGCACCCATTGCCTATACTTACCTTTCCATCGCTGCACCAGCTACATTTCCTGGCACGTGTTAAGTAGACTCTGGTCACAGTGCCGGATTCTTCTCATCTAATGTGCAGACGTAAGGGGGTGTTGCATTGAAGCTTCAGATGGTCCCCTCCTCTTATGAAACGCTTATGAGTAAACCCCATTAAAGCATGCTGCATCAGGATGGCAGAGAAAGCCCCTCCTGTCACATACGGTTTAGAATGTCTGTAAATGGCTGAGAAAATCATGACAACATTCTGATTACAATGGGAGATTTACCTGTATTGTATGTGCTACATTGTATTGTTGTGGGAGACAACGGTGGTGGCTCAAAAACGCAGACGTGTCAGACCATTTAAACTCTGTTTTCTGGACGTCCATAAATTAGCCACTGCATTAATGCATGCAACAGAAGAGCCCTCTGCGTGTCTGGAGAACGGCTATGTCTGCAACAGATTATACTTACTCAGAAGGCTGATGGCCGTCTGATCTGTGGGCCTGATTCAGAGCCGGACGCTATTTGCGGACGGTCGTTCCTAAAAAGGGTCCGGCTATTTAAATTGAGCGCTCGCTCATTGCGGTTTGTTGACGCCTCTATGAGCGAGCGAATGAAAAATGCGCTCGCTATTTTGTAAAGACGCCCCTTTGCCGTTCACATCACACGTCATCTCCGGTATTTATTAGATTAATCGGGAACATCGAAAGGTATCTGAACTGCTCGCAGTGCTTGTGGTAGGTTTTTCCTACCGCAATCACTGCAAGCAGTTCAGGCTAAAAGACAACCACGTGACGTGGTCGATGACGCTCCTTTACTAATTATGCACAGGGCCGGATTAACGGGGGGGCGACAGGGGCGATCGTCCCTGGGCCCCCACACGTTAAGGGCCCCCACACCCATCGGGGTTAAAGTGGACCAGAGGAGGCGGAACCAGTTCCGCCTCCTCCGGCCAACCTAACCCCGGCGCCGCAGGGAGGCTCCTATTACCAGGCGCCCGCTGTAAACAGCAGGCGTCCGGCTCCCTCCCCGCAGCAGCAGCCGGAGTCGGAGGCTTGAGCTCACATGAGCTCCAGCTTCCGCTCACGCAGAGCACTATGGCAGAGACGTCATGACGTCTCTGCCATAGTGTGGAGGAGCAGCTGAGCGGACTGCAGCGGACGAGGGGCTAAGGTTAAGGTAAGTATGAGCATTATTTTTATTTTTTTTAGTGCAAAGGCCTACTGGGGGCATTACTGGCAGGGGGCATTACTAAAGGGGACATTACTCGGGGGGGAGCATTACACATTACACCTGGGGCATTACTCGGGGAGGGGGGAGGCATTACTGCTGGGGGCATTACTGGTGGGGGGCATTATTCAGGGGGGAGCATTACTACTGGGGCATTACTCTGGGAGGGGGGAGGCATTACTACTGGGGCATTACTCGGGGAGGGGGGAGGCATTACTACTGGGGGCATTATTCAGGGGGGAGCATTACTACTGGGGCATTACTCGGGGAGGGGGGTGGCATTACTACTGGGGGCATTACTGGGGGGGGGAATTACTACTGGGAACATTACTCGGGGGGGAAGCATTACTGCTGGGGGCATTAATCAGGGGGCATTTCTATTGGGGGCTCTACTAGAGAGGGAGCATTAGTATTGGGGGCACTAATAGAGGGGCATTACTACTGGATACATTTCTACAGAGGGCTCTACTAAAGGGGGAATGACTACTGGGGGCATTACTATTTGGGGCACAACTGCATGGGTATTTCTACTGGGGGATTTATACAGGGGGCATTACTACTAGGGCATTACTATTGGGCACATGTCCAATTACTACTGGGGGGCATTACTATTTGGGGCACAACTACAGGGCCCTACTGAGGGCATTTATACAGAGGGCATTACTACAGGGAGCACTACTAATGGGAGTATTGCATAGGGGGCACTGCATAAGGGGCACTACTACTGGGTGCACTGCATACGGGGCACTACCACTGTGGGCACTGACACTACTGGGGGCTCTGCATAAGGTCCCCATTGCGCATACCCCCAGTTTGTCACATTTAATAGGGGCCCCCACATGTTTGTTGCCCAGGGGCCCCCACAGACCTTAATCCGGCCCTGATTATGCACTCCCATTAAACGCCCCTTTTTGCCGTTAGGCATGCCTGCGTTCGGATCTCCACTCCCCGTTTTCAAGCACCTTACCCTGTTACCACCCACAAACGGTACATTCTGTCAATCAAATTAGCAGCCCCTCACTGTTTTGCAAGCGCTCGATTTCCGACCGCAACGACTGATTTACGCATGCGCATTACGACCCATACGCATGCGCAGTTGTGTGAACATCGCTCACAGCGAATGAGCGCCCGCTTACGAGTGGCTCTGAATCAGGCCCAGTGTTCCATGTTTCCGATATTTCTGGTTTTGTACGTGAACCAACCCTATTAATACAAACAATGCAAAAAAAGACTAGACAGCGCTAAATTAACAAAAATTTTATATTAATATTAAAAATAAAAAACAAAAAAGATTGTTTAATTTGAAAACATTCCTTACTGACAGCTGAGATAAAATCTGTACTCTTCCTTTCTGTCTGTTGACATGTGCCACACATAGACTTGCCGCATCTAAGGAACCCTGCAGGTCTTGTTGGAAGCCATGAATTATCTTCTGTAGCTTGCTGCATTTCTTTTTTAAAATTACTCGCTGTCAATTTTGATCTTAGGTTTTCAGATTTCCTAAAAATAACCTGTCCTGTGGGATTAAGTTCTAATTAAGATCTGAAAAGATCTCCACCCTTACAAAACAGACTGCTTTTCTCCTCCTTTGCTTGCCTAAGGACCTAATAATTTACTTTACTATCTACAATAAGTATTTGGGCTGACTGCTCTATGAATATGCTTGACTGACAAAGACTGCTGAATATCAAACGATTTATCCTCAAGCTGTTTTTAACCATATTCTCAGCTGTTCTTCTATATATCCTATATGTTATGTATTAGTGAAATAAGGATCTCAAACAACCATAGGAGAGCTATTTAGAAGGTTTTATATGTAGGATTCTACAGATTTCAAAAGCACATGTCTTTGATCAATCATTAGTTCATAGTCTGATGTCTTAGTGTTTATTTATTATTTACTTTTTATTAAATTATAAAATTGTGGTTACACCGGCCAGTGTTTGTGATCAGGTTATTGATATATTTTCTTATATTTTGTTTTTGTATTTTTAATATTATTATTACATTTTTGTTAATTTACCGCTGTCTAGTGTTTTTTAGCATTGTTAATACAATATGGTTTTACTAAACTGCAGCCACATCATGCAGGGTAAGGGATGGAACGGAGCTGCTGTGCATGCCCAGTGGCAGCATCTTATCCATACTCTACTTGCCTACTCTCCTGGGACGGTCGGCTGCCTCCCGAAAATCTGCGCTCCCGGCCCACAGGAAGAGTGGACAAGACTCCCGGCCGGTGCCACCTGCCCGCACCCCTCCACCGTATCCTGCTTCAAACCCCCACACCCCCTCGCCGGCATCCGCTCCCCCTTGTAAGTTGGCGGTCCGGGGGAGCCGATGACGCAATTCGCGCTGAATTGCATGATTGTGGCCCCGGCTGCACAATGCCAGTAATCTCGGCATTGTGTAGCTGGCCGTGGCCATGATGACGCGATCGCAAAGTCCCGCCCCCAAATTTGCGTTGCTGTCCCCTCCTGTGCTGATCTGGCTGCCTCCTCCCGGAAGAGGCAGCCAGATTGTCAGCAACTTTGAGCTTATCCTTTCAAGTCTGCTGTGTGTGTGGATCTGAGCGCTCACTTAGCACACCGGACTAGAGAGCAGCTGCCAGCATCTTACCATGAGGGAGAATGTGTGCTTGGAAAGCTCAGTTCTGTCCCCTAATAGTTACAATAAGTTTGTATATTTATGATGGGATGTTTAACCTTCTCCTGACCACTAGATAAGTAAAATGCATTCTTAACCACTTAATTCATAATTAAAAAATAAAATAAAAATGACATTAAAAAAATTAAAAAAATTTTTAAAAGAAAAAGTAAGTAAAAATATTTTTTTTAAGTCAATTTAAATGTTTTAATGAAAAATAAAACACCTAGGGGGTCTATTATCCTCCCTGTGTCCATATTACGCCCTCCCTATAGAATGTAAGCTTTCGGGCCCTCTTCCCTCTTGCACTTCCCTTGCACTATTCCACCAGAGCTCCTTGTATTTTGTTCTCTTCTCCCCTTTAGTGATGGGTACAGGTACATTGAGAGTTATTGTGCCTTCTGCTATTCATCACTGCCTGCTGACTCTGGTTACAGAGAGATACCCTGTCCTTTCCCCTGCACTTGTCACTGCCCATCTGTGGTTTTACCGCAATGTTTGTCTTTATGTTTTGTACTGCTGCAAAGGCTCCCATGCCCCCTCTTTTAAACTGATGCAGCCATAGTGTATAACTGACCTACATAAACAAAGCCTATTTTCTTTGCAAGTTTCCTAACTTTTTTCAAAGCCGATATAAGGGAAAATATTGGGACTGGTTCAGGCATATGTACTGGGAGGAAGCAGAGAATGGAATGAAAACTAACCTGTGTTCAGAAGATTTCTAGAGCATTCTTTAGTGACTTGTCCACATCACTTTTAGTAAGACTAGCCTTGCAGTGTCATGTTGTGCATTACAAATCGGCCATGCTACTTTCTAAAGTCTTCAATACAGTGCTAGCATTTTAGAATGCACTCGTAACATCACTGACTATTATTTGTACATTTTTTAATGCTCTTTTTTATGTATTTATTAAGAATGGCACATTAAAAACAGATAAATATGGAGAAGCCCTCACATAGGATAAATACATAGGTTTGAAGAATCCTTGAGTCCTTCTGGAGCAAAGCGCTACATAAATAAAATTATTATTAATATTATATTTTAAAAGTACTTTAAACAGTTCAAGTTAAATCATGCTTGCCGAGTTTCCCAGGAGAGCAGAACAGCCTCCAGGATCCCGTCCACTGCCCCAGGAAAGACCAGGGGCTTTATGACGCCATTCATGGTCTCACCCGCTGTTACGTGATACACCAATCACAGCATTGTACAGTGGGGGAGGGAGGGGGCGATAATGTGATTTGGAGGGGGGATGCAGAAGTAGTTGGTTAGTATCACTTAACTAAAGTTCTGTAACAGATTTGTTCATTGATGCTCCAAATATAGATTTTAACTTATAGGAAGAAATGTACCGTAATTGGCCAGTATCTATGTTTCTTTTCCTGCAGGGTTGTGTTGCTGGTGGACATATCAGCTGAGAATGCCTTGCACATTATACACATTCAGCATTCTCTCAGACTTCTCCTGGAGGAACAAATGGCAAACAAGGATTTATTTAACATCATAGCGTAAGTTATTAGATGCATTGAAGACAATGAAGTAATATAATTCCTGCTGTTAACGCTCTTTATGTTGATAGGTCATCATGAATAGAAAAACACTGAGATGGATTACCATAATTTTTCATAGTCATTTAGCATAATGCATGTCAAGAAGTACATCAGGATAGTGAGTTAGTATGCTAAGAGTTAGAGAATTACTATGCAAACCTTAAGTTTTTGGGAAGATTAAGGTAGGAAGAATATAGGGACGATTGGAATGGTTAATAGAATTCTGTAATGAAATTGGCAAAGAGACAGGCTCCAAGTAAGAATATGGGAATCGGTATGTAATGCCAGTGTCTGAATAGCCCCCGGATGAAACACCGATGCTGAAAAACCGAAGGATGGAGATCATGACTAGGGCAGGTAAGTACCCCAACACTCCCCTCTCGCTCCCCTAACCCTCCCATAGTGGTCCCTAACCCTAAAACTCCTTGGTTGTTTGACACTAACCTCCCCTAACTTCTCCTAGACTAACCCTAATCTCCCCTTGTGGTTCCAGAACCTAACCCGCCCCCTCCCACGGCTTCGATCTAAGAAACCCGGTTTACCTTCATTCGGGATGCCGGCCGTAGGGAATTCGGCGTGGGGCTAAAGATACAGTAGGCGTTGGGATTTCGACACCTATCTTTAGACTCAGGTCGGGTTTCCACTGTCAGGATTCTGACGACCAGCATCCTGGCCGCCGGTAACCTAACTACATCCCAGAATATGGGTATGAGTACTTGCAGTAGGACTGGGAACATCACAGACAACAAGAATGGCTCCAGGTACGGCTCAGGCACCAAACAATCATGGAGGCTGTAGTTGGTTATGGAATTCCTTAAAGACCCCAGATGACCATACCTGCCCAAATGCGTGATCTTTGTTATTAAAATAGTGTGTAATTTCTCCATAGATTCATTGATGATTTAAGAGTTTAAGATTAAGGTGGATGGGTGTTCTTCTCATTCTTAGCAAAGAGACATTTAGGAGTGGGCAGAACATGAGTGATTAGCTCCTTGGATGTCTAGTGAGATTTTGGGGGTCAGCAAAAAGGAATGTCCATGCATCCTTATGAACAGGATACTGCAACATGGAATCAAAGAGGACGTGTATCTAATTCCAGAAAATAATAATTTGTTGGAAGCCCAACTGATATGGAGTACAGTTCCCTTGTTGCAGCTATTCCTCCAACGTCTGGGGATGGAAGGAGAAAATATCTTCCTAAACCTGCCCAGTTTATAGTCTCACATATAATATAATATAGACTGTTTCTTTAACTGGGGGTAGAGATAGAGATTTTTGCTTTTCTTTCTTTCGCTTTCATGCAGCAATCCTTGTCCAATGGTGGTATTATATGTTCTATAATTCGTGCCTTTGCATATAGTTGAGCAGCTGCAAATGGCCTTTAAGGTTGACTTCTCTCGTTAAGCTGCAAAAACAGGAATTTCCTAATTTTAATTAATTTGGATGTTCATTTCAGTTGGGAGGTTATCTGGGAGGGCAACCCACCATCACTGTTTGGTACAGTTACTGGGAACCTGAGGCCTGCATGAGTCCAGGTGTGGAATTGGCTGGCAGATATTCTGCGGGGGAGCTTCTGTAGTCCTGAAAAGGGGCGATGGAGAATTTGGTTAAGTAACAAGAATTGTAATGTTTGCAGTGAGTTGGGAGGGGAAGTTCTGTGTGCTCTACAGAGGCCACATTTACATGATCAGCTAGTTACATTTATGAAGCTTCCTTCCATGTCTAGCCGACTATTAACTTTTTAAGTTGTATTATAATTTTGAGACTTGTAAAATGAATACCATAAGTATCTTAATGGATACTAGTATTAGTAATAATTATTATTGTAGGATGTTTATTTAGATTTTTGAAATCTGCCATTTTGTGTCTTACAGATATGGAAGTGATATTCAATTCTGGAAGTCAGAAATGGTCGCTGCAACTTGTGAAAATTTGCAAAGTGCTTGGATGTAGGTTCATGTTTAGACATACAGTAGGAGGTCAATTAATAAGTGAGGAGTCCCCATACAACAGCATGTATCTGCCCATTTTATGCTCAAGATGGCACGTGTTACTGTCAAGACATTTAGGGGCCTATTTATCAATATTATTTTTACTAAAGAAATGTGAAAATGGGTGTTCAAATTATTTTAATATCACATTAAATGTGTTTATTATTTAGGGGTTTGGGAGCAGTTTTCATGAAAAGCTACTCCAAGCCCTTCAATTCACTTATTTTTAGTAAGCAGAATGCATTTCCCATTCTTGTAATGGGAAATGTGATCTGCTCAAGTTTACTACAAATAAATTGTGAAAAAATACCAGGGGAAGCCCTATGATGATAACGCCACCTGGAGATGGCATTATCCAGGCTTTCCCCCGGTTCCCCGACTGTTGCTATGACAGACAGACAGGCCACGCTAATGCGTATGTGCAGTGATCACACTGTATATGTGCGAGCAGAAAGAGCCTGCTGATCCCTCTTCCAGAATCTTCTGTGGTGTTTTAAACCATAGGCTACAATGGCTACCGTCATCTGAAGATGGCATTAGCTACTGGGGCTTGGTAAATTTGGCATTTTAGAAGCTCCCATGGAAACCTATGGGGGCTGCTTTTGTGGTTTGGAAACTGCTAATTGCGGCAGATATTGCCTATATCTGCTGCGGACCCCCATACATACATACATATATATATTCAGGGGATCCTTAACATTTGCATGTAGCCCCTGAAAACAAGTGTTTTCAGGGAATATCCTGAAAATATTTTCTGATAAATATGACACTAAGGGGTCTATTCATCATTACTAGAAATCTATGGCGATAATTAGGTTTAGAACTCGCATGGAGTTCTACCTAATTACTGGAGGAATTCATCAGTATCTATTCCGAAAAGCTGTCATTTTGCGATGACAGCTTTTAGGAAAACAGAAGCAGCACATGAGCAGCACTGATTACAGCTGCGGTAATTGAATATAAAATATATATATATTATTTTTTCAAGATACTGCTGACCCCTCTATCTGCTCCCCAGTGACACTTGTAAGTGCTTATTCAATTAACTATTTATAGTAAATAATCAGTTAATTATTAAGCTTACTTACAAGTGCTACCGGGGAACAGAGGGGAGATGCTTCCCGTCAGCAGCAGCATGGGGTGACCCAAATGATGAGGGACCCCGAGGACAGAGCCGACATCCCGGAGAAAACTGCTGTAAACGGTAGGCAGCTGCCGGGGTAAGATTTGTTGTGCTACGGGTGAAGATGGTGACCGCTGCCAGACACGACGAGGAGAGGGAGGAGGAGCGCACAGAAGCGGGTGGAATATTGCTACACAAGCTGCCGTGCTGTCTAAACAGCAGCTTGTGAGTGCTTTCGGGGGCTGTACGCCATCAGGAGATGGCGTACATTTACAACTTCAATTACCGAAAATCTAAGATTTCCTGAGTTTGATGAAGGAATTCAGACATAACCATATTAATATATGGGGAGTGTGGAATTCAACGTAGACGGACTTAACCAGGAGATATCGGTAATATCTCTTACATTTAGTGTTTTAATGAATACAAGTGAAAGATAAATATAGAAAAAATTTGCTTAAAAACTGAACTTTAGGGTTGATGAATAGGCCCCTATTTTACTTTAAGGGATGTTATTGTTCAGTCTATCATGTTATTCGCAATTAATTCTTAACCATATCTGTTTTCTGGATTTACCCTAAAGAATTACCTGACCCTTAATGATGAAGTGTCCTCTGCTTCCAGGTGGCTGCTGACCTTGCAGTGTGAAGGTGGTAGGAATGTAATGGGTGCTATAAAAAGCGCAGTGGAATTCAACTTCACTGATAAAGAAAATCAAGAATCCCAGGGAATGTACTTATTCACTAGCGGTGCTCCAGATCAGGAAGTGGTGAGTGACCGGTCCTTCTGCATCATGATGTTATACCCTGGTGCAGTAACAGAGGGTTTCTGTCACTGATGGAAAGCTCTCATATCTATATCAGAGTATATACTCTATATCAGAGTTTACTCTTTCTTTATGGAGCCTGCTAAAGAAAACATGCGGTTCTCATGGTGAGATGGCACAGAATAGCATACCCCAGTAGTGGTGCCCCTTATGCAGTGCCCCCTGTTGAAGTGCACATTATGCATTGCCCCCAGTAGTAGTGCCCATTATGTAGTGCCCCCATTAGTGCCTATTATACAGTGTTCCTTATACAGTGCCCCCAGTAGTGCACCTTACACAGTGCCCCCAGTAGTTCCCCTTATATAGTGCCCCCTATGCAGTGCCCTTTATACAGTGCCCCCAGTAGTAGTGCCTTTTACACATAAAACTTGCAGACAAACACAGACAGACAACATTATACTTACCAGAATCTCTGCTCCTGCGCCCGCTGTTCCTGTCTCGCTTGGCACTATGGAAGAGACGTCATGACGCCATGATGTCTCTCCCTTCACCAAGTGCGGGAGCTGGAAAGCGGAGTTCATGAGTGAGCTCCAACCTGGCTTTGGCCCTGGGAGTAGCAGCCAATAAGAGTCTTTCTGACTCTTATCAGCTGCAGTGCTAAAACAAACACACCGCTGGTGGTGGCGTGTTTGTTTTAATGTACCGCGGATGTGTCCTGGACTGCGGCCGGTGGTGCCCCGTGCTGCCGGGTTAGACGGCGCCCAGGGCACATGCCCCTCTCGACCCCCCACGTTACACCACTGAGAGATGCTTAGTTGAAAAGATATTCTGCCATTCTAGAGTAGGTGTATTTTCTCCTTTTTTAATGCTTTTATTATGTAGTACTGAAGGGTCAGCTATTGCGAAGCCTTGTAGTTTTGTAAGTTAATTTGCATAGATCATTACACCCAATCACTTGCAGCTGCCAGTAAGCAATATGCAAATAATGAGTGCTCCATTCCTGTTCCCCACAGCATGCAATTTCTGCTTACTTGTCAGAGGCAGCTACTGGCTGTGATTTACAGCTCCATGTCTGTCTGTATAACATTACTGATGACAGCACCAATGACAGGAGTCACACCGTCCATGCCTTACAAAATTTGGCACATGTCACTAATGGAAGGCTTCACTGGTTTGATGAAAAAGGTAAGTACACCGTAGGGATTAGAAGAGTTAGCAAAAGTGAGCCGGTCATTAAAGTGAACTGTACATGTCCCTCTATGTTTATGTTCAAGCATGTATTTTGTGCTGTGTCTGTGTATTCTTGTTTGTCTTTATTAACGTATGGATGAGTGGCTTCCCAGGGTCCCAGTGCTATAATGATATTCACATTACTTTATACTTTAAGGGTTTGCCAGCACTACACAGGCCGAGTGAGAGCTTATGCCATTTACTTTTGGGTTCACTTTGTCTATTCTTTTTGTGTATGAATATGACAGACCGGTATATGGGTCCCAGGGAGACACAGGGCAGCATCTCAGAGTAAAATAGCAGACACATTTGGGAGGTAACTTAGTAGGGAGGCAGACATAGAAGTGGTTCCAGGCATAGCAAGGACCTACTGAACACACATAAATTATATCATAGTACATAAGTGGGGGCTGCCCATTCACTTACTTATGTTTCATTGAAGAATGTGAGTTATGCATTGGCACTGAGTCCTGAGCTTCTAGCTGCCTCTCCCCATAAGCCATCATTAGGTAACAAACATTATATTATTACAGACACCTTAATCCAGTAGCCTATCCAATGCCTAAGAAAACTCACTTTCCAGAAGAAGGCTTCAAATTGTTGGGTTTTCAGAAGTAGACAGGCTTGTTTGTAAGTGACTGAGGGCCTGAATCACAGATGCACACATGTCACATCGCTGCTGCATTTTGGACGCAGCAGCACTGTAAAAATAAAGCAGCAGGAGGCGTCTGAGGAGTAAAGACAACTCCTGACAGCTCTGCAGATCTGATTGCTGCAGGGTACAGACCACCAGAGGAGAACTACATGTTACCCTTGTTTAAAACTGTCCAAGTGCAATGTATTACTAAACTGCATTTGTACAAAATATAAAAAATTAAATATTTGTAACGAATCCTGTCTGCAACTGCGTTATCTCGCTATACTAATGAATAGCGAAGTGTCTCTTTACATCAGGGTTGTTCTATGTGTAGCTTCCCCCCCCCCTTACTGTGTAATGGGCCCCCTGTACCTTCTAAAGCCGGCGACATTTTCCCAGTGATATTCGGGAAGATGGTGCAAAGGCTCTTGTACCATGAATGATTTCATCCTGTCATAAATCACGAGACACACACCCCAGGTATAACGCTGAAATATACATCTTTCCTGTTTGGTCACATTGGAGATTTGTTACCTCAATATCTAAACAGTTCCAGACACATAGATGCTGACACACTAGCAGCGTACCTGCACACCACTCACAAATATCCTCCCACATCAAATGAAGGATGATCAGCAGACAATAACCACTAAGTGGTCACATCATTTGAAAGAGGGGACTCTCTTTTAAACAAAGGTGCCACTGAGTTTATTGAAGCCAGGATTTAGAAATGTTCCCCGATCAGGGTGTTCTCAGGTGATCACACATTATTAACAGAGAATAACTTCCCAGGGTGTCAAATCATTTGAGAGATAGGACTTATTCTTTTCAAAGGAGGATACCCCTGAATATGTGGGTGCCAGGATGGAGGCGATAGAACACTTTTAATTTTCCGATATTCTGGCTAATAAAATTATATGTACTGTAGTGTTTTGCCTTGAAGGGGTGGGCTTAATTGCATTATTACAATGCCAGAACTATGACATCATCAAACCCTGCTCTTTCCCTTGTCCAAACAAATGTAACTATAAGGGTGGTCTTTCCGATAAGCCCTATTCGAGCCCCTGCAGTGCTTAGGATAAGTCCCACTCATCCTTAGCAGCAACGGGGAAAGAGAGGCTTTTAATAATATTCTGAGAGATAGTCTAAAGTAAAATGCTTTTTTAGTTTTCATCTTTTGCACATTGCATGACATCAGTATTGTTTTTCTGGAGGGAGATCCTTTAATGCCACATCTGTGCTGCATAGCTTAGGATGTCCCTTGGGAATGTATTCCACATGTAAGATACAATATTGAATGCCCTATACAGGATGTGTATCCAAGTGCTGGGTCTTTACTATATGACAGTTGGAAAAGCTATGCTCTCATGCAAATACTTCTGTCATATGCTACTATACTACTTTGTAATCACCTAGGGCATGGTCCTTAAAACCATTTTATAATTATATTTTTTGCTGTAATCTTCTTGCTGCTTATGTATGCTGTATGATGGTTCAATAAAATGTATTTACATTTTTTACATTATTATACAGCTTGTAGGGATGGTAATGGGTCAAGTGTCACCCCTTCATATGCATTGCAAACATTTAAAATTCTTATTTTTAATACAAGTTAATTGATTTAGATTATTTTGTGTATGTTATTATTTGAAATGTGTGCTAGTTAGTGGTGGTGCCTCTTTGATATTCTTTGCAGATCAATGGCATAGGAAAATGCAGGGGAGAGAGTTACGGTTGCCAGGAAACCCCCCTCCCCAGCCCACACCATGATGACCACAATAGAAATAGTATATAATACCAAAAGTTTAATGTTTTTTTTAAGATCCCATCAGTGTCACAAATGAAAGAATTAGCACTACAGTACTTGTTGATCTTTTAAAATGTGTCAGGCAGTAATGAATATTCTTGGGCACAAACTAGGAGATCTGGAAAACATGCACTGTTAGGGGTGCACTGATATAGACCATCTATAGAGTCAGTTATTGATTCTGTATAATAATACACTCTCCAGTACATAAGGAGACCAATCTGTACATCTATGTCCAGGGCATTGCAATGATCTTTTTCTGGTCCCCCAGGCTCTAGAACGTTCTTACATTTTCTGGAATGGAGCACACATCTGAAATAAAACATTCAGCTACAGGATGGCCCTATTGTAGCATGTAATGGCATAATGTGATTGCTGGTCCTGTGTATGTCAGAAATATTTTATACCTTCGTATGACGTATATTATATCTGGTTAAATGCTGATTATGCCCGCTTCATGGACTGGCCACACTTGTTTAAAATCAAGCATTTGTAAATTCCTCTGTAGAAATCCTGCTTTTTTTTTATTCAATATTTTTTATTGATTTTCAGAGAAAAAAAAACAAATCAAACAAGTAAAAAACGAAAAAACAATCCATATAAAAAGATGTATGGATAACATATCAGTTGATGTCATATTACAATGGACAAACAGGCCAGCATATAACCATTATTTATATCAATAGTCATGTATATATTGATAACACTTCATTATAAATATACAAAGAAAAACAGGTTACATGTAAAGAAATGCACATACTAACAAGTGGTTGTGTAGGCTGTTAGATAGCAGACCTAGATGTAGAATTATTAACAGATTGCAGCTCATGGGAGGTCTGAGCATAAGCAGAGTTAAACCATTTGGCCCAGATGCTGTCAAATTTAGATTCAGCGTTTATACCCAAATAAGTATATTTCTCATGCGTAATTGTGGTGGAGACTAGGGATAACCAATCATAATATTCCGGCTGACGAGTGTGTCTATGAAGCAAGCGTTCGTCTATAATTCCAAGCGTGCAAACAATAGGAGTAAGAACAGCCTGTGAGACTCCTGTAGAGGAGATTACTCTGAGTATTTTTCCCAGAATGACATAATCCTAGGGCATTCCCAGAGCAAATGCCAAAAGGTGGCCAAAGGGGCATTGCATTTAGGGCAATTGGAATCTGAACACCCCCCCAAACTTGAACAGGCGATCAGGGGTTAAATAAACTCGGTGCAACAGAAATAACTGGATTTGTTGGAAGCGAATTGAGGTGGTAGCTAGTCGTGGACATCCCAATGCATCCTGCCATGATTCCTCCTGTATTACATCCAAATTAACCTCCCATTTAGCTCTGAGAGCTGGCATATCATCATGGTGGTGAGCTTGCATTACAAAGGAATAAGCGTAAGAAACAATACGGCGAGATCCGCTTATAAACAGAAATATTTTAACAGGGGAATCCTGAATATTTGGGGGAGCATCAGGGAATTGGGTCGCTACTGCATGTCTGAGCTGCAAATATCTGAAGAAATGTGACTGTGGGAGGTCAAATTCAAGTTGTAACTGAAGGATTTAAGCCCACCTGCATACAGCTGTCTCAAGGAGACCACTCCCCACCTGCCCCAAATCCCCATGGTCTGCAACTCTGAAAGCACAGCCAAGGCTCGAGAGCACGATAAGGGAGTAGCCAGATCTAGGCCCTGTGTCTTCAGAAGTTTTGAGACAGAGGATCTCATTCAGAGTCGGTCGTTGCGGCCGCTCGGTCGTAAGGGAGAAGGGGTCGGATATGCGAATGAAGCGCTCGCAAGTTGCATCGTTAAGATGGGATCGTTAGCTGGACGAGCGAGGGGAGGATGCGGCTGTAAGACTAAAAACACGCCCTCTTCTCGTTCGCAATACACGTCATCTCCGGGCATATAAGGATTAATCGATACCATCGGAAACCATCGGAGCTGGTCATAGAGCTTAAGGTTGACCATACCCTCTCTTAAGCACTACGATCAAGTCAGTGTAAAAACCTCCCATGTCACATGTGCCATGACACTACTTAGTTAATTATGCACTCCCATAAACCGCTGTTTGCATAGTCAGGCACGCCTGCGTTCGGATCTCCACTCCCCCGTTCACAAGCACCTTCCCCTGTTACCACCCACAAACACCTCATCCTGTCTCTCAAACTGACGACCTGGCCAAGTTGAAGGAGAGAGAAATTTCCGATCGCAACAGCTAGTTTGCGCACGCGCATTGCGAAACTTACGCATGCACTGTTTTGCGAACATCGCTGGGTACGACCGAGCGGCCGCTCTGTTAGAGCCGAAAGCTCTCTGGGGCTTGCGATGAACGAGACCCTGCCACAAGGGTCTCGTCGCAAGCCCGATGGTCGCGATGGTCTTGACCAGAGCCGTAACTAGACTTTTTGGTGCCCTGTGCCAGAAAGAGCATTGGTGCCCCCCTCATTTTTCAAAGGAACATAATGCACCCAAAAAAGGGCCTTGGTTTCATGGGGAAGGGCCAGAGAAGAGATAGGAGAGGCCCGGAGATGCTGGGGATGAAATAAGAGGAAGCTGCAAGCAAGAATGGTAATAAACAGAAATTTGACAGGCCCAAAATGCGCCCCCTGACCTGTGGTGCCCTGTGCGATGGCACCGGCCGCACTACCCTAGCTACGACCCTGGTCTTGACCATCGCGACCATCATCATGGCCGCTCGCTATAGCTGTGGAGGCTGCTCTAAAAAAAAAAAAGCCCGGCCCTGATTCAGAGCAAGCGCTCTGTCAGAGCGAGCGGCTCTGAATCAGGCCCAATGTTTGGGAACCACTGCTTTACACAATACCCTGCCTCCAGATATCACAGGTGGGAAAAATCCTGCAATGAGTGTGCCAGCCCATTGTACGAAAGCATTTCTGGAGTTTTATGTAATATATACTGTAAACAATATAATTTCATAAAAGTCTCACAATTGTGACTTGAAATGTATTAACAATTGAGAGAGGCAGAGTAAATGTAATGCATTTTGTTAAAGTCTAACATGTACCCTTTTTTATACTGAGCCGTTTTACAGTTTTGTATGTTTGCACATGTGATATTATAACAGTGCTTTAGCACATATGTTTGGCGATAGTATCATTACCCGGGATCGGTATGAAATACTGCCAGACGCACGTCCGGCAGTTCGAATCCCGATGCTGGAACACCAGCAGTGAAGATCCCGGAAGGGGAGTATTTTCTTTATTTATTAACCTAACCCACCCCGCCCTAACCCTAACCCTCTTTTAGGGGTGCCTAACCCTAACCTCTCCCCCAAGTGCCTAACACTAACCCCCCCTGTAAGTGCCTAAACCTAAGCCTCCCGGGGGGGTTCCCAACCCTATCCTCTGGGGGTGCCTAACCATAAGCCCCCCTTCCCCTACCCTAAACCCTCCCAGGGGGGTGCCTAACCCTAAGTCCCCCCCGGAGCGCCTAACCTAACCCTCCCCCCCCGGCGGCTGTCCACGCCCACCGCTCGGCTTACCTTTGATCGGGAAGCCGGGCGTCGGACTACCGGCGTAGGTAAAAGGACAGGCGTCAGGATTTCGACACCTCTCATTAGACCCTTGCGGTCGGCATTTCGACCGTCGGCTTCCTGACTGCATCCCCATTACTCAGTAAGATTGTACATTAGCATTGTGACACAATCATCACAATTCTCACACAATGTAACTTCTGCTCCTCAAAGCCGTCAGTAAAGCAAACTCACTAAGATCTTTGGCAAACAATAATGACAGTAGCATGCCGTAGGTACACTGTAGTTGCTAACTGTCCCTAATTTCAAGGAACAGTCCAAGTTTTTGTCACAGGAAATATTCCTGCATTGACAAAATGCATTCAAATATAAAATTCCTCTTTTTATGGCCTTTTTTAGGAGCATTTCTAATATTAGAATGTGCATTATAATAAAATTGAGAAAACATGACATGATGGGAATGGGATGTAGGTAGTATGCCGGCGAATGGGATGCCGGCTGTTGGAAGCCCGACGCGGGACTAAAAATAGGCAGTTAAAATCCCAACATCAGTCTATATCCTGACGCCGGAATCTTGACAGCCGCCATCCTGAACGAAGGTAAACTGGGGCGTCTTAGCTGTTAGCCGCGGGGGGGAAGTTAGGTCTAGGCACCACGGGGGAATTAGGGTTTGGTTTGGGGGGGTTAGGCACCATTAGGGGGAGTTAGGGTTAGGCACCACTGGAGGACGGTTAGGAGTTAGGGTTAGGCACTAAGGGGGAGGGTTAGGGTGCGGGATGGGAAGGGCTGGGGTGCAAGAAGAGAGGGTTAGGGGTAGAAGGGGTAGGGTTAGTATACTTACCCGACCCCTGTCGGGATACCAAGCATTGGGATGCTGCTGTCAGCATTTTGACAGCAGGCATCACGACTGCCCGTATTTCATACCCAATCCAATGGGGATTGTAGTGCTTCATAGTCCATCAAGACAGTATCGCATGTGATGTGCTTAGAGGCACCAGCTCAGGTGAAAAATTAACCTGAAACTATTTTTCAAAAATTGCCAACTACTTGGGGGGCATTTGTTAAATACCTTTAATGATCTTACTGTAATGTAGTGCAGTGCACAGTGCTGTACAGCGTTTCTCCTCCTTGCTATTTAGCTATCATCCCCAGAATGTTAGATTACAGAGTGGCTTTATCAGTGGAGGAACACATATTATATACTGTGACACCCAGGGATGATACCCATATATGGTGATTAAATTACTACTCTTTAGTAAAATGACACTTTATTTGAAAATATTCATTTTGGCAGTGCAATAATATTTGCTTATTTACAGGTATGATTGAAAGTGATGACATCAATTGCCTCATATCCGAGATGGAAAAAGCTGTAAACTACTCCAAAAAGGTATTTCCAATTATCTCTGAGAATGTTACATGTACTCATCACCTACACACCATGGACACAGCCGTATGTGGGCTGATCCAATAGTCATGTAATCCCTGGTGAATTGATATGCTTCATTATCATGAATATTCAACACAATCCCTGCCTCCAATGCATGTGCCATCTATCTATCTATCTATCTATCTATCTATCTATCTATCTATTTATCTAATAATAGGCAACTAGTACACTCTGACATACAAACCTGTTAGTAGTTTGTGTGATTGTCTGTTGCAGTGCGCTTATTTGGTGGAATCCTTAAAGCTGCGCGCAGGAAATAAAGACGAGAGCCCGATTTCTCCAGCAGACGGATCAGTGATCCCATACCAGAAGGAGAAATGCAAGCCAAAAAAACTGCCACTTCCAAAACCAACTGCGCTGACACTTGCTAGAATGGTGTGTAATGTTACTTCATTATTCATATGTCATGATGTCAACTACAGTATCATACTGGAAAAATTGATTAGGTGTCAGCTGGTGATTCTCTTCCAATAAGCTATTAAAGGGAAACTTTAAAACAAAAGACACCTTGTAACAATAGGGTATGGATTACCTGGTATTGATACAGTATCATTTCATTTGTATTCAGAATGCTTTATAAGTACTTATTAAAGGGGGAATATTAAATCTTATTTTCAGGGTATTAACGAAGAGCAAGATGGCAAGAAGGATGCTAACATGAAAGCATTGCTGTGGCGACCAAATAGCGCCAAGGCCGATATTCCCCCAGGTACTTACAGTAACTCTTTATTCTTTATTCCAGGTTCACATTTAGGAACGCAAACCTCAAACAATGCTCTTATTTATTTGTACTTGGTGCAGGGATATTAGTCTGACAATCCTGTCTGTGATATATGCTATATATACATAATAGTCTTTTATAGGGAAGCAGCGTGTACATTCACTCATACACTCTGCTCATAGACTTGCTATAAGTTTTATTTGGTCCTTGGCCTGCCCCTTCTGCTCTTTTCTTTTATACATAAAGTTTATTGAGAAGGTCACAACAAATAGTGGCAATGACATACAGACAGTCACCAATGAGCATCAAAAACAGAACATAGTCAATGCCTATCAAAATGCAGCAAATCACATAGTGACTGGTTTTATTATAAAGGAGGGAGGAGAAAGGAGTTAGGAGAAGTGATGGTGTGGTGGGCCGTAATGAGGAAAAGAGAGAAAGACAGGTACAGAAAGAGGAGAGAAGAGGAAAGAGATCCAGGTGGATGGATACCAAAATAAAAAGATAAAAATAGGAGGTAACTTAACCTATTTCAAATGGAGAATGGGCATTTTTTGAGGTGAGCCAGGGGTCCCAAACTTTCTGAAATGATTTGAAAGAATTATTAATGATCAAGGTCATGTATTCCATACGGTATGTATACCAAATACGGGATAAGATGGAATGTAGAGAAAAAGGAGCAAGTTGCTCCCAGTCAGCGGCGATATGGCAAGTGGTAGAAGAGGCAATGTGACGGATGCGTTTATTTTGATACCTGGTCTGCTCTCCACTTTTCATCAGAGCTTTCTGGTATTCTGGACCAGAGCCCCGATTATTCATTTACAAGATAAAAAAAATAATACACATTGACTTCACATTGAGATGAGAGGAGAAGCTACAATGGGTGCAGTGTGTGCTGTGCAAATGGGCCCATGATTCAGGAGGGACACCTTGCTACACACTCTGCACCAAGAACATTTTTACTGGGCTGCTGGCGGTGCCATCTTTCCAGTGATGTCTTTGGAAAGGAGGATCCCACACAGGAGATAGCAAAGACTCGCAATGTGCCAGATTTTATGTATTTTTTTTGCACATGCGCCATCTTTCTGAAGACCTCATTGGAAGGATGGTACCACTGACATCCAGGAATGGAGAAGGAAGGATGGTACCACTGACATCCAGGAATGGAGGAGGAAGGATGGTGCTGCTAACAACCAGGAATGGAGGAGGAAGGATGGTGCTGCTAACAGCCAGGAATGGAGGAGGAAGGATCGTGCCGCTAACAACCAGGACTGGAGGAGGAAGGATGGTGCTGCTAACAACCAGGAATGGAGGAGGAAGGATGGTGCTGCTAACAACCAGGAATGGAGGAGGAAGGATGGTGCTGCTAACAACCAGGAATGGAAGAGAAAGGATGGTGCTGCTGACAGCCAGCAATGGAGGAGGAAGGATGGTGCTGCTAACAACCAGGAATGGAGGAGGAAGGATGGTGCTGCTAACAACCAGGAATCTAGGAGGAAGGATGGTACCACTGAAAGCCACAAATGGAGGAGGAAGGATGGTGCTGCTAACAACCAAGAATGAAGGAGGAAGGATGGTGCCGCTGACAGCCAGGAATGGAGGAGGAAGGATGGTGCTACTAACAACCAGGACTGGAGGAGGAAGGATGGTGCTGCTAACAACCAGGAATCTAGGAGGAAGGATGGTGCTGCTAACAACCAGGAATGGAGGAGGAAGGATGGTACCACTGACAGCCACGAATGGAGGAGGAAGGATGGTGCTGCTAACAACCAGGAATGGAGGAGGAAGGATGGTGCCACTGACAGCCAGGAATGGAGGAGGAAGGATGTTGCTACTAACAACCAGGAGGAGGAAGGATGGTGCTGCTAACAACCAGGAATGGAGGAGGAAGGATGGTGCTGCTAACAACCAGGAATGGAGGAGGAAGGATGGTGCTGCTAACAGCCAGGAATGGAGGAGGAAGGATGTTGCCGCTGACAGCCAGGAATGGAGGAGGAAGGATGGTGCTGCTAACAACCAGGAATGGAGGAGGAAGGATGGTGCTGCTAACAACCAGGAATCTAGGAGGAAGGATGGTACCACTGAAAGCCACAAATGGAGGAGGAAGGATGGTGCTGCTAACAACCAGGAATGGAGGAGGAAGGATGGTGCCGCTGACAGCCAGGAATGGAGGAGGAAGGATGGTGCTACTAACAACCAGGACTGGAGGTGGAAGGATGGTGCTGCTAACAACCAGGAATGGAGGAGGAAGGATGGTGCTGCTAACAGCCAGGAATGGAGGAGGAAGGATGGTGCCGCTGACAGCCAGGAATGGAGGAGGAAGGATGGTGCTGCTAACAACCAGGAATGGAGGAGGAAGGATGGTGCTGCTAACAACCAGGAATCTAGGAGGAAGGATGGTGCTGCTAACAACCAGGAATGGAGGAGGAAGGATGGTACCACTGACAGCCACGAATGGAGGAGGAAGGATGGTGCTGCTAACAACCAGGACTGGAGGAGGAAGGATGGTGCTGCTAACAACCAGGAATGGAGGAGGAAGGATGGTGCTGCTAACAGCCAGGAATGGAGGAGGAAGGATGGTGCCGCTGACAGCCAGGAATGGAGGAGGAAGGATGGTGCTGCTAACAACCAGGAATGGAGGAGGAAGGATGGTGCTGCTAACAACCAGGAATGGAGGAGGATGGATGGTGCTGCTAACAACCAGGAATGGAGGAGGAAGGATGGTGCTGCTAACAACCAGGAATGGAGGAGGAAGGATGGTGCTGCTAACAGCCAGGAATGGAGGAGGAAGGATGGTGCCGCTGACAGCCAGGAATGGAGGAGGAAGGATGGTGCTGCTAACAACCAGGAATGGAGGAGGAAGGATGGTGCTGCTAACAACCAGGAATCTAGGAGGAAGGATGGTGCTGCTAACAACCAGGAATGGAGGAGGAAGGATGATACCACTGACAGCCACGAATGGAGGAGGAAGGATGGTGCTGCTAACAACCAGGACTGGAGGAGGAAGGATGGTGCTGCTAACAACCAGGAATGGAGGAGGAAGGATGGTGCTGCTAACAGCCAGGAATGGAGGAGGAAGGATGGTGCCGCTGACAGCCAGGAATGGAGGAGGAAGGATGGTGCTGCTAACAACCAGGAATGGAGGAGGAAGGATGGTGCTGCTAACAACCAGGAATGGAGGAGGAAGGATGGTGCTGCTAACAACCAGGAATGGAGGAGGAAGGATGGTGCTGCTAACAACCAGGAATCTAGGAGGAAGGATGGTGCTGCTAACAACCAGGAATGGAGGAGGAAGGATGGTACCACTGACAGCCACGAATGGAGGAGGAAGGATGGTGCTGCTAACAACCAGGAATGGAGGAGGAAGGATGGTGCCGCTGACAGCCAGGAATGGAGGAGGAAGGATGGTGCTACTAACAACCAGGAGGAGGAAGGATGGTGCTGCTAACAACCAGGAATGGAGGAGGAAGGATGGTGCTGCTAACAACCAGGAATGGAGGAGGAAGGATGGTGCTGCTAACAGCCAGGAATGGAGGAGGAAGGATGGTGCCGCTGACAGCCAGGAATGGAGGAGGAAGGATGGTGCTGCTCACAACCAGGAATGGAGGAGGAAGGATGGTGCTGCTAACAACCAGGAATGGAGGAGGAAGGATGGTGCTGCTAACAACCAGGAATCTAGGAGGAAGGATGGTACCACTGAAAGCCACAAATGGAGGAGGAAGGATGGTGCTGTTAACAATCAGGAATGGAGGAGGAAGGACGGTGCTACTAACAACCAGGAATGGAGGAGGAAGGATGGTGCTGCTAACAGCCAGGAATGGAGGAGGAAGGATGGTGCTGCTAACAGCCAAGTATGGAGCACACACGGCCCCCATATTTGGTTGAAACGACTCTGCTGAAGATTTCTTACCTGCTTTGGACCCTGGCTACTGAATGGCTGGGAAGTAAGTTCTGCTTAAAACAAGTAGACAATGTCAAGGGTCACAGAAAATATAGGGCCCTGTTTTTACAAATCACAAAATCACATTTGATGGTGTTGTGCACCTTAATTAGCTCAGATTTACCTAGATTTCCACTATTTGGTAACATTTGTGGAGGTTTAGACGTTTGTAATTAAGGAAAGGAAGAGTTAGGTGCAGTGAGGGTGCTCCTTGCTATGTATGGAGTAGGTGCTCCTGGGCTTTCAGGTTTGCAGAGTAGTGCAAGAATGCTAAATGGGTGGAGGAGTACATTGTTAGTGATGGCTCTTTCTGTGTAGAAGAGTACAGACATTTACATGTTGTAATTGGACATGAACTTTGCACCAGCTCGTTACTGGTAAAGTTTGGTTATAGTCGCAGTCCCATACTATAATTGGGGTGCTTTCTGTGTCTGCCACGTGCGATTTTACATGTCTGGTGATACTTATTAATTTGGACTTACAGTTCATTTGTAAATACACATTAAAGATTTTATTCCCTTCTTCGGGTCAGACTGTACTGAATCACAGAAGTTTACCAGTTAAAAATTTAAATACTTTTTTATTTGTAAACTTGTCTTTAAAAAAATGATCTGTTGGTCCAAATTAAATAATGTATCACCAAATACTACAGTATTTATCCTCCTTTATAGCGGCAAGCGTACTAGTACAGCTACAACTACCTAATCCAAAACTAAAGCTAAAAGTTATACAGAAATGAGAAGACGGAAATAAAAGACAACAATGATTTTACTTTTACTACAGCTCAGCCATTGAAAGATCGGGATTTGGTTACTGACAAGAAAATGAAACAAAAGAAACATCAGAAAACGTCATTTAATGTATTTTATACTGGAAATGGGAGGGATGTTGGTAAGTGAGTCTTCCTAGTTCCTCCTCTGTGTGTAGTAATACTGAGTCTCACTAACTCGGCTGGATAGTAACGACAAACAGAGTCGGTTTTTTTTCTCATCAATTTTTATTAAAGAAAAGTAAGTAAGTAAAACCTTGATGGTACAAAAAACAAAAAAAAGGGGAGAATAACAGGCAGGGATATGGGTGGAACTCATTACATAGGGCCTGATTCACAGATCAACATTATTGTAGCCCTATTGTGATTTTTTAAGGATTTGCAGGCGGTGGTAATAAGCATATGCTGGCTTCAGCCTTCCACTTGTGTGCTAGCGATCCCTGTAGAGTACAAGCTATGAGATGACCACTTTCAATGACTGTGGACAGCGGAACTCCGCCGGTGGTTCCAAACACTCCACAATCGACGCACCATTGCATTCCCAATTGACCCTTGCACCAGCCTATGGCAGGCGCAGTGTCTTTTTCTCAACTCCTTATAAACATGGCCTCTACGGCTGCAGCTCTGTGAGAGAATGCAGCCGGTTTCATAGACACGCTTATGACACTTGCATAACACGCCCCTGAGACTTTTTTTGCGCACACTTCAGGCCACCTCCCAGTCACAAATGCCCATGGTTTTGACTTTGCAGTTCCTAATTCTAGTGATATCTTACACAACAGCACATTTGTGCTTACACTCAGGGTAGCGTATGTGCCGTGGGGCTCTGAGTATTTTGCGCATGCGCAGTAGCAAATAATCGCTCAACTCCACCATCATCAGCATTGGGTTCAGTTTCCGTCCATCTCTAAATCAGGCCTAAAGTTGGGATCTTTTTTGTATTGTTTAGTCTTATTTTCTATTTTCTAGTCCTATAAGGCTATGGGTCAGTCAGACCCTTTTTGATACAATTTAAAGTTTCTTCAGAAAACATATATATATATATATATATATATATATATGTGTGTGTATTGAAATGTGCAGGGATAGATGTGCACAGATCTGTAGTTTTTTTTAATTTTAGTGAAAAATTATTTGGCCTTTAGAGGTAACTCTAGGCCTCCCCAAGTGCATTTAACTGGTTGTATATGCGTTGAATAGAACAGGGTGCATTCGGTAAAACACAAGACAAATATAACGCACCCAATCTATAGTAAAAAGTTAAGTGGGTCTGGTGTCATTGGAAACCATGGGTTACGTTTTCATATATGCTTACATGCGTTCTCTATGCCAGTGTAAAATGGTGGCAGAGGGTCAGTGTGATTATTTTCTAATTTCATCATGTGATTGGTCCTCCCGCTCACGCCTGGCGGTTTTTCTGCTGAGGACGCTCCCTGCAACTATTTCCCCAGAGCACAAGCTAGGGGACAAAGAAAGTTAGTAAATGTATCATGTATGTTGTAGGTAAAGGAATGAGTACTTAAAGAAAAGTGACATTACAGAATAAGTACTCAATGATATAATTTAATTGTCCTTTTGATAAAACATTCTTTTTTTGTGCAGGAGTGGTGTACAAAGACTATCCAATGTCCAAGACTGTAAGGAAACATATTCCTTTCATTGTATTACCAAAAGAAGAGGAGATCTGTTCAACAAAAGGAGTAAGACGTGCACAGTGTGTGGCAATATATGACGTGTGGCTGCATTACACAATGCTGTAGTGGTTATAGTGCTGCAGTGAGGGGATCATTTGTATAAAGGCGGTGTATTAATCCCCTTGTGGCAAATACCAGCTGCTGCTTTTGCAGCGAACTGTTGGGAAAAGTGAGAAAAAAACAGACAGTGACATCGTGGTTGTACAGTATGTCATTGGGTTTAGGCGTAACAAAGCAGCATGTGATAGGTGGCTTTGGCGTACAATTATATACTGCCCACTCGGTGTTCTCCCTACGTCACACTTCTCTTGCCTGCTCACTGTCCATAGCAGCATTTACTTATGGCATTTATAGCAAGAAAAGTATACAAACCTTTCATATCAGCACAAATAATGCTATAAGGCAAGTAATGTGTTCTATTTCAGAACTACAGGTTGAGTCTCCCATATCCAAATATTACGAAATACTAATTTTTTTTGGCATGAATGAGATAATGAAACCTTTGATTTTTGATGGTTCAATGAACACAAACTCTGAATAAGGCACAAATTATTACAAATATTGTATAAAATTACCTTCAGGCTGTGTGTATAAGGTGTATATGAAACATAAATGAATTTCATTTCTGTACACAAACTTTGCTTGAGCCACAAAATTATTGAAAAGATTGTATAAAATGACCTGCAGGCTGTGTGTATACGGTGTATATAAATCATAAATACATTCTGTGTGTATATTTGAGCCCCATTCCCAAGATATTTCATTATGATATGCAAATATTCCAAAATACGGAATATTCCATCATACAAAATAACCCTGGTCCCAAGCATTTTGGATATGGGAGACTCAACCTGTATTAAAAAGTAATGAGTTTTTCACACGGCTTACTGTGTCTCAAAGCAGAAACCTGCATGGTCTCCTTGATTTTTGTAAAATTATATTCCACCAGTTTTTCATTAGGTATAATGCCTGCTCACCATGAAATCTGGTTTATAACATTTTATGTATGAAAGGGCAACAGCATTAGTTTTCTTTAAAAAACAAAAACAAATAAAGAATATAAATAATAGTCATACATAGTTTCAAAGTAATCAAAATGTCTCCATAGACCCTGTGGCGTCACTGTGTGAGGAGTGCGGGGTGCACCGAGTCACACCATCCAAGGGGGTGACACCGAAATAGCAGAGCTGCTCTGCTATTTTGTTGTCAGCCCCTCGGGATGTAGTCTGGAACCCGACGGTCTAAATGCCTACCGCCGGCTTCCAGACTGCTCTTTATCCCGACTAGGGCCGAATGACAGGCGTCTAAATGTAGACGCATGTAATTTGCCCGACGTCGCGAGACCGGCGCCCGGCATCCCGATCGAACGGATGCCGGGCGCCGCAGCGGACAGCCGCGGGGGGGGGAGAGTTAGGTTTACTTCTCTCGGGGGGGACTTAGGTTATGCACCCCCCCGGGAGGTTAGGGTTAGGCTAGGGGGAGTGAGGGTTAGGGTTAGGCACCCCCGGGGGGAGGTTAGGGTTTAGGCCCCCCCCGGGGACTTAGGTTTAGGAAGCGGGGAAGGGGGGGTTAGGTTTAGGCACTTAGAAAGGAGGTTAGGGTTAGGCACAGGGGGGAGGTTAGGGTTTAGGCACCCCCCCGGGGACTTAGGTTTAGGCAGCGGGGAAGGGGGGGTTGGGTTTAGGCACTTAGAGGGGGGGTTAGGGTTAGGCACAGGGGGGAGGTTAGGGTTAGGCACCCCTAAGGAGGGTTAAGTTAGGTTAGTAAATACTTACCTTTAGGACGATCGGGATTTCCTCCTTTATCCGGCAGCCGCTGTCGGGATTGAACATAATACATATCACACCCAGCCCCTCGGATGGTGTCACTGAGCAGAGTTGCAGTGGTGATGGATGACGCAGTCACTGAGAGAGGCCACCAACGTGACATGCATGATACACAGTCACTGCCTCAAAACAGCACATCAGGGGGCGTGGCCTCGGACACTAGGTCATGCCCCCTATCGCTCAAAGGCGTGCGCTAGGGGAATACAAGTCCCATACCGGCTGTCGCCACACCCCAGTAACGCGTCTGTATAAACCCCAAACAGTACATATCGAAGCCACATCTCCCTTTACATTAGACGTACTGGGACGTGTAGCTTCCTGTTTCTCTCTGTATCCTGACATTAAGCTGAGGGAGTGACATTTGGTAAAGAAGTAGGTGTAGACAATGGTACATGGTATGCACTGAAACGAGGGACTAATAGGAAGTTATGTTATTGTACATTTGCCACATGTATTTTATTTTATGATATTGAGAAGAGCAACTATAATTGTGCACAGTCACAGTATCCTGTTATTTGTTATTGTGTAACCTTATTGTGCTCTATTTTTTTAAAGTGGTTGAAAAAGTATGGCTTGAAGAAACTGAAGTTGGAGCTACCAAAGCTGGTCTTTGGCCCGGACTGCACTCACCAGAAAAAGCTGGTGCCAACGCTAAATAAAAAGGTCTCAGCCAAATACTGCACCATTTTCCCAAGTGTGGAGATCAATGTGAGTCCCTCAATTCTCTCATCAGACCTTCCACGTGACATTTGTGATCATCTAGCAGTGATTGAGATGAATGCTGTGGGGCAGTGATTTTTAACCTTTCTCAACTCAAACAATAGACATTGGCCTCCACAAAAAAATAAAACACAATGGCCCCCAAAGAACAAAAATAAACACATTGGGCTCCACAGAGAAAAAATAAAACACAATGGCCCCTCAGAAAAAAATATAAAACAAAATGGACCCCACAGAAATAAAACAAACACACACATTGGCCTTCACAGAAAATAACCAGCTGAGAAGGCTCACTGTTGTCCCTGTCCTGTCCCTCATCTGCTGGAATTGCTCAGTCACAGCCAGTGACTGAGCACACAGTGTAGAGCTGGGAGCAGTGTGCAGGCAGGTGTGCAACACGGCGTACATGACCTATGTCACGCCGCTGCGTTTCCATAGGTCACAGACTGAGCGTGCCTTTGCCTCCCTGAAGGGCCCAGCACTTCCCAGCCCAGCAGTACAAGTAAAGTCAGCTCTGACTGCATTGAGCTCGCGGCACACTTGACAACCGCTCGGGGCGCACTAGTGTGCCACGGCACAGTGGTTAAAAAACTCTGCTGTGGGGTATTGTCAGTATTTGGGTGCAGATGAATCCACAGAACTCAGCCAGTAGAATCCCTGTAATGTTACTGTACAAGACTATCTCACCTTCAGATCTATGATTATAGTTACATCGTTATCATTTACGCACCTCCTACGGCTCTGCTGCACAGTAATATATGATCACACTGTTTTTTTCTTCTTTATTCAGTTGAATTGCTTGAAAGTACATGTGAAGCTTAATTTTATTTCTTTATTGCTAAAGTCTAATGGAATTGTCTGTTTGCAGGGAGTGGTAAGGCATCTCCAGTTTCAGCCTAAGGAGCTGGAGGAGTATATTGAACAGATGGAGAAGGTTCTAAGACGCTACATCCAAAGGCTGCAGTGGCTTTTGTCTGGTGACTATTTATCCTATAACCCATAAAGCAGTCTGCACATATTCATATCTTTATAGCACTACTTAGACCCAGTGACACGAGGTCAATAGCTGGGAGGCACACATGGAGATGGGAGCCCGTCTTACCATTACTCACTGTAACTCTCCCCTCACTACACTAAGCTTCAGTATCCATTGATTCTCCTACCTGCATCACTGTATCTTCTCTTGTTGCTGCTGACTGAGCTCCAATCTCTAAACACTTTAGTGCACTTCCTGGTCACATGACACATCCAAGCTGTCAATCAGTGCTCAAGGCACACCCCCCCAAAACTCTCTTTCTGTGCAGCTTACTGCCCGTGGTGTGGCCCAGTCCCCAGCTCTGCAAGCAGTGTTGCTGAGCTGTTGCTGCCTCATCTCTCATCTCCCTGCAGTCCCAGGGAGCTCCACAAAGCTGGTGAGTGTTAACTATAAAAATGAGTACAATATACAAAGAAGATGTTTAAAAGTTAAAAATATCTTCTTAGTATTATTTTAATCATTTTTATATCAAATCTCAGGAGTATGATAGGGGAGGCTCCGCCTCCCCTGACTGCATGTCCCTGCTTAAACCATAACTACCAGGTGCCAGATAAAGTCTGGTCAATCCCAGATTCAGTCATGGAATGGGGAATGTTCGCTAACTCATTGAGATGTATATTAATGGATCTCAGGGGCATATCCATGCCTTGGCCAGGATAGCACTCGCCAGGGTCGCCGGCCAAGGGTGGGGACATCTCCCAGCGATGCCACACGCGGACAGGGATAGAACCAGGGCTGCAACGAGGCGGTACGGTCGGTGCTGCCACACAGTGTGCAGAATGCCCTGGGGCCAGATTCTGCCGCTGCTTCAATCTCTATTAGTCGGGTGCTGCTGTGATGTATGTTGTTAGTGGTGTGCCCGGCTTACAGAACATGTGGAGATGTGCCCTAGTGTGTATGTGGTTGGAGCTTGCGTTGGGATCAAGTGTCGGATCCCAGCGCTGATAGTGCTGTGGCGTGATGTAGAGATGTGTCCCCAGTGGGACACATCAGTGGCCGGCGCAGGGACAATGTGTCTGCTCCCAGCACTGGTCAAGCAGCAGTGGTGGGCAGTGCCAGTTTCAATTTGTCACCGACTGTGAGGCAATCACGCCTCGAGGACTGGCAGACAATCAGAAGCAGCCCCGAAGAGCCAATCCAGCGACCTCTCTCGGCGGCAGTTCAGCTCGTGGGTGCAATCAGGCCTAGGCCTCTGGAGCATGTTAGGCATAACTTGAATAAGTGGCACTACTGTGTTGCATAATGTGAATAACGGACACTACTGTGTTGCATAATGTGAATAAGGGGCACTACTGTGTGGTGTAATGTGAATAAGGGGCACTACTGTGTGGTGTAATGTGAAAAAGGGGCACTACTGTGTGGTGTAATGTGAATAAGGGGCACTACTGTGTAGTGTAATGTGAATAAGGGGCACTACTGTGTATTGTAATGTGAATAAGGGACACTACCATAGATACATCCCTGGCTGTATATTAAATATTATAGTACTGATTCTGAGTTGGGAGCAAAGAAAAAAAAAATTTACTAAAAAATAAGGGGCAAATACATTTATTTATTTATTTTTTGCATGCAGGGTACATACTGGCTGCTTTTGCATGTAGCCCAGAAATGCTGGATAGCTTTATTTTTACACTGTAATTTTCATTTGAGTTTGGACACTCAACATTTCTGTACGTGCGCCTCAGTCGCAGCTACAACTCTGGGCCTGATTTAGAGATGGACACAGTATCACAGCCGCTACGTCTTTGTTCACAGCGTCATTATGCTATAGCCACAGGAGGTGTGTTCTCTGATCCGAATCTGCATCCGGATATGCAGCCATCGGATCAACTGTGTGACCATCGGACATCTGAGTAACCTGACGTTTAATGTCCGGGAAAATCACACAGCCGAGACCTGTGAGGATGCGTCCAAAGATGCAGTCACTGACATCAGGGCCGACATGCCCTTGTTTTCTGGGACGCTCTGTGTCACTAACCTGATGCCGCTCTCAAATGCCAGCAGCTTGATATACTGCAACCTTTGGGTCACTGCGAGCAACATCGCAGCCCCAGGTCTGCACATGTGCAGATCTCAAAACATCGGAGGTTGCGTAAACATTGCGTTTACATAAATCTCTGAATTAGGCCCTCTGTGCGCAGGGAATCTGGGCGCACATTCGCAGTGCAACTTAGATGCATGTTCAGACGGTTACAATTGCTCCATTACATCTGACCCAATCAGCCCTATCTCACACACTTACTGTATACTGAACATGCTATCAGCCTATCAGAGTTTATAATGTACACTGTGCTGAACATTGCAGGGAGCCGCAGACTGTTTGGGACCATACTGGAGAATAAGGTGTGCATATTAATTGATGCATCAAGTTCCATGGCTCCTTTCCTGGCAGAGCTGCAGAAGGGGCTGACCTCACTCCTCTGGGAACAGCTAAGGCCAAGAAACCTCTGGTAGGTGGAGATTAATTGTGGTAACATATAAAGGCCCCCATACATCAGCAACTGATTGCAGCAATCGTGCAATTTGCAATGTATGGGAGCCTTAATGTCAAACATAGCATACTGTTCACAGACCAATGCAATGATTTTATGGAATGGGTATACTACTATACATTAGCTATGGAAAGACAATAAAGCTATTCATAGGGAGAGCTTTAGTAAAGTACTAATTAAGAGTAAAAATCAAACACTAAGGGCCTGATTCAGAGCCAGACGCAAGTGGCTGCTCGTTCGCTCCGAGCGATGTTTGCCCAACTGCGCATGCGTACGGTTTGTAATACGCATGCGCGAACCAGTCAGTGCGGCCGAAAATCGTTTGTTCCCTAAATTGCGAGTGCCTGCTATTTTGAGTGACAGAATGAGGCGTTTGTGGGTGGTAACAGGGGAAGGTGCTTGAAAACGGGGAGTGGAGATCCGAACGCAGGCGTGCTTAAAGGTCAAAACGGGCGTTTTATGGGTGTTCATAATTAATACAGCAGCGTCATTGACCATGTCACTGGGTTATTTTATAGCCAGAACTGCTCGCAAAATTGTGGTAGCAAAAACCAACCCCAAGAATAGTGAGCAGTTTATACCCTGTTCGATGTACTCGATTAATCTAATAAATAGCGGACATGACGTAGGATGCGAGCGGCCAGGGGGCGTAGTTTCCCAAAAAACGACCGCAAGTTTTGTACGCTCGTTCAGACCTAGAGGCGTGAACAGACCGCAAACAGCGAACGGTTCATTTGAATAGCCACCCCTATTTTCTTGACGAGCGAGCGCAAATAGCGTCCGGCTCTGAATCAGGCCCTAAGCACCTATAGATAAACCTAAACAGTCAGACTTGCCTTGGAAGTTTACTTAAACAAAAAGTTCATCTTTAGCTAAAGTTATACCTAAGAATTTATCACTGTAATGGAAACGTGTCTAATATAGACTTGTGTATAAACACCATTTATAAGATCTATGCAGCAGCCTATAACTATTATCCAGTTTTATGTTTATTGTACTGTATGTCAGTGGGGTCCTTTATAAAAATGTGCTTCCTTTTTAATAGTAATTATATTATAAGTACTGCAGTTAGACTATAAGGGGGTGATTTATTTCTTGCCGCTGTCGGCAAAATGCCATCGTACAGCACCCTGATGTGCGCTGCTGAACATTGAAAACACAGGGAAATGAACACCCCCTTCCCTAAAAAGAACTTATCTGCTTGTATCCATTGGTTTGTTACAGCAGATTTCAGATGATTGACAGTCCCAACACTGACAATAGGCTTGAATTATCCATCAGCGATATGACACAATAGGGCCCATTGTCAACAAGCGCATTTGCACATCACTAGTGCCCATGATCGTATTGCAAGATGCGATCTTAGCGCCTGCATGTACCAAATAGTGGCGCGTACTGAATAATTTGGGGTTGGTAAATGTCCACTATTGTGACCCATTTCTCATGCAGCTTCAATATGATAAGCTTTGCGGAAAACATTGAGCCGTGGCAGGAGTGTTTGGTGGAAGCCACTGATGAAGCGTGTCAGGATGCTGTGCAATGGCTCTCCAGGCTACAGCCTCGCGGAAACACCTGCATTTTCCATGCTCTGGAGGTTGGTGGACTTTGAACTGAGACAGGAGCTGCACATTACCTTTATACACCTGCCCTTATCACTGAGCAGTACTATTGTTATAATAACTTACATCATGAGTGCAACATGTTATGTAGCACTCTGTCACTACAATCAGGCAGATTGCACTTGGTTTAGTAAGACCTGTACATATTACCGTTATATCTACAGAGGAGCAGACTAGGGCCCTCATTCAGAGCCGTACGCTCTGAGCAGAGCGCACGCTCTGAATGAGGGCCGCCCTCCATAATTATGGAGCGTCCTCCTGGACGCTCGTATAGCTGTGGGTCACCACCCACAGCCTATACGAGCGTGCAGTTTGATGGCCGCGATGGTCTTGACCATCGCGACCATTGCCACTGCGAGCCGGAGCCTGCGGTTGAGTTTTTCAACCGCAAGGCCCGGAGTGATTTTGGCTCTATCAGAGCCAAAATCACTCCCACTGACCGGCTTCTGACGGTAGGCGTTCCCTTGGGAACGCCCCCGTCAAGGAGGCACGCCCCCGGCACGCCCACCAAAGGGGGCGTGCTGTCAATCAACATCGACAGCACGCCCCCTTTGATCAGACACAACGAGCGAAGGAAAGTCCTTCGCTCGTCGCGTCTGGCGCATGCGCACGACGGAGCTCCCTCCGTCGTGCGCATGCGTAGTGCACAGCATCGACCCACTTGCGAGCAGACAGCCGCTTGCGAGTGGGTCTGAATCAGGCCCCTAGAGTCTTATTTACCACCCTATAGGTCAGTGTGCACTGTCCTTTACGTTACAACAGAGCCTAAACTGTTTATTTACCCACATGGTGACCAGACCATGATTTCTTGGTGACCAGACCTATTCATTCAGTTATAGAATACTCTATTGCATGATCTGTGAGGTCATTCTAGAAGGGAAGATATTACCCCTGATTTTTAACTTCCTCTTGTGAATCTCATTGCATCCATCTTTGAATCAGGCCCTTACTTTGGAGAACGGGGGGTTTCTTTAACACTTCAGAAACTCTCATGTGTTTTATTTTTATTTTTTTCAGGAAGGTTTTACTTATCCGGATGTACAAGGTCTCTATCTCCTGACAGATGGGAAGCCGGACACTAGCTATAACCTCTTGCTGGCGGAACGTCTTCTAAAGTCTCACAATATTAAAGTGAACACTATTTCTTTTAACACATCTGAAAGGTATGCAGATGTAATGAGCCAACCTGTAGTCAGAGCATTACAATGTTTACAGGCATAGACCAATCTGCAGCACACTCAGACTTTGGGGTATAATTACTAAAGTGCAGGTTTTTAGAAGTGGAGATGTTGCCTATAGCAACCAATCAGATTTTAGCTATTATCTTCTAGAAGGTGCTAAATAAATAAGTGAAATCTGATTGGTTGCTATGGGCAACAACTCCACTTCTAAAAACCCTCACTTTTGTAAATATACCCCTTTAACAAAAGTGAAGTAACATAGACCCAACCAGAGCAAAAGAAAATGTATAGGAGTAGATTAGTCTGTAACGAAGATGATCTTTATATGTTCATGGGGTTAGAATAACCGTATTAGAACATAAACAGACCTATACTGTCTGTAGCCAATAAGAGCATTAGACCCTTAAAGGGGCCAAACAAATCACTAGCCAACCAGGTCATTAGATCGGTCAGAGGACTAGTCCAGCAGGTATCCAATCAGCGCCTTAAAATCCTCACAGGGTTTAAACATTAGAACTTTCAAAGCATAAAATGTAACAGAGCCAATTGCAATAAATACATCAATTAAAATATATTTGTAAACTACGTCATTATGAAGCAATAATTCTCTTACTATGTATAATTTCCCTTTTATTTTGAATACTGTACACATTCCAGAGCTGAGTGTTCATTCCCCTCTTCCTTCTCCAAGTAGAACAGGGAATGAATTCCTGAAGAAGTTGGCTTCTCTGTCTGGTGGGAGATACCATTCTTGTCACGGGGATACGGATGGTCACTTTGTTGCACACAGGATGCTGACGGAGGGCTTCACCGATGAAGATGTATGTACATGTAGTTATTACAGTTGTCTGTGTAAAATAAGTAAATGGTTATTAAGTAGAGCGTTTATTCCTTGTGAACAGATCACTAAATCTAGGTGTGCAGAGAGGTGCACACATGTATACATCACATTACACTAACCTGCCACCACTTTATAACCACAATTTCATTGGAGTTCTCCTGCTTGGTTTAGCCTTAGTTATCATAGAAGTGGGGGGATATCAGGACTGTCTTTATTACATATGTTTGTGTGTCTGGATTGTTATTGTAGGCGGCGTGCCTTTTTTGTCTAAGTGCAACATGAATGTGCAAAGTGCTTCCAATGTCATGAGACCTGAAATTAATTCTTGTTTTTGAACTGGTCTAGAAGACTCTGAGCCTATCCCATGCGTAGCAAGTCACTCTCTCATTTAGCTCAACTCTCCCCCTGGCCTGTGCAAACATTGCACTTGGGTCTGATACAGAGACGCATGTAAACCCAATGGGCAGAACGAGTCCTGCCTGTTAGCACGCAGTGCCCCCAGGCCGCAGCATGATGGACATGCTGTGGTCGTTTGGGGGCGGGGAGGGGGTGTCATCGGCAGTCCCTGAAACGGGGGAATGTCGCCCCCGGTTTCTGGTAGGGCCAGGGTCTGTATCGGAGGACGCAGAATTCCTGGCCTTGTAAACGGCAGAAGGTGGTCAGTCTGAGTAAGCTTCGGCTTATTCAGATGGCCGATGTTACAAACATTTGGACTGATGGTTTGCGATGTTGATCCGATGCTGCGTCTTCAGACACAGCACTCAGATCTGCAATGTCAGCTGGAGGCGTCTTCTACCTTCAGACGCCTTCTGCTGGCATATTTTAGCACAGTAGTTTCTTCCAAAGTCGCAGCTACTGTATCCATCTCTGCATCAGGCCCTTATACAAGAACACCTGTGCACAGCTGGACAAAAGGGCATCTGCACTGTGCTCATTCTGAGCACTAGTGATATACTGTAGTAATCTTCTCACAGCACAAAGTTATCATTTGGATATACACAAGCCCAGAACATGGAATGTTCATGAGTGTCTGGTGTATTTCTGTAATCGATTATACAATTCTTGTTTGCCACATGGCTCTATTTGGAGAGGTACTGACTGTACTCTGGTAAATAGAACAGGCATAATGTGCTGCAAGTAAGGGAACATTTATCATACTAATATTCATTTTCTTCTGTTTGTATCGGTTTTATAACAGGACCCAGCCCTCCCAACATTTGAAGGCGATGATTTAAAAAGACTTGCTAAAGGAATAGACAAAGCTCGCCGATTTGTCACACAGGCAATATCATTCCGGTATGTTTCTTGTGTTACCTGTAATGTCTGTCTGTCCATGTGTGCATCCAGCTTTCCATGCAAACAGTAAGCGACTACAAACACTATTATTCCATAAGGCATTTAGGGGCAGTACTAGTATAGCTAACATACAGATGTGTCCTCATACACTATTATTCCATAAGGCATTTAGGGGCAGTACTAGTATAGCTAACATACAGATCTGTCCTCATACACTATTATTCCATAAGGCATTTAGGGGCAGTACTAGTATAGCTAACATACAGATGTGTCCTCATACACTATTATTCCATAAGGCATTTAGGGGCAGTACTAGTATAGCTAACATACAGATGTGTCCTCATACACTATTATTCCATAAGGCATTTAGGGGCAGTACTAGTATAGCTAACATACAGATGTGTCCTCATACACTATTATTCCATAAGGCATTTAGGGGCAGTACTAGTATAGCTAACATACAGATGTGTCCTCATACACTATTATTCCATAAGGCATTTAGGGGCAGTACTAGTATAGCTAACATACAGATGTGTCCTCATACACTATTATTCCATAAGGCATTTAGGGGCAGTACTAGTATAGCTAACATACAGATGTGTCCTCATACACTATTATTCCATAAGGCATTTAGGGGCAGTACTAGTATAGCTAACATACAGATGTGTCCTCATACACTATTATTCCATAAGGCATTTCGGGGCAGTACTAGTATAGCTAACATACAGATCTGTCCTCATACACTATTATTCCATAAGGCATTTAGGGGCAGTACTAGTATAGCTAACATACAGATGTGTCCTCATACACTATTATTCCATAAGGCATTTAGGGGCAGTACTAGTATAGCTAACATACAGATGTGTCCTCATACACTATTATTCCATAAGGCATTTAGGGGCAGTACTAGTATAGCTAACATACAGATGTGTCCTCATACACTATTATTCCATAAGGCATTTAGGGGCAGTACTAGTATAGCTAACATACAGATGTGTCCTCATACACTATTATTCCATAAGGCATTTAGGGGCAGCATTAGGATAGCTAACATACAGATGTGTCCTCATACACTATTATTCCATAAGGCATTTAGGGGCAGTACTAGTATAGCTAACATACATATCTGTCCTCATACACTATTATTCCATAAGGCATTTAGGGGCAGTACTAGTATAGCTAACATACAGATGTGTCCTCATACACTATTATTCCATAAGGCATTTAGGGGCAGTACTAGTATAGCTAACATACAGATGTGTCCTCATACACTATTATTCCATAAGGCATTTAGGGGCAGTACTAGTATAGCTAACATACAGATGTGTCCTCATACACTATTATTCCATAAGGCATTTAGGGGCAGTACTAGTATAGCTAACATACAGATGTGTCCTCATACACTATTATTCCATAAGGCATTTAGGGGCAGTACTAGTATAGCTAACATACAGATGTGTCCTCATACACTATTATTCCATAAGGCATTTAGGGGCAGTACTAGTATAGCTAACATACAGATGTGTCCTCATACACTATTATTCCATAAGGCATTTAGGGGCAGTACTAGTATAGCTAACATACAGATGTGTCCTCGTACACTATTATTCATTAAGGCATTTAGGGGCAGTACTAGTATAGCTAACATACAGATCTGTCCTCAAACACTATTATTCCATAAGGCATTTAGGGGCAGTACTAGTATAGCTAACATACAGATGTGTCCTCATACACTATTATTCATTAAGGCATTTAGGGGCAGTACTAGTATAGCTAACATACAGATCTGTCCTCATACACTATTATTCCATAAGGCATTTAGGGGCAGTACTAGTATAGCTAACATACAGATGTGTCCTCATACACTATTATTCCATAAGGCATTTAGGGGCAGTACTAGTATAGCTAACATACAGATGTGTCCTCATACACTATTATTCCATAAGGCAATTAGGGGCAGTACTAGTATAGCTAACATACAGATGTGTCCTCATACACTATTATTCCATAAGGCATTTAGGGGCAGTACTAGTATAGCTAACATACAGATGTGTCCTCATACACTATTATTCCATAAGGCATTTAGGGGCAGTACTAGTATAGCTAACATACAGATGTGTCCTCATACACTATTATTCCATAAGGCATTTAGGGGCAGTACTAGTATAGCTAACATACAGATGTGTCCTCGTACACTATTATTCTATAAGGCATTTAGGGGCAGCATTAGGATAGCTAACATACAGATGTAACCCCCCTTCAGTGTGCGGCATGGTATAAGGTGCATTTGGAGTGATACACCTCCTATTGCCTCAGGCTAGCTGTCCAGGGTGTGGGAAATACCTGAGAAGAGAGTCCCTGCCCATGCAGGCTTTATTACAGTCACACATATAGATATAGGTATAGACATATGCAGCAACAGTTCTTGTTGAATAACTTGGGCGCCAGACCTTCTCTTATAAAAATATACCACTTTATTTTTCTCCTCCTGCACATGACTTTAAAGAATGCGAATATGGTTACAGCAGCTTCTCCTCTCCCTCCAGCTCATATACTTGGCATGTCAGCTGGTATATGACAATCTTATGGATGTAGTTACATTACATCAGTCTTTAAGCACATTCATAATGAATGCTTTGCATTTTACACACACAGGTCCACCTGGCCCTTCGCTGGCTGGTGCCTTTAGTTCTCCACTTCATACGTGCAGGTCCACCTGGGCCTATTCTGGCTGGTGCCTGTAGTCCCACAGCTTCACACACATCTCACATAAATTCTTTTGCACTCTGCCTCTTCTTTGTCTCTTTTAAGACAATATACAGAGTGTCTCACACCCAATCTGCCTCTCTCTGCTCCCCTTCTCTTTCACATGGGACAGCAATATACAGACTTTTCTATTGCAGCTGTCACACTCTCAGCTGCAGCCCATCCCTATCCTACAGGAATGGATCCTATAGCCACACTACTACCACAGTGACCCCCCCTTTAATGGCTGCTGAGGGGCTTTTATGCATAAGGGACTCCTCTTGTCCATTAACAATAAAGCTACTGGGAAATTCCTCTTGCCCATCTCTTCAACACATATACTGACATCTCTTACCCCTCTCATGGGAGCTGAACACTTCACTGGGCGGCTCACACTGCAACCTTCCAGCTCTTTCTCTGTGGTCTCTCACAGACTTTATCTCAGTGGTCTCACTCCAGACCTATCTCCCCTTTGGCGTTAGATGGGCATTGTGGCAGCCACCACTGCCCCGCCAATCTCACCCTGCCAGGGGAGCATGAGGGTTAAATTTCTGCTTCCAGCTCTGACTCTCCCCAAAGATGTCTGCTCTCTCCCAAATTCTTCTTCTCAATCCCTTTGTTCTTCCTCGCCCCTCCTTTCTATTATCTGCCTGTTACACACCCAGTCTACCCACCCCTGCGTGTCTATCTCTCCAGCCCCGCCTTTACCTGAAAACTGATCCCCAGGGTTTCAGGAATGCAATATCTACAACAGGAAGCAAGCTTTAACACGGAGAGGGGTGTATTTAGAAATACCATCCCCTAGAGGGTGTTATGTCCTCATACACTATCGCTGCAGTCGCACCAAACATCCCTTCTCAGCGTTCCAGGTCCTGTGTGACTCGGCATGCGCTGAGCGCCTTTTATGCCAGAAAATGTGTCTTCGTCCCATTCAGATGCGACAAACTGCTACACTAGACTGCACTGATTGATTTGAGATATGACACTTGTATATCTGTGTGCGACTGAGTCTGAATCTGTACACAAAGTGCTACGATGTAGCGGCTGTAGCTTTAGTTCCACGCCAAGTTCCGTTGTGCTTTGTATACAGACTCAGCCGCACACAGATATACAAGTGTCCCATATCACATTAATCATTGCAGTCTCGTGAAGCGGTTTGCCGCATCTGATTGCAACTAAGACCCATTTCTACTTCAGGGTCCATAGGGGGTCCACAGGGTTGACCTTGGGGATATAGCTGGATCAGGATCCATGGGCACCACACAGTTAAGCTTTTAGCTCCCAGGATGCACTTGGGTCCTCCTCTATATCCCGCCCCCGAGCCACAGGCACCTCAGTGTAAGTTGGTGCCCGGCCAGAGTCGGTCACCGCGCAGGGGGGCTGCAGGAGCAGCCCCCAGAAGCTTTTTATTTTCTAATAGATTTTATTTATTTTAGTTTCTCTTTTTACTACAGACGGCAGCGAAGGGCTGTCTGTACAGATGCCCACGCTGCCGCTCTGATCCCCGACTGGCGCCGCGACGCCAGTACTGATCTGGGGATCGCGGCGGGAGGACAGAGTCCGTACTAGCCGGACTCTGTCTACCTCCCAGGACTGCTGCCGGAGTCGCCGGGGATTCAGGTAAGCCTTAAAATGCAGTCCTTTAGCCTCCGGTCCTGGGGACAGACCGGAGGCTGCTGGCAGTGGCGGCGGGCCCCCCCATAACCCATGGGACCACTAGACCACCAGGGATAACCGGCAAGCGGGAAGCCATCATCCCTGGGGTTAATGGCCAGCCAAGGGAGGAAGCCTTCCCTGTTCAGCGGCTCCTCCCCTCAGCTCAGCGCGCTTTTCAGCCTGCATGTCTAGCGTCCCTGAGCTGCAGTTCACTCGGCCACTCCTCCTCTGAGGTCTCTGGCGGCCATTTTTTTCTACATGTGGCAGCGCAGATACCTCAGGGAGCACGCGGACCGGTCCCCCTGTGTACCTCTCCCCTGTTAGGACGGCGTACACAGCACTATAGCCCTCCCAGACACTGAATCTGGGCGGTTGAGTGTAGTGTAAAGGTGCAGTGAGTATATCTTCCTGCATGGTATGTGACTTTTGCTAGTGCTGCTGTCTGTATTTTTCTCATTACTGTCAGCTTATATCTATCTCTTTCCTTCTTCCTTAGCCCTACAGGTGTGGAGGAGGGGCTTTTATACTAACCTCACATATATAAATCAAGTATTTGTGAGGTCTGTCACATACAGTTGTGTGCTACACAGTGCCATATTCAGGACTGTTGTTCAGCACACAGGGAAGTGCAATTCTTTTTTCCTCTATTGCCATATATATTTTGTCTGTAAATTATATTTGGTCATGTCTGAGGGTGAAGTTGAGCACTCCGGGACTCCAGTGTTGTTTTCCTGCAGGCGCTGCTCTGCGGGATCACATAGGGAAAAGGCATCTCTGGATGGCCTTTGTGAGCGGTGTCAGTTGACTCCTGGTCAATCCAGACCCCCTATGACACAGGAGCCACCATGGGCTATGTTTTCACAGGTGCTGGTGTCTCTGGCGGACCGCCTTGCGGCTCCGTCTGCTGTCCCTACGAGGACTCTGTCCCAGCCTACCATTTCCCATTACCAGGGTACCCCGCAATTATTGCAGAGTTCCTCTGGGTCACAGACTGTGGACCCTTATTCAGGATTGCCTATCTTATTTTCAGGCCACTCCTGCTACACAACAGTCTGTGGTGCCTTTCCAGGCCAATGTGGCAGCTCCTCCACCATGGGTGGACGTGCTCTCCAGTTCAGTCCAGAGTCTGGCAGCTGCATCTTCGACTTTTCAGTCGATGCTGCACAATGACAGGTCTGCAGGGGCGTCTAAGCGTGCACATAAGTTGCATGCGGCGCAGATTTCGGACACTGAGGGGTCCTCAGATGAGGGTGAGGTCCAGGACGACTCCGATTAGTACACCTCGGCTCAGGAGGTGGAATCTCGGTCGTCTATTAATGTACGAGCTCTGGTTAGGGCGGTGCGTGCCATTCTCCTAATAGAGGATGAGGCACCTGCTCCTAAGTCGAAATTCCCTAGTTTTAAAAAAACTAAGGTGACTTCGGCGGTGTTCCCCCTGTCTGATCAATTAACGGATCATATGGCGGTGGCTTGGCAGACACCAAGTAAGAGATTTGTGCCTCAAAAGAGGTTGGCTTCCAATTATCCATTCCCGGAGGCGCATTGTAGGAAGTGGGAAGCTCCACCGGCGGTGGATTGCCACGTCACACGCCTTATTAGGAGTGCTACGCTGCCAATACCGTCAGTTTCCTCGTTAAAGGATCCCACGGACAGAAAGGTTGAGGCTTGCCTTAAGTCTATTTATTCCCTCTCGGGAGCAATTGCTCACCCGTCCATGGCCATTTCCTGGGTGGCTAAGGCCATTGAGGGTTGGGCCAATGCCTTAGAGGACACTTTTCCTGAGGATACTCAGGAAGTCCAGAGGGCATTACTAGGACAGATGAGAGATGCGGCTTCTTATATTGGAGAAGCTTCCTTGGACGCTAGTCTGCTAACCTCTAGGGTGTCGGTTGCGGCTGTGCATGCCCGCCGCTCCTTATGGCAGAGGTCCTGGAGAGCAGACGCTGATTCAAAGAAGGGCCTGGAGGCCTTACCTTTTAATGGGGAATTACTTTTTGGTCCAGACTTGGATAGGATCGTGGATAGACTGGCTAAGTCCAAGTCGGCCTTCCTTCCTTCATCTGCAGCATCTGCCAAGGTCCGGAGTTCGGCTTTTCGGCCCTTTCGGGTTCAGAGTAAGGCAAGAGTCAGTCTTTCCCGAGGCAAGCAGCAGTTAAGTCTGCCTCCAGGTCCAAAAAACAAGCTTGGAGTGCCAGGCGTCCCTCTTCCAAACAGGAAGATAAGCCTTCCGCCGACTTCTTCAATTCACCCAGAGCTGGTTCAATACCACCACCGATGCCTGGGTGCGAGAAGTGGTCTCCCAGGGGTACGCCCTGTCTTTTCGGCGCAGACCGCCTCACCAGTTTTTCTGCACGAGTCCTTCTCAGGACATAGCCAAGGCTATGCTGATCAGGGAAGCTATAGACTCCTTGCTGACTGCAGGGGTCATTGTACCTGTTCCACAATCTCAGCATGGGATGGGGTACTATTCTGCTGTTTCTGGTACAGAAACCCAATGGCTCCCATCGACCCATTCTAAATTTAAAGTCTCTGAACAGGTTTCTCAGGATTCCCAAGTTCAGAATGGAAACCTTGCGTTTCATAATTCTGGCTATGGAACCAGGGGATTACATGGTCTCCCTGGATATCCAGGACGCTTACCTCCATGTGCCGATAGCAACGTCACATCAGAGGTATCTGCGGTTCGCTCTGTTGCACCATCACTACCAGTTCCGGGCTCTCCACAGCGCCGAGGGTGTTCACCAAGGTGATGGCAGTTATGGCTGCCCACCTTCAGAACCAGGAGGTATGGCTGTTACCGTATCTGGACGACCTCCTATTGCTGGCAAGCTCTCCGGAGGTTCTGCTGCAACATCTCCAACTGACGGTGGCTTGTCTGCAGACGCACGGGTGGTTAATAAATTGGAGGAAGTCATCCCTGATCCCATCTCAGCAGATGGTCCATCTGGGGGCCCTCCTAGACTCTCGTCAGCAGCGGATCTTTCTAACTCCAGAAAAGGTATCTTCCCTACAGTTGCGGATACGCAGTTGCCTGGATTGTGCCTGTCTTTCGGTACACTCGGCAATGAGAGTGCTGGGTTCCATGGTGTCGGCATTCGATATGGTGGAATTTGCCCAGTTTCACTCCAGGCCTCTGCAGAGGCTGATTCTAGCAAACTGGAACGGGTTGCCTCACCGGATCCGGTCCCAGACGCTGGTGCTATCTCCGGATGTACGACAGTCCCTGAATTGGTGGCTTCAAACAGCTCACCTCCTCGAGGTTCGCCCCTTTTGGATCCCGGACTGGGTTCTGCTCATGACAGATGCCAGTCTTCGGGGTTGGGGGGCGGTGACAGGCTTCTTGTCACTTCAGGGTCGTTGGACAGCGGAGGAAGCGGCTCTCCCCATCAATGTTCTGGAACTAAGAGCCGTGTACAGGGCTCTGCAGTCGGCCGGCACCACTCTTCACGGAAGAGCAGTGCAAGTGCAGTCAGACAACGCCACCACGGTGGCGTACATCAATCACCAGGGAGGAACTCGCAGCCGGGCTGCGATGGCAGAAGTGTCTCACATCCTAACTTCGGCGGAGTGCCACCTTCCAGCGATGTCGGCAGTCTTCATTCCCGGAATCCTCAATTGGGAGGCAGACTTCCTCAGCCGTTACGACGTGCATCCAGGGGAATGGTCGCTTCATCCAGAGGTATTCCAACTACTCATGGACAAGAACGGACTGCCGGAGGTGGACTTGATGGCCTCTCGTCACAATCACAAGTTGCCCGTGTACGGGTCAAGGACAAGGGACGACGGCGCCAGTCTGGTGGACGCTCTGTAGGTCAGATGGACGTTTCAGCTGGCATATCTGTTTCCTCCGATATCCCTTCTGCCTTGGGTCCTGCGCAAGTTCAAGCAGGACGGAGGCACTCTGGTACTGGTGGCCCCAGCGTGGCCAAGACGTCCGTGGTACTCCAACCTACAGAGTCTGTCCATCGACGTTCCGTACCTTCTTCCTCAGCGGCAGGACTTGTTGTCTCAGGGGCCCTGCCTTTACCCGGATCTGGGTTGTCTGTCTTTGACGGCGTGGCTCTTGAGACGGCCGTCTTAAGGTCCCGGGGCTTTTCTAGTTCCGTTATTTCTACCATGCTGAGGGCACGCAAGCCTGCTTCTGCAAGGATTTACCATAGAGTGTGGCACACGTACTTTCAGTGGTGTGAGTCCAGAAACTATGATCCTCAGGTATTCAGAGTTTCAAGGATTCTGGCTTTTCTTCAGTCGGGTTTGGACTTAGGTTTACGCCTTTCCTCTCTGAAGGTGCACGTGTCTGCTTTATCGGTTTGGTACCAACGTAGAATTGCTATGTTACCGGACGTACAGACTTTTTTCCAGGGTGTTCTCAGGATTCAGCCACCCTTTGTGCCTCCGGTGGCACCGTGGGATTTGGCGGTGGTTCTTTGAGTTCTGCAAGGACCTCCCTTTGAGCCTCTTGAGTCAGTTGACCTCAAATGGTTAACGCTTAAAACTGTGTTTCTCCTGGCTATTGCTTCAGCAAGGAGGGTTTCCGAGTTGGGGGCACTTTCATGTAGTCCCCCCTTCTTAATTATTTTCTCCAGGACAGAGCAGTGCTTCGCACTCGTCCTGAGTTTTTACCGAAGGTTGTCTCTAAGTTCCATATCAATCAGGAACTGGTGGTCCCAGCCTTTCAGTCCCCTGATCTTACAGCAGGGGAGACTTCGTTGGACGTTGTCCGTGCTCTCAGAGTTTATGTTGATCGGACTGCTTCTGTTCGAAAGTCCGACTCCTTGTTTGTCCTCTTTAGTTTTCATAAGAGGGGTTGGCCTGCCAACAAACAGACTTTGGCCCGTTGGCTTTGTTCTGTTATTAGGGAGACTTAGATACGAGAGCATTTACCTGTTCCAGCCTCTGTTAAGGCTCATTCCACTCGTTCTGTGGGCCCTTCTTGGGCTGCTAGACGTGGTGCCTCAGCTGTTCAGCTGTGTAAGGCAGCCACTTGGTCTTCGGTTCAGACGTTTCTAAGATTTTATGCGTTTGACACCTTTGCCTCTCAGGATGCATACTTCGGGCGCAGGATTCTCCTTTCTGCACAGGAGCGTCCCCGCCCTTAGTTGAACTGCTTTGGGACATCCCCAAGGTCAACCCTGTGGACCCCCTATGGACCCTGAAGTAGAAAACAAGAGATATGGCAAGAACTTACCTTTGTTATCTCTGTTTCTACGAAGTCCATAGGGTCCACAGGACGCCTGCCCTGACGCACCTGGCTTCAAATGGGCTGTGTTGCTGGTCACCGGTGTTTCCGTCTCCATTTTCTGTGAGTATGGTTTCTTGTGTGTTCCAGTCTTCCTTCTCTCTGTTCCATATTCTCCTCCAGCCTAGGCTGCTTACCAACTGAGTTGCCTGTGGCTCGGGGGCGGGATATAGAGGAGGACCCAAGTGCATCCTGGGAGCTAAAAGCTTAACTGTGTGGTGCCCATGGATCCTGATCCAGCTATATCCCCAAGGTCAACCCTGTGGACCCTATGGACTTCGTAGAAACAGAGATAACAAAGGTAAGTTCTTACCATATCTCTTGTTTTTCGGGTGAAAAATACTCTCGGTGCAAGCCGTGTCCAATAGGACTTGGCGGGCTCATTTGTGCCAGGCGTCTCGCGCCACATAGATTATTGAGGCTAGGTGTATGAGGACACATCTGCAACCAATAACAGCATGCAATGGAAACAAAGACAACTCTAAATACTAGAACATTGCTATACAAGTTTATTGGGAAAAATGCAGGGCAGTGAATTACTAGTACAATGTATGTGGTCACTCCCAATACACTACATACAAATGTGAGGAGTGCTGTTATAGTACGTGTGGTGTGTGTTTTACGGAGTATTTCCTGGGCTACAAGGGGGGGGGAATCAACAAAGGGATTTTAAATGTTAGCGTTGGAGTCCTCAACAGTCTTGCTGTATCAGTGGGAGAAAGGAAAATAAGGTGTTGCAGTACTGTTTCTGCCACTGAACATGCAGAACAGATGATTGATGTAATGCTGGACATACATTGCCAGATAAAATGCCTGTCAGACCGACAGACATTTTATCTGGCAGCCTGTCACCCTGCAGATATCACGGGCATACACTGTGAGGTATCTCACAGTGTATTGGCCCCGATATCTGTGCTCCGCCCCTGGGGAGGATACATTTCCCCGTTCCTTCCCTGTGAAGGAATAGGGGAAATGTCTGTCAGTCAGCCGTGGCTGGGCATACACTGCCCGATGCGGCCGACATTTAACTTCCAAAATATTGCATATGACGGGCATGCTGGACGATCCGGTATGCCTGACCGATCGATATTGTATCCTTGGTAGCCCGCAGACACAGTACAATTATCGGGGTGATCCGCTGATATCGGGCTATAATTGTATAGTGTATGCCCAGCATAAGAAATATTAGGAAATCATGCTGGCATTAAGGCTTGCTACATAGTTTAAAAAAACCAATGGCTGGCATGGGTTTCTGCTTGCACACGCCCAATCCCTCGCATTAGTTGAGCAGATTGCAGATGATGATATTTAAACACATGACACATGCAATATAACTGCACTTACTCACCCGGACTTGTCGGGGAGAGTTAATTAAATTGATTCAGACTATAAATTCCCACTAATGTAGAATTCACAAATGTGTGCTGAACGGCCAAGCAAAAGCAGAACGCACAGTCTGTGGGGCTGAGGCAGAGATGAGAGTACCCCTGTTTACATAGTACATCTGGGGGGGGCACTGTACATGCTCCAGAAATAACACCTACAGATATATCCCTGCTCATCGCTACCGTCAATGCGGCAAACTTGCGCACGCATTGCGGCATGCAATTTTCAATACACGTATATGCCAGGCCGCGGCAGCATTCACACCAAGCAATCCTATGGATCACTGGAGCAAACAAGCCACACGCACCCATTCAAGAGTGCGTGGCTTGCAGCATACATGTCGCGGCAAGTTGCAGCGGAGGCAATGATAAGGAAGACACATCTGTATGTGCATTGCAGAGTCAGACACAATTAGCTGCATCTCCACTTGCACATCAGTAGTTGTTACTGAGCTGTAACAAGTGCCACACGAGTGCATTGCTCAGTGACAGTGTCAGGGGCAAATGCAGGATTTCCAGACTTCTAAATGCTAGCATGGACAATCTTATATCCCCTTTCCACCAAAAACCCGGGTCCAACCCGGGACACTGAGCATGGTTTGTAGCCAGGTTTTACCCCTTTCACACTGGTGGCTGGACCCGGGTTATTTCCCGGGTCCAGTCGTTCACACCAGACCCAGTTCTTCCGGCGTTACAGTGGACACTTAGAGATGATGTTATCTCTAAGCGCTACTGAAGCCAGCTAATCCGCTGGTTTGAGGCATGACCCGGGTCATTGTAACCTGGGCCGCACTATTTACACTGCGCGGTCTTTCAAGTCCTTTACGGGTTCCCACGCCCCCTCAGAAGAAAATGAAAGCACGGCGCTGCACGCTGGGGCCGCGCTGTGAGCCCCTTGGCCTGGTGCAAATCCAGTGGGGGGAACAATCAGTGTGATCGCTCCACCCCATAGGCAGAAAAGAGGAGACTGCTGCTCAGTTAAGAGAGAGGGGGGGTGGCATCGCCCCCGCTGGTCCCCTCCAAACAAGCCCAGACACGGTTAATTAGTACCCACTCCCCCCCTCTCGGCGTCCCTGAATAATATGGGTCAAAGAATGAACAATCACTGTGGAGAGAGGTCTCTCTAGAAGCTCTCTAGAAGCTATGGCTATGACGCCCACAAAGGTCTGGCTACACCCCTGATCTCTATGTTACAATGTATCTCCTGCAATTAATTATATTCTCAGTATGCCTTTATCTTGTTTTGCATAGTTTTAGCATTTTACATATCATAATGTAAAACGGATTTTAAAATATATACCTGGTTTTGTAACAGGTCTCTTATATTGGAAAAACAGAAATTTGGCTCCCAAGATTTGTCTCTGGAAGGAAGCGATCTCTCTGGTAAGCATCAATTATTTCTTATGCTAGTTATACAATATTTGCAGGTAAAAAAGATAATTAATCAATTTTGAAAAACTACCCTAATGTATATGTTATACTATGTCATACTATACAAACACATAAATATTGCTTTAGTTATACATATTTCCTAGCAGAAAACCACAGCTACCTAAAGTTGGGAAAAAGTAAGATTCAAGATGAAGGGGGAATAGGGGTATAAGGGAAGCATAGGCAAACGCAGGGGAGGTTTCCGGTTGCCTGGAAACCCCCCTCCCCAGTCCACACCATGACCACAATAGAAATAGTAATATAACAGAATGTTACTAATGCTGCATGTTCTTCTAAGTATTTAATAATTAGCACCACCAGTGGATCTTTTAACATATGTCAGCCAGTAATAAATACACCTGTGCATCAACTAGAAAACATGTACTTTTAGGGTTGCACTGCTATAGACCATCAATTGGGTTCATTATTAATACCATATACAAATACACTATCCAGTGCAGAACGAGACCAATATGTACATATACAGTATGTCCAGGGCAGTGCTAGGTTCTTCTGCTGCTCCCCCAGACTCCTGGACTTGCTCCCATACTCTGGAATGGTGCCCACATCTGAAACAAAAACATTCAGCTCACGCAGGATGGCCCTATTGCTGCTTTAATAGCTTAGTGTGATCACTGATCCTGTATATGTTGGAATTATGACACTCAAAAGTTCAGAACACTTTGTACGATGCATATTAAAGCTGGATAAGTGCTAATTATGCCCTCTTCATGGACTGGCTACACTCGTAAAATCAAGCATTTGGAAACTCCCCTTTAGAAATCCTGTGTTTGCCACTGGGAAGGTGGACAATATTAGAACAATGGACATATATCACCTCTCCTACTATAACTAATATACTGTTACTTCTTCTAGGGTATCTGATATACTGTAACCTCCTCTACTATATCTGATACACTCTCACCTCCACTACTATATCTGATATACTCTCACCTCCTCTACTATAGCAGATATACTGTAACCTCTTCTACTATATCTGATATACTCTCTCCTCTACCATATCTGATATAGTCTCTTCTCCTCTACTATATCTGATATACTCTCATCTCACCTCCTCTACTATAGCAGATATACTGTAACCTCCTCTACTATAGCAGATATACTGTAACCTCTTCTACTATATCGGATATACTCTCATCTCCTCTACTATAGCAGATATACTGTAACGTCTTCTACTATATCTGATATACTGTAACCTCTTCTACTATATCTGATACACTCTCACCTCCTCTACTATATCTGATATACTCTCACCTCCTCTACCATAGCAGATATACTGTAACCTCTTCTACTATATCGGATATACTCTCACCTCCTCTACTATAGCAGATATACTGTAACCTCTTCTACTATATCTGATATACTCTCACCTCCTCTACCATAGCAGATATACTGTAACCTCTTCTACTATATCGGATATACTCTCACCTCCTCTACTATAGCAGATATACTGTAACGTCTTCTACTATATCTGATATACTGTAACCTCCTCTACTATATTTTATACACTCTCACCTCCACTACTATATCTGATATACTCTCACCTCCTCTACCATAGCAGAAATACTGTAACCTCTTCTACTATATCTGATATACTCTCTCCTCTACCATATCTGATATAGTCTCTTCTCCTCTACTATATCTGATATACTCTCATCTCACCTCCTCTACTATAGCAGATATACTGTAACCTCCTCTACTATAGCAGATATACTGTAACCTCTTCTACTTATCTGATATACTCTCACCTCCTCTACTATAGCAGATATACTGTAACCTCTTCTACTATATCTGATATACTCTCACCTCCTCTACTATAGCAGATATACTGTAACGTCTTCTACTATATATGATATACTCTCAACTCCTCTACTATAGCAGATATACTGTAACCTCTTCTACTATATCTGATATACTCTCAACTCCTCTACTATAGCAGATATACTGTAACCTCTTCTACTATATCTGATATACTCTCAACTCCTCTACTATAGCAGATATACTGTAACCTCTTCTACTATATCTGATATACTCTCACCTCCTCTACTATAGCAGATATACTGTAACCTCCTCTACTATATTTTATACACTCTCACCTCCACTACTATATCTGATATACTCTCACCTCCTCTACTATAGCAGAAATACTGTAACCTCTTCTACTATATCTGATATACTCTCACCTCCTCTACTATAGCAGATATACTGTAATGTCTTCTACTATATATGATATACTCTCAACTCCTCTACTATAGCAGATATACTGTAACCTCTTCTACTATATCTGATATACTCTCAACTCCTCTACTATAGCAGATATACTGTAACCTCTTCTACTATATCTGATATACTCTCAACTCCTCTACTATAGCAGATATACTGTAACCTCTTCTACTATATCTGATATACTCTCACCTCCTCTACTATAGCAGATATACTGTAACCTCCTCTACTATATTTTATACACTCTCACCTCCACTACTATATCTGATATACTCTTACCTCCTCTTCTATAGCAGATATACTGTAACCTCTTCTACTATATCTGATATACTCTCAACTCCTCTACTATAGCAGATATACTGTAACCTCTTCTACTATATCTGATATACTCTCACCTCCTCTACTATAGCAGATATACTGTAACCTCCTCTACTATATTTTATACACTCTCACCTCCACTACTATATCTGATATACTCTTACCTCCTCTACTATAGCAGATATACTGTAACCTCTTCTACTATATCTGATATACTCTCAACTCCTCTACTATAGCAGATATACTGTAACCTCTTCTACTATATCTGATATACTCTCATCTCCTCTACTATAGCAGATATACTGTAACCTCTTCTACTATATCTGATATACTCTCAACTCCTCTACTATAGCAGATATACTGTAACCTCTTCTACTATATCTGATATACTCTCTCCTCTACCATATCGGATATAGTCTCTTCTCCTCTACTATATCTGATATACTCTCATCTCACCTCCTCTACTATAGCAGATATACTGTAACCTCCTCTACTATAGCAGATATACTGTAACCTCCTCTACTATAGCAGATATACTGTAACGTCCTTTACTATATCTGATATACTCTCTCCTCCTCCACTATATCTGATATGCTCTCACCTCCTCTATTATGTATGATACTAGCTGGAGAACACGGTGTCGGCCAGCTTTAAATATTCAAGTTATTACATTTTATTATGTGATGTCATCCAAATCCATCCAGTGGAAGGCCCAGAACAGGCTCCCCAGGTCAAAGTTCTGCCCAGCGTAAACCAATGGGAGGTCCAACTGGGTGTTATGCAACACCCCTGTGTGTATGTATATATGTATGTATGTATATATATATATATATATAATACCCCCTAGAGCCTCGTACTGAAATCTTCTGCCTATAACAACCACCCATTGTTCCCATACATTTGAATACGCTCACCGATACTTAGGCGGTCGCCAGGACTTAAGCTCAGGCAGCAGGGGCATATACAATACAAGGGTGATCACAGGATATTGGCTGGAGTAGATACAGATACTTTACAAGGTCAGGGTAATTGCAGAACCAGCATCCACAGGGTTAATTGCTCATATATATATTATATAAGCAAGTCCATGGGGACTTGTCCATGGGGACAGAACGTTGAAGTAAATAGAGGTCCTTTGACCCATATGTTCTCGACTGTTTGTTTGGAGTGCCGCCGCCATCCGCATTTGCTATATATATATATATATATATATATATATATATATATATAGATCCTCCATCTACTACTTGTATGACGAAAGGTAGAAATGTCAGCCACCAGATGGCAGATGTACTTCCCTTCCCACTGTACATAAGGCAAAAATTACACACTCCAATTTAACCAGATTAGAAAACCAGGCTTCTAGTTTACGTGATAACACTGAAATTGTGATTCGCCAGGCCGATAAGGGTGGGGGAATTGTTATCTTAAGTCGAAGTTACTATATTGGGGAGGTGGATAGACAGCTGTCTGATGATATCTGCTATAAATAGTTAACCTATGACCCTACTGATCAATATAAGAGAGAAATTGATACACTAATTCAATTGTATATAACTCCTGGATTGACGAACATACAAAGTTTATCTCAATATGTTGACCATTTTTTGCAACCTGTGGTCCAAGATATGCCTTACTTTATTAAAGACACAGTAGATTTTTTGACTAAAATCACATCAATTGGTTGGCCAACTGGAGACTGTCTACTGGTCACGCTTGACGTGACCAGTTTATACATGAATATTGAACATGTTGAAGGTCTACAGGCAGTTAGAGAGGCCATTACTTTTAGTCCAGGTCCGCCGATCGAATTCCTACTGTCATTGATGGAGAAAATTTTATACAGAAATTACATCATGTTTAACAATGCGTTTTATTTTTAACTAAAAGGGACAGCGATGGGGTCGAACATGGCCCCGTCATATGCGAATTTATATAAGTACGTTTATGAAAAGATATGTTATGGCAAATCCCGAATTCTCCAAACTTATAAAATTTTACGTAAGATACATCGACGACCTGTTTATGATTTGGACTGGTGATGTGGCTGCTTTGAGTTTGTCAAGGGTCTGAACACAATACCTGGTTCCATTCGATTTAGATGTACACGTAATAAAGAGAAAATTTAGTTCCTTGATGTTTGTATTAAAATCATTAAAAGGAGAGTTTTGTACTGAAATATTTTGAAAACCGACAGACAAAAATACGCTGTTGTCAGCAATGAGTTTCCATCCACAACCCTTGAAACGTGGGCTACCCTACTCCCAATTAGTTCGCGTAGTCAGGATACATCTAATAAGGAGAACTTATTGGGGGCGTTGGAACAGATGGGCCAGAAATTTATAGACAGGGGCTATGACCCCAGAGTAGTCCATAATGCTATACATAAATGCCAAGCACTGGATAGAGATGAATTACTCACTCCGGCCGTTAAGGACGATGCTAGTACCAAAATGGTATTTACAAGTACTTACTCCTTCACCTCAGGTGTTTTAAGAAAAGCCATCCTTAAACACTTGCACATAGGGCCTGATTCAGAGCCGCTCGTTCGTTCCTACCGATGTTCGCACAACTGCGCATGCGTACGGATTTTAATACGCATGCGCGAACCAGTCAGTGCGGACGAAAATCGTGTGCTCACTAAATAGCGAATGCCTGCTATTTTGAGTGACAGAATGAGGCGTTTGTGGGTGGTAACAGGGAGAGTGGAGATCCGAACGCAGGCGTGCTTAAAGGTCAAAACGGGCGTTTTAAGGGTGTGCATAATTAACAAAGCAGCGTCATTGACCACGTCACTTGGTTGTTTTATAGTAAGAACTGCTCGCATGATTGTGGTTGGAAAAACCAACCACAAGAATAGCGAGCAGTTCAGACGCCTTTCGATGTACTCGGTTAATCTAATAAATAGCGGACATGACATATGATGCGAGCGGCCAGGGGGGCGTTTTTTTCAAAATTACGTTCGCATGTTTTGTTCGCTCGTTCAGATATAGAGGCGTGAACAGACCGCAAAGAGCGAACGTTCATTTAAATAGCCAGCCCCTTTTTCTGAACGAGCGAGCGCAAATAGCGTCCGGCTCTGAATCAGGCCCATACTCCAAACTGACCCGATCCTTAAGGACCATTGTGCGCAAGCACCTCTCTTTTGCTATAAAAGAAGCCACAACTTAAAGGAATTAATAAGTTGTTCTGATATCAGCCCGAGAGCTAACAAAGCGAATAATTGGCTACGATTGCAAAATGGGGCCTTTAGATGTGCAGGGTGTGTTAATTGCAAGTTTATGCAAACTGGGAAAACATTTACACACCCACTGAATGGGACTTTATTTCAGTTGAGACATCGTATGTGCTGCGAAACTCGCTTTGTGACCTATATCATTATATGTCCTTGTAAGAAGATCTACGTGGGCAAAACGATTAGAATGCTTAAAGAAAGAATTGCCATGCATCGGTCCTCTATTAAAAAGGCTGCTGTTAAAATTGAACCTAACACACCACCTGTTGCAAGGCATTTTGTGACATATGGTCACACCATTAAGGACTTTCTCTTTATGCCCATCGACCATGTTCCACCCATGAGAAGGGTGGTGATCGGCATAAGCTGCTCCTAAAACAAGAGTGCAGATGGATTCACCATCTCAGAACCATGGTGCCCCACGGGCTGAATGAAGAGTTTTTACTCACTCCCATTTTGTGAACTCAACTAAATGTAGGACTCTATTATGTATTTTTTGATATATAGAGATCTGAATTCTATATCCAGGATTGTGTCTCCTTGACCGTTAAGACTGTAAAGGTCTTCACATGACTGTACCTTTGAATAAGTCGTTTGTTGAACAACCTGACCAATGTCTTCTTATTCTCACTTGGTGTCTCCACCTCTATTCCATATTTGCTGCTATATATGTTTTTCTGTATATGAAATATGTTTAATTGTTTTGAGGATTAATTGTGCATGCCTTCCGATAGTATTGCTAAATATTATGCACTGTTGAATCATGCAACTGAACCTTTAGTACATTCCTGCCTATAAACCTCTAAGATTAACCTGCCGAGAACCTCTAAGACAAAACCTGCCTATACCTCCTAAAACCATAAGGTGTCGCTATTTAGCGCTGTGTTTTAAATATACCATTAATAAGACTCTAAGACAGTGGAATAGCGGTCCAACGCGCTAAAGATTATTATTCAGGTAAAAGTACAGATGTTACCACGCTATGATCTAACAATGAGCGCAAACTAAATTGTACAACATTTAGGTCATAAGGTACAGTCAATACATACGCGTGCGCTCTGGGACCAGATATCGGCATCAGTAATGAAACCTTCGTCGAAACAGCATAACAGGACCACCGCAGACTGGCATCTCGTTTCAGAGCACTCACATATATACCCGTACTGGGATAAGCAATACAATAGAATACGTTGGCAGGTTCTCATTGGTTCCTCTTCTTGCTTCTTCCGTTACGGTACAATTCATAGGTCAGTGCAAAGACTCAAACCAGCCTCCAACAGCCTGATTGTGTCCACTTTCCCACTGCATAATAAATCTAGTCTAAACTATGGCATACAACATTTCAAGGAGTTATTCTCTCTATCATTCATATTTCATAGCCGCATGTTCTGATCTCCTCACCGATGCCACCGGAACGCTGTGGGAAAAGAGTAGATCAGTACGGCACCAATCACGGTCCATTTGCCATTTACTAAACCATAGTTACAGAAAACATTCATTTCTTCATATGCTGACATTGCGATTAAACCAAATAATAATCATTCCTTTCGTGCTGCGGGACCATTGCTTTTAAATGTGTATGCGGGGAGAAATGACATTAAATTGTGTTGTGCGTTTGACGGTCTGTGGGGCACTTAGCAACCAGCACTAAGTTGGAAAGGCTTCTGTGTATGTGTGTGAGCATGCCAGTATGGGTTTGGGAAAGATCACTAAAAAGCTGGCTGTGCGTCTAAATAGCTATTTTGCGTTGTCCTATGTTTAACATGAAGTGCAGGGAAAACACCACTAATTTGCTACTTTTCAAATATAAGTCTGTGATGATTTTAATGTGTTGGAAAGTTATTTTATGTCTGCTAAACACCGTCGGTAGGTGTTTGGGGAAGATTGTGAAAAAGCTGTTCGTGCTACTTTTTAGCAACTTTGCGTTGTGAGTAGCAAAATTGCTACTTTTAGCAATTTTGCACTGTGGATTGTGTACTATGTATTTTTGACAAAATGGCGCTTGTGTAAGCTTTCTTTTCTAAATTGGAATCTTGCTGCCATTCACAAGATGGTGTCTTGAGGCCAGTCACAAAATGGCGTCGTCGCGATTAAATTTTAAACTGAACTTGTCTCAGCCAATTATTCAGCTTCGACAGTCCACCCTTTGATAGCAAACAACATGCTATCACAATCTGCTATTAGGATTTAATTTTGGCTTACATTTATATATTATTTAGTGTTATTATGGGATGGCACAAGGTGGTTCTTAATCCATCAATAATGTGTCTCTGGGTGGGGACATAAAACTACTATTATACGCACACCGCGGATCTTGGGAGATCATGTGACAGGTGTGGGAATGCACCAGTCTTATAACAGCAGTTTTGAAGGGGAATTTGAGACTTTACATTTTCTGGGTGTTCTATAAATAACATTTCAATAATATCCTCTATGCATGTCTAAAATATTACACATTTAAATGATGGTACTTCCTAGCTCAGGGTTGTAATGCAGTTCTGTATCTACCTCGGTATACATATTATCATTTCTAACCACCATCACAGTTTCATTCCTTCGTTCCACTCTGTTTTTACATTTTCCACACTTCGACACAATAGGAACACACCGGACACATATGCCAATTACTATGATGACAATCAGTATAAGGATCAAGAATTTGCCTATGCTGGCGATCACTTCCTCGACCCATTCCCCTAGACCCGAGAACCATTTCACTGGGTTCAGCCATGACACCCATCCTTCTATCTTTTCCCCTACTTCAGCCACTGAAGCGTTATGGTTCTTGCGAAATTCCCACTTTAGCTGCAGAATTTCATCCATCTTCCGGTCTATCACCTCCTTAGGGTCGCTGGTATCGTTGGTGACATAGGTGCAACATTTTACTCCAAATTGAGTGGCCAATGTTATGCAATACCCTCCAGTAACAGCTGTTAAATAATTCAACACTAGCCTGTGTTGCACCAGTTCTTTCTTGTACGCTTGCAATTCTCTCCCTGTGTACCTGAATGTGTCATCGTACATCTCGGTGATATTATCTATTAATTTAGCAAGTTCTTGGATATATCTAAAATTTAATGTACCCCTTGCAATTCTGGTGGGATCCAGGGCGACTAAAACTTGGAAGCCAGTTGTCTCACTGATTAACTGAGCGGCTTTATGCATATCACCAGGTATCATATTTCTCTTGCCTCTGTGTTCATATTGAGTGTGAAGATATGGTGACGGTGTGTTTTTATGTATACTCAGCATTTCAACATGTGTGAGGGTCATAACTTCTGGGACTACTCTTCCCAGGTAACACAAACCATCGGAACTCGGGGAGAGCCATTTATACGCTTTTCTTCCACATATAAAATATACATTATCAGGGAGAACATAAGGAATGGTATGCATCATTATCATTAAACACATTTCTCTTGCAAACAATCCTATCTCAGACTCTTCCATCTGGTATAAGCAAGTTTCTGGTTGTATTATTTTAGCACAATAACCATGTGGTACTTTACCAATCATTTCTTTGGTGGAACTCAATGTATACCGGTACCTAAAATGTTTCCCACTTGATTTAATTGAGCGTAGCAGAACATAGTTTATGGACTCATTATCAGCTCTTTGTGAGAAGGTCATCATCTGATTATTCCCCGTCACTTCCCAACCTCCGGGTTTATTGGGGTTGGTTATGTTCAAACACAAAAGTGATCTATCTACTTGGAATTGATAGAGTTTGAAATGAGGTGGTTTGGATGAGAGGAATTTTCCATCCAATGTTTTCCCTTTTTGCAATTCTAAAATTTCCGTGATATTCAGCGGAAATGGCACCAACCCTACATTATGCTGTCCCTGTGGCACATGTGAACACACCCAGCAATCGGTTTGATTTAACACTTTGCCTACCATGCTGTGATAATCCTCTAAAGGATACCCTCCCCAGTACGGATTATATTTTGGTTGGCACCGTTGGATACAGTTCTCATCAACTAGGGACCCACAAAGCTCACAAATACAGGAATCCTCAGACGATAACCCTCCACACCTTCCCCGAGTATCCGGAATGATAGCTCTTTTAACAATAACAGTACTAAGATTGGAAAGACACTCCCCTGATTGGCATTGCACTCCTCCTGTCTCCACTCCATCGGCACTGCCATCAGCTCCCATTTCCTCAATCGGTCCCCCATCACAGACACTGGATATCCCTGGACTGACCAGAATGGTGAACACTCTAAAAGAGAATATGAAAATGAACACAGCAGGCCTGTCCATTTTAACAACAAGTCCTGCAAAATTTCTCTCGGTTCAGGTATCTCACTACGACCTTTTCAATCCTCCCGGAACAAGCTCGCGAGTGACAGGTTCACACTATCAGCCTTGTCTCCGACTTGTTTCTCCACCGGTTGATTGACCTTTTTGCAGTGAGTCGAATGGACCCAGGTATCTCTCTCGGCCACCTTCAAAGATGTAGTACTCATCAGCAGCACCTGGTATGGACCTTCCCACCGGTCAGTCAAACAACCTGAACGCAAGAAATTTCTGATCATTACATATTCTCCTGGTTCAACATCATGACAGTTAGTTTCAGGCATATCATTAGACAACAATTTCAGTTTCTGCTGCTGTTGCTTTAACTGCCTACTCATTGATATAAGATACTTTACAATTACCTCGTTGTTACCCTTTAGATCTTCCTGTGGACTTATAATCAAATGAGGTTGTCTACCGAACAATATTTCAAATGGGGACAGATTCAGAGGAGGTCTAGGAGTGGTCCTTATGCTATGTAGGACCAAGGGTAATGCTTCTGGCCATCCTAGTCCAGTCTCTGCCATGATTTTACTTAGCTTATTTTTAATAGTCCCGTTCATCCTCTCTACCTTGGCACTGGCTTGCGGTCGGTAGGGGGTGTGAAGTCGGCTATTAATACCCATCAGCTTACACATATTTTGGAAAACATCACCTGTGAAATGGGTACCCCTATCACTCTCGATGATTCTAGGGATACCATACCTGCATACAAATTCCTGAACTATTTTCTTGGCAGTAAATGCAGCAGTATTAGTGGCCGCTGGGTAGGCCTCAACCCAGTTAGAAAATACGTCTGTGCACACTAGTACATACTTAAGGTTCCTGCAGGGTGGTAATTGGATGAAATCAATTTGTATCACCTGGAAAGGTCCATCAGTCGGTGGAATGTGGGACGGTTCGGTAGGGATCGCTTTCCCTATGTTCTTTCTCAAGCAGGTCAGACAGGACATTGCTATCTTCTCTGCTTGTGAAGAAAAACCTGGTGCGCACCAGTATGCCCTCACCATTGCACATACCCTGTTTACCCAGGTGAGTCAGACCGTGTGCTGCCTCAGCCATGCTGGGGTAATATGCCTTGGGGGCTACTGGTTTACTATGTCCGTCCCTCCAGAGCCTAGAGGACTCTTGCCCACACCCCTTGGACTTCCAAATGGATTTTTCCTGAATTGAACACAAATTTTGCATCTCAATTAATTTTAGCATGTCAACGGTTTGGAATGGCATAATTGTTTCAGTTGGAGAAAACTTTTTTAATCCTGCTGCCCATTTTGCAGCTTCATCGGCTCTGTTGTTGCCCAGTGACACCGGGTCATCCTCACATGTGTGGGCTTTACATTTAATTACTGCCACTGCCTTGGGCAGTTGGATTGCTTCTAAGAGATGTTTTATGTGTCGGGAGTGTGCAACTGGTGTGCCTGCTGCTGTCATAAAATTTCTCAGACGCCATAGAGCCCCAAAATCATGCACTACCCCGAACGCGTACCTCGAATCAGTGTAAATGTTAGCAGATTTGCCTGCTGCCAGTTCACATGCTCTAGTCAGTGCTACTAACTCTGCCACCTGGGCCGAGTGAGGAGGACCGAGAGGTTTAGCTTCCATGATGTCTGTGTCATTTACAACAGCATAACCTGTACATAACTCACCTGTGTCTGTTTGTCTATGACAACTCCCATCCGTATAAAAAGTTACATCCACATTCTCTAAAGGTGTGTCATGTATGTCAAGTCTAGCAGTAAAGGTCTGATTCAGATATGTCATACAATCGTGCGTATCATTATGTCTGCCGAACTCACCTCCCACCAGCAACTCTTCTCCTTCCACCCTTTGTACATCATGTTGTACATATGGTATGTTGCTGGATTCAGCGTACTGCAACGTTTAACAGTAACATTTGCAGGAGCGATTAGGGCTAGTTCCCATTTGGTGAACCTAGCTGAGGAGACGTGTCTGGTTTGAGCTGAGTTCAACAGAGCAGATACAGCATGGGGAGTGTAGACAATCATATCATGGCCCAATACTACGTCCTCACTTTTACTCACCAATAGAGCGGTAGCTGCTACACTTCTCAAACAAGTGGGGAGTGATCTTGCTACCGTGTCCAATTGGGCACTGTAGTATGCTACGGGCCTACTGGCATCACCATGTTTTTGTGTAAGGACACCTGCAGCACAACCATCGGCTTCCGTACAATACAAATCAAAAGGTTTTTCATAATCAGGTATTCCCAATGCAGGAGCTCTTGTCAGACTATCCTTAAGATTAAGGAAAGCCTGTTCTGATTCCTCTGTGTGTATGACACGATCGGGCTTTGAGGAAGAGACTAATTCCTGTAAAGGTAAGGCCAAAATAGAAAAACCTGGGATCCACATTCGGCAATATCCACACATTCCTAAGAAGGTACGAATTTGCTGTTGATTCTGCGGCAGTGTCATGTTTTGTATGGCTTGTATTCTATCTGTTGTAAGGTTTCGTAACCCCTGGGTTAGGCAGTGTCCCAAATATTTTACTCTGGATTGGCACGGCTGTAGTTTGTCCTTAGCCACCTTGTGTCCTGTTTGTGAGAGATGAAGTATTAAAAGTTTAGTATCATTCAAACATGACATAAACGAGTCAGAACATAGCAATAAATATTCCACATATTGAATTAGAACAGATCCATTGGCAGGTTGAAAAGATTGTAAACAGTCGTGCAATGCCTGGGAGAAGATACTGGGGCTGTCTATGAAACCTTGGGGTTATCGTGTCCATGTGTATTGTAAACATCTGTATGTGAATGCGAATAGATACTGACAGTCAGGATGGAGAGGCACAGAGAAAAAAGCAGAACAGAGGTCAATGACAGTGAAATGGGTTGCATTTGGTGGGATCTGCATCAAAATGACAGCTGGATTTGGCACTACGGGGAATTGGCTTTCTACTACCTTATTAACACCTCTAAGGTCTTGTACCAGCCTATAGCCCCTCCCACCACTCTTCTTCACTGGAAAGATGGGACTGTTGGCTACACTAGCTGTACGGACTAAAATTCCTTGTTGTTCAATTATTGGAAACACCCCTAATTCTACCTCCTGTTTTAGTGGGTACTGGGGAATTCTTGGAGCTTGCCTACCGTTTTTTAAGTTTACCATTACAGGGCTTACATTTGCCATTAATCCAGTGTCCTGTCCATCCTTAGTCCAAAGGGAATCTGGAATTAGGGACAACATTTCGTCTACTTGTGATGGGGTTTCATTTAAAACTGTAGAGTGATACATTATCCTTTGAGGAGTGTCTAACATATCCCGCACCTCGTATACCATTCTCTCTGGGATATCTAAATATACCCCATCAGGGGTGCAATATATAACACATCCCATCTTACATAACAAGTCTCTGCCCAGTAGGTTAGTAGGAGCCGCAGCAGCCAGAAGGAACGAATGTCTGGTATGCAACGGCCCAATAGTAACCTCTGTGGACTTTGTTAAAGGATAACGTTCCACTTTACCTGTTACACCCATTGTTGGTACTGTCTCATTGGTCACCTGTAAATTAACGGGAGATTTCATCACTGACCTGGTCGCCCCTGTGTCTACAAGAAAAGGATATTCAGTACCAGCTACATCAACCATCATGACCGGTTCTTCCCTAGTACTTCCCGTTAACCTGACTATCTGTAGACTACAGGTATGACCTGACCCCTAGCGTTGGCTACCGTTCTCCAATAAAGCATTTACGGAGCTGGTGCCTGTTGAACATTTGCTGGCCTTTGTGCATATCCTTTATGGGGATATCTAAATTTTCCCTGATGTGGGATTCCTACTCCTTTTACTGTGCAGTTTCTACTTAAGTGTCCTGTTTGTTTACAGTTAAAGCATGTTCGTGTTTCGGGTGAAGACATGTGGTGTTGTGAGGTTTGCGCAGAGGGTAAAGGTGGTGGATATGGGTAAGGATAGGGAGGGTAAGGGTATTGTGGGGGATGAGAAGTTGGTGGATAGCCTGGGACCTGTGGTTGCATCGGGTTAGTGGGATAGAGTTGCGTTTGTTGTTGAGTGGGGTTAGTGAGAGTGGGTGTGTGTGCAAGTGCAAGCGTGTCTGTTGGCTGTGATGTTACCGTCATTCCCTCCAGAGCTTGTATACTGACAGCCATCAGTTTCTCACTCTGGGCTTCTCTCTTTTTGGAGATGTTCTTATCATGTTCAATTGCGGTTTCTATGAGGGTATCTATTGTAAGTCCCCGCCAGCCAGGCTGTGAGGTCTGTACCCGAGTTTTCAAACTCTCTTTCAGACCGTCCACAAGTACTGTGACTATCATTCCCCGGTGGTGAGTGCTATCTTTAATATCCTCTATCCCAGTGTACTGGGTGATAGCCTGCAGAGCCCGATCGCAGTAATCTTCTGCAGTCTCACTCTCTTTCTGTTTAATTGTGAAAATTTTGTTCCAGTTAACTACTACTGGAAAATATATACCCAATTGAGTTACTATGCGGGAAATGTTACCTTGGTTTACTTGATCTGTTAAGAGGACGTCACCATCCAATACACAATCCGTGATAAATTTTGTCACGTCGGTATTGCGTGGCAGACAGGCCCTTAACACCACACGCCAATCTTTATTAGTGGGCTCATGTGAACTACCCAAATTTCTCAAAAATCTTTGACATTTGGCTAATTCCTTTTTGGGATCGGGGAAATCATTTATGATGGAATTTAGTTCTGCTCTTGTCCAAGGACAATGCATTACTACTTCCCTCGTGGGCACTATACCGTTTGCGTCTGCATTTCCATTTGGAACAGTTATTGTCCGAATGGGATGCAGACCGGTAGCGCTGCTACCTTTGACTTGGTTACCTGGCTGGGGGTTTAATCTGCTGCTGCTACGTATGGTATTAACAACTTCCTCTATGGGTGCAGACTGTGTTAACACTTCCCTTGCTGTTACCGATGGAGATGGCGGCACCACCCGTGATTGTGGTGATGCAGCATCTATCATTTGCACAGCATGGGAAATGGCAGACATTACAATAGGCTCATCATCCACATCATGAACATTTTCTTTAAGGTTGATTAAGAGAGAGTACAATTTGTTTTTTCATTGACTGCACCTACACCCCCATCCGCATAGAGTGGTGGTGGTGCGCGTGAACCATCTGTACTACCTTCTGCGACGCTACCTTGCAGTGCGTGCGCGCTATCAAGCGATGCATCTGTGGCGCTATTTAGCGTCACCGGCGCATTGCCCGAGACTGTGCCTGCGACGCCTGCTTGCGTCGCGGGTACCTCCTTCAGCCACATTTCCCCCTCGTGCTGCCACAGTTTTAAACATTCAAAATATTTAATCTTTTTCTCTCGGGATCGCATCAAACTGATGTGATCCCGGACATTATCTAACACATTTTTATCAAAACTACCAATTCTGGGAAACGGTCTGACACTCTTCCTCGTCATATTAAGCCATAAATCACAATACCTTATTGCATAAGTACCGTATTTGGTATGCATGATACGACGGGCCGATCCGATCGGCGCCTCCATTAGCAGCACATCATTGCCTAACATTTCTACTGTTTGCATGGCTCCCATTCTGGGACAACTCCTACGCTTTCCAATAAAAATTTAAACCGGTGAAAGACAATCAAGATACTTTCACTTACCTGCGGACGATTTAAGTCGGCGGCGCCCACACACCTGGATAAGATTTAGTAAGGCAACTTCCACACCTGGATAAGATTTGAAAAAGGCAACTTCCACACCCGGATAAGATTTAGTAAGGCAACTTCCAAGCCTATGAGAGTTTATATGTCGGCCACTCTCACGCACCTCTATACAACAAAAGACAACATGTACACCTGCTACTGTGTATAGAACGGTAAAGCTGCTTACCGAGCGACTAGGCTAACCCTTGCACCTAGCCCTTAAGGATCATACGGTACCCTTAACTTTAGGGAATAAATTACCCCTATCAACAATACACACACTGTTACACACTTTTTTCTGCGCAGAAAAATACACGTTTAAACCAGATATTGGTAATAGAAAAAAATGTAAACCTCAATGGCTTTGTTCAAACACGTGGCAGCACAACCGGAAGTACGTGTACACAATTGTGCGACTAGTCGCATGCATAGTGATGCGACCAGACCCACGTGTTATTACCTTAACACTATTATGCTACTCCCTCTAAACTTTTATCAACGAGAGAAAATAACTTCTCTCCTTGTCCCTGGATTCTGATCAGTGCTTCCTCTACACAATAACCGGCAGTACGCTCTCAGCAACACTGTGGTAATGAAAGACTAATGCGTCTCTCAAAAGGCGCCTCCACCCTTTTGCTGAGAGGGAACTGACCGAGTGTTACCGTGTATCAGATAACGTGATAAACCTACGAGCCCCCAACTGTTGAATCGTGCAACTGAACCTTTAGTACATTCCTGCCTATAAACCTCTAAGATTAACCTGCCTAGAACCTCTAAGACAAAACCTGCCTATACCTCCTAAAACCATAAGGTGTCGCTATTTAGCGCTGTGTTTTAAATATACCATTAATAAGACTCTAAGACAGTGGAATAGCGGTCCAACGCGCTAAAGATTATTATTCAGGTAAAAGTACAGATGTTACCACGCTATGATCTAACAATGAGCGCAAACTAAATTGTACAACATTTAGGTCATAAGGTACAGTCAATACATACGCGTGCGCTCTGGGACCAGATATCGGCATCAGTAATGAAACCTTCGTCGAAACAGCATAACAGGACCACCGCAGACTGGCATCTCGTTTCAGAGCACTCACATATATACCCGTACTGGGATAAGCAATACAATAGAATACGTTGGCAGGTTCTCATTGGTTCCTCTTCTTGCTTCTTCCGTTACGGTACAATTCATAGGTCAGTGCAAAGACTCAAACCAGCCTCCAACAGCCTGATTGTGTCCACTTTCCCGCTGCATAATAAATCTAGTCTAAACTATGGCATACAACATTTCAAGGAGTTATTCTCTCTATCATTCATATTTCATAGCCGCATGTTCTGATCTCCTCACCGATGCCACCGGAACGCTGTGGGAAAAGAGTAGATCAGTACGGCACCAATCACGGTCCATTTGCCATTTACTAAACCATAGTTACAGAAAACATTCATTTCTTCATATGCTGACATTGCGATTAAACCAAATAATAATCATTCCTTTCGTGCTGCGGGACCATTGCTTTTAAATGTGTATGCGGGGAGAAATGACATTAAATTGTGTTGTGCGTTTGACGGTCTGTGGGGCACTTAGCGACCAGCACTAAGTTGGAAAGGCTTCTGTGTATGTGTGTGAGCATGCCAGTATGGGTTTGGGAAAGATCACTAAAAAGCTGGCTGTGCGTCTAAATAGCTATTTTGCGTTGTCCTATGTTTAACATGAAGTGCAGGGAAAACACCACTAATTTGCTACTTTTCAAATATAAGTCTGTGATGATTTTAATGTGTTGGAAAGTTATTTTATGTCTGCTAAACACCGTCGGTAGGTGTTTGGGGAAGATTGTGAAAAAGCTGTTCGTGCTACTTTTTAGCAACTTTGCGTTGTGAGTAGCAAAATTGCTACTTTTAGCAATTTTGCACTGTGGATTGTGTACTATGTATTTTTGACAAAATGGCGCTTGTGTAAGCTTTCTTTTCTAAATTGGAATCTTGCTGCCATTCACAAGATGGTGTCTTGAGGCCAGTCGCAAAATGGCGTCGTCGCGATTAAATTTTAAACTGAACTTGTCTCAGCCAATTATTCAGCCAATTATTCAGCTTCGACAGCACCTTATGTCTATTTAGGACCCATGACCTTACAGGTGCATGCCTTCCAATAGTATTGCTAAATATTATGCACCTTATGTCTATTTAGGACCCATGACCTTACAGGTTAATGTTTATTCTACTTGAGCCATTTGTTTAATTGGCCCTTTTTTCTAAGTTATATAGAGTTAAAGCAGGTTGCTTAGCAACCCATTGATGTTTACCACTGAGAATAGTACAGGTTGTGGTTACCTAGGTGTTGATGACATCACATCCGGTGGCTAGGAACCTTTTCTGTTCCCCAGAAACGAATGGGGATGGTTTGGTTCCATTAATAGGCTAATGCAAAATGGTGTCTTTATAGCCTTCATATGGTATGGCTTGCTCTGTAGGAGTGACCACTATCGGTCATTACATGCACTGTCTATTTTGGGCTATGTGTTATGTTGTTATGGCGTTTGTTTTGTATAGCGCTGTTTGTGCTGCGTCACTTCCGGTGACAGGGAACGCTGCTGTCTTCCCCAGGGCACGTGGGTGTTCACTCTAGTTCCGCCCGCTGGTTAGATGTATACTGCCGGGCGGCCAGTGTGCGCGACCCGTGCCGTCGGAGGCGGCTTACCTGTACACAGGATGACCCAGGTGAGTTGCATTACTTGTTGATGCAGGGTTGGTTTATAAGCCGATTCACGGGTTTAGTAGTTTCACAGCAGTCCCCTGAGGAAGGAGGACCGAAACAGCTGTTGGGGCTGGTCACTGGGTTCAGAGTTTGGCTCCCCAGTTTACATGGAAACTATGTGCTAAGTATTTTTTTTTGTTTTCCCTAACAAGTGTTTACTGTGATGGCTTTTCACTCATTTATGGGACTTTATTAAATATTTTTGCTATTTTTTCAAATGGTGTGCTGGCTGACATTTCTACCTTGTGTCATACAAGTAGTAGATGGAGGATCTGTACTACATTAATGGCCCTGCACCCGGTTCTATTGGACTAAAGTGATGTGTGCGGTTCACTGGAACTTGGTGTGTGTGTGTGTGTATATATATATATATATATATATATAAAGCATCCACAGAGTTAATTGCAGGACAGTTAGTCTGGATAGCAAACAGATGATTTAGCAGACAGCAACAATATTCCACACAGCGAGACTTGCAGGCGTAGCAGCAGCACAGAATCCAACACAGTGTGTATATATATATATATATATATATATATATATATATATATATCTCAATAGACAAAAACCCTTATGGTTTTACATGTCCCATTAAGGCTTCTTAGACATGATCTGAAATTTCACAAAACCTTCTGAATTTGTGCCACTCAAACTAAAAAAAAGCAATGAAATTACGATCATTAAGGTTGACTCCTTAATGGATGTGTTCCTTGCACAATACAGATATGGTATGCCATCACACCCTGTGGTTACCTGCATATTCAGCACTCTCGCAGAATGAGATTGCTATCACTCACAAAATGGTGGAGCTGCTAATTCACAGAATTGTGTGCTCATTGAAATACACACATGCAGTCTATGCAACTGAGGTTTGAGCAGTTATGTTGCTCCCACATCCCACTCAGCCCACAATCTTCCCATTCGATCACCACAACAATCTCACTGGCTTCCAACATCCTTCTCACTGCATACATTTATCTCATTTAGGATACACCTTCAGCTCCCTTATTTTTAAAACTATCATACTCTGTATATGCATGTACACTTTCTTCCCCTATATGCCTCCATGCTGCTATATATTCCGCAATCCCTACTGCTGTGTGGTCTCACAACTGTGATAGTCTGTGTTCCCTCATCCGCACCAATCTGTTTTTCTCCAGCCGCACCGCCCTGCATCCGTGCCTTCTCCACAGCCACGTTGCTGTCTTTCTCTCATCTGTGGCACTCTTTCTTCCTCCATCTGCACTACTCTGGTCCCCCCCAACCATGAAACTTTGTCTCCCCCCACCACCCTGTCTTCCTCCCCATCCACACCAATCTGTCTTCCCCAATCCCTACTGCTGTGTGGTCTCCGAACTGTGCTAGTCTGTGTTCTCTCATCCGAACCTATCTGTCTTTCTCCATCCACACCGCCCTGCATCCATGCCACTCTGTTTCCTTCTGCACCACTGCCTTCCCCTAAGCCACGCTGCTTTGTCTTCCTTTCCTCTGTGGCACTCTTTCTTCCTCCATCTGCAGCACTCTGTCCACCCCCCAACTGTGCAACTCTGTCTCCTCCCCCCACCCGCACTACTTTGTCTTCCTACCCATCCCATCCACACCAATCTGTATTCCTTAATCCCTACTTATGTGTGTTCTCCCATTTGTGTTAGTCTGTATTCCCTTATCCGCACCAATCTGTCTTTACCCATCTGCCCTGCTCTGTCTTCCCACGTTCATGCCACTTTCTACCCCCCCATCCGCACCACTGTTTTCCACCCATCTGCATTACTTTGTTCCTCCACCTTATCCGCACCACTGTTTTTTCACAAATCTGCATCACTTTTGCTTCCCCCCCATTCATCTGTACTGCTTAACCTTCCCTCCTCTACATGCCTTTGTGTCTCATCTATCCATGCTGCTGGGTCTCCTCCCCCCATCCACACCACTTTTATCCCATCTGCACAGCTCTATTTTCTGCTTAGACCTCAGTTGCATAGACTGCATGTATGTATTCCAATGAGCACACAATTCTGGGAATTAGCAGCTCCACCATTTTGTGAACGACAGCAATCTCATTCTGTGAGAGTGCTGATTCTGCAGTTAACCACAGGGTGTGATGGCATACCACATCTTTATTGCGCAAGGAACACGTCCATTAAGGCGTCAGCCTTAATGACCGTAATTTCATTGCTTTTTTTTAGTTTGAGTGGCACAGATTCAGTAGGTTTTGTGAAATTTCAGATCATGTCTAAGAAACCTTAATGGGACATGTAAAACCGTAAGGTTTTTTTACTATGGAATTTCATTGCTTTTTTATAATTTATTAACCATCAGGGTTTTGACGAGCAAACCAGGCCACCTGCAGGGCAGAAGGACAACTAATAGGTACACTAACACAGGTGGAGGAGCAGACAGCACACAGGAGGTGTTTTAAGGGTGCAGAGGGAGAGATGGATGCAGGGGGCAGGCTGCTGGTGTGTGGGGCAGTGGCAGCAGTGGAGGTGCGGAGCAATGGCAGAAACGGGCATCGTGTTTAAGGAGCTACACCTCAAAAGCTTTTGGAGGTACGGTGCTGAAATTTGGCATGGGCTGGTAGAACTGACGCTCAGTGCTGCATGCCAAATTTCAGGGCAAAAACATAAAAAATGAGGACTTCGGAGTAATTTAAATTTCCAACTGTCAGTATTTTCTGACACTCAATTAGGACCACTTTTCTGCTGTTCTCTATGGGGGATTTTTGGGAAGGCATAACTCGGGGTAGGGGGCAAATTTACACGTTGGATTTGTTTTATCAGGTAGCTATTGTTCGAGGGTAGGTGCTTTTTGGGGTTTAGGTAATTGAGAAAGTTATAGTTTTTAAACTATTACCTCATGAATCTGCCATTATAGAGATAGGAAGTTTCAACTTGATGCGCAGCTGCAGTAGGAGCTGTACTCACTGTGGCTTCACTTGGGTGCACCAAGATGGCAGGTCAGTGTGGGTGGTAGTGGCGGTGGGCTCGGGGGAAGGAAGCAGCCGTAAACTGCGGCCAGACCTGGGGGATAACAGGCGTTAGCTGCGACTGGGACCCATGGGTGTTAGCGGCGGTGGTGCAGGCAGCAGGACCCGGGGGAGGTAGCAGCAAACTGATGCAGGCTCGGATCTGATGACGTGGCCTCCTCCCCACAAACAACAACCAGCCCCGAGATTCGGAAAGCCAGTACTGCTTGTGCTAAATACAGGAGACAAATGACGTTGGGGTTCCCCGTATTAAGCACAACCAGCACCAGGCTTTTCAGAACCAGTCCTGGTTGCCAAAATATGGGGGACAAATGACGTAGGGTATTAAATTGAACTTCTATATACCCCTGCCTGTACCTTCTAAAATCCTTCCTATAAACCTCTAAGGATGACGCTAATTTGCGTACACAGTCATACAATAGAGACTCCAGACTCAGAACATGTGGTTCCGAAGCACAAAGTATTATTCAAGTAAAAGTACAGTCAGTTACACGCTGTGATCTGTGTACAATAAGCGCAAATAAATCATAAAGTCACAAGGTACAGTTGATATACATATGCATGATTAAACTTCAAAATACAATGAGAGACACAGAGAGAGAGACAGAGAGACACAGAGAAAGAGAGACACAGAGAGAGACACAGACAGAGAGACACAGAGACACACAGAGAGAGACACACAGAGAGAGACAGAGAGATACACAGACAGAGAGAGAGACACAGAGAGAGAGAGTCACAGAGAGAGACAGGGAGAGAGAGACACACAGACACAGAGAGAGACAGAGAGAGACACACAGAGAGAGAGAGACACACACACACAGAGAGAGACACACAGAGAGAGAGAGAGAGAGACACACACACAGAGAGAGAGACACAGAGAGACACAGAAAGAGAGAGAGAGACAGAGAGACAGATCAAACTACAATGAGAGAGATATTAATGTCTGCTGAGACACATGCCCAAGATGGCTGGTGATGGTGTGTGTGTGTGGGGGTTTGGGAATGATACATGCCCTATTGTCCAAACCGCATGGTCTCTAGACAAACTCCATTTTGAAAGTAAGAAAACCCACATTAAGTTGTAACTCTGTAAATCATATATCCATTAATGATCACAATTATAATAATTACAATATACCTATCTGACCTATACAACACCAAAACTGGGTAGAATTATAACTATAACCACAAGACTAGCAATTCACAACTTCCATTGAATCAAACACATGATTCAATGGGGAAACGTGGAGCACATGGAATTTCCTTTGTTCACCCCACATGGAGGTAGCCATCTTTAACAAACTGCAGACTACTCTTCCACACGATAATTACTTCTGACCATTCAAAGCTGTTATTAATTCAACTTCCATAATATAACACTAATACTAGCCTATGATTACATTGAAGAGTATACAACACATACTAAGCCTATCTCTCCCAAGCAGTGATATTGTTCAAGCACATGGGAAGACCCTAACACAGCTCACCAGAGGATCTCAAACAATTATATCAACCAGCAGCAATCATTACAAATATTACAATAACTTCATAATCACTCCCTTTCCTGCATGCTGCTAAAACAACCAGTATGAACAGACTATTGTACACTACAGTGTAGATGATAATATTACAGACTAGATCACATTATATCATCCACTGTATGCTAACACAGACTTATGAATTCCCTTACCAAACTACAAACTTATTACAAACAATCTAGATAAGCTAATAACAGGTTAACACAAAACTCGCTACAGATACCCAAATAGACTAACTACTGTACAGTTTAACAACAATATACTTAGCCATGTTCCCGGGGTACAGAGTCCCATTGTTTTGGTTGTCTTGTGAGAGAGAGAACCTCTCTCCTCCAATTCCCTGCTCCAAGTGTGTCTGCTGGCCTGTGTGTTCTCAGAATGCCATACTCCTCCCCTCACCTGTGAAAAGGGCCTCCCAAACCTTGAAACTCCTATCCCAACAGTGTGATACAAATGCTAAACAGGTAACTTCAAATGGACACAGATCAGCCTCCAAAAGCTTGTTGTCTCCTTATTCCCCCCTGCATGCATAACTAAGCTGCTAACGTTTTACAAGGTACATTTTGGTGTTTTAACTCTCTATGATCCATAAGTTGAGAATGCATGTTTCGATCTTCACCCCGATGATACCGGAAAGCTCTTGAGAAAGTGTAGGACAGTACAATACCAAACACTATTTACTTATCATGTATAAATCCTTAGATATCAAATAGTCTTTATTTAATAATTACTGAATAAACCTTGACTAGGGAACCTTTTATGTAAGTGTGCACGTTATGTTTTGTGTACTATGTGGTTTTGACAAAATGGCGCTGTGTGCCCTATTTCTAAGATGGAGTCTTGTCGCCATTCGCAAGATGGCGTCGCGCAAATCCTGTCTGCCAATTATCCGGCTTCGACACCCTGTATTTACCAGAACCAGCACCAGTCTCTTTCTAGTGGGGGGGGGGGGGAATGGGTGATGCCAATACACAACCAGGGGAGCCCTTTCACCGGGCCCCTCCAGCTGAAGCATCACCCCTGACCGCTAGTCAGCCCAGGCCAGGGATCCCTGGGGAGCTGGGACCCCCCCCCAATAAAGGGGTCCCCCTCTCCAGGTAACCCCAGGCCCAGGCTGATAGTCTGGGGCTATCCCTGGCACCCCTGGGCGGTGGGTGTCGGGTTAATTGTGTAGTGTTGTGCAAGTAAGTTAAAATATTGTCTTTTGCTGTGGAACTACAGTTACCAGCAAGCCTCCACCACATTCTGGTACTTGGAGAACTGCAAGTATCAGCATGCGAGGCATTACCGGCCTGCTGGTACCTGTAGTTCCACAGCTAAAGCAATATTAAAAAAACTACAGAACAAACACACCGTAGAAAGGTACAATTTTATTAAAACATACAATGGAGTACCTATAATAAAAATTCCATACTCACCTCCTCCTATGCATGGATCTGTCCTCTTCAGGCAATTCAGGGTCTTGGCAAAAAAAAAAAAACGCAAAATACCCGGACCCACGAACAGTAACAGTGTCCTCTAAGGACACTACTACCCGAATGACAGCTCTTCCCGGGCATTTCAGTTCAGAAATGAGCCTTCCGCCTCTCAGCCAATGAGCTGTTCTCACCATTGACTTCAATGGTGATAACAGAGCGTGCCCTTTTCATTTTTTGGGGGGGGAGGGGGCCATGCCATTTTTTTTTTTATTAAATACAGAAGCACAGACGGGTCTCGCTGACCCATCCCTGCTTCTGTGTTTGTTTTTTTTAAACACAGATGTAGGTATTGCGGATATTCCAGATCTGAGCCTGCATCTGTGTGCTGCTACGTCCCCCGGGTCCTAATGCCTGCTACACCGCCACTTACGCCCGCTACCGTCCCTGGCAGCAGCTAATGCCTGCTAACAGCTACCCCCTCTCCTCCGCATACCGGCCGCAGCAAACGCCGGCTTCCTTCCCCCCGAACCTGGCCCCCGCTACCGAATGCAAAAGGCAGCCATCTTGCTGCACCCAAGTGAAGCCACAGTGAATACACCTGCTGAAGGCTCCTACTGCGGCTGCACAACAAGTTGAAATTTCCTGTCTATTCAATGACACATTCTTGAGGTAATAGTTTAAAAACTGTAACTTTCTAATTTACCTGAACCCCAAAAGCACATACCCTAGCACAATAGCTACCTAATAAAACAAACCCCAAGTCTAAATTTGCCCCTTACCCTGAGTTATGCCTTCCCAAAAAAAAAAAAAAGGCAAAGCAGAAAATTGGTCCTAATTGAGAAAGTCAGAAAAAAGTGACAGTTGGAGCTTTAGAGTACTCCCAAATCCTAATTTATTATGTTTTTGCCCTGAAATTTGGTATGCAGCACCAAGCGACAGTTATACCCGTCCGTGGCAAATTTCAGCCCGGCACCTTTTATAGCTTTTGAGGTGTAGCCCCTAAAACACCACGCCCCCACTCCAGAATTCTCTATGGAGAAAACCTTTTTTTAGATGTAGCCTAAGGGGTAAATTTACTAAGATGAGAGTTCTATTAAGAAGTGATGTTGCCCATAGCAACCAATCAGATTCCAGGTATTATCTTCTAGAAGGTGCTGGTTGCTATGGGCAACATCACTTCTTAAATAGAACTCCCATCTTAGTAAATTTACCCCTTAATATAAAATATGCCTGTGCCTTTATAAAATATATATATACTTGTGCGAGGCAGATATTTGTATTAGCAGAAACACTACAACAGAGATTATATTTACTTTGTCAGCATAGGTGTGCAAGGAAGATATTCACTGTGTAGGTTTGGTAATGCTTGCAGTTGATAGAAACAATAATGAAAGTTCCACAAGAACGTAGTAAACTGGGAACAGACATGGCTGGGCATATGCAGAGCAGGAGACCAGAACAATTATACACATGGAACGATCCAGGAACCAACACAAGGCATAAGCTATCACCGGCAGGGAATGCTGGGAGTGAATGCAATATAACAGGAAGAGGAACCAATGCAACCATCCTCCTAACTGCAATACAGCTGAACTGCATACACACTGAGAGCTAGATTGCAGACTTGCTGCAGCTGAATGCTTCCACAATACAGACAGCTTCCCTGCTGCCTAGCAACAGCCAGGACTAGAAACTGCTATGGCTGTCAGAAATCCTGGTAGCGGATCATAACACTGGGGACTTCAACCCCCTAGTATGTCTTCTGAGATCAACTGTTACCACTCTGTGAAGTTTTTGTCCAAATTATGTGGTGTCATCCACATCCATCCAGTGGATGGCCCAAAACAGGCTCCCTGGGTCAAAGTTCTGCCTGGCGCACTCTGCCGTGAGTTCCAGCTGGGGCCCCAACCACTACATTAAGCATCCCAGACCAATTGCCACAGCTCTGTGAAGTTTTCATCGAAATTCATCCAGTGGAATACCCAGAATAGACTCCCAAAGTTTTGCCCAGCGTCCCCAGGTCAAAGTTCTGCCCAGCGTACACCAATGGGAAGTCCGATCGGGACCCTAACCACCCTAAAATCTGGTCAGGCTCCATCTGGACCACCTCACATTGGTTTCATCCAAATTGGTGCAGGGTGTCCGAATGCATAGCCGGACAGACAGACAGACAGACAGACAAACAGACCAATTAATAATTATATATAAGATACTCTCACCTTACCGCCTCTACTATATCTGATATACTGTCATCTCCTTTACTATATCTGATATACTCTCACCCTCTCTACTATATCTGATATACCCTCACCCACCCTACTATATCTGATATGCTCTCACCTCTACTATATCTGATATACTGTCATCTCCTTTACTATATCTGATATACTCTTACCTCCTCTACTATATCTGATATACCCTCACCCACTCTACTATATCTGATATGCTCTCACCTCCTCTACTATATCTGATATACTGTCATCTCCTTTACTATATCTGATATACCCTCACCCACTCTACTATAGCTGATATGCTCTCACCTCCTCTACTATATCTGATATACTGTCATCTCCTTTACTATATCTGATATACTCTTACCTCCTCTACTATATCTGATATGCTCTCACCTCCTGTACTATATCTGATATGCTCTCACCTCCTCTACTATATCTGATATGCTCTCACCTCCTCTACTATATCTGATATACTGTCATCTCCTTTACTATATCTGATATACTGTCATCTCCTGTACTATATCTGATATACCCTCACCCACTGTACTATATCTGATATACTCTCACCTCCTCTACTATATCTGATATACTGTCATCTCCTTTACTATATCTGATATACTCTCACCTCCTCTACTATATCTGATATGCTCTCACCTCCTCTACTATATCTGATATGCTCTCACCTCCTCTACTATATCTGATATGCTCTCACCTCCTCTACTATATCTGATATGCTCTCACCTCCTCTACTATATCTGATATGCTCTCACCTCCTCTACTATATCTGATATGCTCTCACCTCCTCTACTATATCTGATATACTGTCATCTCCTTTACTATATCTGATATACTGTCATCTCCTTTACTATATCTGATATGCTCTCACCTCCTTTACTATATCTGATATGCTCTCACCTCCTCTACTATATCTGATATACTGTCATCTCCTTTACTATATCTGATATACTCTCACCTCCTCTACTATATCTGATATACTCTCACCCACTCTACTATATCTGATATACTCACACCTCCTCTACTATATCTGATATACCCTCACCCACTCTACTATATCTGATATGCTCTCACCTCCTCTACTATATCTGATATACTGTCATCTCCTTTACTATATCTGATATACTGTCATCTCCTTTACTATATCTGATATACTCTCACCTCCTTTACTATATCTGATATACTCTCACCTCCTCTACTATATCTGATATACTCTCACCTCCTCTACTATATCTGATATACTGTCATCTCCTTTACTATATCTGATATACTCTCACCTCCTCTACTATATCTGATATACTCTCACCTCCTCTACTATATCTGATATACTCTCACCCACTCTACTATATCTGATATACTCACACCTCCTCTACTATATCTGATATACCCTCACCCACTCTACTATATCTGATATGCTCTCACCTCCTCTACTATATCTGATATACTGTCATCTCCTTTACTATATCTCATATACTCTCACCCACTCTACTATATCTGATATGCTCTTGCCTCCTCTACTACAGTATTATATCTGATATACCCTCTCCTCCTCTACTATATCTGATATACTCTCATCTCCTCTACTATATCTGATATACTGTCATCTCCTTTACTATATCTGATATACTCTCACCTCCTCTACTATATCTGATATACTCTCACCTCCTCTACTATATCTGATATACTCTCACCCACTCTACTATATCTGATATACTCACACCTCCTCTACTATATCTGATATACCCTCACCCACTCTACTATATCTGATATGCTCTCACCTCCTCTACTATATCTGATATACTGTCATCTCCTTTACTATATCTCATATACTCTCACCCACTCTACTATATCTGATATGCTCTTGCCTCCTCTACTACAGTATTATATCTGATATACCCTCTCCTCCTCTACTATATCTGATATACTTTCTCCTCATCTAATTTATCTGATATACTCTCACCTCCTCTACTATAGCTGATATACTCTCTACTCCTCTGTTATAGCTGATATACTCTCTTCTCCTTTACTATACCTGATTGGATGGTCGAAACTGTAATAAGCATGAGTGTGTGTTGCTATTTTGTTTTTGATAATTAATCTGGTGGAAGGGGACAAGAAAGGCTAATTGTCCAGCAATGTTACAGGAATTAGAACATGGTTATTTGTCATGCTCTTATATTATAACAATGACTATATAACAGAGAAACACAGCCTTATCCATTCACTATGATGGTGACATGGTGCTCAAGCATTGTTAGAACTCATGATGGGCATACCTATATAAATATCGAAAAAAAGTGCTGCGCTTATCTTGTGTACTATAGTGCAAGATATGTAGTGATTGGTAGCAGTCAGGCAGTTTAAATATGATTACTGATACAGAGTCAATAATGATAATACATTTTACTTGTAAATAAAAATTATGAATACACATGAAAACATAAAATATATTGAGACACATTAATAAAATCGTTCCATATAAACTTGTGCCAGTGATGATAATAAATCTAGGTGCAATCAATAAAGGTTTTCAGCTCCTTTCTATTAGTGGCTGATGTTGTGCTCTCTGGCACTTATTATGAAGAGAAAAATTATATTTATGTTGCCAGAGGGTATATATTGTCCTTATCATATGAGTCCAGAATAACCCATCCAGGCTCAATTCTTAATCCAAATAAATGAATCTAGTCCACATATAAAGGTAAATGTATGTCACTCAAATATGAGGTGCAAAAGTCAAATTGTTTTCAAGATGAATCTAAGCGGCGTCCCGCTTGCAAAACAAAAGAATCTTGTGTAGGAAAATATATAGTTGGTGCACATGTAGGAAAGATCCTGGACTGCACACCCTGAATATATATAATGGGAGGTGCTACCTGATGAGACTAATTGTAGGCACAGAAACAGACAAATCTCAGGTGCACAACTCCAAATTACTGATAATATATAAATGCAATAACATTTTGCAATCAATAGAGGTTTTTAGCATAATCATGGCCAACGTTATGGGCCTACTCACCATATCCAGGTAACCTCTTTAGGGTAGGTCCCTAACATACTAGGGTTCAAATCCAGAGCGCAGGCCCCCCAAATCAGCGCAGGAAAGGAAAGGAGCAAGACATTCGGACGGGAGCTCCAGTACCGCATTGATCACGTGGTCCAACGAGCGCTTGGCAGCAGGAGAGGAGAGAAGGAAGCAGCCGGACGGACAGCAGGGAGATCGGGCACCAGCACGCAGGAGCAGTCGGCGTGAGCAACACACAGGTGAGTCTCCTTAGTGGCAGGGTACCCGGCGGCGGGCCTTTGCAAGCCCAACCCGGCTTACCCCCACTTAGATGCCGGCATCAGTCTGATAGTGCCGTACACCGGGGGACGTCTGTAATGAGGTGGACACAAGTGTTTTGACACTGGGAGATTGAGCCAGGTCCGGAGCCCCTGAAGAGAACCACGCAGTCAGCCCTCAGCATAAGTGTGCCATCTGACCCCTTCACCCCCCCTTTACAGCTGCATGTGCACCAACTATATCCTTTCCTACATAAGATTCTTTTGTTTTGCAAGCGGGACGCTGCTTCGATTCATCTTGAAAACAATTTGACTTTTGCACCTCATATTTTAGTGACATTCATTTACCTTTATAGGTGGACTAGATTCATTTATTTGGATTAAGAATTGAGCCTGGATGGGTTATTCTAGACTCATATGATAAGGACAACATATACCCTCTGGCAACATAAATATATTATTTTTCTCTGCATAATAAGTGCCAGAGAGCACAGCATCAGCCTCTAATAGAAGGGAGCTGAAAACCTTTATTGATTGTACCTAGATTTATTGTCATCACTGGCACAAGTTTATATGGAATGATTTTATTAATGTGCCTCAATATATTTTATGTCTTCATGTGTATTCATAATTTTTATTTACAAGTAAAATGTATTATCATTCTTTACTCTGTATCAGTAATCATCATATTTGGTAGCAGTCAGGCAGTTTAATCACTACATATCTTGCACTATAGTACACAAGATAAGCACAGCACTTTTTTGCGATATTTATAATTGCTAATTAGGTTGGTCCCTAATAAGTGCAGCTGCTATCGCAAGCAAAGTGAAGTTTCCCATGTGATCCACAGTGCACAAAAAAATATTGTACTTTTGATACATCATATCTCTGTCCAGCTTGTACAGTAGCAGGATACAGAAAACAAATACAGGCTACAAACACCGTCCTACATGCTGACTTGTATATTTTTTTTATTAACAGATGAAAGGAATGGGATAACAGCAGGAAACATCACCTAATGAAGGTGGAGAAATCCTGATGGACACCTAGATGATACCTGTGCTGTTACATATAGAGTGTTCATGCAATTATGTGCATCTGCCTTTCAGATACTTATCTTTACAAAGTATTGGCAGGTGTAATGTATCATTTCAATGTTTTGATTTTATTAAATGCAAATTTGGGTACTACATACATGTGATGAACTATGGAGAACCAATTAATGTAAATATGTTTAGGTTCCTGTTATCATGTAACAATAGATTTAAATTGTTTCACAGAATAATACAGGAAACCTATTTTATATTGTAAAACTGTATGTGGATAAAGTTTATTTTGTCACAATAGCTTTTGTGCATTTTTTCTTATCAAGTGCTCTTATTTATATATTAAGATTGTTATGGATAATGCACTCAAAATAATAACGGTTACATATAACTCATTGACAGGCAGCATGGTGAGCTTTCACCTGGAGCCCTCACTTTCAGGAATATGCCTGAATCAGTCAGACCTGGGGCCACAGGTGAAGCACTAGAGTCACATGATCAGAGTAGCCACTTCTGCAACATGTGACGTTATAGTGTTTGCAGGAAGTGCAGATCAGTGAAGGCGGAAATGCCCTGCAGTAAATATCATATGACTTACCTTCTTCCTCTGTGCAAAGAATCAGAAGTCAGATGAAAGTGGGGGGGGCTGCCATGTTGGCATAGCAGGAGGCATGGCTCATCATTGGAGGGGGAGTGACTAGAATGTGATGTAACATTGGGGGCGTGACCACGTCAAAATCCTGGCCTTGGCGCTCTCAGGAAATGGGCAACACGCCCCCATTTTCTGGTACGGAGGCTGGCCATTCCCATTTCCTGCACCCAACGGCCTGTCAATCAGTCTGCGACTTTGGGGAACTGCGAGAGATCGGCGCATATTCAGTACAGATCCTGCACATGTGCTGATCTTCTACCATCGGAGTAGTATGCAAACCATTGGCCTGAATGAGGACCTATGGGGCATATTCAATTGGGGGCGAAAAAAGCAAAAATCCCGCAACTGCAAGGTCTTTCCTGCAGGTGCTGGATTTTTGCTATTCAATTAGGTGCAGATTTTTTCCTTTTTTGAGCGCTGGGAGCTTTTTATTACTGCACCTCCAGAGCAAGTGCGATTTTCTTCTAAAATCGTTAATTTTAGGAAAAATCTGCAGGACTTGCTCTGGGACCGCGGCGGCACCCTCCCTGCGGATTAATTAAGCAACTGGAAGTTTCCAATTAGCTTAATTAGTCCATAATTACTTACCTTCTGCAGTCCTGTCTGCATCCAGCGTCGGAAGCCAGGTCTTCTGCAGCAGGGTGAGTATGTCAGTGTGTGTGAGTGTTTGTAAGTGTGTATGAGTGAGTGTGTATGAGTGAGTGTGTGTGTGTGTATATGAGTGTTGTGTGTGACCCACAACACTCAAGATTTTTTCCCCGCTAAACCTCACGCTTAGTTGAATATGCCCCTTAGTGTGCCTTTTATATAGTTGTCTCACACTTTAGGTATAGCGACATATGCATCAGATACATAACCTCTCTGATTGTTTATATAGGCTCTGTTTTGGGCAATTTTAGTACAGTAGCATTAAGAATGCATATAATATTTGTAATTGTTATTCCTGGCCAGCATCCTCTAATAGACTGTGATACCAATAACTGTAGCATTCCTCGACTGTAACTTATCTTCCCAATCTGCTGCAAACTATATATATATGTATATATATATATATATATATATATATATATATATACACATACATACAGCAACATCCTCCGGTGCAGTCTTGAACATAATATTAAATGATGAGCCTTCTAGGGGATTTATAGATCAAAAGTAATCAATCCAAACCCAATAGGGAAGATTTGCCTACTTTTCCGGGGGGCCAGGAGTGCCACACGATTTTCGGAAGAGACTCCCAGCCATCCTAGGGACCACTGGTCTCAAGGGGCCAGGTTCCCACCTGCCATTGACTTTAGAACACTGACTGGGAGCCGGAGCCTGGCAGCTGCTGCTGCCTACCATGTGGCTAGGGGGCCTTTCTGCCAGCTGCCCAGGCTGCCGGAGGCAAGGGGTAATGTAATTTCACATAAAATATTACTTTTATTGATAATAAAGAATGACGTTTAAAATTGACTCACAAAATGGACGTAAAAGTGAAGGGGTATGGTGTAAGGAGTGTATAATGGGGATAAGAGGGATCATCCCTCTGTGAACGGTAAAATATGACAACAAACAATAACATACATTATTTGTATTTTTAGAATTGTATCATAAAATACAACCAGAATCCATATGTATAATTTTACGTTTCTATGGATTACTGCACCATATGTGTACATACAGTACCAGTCAAAAGTTTGGACACACCTTCTCATTCAATAGTTTTTGTTTATTTAAATTATTTTCAACATAGTAGATTAATACTGAAGACATCAAAACTATGAAAGAACACATATGGAATTATGTTGTAAACAAAAAAGTGTTAAACAAATCATAATATGTTTTATATTTTAGATCCTCAAAGTAGCCCCCTTTTGCTTTGATGACAGCTTTGTACACTCATGACATACTCTCAATCAGCTTCATGAGGTAGTCTCCTGGAATGGTTTTGAATTAACAGGTGTGTCTTGTCAAGAGTCAATCTGTGGAATTACTTGCCTTCTTAATGTGTTTGAGACCATCAGTTGTGTTGTGCAGAGGTAGAGTTAGTACACAGTGGACACCACTATTTGACTACTGTTGTAATCCATATTATGGCACCAACCACTCAACTCAGTAAAGAGAAACAATAGTCCATCGTTACTTTAAGACATGAAGGTCAGTTGATACGGAAAATTTCAAGAACTTTGAATGTATCCTCAAGTGCAGTTGCAAAAACCATCAAACGCTATGATGACACTAGCTCTCATGAGGACCGCCCTAGGAAAGGAAGACCAAGATTTACCTCTGCTGCAGAGGATAAGTTCTTTAGAGTTACCAGCCTCAGAAACCGCTACTTAACAGCACCTCAGATTAGAGACCACATATAGGGGCATATTCAATTGTGTGCGAGAATTGCAAAAAAACCGCACCTGCGAGGTTTTTCCTGCAGGTGCAGATTTTTTTTAAAAACACGCACTGGGAGGTTTTTTTTCACGCACCTCCTGAGCAAGCGTGATTTTTCCTAAAATTGATGATTTAAGGACAAATCACCGGGACTTGCTCTGACACCCCTGCGGCACCCCCCCTGAGGATTAATTAAGCAATTGGAAGTATCCAATTAGCTTAATTAGTCCTTAATTTCTCACTTTCTGAAGCGGTGTCTTCATCCAGCGTCGGGAGCCGGCTCTTCTGCAGCAGGGTAAGTATGTTAGTGTGTGTGGTGTATGTAAGTGTGTATGGCCCCCCCGGAATGGGCGCTGGGAGAACTACATCTCCCAGCAGCCCCCTCTCCAGTAAGAATGGAGAGGGGAAGCCACTGGGAGCCGCGGAGTCCCGGGCAGGTAAGTGACTTTTTTTCTTTTTTTTTAATTTACGCAGCGCAGGGTTTTCATTGATGAAAATCCTGCGGCCACTGTTTGTTCTTAATTGAATCCCGCGGGTATAGGGAGCGCGCATACCCGCGGGATTCCGAACTTAGCCGCAAGGTTTTAGCCTCGCTAAACCTCGTGCCCAATTGAATATACCCCATAGTCTTCACAGAGTTCAAGGAGCAGACAAATCTCAACATCAACTGTTCAGAGGAGACTGCGTGAATCAGGCCTTCATGGTCGTATTCCTGCGAAGAAGCCACTACTGAGGATGAACAACAAGAAGAAGAGAATTGTTTGGGCCAAGATACACAAGGAATGGACATTAGACCAGTGGAAATCTGTACTTTGGTCTGATGAGTCCAAATTTGAGATTTTTGGTTCCAACCGCCGTGTCTTTGTGAGACGCAGAGAAGCTGAGCGGATGGTTTCTGCATGTGTGGTTCCCACTGTGAAGCATGGAGGAGGAGGTGTGATGGTGTGGGGGTGCTTTGCTGGTGACACTGTTGGTGATTTATTCAAAATTCAATGCACACTTAACCAGCATGACTACCACAGCATTCTGCAGCGCCATACCATCCCATCTGGTTTGCGCTTACTGGGACCATCATTTGTTTTTCAACAAGACAATGACCCCAAACACACCTCCAGACTATGTAAGGGCTACTTGAACAAGAAGGAAAGTGATGGAGTGCTGCGTCAGATGACCTGGCCTCCACAATCACCCGACCTAAACCTAATTGAGCTGGTTTGGGATGAGTTGGACCGCAGAGCGAAGGAAAAGCAGCCAAGAAGTACTTAGCACCTCTGGGAACTCTTTCAAGACTGTTGGAAAACCATTCCAGGAGACTACCTCATGAAGCTGATTGAGAGTGTGTAAAGCTGTCATCCAAGCAAAGGGGGCTACTGTACTTTGAGGAATCTAAAATCTAAAAAAAAAATTTTTAACAAGTTTATTTTTAGATTTTACAAAAATAAAATAGTACAACTATTATGTGCATAAGCAAAGAGAAAAGCATTTGGGCTATACAGAAATACAAAATAGCACGGTATCATATTTAAGCACAAAAAAAAAATAGATATAGTATAAAAAAATAAAAGCTATTATATATTAAAACACATTAGAATAGATCATATATAACAATACAAAATCTAAAATATTAAGAAAATATGAATGGGAAACAGAAGAATCACATCGGAAAGAGATGGAGAAAAAGAAGAAAAGAAAGGAAAAAGAAGGGAAGGAATATGTTGGGGGGGACAGGGAAAGTAGGGAGGAGACAGAGGGCGTCATTCAGACCCTCTCGCAAGCGGGTCGATGGTGGCCCAGTGCGCATGCGCACGACGGAGCCGGCTCCGTCGTGCGTATGCGCGAGACCCGGATAGCGAAGGGCAAACCGTCTCTCCGGGCCTCTTACCAAAGGGGGCGTGCTGTCGATGTTGAGTGACAGCACGCCCCCTTTGGTGGGCAGGCCGGAGGAGTGGCTGTCCAAACGGAGGCGTTCCCATGTGAATGCCTCAGTTTGGGGGCGGCCCCACTGACATCACGAGTGATGTCAGTGGGAGAGATTTCGGCTCTGTGAGAGCCGAAATCTCTCTGGGGCTTGCGGCAACGAGACCCTACGACAAGGGTCTCGTCGCAAGCCCGATGGTCGCGATGGTCTTGACCATCGCGACCATCTTCCTGGCCGCTCGCTACAGCTGTGGGTGGTCACCCACAGCTAAGCGAGCCTCCAGGAGGCCGCTCTAAAAAACAAGAAGGCCGGCCCTGATTCAGAGCGAGCGCTCTGTCAGAGCGTCCGGCTCTGAATCAGGGCAAGAATCCGGATTTATATTATATATTGGGAAAGCCTGATAAAAAATCGCCATAGCAGAATTAAAAGAAAATAGACAAATAAATAATATAAGTAAATTATGATCATTAAAGTAGAAGGTTCGAATAGCCTGAGGGCAGGGTTCTGTGTGGCGTGGTGCTATTATAAAGGAACCAGTCATCCCAAATTGTAAGAAACTTATGAGAGGTATTGTGGAGATAAGCTGATATTTTCTCCATGGCTGCCACGTGCGAGATTTTATTTACGAGTTTCCAGTGTCTTGCAATTAGACATCGGGCTGCATTTAAAATATGTGAAGACAGCTTATCAGCATGTGCGTTAAGGCCCTCGACTGGACAGCCAAGGAGGAAAGACCAGGGAGACTTAGTCAGTGGTATTTTAAGAATTTCCAAAAGGAGAATGGTGACATCATCCTAGAAATTGGCTATTTTAGATGATATATTCTGTGCAAACGGGCAGGTACCAGGTACCATCTATAATATACCTTGTAGGCATTTTCCTTAATTAAGGTGGAAATAGAAGACTTGGATACCCTCTCCAGCACCACAGACCATGTGTCCTCATCAGGTGGATTCCCCAGATCTTTTTCCCACTGAAGTTCATGGCCTGGTGTATCTGGTAAATTAACATAAAGTAAAAGGTTATAGATGACAGATATGATACCTTTCATGAGAGGGTTGCAGAGACACAAAGACTCATAAGCTGTTAGAGATCTGTCAATTGAATTCATGGGGAAAGAGTTAATGAAGTGTCGTATTTGAATATAAGCAAAAGTGTTGACAGAAGATACATCAAGTTTTTTCTGTAAGGAACCCAGAGAGGCGCATCCACCCAAGTCAAGAACATCAAATACCACCCTAACCCCACCTTTAATCCATGAAGAAAAGTGGGTGAGGTTAAAACTCGGGGTAAATGCTGGATTCGACCATATAGGAGTAATGGGGGATGGATAGGAAGTAATGTTAAAATGAGATTTACAGTAATCTCATATAGAGCATGTAAAGGAGATAACCGGGTGTGAGTGAGCAAATTGAAGCCAATCGGGTGTAGCCAAACCTACAATAGCAGATAGAAAGGGGATATTGCATGCATTAGCTTCAACGTCCACCCACCGGGATGTCTGGGGAGATGCAAACCAAGCTATTGCCTGACTTAAATGGGTAGCATAGTAATAAAGGTGAACATCTGGAAACCCATTGCTCCCATTGGTGGTGGGACGACGGAGAGTCAGAAAAATGATGCGGGAGGCCTGGATTTTCATACAAATTGGACAAACCACCTGTGTAATTGCAATAAAGTTGATTTAGGGACAGCAACAGGGAGGGTCTGGAAGAGGTAGAGTAGTCTAGGCATAAGGTTCATTTTAACTGCCACTATCCTACCCAACCAGGAAATTATTAGATCTCGCCATCGGAGGAGGTCCAGTTTAATTTTTTTAAGCATGGGGGGGAAGTTCGCAGAGTATAGGGTGTCGTACCTATTAGTTATATAAACTCCTAAATATTTAAATTTAGAGGGGCACCAGGCAAAGTTATAATTGTGACGCAGGAGATCCAAGGCCCTAGATGATATATTGAGTGCGAGAGACTCAGTTTTAGAAAAGTTAATCTTATAGCCCAAAAGTGAGATATAGTCAGCCCAAACTTGAAAAAGTTTCGGAAGAGACGTATGGGTAGAAGTTAGGGTTTCGGAGTACATCATCAGCAAAAAGAGACACTTTGTATTCAGCCTTTCCGAGTGGAGTACATCCGAGTCAAAGCGAATTTGCGCTGCAGGGGGCTCAATGATGAGAGCAAAGATCAGAGGTGACAGAGGGCACCCCTGTCTAGTGCCATTGGTTATAAGGAAAGGGGACGCGAGAAGACCATTCACCGAGACCCTAGCTGAAGGAGTATTATTATTATTATTATTATCCTTTATTTATATGGCGCCACAAGTGTTCCGCAGCGCCTTACATAGTACATAGAACTAATAAGTGAACAAGAAACAAGTAACTTACAGTACATTACAGTGCAGGACAGGGACACAACTTATATACATTGCTGAAATAGTGATTAAAGCACTCACAATAAGCTGCCGGGAGTTGGCGGTCCCGTGTTAGGTGCCCTAATGGGGAGTAGAGAGTAGAAGAAAATGTAAAGAGAAGCACATGAGGTAAGAGGTCCCTGCTCATGAGAGCTTACATTCTAAGGAGTAGTGTATAGGGCCTGGATGCCCTGGAAAAAATTACCACCTAAGCCAAAGGCCCTCAGAGTTTGAAGCATGAAGGGCCAGCAGATCCGGTCAAAGGCCTTTTCAGCGTCTAGGGAGAGCACCAGGGCTGGAGTTCGAGTACAATTGATGGAGTGAATGAGACTAATAACTCACCTGGTATTGTCCCTGGCCCCTCTCCCCAGTATAAAGACAACTTGATAATTATGGGCCAGGCTAGGTAATACTGACTTCAGACAGTTGGCAAGTATCTTTGCATAAATCTTAACATCGGTGTTCAACAGCGAGATGGGTCTGTAATGAGCACAATTGGAGTGGTCCTTTACCCTCTTTGGGAATAACAATAATCCTAGCCTCAAGGGCTTCCTTGGAGAAAGAACCACCAGAAATCACACCGTTGAACACAGCGGCAAGATGGGGGGAGAGTAAGGAGATAAAGGATTTATAATAGGTGGCCATAAAACCGTCGGGGCCAGGGGCCTTGTTGACCTTAAGGTTCTTTATCACTTCTGAGATCTCCCGCACCTCAACACTTAGGAATTCAAGGGCCGATGAGGATAGTTTAGGTAAATGACAGCTGGCTAAAAAGTTTTGTACCAAGTTCACAGCAGGTAAAGAGCTACCTAAAGAAGACGAAAGGTTATATAGGTTAGTATAAAATTGATGAAACTCCTCAGTAATGTGTGAGGGATCCCCGATAGGTTCGCCTGAATGAGAGTTAATCGTCAGAACATTGTTCTGCAAAAGTTTAGATTGTAATCTAGATGCCAGCATTCTATCAGCTTTATCTCCTTTTTCGCAAAAGGTTTGATTAAGCCATTTAAGAGAAGTCTCAGCTTTTGCTGTAAGAAGGAGGCCTAGTTCTCCTCTGGCAGCTACAAGGTTACGGTAATCGTCGGCCAAGCCTGAGGTTTTGTGGATTTTATCTAGTCGAGTAACGAGATCCATGACTTCAAGAAGTCTCTTGCTTCTAGCCCTCCTAGCAAGAGCCGCTGACTTAATCAGAGACCCTCGGATCACTGCTTTATGGGCATCCCAGAGAAGCTGGGGAGAGGTAGTAGGATTGGAGTTAAGAGATAAACATTCTGTAATCTCAGAGGCCAACTGTGACTGCAGGGCAGGATTCACAAGGAGCCTATTATTAAGGCGCCAAACATGAGAATGATTATGAGGAAAAGGAGATTCAATATCTACTGGTAATGGGAAGTGGTCTGACCAGGTGCTGGGGTCTAGCCTCGTGTGGACATCGTGAACAGGCAAATAAAAGGTAAAATCTTTAGCAGTAAGGCTCTTTTACGCACCAAGAGTCAAATAGAAGGTGTTGGGAGAATAACTTTTGTAAGGCGTCAGAATTAGCACGGACAGAGCTATACGACAAGCATGGGGGAGGCTTAGATCTATCAACCCGTGAGTCTAGGCTAGTGTTAAAGTCACCTGCCACAATCACTCTACCTCTTCTATGTTGGGACAACAGCAAACTTAGATTGTGAAAAAAGCGTGGTTGTGCAGAATTGGGGGCATAAACATTAACAAATGTAAAAAGGGTACCATCTAATTCCCCAACAAAGAGAAGATAGCGCTCCTCTGGGGCCTGAATGACTAAGGAGGGAACAATGGTGACCCGACGAGATAATAGTATAGCAACACCTTTCTTTTTACGAGTAGGATCACAAGCATGATAAGTTAAGGGGAAGTATTTGGATTTAAGTTCGGGGTGATGAGTGCCAGCGAAATGGGTCTCCTGTAAAAAAATAACATCACCTTGGAGTTGGTGAAGAGTATGAAACAAGGTGGAATGACGATGTGGGCTGTTCAAACCTTTAACGTGGATGGATGGATGGATGGATGGATGGAAGGAAGGAAGGAAGGAAGGAAGGAAGGAGTTAATAGTAAAAGCAATACAAGAAAACAACAGGGTGAAAAGAAGTTACTTAAAGGAAAAAAGGGAACGTGTGTGAATTAGGGGAAGGAGGATGGCAATACAACTGCCATAGAAAGGGTGGTCAGAAGGGGTCAGTGTTTAATACAGATAATTATAGGGGGGTGGGGGGGGACCACATTCAGAAACCATATAAGAGTAGGGTGGTCAGTGAGGCAAGGGAGGAGGGCAATAGAAGTAATGAGGTTCAATAACAGTAAGTACAACAGTGGAGAAAGTATTACTTATACAAGAATTACATAATAAAATACAGTAAAATATGAGATTCAGCCTATCACAGTAGTAACACAAAATAAGCCTAGCAGCAGACAAAACTATAGATTGCCCATGGAGCAATATTAATAATTAAAATAAGGCGAGGGGAGGCATTAGCCGAAACAGGTCAGGAAGATGGTCAGCATCAGAGATGGAAGGACAACATAATACTGATACAAAAACAAAAGTAAATACGGCAGAATATAAAGTTTGTCACACCATAGAAAAACAGTAACAGAGCAACAAATTTCAGGTCTACCGTATAAATTGCCCTAATACCTATAGAAATGGTTGAGTTAAGGCTATGAAGGGCATTGGCAGTATCATGTCAGGGGAATAGTTTACTCCGTAAATGGGAGGACAATGGCGTGAGGGAATACAGTGGGTCACCAAGGGGTACACAATAACAGAGATGGAAATATTATTACTAGATTACTACGTAGCAAAATATTGCAAAACTTAAAATGTAGATTCTAAATTGTAAAGGAAGGGGAAAAATAGGGATACCCGAGCACAGGTGGATAGAGGATGGTAAATAGAGTAGGTGAGTAGCAAGCAATGTAATCTTAAACCCACTATTATAGATCAATATTGTATCCTCAGATACCACTGTCTCATGTGGGGGTGCTCCCCTGAGAGTATAAATACTATAATCATTAGGGGGGAAAAGAGAAGAAAAGAAATTCTCATCTTTTTGGGGGCACACTTAGTAGTTAATGTAAAACTAACTTTTATTAAATTATGTTTAAAATAATAAGTCAATACTAAGACAAACAACATGAAAATGGACAGATATTAAAATGTATAGGTGCTAATACAGCAAATATTGATAAAGTATTCAAGTCTCAATACTTAATGATTAAAGCAGCAGTCTTTACAGTCTATATACACAGGAAATAATTTTATATAAGGCATCCATAGTATTATTTAGAAAAATGATATGTCAATTCATGAATAATTTGTATATCACTAATCATACTAGTGCTTGATGCTAGTACTGGGCTGATGGGAGAGGGAGATGGAGGAATGTGCCGTCTGCGAGAGACCCTGCGGGGGGCAGGAGGCGATACTCTGGCAGACCTCAGCATCCCAGCCGGAAGCAGCAAGGACCGCACAGCGGCAATCCCAGAGCGCAGGGTGAGGAGGCGTCGGGTGCCGGCTACAGCACTCATCGCGGAGGGAAGATGGCGACGTGGCTGTGATCCTCGGCGGTGTCCAGGTGTCCAGCCATGGCCGCGAGCAGGGAAGCCAGTCACCTCACCAGCGATGAGGATCCGTCCAGAGGAGCCGCCCCAGGTAAGGTGCGTGGGGAAGCAGCCATGAGCAGGATTAATGGCGGTGGGAATCACCGAGGAGAGGTCTCTATGCAGGGAAACACACCATCGGGGAGCCCCACAAGCGTATTCAGCAGGACCCCTATGCCCTTAGCAGGGCACCGGGCAAACAATGGTGCAGGGTTCGTCCACCTATCCGACAGGGAAGCCTTTTTGTTTGGGTGATGGATGTGGAGCCCTAGAAGTAACGTCCACCATCGTAGGCCATCAAGCCACGCCCCATAAAACATATTTTGATTTGTTTAACACTTTTTTGTTTACAACATAATTCCATATGTGTTCTTTCATAGTTTTGATGTCTTCAGTATTACACTACTATGTTGAAAATAATTTAAATAAACAAAAACCATTGAATGAGGTGTGTCCAAACTTTTGACTAGTACTGTATGTAGATATAAGGCGCTGTCGTGGGACACTGCATTTTAATAGTAGAAAAAGGCAAGAAATCTGTTATACATCAAGTTCTGCTGCTTCCTATCTTGCCGTGGGCATAGGGTGGGGAGTGAGAGACCCATGTTGTACAGTCCCCCTTGGAAAAAACAGCTAGTATCAAATCCCTGGTACAGCTTTTTATTTCTGCTTTCTACTGTATTGCCCTCAGGTATTAGACAGTAAATGAGAGAACTAGTAGGCTATTTTAGGGGGTTGATAAGAAAATTGATAGAAGATATTAACAAATGCAAAGTAACATACAACTGCAACAATAATTGTAGAGAGTAGTAGTAATTGATTGTAAACAATTGTTCTTCACAAGTTGTTAAAGTGCAGAGAAATATCTATCTTTGGCAGCATATATATAAATAAACATTTCATAATATTTATAGATTAATACGTATTAATGGCAGTGTTAAATACTAATATAATGAGTCATATAGTGCATCTGGATGTAATTTGTTGTGTGGATTAATATACATATGCAATAATAATAGACAAGTCAGCATACAAAAGAGTCATCCTGTTGTATAACCAAAATGACAACAGCAAGTGCTTGATGAATTTGCAGATGTATTCACAAAATCTCATCAGTCAAATGCAAACACCAGGTACATAGAAAAAAAATCAGAGAACGCTGTGTGTAACAAATCATGTACATTCAAATAGCAGATTTACGGATGTCTATGCAAGATAGATAAAGTGCCTGTGCTTATATGTAGTGCAAAAAAGGAGCTAATCAGCTAATCTTAATGGCAGGCTTAAATGAAACAATGAGATTACCAGTTAAATTAATTAATCATTCCCTTCGGAATCTGTATGTACACAATCAGAGGACTGCCAATGTCTATACATAACAAATAAAGTGCCTGTGCTTCTGATAATGCCATCCCAATGCTACTCTAAATTGCAGGCATTCAAGTTTTAGAAACAAATCAGCTGCATTAATAACAGGATTTTGGTACTTATCGGTAAATCCATTTCTCCGATTCCACAGGGGACACTGGAGCCAAAGACAGTGGGATATAGACGGTGGTAGAGTAGAGCCTGACACTTTAAATAATTTAGAAGTGTGACTGGCTCCTCCCACTCTATGCCCCATCAGTCCCAGTTTAAGAAACTGAGGGCCTGATTCAGAGCCGGACGCTATTTGCGAACGGTCGTTCAGAAAAAGGGGCCGGCTATTTAAATTGAGCGCTCGCTCTTTGCGGTCTGTTGACGCCTCTATGTCTGAGCGAGCGAACGAAAACATGCGCTCGCAATTTTATAAAGACGCCCCCTGGCCGTTCGCATCATACGTCATATCTACTATTTATTAGATTAATCGAGTACATCGAAAGGCGTCTGAACTGCTCGCAGTGCTTGTGGTAGGTTTTACTTCCCGCAATCACTGCGAGCAGTTCAGGCTAAAAGACAACCAAGTGACGTGGTCGATGATGCTGCTTTGTTAATTATGCACACCCTTAAAACGCCCGTTTTGACCGTTTGGCACGCCTGTGTTCGGATCTCCACTCCCCGTTTTCAAGCATCTTCCCCTGTTACCACCCACAAACGCCTCATTCTGTCACTCAAATTAGCAGGCCCTTGCTGTTTTGCGAGCGCACGATTTCCGCCCGCAATGACTGGTTGGCTCATGCGCATTATGACCCATACACATGCGCAGATGTGCGAACATCGCTCGGAGCAAGCGAGTGGCCGCTTACGAGCGGCTCTGAATCAGGCCCTGAGCCCGAGAGGAAACGGAGGACAATAGGAAAACAAAGAGAAGGAAAAGACCACAGGATGGAAGAAGACCGACTAAAGGAGAACAGAGGAATCCACTGCAGAGAATACATGCAGTCACACAACCATATAATGACCAAACAGAATGGCAGGTACGCAGCGCTGTGCGGGCGTCCAGTCCACTAGGGGACACTGGAGCTAAGTGGGGACATCCCAAAGCGAACCTCCCAGGTGGGAAGCGCGGAGAACTTGCCGACCCTGCGGCCAATCCGAAACAGGGACCGTCAAGGACCATAGGTCTAAGCGAAAAGCTAGGGCAGAGGAGCAAGAGTCATAGAGCACAGGGACAATCAGAACTCCGTGCGGAACAGCCACAGAAAAATTCCACAACATACAGCTTAAGGCGAATGGAACCGAAAAATATGGACAACAAAATATGAGAATCTTCACAACCCCTGAAATCTCAGCTGAAAACAGACCAACCCGAACCATTGGTAGCAGAGAGCCCCAACAAGAATCCATAGGAGAAGGGCGGTAACACAAGAAAACTGCAAGAAGATGCAACAGTTGCAGACAGTAGAACCCCAGCACTGCCGGACAATAACAATCCTATAGATATATGTAGAACTATACAGATATATATATATATATATATACATAAATGGCTGTCTGGACCGGCACTCAGCTATACTGGATATACTAGTGCTCCTGTGCCCTCCGCAAGTAGGTGTAAAAGAAAAAAATAATCAGCGGCACTAGGAGACTTGAAGAAAAAATTAGCTTTAATATTACATAAAATATCACATCACCAACGTTTTTGACAAAGGGGCCTGTGAGCCCCGAAACGTTGGTGATGTGATATTTTATGGCACATTAAAGCTAATTTTTTCTTCAAGTCTCCTAGTGCCGCTGATTATTTTTTTCATATATATATATATATATATATATATATATATATATATATATAAAAAACTGATCCTGTCCATAGACGTCTTTAACAAAAGGTATACATGAAGGTCGACTAGGACCATTCTAGAGGTCCAACCAATCAGGGTTTTTTTAACCAGCGGAAGGGTTAGAATATAGAAGCCTCCAACAAGTGGACTTCCCACTGTGCAGGAGGCAGAGACAGCATTGAGAGGATTGAGATTACAACTCTTTGCGGAGGGACAGGACAGCCCATACTGGAACAGAGGGATAAAACAGCAACTGAAACCCTTCAGCGAGACCAGGCGAAGACCAGCGTCCACTTCGCCTGGAAAAAACAAACAACCTCCGGTAACAGCGGAAATGAAAAACCACTGCAGAAAAACCCAAAACAACAGACTACTTCCAACCTGATGGAAGTGTGAAGACAGAACCAGCTTCTGGCCCTAACATAGAATGAAAATAACTGGGTTACCCTAGCTGTTAACCATTACAGATGCAACAGCCCCCCTGGGAAGCAAACTACCCAAAAGAGAAATATCCTATACACCAGGACAACCATGAAAGTTCCTGTCAGTGTAATGAAAATATTAACATTTACAGAACAGTAAAACCAAACTAGGCCTTCTGCTGTCACACTTTAATGTAAACCTGGCGCTAACCCATAGCTGCACCTCAATTCAGAATATAGCATACCAACAGATTCTAGTATAATGGTGTCACAAATCTGTACACTGAAATTATGAACCCACACGCTAGGAAAACCCTAAGGTGTAGAGCCCACTAAAATGAACAGGTACCAGGGGCATATCTATAATGGGTGCAGAGTGTGCGGGAAACACGGGCCCCTGGGTCCAGGGGGGCCCCGCACCGCACACCGTGCACCCATAATATTACTTACCTCTCCAGAGTCCCACATCGGCGCGGGTGTCCGGTGCTGTAAAATGACTGGAAAATGGCCGCGGCTGCCATTTTCCCATCGTTTACGCATGCGCAGTACAGGGAAAATGCCCGCTGCGCCCATTTTCCCGGTGACCTGTGCATTCATTATAGTCTCTGGGCACACTCTAGTGCCCAGAGTCTATAACTCCGGTGCTGGGCGTGCACAGCTCAGTGCGCTGCCGTCCGCCGGGCGGAGAGGAGGGGACCCGTGTCGGAGACTGCACACAGGCCCCCCCTCTCTAGAAACGCCCCTGAGAGGTACCATACATGGCGGATGGCTTCTACAGTAGGGCAACAGCCAGTGTGCGGGAGGGAGTAATAACGGCTGTGTAATGTCAGGATGCATTATCAGGAGCATCTTCCGAGGCATTAGTGGGGATAAGCCCACTTACCTATGAGCGACCAGAAGTCCTCTGGACGCTACGTAGAATGTCACTGACCTCTTCCATCTCTCTGCAACCCGTCTCGTCAGGAATAGAGAATAGCATCGGTGGTTTAAAACCCAGTTGCTCTACAGCTCGGACTTCAGCTTGGAGAGTTGCAGCAGAAAATACTGTAGAAACTAGCAGAATTGTTAGTGGAGACATTTAGGTCATGCAACAGGACTGCATTCTATGGGGCAAATTCAGTTGGGCGCGAGGTTTAGCGAGGTAAAAACCTTGCGTCCCTCGCACCCAATTTTGGAATACCTTGGGTATGCGCGCTCCCGATACCCGAGGTATCCATTAAAAAAAAAAGTGGTCGCGGCGTTTTTAGCTCTGAAAAGCCTGTGGCGCGAGAAAAAAAAAATCTCCACTTACCTGACCGGGGGTCTCCGCGGCTCCTGGAGAGGGGGCTGGTGGGAGGGGCAAGGGTTGCTGGCAGATGTAGTTCTCCCAGCGCCCATTCCAGGGGGGGGGCACACAGACACTGGGGGGCCACACACACCGAGGGTCACACACACAACACTCATACACACACTGACATACTCATCCTGCAGCCGAGGACCCGGCTTCCGACGCTGGATGAAGAAGAAGATGCAGAAGACAGCGCTGCAGAAGGTGAGTAATTATGGACTAATTAAGCTAATTGGATACTCCCAATTGCTCAATTAGTCCTCAGGGCGGGTGCCGCTAGGGTCCCAGAGCAAGTCCCAGTAATTTTCCTCAAAAATAACGTTTTTGGGAAAAATCTGACAATAAGCACACAAAAAAGAAAAACCCACGCACCTAATTGAATAGCAAAAATCCCGCACCTGCAGGTAAAACCTCGCAGGTGCAAGATTTTTGCTATTTACGCACCCAATTGAATATGCCCCCATGACTTTACTTGAGAGTGTACCATTAGGGATGTGTATCCATATAGAGACTATACCCCCCCCCCCCCCAAAAAAAAAAAAAAGACTGTTAGTGTAAGTATCATTACAGTAACACATAAAGGGGAAGTGTGTATTAGCCAAATAAAAAACAATCCCAGGATAGCATAAGATATTAACTAAGACCCTATCTCGGTCAAGGTATGCATGGAAATGTCAATGGATCCTCACCAGTGACCCTTGACCTTTAAAGAGGTCACAACGAGAGGGATAAAAATGAACTGCAGGGTCAAAGATTTACTTGATACCTACCATATTATACCACCCAGGCCTGCATCAGGCGGATGGCCCTCAAGCTTTTAGGCCTAGTAGCTGTAACTGCAGTCTGCTATAATGCAAGCAAAAAGGCCCTGAGGATGGGATAGGACCTGGATTCTCTATATTCTGGTAGGAATCTACAGTACATTGGGACTACCGCTTTAGAGACTTAACTTGCCGAGTTATCTTTGTTCAGTCTGCAACAAGACAATATTATGGTTGTATACTGAGAAGGGTACCTGTACACGGATATAGAATGTGATACTTATCCCAATTAAATAAGGGATACTGTATATCTGTATTACAACCCAAGTAAGGGTTTGAAACAGGCGTCCACGATTATAATGAAATATACATACAAAGAATGGAAATATATAATTATATGTACGTATGTATGTACATATATGCAATCAATCTCTTTGAAATGAAGAGTTAGTACCAACCTAGTAAGTTTATGGTCAGACTCCCGCACCAGGAGACCAACATGCTTGTATATTACTTAGAATACTGCATTCTTAGTAGAAATTGATGGGGACAGAACTACACTAGATATAGTCCTAGGTCGAGATGCGATAGCCCAAGACCTAAGAATGGTGAGGCAGAAAGCCCCTCTCAGAACAGCCTGAGCTGAACCTAGGCACCTAGAGCACCTATGTAAGTACATACCTTTATATACATGCGTGGACATAGAAGAAGGCACCAGGTATGTATGGGTTACGTACTAGAAATAGAGATTTAGCAATGTTTTAGGGAATTGTGACTATCACAATGTAAGCTGCAGAATATATATATACACACACAACATGGTATTTATACTATTGTGTTCTCAGGGAGAATATATATTATTTCCTTTGTTTTTCTAAATATGCTAGACATCAGCCATGAACTGATAAGAACAGATCCTACCCTTGCTTTAGGGTAAGGACAAAAAGCTATATATATATATATATATATATATATATATACCAGAGATGTGCACCGACCCCCGTGTTTTGGTTTTGGATCTGCCCTGGTTTTGGATCTGGATTGGTTTTGCCAAAACCTCACCTCCGTGTTTTGTTTTCGTGTTTTGGTTTTGGATCTGGATTTTTTCTTAAAAAATCATAAAAACAGCTAAAATCACATGAAATGGGCCTGTTTTTGTTCCTACAGTATAATTAACCTCAATAACATTTATTTCCAGTAGTTTCCAATCAATTTTGACCACCTCACAATGTTATTTGCTTCATCTAGTTAAGGCCAAAAGGTTGCATCCAGCTAGCTGGCTGACTAAGCTAAATGTCACAGTGGGCGGCACTAACATGTGGCAGTTCAGTTTCTAATTTCCATCACGGATACAGTGTGTTATACAGTGTGGGTTGGATAACCAATAGTGCACTTACTGTGACAGCAGTGTTGGCAGAGCGGGGTTGCTAACAGTGTCCTCAGTACAAGGAATGGCAGTGCTGCGGTGCTGGCAGTGTCCTCAGTGAAGGGTACCGGTGATGTCGGCAGTTCGGGGGTGCCAGCGGTGTCTTTAGTGCAGGTTTGCTGGCTGTGTCGGCAGTGCGGGGGTGCCAGCGTTGTCTTAGTGCAGGTTTTCTGGCTCTGTTGGTAGTGCAGGGGTGCCAGCGGTGTCTTTAGTGCAGGTTTGCTGGCTGTGTCGGCAGTGCGGGGGTGTTCTCAATGCAGGGAGCCGGCGGTGTCTGCAGAGCGGGAGTGCCAGCGGTGTCCTCAGTGCAGGTTTGCTGACTGTGTCGGCAGTGCAGGGGTGCTGGTGGTGTCCTCAGTGTGGGAGTGTCGGCAGTGTGGGGGTCGCTAACGGTGTCCTCAGTAGGTTGGGCAGCAGTGTAGGAGTGTCGGCAGCGGTGGTGTCGGCAGCGGGGGATGCTTCCAGTGGGGGCGCCAGTAGTGTCGGCAGCAGGGGGTGCCGGCGGGGGATGGCGAGCACCATCTTCTTTTCCTCTTTTGTGCGGTTTTCAATGGGCTTAATGCTGATTGGCTGAGAGCAGTGTCAGACGGCTCTCTCAGCCAATCAGCATTAAGCCCGCTCAAAACAAAACCTCGCGACTCGACAGACGGGTTGCGAGGTTTTGCCTCGGGTCAGGGATCCGGGGCAGGCAGGGAGATCCGAGCTGCGCTCGGATCCCCGAAATTTGGGTGGGTTCGGATCTCTGAGATCCGAACCCGCTCATCTCTAATATATACACACACACACACACGTACCTACATATGGTCTTCCATTCAAGTATTTACCCAACCTGACCCCGCAAGCTTCAAAGATCAGACTAGATCTGTGAGTTCAGGGTGGAGAGGTCATAGGCTTCCCAGAGCAATTCGATTTAAATCGTAATAGGCCCCCTATAGGGCGTAACAGATAGGAATGGTGCTCCGCTAGATTTTTGGAAGACTGACGCTGTTGGTTCCGCATTTTTCCTTTCAGCAATAGCATTAACACTGTACCTGGACTACAGAGCGCCAGGAACACTATGTAATTACATATCTTAATGTATATTGATCCTAGCCAAAGGCCGAGAAGCAAATACGTGTCAGCCTTAAGGAACACATTGGCAGAGAATACAGAGTAATAGTGCTGCTAGCTGTAGCAGCCTGTGGTGCCCCCCCAACAATATAATGAAAAGGCGGGGCCCATAGTTGCCAAGTCCGCTTATAAAAAGCGGAATTGGGCTTGTTATTTTTGCAAATTGCTTGTTTTTTTTGCAAGTTGCTTGTTTTTTTTAACGTGGCTAATTTTTTAGCTTGTTTTTGTTGTGAGCATTGCCGAGGCACCCCTGGAGGTAAGTAAATGTGTGTGTGAGGGATGGGGGAAGGTTTTGTCTGGGGAATAGAGGGCAGTGTACAGGGTGAAGTTGGAGGGGACAGGCATGAAGGAGAGGTAAACTAGATGACAGAAATGAGGCAGGTACATGGGGGTAATTTAAAATTGCTGAGGCTGTTAAAAAGAGGGGATAATGGACAGGAATGAAGGAGGTAAGGATGAGGGGTGAGAAAACTGCGGAGAAGAATAGTCAGGTAAAGGAAAGGTGGGTACACACTAGACAATATGTCGCCTGATCCTGCCGATTGGGCCAACATATCGTCCACATCGGCCAGTGTGTAACCACTATGCGTGATTCAGCGCACTTCCACGGGTTGTCCATCGGGGACATTCCGTCGGCCGATGGAACGACCCAGATGCCGACGCCGGCATAGTGGATGGAGCCGGTGCCCGACATTTCGGATGTTTGGTCACCACATCATGCAGTATGTATTGACCGCCCGATATATATTGGGTGGTCGGGTGTCGCATCGCTGGACACACACTTTGGCAAGTGTGTACCCAGCTGAAGACTGGCAAGGGAGGTATGAAAAGAGGGAGGAGGTAACAATATGGAAGCTGGTGTAGAGGGAGAAAAGCAATATAGGCAGATAAGACTGTGTACATACTAACATATTTAGGTTAGAGAAGAGGGGGAATAAAGGAAGTTAGGCAGATAGAGAGTGAGGACAAAGAGACACCCCCATAAATTTAGCTTTTTTTGGATTGGTTTAGGCTTGTTTTTTACTTATAGGTTGCTTGTTTTCCATTTCAGAGTTGGCAACACTGGTGGGGCCACATTATAAGGAGCACACCAGCATGGAGGCGCTCGCCGAGTCAGTATACACCCCTAGACATCCCATCAGCGCAGCATAACTGCAGAGCGCTAGTTACTGATAACCACTCACCAATACTGTACTGCCCTCGTAGGAGCAGAAGGACACGGCCTCTCTTCTCTTTGTGAGAGGAGAGCAGTGCTACATAATGGCGCGCTGCGCTCTGATCAGTGGTTGGGCCGCGCTGTGTGTGCTCTGTAAACTCCCTATGGGAGCACGGGATGCAACGGTCTCCCTCTCTTGTTTTGTGGAGGGTCCAGGCGTCTTATGTGTATGTGTGGCAGCCACACACTGTCAATATATAAGACTAACTAACCCCCAGCATTGTGCTAACTGCGGGGGTAGCGGAGGAGGAATAGCGGGGACCATAATAGATCTGACAGAGCCGGCTGACAGTAAATCCAGCTACATCCTTAACAGCCATTCAGGGGCGTATCTACCCATTGGCCAGAATGGCACTCACCAGAGGTGCGGCCAAAGGGGTGTGCCATCCGGCAGTGCCACCAGCAGCCAATGGGTGGACTACCCCAGGGGCTTGAACTAGCCCCGCTAGTCCCCCGGGCCCCACAAGTGTAGGGCAGACCGCAGTGAGAGCGGTCTGCCCTACACAGTAACAAACACAGCCGCCAGTGAGAGTCAGACAGACTCTCATTGGCTGCTGCATCCACAGAGGGAGCCAGCTGGAGCACACTCATGACCTACGGCTCCCCCCCCGCAGCGGGTGACGGGAGAGATATCATGACGTTTCTCCCATCCCATGGTGCAGAGCGAGAGCGGGCCCGAGGAGTGAATAGAGTTGGTCGTCAGCAGAAGCGGGGATCAGGTAAGTTGCCTTTTTTATTCTGTGTGTTTTTTTTTTCTGGCACAGCACAGGGGGGGGTGTGTGGCTATTAGGGGGCACAGTATAGGGGGTGGCCGCTACTGGGGGCATGTTATGGGGGGGATGGAAACTACTGGGGGCACTGTATAGGGTGGACTACTACTGGGGCACTGCATAGAGAGGACTATTACTGGGAGCACTGCATAGAGGGGTCTATCATTGGGGACACTGCATAGGGGGGGCCTCTACTGGGGGCACTTCCTGAAACTATGGGGGGCGCCAGTCCATTACCTTGCCAGGGGCGCTCGGATCCCTAGATACACCCCTGCAGCCATTTACTGACTGTAACAAGCCACTATCAGGTGGAAGGATGGAGGTTGTTCCCTGTGTGATAGCTGCAACACGCCGCTGTCACAGAGCCCAGTCTTTGTCCACCGCTCTTGCTACTCAGCAGTGGTTATACTTACATGCTGCTGCGGCCGGGATGCTGGGCCCGGGGGGCAGGTTAGGAAACCTGACACAAACAGTTTCCAGCTGTGGCGGGCCTCACAGAGACAGATGTCTCAATGCAGGGGCCATCCCCTCAGGGTACCAGATACTGGCGGCCCTTTCCCGGCGTCTCCCACGGAGCAGGCAGGCTGCCGCAGTCTGCCTGTCCTCACAGGAAAAAAGGATTAAAAATGTAAAATACAATACTAACAGGCTTGGAGCAAGCCCACTGTGCACCGGCTCTCTCGTGCACAATTTCTAAAGCTGGGCATGCACATCCAGATAAAAAAGCCTGTCAGACATTTTATTTTTCAGCATGCCAGCCGCAGATGTCCGCGGCATACACTGTGAGATGTATTCGCCTGACATCTGCGCTCCGCCCCAGGGAGGGGGGGGGGAGACATTTCCCTGTTCCTTCCATGGGAAGGAACACAGGAAATGTCTGTCAGCCGCGGCTGGGCATACGCAGCCCGATGCGGCCGACAGTTTACCTGTTAAATATCGCATCGGACGTGCATGCTGGACAATCCCGCATGGCCGACCGAGCAATATTTAACCCTCGGCCACCCGCACACACGCTACAATTATCGGGGCGATCCGCGGATATCGGGCAGATCGCCCCGATAATTGTAGCATGTATGGCCAGCTTAACCTGGGGCTAATGGGGCATAGAGGGGGGAGGAGGCAGTCACACTTCTAAATTATTTAAAGTGCCAGGCTCTACTCTACCACCGTCTATACTCCACTGTCATTAGCTCCAGCATTCCCTAGTGGATGAATGAGAAATATAATTTCTCATAGATGTGTACATAAGGTTCACTGGAGACATGACTCTAAAGTGAATGAAATGAAAGTATAAATATTAAATCCACGTACAACCTGGATGCAAGGCACCCTGGGGACCATCACGCATTTCGCCTGCGTGGCTTGATCAGACAATCAGCAGCTGTATGTGGATTTAATATTTATACTTTCATTTAATTAACTTTAGAGACATTTTCGACCCGCGAGTATAACCATCGTGATGGTTATACTATTTAATGGTTGAGATGCAATGGCTAGTTGCCATTGCATCGCTGGATTTGATGGAAGCCCGGTAACCATTCGATGCAGGGCTTTCGATATCCATCCTTACTAATGGGGCCCGGCAGCTTCATGCAGAGGACATGCTCCCCTGATCCGATCAGCAGCAGTGCAGCCTCATGGGAGATTCACAGTGAGAAAAGAAGTTAAACTGCGACCGATAAGTGGAACAGGGGAGGAGAAAGTGTGTGAGGGTAATTGGCATTGGGAAAATTTATAGTACAGTATAAAGGAGTAAGTTATGTGTGGGTTTTATCATGAAGGTGAGTTAAGATAAAGGGGTTAATACTTTTTTGAAAATTAATTAACATGATTTTTTTTATTTTGTATTAATTAATTAGACAGAGGGCGGCACAGTAATGAGTGAGTTGTGATGAATGGGGCTGCTATAATCATCCTAAAATAGTTAAGATATTTTAAGAGGGATTTGTTTTAGGATGAGTAGATAATATTGTTCACATGATCTCTGTATTACATGGAGGCTGCGCACATGTTCTCTTCATTATATGGTATTCAGTTCATATGGTATGGTTCTTGATATTCAGAGTTCAATGCAAGTCAGCTGTAATTACACTTGCATTGCGTGCACAGAAAGAAATGCATATATTTCACCTGCATGCTGGGTATGCACCTATGTGACCACACCATCCCTTAGCCATGTGCTGGGTTAAATAGCCATCATCATCATGGCAAATTTGCACCAGCCCTATCCCTATTGCAAGTCATTAGGCTGAAAATACTAGATGTATAGTATAACTCTCAAATATACTTGTGAGAATGTCTGTAGCATAAATGCATGTGCATAAGATGCAGGAGTGTAAAATGTTTGACACTGTAGGTTTGCTCATTCTGTATCGTAGAGGAAGACAGAGGACATTTATGATGCAAACCTATGAGATTCTATTATGTCCTAGTGAAGTTTAAGAATTTTTATTTAAAGCAAAATGATTGGAAGCTATACGCCCATCGCCACTGTTTTTCCCGTTTATTACGTATGACTAAGAATCAGGCTTTATGTCAGTAGATCAAGTCCTGGGGAAGTGGTGGCATTATCCAATGTGTTGCCACCTGGATTTTACATTAAGTGCTGATTGTGCTTGTAGCTTTATTTCTACAAGGAAAAATCCCAATCCCAATCCTGGCATCATACTCTAAGGGGGGCACATTTACTATCCGTCGCATTTACAAAGTAGCCAATGATCGGCAGCTTTGACCAATGTTTTTTCAAGCGGCAATAGTAATAGTGCTGAAACACATCAAAGTTAGCATTGATAACTTATTGCACTTTGAAATCCATTGGTCAAAGCCACCGACTATCTGTAGCTTTGTGAAGTTGATAGATAGTAAATATACCCCTAGGGCTTAGTACTGTGTCAAAAGCAGGGAAATAAGATAAAAACAAGAGATATAACAAAGGTAAGTTCTACCATCTGTTTCTACGAGGTCCATAGGGTCCACAGGGCTGACCTTGGGGTATAGCTGGATCTGGATCCACGGGCACCACGCAGTTAAAGCTTTTGCTGCTCCCAGGATGCACTGGGTCCATCCTCCTCTATACCCCGCCCCAGCCACAGGCACCTCAGTTGGTAAGTAGCCAAGGCCGGAGGAGGGAAAAACAGAGAATGAAGACTGGAACACACAAGAACCATACTCACAGAGAGGGAGACGGAAAACCGGTGACCAGCCACAGAGCCCATATGAAGCCAGGTGCGTCAGGGCGGGCGCCCTGTGGACCCTATAGACCTCGTAGAAACAGATAAAGGTAAGTTCTTACCATATCTCTTGTTTTCTACTTCAGGTTCCATAGGGGGTCCACAGGGTTGACTTTGGGATGTCCCAAAGCAGTACAACTAAGGGCGGGGACGCTCCTGCACTGATAGGAGAATTCGGCACCCGAAGGATGCATTCTGTGAGGCGAAGGCGTCAAACGCATAGAACCTTAGAAAAGTCTGTATGGAAGACCAGGTGGCCGCCTTACACAGCTGAACAGCCGAGGCGCCACAGCCAGCAGCCCACGAAGGACCCACAGACCGAGTGGAATGAGCCTTAACAGAGGCCGGGACATATAAACCCTCCTGTGAATAAGCGTCACAAATAATTAAACAAAGCCAACGGGCCAAAATTTGTTTGGTTTTCACAGGAGGGGTTGGCCTGCCAGCAAATTTGACGAACAAAGAATCAGACTTCCGAATGGAACTAGTCCGGTCCATATAATCTTTGAGATCACCTACAACATCTAAGGAAGCCTCACCAGCCGAGAGATCAGGTGACTGAAATGCCGTAACAACTATTTCCTGATTAATGTGGAACTTAGAGACCACTTTAGTGAGAAAACCCGGATGGGTACGAAGCACTGCCCTGTCCTGGTGAAGAATCAGAAAAAGAATGGCAAGAAAGCGTGCCTAATTCTTAACTGTCAGCCACTTGAGTTTCGCCGACTCAAGAGGCCTGTGGGGCCCGAAGCACCACTGCCAAATCCCAAGGAGCCACTGGGGGAACAAAGGGGGGCTGAATCCTGAGAACACCCTGGAAAAAGGTGCGGACATCAGGCAGAGTAGCAATCCTACGCTGGAACCACAGAAAGTTCAGACACATGAACTTTCAAAGAAGCGAGGCACAAGCCTAGGTCCAACCCAGACTGAAGGAACGCCAAAATCCTAGAAACACGAAACGCTTGAGGATCGTAGTTTCTGGACTCACACCATTGAAAATAAGTATGCCACACTCTGTGGTAAATCCTGGCGGAAGCAGGCTTGCACGCCTGTAGCATTGTGCTGATGACTGAGCTGGAAAAACCCTGGGACCTTAAGACGGATGTCTCAAGAGCCACGCCGTCAAAGACAGACGACCCAGATCCAGGTAAAGGCAGGGCCCCTGAGACAACAGGTCCCGACGTCGAGGCAGAAGAAACGGAACGCCGATGGATAGGCCCCGAAGATCGGAGTACCAAGGACGTTTGGGCCAAGCCAAAAGACCCGAGGCAGCAGGGATATCAGAGGGAATAGATACCCCAGCTGAAATGTCCATTTCACTGACAGCGCATCCACCAGACTTGCGCCGGTATCTCTTGTCCTGGACCCGTACACAGGCAGCTTGCGATTGTGATGGGAGGCTATGAGGTCCACCTCCGGCAGTGCCCACCTGTCCACGAGTAGTTGAAATACCTCTTGGTGAAGGGACCATTCCCCGGGATGCACGTCGTGACGGCTGGAGGAAGTCCACTTCCCAATTGAGAACTCCTGGAATGAAGACTGCCGAGATGGCCGGAAGGTGGCACTCCGCCCAAGAGAGGATGCGTGACACCACCGACATTGCTGTTAGACTGCAAGTACCCCCTTGACGGTTGATGTACACCACCGTGGTGGCGTTGTCGGACTGAACTTGCAATGCCCTTCCTTGAAGAGCGTGACCGGACAATTGGAAGGCCCTGTACACGGCCCAAAGTTCCAGAATATTGATGGGAAAAAAACGCTTCTTCCGCCGTCCAATGGCCCTGAAGTGAAAGTGGACCCGACACTGCCCCCCAACCAAGAAGACTGGCATCTGTCGTAAGCAGAACCCAGTCCGGGATCCAAAAGGGGTGACCCTTGGTGAGATGAGATGTCTGAAGCCACCAAGCCAGCGACAGGCACACCTCCGGAGACAACACCAGCATTTGAGTCCTGATCCGGTGTAGTAACCCATTCTATTTGGATAGAATCAGTCCCTGAAGGGGCCGGGAATGAAAGTGGGCATACTCCACCATGTCGAATATCAAGACCATGGTCCCCAGAACTCTCATTGCCGAGTGAACAGACACCTGGGAACTCATCAGACAACAGCTCACTCGCAGTTGTAGGGAGGACATCCTGTCTGGAGTCAGAAAGATCCTTTGCTGATGAGAGTCCAGAAGTGCACCCAAATGAACCATTCTCTGTGACGAAATGAGAGAGGACTTCTTCCGGTTTATCAGCCACCCGTGTGCCTGCAGAAAGCGATAGTCAGGTGCAATGTTGCAAAAGTACATCAGGAGAGCCTGCCAGCAATAGGAGGTTGTCCAGATACGGCAGAAGCCGTATACCCTGGCTGCGCAGATGGGCAGCCATAAGTTTGGTGAACACCCTTGGAGCTGTGGAAAGGCCAAAGGGCAGAGCCTGAAACTGGAAGTGAAGCTGACGTATAGCAAACCTCAGATAACGCTGGTGTGACGGTATAAAGGAACATGGAAGTAGGTGTCCTGGATGTCCAGGGAGACCATATAATCACCCGGTTACATAGCCAGAATGATGGAACGCAAAAGTTTCCATCCTGAAAGTGGGCACTCTAAGGAACTTGTTTAACAATTTCAGGGATAGGCCAAAGAGCCATTGGGTTTGGGAACCAGAAATAGAGAAGAGTAGTAACCCATCCCACGTTGAGAAAGTGGAACGGGAACAACAACCCCTGCTGTCAGCAAGGACTCTATGGCTTCCTGAATCTGCAAGGCCTTGGTGTTGTCCTGAGAAAGACTTGTGCAGAAGAACTGTTGGGGGGGGGGGGGTCTGTGACAGGACAGGGCATACCCGCGAGACCACTTCTTGTACCCAAGCATCCGTGGTGGTATTGCACCAGCACTGGGCAAATTCTGGGATCCACCAGAGAGAGGCCCGTCCCATCAGGCTGAAGGCTTATCCTCTGACTTGGAAGCAGGGCGTCTAGTGCTCCAAGCCTGCTTCTTTGGTTTAGGGGCAGCTTTGGTTGACGATTGCCTCGGTAAGGACTGACTCTTGGACTTTCCCAGAGTACGAAAGGCTGAGGTCCTAGCTTTAGAAGGCGCAGCTGCTGATGGCAAAAACGTCGACTTAGACGTTTGCCAAAGTATCAACAATTTTGTCCAGGTCAGGACCGAACAAAATCTCCCCATTAAAGGGTAAGGCTCCCAGGCCCTTCTTGGAGTCTGCATCCGCTCTCCAAGAACGAGGCCACAAAGACCGGCGAGCAGAGACCGCTGCCGCCGAAACTCTGGAAGTCAGAAGACTGGCATCCAAAGACGCTTCTCCAATATAGGAAACGGCATCCCTCATCTGTCCAACTAAAGCTCTCTGAACCACCGGAGCTTCCTCAGGAAAAAGTATCTTCCAATACATTGGCCCAGCTCTCAATGGCTTTAGCCACCCAAGAGATGGCCATGGAGGGACGGGCCACCGCCCCACAGAGAGAATAAATGGATTTTAAACAAGTCTCTACTTTCCTGTCAGTGGGATCCTTTAGGGATAAAATGGATGGCATAGACAAGGTAGCACTCTTGATTAGGTGAGTAACATGAGAATCCACCGCAGGCGGGGATTCCCACTTTTTGCAATGACTTGCAGGAAACTGGTAACTAGATGCTAAACGTTTCTGCGGCTGGAACCTCTTACTAGGTGATCGCCAGGCCTCCGTCATATGATCAGTCAGCTGGTCAGAGATAGGAAAAACAGCCAAAGTCACCTTTGCCTGCTTAAAATTTGGATACTTGGACATAGGGGCCGGGACGTCATCCTCTACATCAAGAATGGACCGCACCACCCGCACATTAATGGAAGATTCTCCACTTCCCGGGCAGGGGAATCCGAATCAGAGTCCTCAGGCAATTTCCCCTCATCCGAGGACACATCTGAGTCTGACAACTGCGCAGACTGGGACGACATAACAGTGCGTTTTGACGCCTTGTGAGGCTTGTCACTAGGTAACAGTTTGAAAGGCTGAAGACGAAGCCGCCAAACTCTGGACTGAATTGGAGAACACATCCACCCATAGTTGGGAATGACGGACTGCTGCGTCATTGGAGACTGAACATACCTAGGGAACCCGCATATGGATGAACAGTCTAAGGCCCAGGGGGAGACTGCAATAATTGCAGTACACCCCGGTGAAGGGGGGATGGCCGTTTGGGGTAACCCCCTATGGAGGAGAGCAGTCAAGATCACCAAACGGTCCTCGATGGAAGCCAGCACCTGAGAAAACACCGCCCAAGGAGGATCCTGTCCTGAAGTTGGGGGGTTAGAGGGACCAGGTAGCTGACGGCACCTCACACACAGCCCATCCTGTGATAAATCCTCCACATTCACCCCTGCAGGAGAGCAGACATGATAAAGATATATACCTAGATATATATAGCAACACAACAGGGAAGCCCAGAATGTACTCTTGGCGCACCCTCAAGTATGCAGCACACAAGCCCACAAATATGGCACCGTGTAGAACACCACAGTATGTGACCGACCTCACAAATACATGAATTTATATAAGTGAGATCCAAGAAAAGCCCTTCCAACACACACCTGTCAGGGCTGTAGGAGAAGGAAAGGGATAGTCATAGACTAACAGTAAGTAGAAATAAAGCACAGACAGTCAGCACTAGCAAAAGTCACATACAAGGCAGAAAGTTAATACTCACTGCACCTTGTCACTACAATAAACCGCCCAGATTCAGGGGGACTGACCGCACACTGCCTGCGACACCTGTGCTGCCACCGTAGAGAAGATGGCCGCTGGAGACCTCAGAGGAGGAGTGGCCGCAGGAGGAAGCAGCTCAGCGTCACCAGAAAAGGGAAGGGCGCGCTGAGCTGAGGAGCCGCTAAACAGGGAAGGCTGCCTCCCCTGGCTAGCAATTAACCTCAGGGACGCCAGCTCCCGCATAATACCCTGGTGGTCTAGTGGTCCCGTGGGGTATGCCTCCCGAGAGGGGGGAGCCCGCCGCCACTGCTAGCGGCTCCGGTCCATCCCCAGAGACTGGAGGCATGCGACTGCATTTACACACACGTGTCACCGCAAGCAGTGACCCGCGGTTTACCTTATCCCCGGCAGCAGTCGTGGGAGAGTCCAGAGCCCGTGCTAGTATAGATTCTGGGGTCCCGCCACGATCCCTAGATCTGTACTGGCATCGCGGCGCCAGCGGGGTGTAGGAGCAGCAGCTTGGACGTCCAATGGACAGTCTGATGCTGCCGCTCTGAAGAGTCAATAATAATAATAATAAAAAAAAGTAATTAACCTCTAAAAAGAAGCTTAGGGGCTTGAGCAGCCCCCCTGTGCTAAGGTGACCCGACTCCAGCCGGGCACCAACTAAAACTGAGGTGCCTGTGGCTGGGGCGGGGTATAGAGCAGGATGAACCCAGTGCATCCTGGTAGCAGCAAAAGCTTTAACTGCATGGTACCCGTGGATCCAGATACAGCTATACCCCAAGGTCAACCCTGTGGACCCCCTATGGAACCTGAAGTAGACAAAAAAGGTTTTTAAATAAAAGTCCCATAACATATAATTCAGTGCTGAAACCAATAGTAACCATCATGTTTGTATCCACTTTTTAAACTGCAGGAAGTTTGCAGAAATCAAGATTTGTTACAGTGGGTTACAGCAGAGGTTCCTAAACTCAGTCATGACAGTCCAGGTTTTAAGGATAATCATGCTTGAGCACAGGTAACTATTAGTTCCTCACTCAATTTGATTTAACCATCTGGACTCAAGCATGGATAGCCTTAAAACCTGGACTGTAATGGTGGAGTTTGGAAAACTCTGGGTTACAGAGTATGTTCTTGTTGCATAGCTATACATAAGCATGACGATGTTAGTGAAATGTGTGTAACCATGTACTAAATGCAGGTAATCATCATATACCAGAAGAAATTATTGGAGACCTTTTAAAATGAAACAAATTTTATTTTTCCTTAAAGTGTAGACAAAAATGTTATTAATACTAAGAAAACAAGCAAAGCAAGAACAAAACAAAGTACAAAAATAAATACACTTTATAAAGAAACCAATTTTCATGCAGCTGACAATTAAATATGTATAAATAAATACAATGTATAGAAAAATGCTCTGGCACTTAAGAGGAAAAAGGCCATAGATTGCTGAGTGTGAGTCTGTCCATTCAGGAATAAAAGACCCTTTGAAAATATCTGTAAATGCAAATAAAGATATTGGAAAAAGTTTATACAAAAGTTGAATATTTAAGTCGGACATAGTCTCAGCTATAGCCACATTCACAGTAGACAGCACTGCAAGACAATAAAGGTCTCAGGTCAAGTATCAGGAAACAGATTTACCAATGGGACATTGATTCGGTTCTGGCTGCAGGATTTAAAAGGGCAATAATATTTCAATACAAAAGCAGTGTTTTGCATTTAATATTATTATTGCCCTTTTCATTTCAGCTCCCAAGCCTCCGCATACAAATTTATACCCCAAGAACTTTATTAATCGGCTGAAATTTGCACACTACAGAATTATGGTTTGTGACATATAAGGACCTACAGTTCTGGAAAAGTGATATTTAACATTTCAACAGTACTTCGTCATATTAAGTTTGTAACAATTTATAAAGGTAGTATAACATTAAACACGTAGAAATATACAAACCCAGCAAATATTTTGCTGTCCCCTGCACATCTGAGTGATAAAGATTACCCAAAGTGAGACTGAAGTCACTGCAATTTATCAGTAATACTGGGCATACACAATACAATTATCGGGCCGATCCACCCGATATTGGCGGATCGCCCCGATAATTGTACTGTGTGTGCTGCCGACCAGCTAAATCGTTCGGTCAGGCATGCAGGATTTTCAAGCATTCCCGTCCGATGCGATATAGTGTAAATTAAATGTCGGCTGCATCGGGCAGTGTTTGCCCAGCCGCGGCGACGAGGGATGGACATTTCCCGTTCCTCCCCAGTGGAGGAGCACAGATATATCGGTGCCAATACACAGATATCTCACAGTGTATGCCCGCGATATCTGCAAGGTGACAGCCTGCCAGATAAAATGTTTGTCAGTCTGACTGGCATTTTATATGGCAGTGAATGCCCAGCATAAGTATGTGTAAACTAATCTAACATTAAGTAGCAAGTACAAATATGAACAGGGTGTAAAGTTTATAAAGATATTACAGCATAAACAGGAGATCTAATAAATAACTGCAGGATATTGTCCTAAGTCATTGATAGCCAGCGTGTTGAAATGTACATGTTCTAGAAGTATATTGGTTTAACAAACAAAGGATTTTTGTATTCTACTACTACTGTAATACAGCTAGAGCAGACTATCGAGGCTAAAAGCACAGTTGTAGGTTATTCATTTGGTCTGAGTCAGTTATTCAGGCCAGTTGTACAATACAAGTTTTAAGATGAGTCTCCATAGTTTTATTTTTCCTTAGACATTTAGTAATAAACCATATTAATAAAACTGTAACGTATCCTCAACCCCAAACTGAAGACTAGCTCATGCCATATGACAGCACTCCAGGGTGCACATCCTTCAGCATCAGTGTAAAACTGCCACTGACAGAGGTTGTGGGTGCGCAGATTGGACAAGTCCAAGACTCCTTAAACTTCTAGGCTGTACGGTGTTAGAAAATATACCTCATACAATCCTAAGATGCAAGTTTTTAGAATTAGAGATGTTGCCCATAGCAACCAAACAAATTCTAGCTATTATCTTCTAGAAGGTGCTAGATAAATAAGTAGAATCTGATTGGTTGCTATGGGCAGAGAGAGTGTGTGTATGTATATATGTAGGTGGGCTCGTTCTGTATCTTACAGGAAGACAGAGGACATTTATGATAACTGGTGTATAGAAATACCTTGGTGATGCAAACCTATGAGATTTTATTATGTTGTAGTGAAGTTTAAGCATTTTTCTGTAAAGCAAACTGATCGGAAGCTAAAACATCGCCGATGTTTTTCCTGTTTATTAATGTTCCTCATTGTCCTCAAACACATCTATGATGACTGGAAAATGTTGCTCAGCAACAGCTCAAAGCACTTTATAAATAATATTTCTTTAAATCTGAAAAAGAGAATTTGTTCTGTAAATCTACTTTCTGCCAACAGTGTAAAGAATGAAATATGACATTTGGGCCGTTGCAGGTTTTTCATGGTCTAATAGTGCACAAGGGATTGAAGGGATTCTAGAGCTCGTGTTTTAGGACATGCAAAAAAGAAAAAGGTAATGTCTGGAGATGCAAGAATGTAACATCGGCATGCAGAAAGGAGCATGCCATCATCTATAGCCAAAGCGCAGTACAATGTAATGGAGCAGGGGGAAGAAGAAGTGCTTCATGTTCTATCTTATCCCAGCGAGTGCTGTCTTCTTAAATTGTCACAACATTTGGCTTCTTTCTTCAGGTTCTTTTTACAGACACTCCTGGAATAATAAAGTAGTAGGAGAAGATTATTATAAATTCACACAGAGGGATTACAAGTATTACAAAAAGCAGAATTGATATGCAATACATATATTACCATAATAGATTTGCCCAAAAGCTAGAGTTTCTGTTATTGTACTAGATATCTTTTTATAGTTCCAGAATTCCACTTCGAGATCTTCATTGCAATCCTAACCATACTATAAGGGTATCTAATAGATGGGTGCTGGAGAGAAACTCAAGGTCCAGACTGGGTGTTCTCTGCTCATCAGTCTGCGTCCACCTTTTCCCCCTTCATAACTGAACTTAGTGGTGCTCAGGACTAACAGCCAAATACACTACCACTTGTCAGGGTGAGGGAACATCATCATTGTGAAGTCCATTTGCTGTCTTTTCAAGAGATATATTTTTATTTTTTTATTTTTTTAACTTCATTATTAAATGTGGTTTATAATTCGATGCTGCTTAGTCCCAAAGGACTATTCAAGGTTGTACAGCATCCTAATAAATTTACACAGTTAGTGGTGTACTTACCCTTGCCTGCAAAGTAGCTTATTGATAGGTGCGTTTTGTCCTTGGCTTGGCCGAAGGATTCTGTTAGAAGCAATCAAATGGTTAAAAAAAAAATCTCACCTTGAACATACTTTATTGTACTACATTAAAAAAACAAAACACTTAAAAAAAAAAAAAAAATAAAATAAAAATGGTACATTCATGTCTATAAATGTGTAGAGGATGTTTTCTCCTCCAGATACTTAGTGTTTGGTAAGGCCAGAATTTTTTTTATTTATAGATTTGGCCATGAAGCGCTAGGGCCAAATTAACAATGCCCCATCCCCCGTTCTTTGCCAACCCATACCATGATAAATGTACATAATCCCCCAGTGCATCATAGTTATATAAAAGGGGATTTTTGGTTACTTACCGTTGAATCCTTTTCTCTGAATCAGGCTGGGGGACACTGGACCATGGGGTTGTAGATGGGACTGCAAGGAGCTGGCACTTAACAAAAACTCTAACTTTAACCCAAGCTCCTCCCCTCTGCAACCCCATGACTGCAGTACAACTTCAAAAGTGCCTGGTAAGAAGAAGAAGTAACTCAGTGACACTTTCATAACAATAACCAAACTAAGAGTACCGCCGGGACCGACGTGGTCAAAATTACCACACAATACGACTGAGCATGAGGGAGGGAACGTAGTGTCCCCCAGCCTAATTCAGAGAAAATGAATTAACGGCAAATAACCCAAAATCCCCTTTTCTCCTTCATCAAAGGCTGGGGGACACTGGACCATGGGACGTTCAAAAGCCGCCCCAAGGGGAGGGAACGCTCAGGTTGCCTGACCTGAGAACTGTGCGCCCAAAGTGGCAAACACAAAAACATGAAACCTGTAATATGCACAAATGTGTGGACAGAGGACCAGGTAGCTGTGCGACAGACCTGTTCAGCCGGGGCCCCGTGGTGCGCCCCCCCAGGAGGTCCCCACCGCTCGAGTAGAATGAGCCAACAACTTGGCAGGTGCCGGTTGCCCTGCATCGGAATAGGCCCGAGAGATGACAGAGCAGTCATCTTGCAATGGTCTGCCAGCCACGTTTCTGGGCGTCGTAGAGAACCAGAAGGGAGTCCGTATGACGTACGGCAGACCTTCTGTCCAAGTAGTTGCGCACGGCCTGGACGACGTCCAACAGCGACAGATCGTCCTGGTAAGTTTCCGATGGGGAAAAACACAAGAAAGAATCTCCTGGTTTAGGTGGAAAGCTGAAACCACCTTTGGTTAGATGGAAGGAACTGTTCGGAGAACAGCCCAATCGTCATGAAAGATGAGGAACAGTGGAGCCAGAGACCTGCCGAGCAGAGGCAATGGCCATAAGGAAAACCAATTTCCACGTGACAAATCTAAGGTCCACGGAGTCCAAAGGCTCCAAGGGAGCCTGCTTGAGAGCAGATAGGACCAAGGCCAAATCCCACGGAGCCACTGGCGGCTGAAACGGAGGTTGAACACGCAACACTCCCTGTAAAAAAGTCAGAACCTCTGGCAGAAGAGTCAGATGCCGCTAAAAATAGACAGAGCCGAAATCTGTACTTTCAGTGATTGAAGCCGCAAGCCCGCTTCCAAACCTCCCTGAAGGATAGCCAACAGCCTCGGAAGGTGGAACTGGGATGTATGAACTCCGCGCCATTCACATAACAAGATGTAGGTCTTCCAGACTCTGTTAGTTGCGCCCCAAGCCGGTTTCCAAGCACGCAACATGGTACGGACCACGGAAGGGGAAAACCCCTTAGTTTTTAAGAGCTCGATCTCAACAACCAGGCCATTAAAGCCAACCGCGGAAGGTCCTGGTGCCGGAATGGACCCTGCAGGAGTAGATCTGGTTGCTGCAGAAGCCTAAAGGGCAGCTTGAAGACCGTGGCGAATCACGACCTGCATGGCCCGTTCGGAGCCACGAGGATCACTGGAACCTGTTGCTCCCTGACACGCTGGAGTACCCAAGGTAACATGGGAATCGAAGGAAAAATGTAGAAGGAAGTTACAGGGAACGGTCTTGGCATCCACTGCAAAGGCCATTGGGTCCCGGGATCTCGCACAAAATCGGGAAAGCTTGCAATTGTGCCGAGACGCCATTAGGTCCACTTCCGGAAGTCCCCACTTCAGGACCAACTGCTGGAAGACCTCTGGTTGGAGAGACCATTCCTCCGGCAGGAAGGTGGTCCGGCTGAGGAAGTCGGCTTCCCAATTTTCCACGCACGGAATGAACACTGCAGAGAGTGCCAGAACAAAAATCACTGCCCAAGTTAGAATGCGACTTGCCTCTGCCATGGCAGCTGCGCTCTTTGTGCCGCCCTGATGGTTTACATACGCCACTGCCGTGGCGTTGTCTGACTGAATCCTCACTGGACGGTCGGCCAGGCAGCACTGGGCCCCCAACAGAGCCAGATAGATGGCCCGAAGCTCCAGTACATTGATTGGTAGAACAGTCTCCGATGATGACCCTGAAGACAAAAGGTTCGACGTCACCACTCCCCAACCGCTGAGACTTGTGTCTGTAGGCACAATGGCCAAGGAGCAACTTTGGAGCAGGTGATCGGAAAACAGCCACCAACAAATAGATTGACGTGTGCTGTCCGACAGAACCAGAAGTTGAGAGGAGTGATCCTCCGTGCGATCCATCCAATTTCGGTGAATCTAACACTAGAAGTTTTGCAAGTGGAAGCGGGCGTACTGGATGGTCTCAAAAAGGTAGAGACCATCGTACCCAGTAACTTCATGCACAGCCAGATGGAGAGGCGAGGCACAGACCGTACCTTCGTGACCAGATCCTAGAGGGCCCGGGCTGGAAGACTCTTTGGAGAGACGTATCGAAGATCACCCCCAGAAACATCAGGCGCTGGCAAGGAGTGAGGTGAGATTTCTCCAAGCTTAGGATCCAGCCGTGATACTGAAGCACCTGCACTGTGCGGTCCAGGTGGAACTGCAACTGGGAAGCCGAATCTGCTTTCACCAGTAGATCATCCAAATAGCAGTTAACCTGTCCGCGTGCAGCAGGATCACCATAGCTGAAATGATCTTCGTGAAGACGTGTGGAGCTGTTGCCAAGCCAAATGGCAAGGCCTGGAACTGGTAGTGTGCCTGTCCGACTGTGAACCTGTGGAGAGAGTGGTGCCCTGGCCAAAAAGGCACGTTGGAGGTACGCATCTCTGATGTCGAGCGCAGCCAAAAATTAATTTGCCGACATTCCCTGGATCACTGATCGGAGAGATGCCATGCGGAACCGGTCCACCCACAGTCTGGTGTTCAAAGCCCGTAGATCAAAAATCGGGCAATAGGCGCCGTTGGGCTTTCGAACCAGGAAGTGGTTGGAGTAAAAGCCCCATTTCCATTGTGATGCCGGAACCGGAACAATAACTCCTTCTGAAAGTAGAGAACTGATGGCCTGGGGTCCAAGTCCCTGGGAAGGGCCGTCGCAAAAAAAAACGTTGCGGCAGCGGACCAGAGGTTGATTACTCCTTGGGAGACAATGCCCCTCATCTAGCCATCGGCCATCAACGCCACCCACCGACCCCTTAAATCGGAGGAGGCGGCCCCCTACCCCCGACGGGACTGGATGGGCAGAGACGCCGTCAGTCGTTAGGGTCCTCAGGAGCCTTTTCTCACGAGCGTCTGAATGCAACAGAAAACCTGTCATGGAGTCGAACCCCTCCTGGGGAAGAACAGTCCACGGACGGCCTGACCTCTATCCAATGCTCTCTCTCGAAAAGGAAGAGCGAAAAGCACGGAACTGTGGGCCCCTTTGTTTTTGGGCCACCACGGGGAGGAAGGTGCTTTTCCATCCAGTTGCTTGGGCAATGATGGTATCCAAATCAGAGCCAAACAGGATCCCCTCGGAAAAAGAGAGATTGTAAAGAACTCCTGGATTCAGCGCCAGCCTCCCAGGCGTGGAGCCAGAGTGCTCTGCGAGCTGAGACGGCTGTATCCGAAACCCTGGAGGGCACCTGAGCACCGTCCTGAATGGCTTCACACACATATTCCGCTGCCCCACAAAGCTGCTCTGCCAAATCCAGTAACGCATCTCTGGACAAGTCACTCTGAAGTCCAGCGACCAATCTGTTGGCCCATGTCTCCATGGCCCGAGTGACCCAGGCGGAGGCCAGCAAAGGGAAGGGCGAATAAAGACCCCCGAGCCAATGAAAATGGACCGAAGGCAGCCTTCCAATTTATCCAGCGGAACCTTGAAGGATGCAGAATCCTGAACTGGAAGCGCAGTGTGTTTGGCCAAACGTGCCACAGCCGCATCAACCTTGATAGGCTGTTCCCACTTGGCGACCTGGTCCGGCGGAAGTGGGTAAAGGGCTGCAAACTTACGAGGAACGGAGAACTTCTTATCCGGTGTCTTCCACACACCCTCAACGAGATCCGAGAGGTCCGAGGAAGCTGGGAAACAAACGATCCTCTTACGCCTACGCTTGAATGGTCCTACCACTGCTGCTTGGGTATCCAGGTCCAGGCAGTCCAGAGACTGTCACCGCCGTAATGAGATCCTCCACTCCTTGACCCAAAGGGGGCTCTGGACATTCCTCTTCAGGAAGAACCTCCTCCTCTGGAAGTTCCCCCTCCACGGAATCCGCAATGTCTAACGGTTCCCCATACCAAGAAAGATGCTTATGCGCCGTGCGGAGCTTAGGGTCCTCAAAGAACCTTTCCATATAAGCGGAAACTCTCGAATTCCGCAGCTGTGCGCTCCATGGTACAAAGCCAAGGTGGGTCAGGCCCCGGGTGGGTGACCGCTTCTGCTGCGGGTGGCGCCTGCATGATAGGGACCGACGCGGTAGCCTGAGCCTGTTCTTCCCTCTGATGAGCCATGAGGCTCACCAAGTTGGAGAGCGACCGACCCATAGTCGGAGCCCACCACCTGATGCCTGCACACAATTGGGCCCCACAGCGTCTAGGAGTCCAAATGTCCACAAGGCAATTTGGCAGGACTCTGGACACACGTAAAAAATATCGCCATAGTAGGGGTTTGTATCTTAGCGGGCTTTGACTATATCAGCTGTGCTTACGCTATCCTGCGGAGGCAGGTAGTCCAACAAAAAATAAATTGCGTTCACTGAGCACAGCCAAAACTCCCAGACAGACAATAATAGTAGTACTTAGCTTTCCTTGTGGCTAAAACCCAGCAGAGGAGAAGAGCTTGTGGCTTAGTCCCTGTCCTCCCTCAGTGGCATCCGGGATGGCTTACTTCAGAGACCAGCAGCTGCCTACGCAGTAAGAAAATGCTGGTTAGGAGCCTTTCCACTGCAGCCATGGAGCGGAGGGGAGCTAGAGTCAGTAGGCTCCGCACCCCGCTGAGCAGGGATAGCTACTGCCTTCTCGCATCAAGTGTGACTCCCCTTTGTGTGGAAAAAACACTTGGTCTGCCCTAGAAGCAGACGGCCTGTATCTGGCGCTCTTTCCCTTAGGAGCCGCCGTCACTTACAGCCTGGTAAGATGGCGTCGCCATCCAGGACACCTCCTGACCCCCTGCGGCCTCTAACAGGGTGCGGGCGCGCACTGTCCTCGGGCCCAGACGGTCTCTTATGAGACCGGAGTGCTCTAGGGTGTGTCGCTGGGTAGCACACCCCCTAACCCGCCGTGGCTCCCGGCAAGATGCGGCTCCCGCAGCTACTGCACTCCCACTGTACGCTGCTGTAAGAAGCGCACAGTACCTAAATAAAAAGTAGAGAAAAAAATTACAAATAAAATAAAAACAGCCCTACGCTAACCAAGGGCTACAGAGCAGCCCTTCTAAAAACGTGCCTTACTCCACTGCAGTCATGGGGTTGCAGAGGGGAGGAGCTTAGGTTAAAGTTAAAGAGTTTTGTTAAGGGCCAGCTCCTTGCAGTCCCATCTACTGTACAACCCCATCGTCCAGTGTCCCCCAGCCTTGATGGAGGAGAAAATAAAAATAAGTAATTCAAGCAATGGTTAAACTATATTATAAAAAAAATAAGTAAAGCCATGAAATTGAGCAGCGTTCTGACCCAGTCATCCTAGGCGCCGGCCCAAGTGGCTCTTTCCACTAATCTGGGCTTACCGGCAGCACTACTGTCACTCACCTGGTCTCCATGGCCTTAAGCTTTGGCATAGGTTTACTATTTGACATTCCAATTTCTACGGCCCTATAATCACACAACACAAAAATGAAAAGAAATGTATTTTATCGCTTTGTGATAGAGTATATAGACTGCACCTGCTTGTCACCAATAGGATTCATACTGGGAGAGATTGGCTTACAGTTGCAAGGGGTTAAGAGCTTCCCTCCCCTCCCCCAACCATCACCAGGGACATATAGCACCAGGCAAACAAGGGACACACGAGGACGAGAAATGAAAAGCATCCACATAAACACATTACACACAGGTAAGAAGACATTCACATGCACTAATATGTATCTATACATGCATGAATGGAACTGGTACACAAGACAGCAGTAAACTGGAATATATCTTGTATTATCCATGGTAAACTGTATTACATATTTTATATTTATGGTCTATATGTTTAGGTTTATTTGAGTAACATATATTCTCTTGGATAGATCTACACTAATTATGGGTTAACTATACTAAAAACAGCCTTGATTCATTGACTTTAGTCAGGTTATTTGCATCTCTTTTGGACAACAACAAGGGAAAGTATGAAAAGTGTGGATGTAAGCAAAGAGGTATTCCAGGAAGCATACAGATATAACGAGTATGTAACATCTTTATTACACTCCTATTTCTGGAACACCACCTGTATTATGACGGACCCTGGAAGCCTGGCTAGGACAGAATATCGACTGACTGGTAAGTATACTATCCCTCCCTTCTACCTCCCCCTAATCTTAACCCTCCTTTTATGGTGCCTAACCCTAACCTCCCTTCCCCGCACCCTAAAAAGTATCACACTGCCCATCTCCTCCCCTAGGAACACTTACACCGCCCCCATCTTGGCCTGCAAAGCCATTAGCACCCATAAAAAGCTCTGCAATTACACAAGAAGAATGCACAGAAACTGCCTTTCCACGGTCATAAATGACCCTATTTAACTACGTTCTTCTATGTAGAGATCCAATACTGAAACTTACATTTATGGATCAGACAATTATGTGAAATCCCTGCATTCAGAAACCTAAACCGTTCACTTTGCTTATGATAATATGAATGCTGATTGCTCTATTCAGAAGTATTTAATGTTAATCCTGTTTATTGGGGGTAATTCAGAGGGAGAAACTGAGTATGTGCCGTTGGAACGCCTGTAACAGCATCATCATTGCTCATCTGACACTTAGGGATATGCTGTAAATATCGGTAATGTGCACAGTCGCACAATACCACCAAACATCGCTATGAATGGAATCACTTTACAGAGCTTAGTACATATGCCCCAAATTGGAGAGTGATAAACAACCAACCAATCAGCTTCTAACTGTAAAGTACATATTTTATTTTCGTGACCTCCCTTTAAAAAATCAGAATTCAATAGATATTCTATCTTCCAACAAAGGTAGTCCAAAAATGAAACATCCAAGTAATCAGCTCCTAACGGTCATGTTACAGGCTTTGTTTGAAAAATAACAGTTAGGAGCTGATTGGTTGGAAGTTTATCACTTTACAGAGCTTCATACATCTGCCCCATTGTCTTTAAAATCACTTTTACTAAAATATTTATTCTAATTTTTTTAATCTCAAAGTTTTTTGAAATAAATGTAATTTTTTATTTTTGGACTACCTTTGTTGGAAGATAGAATATCTATTGAATTTTGATTTTAAAAGGGAGGTCACAAAAAAATAATAAAAATAATTCTTTGTAAGGTCTCATTAGAGAGATACCCAATAATAACGTATACAAAGTAATAAAACCCCAGCGCTCCCTGAAAAAGTGAGCAGCTCTTGATGCACACACCTGAGTGCGTGTTATAGGCAATTAAAGATGAAAAGATTGCTACTATGAATAAATGTATGTGGATACGAATCCTACTATAAGCGTCGGCATATGGCTACACTTTAGCTTAAAATAAAAAAAAATAAAAAAAGATGAAGTGTAGCCATATGCCACCGCTAATAGTAGGATTCGTATCCACATACATTTATTCATCGTAGCGCTCTTCTCATCTTTAGATAGCCAATAATGTTGATTATTAAAAATGACTGATCGACAAATGTATAGAGTTTAGGTTTCATTGCAACACAGACAGTAAGCTAAACAAAGTGGCAAACGCAAAGTTAACAACACTGAATGAGTATATGCATGTGTGAATGGGCGCAAATATGTTTATACTGTACATATTACTAGTGCCCATTATATCAAACACAACATATTTCTCCAAACATAACGTTTCTCCTCATTTAAACCAAAGCGCTATATTTTGGACTCATCTGTCCACAAAAAATTGTCTTGTGGCTTGTTCAGCTGATCTTTAGTAAAGTGCAGACGGGCAGCAATGTTCTTTTTGGAAAGCAGCGTCTTTCTCCATACAATCCTGCCATGCACACCATTATTACTCAGTATCCTCCCGATGGTGGACTCATGAACATTAGCTAATGTGAGAAAGGCCTTCAGTTGCTTAGAGGGTACATTGTGTTCCTTTGTGACCTTGAAAACCATTAGACAAGACTATAAAGACAAGAGCCTTGCTGTTGGTGTGATCTTTGTTGGGTGACCACTCCTGGGGAGGGTAATAATGGTCTGGAATTTCTTCCATTTGTACATAATCTGTCTGACTGTTGATTGGTGGAGTCCAAACTTTTTAGAGATGGTTTTGTAACCTTTTCTAGCTTGATGAGCATCAACAACTCTTCTTCTGAGGTCCTCAGATCTCCTTTCTTCGTGGCATGATACACTTCCACAAACATGTGTTGTGAACATTAGACTTTGGACAACCTGTCTTTTTTTAAAAGAACAGGGATCTATCTCTCACACCTGATTGTCATCCCATAGATTGAGAATACCTGACTCTAATTTCACCTTCAAAATATCTGCTAAGCCTAAAGGTTCACATACTTTTGCCAATCAGATGTAATATTTTTTTTTTTAGGAAAATGAGCATGTCTAATTTTTTGCCTCATTTGTTTGATTTCTTTCTCTTTATCTACTTTTAGGACTTGTGTGAAAATCTGAGGTAGTTTTAGGGCAAATTTCAGCAGAAATAAATTCTGAAGGGTTCACAAACTTTCAAGCACCACTGTGTATGTATGGAAATTATATGAGCTACCTGGTGAGCTTTTTCCGATCCAGAGATTTTTGTGTTGCCGATGAAAGGATCAACCTGTCCCGGGGGCTCTTCATCTTTTCCTATAATGAAGGAAAATATACATATTTATTTTTTTCTTCAAATAAGTTGTTTGTCAAGTAAACAATCAAACAGGCAAGCAAAGAAGAATCAAAGAAAAACACTAAAACTCTGGGTACACAATGGCTGATATAGCGTTCGTACAGATAATGAATGATATATTGTCCCAGGCATTGGCCTGTGTGTAGACCCGATATATATGTGAATTATGTGGTTTACAGATACATTGTGTTGGTTGTGCAGCACAGCAAATGCAATACATCGTGCACAATTTATCTGAACATCTACGTTACCTAAGAACTACACCCCAAAAAAAAAACAACACCCTACAGAAATTTAATAAGCACTTTATAAGGACATCCATACACTACAGTGAATTAGGACTATTGTTTAGACATTGGGAACTTACCAGAACCCCCTTCCTACAGATTACAATTCGGGACCTAGCCGTTCACTAATAGTGAGGACAATATATCAGTTATCATTACAACCACAGTGGACATTTAAAAGTGATACACCATAATCTATACTAGTACAGAGGATGAACATCGCTCTGTACACAGCAGACCACTGATTAGTGCCCCAGAGCGCATCACTCACATTACTGTACTTTTATGGAGGTTGGAATACCTCTTTATGTGAAGTTGCTAAGGGCACTACTCTTATCTATCTATTACCACATCTGACTGTGGGCACAGACAACCGAACGACCCATATGCCGGCCGCAGGAACCGCTGATAATGACGTCACTACCAGTTCCTGTGGCCAAACATATCAATTGGCTGGTAAGAAAGTGTGAATGCACACCTGCATACACACCAAATCTGTCTGCAGGCTGATCAGTCGGTACAATGTGTACCCGGTGTAAGTTTTGCAGCTTTTTTTTTTTAAAAAGTCAATTATCCGAAAACTACTACATTTTAGTTCTAGAAAAACAAATTTGCGTTCAAAACACTTTGAAAATAAGTCACCCAAGCAAGTATATTCCCCCTCATCCACCAATTGGTAAGAGGACCTGTGCTTGTCCCTAATCTCCACCCTTAGCAGCGCCATTCTCTAGGAAAAATAGTTATACACAGAAAGTCTGCTCGTCATACGTAAGGGTGTCCTACTGGATAAGTTGCCAATTAATGAAAAATAAAACATATATATATATATAATTTATTATGTCTGTAGCGCTCATTTAAGCATTCCTGGGATGAGGTTACAGAAAGGTAAGGGCGCTATTGTACAAGTCAATTGATTATATTACATTTACACTCGCATAGCAAGCAACGTGTAGCTTATATTCAAAATATGTAGAAATACAGGATCAGCTGTGGTGATTAAAACATGAAGAAGACATGAGTCACTGAACTAGTCTAAAAATAAAAAACGATAGTTTTTCTGGATGCACAGTGTAACACATCCGGGGACAGAAAGGTGGTGACCTCAGATGTTATTTCTCATTCTACATTCCATTAGTAAAAGACCAGACTTTATACAGTACTAGCTGCAGTACCTGGTGTTGCCCGGGTTTAAATATTCAAGTAATTAAGTTAGGCTTCCCAGACCAATTGCCACCACTCTGAAGTTTACATCCAAATCCATTCAGTGGGAAGGCCGAGAACAGGCTCCCCGGGTCAAAGTTCTGCCCAGCGTACACCAACAGGAGGTCCAACCTAGACCTCAACCCCCCTAGTATGTATTGTGGGATCCAATGTTACCACTCTGAAGTTTTCATCCAAATCCATCCAATGAAAAGCTCACAACAGGCTCCCTGGGTCAAATTTCTGCCTAGCGTATACCAATGGGAGGTCTGACCAGGACCCTAACCCCCCTAAAACCTGGCCAGGATCCAACTGGACCACCTCGCTTTGGTTTCATCCCAATTGGTGCAGGGGTGTCTGAATGCATAACCGGACAAACAAACAGGCCAATGAATTTTATATATAAGAGGTCATGGCCAAATTCCTTCAGTATTTAGTTCTTAACCCCAGAAACGATTTTAGGATACAGCATTATTCTGCTTTTCAAACGTATATTATCTATTTAAAGTGACTACTTCTAAACTACAGTACATTGAAATGATGATTAAACAAAAAAAAAAAATTACAGTTTTGTAAAATTACCATCTGTCTGATTAACTTCTCGTGCCGTAATTCACGGTCCAAAATCAGAATATTCATCCTTTCTGCAGCATCCATTGTGAAGAAGATATCGTGGATTTCATACAATGTGGCCCTCAGCTAGAAACAGTACAGAAAGCTTTAAACCTCTGAGGTAAAACTATCCAATACACATTTGGTGAATAATTTACATATTTTATTATTTAGTGCAAATCCATTAGTGTAACAGAAGTTTCCTTAACCACTTAACTGACGAATTCTCTCTCCAAAAACCGCTCCGAAATTGTCGGTTTTTTTATGATTGAATTAGGTCAGGAACAGCTTTTTAAGGAATAATTTTGCAAATCAACAGAAAGTTGTCATTATAACCCCTTCACTGCTGAGGACAGTTGTTCAAATGGGTGAGGCCAGAAATTAGGTCATTAAAATTCGCCCCTTCAAGCATAAACATTGCAGAAATGTTTTACAAGACAGAAAATAGGGGAGAAAACATTAAAAGGGCTCTCTCCCCTGTCCTGGCATAAACATGCTCCAATGTGATGCTTAGAAGTTACTCCTGTACAAATGTTTATGAAGTCCAGTGTTTATTGAATATATTTTGCACAATGACTTCAAAGACCCAGGGCACCCTTATTTAAAAAAAAAAAAGCCCCCTCTTTCAAACAATGTGGCCCAATTTGCATTGTAGAAATATTAGTCAGAAGGCAGGTGGAGGAGGCCACGTAACGTGTACATCTTTCCCCAAGCTGGCAATTACACACTTGGGGATGCCCTCGTTTGAAAGAGGAGAGTCCCCTCTTTCAAACAATATGCCCTCATAGTAGTTATTGTCTGTTCATCCGACAATACTGCATACCAGTGGTTCCCAAACTGGGTGCCGCGGGGCACTTGCAGTGGTGCCATGGGATGAACATCCAGGACCAAATCAATTTATTTATGGTCAATGTAATAGGAAAACAACAAGTGCATGTGGCTAGCAGTCATAATACATGTGGACAAACAGAAGTTCAACCCTGTCTACCACCACCTAGATTAGAGGTGGGCAATAAGCGGCCCTCCAGCTGCTGATGAACTACATATCCCAGCATACCTTGCCAGCATGGCCAAATAAGGAAACTGTGGCAAAGCAGGCTTCCGGCTGCTGTGGAACTACATATCCCAAAACATGCGGCCCTCTGGCTACTGTGGAACTACATATCCCAGCATGCCCTGCCACAGTTTTAGCATGCCCTAATAACAAAACTGTGGCAGTGCATGATGGGATGTGTAGTTCAACTGCAGCCGAAGGGCTGCATGTTTGACTCCCCTGTTCTAGGGCGTAGGAATTTAAGAAAGTTTGGGAACCACTGCCATATACTACAGAAAGTGTTAAGTCGTCCAAAGATGGGGGATCTGACTCCAAGACGCACCCCATCAATAAAAGGCTCTCATGTGATGTAGTAGGCGGCCTACTGTTCAGAATGGCATGCCTTGTTGGGTTACCAAATTATTCACACATTTTATACATACAAAAGAAAAACTGCATTAGCAGTTTCCAGTGCAGATTCTATTATGAAAACCTGTATCTAGAATCTGGCTTTTTGTGGTATTGGAAGGGTGGATTAATGCCAAAGCAATAACCAAACACTATATCTTAGCAGTGATTAGAAATACTCAAATTTGTTTTAGTTCAACTCTTGAAAAGAACTTTTTTGCCCATTTTGGGTAGATTCCAATGATATTTTTTTTAAAAAGTAAAACAAATGAAAAAAAATAAAGATATAAAATTTGTCTGGGTACTGTATAAATAATTACTGATATTGGACAGTCCTAAAAATCGGCTCTGCAGATAAGGATTTACACCTGGGTATGCTCAGCTATTTATGAAGCCCACAGATTTTTACCAATTCAAATTATTTTATGTGAGTTTATATCCATTATATATTATGTTTTATAATACAATAAATGCTTTATGTTCATTGTGAATATGAACACATATTTTACATAATTTGGAGGTGTAATGGCCATGTTATAAACATCATTTTCTTTTAGCTGTGTCCTCTTCTAATAATATTGTATACTCTCATACATTTCATGTCCACAATTATTTTATCTAATTTGTATGTTCCTTTTATGTTTGTCCTGCGGAAAACTGTGCTACCTTATAAGTATATGGCAACAGACATAACACATATACACATGAGAGTTGGACCCAAGCAATGGAAGAACTTACCTGTGCAAGGACTCTTTCCTGTAAGGAAATATCTTGAGCCGACACTGTACCTCTACTCAAAGGAACTTCAGTATGGAATGTCCTAATGAATTCGGCTGTATCCTAACAAAAAAAATCAAACCAAGTAAACACCTGTAAGCAGCTGCACTAGGCAGAACATTCAGTCCATGCATTATACAAAACACAATAATTGTGCGTGTGAAATTATATAGAATACACACACGCTTTCATTCCCAGTGCATGCCACCACATCCCCGTATTAAATGGTATCTTTTGGATTTGAAGCACTAATTATATATATATATATATATATATATATATATATATATATATATATATATACATATATATATATATACACACATACATACATACACACATATATATCTCTGCAATCAGTTGTCGTTTACTTTGATTTGAAGATGGCGGCGTATCAACAGTTAAGCGACTTCTAACAAGGCTTGGTATTAGGTGCCAGGGAGATAGGTCACTCCACCTCCAAAATAAACACAATTTGGATTTTCATGTGCAATAATTTCAAGGGTGACATCTAGCCTGCAATACCGCTGTGGCCATGGTAAAACTCTGGACGATAGTAGACAGCTTCCTCTTGTATGTATTGTAACATTCGCTGGCTGCAACATTGATGCAAATAACGGCAAAATTACTGATGGGGTCACACAAGTAACACTAGCGCTCAGTCAGTGAAACATTCCCTTCTATGCAGTACAGGGGCCAATGGCTCACTCAGGTCTCATTGCTGGCCCCACGGCACAAGGATCTGCACATCGCCTGGGCTGAGCGCCGCCACTGGATGAAAGATGACTGGAAATGTGTAACCTGATCTAACGAGTCGAGGTTTCAATTATTTCGGGAAGATAGAAGATTATGGGCCTGATTCAGAGCCGGACGCAAGTGGCTGCTCGTTCGCTCCGAACGATGTTTGCCCAACTGCGCATGCGTACGGATCATAATACGCATGCGCGAACCAGTCAGTGCGGCCGAAAATCGTTTGTTCGCTAAATTGCGAGTGCCTGCTATTTTGAGTGACAGAATGAGGCGTTTGTGGGTGGTAACAGGGGAAGGTGCTTGAAAATGGGGAGTGGAGATCCGAACGCAGGCGTGCTTAAAGGTCAAAACGGGCGTTTTATGGGTGTGCATAATTAAAACAGCAGCGTCATTGAACACGTCACTGGGTTATTTTATAGCCAGAACTGCTCGCAAAATTGTGGTAGCAAAAACCAACCCCAAGAATAGCGAGCAGTTCATACCCTGGTCGATGTACTCGATTAATCTAATAAATAGCGGACATGACGTAGGATGCGAGCGGCCAGGGGGCGTAGTTTCCCAAAAAACGACCGCAAGTTTTGTACGCTCGTTCAGACCTAGAGGCGTGAACAGACCGCAAACAGCGAACGGTTCATTTGAATAGCCACCCCTATTTTCTTGACGAGCGAGCGCAAATAGCGTTCGGCTCTGAATCAGGCCCTATGTGTATGAAGAAAACACCACAAGGCAATGGAGCTGGAATGCCAACAAGGGACTCTGTTATGGTGTGGGTTTTTTTCAGCTGGCACGCATAAGTGTCATTAATACATCTGCAGACATCACTGACCAGCGGTTGCTATGTAACCATACTTGCAGATCACTCAAACGGGAGTGGGATCTTTCGGCACTACAATACGCCACCAAACAGGTCCACAGCCACCAGGTTTTGGCTGGAGGACAGTTATTCAGGAGGCATAGTATACATTATCTACACAGTACTTTAAAGAGTTTGTGGTGTCCATGCTGCATCATGTTGCTGCTGTAATCTGGTCGAAAAGAAGACCTACACGTTACTAGACAGGGGTCTAAGTTTATCAGACATTCTACAAGTACACACATTTTTATCATTGTGGAACTCTAAACCACTAACTGTAGTGAAATCAGGCAACCAGCAGGGGAGCAATAGGAAAGTGTTAATCAACAGAGTCAGACATACTTTCACAGTTTGCCTTAGATTCTTCAGCTTCTCAGTCTGCATCAATCTCCGCGTAAGAAAACCTTTGGCCAATGCAGTAACTTTATTAAACTTTCTTTGCATTTGTGGACTGTAAACCTGGAAATAAAATAGAAAGCATTAAAATGCTGTGATCAGTCACAATGAGTATTAATCCAGATTTCACAATGACCTAATCAAATATAAAGAGAAATGCAACACAGCACCTGGGAATTTCTTTAAAATGACCCATAATTTAAGGATATTTGCATTAAAGATTATTATAAATTATTTCTTATATTGTTTGTGGCATAGGAGAATGTATTTGCTAAACATAATATACTTTACTCTTCACAGAGGAATAAATAAACTAAGTTGGTCGAGTGTCAGCTCTTTTCCAGTTATCTATTATTTCCTGTCTTCTTGGGACAGAACAATGAGCCAGTGGTCTGCAACCTATTGTTTTAAGGGGAAGATTATCTCAATTACATATGACTAACAGGAGAATCTGGGAAGTGAAGAAAATCACAACTATGCCCTGCAAGCTGACTAACTAATGTATTTGAATAAAACAGGTTTAGGCATCAGAGCAATAATAAAAAAAGGTTATTTATATTAGAAAAAAAGAAATTTTATATATATATGCTTGACTGGCAGCACTTAGATCATGAATGTCTCACCACTCCAACAGGAATGCTTTCATGCAATTTGAATTTGTTTTCTTAATGATTTGTATGTCAGGGACACGGATAACATACCATATAATGTTTCCCGGCTTTCCCCTTTCATAGACCCTGTCGCCCCCCACCAACACGGCGCCTGGGGAACATGCCCCACCAGCCCCCCTTTCTAGCGTCACTTCTGGTATATTCTCATGGAGTGAGGTCACTGGTTATTTCATGGACTGTGGGGGTCATTCAGACCCGCTCGCGAGCGCAGGACGCTCGCAAGAGAGTCGATGTTCCCCCACTGCGCATGCGCACGACGGAGGGAGCTCCGTCGTGCCCATGCGCGAGACCCAGCGAGCGACGGGCTCTCCATCGCTCCGGGTCTCGCACCAAAGGGGGCGTGCTGTCGATGTTGACTGACAGCACGCCCCCTTTGGTGGGCGTGCCTGCCAGACGGAGGCGTTCCCATGGGAACGCCTACCGTCTGAAGCCGGCCCCACTGACATCACTAGTGATGTCAGTGGGAGTGATTTTGGCTCTGAGAGAGCCAAAATCACTCCAGGGCTTGCGGCAGCGAGATCCTACCGCAGGGTCTCCGTCGCAAGCCCGATGGTCGCGATGGTCAAGACCATCGCGACCATCATCATGGACGCTCGCATATGCTGTGGGTGGTCACCCACAGCTATGCGAGCAGCCAGGAGGCCGCTCCATTTTCATGGAGGAGGGCACTGATTAAGAGCGAGCGCTCTGGTCAGAGCGTTCGGCTCTGAATCAGGCCCTGTGTTGTCCAGAGACAATTACATGTTCGTTATAGTGTGGGTCAGACAGATGTCATTATGTATTGCCTTGTAAATACATTCCTACAAGTTTTACAAAATATGTAAATTTATCTTTCTGGTGTCATCCTGTGCTTTTTAGCCATGCCTTTATAGCATCTGACAGTTGTGTACGATTGCTAGCATTGGGTAAAATACAGCTCTGCTATGCACACCATATTGGAATCAGCAGCACTGCATTGCCTGCAGCACAATGAAGATAAAAAGGTCTCTGCTTTCTGCTTTACGGTATAAAAGACAAGGCTGAAAAGCAGAAAAAGAACTTCTAAAGAATGGGAAATCCACTTAGTAAAAGTTAAAGGACAGCATGTATAAGATAGTAAATAAAAGCAGTCTGAACAAGTACAGTGCTTATTGTTCCCTAATCATTCTCCTATAATATTATTACTGTAAAGTGCCGCTTAAGTTGATGAACACATAAAAACAGGTAACATGCGATAACAATGTACTAGATACAAATGCTGTTGTAAGTGAATGAATTTGTCTACGATATAAAAACAAATCACTGGCATAGTCAGCAGCACTAAACCAGTTCCCTGTGGCTTGATTGGGCGTTTGACAACACAAGAGATAATTGCACAGACAATTTTTGTAAACAAGTCACCTGAGACCATCTGGTTTTTGCTCTGGTAAGGGGCCTTGAGGCTGAGATTTTTGGTGTTCTGGTGTCTGCTGGACCCCAATGAGTAAATGACGTTTCGTTTGTAGAGCCATGACTATGCTGGGAAGGAACAACAAGTGACCCAACTGTAGGGGAAAACAAAAAAATTACTTTAGGTTCAGGCCAACAATAGAATACCAAGTGTATGCAGTTGATAGCATAAGGCAGAAAGTCCTAAGTGTTTATTTTCCTAGTCTTAGCCAATTCACAGACTTTTAATTAATTCAATTATATTACAACTAAAAAGGACTCCCTACAGTTATGTTTCCACCTGCTTAGCTTAAAGCAGTCACCCCTTAAAATGGATTCCCAAAACAGATCCTTACACACTCCCAAACCTCTCATGTTTTCAGGATTTCTGTGAAAATAGGAATGATAATAACTGACACAGCCATGTAGACTACAGATGTGCCCTCATACATCTAGCCTCAATACTCCACGCAGAGCAAGATGCCTGGTGTGACTAAGCTGCCAGGGCCCGTGCAACTCTGCTAGCTTTGGGCATCTTTTTTTGACGAAAATGAGTAAGTGGCAATGAGGTATGCACCAGAAGACTGCACTCATTAATTTAATATGCAGCACAGGGCCTGATTCAGAGCCGCACGCTATTTGCGCTCGCTCGGTCAGAAAAAGGGGCCGGCTATTTAAATTGAGCGCTCGCTCTTTGCGGTCTGTAGACGCCTCTATGTCTGAGCGAGCGAACGAAACATGCGCTCGCTATTTTGTAAAGACGCCCCCTGGCCGCTCGCATCATACGTCATCTCCACTATTAGATTAATCGGGTACATCGAAAGGCGTCTGAACTGCTCGCAGTGCTTGTGGTAGGTTTATCCTAACGCAATCATGCGAACAGTTCAGGCTAAGAAACAACCAAGTGACGTGGTCGATGACGCTGCTTTGTTAATTATGCACACCCTTAAAGCGCCCGTTTTGACCGTTTGGCACGCCTGCGTTCGGATCTCGTCTCCCCGTTTTCAAGCACCTTCCCCTGTTACCACCCACAAACGCCTCATCCTGTCACTCAAATTAGCAGGCACTCGCTATTTTGCGAGCGCTCGATTTCCGATCGCACTGACTGGTTGGCGCATGTGCATTACGACCCATACGCAGTTGTGCGAACATCGCTCGGAGCGAACGAACGGCCGCTTACGAGCGGCTCTGAATCAGGCCCACTGTGTGCAAAAAGTCTGTAAATGGAACTTGGCGTGGAAAAGAGCTGCAGCCATTGTATCATAGCACTCCACATGCTGATTCAGAGACTAAGTCACAAACAGATATACAAGTGTCACATATCAAATGAGTCAGCCCAGTCTCCTGGTGCGTCCTAGTTGCATCACATTGTGACAGACTCTGCAAAAACAAAAAAGGAGAAAAAGGTACCCAGCGATAGCAGGGTCTCACGGGATCTGCTGCACCAAGAGGGGCTGTTTGGCGCGACTGAAGCAAAGATGTGCGAGGACACATCTGTAAGTCACCTCAACATGATTGAATCTTGAAAACATGAGGTTTGGGTGTGGATTTGGCAAACACTGCCTTAACATATCCTGCCCCTCTTATTTTAAGCCAAGATGCCATTTGCAGAAGGGCTCCCAGTCCTATATAGAAGAGCTTTACAGAGCTCTATTTACAGCATTAGAAAGTACGGAATACTAAGCAGTTAGCGTGAGCCAAGTAAAGACGGTCTGCTCTTGGCTTCAGATATTGCAGGTTCCCAGGGAAGCATGGTTTAAGTTCTATACAAATCAAAAGAAGGTTTGAAAATGTTTTTTAATATTTAGGAGTAGTAGTTACTGTAATCTTACACTTCTTTAACGCAGCGGAGGTCAAATAAACCAAATTCACACCAATTTCAAAAGCAGCAAAAGTGGATCATATACATTTCAAAAAGCCAGACGCTTGTTTTGGCTGCAGTGCTTTTCCTCCCCATGCCTCCTCCTTATACGCGCCCAACGGGAATTACAGAAATCTCCAATAGTCCTTACCAGTGCTAACTGAGTGCATGTTATCCAAATGCCCCTCAGATATACTGATTTCCCGTCTATTGTTCCAGTCGGGCCTCATCCTGCAGCTGTCTGGAGCTCCCGTCCCAGTAGACTGGTCTACTTCCCTATACCGTAATCTCCTCCCTTCCTCCTCAAACTCCTGGTGGACAGAAGAAAAAAAAAACAGCTTGACTAGTACTATAGAAGACGACAAAACATTTTTATAAAGTAGAGGAACAAAAAAACAAAACCACCACGACAATATAATTGGTTGCTATGATCATCGCCACTTTAATGCCCCAAATTATTGTAGAAGATGGCAGACGGGAATATTCCTCAATGACAGGAAACGGTAGAATATTCTTGCTATGATGTCAGAAAAGCCAGGAGCTGGGTATCCGACATTAAGTGTCCTTAAAAGCTATAAATACAATAATTACACAGATGTGCACTTTCATGACAACTACCGGAATTGCTATAACTAGGGGCAAGAAGCAAACAGTGTTAGATGTATACACGATACGGGCGCCAGTCCTGTGTGTGACATTACCCTTTGCAGTCTCTCCTGTTCCCGCTCCTGCTCGGCGATCAGTAAGGACAGCTGGTAAGCATGCTGCTCCTCCAGTTTCTTCCGCATTTCTTCAAAATCCAGCATTTTCTGTCTCAGGTTATCTTCTGCACAACGTAAACACACCATTTATTTCTCTGTACAGCAACCCACAATCTAATACACACTCATAATAATTATCATAATCAAATGTTAAGACATGTTTTACCAAATTCTCATTGGCTACTCAATCCCTTTCTCCATCCCATTGTGCCCCTCCTTATCTCCATAGAATCCCTCAATCAACATCATTATTGCCCTATCATCATCATCATAAGCCACCAATCCTCAGTCATAAATGACCTATCCGTGCTTCATCTTTAGCCACAATTATCCAGGATTAAACCCTGCATCAATCATTAACCCTCCCTTAGTAACCTGCCATTCGGTCATTAACCTACCCCCCACAGTGCTGCCTCTTACCAGTTACACATCAACTCCATTGGTGAGTGCTCCTGTGCCACCACAATGCCCACTTACCAGAATATAACTTTGTGTAGCATTCTTGGGCACCAATTAGGTGTCTATGCTCTGCATTAAAGCAACAAGCTCCGTACAGTGCAATGTGTGTCAGCTTACACATAGCTTGTAGTGTGATACATCAGAAGCTCTCTGGGACATTAATTGGTGGAAAAATAGTATTAAGAAACATCCCAATGCAGGATAATCTCCAGTGAACTAAATTTAGTGTCTAATCTCTCTGCCGCAAGCTACTATGTTAGAAGGGTGGAGCCCCTAGAGAAGAGGAAACAGTGTGACTGACAGCTCGGGAGACTTGTGTGCAGAGATAAAATGAGTGCATTGGTGGTTAGACCCACAGGAAGAGGAACACAATTTTAGTCTCAGCTGTTTGACCTGTAGAAAATTTTTCATTAGGACACCATCCCCAAGATGTGCAAGAAGCATTAGCTGTCTATAGGACAGTAGGGTGATGACATTTACTACTTAACAGCTGCAGTAACAAAAACAGCTTCAAGCCTCATCCCAACTAGTGTCAAAAGCATTTGTAATGCTAGTATAAAGCTTGTAAATGAGGGCGACCCTAGTACACAAAGTCATTTGTGTTTGCACTTGTATTTAGAAGCACTGCAATTTTTAATATGCTGCATGTTTATTTTGTTTTTTTACATTCAATGGAAGTCATAGTTTGACCTCCTCTAATCTAAGTGCAGGCAGTCGTTAAACTACCACAATGAAATGTTTATATGTGACATGCGGTGTCAATTACATTTAAAATTAAGAGTTATGGTAGACTTACCTTTGCTAACTCAATTTCTTTGAAGTCCATAGGATCCACAGGGATACCATGGGGCTGTGTGTGGTCGGAGAAGTCCAGGCACCAAACAGTTAAAGCTTTAGCTCCCAGGATGCACTGGTCCTCCTCCACATATACCCCACGCCCCCAGCCACAGGCAGGCAGTTTTGTAAACAAACACAAGGCAGTAGCTGGAAACAGGAGAAGGAACAACAGTACGCTCAAGAAACACTTACAGAAGATGAAGGAATCAATGAACAAGAGAAAAAAATACCCAATGAAGCCAAGTGCATCAGGGTGGGCACCCTGTGGATCCTATGGACTTTGAAGAAATAGAGTTAACAAAGTTAAGTGTACCATAACTCTTAAATTTCTTCTAAAGGGTCCTTAGGCGATCCACAGGGATACCATGGGGATGTCCCATATCAATTTCCCCTAAGGGTGGGGACGCTCCTGAGCAGAAAGGAGAATCGATGTCCAAAGGAAGCATCCTGAGAGGCAAAAGGTATCAAAGGCGTCAAACCTGAGAAAGGTGTTGACGGAAGACCACGTGGCTGCCTTGCATAACTGTTCAGCAGCACCATTTGAAGTAAGAGTAAATGCCAAACTCTGTAATAGATACGGGCTGAGGCAGGCTTACATGCCCGGAGCATCGCTGCACCACAGAGCGAGAACCTTTGGCTCTTAAGAGAGATGACTAAAGAGCCGCGCCGTCAAAGACAGACGAGGTAGGTCTGGCTGCAGGCAAGGGTCATGCACTAACAGATCCTGCCTTAGAGGAAGTAGCAAAGGAGTGTCTATGGAGAGACTCCGTAGGTCGGGGAACCAATGTAACCTGGGCTAGGCTGGGGCTATTAGTATCACCATGCCGCCTTCTTGCTTGAACTTTCGGAGAACCCTCGGGAGAAGGGAGATCGGAGGAAAGAGGTATGAGAAATTGAAGTTCCACCTCACTGCCAGAGCGTCCATGAAGGTGGCTGAGGGGGTCTCTGGTCCTGGACCCGTACTTAGGGACCTTGTGGCTGTGACATGAAGCCATGAGGTCTACATCTGGAAGGCCCCATTTGTCCACCAGGAGTTGAAATACATCTGGGTGGAGAGCCCATTCTCCGGCATGTATATTCTGACGGCTTAGGAAGTCCGCTTCCCAGTTGAGGACTCCGGGAATGAACACTGCCGAGATTGCTGGGAGATGATCTTCGGCCCAGACCAGAATGTTTACCACTGATGGTTGAGGTAGGCTACCGCAGTCGTGTTGTTGGACTGGATTTGGACCAGCCTGCCCTGGAGGAGATCCTGCCCCCGAGCGAGTGCTCTGTACACTGCTCGAAGCTCCAGAATGTTTATGGGCAGGCGACTTTCCTGGATTGTCCAACGACCTTGAAAAGGTATGATGACCGGTTACCGCGCCCCATCCGTGAAGATTGGCATCTGTAGTGAGAAGCTTCCAATATGGAATCCAAAAGGGGTGACCTTGTCCAGATGGGACGTCTGGGAGTGAATCAGATGATACTGCCCATTCAACTGGGAGACAATCAGTTGCTGAAGGGGACTGGAGTGGAACTGGGCGTATTCCACCATATTGGAGGTGGCTACCATGGACCATCAGGACCTGCATTGCTGAGTGAATGGAGCCCCTCCGATTGTGGAGCAAGTTGCGCACACGCAAGTGTAGTGTCAAAACCTTGTCTGCTGGCAGAAAGATCCTCTGTATTCGAGAATCCAGGAGTGCCCCCAGATGTACCATCCGATGTGTCGGGAGAGAGGGAGGACTTTTTCAAATTGATGAGTCGGCCGTGTGTCTGCATGCAACCAGTGAGTGTGCCAAGATTAAGAGTTCATCTAGGTATGACAGAATTCTGACTCCCTGGCGTCAGAGGTGGGCTGCAATAACTGCCGTTATTTTGGTAAAGACCCAAGAGGCTGTTGACAGCTCAAAGGGCAGTGCCTGAAACTGGTAGTGTTGCTGCAGAACAGCAAACCGTAGGAACAATTGGTGGGTTGGAGTAATAGGTACATGCAGGTATGCATACTGATTGTCCCAAGAAACCATGAAATCCCCAGGCTTCCATGCCAGGACAATTGATCGTAGAGTTTCCATGCGGAACGTGGGTACTCGGATAAATTTGTTGAGGAGTTTCAGATTCCGAAGAGGCCGATGAGACACATTTGGCTTCTGAATCAAAAAGAGTGGAATAAAAAAGCAGTTCCTCTCTGAGCCCGAAGGCACCGGCATTATCACACCTGAACGCAGCAGGGAGTGAATGGCCTCCTGGAGGGCCAGGGCTTTGATAGGGTCTGATGGGGGACCTGTACAAAACAATTGCTGGGGAGGACGCCCCAGGAAGGTGAGGGCGTACCCCTGAGAGACCACTTCTCAGACGTCTGTTTGACACCAAGAGTCGGAAAATGGATGAAGTCGGCCTCCCACCCTGGGATCCCCCAGGAGGAGGCCCGTCCCATCAGGCGGGGGGTTTGTCTTCAGACTTGGAAGCTGGACGTCTGGCCGACCAAGACTGCTTAAATCATGGCTTGGTGGTCTTGCGAGAACTAGACTGTCTGGGAAAGGACGGTCCTCTTACCTTAGCCTGGGGGCGAAAGGACAGAGAAGAGGACAGCCTAGGCTTAGGGGCAGCTGCTGATGACAGAAAGGCAGATTTTGAGGCTGCCACAATAGCCAAAATCTTGTCCAACTCTGCACTGAACAGCCTGTCAGGATTAGAGTGCCTTCTTGGATCCCGGTGTCCGCCTTCCAGGCGTAGCCAAAAGGACCCAGCGGGCGACTACAGAGGTCGCAGATGCCTTAGAGGCAAGCAGTCCAGTATCCAATGCAGCTTCTCCCAAATAAGAGGCCGCTTCCTGAATATGGGAAATGTATGCCAGTTGTTCCCTGGTAGCATCTGATGGTAGGCTCTCTTCTAGTGCCTCTGTCTATCCTTCGATAGCCTTAGCCACCCAGGCCGCAGCCATAGTCGGACTAGTGATAGCACCAGAAAGAGAGTAGACTGACTTGAGGCAAGTTTCTAGTTTTCTATCTGAGATATCCTTAAGGGAGGATGTAGATGGTAAAGGCAGTGTAGAGCTTCTGACTAAGCGTGCCACAAGTGAATCAACTGTGGGAGGGACTTCCCACATAGTACACTCCTTAGTAGGGAGAGGGTAAAAAGACCCTAGACTTGGGACCTGGAACAGTTTGCCAGGAGTACCCCAGGCTTCTCCAATGAGCTCAGTGAGCTGTTCTGATTGAGGGATTCAGCCTTAACCATCTTTTGACGTTTAAACAGGGTATTAGACTTAGGGGCCGGTTCATCATCCTCTATATTCAGGATTGATTTAACGTCACTAAAAGCCACTGTTGAATGACGTGCGCCTCGCCAGAGTGCGGCTCAGAGAGAGAACCTTGTGCGCCATCTGCCTCCTCAGATGATGAGTCAGAATCCAAAAGCTGGGTGGACTGAGAGGATGACACAGTCTGCCTATGTGCCCATGTGGCTAACAGTTTGTCTGCCTGCAACCTTTGCCGATAGGTGGCAGACATTTGAGCCATATTCTGAACGGAGTGGGCATAAACATTCATCCAAGGAGGATGCATAGGGGGTACCGACATAGTAGGCTGTAATAGCTGTGGGTATCCCATGGTGAGAGGCAGCATGGGGGTTGATAAGCGGACCTCTAGCTACATCATAACCTCGGATAAGGAGGACACCTAAGGTGGCTCCTGGACAGGGGCTGGTACGTTGGGGACTGGGGAGGTGATACATAAATAACACACAGACCATCCTGCACGAAATTCTGAGGGGACAAGCGCGCTGAACAGGATCTGCAAGTAACCAGCACAGGGGCCTCAGGCTCCTGTTTTCCCTTTGAAGACATAGTAATAACCAGCCAGCAGCACACAAACAGTGTATGGCTCAATGCAGTGAGACACCTTTCAAAAATACAAGTAAATGTGAAGTAATATTGAACCCATACACACCTGGTAGTTGAGGGTTAAACAAGAGCAGCAGGGATAGCTGTAACGGACAGTCAGAAAGTTAAGACAGTATATCACCACAGCATAGCTAGCACAAGTCAAACACAATGCATATAAATATAACTTATAATGGGCACTAAATCAACTAAAGCCTCCTAGGGCTGGTAGGATTTGTGCGCTGTACAGCTTGGCCCCAGGGAGATATATACAGGGAGACTGGACCCAAAAACTCCTGAGACTTGTAGCTTCAGAAAAGCCCTGATTAATGGCTGCTGAGCGTCTCATATAGGGAGGAGGGTGAGGGGATGAGCAGCTCAGAGGCGGGAAACCTCTTGTGAGGGATCGCGCTCTGGGCTGGTGGAGGGGCAAGCCAACCTCCCCAATTCTGTATCAACCGCGAGTGCTGCTGGCCTCTACATGGTCCCCGACAGCAGTTTTTAACTGCCCGGTGGTCTAGTGGGGGAGTGGATGAACCAGTCGCCCAACTGCAGCGTCCTCTGGCAGGTCTCTACCGCCGGAGGTAAGGACTGCACAACATGCAGTCCTGTACTTCTCAGTGTATCCGGCCGCAGTCCTGGGTCCCCAGGGAGTGGCTAGCCAAGCCGCCGATGGCACCCGCCATGATCCCCGGACCACTCACCGGTGTCGTGCCAGCTGAAGTAGCTGGAGCAGCCGCACTGGCGCCCATTAGGACGCCTTGCTGCTTGCTCAGGTAAATAAAATAATTGAAAAAAAAATTCCTAAAAACAAAGCAACCGGTCCTGCTGGCACCTAACGAAAAACTGCCTGTCTGTGGCTGGGGGCGGGGTATATGTGGAGGAGGACCAGTGCAGCCTGGAAGCTAAATTTTTAACTGTTTGGTGCCCAGACCTCACCGACCACACACACTCCCATGGTATCCCTGTGGATCCTCTATGGACCCTGAAGAAGAAATGCATTTTTCACATATCAGTGAGTACCTAGCATAAAACAATGAACCGTTAAACCTTCATGGTTCATGTATAATAATGTCTGTGTTTAGTGGTGCTTTACCAGACATGTAGAAAACACTTGTTTTCAAACGTGCCATTTAGCAGTATAATCATCAGATCAACCGGAGCAGTGTGTAACAATCCAGTTACAGGGGAGGCAGCATACACAGAAGTGTCACCACTCTGAGATGGCCACTGTGATCACATAGATCATGTTATCACAGTGGCCGTAATAGGAATAGTTATGGGTTTTCTCCCTTCAGCATATTAGAGAAAGAAGAATCATTTTAATACATGCACCACACTAATTCAGGACATGGGCTCTTATTAAAATGACATGTACAAATATGTTATAACCAACATCATAATATTTTTAATGCCAACCTTACAAATTAGTAACTCCCATTTAGCTGAATCATCATGGCAACACTTTCACTTCGCTATTTTCCAAATGGGTTATGTGCACAGTATCCATCTACTGAAAGCCTATTTATTGCCCTTGTTAGAGCTCCTCAGTGCAGGAGAGGGTATACCAGTCAGTACGTGAGGTGCTATAAAGAGTCAACAAACAAGTAGAGGAGGCCTGCACACATTCCACCAAACACCAGGTGACAGAAAAGTCATTTCATGTGCAGAGAATACTAACAGCAAAGAATAAAGAGATTACAAAAAATATGTGATATATTTCCAAGGACCTACAAAACATACCCAGCTACTGTATACACATTAAACCAGTACTATGGCCTCCAGAGCATTGAGAGCCAGTGATCCTGCAAACTACAGCAACTACGGTCTCCCTTCTTCCTTGCCCCTCAGTATAGCAGCCAGGGTAACCTACCCTCCTGCAGTATGGCAGCCGGTGTACAACCATACCCTGCTGCACACTACTCGCACAGATACACTTTCATTATGCAGTCATTAGGCAGACAGTGACATTGAAGGGAGCACTATCAAGGCATCACGATGCGGACAAGGGGCCTGATTCAGACCCGCTCGCAAGTGGGTCGATGGTGTGCACTGAGCATGCGCACGACGGAGGGAGCTGGTGCTGGCAGTGTAACTTGTTAAGGTAGCATTTTTACCTTGTCGGCGTCGTGCTGCCAACAGTGACATTGTCGACTATGTCACTGTTGACCTATCGTATATATCACTATTTTTCCATACAACCAGTAGCCCGTTATTTAGGAGGACAGAGGATAGGATGCTTTAACACTACAGTGACTATTATTTGTCCAGCCCTGGTAGCTAGTGCAGTAAGGGACATTTATTACATTGCCCAGAGACAACATGCATATAAGAGAAAACCCAAAGAACAAACAAACCCAAAAAGTTACAAAATGAAAGCTAATGTTTACATTTAGCATCATATAAAGCAAGAATATATGCAGAAGTTAGAGACATTGTAAAGGCCATGTGACAGACAATTAGGATTTCCTACCTATCATACTATTCGGTAACGCCTCACTTTTTTGCATGTGAAGGGACCCTCTGCGACAGTTTCTTTCATAAAGCCACCTCTTGTCCTCCTCAGCTGCAGTTAGGGAGGTTTCTCTTTGTGTACTGTCTAAATCCAGTTCAAGTCGGCGTTTAACCTGAAGGTCAAGGTTGTTCTCTAAAAACTGGTCCTTTAAGGACATACTAGGTGTGTCTGTGGCCTGATTTGCACTTTGGCTTTGCATTAAAATGGGAGATGGGGTTTCTACATCATAGGATTTATTGAGTTCTGCTGGCGAGTTACGCTTTGCCACCTCCGAAGGAATACATGTCGTCTGTTCATTTTCTACAGTGACTGCAGACTGGCCATATTTGCTTGCCAGCTCTGTGTCAGCTAGGTTTGCAGATTCAGGATTGGCGACATATGTTCCCCTGCAGTGTCGAGTGTGTGGCCCACCAGTTACAATTCCTGCACTGACTGCTGTATTGTCAGGGTCCATCACGGAGCCCACAAGGTTACTTCCTAATAGTTTGTTTAAGTTGGGGATCAAACCAGTATTTTCACTGAATGGCGTTCCTTTATTGGAAGAAATGCCCGTCGTACGTCCATCCACTAATTCAGACAGTGACCTTTTATCATGTGTTTCAGGATGTGTCAAGTCCATCACTTTACCTTTATCTTTGGGGCTTAAATCATAAGCATTAACTGGATGGTTTATTACAATGTTTCCGGCTGAGAAAGTTCTGGGGCGTCTTCTGTGCATTTTTGGACTTAAACTCTGCTCTGGGCTGGGTAATTTGGCATAAGAACCAGTAAGGCTTTTTATAATGCTGTTTTCATACTCCAGCATGCATGCATTTTTCAGTTCTTCATCTGACTCCGTATCAACACCTGAAGAGGTTACTGGCCTCCATGGTATATCCACTTTTGGGAAGGTTGACTGAGCACTTGTTGTCAGGCTCTGCCCTGGACTTGAGGAAGTTTGTAGCAATGCATTTGTTTTATTGAGTGCTGGCTTGTCAGCCATGAGAGGGCTACAGCTTCTGCTCCTGTTTGCCAGCCTGGCTTTTTCTTTTAAAGAGTCACTTATTTTAATGGTATCATTTTCCTTGTCTGAGTGGCTTTCAGTAGAGATTCCCTTTGAGTGGACTTTCATGCTACGCCTGCTTTGCTCCCTTTCAATGTACTCACGAGACTTCCTTAAGAGGTTCTGAAGACTCATTACATACGGATCTGGGGCATCCCTGCTTGTAGGTGGTAAATCGCACTGTAAGCAGTCCTGAGCAGAACTGTCTGTGCTCTCCATGGATACAAGTTTTGCATTGTTCGAGACTGGGCTCTTGCTTTGTGTTAAAGGCACAAAATCATTACATTCCTTTGTAGAACTAGAGTCTATGAGTTTTGGTTCCTTCTTGGAGTTAAAGATCAGCTCTTCCACTGACTTTTCAAACCTTGCCGATCCGTTTTGAGAAGAACACACTGGAATAGTCATTGCATTTGGTAGAATTACAAAGCCATTCATGTTCTTAAAACTCGAGTTCTGGTCATTAGTTGTACTGTCTGTAGCAGACACAACACTGGGAACGTTTTTTACCTGTATCCAAAAAGAATGAAAAGAATAAATATTACATTGCTGCATAGGAAAAGCTTAATATGTGAAGATGTACTGTACATATATGGTATTTAGAGACAGATCTGTACCAACAGCTATGGCTTCTATGTTCTAAAAAAAAGGTCATAAAATAAGATATCCAAGAGAGAAAAGCTCCACTGCAGACCACATATTCTTTTATGAGACAGCCAATTAATGCCATTTACCCTTAAAACAATGTAGTACCTGTACAATTAAACATATCAAAATTAAACAGATAACAATTAAAGGACAAAACAAAAAACACAAAAAAACCACCACATTATATATAGTCATACCAAAGTTGTGCAGTCTGTCAGCCGTTGTAAGCTGGTTTGAGGCAGACAAATATGAATAAGCAAGTGAACAATCATTTGGCTGCAGGGGGCACAAATAGAGCCAAGTGTTTGTTGTCTTTATGTTCAATGTATTCCCAAGCCATGTGATGGTTACTAGGTAATTCATAGTAAACAAGAGTTAAACACTGGATTCTTCAGTATGAGGTCCATGTGATCATGAGCTCACTCAATCAATTCAGACGCATATAGCAGAGAGTTCAGCTCTTACAATCTATTCAATGTGCTACGGTCCATTGATCAGCTATTCAGTTATGAAGGGACACGAACCTCAGCATTATTGTTTGCGCGGTGTGCAAGAAATTGGAAAATACACTGTTATTATGTTGTATCTTTAAGTAGACACATTTCTGTAGAAGACAATGCATTTCTTTACACACAGCTGACAGTTGTGTGTGTTGTGCTCCAAGGCTAATACTGCTACCTCCCTCTATACAATAGGTTTGATAAAGCAAATCAGTTTTATCTAGTGTATGGAGGAAGACTGGTGCAAATGTCGGTAGTGTTGGGACTTTTCATACGCATATAATGAAATGTTTAACAGATGTGTGTAGGATTTATAAACCAAATAATGAATGTATTATTACAAATCATAAAGATCTAAAATTTGTTTTATGGTGAAGCACTAAAGGAACAGTGGAGCTCTATTAAAAAACACATCAATTCCTTAAAGAATAGTTTTATATTGTGTATTTAAAGATGTAAGGATATCAGTATACAGATTGCTCTATAAACAAACACTGTAATCACTGTGGAATAAAACATTAATAACCTCACTAAGATGTGAAAATATTTGAGGAGGAGAAATATATAATTAATCCCATGAGGCAGTCTGCATAATACTCGTACCTTTATACAGATCTGATGCCTATTCAGTGTTACCATACACATATTAAATACACATGCTGCTTGGCAGGGTTGACAGGTTCAAATTCTCTACACTTTTTTTTTTTTTACATTTTTGGAGGTTTGGGTTAGGCTGCTGGAGGGGACAGTGAGAGTTAGGCACTAGGAGGAGGTTTAGGCACTCGGGGTAGGGTTAGGGTTAAAAACAAAAGTGTGGACCATTTTAACCTGTCGACCTTTTGTCCCAGTCAACCTATTGCATGTCACCCATTTGGTGTCGACTTATTCATTGTCTATACTTTATACCACACCAGAGCGACCAATTCTATTGCTGCTGCAGATAAGCGGTGTTTTATCTTATTATCTACAGGCATTTTAGCTAGAGCCTTCGGCAATAAAAAAAGTTTTTTAAATAGTATTACACGATTTTCTTCCATTTCTCTTTGTATGAAGCCTCCACTGCACTGGTTACAGTGAGCGATTTACAGTAGTGACCCTCCAGATGGATTACTTTAAGCTGCACAAATATACAGATAAGAGGTTTTTCCTTTTCTAAAAGGTATTAGATTAACCCTTAATTATAATATCTTCCTCACCAACTTGGACATACAACACTATTGTGTTTTTTCTTTCCTTCTATCTGAGGCAATATCTGATAATGGTCCTCTAAAGCTGCATGCCTCTGAATAATGGGAGAAAAATAAAGATCTATGTTGAGCTGTCTATAAAAATATATCTTCTGGCACTAAAGGAGGGAATTCAATTGTTTTATCAGTGGTTTTTCCCGTGATAAACATGTGTTTAGGTGTGATAAAATTAATTAGTCGCTATTCAATTGTACATTTTTTGGTCGTGATAATTGTGAATTATCACGCCTATTCCAGCCCATCTATATCATGGCCAGGGCTATTCAATTGTTGTAAATTAGGCGTGATAAAAAACACACACGTTTGGACGCCCAAATTGCTACCTTATCACGCATTTCTACTACAATGTGTGCTCCCGCGGGTGTATGTGCCCGTACAAAGCAACAATTGAATTGCTCCATCTGGTGCCCGACTGCTGCAGCAGCAGATGTAAACAACTAGGTAATAAACTGGGGCAAGTGGTAAATTAAATATTATGAATGCTTTCAGTCACTTATAAAATATATGGAGTGCCCTCAGTAGTGTCCCTTATGCAGCGCCCCTTATAAAGTGCCCCTACTAGTGTTCACCCCTATGCAGTGCCCCTAGTAGTGTTCACCCCTATGCAGTGCCCCTCATGCGATGCCACCTTATACAGTGTGCCCAGTAGTGGTCCCCCTATGTAGTCCCCCTTAAAGTGTTCCCCAGTAGTTGTCCCCCCCTATGCAATGCCACATTATACAGTGCCCCTTATAGAGCGTCCCCAGTGTTGTTACCCCCCTATGCAGTGTTCCCTTATACAGTTCCCCCAGTAGTGGTCCCCACATGCAATGCCCCCATTAGAGGTCCTCCCTATGCAGTGCCCCTATTAGTGCCCCATAGAGTGCTCGAAGTAGTGTTCCACCCTATTCAATACCCCTTATAGAGAGTGCCCCCAGAAGTGGTCCCCCCTGCCCCTTACAAATACACAGACAAAAACAAATACATACTTGCCTTAATCCCCACTCCTGCACCCGCCACTGTCCACACCTGCCCTCCCATGGCGGGAGCCAGAAAGCTGAACTTGGGAGTCAGCTCCAGCCGTGGGTACTTGGCTACTAAGACAAACACACAGCCCCGCCCTATTCCCCCCCCCCCAATTAAGCCTAGCTACCCTCCCCCAGCTGCCATATTCCCCCCCTGATTAAGCCTAGTTACCTCCCCCCACTACCCTATCCCCCGCCTAATTAAGCCTAGTCCCCCCCCCCCCCCCCCTCAGTAACAAGATCTTACCTGGGTTAAGTGCATCTTAAGGCAGCCAGAGGGACAGGTCTGGGCACACAGAAAAGCTAAATCGACGCCCAGCTGTTTTACACGCCCATGTGAAAGTGAAATAATTGAATTGTGACCTAACCAGAAGAATGGCTAGCCGCAATTATGGCAAAGAAACAAGGCTGTGAAATAGCACGCCCCCTGAGAACACTGGACCCTATCTATACCCCATCTGGCGTTATCTCCTTGCTGGACACTTCTTAGACTTGTGGCATGCAAGATTTTATATTGTTTAAATAATATTTTTTGTTGGCACCACCTATATACAGATACATCTTTAGGGAGGCCGCCCACCACGTACAATATTTATCTATTATGATGCTAACTAAGCAATGTTATCACCTACACAAAAAAAAATAATTCCTGCTCTATACACACACGGAATCGGTATGATTTACTGCCGGACCCATGCCCGGCGGTTTAAATCCCGACAAGGATGAAAATCCTGATTGTCCCCAGGTAAGTATTCACTAACCTATTCTACCCCCTAACCCTAACCTTCCCCCCCAGTTCCTAACCCTAATCTTCCCCGGGAGCCCCTAACCCCCCCCTGCGGCTGTCCACACTTGGCATCACTTCGATCGGGATGCCGGGTGCTGGTCTCCCGGCGTCGGTAAAATGACAGGAGTCTAGATTTAGACGCCTGTCATTTAACCCTCACCAGTATTAAGCAGCCGGGAAGCCGGCTGTCGGGATTAGGTCCGCCAGCTTCCCGACTGCACAACAAACACACACACACACACACACACACGTTGAGTATCCTTTATCCAAAAATCTGAAATGTTCCAAAATCACAAACTTTTTGTTCAAGTGACACCTTCGCTTTGATGGCTCAATGTAAACAAACTTTGTTTCATGCACAAAATTATTAAAAATTTTGTTTAAAATTATCTTCAGGCTATATGTATACAGCGTATATGTAACATAAATGAATTTAGTTTTTTAGATTTGGGTCCCATCCCAAAGAGATCTATTATGCTATGCAAATATTCCAAAAACCTAAACACTTCTGCTCCCAATCATTTCGGCTAAGGGATACTTAACCCCGACATATACAGACCTGCACTTTAAACAAATGTAATATACTATTATTTGTAAGCACACAGTGTTTACAGACTTAGTGAGTCTCAGGGCTATATTTCCCTGTTGTCCTATCAGAGACTACAGCAAAACAGATTAAAGGTGAAGGACCTTCGGTAATTCCGTCTCCCATTAGTTGCATTTTCAACAGCTGAAGTCAGGGAAGCACACTTAGTGATCATTATTCTCTATGGAGATGTTGGTGCAGTGGACGTGGTCGCCTTGGCAAGGTAGAAAACAGAGCTGCAGTAGGATGGGGGGAGATGTAGAACATGCTCTCTTTCCTCTGTTCCTGTGTAGTCATCCACTCGGAATAGATAGCCAGGGGCATGATTCAGTATGGATCGCTATTCTGATCGCAGCTCAGTAATCGCACGCAGTCCCTCTGCGAAAAATATGCTAATGATTGCAATGCCATCGCAGCCAAACATAAGGACGCCCACTTTACCTTACACACATCCACAATACTTAGCAAGAATGAGAATCCATCGATAACAGAGTACCATCGCAGCCTCACGCACATTTGCACAAGGTCTGACCTTACTCAGAAATTGCCAACCTCGTCGCACGCAGTGAATGCCCAAGCTGCGTATGACATCGCAGTGGCCAATTTATGCACGTCCCTGTAACGGCGTTCAAACTCCCTGACACGCCCGCGTTTCACAGACCCCCATTCATCACCCCCAAATGGTACTTCCTGCCAATCACTCTGCGATGGGTCTGCGTAGTCACTGCGATCGCAGTCCTGATAGTTACTTGTGCGCTTCCCTCAGCTGTTCTCAGGGTAAAATGGTCAATTATTTCACCATTTAATTTCCTCAATTGAACATAATGGATAATCAGACTCCCGTGTTACCTGAATAGGTACCTGAACAGTATCCAGAATCTCCTGTACACGATTCAGTAAGGATCTCTTCTTGCTGCTCTGTCGCTGGTCATTAAATTCAATTGCTTTCTGTCGATATTGCTGCATTTCTTGTCTTTTTTCTACGGTGAGCTACAAAGAGATTAAAAAGATTTGAACCAAATGATTTGGGTTTATGACCAGAAACAGTGCTTCACAAATATGGGCTTTAATGGCCACACAAATATATGGCAGAGAAGCTAAATCCTACAATGCACATAATTGACATTTGTAGTGTCACACTGACTCTATAAAAGGATAGAGCATGAAATGGAACAAGTATGTGTAAACGGTATATGGTCGACATTCAAAAGGTTGACAGTCAGAATCTTGACACCACAATGTGGACAGTTTCTGAAACTTGACAGTCATTAGGTTGGCAGCCAATGTCGGCGTGCTCATATGTCGACATGGCTAAGATGCCGTCACTCAGAATGTCACCATATGTTTGTTGGTTTTCTGTTCATTTTTTTTTTTTTTTTTTTAAGGATTAGGTGTTAGGCTAAAATAAGCAGTAAACCATATGTCAACATTTTGAACGTGTCAAGATTTTAACCACGTCGACCTAAATGTTGGTCGACATAGCGATTGTTGACATTCAGACCCGGTAGACATTATGGTGACGACAAGTCAAACCGGACCCATGTAAATTAACATCTTTTTACACAGAATAGTAGAAATCATAAATTGTCAATTTCTACACATTACATAGTTATTTATAATTTTAAGCAATAGACTGAATAAGATGGCAAAAAGCTAGAGACTTAACCATATTATAAACATTCAGTTCATTAGGAACATCGTTCAGTTCATTAGGAACATCGCTATATGTTCATTATCAACAGCTCATAATGACACAAACAGTATAGATTACTGTAGAAAAATAATGGAAGGAGACCAACTAATTTTTTTTTTTTTTTTAAACCTACACAAAGAAAACACAAATCTATATGACAGGATAACAAAGCAGAGAGGAGTAAAACACAGAAGTATGTAAAGCAGTGTATTATGTATTCCCCCTCAGTCTGCTCCAATCACTTGCCTATTAAAAGACCAAAGGAGAGATTCCTCAGGGAGATCTGAATTATTTGCATTATAATTGGAACATAAGCAGGGAATTCTCAGCAAAGAGACGAAAAAAAAAATCCACAAAAACAAAACCCAAAATCTCAAAAGTACTCGGTATCAACTCCAGCCAGCAGCGTACTCCAGTAGTACGAGACAACAGGGTGACGAGGCTACCTTACTGGTTCTTACACAACAATGTTTGACAGTTTGTTTGCAATTGCCAGGGATTACAATGCTGGAAGGTATCAGGTAGCTAAAAACATGCTTGTTTAAAAAGCAAAAGGCATAATTATCCCATCTTGTGCGACTTACACCAGTCTCATATGACAGCTATATGGCATATCTGAAAAGAAAAGTGGCAAGTAGCTGATCTGCTAAATGTGAAATTCTTTGACCAAATCTAGTCAACCAGAATGAATTACCAAAACCATATTTCATGTATATTACCATCCCTCCCGAAGGACATCTAATGTGCGTCGATAAACATTGGCTGCAGTTTTTAAGCCCATACACCTTTGCAATAAGTGGCCCGTTATGTCTGTATTGGGCAAACTGCCCATCAATAGAGTAGTGTGTAGGAGCATTTTACAAAGTGGAATTCTTTCAAATATTTCCAAACCAATTATATGCTTGCTAAGCAGGAGAGCTACCATTTCTACATGAGGTCTGGCTTACATCCAAATTTGACACTTTTGTTCTGTTATAATAAATAAAAAAAATAATTTTAGCTACACTACATTCCAAAGATCCCCTGAACAGTTCAGTACGGTACATAGTAAGCAATACATTGGAGTGTGAGCCTAAAGGGTGTTAGTAAAACAGTGCTTCAGGGAACACATGAAAGCGAAATTACAATTAGTTTGTTAAAACACCTTTTGCATAATGACATACTACACTAAATTATATGACTGATGCCAAAAAGGTCAAATGACCCAGAATTCTAGCACGGTTTGGTTTGTATAGGTAGAAAACACTGTACATGTATGGACACTTCACCTGATCAAGAAAAACAAGTTGTTGACAATCCGGCCGCTTGTTGGACTGTACCAGCAGCTCATTGAGGACGGCTCTCTGCTCCAGACAACGAAGGAAACTAATACACTAGACCTTGTCATAAGAGAAGTTTTTCTCAGCCTCATGTACCAATCATTGGGAAATATATGGTTTAAGTGCAATTTGCATGTAGGAATCTAATCTCATACAGTGGGCATGTGCCGATTTATGCAATGCATGCACAAGGGTAAGTAAGTACACATAGGCGCATTGCCTCTCTTGTATCCAAATAGTTTTAATGAAACCTATTGGAAGAGCAGGCGGAGCTGCATTCACCAAGTGGTAAACAAAGTCAAGATGGGACGTACAGCCCATGTGGCTTGTTTACACCAATTAGCTCTAAATGAGCTTTTCATTCCCCAATGTATTATATATTTTAATTAGTTGCAGTGGTGCCTCACACCAATCCGTCTAGTGATTCATTTTTTCCCCTTGTAAACAGATGGTGACCTAGGGATTGTTGATCCATAGGCTTCACCTTACTCAATCACAATATAGCGCACTTAGGACTGCCAGGCAGTATAAAAAGCTTCACTCATGTTTAGTCTGCTGGGAATGACTACATTCAATAAACTTTAAAACAGTCCCTGCAAATTAGGATATTTACTCGGTATCACCTAATTCACATGGAATCAAACAAACAAATCTCTAGTCATCTGGCTAAGTAACTGCTCATTTATAAAAACCGACATGCGATACCCTTGATGAGAGAAGCAGGGTGGATTGGGCCAGTACTGGGTAAATGAGGGCTAAGCACACTCATACACCTTTTACACCAGAGCAAAAACCTGGGTTTTTGCTGGGTCTACACGGGTCGCAGCTCAGTGTAAAAGGGTCCCTGAAAAATAACCTGTGTCAAGTGACCGGGCAATCCAACCCATGTAGCTACCAGGGTCAGACCGAGGATGGACCTGGGTAATGGTGCAGTGTAAACGGGTTATACGACCTGAGTCATGCCTAAACTGAGCGGATTGGTGGTTGTGGAGCAGTCACCTCCCACTTTTTATGACCTCACAAGTTTAACAGAGCAGACCCGGGTTTAGTGTGAACGGGGCTGACCTGAAAATAACCCAGATCAATGGTGCTGTGTAAACGGTGTCTGACCTGGGTTGAAACCAAGTCTCAAAATCCAGGTCGGACCTGGGTTTTTGGTGGAAAAGAGGTATTATGCACCTGCCAGTGTGCCCAGAGAAAAAAAAAAATAGTTTTTCTTAGGAGATGCAATAAATTCCCTGGTTAGCAGGTGGCTCGAGAGCCCCTTCCTAAGAGCAAATACACACTCTACAGGTTAATGATAGGGTTGTATTATACTTTCAATGTGAAAAGTTGCGGGTTATCCCGTTACAGTTAATGTGGGTAACTGTTAGGTTCAACTACATAAAAATACTTTATCACTTTGTAAACAAAGTACAGAAGCCTACAGTCTACTAACCAGCAATTATTCATATAGCAAAATAGAGTTCAGAACTTGGGTCAGCTTTTCAAGAAAGAATGCTGTGCTTTCACAACACACACACACACACACAGGTTGCATGTGAGAATATAATCCAGGTTGTACAAGAATAAAAACAGATGGGATTTTTTTTTTACTTTTTCCATTGATAGGCCCGTTACCACCTCCTAACAATATGCAGTTAAATACTACCACAGACTCTGTGTTGCAGGAATGATTAGCAAATATAAAGAATGAGATATATATTTATCTTCATTAGGTTTAGAGAAAAAAAAACATGTATAGCATATGCACTCAGATTGAGTTCTCATTCAAATCACATGAAAAATATTCAGAGATGAGCTATAGGGCCAGATTCAATTAGCCACAGTATTTACCGCACTTACAAGGATCCATGTCTAATGCACAGAGCTACTCAATTATTAATACTGGTCATGAACATATTCATTTTAATTAAGAACGCATGCACTGTTCTACATCTATCTTAATAGAAATGGCCAAAGCTTAAATACCAGTTCCCCTCTTGACTTCCATTGTATTTAACCTGAAATCCCCCCCTGGATGTTCTGCAACCAACATGAGGAACGATGAAGAATACAGTCAGAGGAGATCTCAGATTTACACATTCGAGTTACGTAAGTTTTTACATCCTTGAAATGAATCATAAGTTTTTGACTCTGTGGTGTAGATAGTCAGATGTACTTCATAAAATGTTTCCTGGTTATTTAAACACACGTTGGAGATGTGGGAGTTTATTTGCGAAGAGTCAGGTTGTAAACCCCGACACTTCTGTTCACGTTTATGCACGATATTTAAAAGGGCAGTGCTTTTACTAGCTGTGTCTTGCTAGTGAAAGCACTGCCCTTTTAAGTATCGGGCATAAACACGAACAGAAGTATCAGGTTTTACAATCCGACACTTCGTAAATAAACCCCCAGATGTCTCCCCAGGTACACCCGCTCACATATGGTGGAAGTGTTCCAAGACCACTACTTAATTAAGCTATCAAAAAGAATTGTGGGTCATGTATATTTTTCCAATATTTTGTATTGCTCTATATGATGTATTCTAATTAGATTGGTTTGTTGATATATGTGCTAACATGATATCATATTGTTTTGTCGATCTGAATATTTCATATACCTCTTTATTGGATTATGTATTGTTGTATTATTTGACTTCTGTAAAATCTACAAATAAACTTGTTAAAAAAAAAAAAAAAAAAAAGGAAGAATTGTGGGTGGCAATGTTCCTTCCTACTTAAAACATTGGCTTTTCAGCTTTATTAATATGCACATAATGAAACATAAGAAGCCACTGATAAAGCACCTGTATAATACTTGTAAAGCAATTACGCTGGCATAATTGCTTTACAAGTAATTATGCAAACTCCAGTCTGGGAATGATTACATTGCACTGGCGGTAATGCATAGGTATTCTAAATATGTATTACTGGCTAGAGTTTAAGGACTCTCACAAATATCTAAGCTATGCAAGTTCCAATTAACCTTTCCCTTTCCTTACTTTACTTGGTCTCTTATTGCAACTTACGCTGCTTTAGCCTCTAAGGAGGAGTTTCAATTCAGCGCAATGTTGAATAGCCCTGGGAAGGAGTTCCTGGAGCTCAACAATTGGGTCAGACTACAGGATTTCTTTTCACACCCTCCTGAGGTGCAAGCAGAAGTCAGACTTCATTGCTGTCCGGGTTAGCACGGCGCTAACAGCCTCGCGACCAGCACTTTATAGTCGGAGAAAGCTGGTTAGCGCGACTAAACACCCAGCTTTAGGTACAGTAACCTGCATTTTCTGACTTAAGTGGTTTTAGTCAGACTTAACAGCGCGGTCAATTGAATGTCTCCAGGAACTCCTTCCCGGCACTATTCACATTGCGCTGAATTGAATCGCCCATTATGTTTTAGTTGCATCTGTGTGTTTCGTATAACTTTCCTGAGTAGTAAAACTGTACCAAAGTTATTGTTTCATCCAATGTATATCTGCTGTAGGTTTATTGTTGGTACTCAATAAAAACAACATTAAAAATAAATACATACATACATTTTAAAACATACATGGTAGCTTGCAGCTGCACAAACATAGCTAGAAATATCTAACATCTATGCCTGGCATTATAGGCTACTTCACACCCATTATATGTAATATGTTGTACATTTAAAAACATAATCAACTCCATTAGTTTTGTGAAACATTGCAGACTCTTCAAAAACCATTTGTATATGGTTTATTATCAGGAATCGGAGTACTGAAGAATAAAATACTTAATCCCAGCAATTATGGTGTGGAGTGTAATATTCCCTTGCACTATAGATAAATGGCTGTAAAACTGACTGGACTGCTCAGGAGATAGGTTCAAGGACAACGATCAGAAGCAGAGGGTGCTAAATTGTCACCACTTTAGCCGTTTTTTTTCAATAATTACAATTTAGAGACGTGGACTAGAAGCTCATCTTCTGTTCAAAGATAATCGAGAGAGATTTTGAATAAACTAAAAGAAATTGATTACAGAAGGAGATATCAAAGAGTTTTATTTTCATCAATGATTGGCAGGCAGAGCAACATTTGCCTTTGCTTATCATGGTTACTCAATTTTCTATTTGCCCACATAGAGTATGCGCTTATTTGATTTTCCTCTGTGATAATCAGCATTTCTCTTAGTGGTTCCATTCACATAGAGCAGACTCAGGGTCTCATTCAGACCCGCTCGCAAGCTGGTCGATGTTACCCAAATGCGCATGACGGAGGCTGCTCCGTCGTGCGTATGCGTGAGACCCAGCGAGCGACGGGGAAGCCGTCACTCGGGGTCTCGCTCCAAAGGGGGCGTGCTGTCGATGGTGATTGACAGCACGCCCCCTTTGGTGGGCGTGCCTGCCCAGACGGAGGCATTCCCATGGGAACGCCTACCGTCTGGGTCCGGCCCCACTGACATCACTAGTGATGTCAGTGGGAGTGTTTTTTGGCTCTGATAGAGCCAAAAGCACTCCGGGCTTGCGGCAGACGAGACCCTGCCACAAGGGTCTCGTCGCAAGCCCGATGGTCTTGACCATCGCGACCATCTTTTTGGCCGCTCGCATAAGCTGTGGGTGGTCACCCACAGCTATGCGAGCGGCTAAGAGGCCGCTCCAATTTTAGGTAGGCCGGCCCTGATTCAGAGCGAGCGCTCTGATTCAGGCCCTCAGTCCACTGAGAGGTCCCACTGGAGCCTTGTGCACTGATAAGTACTACCAGGAGTAAAGCATCTCTTATTTTATTCCCACCACAAAAATAAGGGACGTTTCTTCCTCATAACATCTCCTGAAGTGTCATCACGTGGAAATAAATTGCCCCCTATACCGTAATCCCAGTAGTGAATTGAATAATTTCTGAAATCACTGCAAAAGATTAGATTAACACTGAAGGCTCTTAAAGATAAACTTCAGGCTATATTTATGAAGCTGTGGCTTTATTGGTGCAAATTTCAACAGGCACTAACATTAAGCGTAAAGACTGGCGTGCTTTATACTTAATGTTAGTGTCGCTTGAAGTTTTCACCTGAAACCTGACAAGAAATAAACACAGCCCTTCATGAGACTTTGTAAATCAATTTCTGGGATAAAAAAAAAGTTACGTAAAGAATATATACCTTTATAACAAAAATTGTATGGAATATCTGGCGCTTAGGTAGTGTTTTACTTTATTATAATATAATGAAACATTCTTTATATGGAGTTTTATTATTTCATAGAGAATCTGCTCTTATAAAAAAAAAAAAAAAAAAAAAAAGATACTTGCAGTGTCTTTCATTTCAATAAGATTTTTCTCTTCCTTCCAAGTGTACTTGTGGAGATTTCTTTCCAAGGATATGAATATATTCGCCACCTGTTATGTGATGATAATGAACAAGTCTGCGCTCCGGTTTGAATCCACATTGTTCTTGTGGCGACAAACCGCGTAGCGATGATCAGACTCCTTCACGTGACTGCCAGGCAGCAGAGAGGGAGGTTACCGCAGCAGCGCACAGTGGGCCTGATTCAGACCCGCTCGCGAGCGCTGAGCGCTCGCAAGCGGGTCGATGATGGGCAAGTGCGCATGCGCGAGACCCGGAGAGCGACGGGCAATCCGTCGCTCCGGGTCTCGCTACAAAGGGGGCGTGCTGTCGATGGTGAGTGACAGCAACGCCCCCTTTAGTGGGCGTGCTGGGGCGCGGCTGCCCAGACGGAGGCGTTCCCATGGGAACGCCTACCGTCTGGGGCCGGCCCCACTGACATCACTCTATCAGAGCCAAAAGCACTGCAGGGCTTGCGGCAACGAGACCCTACCACAAGGGTCTCGTCGCAAGCCCAATGGTCTTGACCATCACGACCATCATCATGGACGCTCGCATAAGCTGTGGGTGGTAACCCACAGCTATGCGAGCGTCCAAGAGGCCGCACTATTAAAAAAAAAAAAAAAACGCCCTGATTCAGAGCGGGCGCTCGTTCAGAGCGTCCGGCTCTGAATCAGGCCCAGTGATCCCTGTGGCAGCTGCACTCACTGACACAGCAGCCCGGTGGCCTCCCCTATGCAGTCCGGATCACCGGCTACGACAACATTGTGCTAGAGCTCTACATGGAGGGAGCAATAACAAAGACTTGATCTCCTTACCATAACCAACCCCTGATCTTCTAAGGCATTCAAGAACAGCGTGGATTCAAATCCGAGCACAGCCTTGATAATTATTGTCACATAACAGGAGGAAAATACATTCATATCCTTGGAAAGAAATATCCACAATCACACTTGGAAGGAAGAGAAAGATCTTGGTGAAAGGAAAGACACTGCAAGTACCTGTGATTTTTAGAAGAGCAGCTTCTCTATGAAATAGTAAAACTGTTCATGACAATAGGCTCCATATGAAGAAAGTTTCATTATATTATAATACAGAAGAACTCTCTTCCTGATTTTAAACTACTCAAGCGCCAGCTATTCCATATACTTTTTATTTTAATACTGTTTTTTTGAGGAATGGGTGAAACTCACATTTGGCATTGGTAGCAGGGTCGTCTTTAGAGCGCTAGGAATGCTACGCAGTGTATAGATTACATACGTTTTCAGAAAAATTCAGGACGAGTAAATTGAATGCGATAGTACCTCCCCATATTTACAAAACAGAAAACACTGTTACGTGAAGTGGGGTGTGCTATAAAAGATAGGCAGTTAAAAGGTCAACAATGTCTAGATTAACACCAGATGTTAGACAGGCAATAGGTCGACAGGGACAAAGGGTCAACACACACTAAAGGTCCACATGGAAGAAGATAGGGTACAAACGGGCGCCAGGGTCAAAAGGTAGACACCTTTTTTTTTCTTTCTAACCCTAATCTTCACCCTAACTCTCCCTCCTAGTGCCTGATCCTAACCATACCTTCTAGTCCCTAACCCTCTGGTAAGGGCCTACACCCAAAAAAAAAAAAAAAAAAAAAAAAAAAGTGTTGACCATTTGTGTGTCGACCTTTTGTCCCTGTCGACCTATTGCCTAACATCTGGTGTCTATCTAGACATTGTCGACCTTTTAATTGTCTATCCATAGTCCGGGGGATGTGGTCAATATCCCAACCGTGGGTATTCCAGCACTAAGAATGCCAGCGCTAGAATGCCGACACTTGTCAAAATCCCAGTACCGGTATCCTGACTGCCAGAATCACGAAGGTAAGTAGCAGGGTTGGGGGAAGGGTTAATGTTCGGGTTAGGCACTAGTGGGAGGGATAGGTTTAGAGTGCGGGGAGGGGGATGTTGGGTTCAGGCACCGGGGAAAGACGGATAGGGTTAGGATATCTAGCGACAGGTGTCGGCAGCTTAACCCCCGGAATCCGAGCGCCGGCATCCCGTACCCATCCCATAGTCCGAATACCCATGAAGTGATTTCATATAGTTACAAAGGACATTTCATAAAGATGCCGTGGAGTTCTGCACACCAGTGTATAAAATCCCTGAAGGAACTAGGTGCCATTTCAGAACATAAAACTACAAATCTAATTAACAACAAAGGAGTATATAAAACGAAGACACTTACCAATGGAGATAGGACTGCAACACCATGAAACTGAATGACAGATACTCTCTGCTGATCTGCCGGGGCTGGGTCGCTGTGAATCGCCTGGCCTCGTAACCTGGCAAATTGTGTTTTGCAAAAATCTTCATATGGTTCCATTGTTCTGAAACAAGACTAAAAGAGTAAATGCGTTACCATTTAATGGTAATGAAAATCCGCATAATTTTATGACAACTTCAGTTACGTGCGCTACAAACTCAGGAATCAAATAGACTAAATCATCAAGTTGAGAATGGTTTACTGCCTAGTATTGTTGGTTCCTAATTTAGGCTTAATATATGGTTTCATTTATACTGTATTTGGTTACAAATGTGTGTATCTGCTTGTAGTTTACAACCTAAGTGTCCCTATTGACAACAGAATACAAATACCCTAGAGCCGAACGCTTAGAAGATACAGATACAAAACCATCCATCACAATGACAAGATAATAAACAGGTGAGTCTATAGTACTGGACTAATGGATTACACACTAAAAACAAGATATGCTCTAAAAATAGTGTTTAAAACAACTAATAGATCTCTGCAGTAAATCCAATAACATGGACTATAGATCACATTTTTAATTTTACAAGATCACCAGCTGGGAATGATAAGAAAAGAAGAAAAGAGCAAAGCACAAGAGGATTAGACTAAAATATTATATATATATATATATATATATATATATATATATATATTTTTTTTTTTTAACACAAAATGTAAATCGGTTGCCAATATCTATGCAAAATTAAAAAAAAAAAAAAAAAAACCCACCACCACACACACCACAAGTGCCAAGAGATTAACACATAAAATAACATAATACTCCAGACCACCAATTTGACACAATACAGTTATGGCTGGGTTGTGGGGAGTTATGCTGGCCATACACGGGACGAATGATCACACGATATGGCCAGTTACGATAGGTTGGACAGACCGATCATTTGAAAATAGTTGTATTTTGAGTCTTCTGCGACCCTGATGCGCGTCCCCGCCGTCGTCTAGTTGGATCGCAGATCAGATGGTTTTGCAGAGAGATCTCAACTGATCGTGTAGGAATTGACACACATTATGTGATGTGATTGATCAAATCATATGGTTTTATGTGAAATAGTTGCATTTTAAATACAAATCGTCCTGTATCTGAAGGGAAGAATTTTCAAGGGAAATCGTACAACTGATCTGACCAACTTTTGAATCTCACTGAGTATGGCCATCTTTACCATACAGAGAGCAGCACAGAAACCTTAAAGATTACATACCATGCAGTGAACAATATAAAACATGAGCCTATGACACTCATTCAGTCCAACCAAAATGCTTAAAGTGAATAATGAAAATAATTAAATTGTGATCAGTGTGAGCCCTGTATCTGAAAGCTAGGAAGAACTATACGCAGATGTGAGACAACAGTCCCTGTGCGTTAGGTTATTTTTATTTGAAATCCCAAAGATAATGATCTATACAGCATGTAATGTCCTATACAAAGCACTAGCCAGCACATCACATACCAGGACAGTACAGAAGGGAACAACAACAGTGACAGGTGGCAATAGATGCAAATTATTAAAAACCCATCATCAGGAAAGGGTTTGCTACAAAGAGCTTACAATCTAACACAATAAAGAGAGACATCTTAATCCAAAAAACAGAGATGGTCTTAAAACCAACGAATTACACAAAGAGAAATTGTGGAGAGATGAGGAGTGACAGCACATTGCAGACAAAGCAGCCTGAGAGCAGTGTGACGGTGCCAGGTACATCACTGTGTGACGATGCCAGGTACATCACTGTGTGACGGTGCCAGGTACATCACCGCTAGCTGCTAAATCTGGCAAAAACATTTCAGATGGAGAAACAGAAGACACCTGGTCCCTTCTCATAGAGCATCACAGCTGGCACAGGGAAGGGCACCAGCACGGGCACATACCTCACCCACAGCCAGCGGCAGCTCTCACACAGACATCTCCCCGCCGGGAGCTTCCGTCCGTTATTAGGCCGGGGATAGGGGACAGCTCAGTCCCTCTCTGTTCTCCTCCTCCCCGCCATATATGAGCTCCCTGGCGGCACACTGGCTTCGCCTGGCAACGGCCGTTGCGGGACCCGCCCCATTGGGAGGTGTAACAATAGGCTGAGGGTCAGCAATAAGGACCGCCCATTGCCTGGCACAGGAGACAGGAGGCATAAAGCCGCTTCCGGATGTGGGAGGAGCTAGGCGGCACTGCAGCTGTGTACCCGTATGCAGCAACAGAGCTGCTAATAAGCACATGCCACAGCCACACTGAGTAATGCTGCAGGGGATGACATGACAACCTGCAGCTCAGCAGCCTTTCTGGGACACAACACAAGCCTGGGGTTGTCACCTCATACATTTACTGATTGGCTAAAGGGGCCTATTTATCATTAAATATTTGCAACATATTCCCCCTAAAACAACCGTTTTTGGAAGATACCTTCAACTATTTAGTATCCCCTAAACGTATATGGAGTGATCGCTGCTGTGGCCCCTCCATTCCTTAAAGCAGCAGCCCCATAGGTTTCTACGGGGGGATGCAATGCTGTCAGATTTAACTTCGCATTCCGGAGCTTGGTCCCCCGCAGCTTACACCATCTTAAAATGGCGTTGTGCTGCTGTAGATTATGGGCTACACATCGCAAAATTTACCCAGAGAGGAGAGAGGGTTCCTCCGGAACCCATCCCGGCAATAGACCCTGCGCATGCGTGGTCTGTAGACTGCGCATGCACAGAAGTCCGGCACAGGAGCGAAAAAGACGGTCTCTTCACTACGAGCACATCACAGGAGCCCCTGTCCCCTGCGGATGCTCTTGAATACATTCTGGCACTACGATCGCATACTGCAGTGCGATCATGGGAACTAATAGCGCAGGGGGATTGAGTATTAATATTAAAATGTTAGTATTTATTGCTAGTAACTTTTAAACAAATCTATTTTCACCAGGGCCGGTTTTAGACCATGTGGAACTAAGGGCGAAAGTTCCCTTTCCCCCCCCTAAAAAATATGCATAAATAAATGAGGGCGTTTATCTGCACCAAAAAAGGGTGTGTGACCTCGTGACACGCCCCCTGTTTATCACTCTAGAAGGCATGCCCTGCAGAAAATGGATGCGCTGCTGCATCATCCTCTCCTGCAACGCTCAGAGGCCCTGATTCAGAGTTGGGAATAGAGGCCCTGATTCAGAGCCGGACGCTCTGACAGAGCGCTCGCTCTGAATCAGGGCCGTCCTTATCCTTTTTTAAGAGCGGCCTCCAGCTATAGCGAGCGGCCAAAATGATGGTCGCGATGGTCAAGACCATCGCGACCATCCTGCTTGCGACGAGACCCTTGTGGTAGGGTCTCGTCTGTCGCAAGCCCTGGAGTGCTTTTGGCTCTATCAGAGCCAAAAGCACTCCCACTGACATCACTAGTGATGTCAGTGGGGCCGAGACCCATAATGACGGCTTGGCCGTCGTTATTCGGGTCTCGCGCATGACGCAGCCGCATCCGTCATGCGCACTTGGGCAACATCGACCCGCTTGCGAGCGCTCGCGAGCGGGTCTGAATCGGGGCCAGAGAGAGGTATCTCTCAATTGATCATCTTGGTGAAACCATGTTGCACTGCAGGTGGGCAGATTTAAAATGTGCAGAGATATTTAGATTTGGGAGGGAGGTGTCCAAACTGACATCTAAATTGTAGAGTAGTAAAGCTGTGCAGTATTTGTGGGCTACCTGTAAAAGCAGCTAGTATTTACCCTACATGCAAAAAAATAAAATATGTATTTACACCCCTTGCATTGCAACATGGTTTGTCCAGGTACGCAGTTAAGTGCTATCTCTCTCTCTATTCCCAACTCTGAATCAGGCCCAGAATACCATGGGGGAGATGTACGAAGCCCAGAAACGGCATCAGCGCACGCTTCTCCCCGATGTATGATCGGGGGTCTGTCATTATCGGCGCTGCTATCTATAAGATAGCAGCGCCGACAGCAGGGCCATGTACGAACGGTCATAACGCATGACCGTTTGTCCGGCTGTAGCTGTCGTTATCGACAGCTACAGCCTGGCGTTAGCCTATCCTCAAAGCAGCGCTGTCCCTGCTGCGGCGGCTGCCGGCTCCACGCGGGGATCTTGCGATACTTGTGAGATCCCGCGCATGCTCAGTGGAGCCGGCCGGGAGAGAGACACAGCGCATCAGCACTAGGCTGATGCGCTGCTGTCTCTAGCGGGTAGCGCCGGAGGGGGGAGTTAACGCTCCCCCTCTCCGGCCGATGAGATGTTTATACATCTCATCGGTAGTGCTTCCTACTTCGCCTCGGTAAAGAGGCCATCTCCTCCAAATCTGTGAGCTCCAGTGACACAGGGGTGGGACCCCCACCTGTCCCCCCTGCATGCCTAGCCCTATCAGCCAGTTTTTGCTTAAGACGATATTTGAAGTCGCTCCATCTGTGGGGTAAAAAGTTGGCATTATTCCTGCAGTATTTGGACTTTTTACTAAAATGTAGTTTTTACGTACCGGCGTTTGACCTCCCGGGTTGAACGTTCAAAATCACCCACCCTATTGACACCACTGGCTATGTCATCCCACATTTTCCATTTCTGGCTTGCACCCATATTCCTTGCTGCCTGTGGCAGGTTGTCATTGCACATTTGCACCAAAACCTCCATCTCCTTTCTTGTGAATTGTGGCTGCCTTTTTTTTTTTTGTTTAGTTGGCCTACTAGGCCCAGCAGCCTCTTCCATGGCATCCTCAACACCTTTTTTTAAATGGGATTAAAATTTATAATGTAAAATGTTCCCCAAATTATTGTTAAACATAATCCTTTAGCCCAAAAAAGAGAAATACTTACCTGGCGCCTCTTGGCCAGTGCTTTGCTGCTCTGTCGTCATTTTGGACTTTCAGGTCTCACTACAGCAGACCGATATGGGTTTTCAGTGACGTTTTTATACATGCGTCAGCATTATTTGGCCGCATCATTGACTGTGCGCTCCTATTGTCCGTCCTTAATTTGAGCGGGAAAATAAAGACTATTTATGGCTTGGTGTGACTCGAGTCGATGTGGCATGTTGATTGTTGGAGGTTTTGCGTTGGAGTGGATTGTTGGCTTATTGAGTAGAAGGAGGACTTTTTTTGTGCAATATTTTGTTTTTTTTCTAACTTCTTTCTTTTCCGTTCGTTTTTTTTTCAATTGTTTGGCTATTTTTATTTGAATTTTGGAGTATTTTAAATAACCACCGTAAAAAGTAATAGTAAATAGTTTACAAATGTTTGTAATATTTTTTTTTTTTTTTTTACAGTTTTTTTGGCATTGCCCCAGTGACGTTTTTGAACTTTGGGATATTTGTCTGTTTTTGGTTTCATGAATTTACAAATTCGATATGTTGGTCTTAGCATATGTTTCGCTAAGTAATGTTGTTTTTTTTCTGGGAACAATCATGTCTTACCACTAAATGTAGCGTACTATTTTGCAAACTAATGTGTCCTTATTTAACTGTAAAAGTAGCGTACTATTTTGCGAACTAATGTGTCCTTATTTAACTGTAAAAGTAGCGTACTATTTTGCGAACTAATGTGTCCTTATTTAACTGTAAAAGTAGCGTACTATTTTGCGAACTAATGTGTCCTTATTTAACTGTAAAAGTAGCTTACTATTTTGCGAACTAATGTGCCCATATTTAACTGTAATAGTAGTGTACTATTTTGTGAACTAATGTGTCTTGATTTAACTGTAAAAGTAGCGTACTATTTTGCGAACTAATGTTTTTAGAATTTGTCAGTGTAAAATCATGTCTTACCACTAAATGTAGCGTACTATTTTCTGAACTAATGTGTGCTCCCTTCTCTATTTTTTTACCAAAAAAATTTGATTCCAATCATATCTTATTTAATTAATCTGAAACATATTTTCTACTTTTGAAATGTAGGTTGTTCTGCACTTGACACGTCCCAGGCCTGTAAGCATCTTTGGATTTCTTAGAAAAGATAAGTATATTTTTCTTTACACATTTGTCTAAAGCAATAACTACCTGGCTTACCATTTCAGGTTGATGTTGGTCGTATTATATTGGCCATGGTTCCAGAACCCGACCAACCTCAACTTCGTCCCAGGCGTAGGCCTCGTAGGCGTGCAAGGCCCCAGATATATAGAACACGTGTCACCCTTTTTGGAATGCCAGAAGATGAGGTGTTAAGGCGATACCGTCTGCCGCCACAAATCATCATAGACACTCTCTCATTAATAGAGAGTGATCTTGAACGGCAAATTGACAGTCCTACAGCAATACCACTTACTCAATTAATGTCAGTGTTACATTTTTGTGCCTCAGGAGCCTTTCAAACCACTGTGGGAATAGTTGTGGGAATATCCCAATCCTCCTTTTCAAGGATCCTGAGGGCAGTGATGGAGGCCCTTTTCAAACACCTCCATCATTTTATTAAAATGCCATTGGATATGGGTACCCTTAATGTGGTGAAGGTGTCTTTTTACCAAATAGCTGGCTTCCCACACATCATAGGGGTTGTGGGTGGCACTCACATACCACTTCAGCCTCCAGCAAGGCTGGAGGCAATTTTTAGGAACCCGAAAGCACTTTCATTCACTGAATGTAATGGTGGTATGTGATGCCTCCCTGCAGATCCTGTCCCTGAATGCCAAATTCCCCAGCAGTGCACATGATTCCTTCGTCATCCGGCAATTACGGATTTGGCACAAATTAAACAACCTACAAGCTAGTGATGCGTGGCTTCTGGGTAAGTTGAAACCTTCTGTTGAAACCAATGCAAAGCTTGTTACACAATGGTTCTGATGTTTGTTTTTATATTTTCACAGGAGACAGTGGTTACCCTTGCACGCCCTGGCTGCTCACTCCTTATTTGGTTCTCACACCAGGGCCACAAAGTGAGTATAATTCCGCACTTACAGCCACCAGGCAGGTGGTGGAGTGCTGTATCAGCCTTTTAAAAGGTCGATTCAGATGCCTCCACCGCTCTGGTGGCGAGCTCATGTATTTGCCAGCTATGGTTTCGAAAATTGTGGTCCTGTGTGGGATATTTCACAACATCGCCATAAGGAGTGATGTCCCAATGCAGCCAGAGGATGCCTTGCCTGAGGATGGCCCCCCCGAGGTTGGTCGGAGGTCAGTATGTGGGGCGGCCATATGCGATGACATTGTGGCCAGATATTTTAGGTAATTATTTTCCAAAATTAAGTTAATTGACACAATGTAGACATGTAAGATTTTAATGTACAATTTTATTTCTTTTTTTTTCTTTTATTCCATAAAATTACAATAAAAAACGATGCCTACTACCTGATCCCAAAAAATTACTTCATGTGGACACATTGGATATAACTTCGGGAACAATGATTTCTTCGCCTCATTTGTGGAATCATGTTGGCATGCTACTTCTTCAAACAGTTCCTGATTGTTGTTTTACTTTTGTTGTTTTGGGTGTGTTTTGGCTTTTTGTGTTTTTTTCATTGTGTGAATTGATTGTGACAAATCACTTGGTGTATATTATTTGTGTGGATTAAAGTTTTTTTTACCGTTAAACAAACATTTCCTGGGTAAATTACAAGCAAGTGTAGCCTGGTCCTAAAAAGGCAAACTTGCTTAATGGCTAATCCTGTAATGTGTTAAATTGTAATCTTTTTGACCCTGCTTTGTGGCTAAAAACAAACACCAAAGGTATTATGGTGAATCAGTCTGTTTGCCAATGTAGGCCTAAGCAGGTTTGGTTTAATTTTTACGTTACCCCCAAAAAAGAACAAACTATTGTTGCCGTTAATTCTACAAACCTATTGGTATTGTTAGGTGTTTAATGTGCCAGCTTACATACTTACTTGAGCTTTCTACAATCCAATTTACATTACTTAAAACCTCATGGTAAAATAGTAGACTTATGTAAGGTTCAACAATCTAAGATTTACAGACAAGGAATGAGACTTAAATAAATCAAAATATCTTTTATTTTTTTAAACATTTTTTGAGTGTAAAAACAAAAATTAGTGGCGCAGGAGCGCCAACAGATGATCCAAGACCACTAGCATGCCAACTACATGGCCCCTCAAGCTCTGCAAGCCTGCATACATTTGTTCGTTACGCCTCTGGTCCTCTGTGGGTTTAAAAAATGTGGGGATTACTAAAATGACACCTTAATTTATGTTACCAAACTTAAAAATCAGACTATAAAAAAAAACGAGAAATAAAACATCTACAAAACAAAAGTAATGCCAAACGCAAAGATTGTTGTAAAAAAAAAAAAAAAATGTACATCAAAATTCAACAAAAAATAGGGACAACTACGCAAAAATACTACATTTGTTGGTACCGTAAACAAGAAAGACACAAGTATGAGTGTTTGGAAATGTGTCATATGTGTAAGGGGACAACATCCTAGACATTGTTTCACAAAGATATATATCCAAAACATTAGAACTACTTTACAATTTTGAACTGCACAGGCAAAAGGACAACATCACCAAAAAACAAAAAAATGCAAAAGCAACCATAGATTAAAAGGGAAACATACCGGGCATAATGCTGACTGGGCCAGGAGCCCCGAAATTATCCTCCTCAGAGGTGGGCCAGTGCTGCACGGATGGAGGAGGGGTGATTTGGGAAGAAGTTGAGGGTGAGGAAGAGAGGGGGATGGAGGGGAGGGTGAGGAAAAGAGAGGGGGGGTGGAGTGGAGGGTGTAGTTGGAGGGATGGGAATGTGAGGAGAGGGAGGGACCTCACGGTCTGCCAGGTCTGGGGTTGAGGGGGAATTTGGGGAAGAATGGGGAGAGGATGTTTGGGTGGGAGTGGGGGATAGGGGACGGGCCCGACGTCGGTGACGCTGGAGACGTCGTAGTCTGCGCTCAGCCCCTAAATGATGTCGAAAAATTTATATTATTACATATTTAATATTTTGATTCCAAAATTTACACACCAAAAAAAAAAAAAACAGGGCTATACGGTAAACATGCACACGCAGGTATGTTCTAAATAAAGAAACAGGGCTATATGGGAAACATGCACACGCAGGTATGCTTACATTTTAAATAAAAAAAAAAAAACACTTACTTTCCAGGATTTGCTGACGCAAATTGGCCAACAGGCATGGGGATCGGCGCCACTGATCGGACCACCTTCTTTCCAGTTGTCCGATATGCAAGCCGCGTGCGGAGGTTAGTGATGGGGCCCGTGGAATTTGTTATTCTCCGGTCCATCACATCAGTGAGGACCAGGAGTTCACGGCGACAAAAAGCTGCGGCTCTCATGATGGCAATGATTTTTTATACACAAAGCAGTTTTAATAAAGGTCCTAGAAAAAATTTGATTGGCTAATGTACTTTGTAAATTAACAGAAAGCATTCTATTGGTTATTGTATGAGTCATGTGACCTACACCCTCACAAATATAATGTGAGTTATGATAGGCTTGATGTAGTGACATGCGTAAGCTAATTTAAATAATAATAAAAAAGATGAAAAATCTGCATATAAAAAAAGGCAAAACAATAGTAGCATTCAAACAAACTTTTAATTTTGAACAACCATCCCCTTGGTCCAACCGTACGTATTCTGCGGAATCAATGACACACACTAACAATAATAAAGTTTATTGACATTGAAAAAAAAAAAAAGGATTGCAAACATGTGAATACCAATTAAGGTAATTAATATAGTGATTGCCGTTAATCGATTCAAGTATGTTTGCTGAATGAAATAGCAGGCAATCGAAAATTGACAGGGCCACTTCCGGAATTGACTTGTGCGAGCGTTCCCTGCAACCAAAGAGGAGACGGACGGTCGCTATTTAGAACGTTCGCTAGCTAGAGGAGGGGTTGGGAGACTATGGGGCGGAAGATTAGCTGTAAACGAACATACGAGCGAGCGCTTGAATTAAAATTTTTTCGCTCGTACGCCAAACGAGCGAACGGCCACTTGCGTCCGGGTCTGAATCAGGCCCAGACCTCATAGCCAGCTGGATGCGATGTGCAATGCAGGCGGATCTCTGCGTTATTCGGGAGTGGTGTACGGTCACAGCGTGAGCAGACCTCAGCGCTAGCTGGAACAAACACAGCAGAGGTAAAACATAGGAGAATGTGGGAAAAATTAGTCAGACTCGTGACACAGTACACATGCCACGCAGTAATGTCTCTTACCCATTATGCCACACACATTAATGCCCCTTACACATTATGCCACAAACAGTAATGCCGGCTTTATAACACATTATGCCACACACAGTAATGCCCCTTATACATTTTGCCACAGAGTACTGCCCCTTACACATGCCACACTGTAATGCCCTTTACACTTTATGACACACTGTAATGCATCACCTCTCCCACCCCAGTCACTCACCTCCTCCTGTCACTCTCCAGGCTCAGGCTGCTCCTCCGTGTCTGTCTTCTCTCCCCTGTGGCCGCTCACAGTCCCAGAATGCCAGGCGCAACCATGAGAAAGTGGGAGGGAACAGGTGGCCATCATGGGACCGCCGTATTAGTCACTCAAACGGGCAAGAGCAGACAGACTAACTAGACTGCGCCTGTGGGAAGACTGCGCCCGCGACCTCAGGCAGCAGCCACCCCATGCAATAGCACTGCTTGCCCACCCCTAGAACCGCCACTGATTTTCACACAAAAAAAAAGATCAATTGATTACTAGGATTTATGCTGCTTCCATACTTATGTATCACAGCTGGCTTCCTTCTTGCTTTGAACCCTGCAATGGAACACACAAATTCTGGTGCTGCTCCCCTGCCTTTTTGCAGATGATGGCTTCACTGTTAGAATGGGTAAGTGGCTTTACTTCTCAATGAAACTCAGCATATTGGTGCGAAGAATGGCTGTCATTTTGGGAACCATTCGTACAGCGCTCAGTACAGATAAGCAATGGTCTCCAGATAGGGCTTTGTATTATATACTGGCTATCAGTATGACAGTCTACATGGGATACAAGCATTAAGATGAGACGCATCATTATATAATACTCATCAGTTGGGGAGCTGCAGTATATACTGGTCATCATAATTCCTATTCACAGTGTTCTATATTACAAACTACAGCCATGGCCAAAAGTTTTGAGTATTACACAAGTACTGGTTTTCACAGAGGGCCTGATTCAGAGGCGCTCGCAAAAAGCGAACGCTCGCTCTAAATCAGGGCGGGCGCAGGTTTTTTTAGTTGCGGCCTCTTGGCCACTCGCATAGCTGTGGGTTACCACCCACAGCTATTGCGAGTGGCCATGATGTGACCATCGCGACCATCGGGCTTGCGACGAGACCCTTGTGGTAGGGTCTCGTGGCCGCAAGCCCCAGAGAGCCGGAAGCTCTCGTTGACATCACTCGTGATGTCAGTGGGGCCGCCCACAAACGGCAGGCGTTCGCATGGGAATGCCTCCGTTTGTGAAGCCATCCCCCCGCCACGCCTACAAAACCGGGCGAGCTGTCGATCAACATCGACAGCCACCCCTTTTGTAGTGAGTCCCGGAGCAAGCGCTTTTTGCGCTCTCTCTGGGGCTCGCGCACGCGCAGTGGGCCACCATCGACTGAATCAGGCCCAAAGTTTGCTGCTTCAGTGTTTATAGACATTTTTGTCAGCTGTTACTGTGGTATACTGAAGTAAAATTACAAGCATTTCATCAGTGTCAAAGGCTTTTATTGACAATTACTTTAAGTTTATGCAAAGAGTCAATATTTGCAGTGTTGACCCTTCTCTTTCAAGACCTCTGCAATTCACCCTGACATGCTGTCAATCAACTTCTGGGCCACATACTGACTGATGGCCGCCCATTCTTGCCTAATCAATGCTTGGAGTTTGTCAGAATTTGTGGGTTTTTGTTTGTCCACCCGCCTCTTGAGGATTGACCACAAGTTCTCAATAGGATTAAGGACTGGGGAGTTTCCTGGCCATGGACCCAAAATTTTGATGTTTTGTTCCCCGAGCCACTTAGTTATCACTTTTACCTTATGGCAAGGTGCTCCATCATGCTGGAAAAGGCATTGTTCGTCACCATACTTTTCTTGGATGGTTGAGAGAAGTTGCTCTTGGAGGATGTTTTGGTACCATTCTTTATTCATGGCTGAGTTCTTAGACAAAATTGTGAGTGAGCCCACTCCCTTGGATGAGAAGCAACCCCACACATGAATGGTCTCAGGATGCTTTACTGTTGACATGACACAGGACTGATGGTAGCGCTCACCTTTCCTTCTCTGGACAAGCGTTTTTCCAGATGCCCTAAACAATCTGAAAGGGGATTCATCAGAGAAAATAACTTTACCCCAGTCCTCAGAAGTCCCATCCTTGTATCTTTTGCGGAATATCAGTCTGTCCCTGATGTTTTTCCTGGAGCGAAGTGGCTTCTTTGATGCCCTTCTTGGCACCAGGCCATCCTCCAAAAGTCTGCGGCTCACTGTGCATGATGATGCACTCACACCGGCCTGCTGCCATTCCTGAGCAAGCTCTGCACTGGTGGTGCCCCGATCCAGCAGCTGAATCAACTTTAGGAGACGGTCCTGGTGCTTGCTGGACGTTCGTGGGCACCCTGAAGCCTTCTTCACAACTATTGAACCTCTCTCCTTGAAGTTCTTGATGATCCGATAAATGGTTGATTTAGGTGCAATCTTACTAGCAGCAATACCCTTGCCTGTGAAGCCCTTTTTGTGCAAAGCAATGATGACTGCACGTGTTTCCTTGCAGGTAACCATGGTTAACAGAGGAAGAACAATGATTTCAAGCACCACCCTCCTTTTAAAGCTTCCAGTGTGTCATTCTAACTCAATCAGCATGACAGAGTGATCTCCAGCCTTGTTTTTGTCAACACTCTCACCTGTGTTAATGAGAGAATCACTGACATGATGTCAGCTGGTCCTTTTGTGGCAGGGCTGAAATGCAGTGGAAATGTTGTTTTTGGGATTAAGGCCCTTATTCAGAGCCGGACGCTATTAGCGCTCGCTCGTTCAGAAAAAGGGGGTGGCTATTCAAATGAACCGTTCGCTCTTTGCGGTCTGTTGCCGCCTCTATGTCTGAATGAGCGAACAAAACATGCGGTCGTTTTTTTGAAAAAAATGCCCCCTGGCCGCTCGCATCATACGTCATGTCCGCTATTTAATAGATTAATCGAGTACATCGAACAGCGTATGAACATCTTGTGGTTGGTTTTTCCTACCGCTATATTGTGAGCAGTTCTGACTATAAAACAACCAAGTGACGTGGTCAATGACGCTGCTGTATTAATTATGCACACCCATAAAACGCCCGTTTTGACCTTTAAGCACGCCTGCGTTCTGAATTCCACTCCCCGCTTTCAAGCACCTTCCCCTGTTACCACCCACATCCGCCTCCTCCTGTCACTCAAAATAGCAGGCATTCGCTATATAGCGAACAAACGATTTTCGCCCGCACTGACTGGTTCGCGCATGCGTATTACAAACCGTACGCATGCGCAGATGTGCGAACATCGCTCAGAACGAGCGAACGGCCGCTTACGAGTGGCTCTGAATGAGACCCTCTGTTCATTGTCATGGCAAAGAGGGACTTTGCAATTCATCTGATCACTCTTCATGACCTTCTGGAGTATATGCAAATTGCCATCATAAAAACTGAAGCAGCAGACTTTGTGAAAACAATACCTCAAGCCCTTGGTAATGTACAGGTTATTACATCAGTGCAGCAATTGATGTATAGACTTGTGTATCAGCAAAATATTCCCCAATTCTGAGAATTACATTCTTGTCACAACCTCAAATATCTGTGTGTTCTGTCAGTATTAGTTCCTTTTGTTTACGGTATAGCTCCACCCAATATAATCCTTTTTTTTTAGGTTTGGTAAGTGTACAATACGGTATAGTAATTATGCTATTTTCATGTGTAAAAGTCCACAAACTATTGCCATTCCCTGGTTTGTAACTTTTGGATTTGATACTAATATATAGAAAAAATATCAATGGTGTCACTTTCTGATCAACCATCTAAGCTATGTTTATAACTTCTTATAAAAGATACAAAGTTCTGGTAAATCAACATCTGCCAAGGCTGTGCCTGTGACCGCTTCTCCCAGGAAATGGTAAACTACGCCTAAACCCTAGACTCAGCCATGTACTAGAGGCAGAGCCGGATTTAGACCTCATGGGCCCCTCAACTGCATGCTATTTTAGACACACAGATACACACTGCCCCCATAGCTGCACACACACACAGTTCCCCAATGACTGAACACACACACACGGCCCTCATAGACACACACGCACACACAGTGCCCCAATGAACGAACACACACACGGCCCTCATAGACACACACACTGCCCCCATACAGTAGCTGCACGCATGCACACACACTGCCTTACACACACACGGACACCACTTACTGACAGATACCGCTTTCTGACACAGACCCCTGACTGACAATGATACACTTACTGACACACCTTACTGACAAAGACACCACTTTCTAAGACACACCTACACAGACACCTCTTACTGACACAAACACACTTACTGGCAGACTGCTTACTGAGGAAAAGGGGAGAGATTCCGCACAGAAGCAAAAAATTTTTTTTAGAAAATACTAGAAAATATTATAACCAACCATATTACATTTATAGATAGAAATCATTATAACTCAATGTTGGTGGTGCTCCCACAGCCTAAAACAGTATATATTCAAACACAAAGAGAAAAGTAAGGCTCTTTGTTGGGGCACACTTAGAAGAAAAGTTAATTTTTAAAATGTAATACCTTTGAACAATTCTTCTAAGTGTGCCCCAACAAAGAGCCTTACTTTTCTCTTTGTGTTTGAATAAAGACTGCTTACTGACACAGATAGCGCTTACTGACACAGATACACTTACCTACTGTCGAAGCTGGATTATTGGCTGAGACAAGATCAGTTTAAAATTGAATCGCAGCGACACCATCTTACGACTGGCCGCAAGCCGCCATCTTGGAAATGAGATCGCAAGACGCCATTTTGCGAATGGCCGCCTAAGCGCCATTTTAGATAAACTCACACTTTAGTACATGTGGCGATATTACTATTAGCATCATGCAATTGCATCTGTGACCATCGCCATAAGTTACGGTGATTCACCAAAAGCCCATTTCATGACTTTACGTAGTTTGGGTGCTCTGGATAAAGTGTATATTATTATAATTCCCCTAAAGGATATATTTTCAAAATTGGATTGCATTAGCAACAACAGAGCAAATGGCCACGTGCCAACTAGCCTGTGTAGACAAGCTTCCTGGATATAACGTCTGCTCTCATTCCAGGTGGCCCTGCTCGAATACACACCTTACATTAGCAGGCTTCCTACAATAAAATACCTGTGCTAATTTGCATTTACACAAGAACCTGGGAGAACAAAGGACTGTACTTTTGAGCCTGGGAAGGGTGGGGACTGCTGAGAGAGGGAGGCGTGTGGAACTATAAGGCTCAGCATTCCACACTGCTAGGTGTTCACTTAGTTTAAGTGAAATTTATGTGCACCATTTCTCATACACACATTAATACGCACAATTGCGCTGGTAACTAATCACATATTAGCGAATGAATAAGATCCTGTATGAAAACGCTGTTTATTAGCTTCATGCGCACGCATCTGCCCCAAGTTAACTAGCGTCTTTACATCACACCCCGCATACTTACACATTACATATTCACATAAAAGGTTTAATAAGCTTTAAGGTATAAGATTTAAGTTTGTTCAGTTAGTTTAAATGCTGTGAAATAAAGATTATTTGGTAATTAAGGTTTTATACATGATAAGTAAGCCGTGTTTGGTATTGTACTGATGCGTACTCTTTCAACAGAATTCCGGTATTATAGGTGTGGAGATCGCATCATGCATTCTCAACTTATGGACCGCAGAGACTTCAAGCAACAAAATGTACATAATATGAACAACTGTTAGGATGATTGCATGAGTCAGGAAACCAGAGACCCCCAGTTGTTAGAGGCTGGGTTGTGTCTATTTGAATCAACCTGTTAAATGCCTTGTAACATATGCCCTCTCCATTATGACCAATTGTATTAGCAACAAACTTCTCTATTGTGTTGTTTATTTATGGGGGGTATAAATATGTGTGCTCCAACACTGGGTCTTAGTCTTCTTGCTGAATGCTGATTGACGAGGGTTTCTTGCTGATGCCTACATCTGGTCCGGAAGTGCTGCGTATGTATACTGTACTTGGGTCTGTATAATCTCTTTGCGCTTAGATTATATGAGGATCATAACGTGTAACTGCTGTACTTTTACTTGAATAATACTTTGTGCTTTGGAACCACAGATTCTAGGTCTGAAGTCTTTATTTACTGTATGACTGCGTACGCAAATTAGCGTAATCCTTAGAGGTTTATAGGTAGGGTATTAGAAGGTATATAGAGGTTCTAATTCATTATCGTTAGTTGGGGGCTCATAGTGAAGTCACTTACCTACTCACATGGCACATACACTTATCGATATCTCAGCAAAGGGTGGAGTGGCCACATGCAGGGTTTACCTGCAACCGCTTTGTGCTGAAAGATCGCTATCCATTTTCGTGTGAGCCAAGGAAGCTGACTAGAATCCAGGGAAAAGAGAGGAAAAAGTTTGTTTTCCTTTGTTGATAGAACCTAACGTTTAAAGGGGTGCCGCAGTATTGAGCACGCGGCTGAGTCACAGTTTTGCGCACAGTAAAGACGCACTTTTGCATACGCAGCTAAAAAGTTGTCATACGGTTGTGTGGTAGTCGCATTATTGTGTATGTGACTGGTCGCACAATAGCGTATACGTACTTCCGGTTGTGCTGCCACGTGTTTAAATAAAGCCGTTGAGGTTTACATTTTTCAATTGTTATCAATATCTGGGTTAACGTGTATTTTTCTGCGCAGGAAAAAGTGTGTAACAGTGAGTATTTGTTGTGAGTATTTGTTGGTAGGGGTAACTTGTTCCCTACAGTTAGAGGTACCGTATGACCTTTAAGGGCTAAGGACCTCATTCAGAGTCAGTCGTTGCGGCCGCACGGTCGTAAGGGAAAAGGGGCCGGATATGCAAATGATGCACTCGCAAGTTGCGTCCCTAAGATCGGATCGTTAGCTGGCCGACCAAGGGGAGGATGCGGCCGTAAGACAAAAAAAACGCCCCCTTCTCGTACGCATTACACGTCATCTCCGGGCATATAAGGATTAATCGAGACCATCGGGAACCATCGGAACTGGTCGTAGAGCTTAAGTTTGACCATACCCTCTCTTAAGCACTACGATCAGGTCAGTGTACAAACCACCCATGTCACGTGTGCCATGACACTACTTTGTTAATTATGCACTCCCATAAAACGCCGTTCGCATGATTAGGCACGCCTGCGTTTGGATCTCCACTCCCCCGTTTTCAAGCACCTTCCCCTGTTAGCACCCACATTCTTACGCCTCATTCTGTCACTCAAACTACCGACCTGGCTGTGTTCGAGAGAGAAATTTCAGATCGTAGCAGCTAGTTTGCGCACGCGCATTGCGCACTTTACGCATGCGCAGTTTAGGGAACATCGGTGGCGTACGACCGTGCGGCCGCAACGACCGACTCTGAATGAGGTCCTAAGTGCTAGCCGCTCGGTAAGCAGCTTATCGTTCAGTACACAGAGCAGGTGTATGGTTTGTTATTTTTGTTAGGGACCGGCTCTCAGTGTGACTGCAGTGTTCAATAATTAGGTTGGGTTATTTGAGCATTGTAGTTGAGCCGCACTAGGAAACTTGTGATTGTGAGCTGAGAGATAATAGGTGAGCGGGGGCATCTAGAATTTCTTCCGAAGGTGAGCGGGGGCATCTACAAATTCTTCCGTAGGTGAGCGGGGGCATCTGGAAATTTCTTCCGTAGGTAAGTGAAAGTATCTAGATTGTCTTTCACCAATTTAAATCTTTATTGAAAAACTTAGGGTTCTCCCAGGATGAGGGCCAAGCGATCAGTAGAGATGTTAAATGATTTGCTGCTGTTGGAAGCGCCACTTGGGTCGGCGCGGCATATTATGCATATTAAGTATGGTGCCAATGCAACCAGGTATTGTGATTTATGGTTTAATATGACGAGGAAGAGTGGTAAACCATTTCCTAGAATTGGTAGTTTTGATAAAAATGTATTAGATAATGTCCGGGATCACATCAGTCTGATGCGCTCCCGAGAGAAAAAGGTAAAATATTATGAATGTTTAAAATTTGTGGCAGCATGAAAGGGATGCGTGGCTTAAAAATGTGCAAGTGACGCAAACTAGCGTCGCGAGCGCATTGCCAGAAAATACATCCGCGACTCTAAATTGCAATACGGGCGAGCCGCAAAAGCGTTGTGGTGAGTATTGCCAGCAGTTCACGCTCACCACCCCCACCTTATGTGGATGGAGGTGCAAGTACAGTTACCAAAAATACCCATAAAAATGTAACAAGGAATTTGTACCCTCTCTTAAGCAACCATAAGGAAAATGTTTATGATGTGGATGATGAGCCTATTGTAATGTCTGCCATTTCCCATGCTGTGCAGATGATAGATGCTGCATCACCACAATCATGAGTGGTGCCGCCATCTTCATCGGTAACAGCAAGGGTAGTGCTAACACACTCTGCACCCGTAGAGGAAGTTGTTAATACCATACGTAGCAGCAGCAGATTAAACCCCCAGCCAGGTAACCAGGTCAAAGGTAGCAGCGCTACCAGTCTGCATCCCATACGGACGATAACTGTTCCGAATGGAAATGCAGATGCAAATGGTGTAGTGCCCACGAGGGAAGTAGTAATGCATTGTCCCTGGACAAGAGCAGAACTGAATTCCATCATAAATGATTTCCCCGATCCCAAAAAAGAACTAGCCAAATGTCAAAGATTTTTGAGAAATTTGGGTAGTTCTCATGAGCCAACTAATAAAGATTGGCGTGTGGTGTTAAGGGCCTGTCTACCACGCAATACCAACATGACAAAATTTATCACGGATTGTGTATTGGATGGTGACGATACCTTAACAGACCAAGTAAACCAAGTTAATATTTCCCGCATCATAACTCAATTGGGTATATATTTTCCAGTAGTAGTTAACTGGATCAAAATTTTCACCATAAAGCAAAAGGAGAGTGAATCTGCAGAAGATTATTGCGACCGGGCTCTGCAGACTATAACCCAGTACACTGGGTTAGAGGATATTAAAGATAGCACTCACCACAGGGGAATGATTGTCACCATACTCATGGACGGTCTGAAAGACGACTTAAAGACTCGGGTTCAAACCTCACAACCTGGCTGGAGGGGAGTCACAATAGATACACTCATAGAATCTGCCATAGAACATGATAAAAACATCTCAAAGAAGAGAGAGACCCAGAGCAAAAAACTAATGGCTGTCAGTATCCAAGCTCTGGAAGGAATGACGGTAACATCACAGCCAGTAGACACACCTGCACCTATACACACACTTGCACCTGAACAGTTACACGTCCTCACCAATCCCACACCACAGCAAACACATCCTTACCCCACATATCATACACAACCACAGGTCTCATGCTACCCACAAACTTCATACCTCCCACCATACCCTTATCCTCCATATCCTTACCCATACCCACCATCTTTTCCTCTTGCTCAACTCCCACAACAATCCTTTCATCCACCCCATTCAAAAAGATGTTTTAACTGTCACCAAGTGGGATACATAAGTAAGTACTGCAAAGTGAAGAACACCACACATGAACACGAGTTTCCCATGGGTTCATAGGCAACCCCAGTATCTTCTCCCAGGCCTTATATGACTGTTTACAATCTTTTCAACCGGCCAATGGATCTGTTATAATGTGAAATGTGGACGATTTATTGTTGTATTTAGGTCATGTTTAAATGATATTAAACTGTTGTGCTTTATCTCTCACTCACAGGACACAAGGTTGCTAAGGATAAACGGCAGCCATGCCAGGCTAAGGTCGAATACTCGGAATACTATCCAACCCTGTGGCCCAGACATTATTTAGAGCAGTAGCTATTAATAACAAGATTTAATTGCAGGAACCTGTATGCAGATACTATATCCCTAGAATTATTTAAAAAAATTTTTTTATAGGGGGGACTTATTTTACAGGTGACGTTTCCAAGAACATGTGTAAGGTAATGGGTAATAACACTAAGATTATCCCAGACTGTCTTTTCCTTTATTTGTCCCCCTTTGAGATACTGTTCAAACAGGCAGCCTCATGTGAAAATATGATAATGAGGTTACTGTGCAGGGTCTCACGAAGATGAATGAGAATAACAGAAATTGAAAGTGTTATTAACTAACATGTCTAATGCAAACTGTCATGATGTCAAACCTGGAGAATTTGTTATGATCCAAATTTTGTTTAGCTCAGGTTGTTTGACTGATCGGTGGAAAGGTCCGTATCTGACAATACCACATCCTCAAAGGGGGGCCGGGGAAGATACGTGGGTCCATTCCACTCACTATAGGGAGGTTAACCAACCGGTGGAGATACAAGGCGGAGACAAGGCCGATAACGTGGACCTGTCGATTGCGAGCTTGTGCCAGGAGGATTAAAAAGGTGACGGTGAGATATCTGAGCTAAAGAAATGTGTAGATCAGTGCTTCCAGCAATGGAGTGGTCTGCTGTGCTCATCCTAGTTCTTTTTTTCCAGAGTTTTTGTCGTGATGATCTGTTTGGGGATACTCAGTGTCTGTGATGGAGGACCGATTGAGGAAATGGGAGCTGATGGCAGTGCTGATGGAGTGGAGTCAGGAGGAGTGCAATGCCAATCAGGGGAGTGTCTGACCAATCTTAGTACTGTTATTGTGTTACCTGGGAAGAGTAGTCCCCAGAAGTTATGACCCTCACACATGTTGAAATGCTTGGTATACATAAAAACACACCATCACCATATCTTCACACGCAATATGAACACAGAGGCAAAAGAAATATGATACCTGGTGACGTGCATAAAGCCACTCAGTTAATTAGTGAGACAACTGGTTTTCAAGTTTTAGTCGCGCTGGATCCCACCAGGTTTGCTCGGGGTACATTAAACTTTAGATATATTCAGGAACTTGCTAAATTGATAGATAATATCACCGAGTTGTACGATGACACATTCAGGTATACAGGGAGAGAATTGCAAGCATACAAGAAATAACTGGTGCAACACAGGCTAGTGTTGAATTATTTAACTGCTGTTACTGGAGGGTATTGCGTAACGTTAGCCACCCAATTTGGAGTAAAATGTTGCACCTATGTCACCAATGATACCAGCGACCCTAAGGAAGTGATAGACCGGAAGATGGATGAAATTCTGCAACTAAAATGGGAGTTTCGTAAGAACCATAACACTTCAGTGGCTGAAGTAGGGGAGAAGATAGAAGGATGGGTTTCATGGCTGAACCCAGTGAAATGGTTCTCAGGTCTAGGGGAATGGGTCCAGGAAATGATCGCCAGTATAGGCAAATTCTTAATCCTTATACTGATTGTCATCATAATAATTGGCATATGCGTCCGGTGTGTTCCTATTGTGTTGAAGTGTGGAAAATGTAAACATAGAGTAAAACGCAAGAACGAAACTATGATGGTGGTCAGTAATGGCAATATGAATACAGAGGTAAATATAGAACTGCATTACAACCCTGAACTAGGAAATACCATCATTTAATGTATTATATTTAGACATGCATAAAATGTATTATTGAAATGTTATTTTTAAAACACCTCAGATAATGTAAAGTCTCAATTACCCTTCAAGACTGCCTTTATAAGATTGGTGCTTCCCCTCACCTTTCACATGATCTTCCAAGATCCGCGGTGTGCGTATAATAGTAGTTTTATGTCCTCACTCAGAGACACATTATTGATGGATTAAGAACCACCTTGTGCCATCCTATAATAACACTAAATAATATGTAAATGTAAGCCTAAATTAAATTCTAATAGCAGATTGTGATAGCATGTTGTTCGCTATCAAAGGGTGGACTGTCGAAGCTGGATTATTGGCTGAGACAAGATCAGTTTAAAATTGAATCGCAGCGACACCATCTTGCGACTGGCCACAAGACGCCATCTTAGAAATGAGATCGCAAGACGCCATTTTGCGAATGGCCGCCTAAGTGCCATTTTAGATAAACTCACACTTTAGTACATGTGGCGATATTACTATTAGCATCATGCGATTGCATCTGTGATGATCGCCATAAGTTACGGCGATTCACCAAAAGCCCATTTCATGACTTTACGTAGTTTGGGTGCTCTGGATAAAGTGTATATAATTATAATTCCCCTAAAGAATATATTTTCATAATTGGATTGCATTAGCAACAACAGAGCAAATGGCCACGTGACAACTAGCCTGTGTAGACAAGCTTCCTGGATATAACGTCTGCTCTCACTCCAGGTGGCCCTGCTAGAATACACACCTTACATTAGCAGGCTTCCTACAATAAAATACCTTCAAAGCCAAGAGTGTTATCTGAGGTTTGGGTCTTGTAGCTGTGCTAATTTGCCTTTACACAAGAACCTGGGAGAACAAAGGACTGTACTTTTGAGCCTGGGAAGGGTGGGGACTGCTGAGAGAGGGGGGCGTGTGGAACTATAAGGCTCAGCATTCCACACTGCTAGGTGTTCACTTAGTTTAAGTGAGATTTATGTGCACCATTTCTCATACACACATTAATACGCACAATTGCGCTGGTAACTAATCACATATTAGCGAATGCATAAGATCCTGTATGAAAACGCTGTTTATTAGCTTCATGCGCATACATCTGCCCCAAGTTAACTAGCGTCTTTACATCACACCCTGCATACTTACACATTACATATTCACATAAAAGGTTTAATAAGCTTTAAGGTATAAGATTTAAGTTTGTTCAGTTAGTATAAATGCTATGAAATAAAGATTATTTGGTAATTAAGGTTTTATACATGATAAGTAAGCCGTGTTTGGTATTGTACTGATGCGTACTCTTTCAACAGAATTCCGGTATTATCGGTGTGGAGATCGCTTCATGCATTCTCAACTTATGGACCGCAGAAACTTCAAGCAACAAAATGTACATAATATGAACAACTGTTAGGATGATTGCATGAGTCAGGAAACCAGAGACCCCCAGTTGTTAGAGGCTGGGTTGTGTCTATTTGAATCAACCTGTTAAATGCCTTGTAACATATGCCCTCTCCATTACGACCAATGGTATTAGCAACAAACTTCTCTATTGTGTTGTTTATTTCTGGGGGGTATAAATATGTTTGCTCCAACACTGGGTCTTAGTCTTCTTGCTGAATGCTGATTGACGAGGGTTTCTTGCTGATGCCTATATCTGGTCCGGAAGCGCTGCGTATGTATACTGTACTTGGGTCTGTATAATCTCTTTGCGCTTAGATTATATGAGGATCATAACTGCTGTACTTTTACTTGAATAATACTTTGTGCTTTGGAACCACAGATTCTAGGTCTGAAGTCTTTATTTACTGTATGACTGCGTACGCGAATTAGTGCAATCCTTAGAGGTTTATAGGTAGGATATTAGAAGGTATAGGCAGGGGTATATAGAGGTTCTAATTCAGTATCGTTACTACACAGACACCTCTTACTGACACAAACACATTTAATGACACAGACACCACTTACTAACAGACACACCTACACAGACACCTCTTACTGACACAAACACACTAACACAGTTACTGCTGACACAGACACCACTTAGTGACACATGACACAGACACACTTACTGACACGGACACCCCTTACTGACATGGACACCCTTACTGACACGGACACACCTTACTGACACGGATACCCCTTACTGACACGGACATCCCTTACTGACACAGACACACACTTACTGACACACACACTTATTGACAAATATACCACATACAGGACGAGATGCAGCAAGGTGAGAAAATGTGGGTTTGACCGCATTTCTCATATGCACCAAGCCCCGGAATGCGATGCACTCCAGGGCTCGGTTTCGGTGGGTAACGCCATCTTCCAGAGGTATACAATCAGGAAGCCGGCTGCCTTAATACCGGCAGCCGGCTACCTGACTGTCATATCCCAGCGAGGGTGAAATGCCGGGCGTTTAGATGTAGACGTCTGACATTTCCCCGACGCTGGGAGACAGGCGCCCGGCATCCCGATCGAAGGGATGCCGGGCGCGGCGAGCGGACAGCCGCGGGGGGGAGGGTTAGGTTTAGGGTACCCTGGGCGGACTTAGGGTTAGGCACCCCCCCGGGAGGGTTAGGCTAGGGGGAGGGAGGGTTAGGGTTAGACACCCCCGGGGGCCCTGGAGCCGGCAGCCACCGCAGCGGGGACAGCACTGATGCTGCTTTGGCGGTTAATACACTCCAGAGTTTCATGAACACACATAGCTGCATCAGCTGCCAGACAGATCCTGTTTATCCGGTGTGAGAAGGACATGCTAAGGAGTTCTGGTATGTGCGACATGCAGACAACAATGTGCTAATATTAGAGTCACAAAATCTCAGCCTAAAATACAAGCAAAAGTATTTCATAAGTAACTCTGGATAACTTGATAGGCCGGGCGTCTAAGATGTCTATTTTTAACAATTTAATTTGCAATGCAACCTGAGCTTGTTACTAGCGCTGAATGATTGAATGGTTGCCTTAAAATATGAGGATATGGACAGCTTGCGTTGGCATTTTCTAGATTACCGCACAAGGAAAGAAGTTTGTGGAGTGGGATGTAGTCCGGAAGCCGACGATCTAAATGCCAACCGCCGGCTTCCAGACACTGTAATCCCGACTAGGGACGAATGACAGGCGTCTAAATCTAGAAGCCTGTTATTTGACCGACATCGGGAGACCGGCACCCGGCATCCCGATCAAGCGGGCGCCGCAGCGGACAGGATACCCTTCCAGATAGCCTTACCCTATAAAAGCCTATGGGCTTCTATTGGGACACTGCTGAGAGAGGGATCAAATCTTTCATTCGCAAAAGGACGCTCTTACCGAGAGAACAGCCCTTTGCGCATTCCTACATGCATACCAGCATTACCAACGCCGGCATGTATGCGAAGAGCGGTGGGATGCACTGCATTCCGAATGTGGTGCGTCATCCATCCCGCCCTCTTATTTACACATTATTATACATACATACTGACAGATACCCCTTACTGAAAGACACCAGTTATTGACCAATACCCCTTACTGACACACACACTGACACCACTTACTGACACACACTGACTGACACACTGACACCACTTACTGATGCCACTTACACACTGACCGACATGCTGACACACACAATGACACCACTTACAGACACACACTGACTGACACCACTTACTGACACACTGATACCACTTACTGAAACACACACACTGACTGACACTACTTACTGACCCACACACTGACTGACACCACTTACACACTGACTGACACACACACTGCTTCACACTACTTACTGACACACACACTGACTGACACACTGACACCACTTACTGATACCACTTACACACTGACACACACAATTACACCACTTACAGACACACAGACTCACACCACTTACTGACACACTGACACCACTTACTGACACACACACTAACTGAAAGACTAGTTCATTTATTGTACATTCACATAGCACAAGAAACCCCCCCCCCAGTGTGGCTCCCCTCCCTCCAGGTTATAGAAATTGGGTACTGAAAACATCAACCAAACAACTCCCAGCCCCCTCCCTCTTCCTCTTGGATTATAGTAGATGGGTGCTGGAAAAATGAACCTGCATCTCCGGAGGAAGCATTCCCAGCACTGCCACACACCGGCTCAGCTCTCCTCTCCTCATAGAAAGCAGCCTCCTGCCTCTGATTGTACAGGTGATGGGGGTAGGAGTGGGATTACCGATGGGACTCCTGATGCGGATGCGGGTCGCCACACACAGCATCAGTGGGGCTGGATGGAGCTAGGAAGCCACTCCTCTCCCTTACCTCCCTCTCCCACCAGCAGTGTTGACTGCAGTGCACACACTGTGTTTTTTCAGGGCGGGTCCACGTGACATCATGAAGTCACGTGGTGCGTGCTGTGCTCCTCCAGGAAAGGAATGGATTCCTGCCTTCAAGTTTTGTGGGGACCAGCCACGGGCCCCTTGGGACCCGCCGGGCCCTAGGCGGCTATGTTGCCTTGTGGAAAATCCACCTCTGACTAGAGGCGGGTTCAGTATGATTTCTCGACAAACAAACTGTCAAATCCATAATGTCGACATGTACTTTATGTTGACATGTTCACAATATTGACACCGATTTTCAACATTGACCCTAATCTAATGCTAACCCTAACGCTAAGCCTTAGATTTGTATTGTCAACATTATGACTATGTAGACATGTCACATGTCGACACATAGAATGTCAACATTTTAACTGGTGTCTACATTATGACTATCTATATAGTTATTGTCAACTTCCTAAATGCATCTTTAGAGTAATTGGGGTATATTTACTAAAAATTGTCTTTTCAAAGCTGTTGAGAATTTGGATTTAAAAGGACATTAGTAATAGACACAGAGCAAGCCTAATTTTGTGTGTGTTCCTATTGTTTTTTTTTTAATCCAGCCCTCAAAGCCACCAATGGTCAGTGGCTTTGAAAACCCTATATTTAGTAAATATACCCCAGAGTCTTTCGACAGCTTGGGTACCAATGCTATATATATGTACTACATCTTGCCCAGAATTTATGTGATTGGTGGATTTTCAAATAAGATTTGCTACTGTATACACGGTAACCCCAAATTGCAAATTTTCCCTCCTTGAACTCCATGCTCTAGAAATATGTGAAGGATTTAAAACAAAGGAATGTTTCCAGATAATTTATAATATGTGTATAATAATAATAATGTAACATCCAGTGGCGTCACTAGCGGGGTGCGGGCCGCACTCCAAGGGAGTGACACCACACCAAATGCTGCACACTCCCCCCTTTGCCAGACTACAGTGTAGGGCAGCACCACGTTCAAGCCCCACCCCCTCACGGCAAATTGCTGCTATATGCGGGTCAATATGGAGGAGCCTGAGCCAATATGATGCGTTCCCATTAGAATCGCATAATTTGGCCCCGCCCCCTTCCGTTTCACCCACGAATCGAGGCATTTTACTGTGAGGGGAGGGGCCTAATTATATGGTGATGCCAGCCTTTAAGGTCCTGTCTTCACTCCCCATCAGATGTGCTGCAAGGTAACACTTCCACCTCTTGAAAAGGCTGCCTGGCCACAGGGAAAAACATGCCAAGGATACGGCCCTGTGGCAGAGCTCATCTGTGAAACTCAATCGCATTTACTGGCACCCCCACATATTACCGGTTAAGACCTGCAGGACTTTCCATCTTATGGACTACGGCGTGTGAGTCCTGTGGAGCGAGGTACCGTGCTTCTGCGTTGGGAGGAATATTCACGTTTATGGTTGACTCGCTGACACCTGTTATATGAGCCAAGTATTATCCACAACACATACTGGGACACAGTGGCGTAAGTTCATCCCAGACGCCTTGAGGCAAGTTATCATTTGGTGCCCCCCTATCCCCCATATTTACAGCCCTAAATGGGGTGAATTTATTGTGGGTGATGGAGGAGGTGCCTCTTCAGTGCTGTCGCCCGGCGACAGGCGCCTCCATTGTCTCCTATACTTCTGCCCCTGCTGGGACACTGAGTACTTGGAGAGCTGAGGCTCCCGGCGGCCTGCTGAGAATTATTGGAGCCGCAAAATACTGTTACAAATCTGTTACTTTTTATCCGGCTATTGGAGACAAATAACGTACAGTCACCCGTTCAAACTACAGTATATGGATTTAGTAACAGCAAAGGATGAGTTCATGTGATTATAACTGCTACAGGAGGCTCTAAGGGACAGTGAGACTCCTTTCACATTGCCACATATTAGCTATTTTTATATGCTCTTTTGTTTGATGAATATATGCTCTTATTAATGCTGTATTATTAAACCCCACTCCAGGGAGTTTTACAAAGTTGGGCATGCATTGTTGAAGATTTATATTACCAATAAATTATTTAATGAATCCTCTGTTGCGATTAACAAGCGCCACCTACTACTTTTTCTTTATACTGCTGCAAGGTAAGTTTGTTTGTAATATATGTGTGACATATGTGTGTGTAAGGTATGTGTGACTTTTATGGGTGTGCATATATGTGTGTATATCTATATGAGTGTGTATATATTATATATATATTTTTTTTTTTCGAGTGTTGTGGCAATGTGGGTTTCCTATGGAGTTTGTTTATTTGTTATTTATTTTTAATTATTTAATGTGTCTAAATTTGGTTGTTTATAATTGAAATTTTTTAAAAAATGTCGACACATATGTTGACAAACCATGTTTTTGTATACATTATAATTTAGGCATATGTAATTCAATCCAGATGGATAGACATTGTCCTATCATTATATTATCTATGAGGAGGTGTTTATCATTGGTTTGCTTACAGGCTGCGTCTTTTTGATGGACGTGCATGTCGACTGCCCGATTGATATTAGCTTGATGAGTCAATATATGAAAACTCTGTTAGTTGCATCTTCATTTAAATTAATGGGTTATATGGTGACGTATACTTGTTTGTCTGCGTCACCGGGTCCCTAGTGTTCTTGTATATTACTTTGTGATTTGATTGATCCGGGCGCTAGCATCGACGGATGAAGTGCAGGAAGCCTTAACAGCGGTTGTCATGACTGCTGTATTAGCTTGCGTGCCACTTGACAGGAAATGGTACCGACTTGCGTTCCACTTGGCAGGAAGTTTGGGGAATTGACACGCACGCTAGCGGGGGATGCAGCTCGATTATACCTGTAAGGTTTGTTTTTATATATGTGTCTGTTAACATGTTTTTTTTTCATTACTTTTCATTTTTTAGTTAGTCTTTGATTGGTATTATTGCACAATTACAAATGATGTCTTCATGTCTCTATATGTTTGTATTGTTTGTACTCACATGATTGTGAGGGAGGAGTCTCTTAATTGGACTCAGGTATATATTGATGCAAAGTACTACTTGGAATTGTACCTTGACAAAGGTCCATGGCTAGGACCGAAACGTCGGAGCTTTACTATGATGCTGTAAAATTTTTTTTAAAAAAGATGAAATAAAAACTCATTTTAGAAGACTGGTGAGTGCACCCCCTTTGTTCATTTTTTGTATGCAGGGATACAGGTGATCCCTTTTGGGTGGCTACCCCAGCAATTGGATTTTCAGACGTGAGTGTGGACTAATACTGGACTTTAAAAAATGTTTGCATTGTCCTGCACCCGTAGTGTTTGTTACATTTTGGATATTTTCAAGACTTGTGATTTATAAATCAAAGTTTTTTTCAACAAGGAGTATATGCATCTAAAGAACATTCGTGTGTTTTTTTTAAAAAAAAGGATTTTTTCATGTTTGTTTTTCTTTTTCTATATTTTTTCTTTTTTTGTTGCTAAAATTTTTTTGCCATAGCCAGTCATAGTGGTGACTGTAGTTTTGCTAAACATATGGAAAATTTGGTTTCTGCCGAATTGTTATTTAGTGCTGAGCATGATCAATTGGTTCTGACAGATGAGGATGCTGAGCGTGTGCTATTTGGGGTTAATGATTTCAGTAAATTGCCTGCTGAGAGTGCTCTCGACCTTTTCCACAAACTTTTACACTTAGAGAAGAGAGAAATAGATCTATTACTCCATGGGCAATTTTTATCTGATTACTTTCGAAAAAAGCAGATCCCTCGTGGTTTTAGAATAAAGAATATTCCCACGATTGGAAGAAATAACCCCATATTTTGTAGTAAATGGTGTACAGTACTTAATAAGTGCTCCTTTGATTTGCTGTTGTTGGTGATTGAAGAGGTTGGAGTAGATTTAAAAAAAGTCAGAGGTGAAATTGCAAGCATTAAACCTAATATAGTGACAACTTTGCAGGGTGATATCTCAGAGCAGTGGATTGATAAATTAAAAGTACAACTAGATAAATATCAGAAAGATTTGATAGCCTTCAAGCGGGTTAAACTTGAAAAAGTTAGTAGGGACTATCAGGAACATCGTGTCTATCGATGGTTGACAGGTACTGATAACCAGACCTATAGATTTAGAAATATAAGATCTAGAAATCCCCATTTTCAACTTGATAGCTATACTTCCTCTGATAGGGACTCCTCTGACACGCAAACCAACACTAAACCACCCTTACCACGGGTTAATACTCGCTCCCAGTTTTACATTGCTTTAAACGCAGAAGGCCCCACCCGAGGCGGGGCAAATACAAAGGGAGGGAGAAAACCGACGAAAACGCAAAAAATTTGGTCATAAATTTGTCTTCTTATAAATTGAATATAGATGAGATGAACCTTCTATCGAAGGGTTTATCGTTTGTCCCCACCACCTATCATAACGATTTTAGGTGGAGTATTGACAAATATAAAATGAACCGGAAATTAAGATTGAAGGAGAGATTTAATGAGAATACTAGTACACAATGTAATGTATTTAAAAGGAAGAGCACGTTCGATCCACCATCGCAAAACCCTAGCATTATAACGTTTTCTAGGCTATTGGATCAAAGTATACAAGAATCTCTCAGTGTACAACAAAGAGTGAGACACAATCTGCCTTTAGCTGAAAGAATCGCTTTACGCGATCTCAGTAAAAATGAGCAAATTACGATTAGAACAGCGGATAAAGGCGGGGCAGTGGTTGTGCTTAACACTACTGATTATGACGCTGAAGTAAGGAGACAGTTGTCAGATACTGGTACTTATCGATTGTTAATTGGTGACCCGATAGTGGGTTTTAAAAACAGATTGGATTTGGTCTTGGATGGTGCGTTAAAGAATGGTTGGATTAATGAAGCTGTTTTTGGCTTTCTGACAATGGAATATCCGATATGTCCGATTTTGTATTTACTGCCCAAGATCCATAAATCCCTTGATCATCCGCCTGGACGTCCGATAATTTCGGCACGCAATTCTTTGTTTTCTCCAATTGCCCAGTATCTTGACAGCTTTCTCCAGAAATGTGTCATTAGGACTGACAGCTACCTTAGGGATACACAAGATCTGATTACTAAATTGAGGTCTTTACCTTTAATACATAATGGTTTTTTGGCCAGTCTCGATGTATCGTCGTTGTATACTGTGATTCCCCACACGGAGGGAATGATGACAGTTAGGATGGCTCTCTTGAATACACATGTGGGATCTCCACCCATTGAGTTTCTAATGGAGTTATTGGAGATGACGTTAACAGGTAATTATTTTCGATACGGTGACCGATACTATCTCCAGATGGCGGGGACGGCGATGGGCAGTAATATCGCGCCAGCCTATGCAAACATCTATATGGATTCGTACGAAAAAAATTACCTGATTCCGCCGTTTGGAGATAGTATCGGTTTTTACCGTCGATTTATCGATATTATTTTGATCTGGAAGGATTCTGAGGATTCTTTATTGAAAATGTTGGAATGTCTTAATCACCTAGATTCGCCAATACGATTTACCATGACTTATGATAGTGTCAAAATTAATTTTTTGGACATTACTATTTTTGTCACTGATGCTGGCTATGGCTACAAACTCTATAGGAAACCCACCGACCGTAATACGCTTTTAAACTACAAAAGTCATCATCCAGTTGCTCTTAAGAGAAATTTGCCAATTTCACAATTCTTACGAGTTTTTCGGAACAATTCTGATCCTGAGATGGCAGATGTCCAGATCGGTGAGATGCGACAACGTTTCCTTGAAAGAGGATATAACTTGAAAAATTTGAATATATGTTTACAAAAGGCCAAAAAGATTTTTTGTGAAGGTTATAATGCGAAAAAGCGATCTAAAATTGAGGATCCTTTTGTAATTACTACAACATTTGACTCTGCTGGTTCGATTGTCCGTAATGCAGTGGTTAAGCACTGGGATATTATTGCTACAGATCCTGTTTTAAAAAATTGTATACCTAAACGACCATTGATGAGCTTCAAGCGTGGCCAGAATTTAGAGGACAGACTAATGCGTCCTGATAGAACAAAGGCTGTGGCTGTTCAAACTTGGATGAACCAAGTGAAGCCAGGATGCTTTCGATGCGTAAATTGTATTACATGCAGGAGTATGATGGTAGGTCAATTTTTTCATCACCCACACACAGGTACCAAGATCTACATTCGACATCGAGTCACCTGTACCTCCGACCATGTGGTTTACTTATTGGTGTGCCCGTGCTCTCTGGTCTATGTTGGCAAGACGATACGTCCACTTCGTGAGAGGATGGCTAACCATCGATCCTCTATTAGAGCCGCGCTTGTTAATGGTTCTTCTGATAAACCTGTAGCAAGACATTTCCTTGAAACACAGCATGCTTTAGCAACATTGAGATGCATGATTATCGATTGGGTGCCTCCACCCAAGAGAGGAGGCGATCGGGCCAAACTCTTGCTCCAGAGAGAAGCGATGTGGATACATAAATTGGATACGGTCCACCCTCGCGGCCTTAATGAAGCTATACACCTTGGGATGTTTTTGGATTGAAGTATTTTTGGATCTCAAGTGGGGGTGCATCATCAGATTTTGTAATGATACAATTCTTTTGATTTTTTATTTTTTGTTTTTTCGAGTGTTGTGGCAATGTGGGTTTCCTATGGAGTTTGTTTATTTGTTATTTATTTTTAATTATTTAATGTGTCTAAATTTGGTTGTTTATAATTGAAATTTTTTAAAAAATGTCGACACATATGTTGACAAACCATGTTTTTGTATACATTATAATTTAGGCATATGTAATTCAATCCAGATGGATAGACATTGTCCTATCATTATATTATCTATGAGGAGGTGTTTATCATTGGTTTGCTTACAGGCTGCGTCTTTTTGATGGACGTGCATGTCGACTGCCTGATTGATATTAGCTTGATGAGTCAATATATGAAAACTCTGTTAGTTACATCTTCATTTAAATTAATGGGTTATATGGTGACGTATACTTGTTTGTCTGCGTCACCGGGTCCCTAGTGTTCTTGTATATTACTTTGTGATTTGATTGATCCGGGCGCTAGCATCGACGGATGAAGTGCAGGAAGCCTTAACAGCGGTTGTCATGACTGCTGTATTAGCTTGCGTGCCACTTGACAGGAAATGGTACCGACTTGCGTTCCACTTGGCAGGAAGTTTGGGGAATTGACACGCACGCTAGCGGGGGATGCAGCTCGATTATACCTGTAAGGTTTGTTTTTATATATGTGTCTGTTAACATGTTTTTTTTCATTACTTTTCATTTTTTAGTTAGTCTTTGATTGGTATTATTGCACAATTACAAATGATGTCTTCATGTCTCTATATGTTTGTACTCACATGATTGTGAGGGAGGAGTCTCTTAATTGGACTCAGGTATATATTGATGCAAAGTACTACTTGGAATTGTACCTTGACACATGGCTAGGACCGAAACGTCGGAGCTTTACTATGATGCTGTAAAAATTTTTTTAAAAAGATGAAATAAAAACTCATTTTAGAAGATTGGTGAGTGCACCCCCTTTGTTCATTTTTTATATATAAATATATATATATATATATGTGTGTGTGTGCGCGTAGGGCCGGATGGCAGTTCTGGCAAATGCCAGAAGGGCTGATGGCCAGGTCCGACCAGTGCCGCCGATGGGGGAGGGACGGGTGCAACGCCAACTCAACCAGTAAGCATAGCACGCACGTAAGCTCCCGGCACGGTCCACTGCAGAGCATAAAACCCCACCCACCATCCGGATCGCATTGAAAGAGAGAGGGAGGCGAGAGGGAGACGCACGAGAAATGTGCAGCTGTAATCAGGTCTGCCAGCCCCTGCCCAGATGCAGGGCATGGCGAGTGTGGTTCCAGTGGAGCTCCTAGTCCAGGCGCCTGTTCCGTCCATGGTGCCGGAGATCAGTCATCCGACGGGGATGGATCACCTACTGCTGAGCCTGAAGTACATAAAAAGATCATCAGTGACCCCAGACAGGGGGCATGGTATGGGCGGAGTGGCTCTTGTGATTCCGCCCACACCATGTCTCCCCCCTGGGGTGCTTAACCCTAACCCCCCCTTACCGCACCCTAAACCTAACCCTCCCATGGATGTGCCTATCCCTCCCCCCTAGGGGTGCCTAACCCTAACCTCCCCCCCCAAACCTAACCCCGCTACGCTCCCTAAACCTAACTCTCCCCCCAGTAGCTCACGCTAAGGGCTTGCTTCGTTCGGTCTGACATTCCTGCGTCAGGATTAAGATAGGTGCCGGTATTTTGATGCCTGTCTTAACTCCCATGTCAGGTTTTGGATGTTGATATTGAGACCTCCGGCATCGCGGCCGCCGGTCTCATAACTACGTCCCATTGTGGATAGATCCGCTTCAGTAATGGCTGCATGCCAGTGCTCTGGCCACCCGACACCTAATTCAGCTTCTGCAGCTGATGGCACACATGGCGCTGCTGGTCGGACACAGGAGGAGCGGAGGTAAGAGGCTGCTGGAGGGACACATGGCCTAATGTTATAAGGGGCATTACTACAGTGTGGCATAATGTGTAAGGGGCATTACTGTATGGTGTAACGTGAAAAAGGGGCACTACTGTGTAGCGAAATGTGACAAAGGACAAACTACCTTGTTGTGTAATGTGACGAAGAGACACTACTGTGCGGTGTAATGTGATGAAGGGATCCTACCGTGTGGCATAATTTGAATTGAGGGTACTATTGTGTGTCACGCCCTTTCCAGCGAGACCACACCTATTTTTTTCATCTCCTGGCCCTGTATGTATGTGTGGAAACACCCCCACTCCCATAAAAATCCTGTGTATGCCCCCGTATTTGATTTTTTTACATTTTGGATGGGGGGAGAGACACCATGAGTTACACCAATAAGAATAAAATGGATGCTCTGTAAAAGAGTGACTACGGGAAGCAGGATCCAGTTGTGATACATTTATGTCCTGTAAAAAGAAATAATCTAGTTGATATTGCTAATCTGGTAGTCTATTAATGCATGAGAGCAAACTGAAATGAATAGTATCTGACTTACTTAGATAAGGACATGCCCAGGGTCGGACTGACCCACAGGTGTACATGGGAAATCTCGGTGGTCCCCACTCTTGGGGTCAGGTTCCAGTGGAACAAGACTATGGATGAAGTTGGGTGCTTGGTTTGTTTCTATGGAAACTACACCAAGATTAACAACCCAGCCATTTCAAATGGGCAGTCCTGATACCCTCATGACCCCTCCTTTATAAAGGGTCCTTATTCTTTGCAGGCTATTTCCTGTCTAATGGTTGGCCAAGTAGCTCTCTCTGGTTGTTGACCACACCCCCTCTGTTGGATAGCCACACACCATTATGCCCTGACACTGGGTTTGACCACACAGCTCTAAGTGGCTCACTGAAGTAAACCTACTTTATGTTACACCAGCTGGATAACTGGTGGCACAACATACTTTCATCACTATGATTCATAACTGTGGAATCTTGTCACTTTAAAAAGTATGTAATGACTATGACAATAAGGAATGATAAAAATGCATGATAGTGGTTATTCTTCTATGACGTCAAGTAACAACAATTACAAGGGTGTGGCCACAGGTGGCACAGCAGACATTTAAATTCTGTTTGCAGGGTAATTTGAATATGCCATTGCACAGTGTAGTGTGTATACTGTATGACTAGTGTTAAGCTGGGTACACACTAAACGATGTGTGTACCCAGCGTTGCGACACACGGCCCCCCTGCCGATGGGCCGACATATCGGGCAGTCTGTACACACTGGGTGATATTGTGCCCAACAGCCCGATAACGCGGGATCGTCAACCGCATCACCTAATTGGACTGCATGTTCAAAAGATCAGGCGATGTGACTGACTGCAGGGGAGCGCACACTGCACGATGTAGTACATACACACTGGACGATTTCAGCGATTTGTAATATGTGGACATTAACATATCTCTATATATATGCTGCTATACAGATATCAATAATATGATGACATAGGGCCTGATTCAGACCTGGTCGCAAGCGCTGAGTGCTCGCAACCGGGTCGATGGTGGCCCAGAGCGCATGCGCACAACGTAGTCGGCTCTATCGCGCGCATGCGCGAGACCCGGATAGCGACAGGCACTTCGACGCTCCGCGTCTCGCAACAGGGAGCGAGCTGTCGATGTTCAGTGACAGCTCACCCCCTTTGGTGGGAGGGCCGGGGGGGTGGCTGCCCAAACGGAGGCGTTCCCATGAGAACGCCTGTCGTTTGGGTGTGGCCCCACTGACATCACAAGTGATGTCAGTGGAGAGCTTCCGGCTCTGTTAGAGCCGAAAGCTCTCTGGGGCTTGCGGCCACGAGACCCTACCACAAGGGTCTCGTCACAAGCCCGATGGTCGCGATGGTCTTGACCATCGCAACCATCATCATGGCCGCTCGCTGTGGTCACCCACAGCTATGCGAGCGGCCAGGAGGCCGTTCTAAAATAAAAAAGCCCGGCCCAGATTGAGAGCGAGCTCTCTGTCAGAGCGACCGGGTCTGAATCAGGGCCATAATGCATACATCTAACATCCGTGTGTTACAAATAAAGTTTGCCTATGAATTACTTTTTTTTTTACTTATTAATTAAATGGACTATATACTGCACTAGTCCTACATTTATATCTGCTTTGACCAGATGTTGGTGCATATTCTCCCTATATAAATATACCTACAGCCATACATTACTGAATTTGCTCAATCTCGTTTGATCTTGGAAGCCAAACAGTAATCGGCCTGGTTAGTACCTAGAAGGGAGACCTGTAAGGAATACCAGGTGCTGTAGGTTAACAGAAGACATTTGGGATGGTTTTTTTGCACATGGTAAAGCGTTGTAATAGTAATATCCAATAGTGCAATAAATATATCTGTATAGTGTTAACATTCTCCAATCAAGTTTTATCTAGTAAAATGTAGAATTCATTAATATTTCGCCAGCAGATTTCATTATCATATGAAGTCTGTTTTTTTCAGGTGATTGGTCTATATCATGTTAATTATGTTTAATGTATATGGTACCGCATTATTTTATTAAAGTTAATTTTTATCATATATACAATTATTCAATAATACCCCTTTTCAAACAAAATTCCGGGTCTGACCCGGAGTTGGAACAGGGTTCCCATCCGGATCAGACCCGGAATTTTGCCGGGGCCGACTCGGGATATTCCCGAGTCGGCGCCGCTCAGACCGGAGTCGAGTTTGCATAGACCTGGCTTTTCCGGCGTGTAAGTGGTCGCTTGGAGATGACGTCATTTCCAAGCGCCACTGAAGCCGGACCAATCGGCCGGCTTGCAGCGCACTCCAGGTCATCATGACCCGGAGTGCGCTGTTCTCACAGCAGTGTTTCACGGCTACGCCCGTGTTAAACCCTGCTATTTACCTGGGTTAGATTGCCGGGTCACTTGACCCGGCGATCCAACCCTCTCACCTTTTACACCAGGGAGCTGCCTGGGATAACCCTTCAATAACCCGGGTTTTAGCTCCGGTGTAAAAGGGTTATAAGAGTGCCCCAGCAACTTGCCCTACTTTTTTCCTTCTGTTGTTCAAACAATGAATGGAAGCAAGTAATGAGCAGAGGAGGTCAAGCTGGGAGTTATTTTGAGATGAGCAAGCAAATGTATGTTGGTGTCGATAGCCTTATATATAACCATAAGTATTTCATTTAGTAAAATACAGGCATCCAATGTAGGGACTGACAAAGCAGAGCAGCAGAAGAACGAAGCTCAGTCTAAACGCTGCATTCAAAATAGACCATAGTTGTGAAAGTCTGTATATTGGAAGACCAGTAAGGAGACTATTGCAATAATCAATGCAAGAGATAATGAATGAATCAATTAAGATTTTTTTTTTGCAGTACCCTGTGTGAGATAGGAGCATATTCCGGATATGATTTCTTATGCAGGGCATACACTATACAATTATCTGTCCAATCTGGCTGGTTGGAATGAAAATCTGGTAATGTATGGAAGCAAATGGCAATCGTCCATTTGCTCACAAACGCTGGAAACAGACAAAAATGGTCGTTAAGACAAATTGGTTAAAACACACAAATTTAACCAATTTGATCAATTGTTTTTTGGGCATTTTCCAGTGTTGAAGACCATATGATCAACTGTCATTTGCTCCCATACATTACCAGGTTTTCATTCCAACTTGCCAGATTGTACAGATATTCGACAGATAATTGTATAGTATATGCCCAGCATTAGTACATAACACATACCTCCCAACTGTCCCGCATTCAGCGGACAGTCCCGTTTTTCTGGGACTGTCCCGCTGTTCCACCCGCGGGCTGCAGTGTCCCGTGTGGGGAGAAGATGGGGAGAGCACATACCTCAGATGCGCACGGCATCTGTTCACCTGTGTAGGGAGAGCCTGGGGGCTGCCCAGCATCTTGGAGAGTGCTGAGCACGCCCCCTATATTGACACGAACAGGGTTGCCGTGAGGCCCCGCCCCATTTCAGAGAAGCCCCACCCTTCTAGATAATCCCGCCTCTTTTTGGGCGAACGCGCCGGCGGCACGCAAAGTGTCCCTCTTTGAGGAGTAGATAAGTTGGGAGGTATGGTAACATGAATTGGATACAGATTGCATGTGTGGAGCAAAGGTCAGTTCTGAGTCAAGGATGACACCTAGGCAGGGAACTTGAGGGGTATAGTTTATTGTTGTAGTGTTGCTAATAGAGATGTCAAGTTGTTAACCGCTACTTGCCTTTGGCAATAAAATGAACTCTATTATTGAAAAATTGAGTTTGAGGTGCTGAGGTGACATCCAAGATAGCAGAAAGACAACACGGATGGTGAGAAATCTGGAGAGTATGGGTAAATTTGGGTATTATTCGCGTACAGATGATCCTAAAATTTAAAAGAGCCAATTAGTTTTCCAAGAGTGGTATAGATAGAGAAAATCAGAGAGCCTAGAACTGAGCCATGTGGTACTCCATATATGGGGTTTATTTACAAAGCATCGGGTTGTAAATCCGGAAAGTTAAAAGGGTGATGATTTTACTAGCCGTGTTTTGCTAGTAAAACATTGCTCTTTTAAATTTCAGGCATAAAGATGATCAAAAGCGCCAGATATTACAGCCTGACACTCTATAAATAAACCGCTAATAATGGAAGTGGAAAGGAGGTGGAAGAGACAAATCGGACTCCTGATATTTCTGTCTTTTCACTGCTTCCAGCAATTGCAACAAGGCCAGTTACCGGAGGAAAACGCCGGACAGGTAAGTGTACATGAATGGCTACATATATCACTACAGCATATATCACATCGATGTGATGTGATATATAGTGATATTTTTCTGTCCCCTAATTATTAGAACTATATAAATACTTTGTACTGATAATAGTATATTTTCCTATATTAGAACATAATTTTGAAAAAAAACACAAGACAGTCAGTCATGGACCTGCAGCACGTTCAGGCTCTGTTCATATTGAAATATGCGGGGGTCTCTGACACCATTTTCCTGATGCAGCACCTGCAGCTATGTTTCCGGCCATGCAGTCACAAATCCCTAGGCTGTAGATGACCACTGATGAGCCGCAAACAAAGGGGCCCATTTATTAATGATCGCATTTTGCAATGCGATCAGGGCATGCAGTACCGCCCCTGATCGCATTGCAAAATGCGATCCTATCTGCCGGATGTATTATGCGGGACATGCAGGGAGACGGGCTCTGGAAAGAGCCCATCCCTGCGATGTCTCCGGAGGGCGGTCGGGGCTTCTGCGCATGCGCAGTCCCGCGGACTGCACTTGAGCGTCGCCCATTGCCGGCGGAGGATCTGGCAGATCCCTCCGCCGGCTGATATGCAGTGAGTCCACATAGACTACAGCGGCTAACGTTATCTTAAGATAGCGTTAACTGCTGGGGCCAATATCGGGAATACTTCGCATTCCCGATATTGATACATTTTGCAACATCGCATCCCCCGTAGAAACCTATGGGGGATGCGGCTGCCGGCGGCAATGGAGGGATCGCAGCAGGTATCGGAGATAGCTGCTGCGGTCCCTCCTTCATACATCCGGGGGATACTAAGTATTTGAGGTAAACCCCCGAAAACATGTGTTTTCGGGAAATTTACCTCAAATTCACTTTGATAAATGGGCCCCTAAGTTCTTTTTGCAGTGCGACCATGAGCAGTACTGACATGCCCTGATCGTGTTGCAAAAGCGATCATTAATAAATGGGTACCCTGGCCATAAAAGCATAGGGGAAGGACATTGAATTGTGCGTAATGCCCGGTTGCGCACATATTAGCCAGTTACGTTAGTGCTGACAATGTAAATTCTTGCGATACTGGTAGATGCGATGTCCTGTTACTGTATGGCACATTGCGTCAATGCTGGGAACATAACCCCCCAAGTGTATACTTCCTATTAGGTCCTAATAGTATGGTAAAACTGAAGAATCTATTGTACTGAAACTTAGGCCCTTTGGGGCTCCTGGATTCCCTATTCAACACACATATATATTAGCATTACATGACATAACTTAGACCTACAGTGGTGCAGTATGTGCAGCTCGGAGAGTTGCTGATGGCTGGTAATAGCTGCTGCCTGTCACCGTCGAGTCCCCGCCTCAGGACTATCGGGTGAAAGGTGACTCCTGGGGCTGATGTATGTACAAGCACCGCCGCCACCGCTGTAGCAGGAAAGTCCGCTGTGCTCGCAGGTCTGAGGGGCCTTCTTTCCCCTGAGAGCAGCGATGCTGTGGAGTGGGGGCAGCATGACGGTCTCCCTCACTTCCATCTTCCTGCTCCTGCTGCTGATCACCCGCAGCCCCAGGCTCTCCTGCCTCCTAATCTGCGGCCTCTATTTCCTGCTCGTCACCTTCAGGTTCCAGCCTGTGCCGGAGGCCCGGGCCCTGCAGGTGCTGAGGCCCCGGGGCGAGGTCTCTGTCATCGCTCACAGAGGAGGGGCACACGATGCCCCCGAGAATACCCTGGCTGCCATTCGCCTGGTCAGTTATCTTTCTCCTCGCTCCTATATGTATATATATATTCATGCGTGCAGCTTTGTATTCCCCTTCTCTCCTAATACCCATACATACACTGCCTGCACCTATATAATTCTCTTCCTAATACGCATACTGTACATACACTGCCTGCTCCTATATAATTCTCTTCCTAATACGCATACTGTATATACACTGCCTGCACCCATATAATTCTCTTCCTAATACGCATACTGTACATACACTGCCTGCACCCATATAATTCTCTTCCTAATACGCATACTGTACATACACTGCCTGCACCCATATAATTCTCTTCCTAATACGCATACTGTACATACACTGCCTGCACCTATATAATTCTCTTCCTAATACGCATACTGTACATACACTGCCTGCACCTATATAATTCTCTTCCTAATACGCATACTGTACATACACTGCCTGCACCTATATAATTCTCTTCCTAATACGCATACTGTACATACACTGCCTGCACCCATATAATTCTCTTCCTAATACGCATACTGTACATACACTGCCTGCACCCATATAATTCTCTTCCTAATACGCATACTGTACATACACTGCCTGCACCTATATAATTCTCTTCCTAATACGCATACTGTACATACACTGCCTGCACCTATATAATTCTCTTCCTAATACGCATACTGTACATACACTGCCTGCACCTATATAATTCTCTTCCTAATACGCATACTGTACATACACTGCCTGCACCCATATAATTCTCTTCCTAATACGCATACTGTACATACACTGCCTGCACCCATATAATTCTCTTCCTAATACGCATACTGTACATACACTGCCTGCACCCATATAATTCTCTTCCTAATACGCATACTGTACATACACTGCCTGCACCCATATAATTCTCTTCCTAATACGCATACTGTACATACACTGCCTGCACCTATATAATTCTCTTCCTAATACGCATACTGTACATACACTGCCTGCACCTATATATTTCTCTTCCTAATACGCATACTGTACATACACTGCCTGCACCTATATAATTCTCTTCCTAATACGCATACTGTACATACACTGCCTGCACCTATATAATTCTCTTCCTAATACGCATACTGTACATACACTGCCTGCACCCATATAATTCTCTTCCTAATACGCATACTGTACATACACTGCCTGCACCTATATAATTCTCTTCCTAATACGCATACTGTACATACACTGCCTGCACCCATATAATTCTCTTCCTAATACGCATACTGTACATACACTGCCTGCACCCATATAATTCTCTTCCTAATACGCATACTGTACATACACTGCCTGCACCTATATAATTCTCTTCCTAATACGCATACTGTACATACACTGCCTGCACCTATATAATTCTCTTCCTAATACGCATACTGTACATACACTGCCTGCACCTATATAATTCTCTTCCTAATACGCATACTGTACATACACTGCCTGCTCCTATATAATTCTCTTCCTAATACGCATACTGTACATACACTGCCTGCACCCATATAATTCTCTTCCTAATACGCATACTGTACATACACTGCCTGCACCCATATAATTCTCTTCCTAATACGCATACTGTATATACACTGCCTGCACCCATATAATTCTCTTCCTAATACGCATACTGTACATACACTGCCTGCACCCATATAATTCTCTTCCTAATACGCATACTGTACATACACTGCCTGCACCTATATAATCCTCTTCCTAATACGCATACTGTACATACACTGCCTGCACCTATATATTTCTCTTCCTAATACGCATACTGTACATACACTGCCTGCACCTATATATTTCTCTTCCTAATACGCATACTGTACATACACTGCCTGCACCCATATAATTCTCTTCCTAATACGCATACTGTACATACACTGCCTGCACCCATATAATTCTCTTCCTAATACGCATACTGTACATACACTGCCTGCACCCATATAATTCTCTTCCTAATACGCATACTGTACATACACTGCCTGCACCTATATAATTCTCTTCCTAATACGCATACTGTACATACACTGCCTGCACCTATATATTTCTCTTCCTAATACGCATACTGTACATACACTGCCTGCACCCATATAATTCTCTTCCTAATACGCATACTGTACATACACTGCCTGCACCTATATAATTCTCTTCCTAATACGCATACTGTACATACACTGCCTGCACCCATATAATTCTCTTCCTAATACGCATACTGTACATACACTGCCTGCACCCATATAATTCTCTTCCTAATACGCATACTGTACATACACTGCCTGCACCTATATAATTCTCTTCCTAATACGCATACTGTACATACACTGCCTGCACCTATATAATTCTCTTCCTAATACGCATACTGTACATACACTGCCTGCACCTATATAATTCTCTTCCTAATACGCATACTGTACATACACTGCCTGCACCCATATAATTCTCTTCCTAATACGCATACTGTACATACACTGCCTGCACCCATATAATTCTCTTCCTAATACGCATACTGTATATACACTGCCTGCACCCATATAATTCTCTTCCTAATACGCATACTGTACATACACTGCCTGCACCCATATAATTCTCTTCCTAATACGCATACTGTACATACACTGCCTGCACCTATATAATTCTCTTCCTAATACGCATACTGTACATACACTGCCTTCACCTATATAATTCTCTTCCTAATACGCATACTGTACATACACTGCCTGCACCTATATAATTCTCTTCCTAATGGAGCGTACACACGGTCAGATTTGTCAGACTTGTCAGATTTGTCAGATGAACGATTGAACGGTTAAACGATCTGAACGATTTGAACGATTTTACCAAAGTTTTGAACGATTTGAACGATTTGAACGATTGAACGATTTTTGACTGCATTAAAATGAATGGAATCGTCCAAGTCTGACTGCAAACCCATCAGATGTCAGATATCGTTATCTGACAAACGGGAACGCGCATCGTTGATCGTCCATCGTTCAGGCATGTCAGATATGAACGATTTTCCTTCAGATATGAACGACTGAACGATTTTTAAATCGTTATCGTTCATATCTGAAGGAAAAATCTGATCGTGTGTATGCACCATAATACGCATACTGTACATACACTGCCTGCACCCATATAATTCTCTTCCTAATACGCATACTGTACATACACTGCCTGCACCCATATAATTCTCTTCCTAATACGCATACTGTACATACACTGCCTGCACCTATATAATTCTCTTCCTAATACGCATACTGTACATACACTGCCTGCACCTATATAATTCTCTTCCTAATACGCATACTGTACATACACTGCCTGCACCCATATATTTCTCTTCCTAATACGCATACTGTACATACACTGCCTGCACCCATATAATTCTCTTCCTAATACGCATACTGTACATACACTGCCTGCACCCATATAATTCTCTTCCTAATACGCATACTGTACATACACTGCCTGCACCCATATAATTCTCTTCCTAATATGCATACTGTACATACACTGCCTGCACCCATATAATTCTCTTCCTAATACGCATACTGTACATACACTGCCTGCACCTATATAATTCTCTTCCTAATACGCATACTGTACATAGGGCCTGATTCAGACCCACTCGCGAGCGGCTGTCCGCTCGCAAGTGGGTCGATGTTATGGACTGAGCATGCGCACGACGGAGGGAGCTCCATCGTGCGCATGCGCCAGACGCGACGAGCGAAGGAAAGTCCTTCGCTCGTTGTGTCCGATCAAAGGGGGCGTGCTGTCAATGTTGATTGACAGCACGCCCCCTTTGGTAGGCGTTCCGGGGGCGTGCCTCCCTGACGGGGGCGTTCCCACGGGAACGCCTCCCGTCAAAAGCCGGCCCACTGACATCACTAGTGATGTCAGTGGGAGTGATTTTGGCTCTGATAGAGACAAAATCACTCCGGAGCTTGCGGTTGAAAACCTCAACCGCAGGCTCCGGCTCGCAATTTCGATGGTCGCGATGGTCTCGACCATCGCGGCCATCAAAATGCACGCTCGTATAGCCTGTGGGTGGTGACCCACAGCTATACGAGCGTCCAGGAGGACGCTCCATTTTCATGGAGCCCGGCCCTCATTCAGAGCGTGCGCTCTGCTCAGAGCGTACGGCTCTGAATGAGGGCCATACACTGCCTGCACCCATATATTTCTCTCCTCCTAATACGCATACTGTACATACACTGCCTGCACCGATATTATTCTCTTCCTAATACAAATACTGTACATACACTGCCTGCACCCATATAATTCTCTGGTATGTAGTTATTAAGCCGGCGGTCGAAATACTGACCGCCGGCTTCCCGACTGTCAAGTCCCGGCATGGGACTAATGATAGGCGTCAAAATCCAGACGCCTATCATTATCCACCCGCCGAAATCCCGAAAGAACACTCGAGCAGTATGATCGCATCCTGCAATGCGATCATGGGCGCTAATATCACGCCCAGAATTAATTGCAAATGCACAAATTAATAAATAGGCCTCGTAATCCTTTTCTCTCTTACTAATACACATATATACACTGTCTACACTTTTATAATTGCCTTCCTAATATGCATACATACATTTACACTGCCTGCACCTTTATAATTCGCTTCTCTCTTCCTAATATGCATACTAAATATGTACCGCCTGCGCCACAGTATATAATTCCCTTCTCACTTCCTTCCTAAAATGCATACATACACCACCTGCACCTAAAGTATATAATCTGCTTCTATCTTCCTAATACTGAATGCAAACGTACACCGTCTGCACATTTGTTATTCCCTTCTCTTTTCTTAATACACATACACTGCTTGCACCCACATAATCACCTTCTCTCTTCCTAATATGCATACATACACTCCATGCACCTATATAATTACCTTCTCTCCTCCTAATACACACACTGCCTGCACCTACATAATCACCTCTCTTCCTAATATGCATACATACACTCCATGCACATATTTAATTACCTTCTCTCCTCCTAATACACATACAGTGCCTTGCAAAAGTATTCACCCCCCTTTGCATTTTTCATGTTTTGTTGCCTCACAACCTGGAATTAAAATGGATTGTTTGAAGGTGTGCATCATTTCATTCACAGAACATGCCTACAACTGTGAAGTAGTTTTTTTTTTTTTATATTGTGAATTAAACAACATTTAGGACAACATAACAGAAAACTTCAGCGTGCATAACTATTCACCCCCTAAAGTCAGTAGTATGTCGAGCCACCTTTTGCGGCAATTACAGCTGCAAGTCGCTTTGGATAAGTCTATGAGCTTGCCACATCTTGCCCCTGGGATCTTTGCCCATTCCTCAAGGCAAAACTGCTCCAGCTCCTTCATGTTTGATGGTTTCCGCTTGTGAACAGCAATCTTCAAGTCTGACCACAGATTCTCAATTGGATTGAGATCTGGGCTTTGACTAGGCCATTCCAACACATTTAAATGTTTCCCCTTAAACCACTCGAGTGTTGCTTTAGCAGTATGCTTCAGGTCATTGTCCTGCTGGAAGGTGAACCTCCGTCCCAGTCTCAAATCACAGGCAGACTGAAACAGGTTTTGCTCAAGAATATCCCTATATTTAGCACCATCCATCTTTCTCTCAATTCAGTTTCCCAGTCCCTGCTGCTGAAAAATATCCCCACACCATATTGCTGCCACCACCATGTTTCACTGTGGGGATGGTGTTCTTGGGGTGATGGGTTTGCGCCTGACATAGCGTTTTCCTTGGTTGCCGAAAAGTTCAATTTTAGTCTCATCTGACCAGAGCACCTTCCTCCATACATTTGGGGAGTCGCCCTTTTGGCAAACTCAAACCGTGTCTTCTTAATTTTATCACTAAGTAATGGCTTTGTTTCTGGCCACTCTTCCATAAATCCCAGCTCTATGGAGTGTATGGCTTATTGTGGTCACATGCACATTCATTTCTAAGAACAAGAATAGACTGTCGAGTTTCACATGAAAGTTCTCTTTTTCTGGCCATTTGGAGAGTATAATCGAACCCACAAATGTGATGCTGCAGATACTCAACTAGCTCAAAGGAAGGCCAGTTTTATAGCTTCTCTAACAAGCAAACCCGTTTTCAGCTGTGCTAACATAATTGCACAAGGGTTTCAAGGGTTTTCTAATCATCCATTAGTCTTCTAACACGCTTAGCAAACACAATGTACCATTAGAACACTGGAGTGATGGTTTCTGGAAATGGGCCTCTATACACCTATGTATTCCTTTAAAAACCAGACGTTTGCAGCTAGTATAGTCATTTACCACATTAACAATGTATAGAGTGTATTTCTGATTAATTTAATGTTATCTTCGTTAAAAAAAAACAGTGCTTTGCTTTCAAAAATAAGGACATTTCTAAGTGACCCCAAACTTTTGAACGGTAGTGTACATACGTACATACATACAGTACGCACAGTGCCTGCACTTATGTAATCACCTTATCTCCTGCTAATACACGTACATACACTGCATGCACCTACAGTATATAAACATGTTCTCTCCTCCTAATACACATACATACACTGCCTGCACTTACAGTATAATACCCTTCTTTCTAGTACACAGTTTATTATCCTAGGAATACTCAGATAATATGCTGTGAGGGTTATTCAGAGGTGGATGCAGGTAAAGCACTCTGCACATGGGTCGAGACACACTGTGCCTGTGTCCCTATGTTTACCGCAGCAATTGCATGGAGATGCATGCAATTTCAATGGGCATTTCGGGACGGTAAGTGGGGGGGCGGGTGGCGGGTGATTCAGAGCTGCTCGTAAGCGGCCGCTCGTTCGCTCCGAGCGATGTCTGCCCAACTGCTCATGCGTACGGATCGTTATACGCATGCGCGAACCAGTCAGTGCGGTCGAAATTCATGTGCTCGCAAAATAGCGAATGCCTGATAATTTGAGTGACAGAATGAGGCGTATGTGGGTGGTAACAGGGGAAGGTGCTTGAAAACGGGGAGTGGAGATCCGAACGCAGGCGTGCTTAAAGGTCAAAACGGGCGTTTTATGGGTGTGCATAATTAAAACAGCAGCGTCATTGACCACGTCACTGGGTTATTTTATAGCCAGAACTGCTCGCAAAATTGTGGTAGCAAAAACCAACCACAAGAATAGCGAGCAGCTCATACCCTGGTCGATGTATTCGATTAATCTAATAAATAGCGGACATGACGTAGGATGCGAGCGGCCAGGGGGCGTAGTTTCCCAAAAAACAACCGCAAGTTTTGTACGCTTGTTCAGACCTAGAGGAGTGAACAGACCACAAAGAGCGAACGGTTCATTTGAATAGCCACCCCTATTTTCTGGACGAGCGAGCGCTAATTGCGTCCGGCTCTGAATCAGGCCCTAGGCTCCACAGGAGAGTATATAAATAATATTTTGAATGCAAAAATTACTACAGTCCGATGTAATTCTACGTTTCATTGGAGGACTGTAGAAGCTCCCTAGTCTACACCAGTGCTTCTCATACTCAGTCCTCAACGGACGGGGTGGATTTTATATTGATCCTTACAAGATCTTTAATCTTTTGTTGCATGCACAGTTGGGGAGATAAGAGAAAAACTGCACATGCGCAGTAATGATAAGTTAGCGCATGTGCAGTTTAGCCAGGGGCCAGGTGATTATATCACTGCTGTAACATTGTGTTTTTTGGATCGATTCTAGTAATACATCATGGGGTCGATTTACTAAAGTTTCTAAAACAGATAAGTGGAGGTGTTGTCTATAGCAACCAATCAGTCTATAATTTTCTAGCCTGCAATAGAGAAATTAGATCTGATGGGTTGCTATGGACATTTATAGAAACTTTAGTGAATCTACCCACCCATGTCTCTAGAAGTGATCCCCCCAAAAAATCTCAAAATATTGTGTATGGAAATTGAACTTTCCAAAAGATCCGAGATCGATGTGCATCCCTAGTGGAGAAGTCTGAAGTGCATTTAGTTAGGGACTCGTGGCCTGTCCTGTTGGGAGGTCTGATTGAGGTCTTGCTGCTTCTCTGGGAGCTGTGCACGCTACTGCGCATGCTTGGTCTGTTCCCTCTCCCAGTACTTTTAGTAAAATGTAGCCCATAGGCTACAATTGGCGCCACTAAAAAGGCATGGCGTATGTTGCCCTTTTAAAGTCGGGCAGCCTAGCGGGAACACTATTACTGCCTAGTAAAAGTGGCGATGGAGCCTAGGGACTGCTGTGCAGTTGGTTTTCCAGGGACTCCTCTACTGTCCCCCCAACAACCTTTTCAATAGAAAAACCAGTTCCATACTCTAGCATTTAAGTTGGCTAAGTAAATTGAGTTTACATTTTTCTTTATTGCTTCTGCATGGGAATTGGGTATACCGTCTTTATCACCTTTTACTAGTTTAAAGTTACTATATTGTTTAAAGTACTTTGACAGCCAGAATATTCAAACTATACAAATCTGTTCTGTTCTGTTCTTCCAGGCTGCACAGAATGGGGCAACTGGTGTGGAGCTGGACCTGGAGTTCACTAAAGATAATGTTCCCATTCTCATGCATGACGACACAGTGGAAAGGACAACGGATGGCTTTGGCAAATTGAGTGACTTTACGTTTGCTGAAATCAGAAAGCTCAATCCTGCAGCTAAACATCGCCTGAGGTGAGTGGGCAGATGTGAGAGCTATTGTAACAAGGACCATGCGTCTGTGCGTCTAGGCCAGAGTGTCCCAAACTTTGCCATTAGAGACTAGGGGGCAGATGTATTATAGCGGCACTTAACGTGCCGCTATAACGCTTCCTGCTTCGCCTAGTGCTGATGCGCTGTGTCTCAGTCACGAGATCCCGCGTGCAGCCCTGGAGCCGGCAGCCACCGCAGCGGGGACAGCACTGATGCTGCTTTGGCGGTTAATACATCTCCCTCTAGGTTTTAAGGATATCCATGCTTGAATCCACATATAACTCCAGAGTTTTATGCACACACATAGCTTCATCAGCTGCCAGACAGATCCTGTTTATCCGGTGTGAGAAGGACATGCTAAGGAGTTCTGGTATGTGCGACATGCAGACAACAATGTGCTAATATTAGAGTCACAAAATCTCAGCCTAAAATACAAGCAAAAGTATTTCATAAGTAACTCTGGATAACTTGATAGGCCGGGCGTCTAAGATGTCTATATTTAACAATTTAATTTGCAATGCAACCTGAGCTTGTTACTAGCGCTGAATGATTGAAAGGTTGCCTTAAAATATGAGGATATGGACAGCTTGCGTTGGCATTTTCTAGATTACCACACAAGGAAAGAAGTTTGTGGAGTGGGATGTAGTCCGGAAGCCGACAGTCTAAATGCCGACCACCGGCTTCCAGACACTGTAATCCCGACTAGGGACGAATGACAGGCGTCTAAATCTAGAAGCCTGTTATTTGACCGACATTGGGAGACCAGCGCCCGGCATCCCGATCGAGCGGGCACCGCAGCGGACAGCTGCGGGGGGGGTTAGGTTTAGGGCTCCCGGGGGGGACTTAGGGTCAGGCACCCCCCGGGAGGTTAGGGTTAGGCTAGGGGGAGGGAGGGTTAGGGCTAGGCACCCCGGGGGGGGAGGTTAGGGCTAGGCACCCCGGGGGGGAGGTTAGGGTTAGGCACCCCCCCGGGGGGGTTAGTTTTAGGCACTTAGAGGGGGGGGTTAGGGTTAGGCACAGGGTGGGGAGGTTAGGGTTAGGCACTCTAAATGAGGGTTAGGGGGTAGAATTAGATTAGTTTATACTTATCTTTAGGACGATCAGGATTTCCTCCTTTGTCGGGCAGCCGCTGTCGGGATACATGCGGCCGGCGGTAATACATATCACACCCTGTGGCGTAAGGGTGCACTTATTACAGAAAGAACTGTAACAAAATACAACTTTTTCCATACATTTTATTTTTCCTAAATTTTATGTTTTTTTATTGTTTGTTTTTTTTTCTAACACAGCTTCACTGTTTATAGACAACATCATTTGGGAGTACATATATTTATTAACTGTATTAAATAATGTTTTTTTTATTTGTTATAAATTCTCTCCAAAGGATATAGACCGATTGTTGTTGTTATTATATGTACTAGTGCAGTGACTTCCCTATACCCCACACTTTCTAGACTAAGCAAGATGACTTACGTATAACCATTGGAGGAAGTGATGGAAACCACAATAATACAAGAAAGTTGGCACATTTTCCTGGACTGTGCAAATCAGTACAGCTTTCATTTGTGAGAGTCCAGTGGTAGAATTGTGCTTAGAAATTTCCTACTGTATAATAATTATAGTGCGTCTGGAATGTGCATCAGGTCTCCCATTGGAAGTAGCAGCAGAGACACAATCACCACTAGTGGGAATGGGAACTCCTGGCTCTGCGGCTAACCAGGGATTCCCCTGTAAATGATCTGTCTCCACCACTTGAATTTCATTTAAATATCTCTTCCTACAAAATGAGATCACGTGTTTGCATTTGGGACCAATACGAGGTATGAGGTGCCTAGAAAGCATTTAGCTGATTAGTCAATCAGATGATGCAGACGTTTGCATTCCCAGCAGCAGACCCCATGTCTTGTTATGGTATAAACCCGGTAATCTGCACAAAAGTAAATGCAAGAAGTAGAAAAACTTTGCGTTCTAGACTGCATTTTAGGCCTTTTTAGTTCCTTCCTTTGATGTTTGATGTTACTAGTAAATTAATAAACTACACATACCTGAATATTGGTTCATCCTTCAAATGAACTGCCTTTGTGTTTAAAAAATTGAAATATGCATTCAAATTTGTGATGAGTGAACGCTTATATAAAGCCAATCCCCCCTCTCCCCCTTCCCTTCTCAGGGCTACTAAGCAGGACATCTCTAGATGGTACAAATGCTTCATCTCCTGGATAGGTCTCGTAAACGCAATTAAGATGAATGTCCTCATTAAACTGTTGCACCTATTCCAAACCCTTCATATCGCAGTTCCCGCTTGGGTGCTTGCTTTCCTACAAACCTCCTTTTGTCAAATTTATTTGGAGTTGTAGGAAACCGCGCTTACATAGGGAAATTCTTTTCAAGAGATCGCTTGTCTATCTTCAAATATTATCAGGCCACCTGTCTTAGCCAATTGGTGACTTGCACTCCCACAAAGGCACTATGCGCTGGGTGGACCTAGAGGGAGAGCTAGAGTGGACACTATATCATACCAACCCTGGCTTACTCAAAAACAGATCCTCTTCTGTCCTATTGGTCCCCTCGGTCGATCTCACCCTGTCTGTTTGGGATTCCCTTGCCACAAAGTTTGACCTCTGTACTTATCCCTCTCCCCAAACACCCTTATGGCAACCTCCCTCATTGCCTCTGGGCCAAACCCCTCGTATGGCCTCTATCTGGACAGCAGTTGGTATTACTCGCTTTCGGCATGTACCTGGCAGTTTTGGCCCCCAATGCTTTGCAGAAATCCAGGAAAGGCACTGCTTACCTCCCTCCCTCTTTTTTTTTTTTTTCAGTACCTTCAAATCCAAAGCTTTGTAGCTTTGTAGACTCATCCCTTTCTTCTTCTTTTTCCTCCAGTATCCCCACCCCACTGGAACGTCTATGTATCTATCGCCCCTTGGATAGAGGCACTATATCCCAATTGTACCACTCCATTTTAACCCCCGATCACCCACCCCTGGGATGCAATTCGGTCTAACATCTCAAAATGCTCCATTAGTGTTGCCATCAAAAAGAACTCATATAAGGTGTACTCCCGTCCCAGAACGTTTATACTAAATGTTCCCCAATGTCTCACAGTTGTGCTGGCACCAATGTGCCCTGGCAGGCACCATTTTTCATGTTTGGTGAGCCTGCCCACAGATTGCGCACTTTTAGGCTATGGTTAAATCACTCATAACTTTAGTTGTGCCTATGCATCTCTCCCTCACCCTGGCCTCGCTATTCTTGTGTGCCCCAGTCTGCCAGTCCTCTAAGCGGGTCAACAAACTGATCCTGCATATCTCTTGAGCAGCTAAATACCAGATCGCAAGGGCCTGGAAACTGCTCTCCCCGCACTCTCAACCGGGAACTAAAGGATATGGTACGTTTCTAAGATGGAATATATAACCAGCCTCCAAAATAACATAGGGGACAAGATTTATGTGGCCTGGAAGCCTTGGTATCTCCTTCAAAACGTACCTCTCATTGGTCCTCTCATCCTGTCCTCTTCTTATACATATTTCACTGCTCAACCCAATGTCTCCCCGCCCACTTACTCCTACACTACCTCCCTTGCCTCCCGCTAGCGGTTTTCACTGGCTCGCCTCTCCTCTTCCCCCTCCTTCTTTTCTAATCAGTTTGACATCTCTCTTTTTTTTTTGCTATCTCCCCGTTTATAATTTTCCCTCATCCCCTCCCCATATCAGCCACTTCTTCAAGAATGTACTTTGGGCTTGACCCCCTTGCCCCTTACATGTCTTTCTCTTTTACACATGTTTCTGTTTCTTGCCTTTGTCTCTAACCCTTTCCCCCACCTCTAATGATTCCGATGTCGGGATTGAGACTGGCAGCCGAATAACTACACACTGTATGGGCGCTATGTTGTTGTGACACAGTTTGAACGCCAGCAATGAGCCCTACAGTGTCCGTACATTGTGCATGTTACCTTGCAGCCTCAAAGGGGTGCACAGGAGAACAAATGTAAGCCTACTGTATGTGCTGGATATCTGCACTCTGCACATCGCCCATACATCAGGCTGGAATCTTACATTGCAGATAATTGCACTGACCCTGTGGTTCCATAGGGTGCAATTCAGCTAGCTGTGAGGTTCTATTGCTAATACTACATGGGTTACCTGGGAAGCCCTGCTTGCATAGAGCTGCAAACAAAACCAGGTGAGGCTTTCCTCCGGTAATTACACTGATTTTGAGTCAGACGCTGACGTGTCTTTTGCCGCAGTCACTTCTGTGTCTTTGTGCTAATGCTGCTGCAAAGTTCTTCCCAAGTGTACATCCGAATGCCTGATACGCCCATTGCCAGTGTCCATAGACACTAAATCACTGCTGGTGCGTCTCTGCATGCATCATCGGTCGCACCATGGAAACTTGCAGCAGCCCTATGGCAGGTGCAGGTCCTCTGTCTGAGTATGGCCTCTTGTTTGAGCGACTCAACGTCTTTGTACGTAGCCGCTTTCTGTGACTCGCCTGTAACAGTCCCATAAGCAGCACCAGCTCTGTGCGTTAGCCACCCCCGTTACCTCCCAGTCACCGTCCAGGAACGCCCCTCACATTTCTGATGCCGTGCGTCCAAGTCTGTACTGTGACTCTGGGACGGATTCAGCCTGCACTGTTGAACACAGATTCCTGATGTACGGAAATCTGCACAAACGCAGGATCCATTCTGCAAATGTGCATGACGGGTCTGTGATCATGGACACAGTCCGGCAGCCGACTGTTAGTGTTTGACAGCATGCTGCCGTTTCTTGGTGGGGAGGGGGCGGCAATGGCCTCCATTTCTCAAAATGGAGGCATGTCACCGATTTGGGGCGAGGGGGCAGTGAAAAAGCCAGGATCTCTGTCGGATAACTGAGATTTCCTGGCCTTTTTTACTTCAGCTGCGGTGGCCAGCATCGGTAGTCATTCAGCCAGACTATGGTAGCGCAGATGTTCAGATGCTGTGTCCAAGGATGCAGCTCGGATCAGTAATGCATGCAGGAGGCAGGACGCCTTCTACTGCATTACCATATTAGTGCTATCGCAGCTGCTATCATGTTAGCAGCTGCAATAGCCTCTACGTCCTCTGCTGAATCACCCTCACTGTATATATAACATTCGGGCGCATGCACTGTGCGACTCAGATATATGCGGAGAAGAAAAAAACATTGTCTGTTTGCATGAACATCAGCATATAGATTAGAGTAGAACAATACCATGTTGTTTTACTTTCTAAATAAGTAAGTTACAGTTTTATATAAAAATCGTGTTCTTTTGTCTTGCAGGCACCTGTATACTGAGGGAAAGGTTCCAACTTTGATAGAGGCGGTTAAAGAATGTCTGCAGCACAATCTAATTATTTACTTTGATGTTAAAGGGCACGCTACCCAGGTAATTGTGTGACCTGACAGCCAGAGCCAGCAGAGATCCTATGTGCAGGGACCATGCTTTACCCCGTACACTGCTCACCATTTATCCCCCACAGAGGGTTGTTAGTTCTTCTGTACAGAAATAGTGGATGCAGCTGTGTGTGATCTGCTACGCAGATATTGTCAGTGTGTTTATGGAAATTATCGGGTACTTCTTGACTGTTCTTTTCACTAATATATGTTCAAAGGATGCACGCTCTGGTCCATTTACTAACGTAGTGTAATATAGACCCACAATATCCAACAGTTTTTACAGTCCGATAAACTACATATTCTACAGCCACATTTGTCATACCATATTTTACTATTACAAGGGCTGATTGAAAAGTAATGAGACTGCCTCTGTTTTTCTGTCCCTTAGGTAGACATGGCAACGCTATTCTGGTAATTGTGAAGCTCATACATCTATGCCTAAACCTGCGAATGGACTGCCATGGTCGTCTTTGTTTAGTCTTTGTACGTTTTGTCATGGCGGATGAGTGATGGTGCGTACACATGGTACGATATCTGTGAATATGAACAATGTCGTTTAACGCTATATCGTTCATATCATTCGTTTTTATGCAGTGAACGACCAACGATGCACGTTCCTGCATGAACGATAACAATATCTATGATCGTCCGTACATGCAGGTCAACTTTGCCTGTTCAGAGATGTGGCAAGATGCCTTCACTGAAAGATATCTTTCAAGTCGTTGGTGGTACAGATTGTACCGTGTATGCATCTTAATGCCGCACATCCACTAGGCGATATTAATGAATGATTGCACAATTACGACATCGTAATCGTGCAATCGCTCATTAATTGTGCACAAATCATGCACTATAATGTCGGAAACGACCAGCGATACGCGCTCCCGCTGGTCGTTTCCGACATCAATCATCGCCCGAACATGCCAGTCAATCTGCCGATAATGTCAGGTTGGCCATGTTCGGGGATGAGGGAGGGTGTCTACACTGAACAACTAATCGTTCAGTGTAGGCACTGCAGGGGATGGGGAACGACGGTACGATTACAATGTTGTAATCGTACTGTCGTTACCCCATCGCCAAGTGGATTGTGCGCCTTAAGACGTGTCTGAGAGATTACATCAGATATGTGTGATTGAATTTTGTGTTAAACTTGGAAAAAGCGAAAATTAAATTAATTAAATGTTACGGCAAGCAAACAGCCGTGCTGCAGTATTTTGGTGGTGGAAGCACTCTATAGAGGGTAATATGCGAGTGACTGATGAAGCGGTTACAGATGTTAACATTGCCAAAGCTGCAGAGATGTTGCAAAATTATAGAAGGTTAACTTTACGCAAACTTTCGACGTCACTTGGCAACTCACTCGAACGGGTTCAGCAAATTATGACAAAGGAACTGAAAATGCATCACATGTGTGCCAGGTGGGTACTCAGAAATCTCACAGAAGAGTAGATGCAACGATGAGTTGAATGTCGGAGAGGATACACAATTTCCTGACATCGATTTATAACGTGTGACGAAGCATGGATTCGTCAGTATGATCCAAAATGCAAACAACAGTCCAGTGTAAGGAAACACACGAATTTGCCTCTGGACAAAAAATTTGGTGTGATTCCTTCGAAGTATAACTTCATGCTTCTGCTGTTCTTTGATGCACACGGTATAATACTACATTACTGGGTACCCCGTGGACAGACAATTAATGGTGAATACTATGCAAACATCCTGAAAACCCATTTGCGTGGAGCCATGAGGAAGAAAAGACAACATTTGCTGAAGAAACAGATTTTTTGCTCCAAGACATTGTCCGACCACATGTTGCTGCTGTTGCATTGGCAGCACTGACTGAAATTAATGGGACAGCATTGGAACACCCTCCATATAGCCCTGTGATTTCTGGGCATTCCCAACCCTGAAAAAACTGCGCGGAAAGAAGTTCTCAACAGATGAGGAAGTAAAAATGCCACAGCTACAACACTAAGTGATGTCACAAAACAGTCTACTGCATGTCTCTGAATCGTTGGTGAAACGCTGCAAAAAATGTATTGAATGTGAAGGACGCTACTTTGAAAAAGAAAAATGTTCAGATCCTTTGGAGTTACCTGATTCTGAATAAGATAATCAGTCTCATTACTTTTATGTCAGCCCTCGTACATATTATAAAGTCACAATAGCCGTACTAATACCCTTCACCTTTCAGATATATCCATGTTTTATTATGATCCCTTTCATAGGTGTGCACAGAAGCCAGCAAACCCTGTGCTTGCTTCTATGCACACCTCAAGTGCAGTGTTCTCCCCGGAACATTTTTCCTGCCAAGGTGGCATTATAAAGTAGCTGGATGGGGCAGACTGAACACTCATTTTAATTATAGAAACTTTGGAGATTATTGCCAATTACGGTTTGGAAGAACATGATAAATATTTGCAGCTCTACCATTACAGTACAGTAGCGCAGATGAGATGTTATTTTGTTCTCTTTGCTTCAATACAGTGACAGCCAAACTTCAGCTTAGTCCCTAAATAATTTGAGTAGTGATTCACCAAGTATATGGTGTACAGAAAATGTGAGAGAGGACTAACTTCTAGCTTGGCACCGGTGATCTAATCTGTGTTCACACTTACGAATTGTGAAGAGTGCTTAACAACGTCATGTATGGAGTGCACGTCTGTCCTCTCTGGGGTTGATCCCGAGACTTACACTAATGCAATCGCAATTTACGGATCTCATTAGCGAAAATTTGCTAATGTCTTCCAAAGCTTACCCGAGCATAGGGTCGCCCACTGCTGCCTTCTCAAATCTGTCCGATGATGGTCAGCAGCGTAAACATTGGAGACATTGACGCAGATCTTCTAAGTGAAGTCTCAAACACTGAGTCTCTCCTGACACACTGAGGGTTCTCATGTTACGAAGGAGATTGCAATGGCTAATTTATGCATGCCCATGAAACTTCATTTCAATGGTCCCGACACGCCTGCAGTCACCTAGCTAAAGTTACCTCCCTCAACCGCTGACTACCTGTCACTCACATGGCAAGTGAATATTCTGTGCGAGCGTAATCTCAAAACAATCATTGCGCGTATGCAGAGCGGCTTTCACGCATGTGTAATGACTAAAACTCGCTCAATCTGCGCAATTATTGGCATGGCGTAAATCTCTGAATTAGGCACAGAAGTGTACCTGCCACTTTAATGCTGTGTCGCGCTGAGTGGGAGGGATCGAATATGGAGTGGGGTGGACGGTAAATTGGAGGGATCTAGAGGCCCATTTATTCATAATCGCAATTGCAGTGTGATCTGGGTGTGTTATTAATCCACAGGATGGCGTAGGAGGATGCTATGATAGCACTGGCATCTATCAAATTGCACATGCAGGGGCAAGTTCTCCGAAAGAAGTCCGTCCCTAAGATATGATTGGAGTGGAGGCTTCACTCCACCACAATTTTGCGCATTCACTGTCTACAGACCAGGCATACTCAACGCCCATTGCCGGGGACGGTTCCGGAGGAAACATCTACCGATAGATTGTACCAAGTGTAGCCCATAGACAACTCCATTTTCAGATGCCGTAAGATGCGGGGGCTAGGCTCCAGAATGCTTCGCTTGAGCATATACTGAGTGGAGCTTTCTTGGTTGGTTGCTATGACCGACTCTACTAATTATTTTGTTATCTGTAGTTCTTCAGTTACTTCTAGAATATGTTTTATAAATGTCATCCGTTGCTTTCAGCCAATAGGAGAGCAGCAGAGCACAAATGTCACCTCCCAGTGAGCACATGCTCAGTCTGTCCCTCATATAAATCTGTGCACGTCTCTTACATCTCCTAGTAGTAGGCTTTTACTGCCATCCATGCAAACAGCCATTTGTATGTAGTAGTTATTCTGCATTATTGTTACACAAATCTACAATGTTTTTCTTCCTTAGGCTGCGGAAGCCCTCAGAAAAATGTATGTAGACTTTCCCCATCTCTACAACAGCAGCATTGTCTGTTCTTTTGAGCCAAACGTTATTTATAAAGTAAGTGAAAACTGAACTGCCCTAAAATCTTGGCCTACTTTAAAATGAATATATTCTGTTATGATTCTTAACAAACAAATATTTAATTGGGTATGAGGGGAGGAAGAACATATGTATCGGGAGAAGTGGGAGGGGAGGGAAGACTGGCGGGAAGGAATCAGATTGCTTTGTGGTAATTGATGTAATGTAATTAATGTGGATGTGAATGAATAATCAATGTAATGTATTATAGGATATTTGTTTGAATGTTATTTGAATATGTATACGTATAGAACTAAATCTTCTGAAAAAGATCTGGTGGGCAAAAACTGTAGGCAGGTTCTTGCTTAATAATGTCTTAATGCATAGTCCATATGTTCCAAATGTAAACTATTGTCTTAATAGATAATTTATATATTCCGAATACAAACTGGTGGGCAAAAACTTTAGGCTGAAACTTGAAAGTTGATTAGATGCTCCCTGTGACCAATTAGGTGAGATGGCCCGCGACTGTTACTTATACTGATGGGCAAAAACTTTCGTCCAGGTGTTGGATGTAGTTCCCATCGGGCTTGGCACAGACTCCTCAGCATCTTTAAATATACTTGGTTACGCGTCTTGTGATGGTTGGTGATTAGTGTGATGTCCCCAATATGTGCAAACCTCAAGGATAATAAAACGCAGTATCTGGGTGATATGGACACAATAGTGCAGCCTCTGGTCCTTCTACTTCCCGTTAGTTTGTCTCCATAGTTCAGGTAGCGTGCAAGTAAGGGGCTGGATAATGCTAATAATAGTATGCACTACTTATAAAAAATATACACTTTTATTTTACAATATACAGCAAACAAAACAGCTTGCAGATGGAGCAAATAGAAATAATGAGGTAAAAAGTCAATGTCCTGTGTGGGCAAACCCAACACGTTTCATCCCAAGTAGGGACTTTTTCAAGGGCAAAATTGTCCTGTTCATTTACTTTGGTAGTTTTATAGCCTCTGTGTCTGACGATCCATGTTCACGCACCCGCTGGTTCCCGCAATTCCAGGTTCCATGCAGTGCGTTTGCATTATCCACAGACGTCCTTATCTTCTTAGTGCGCATGTGTGGCCTCTTTCTGTATAGTTGTTGGGACATTACTAGTCCCGTGTGTCACAAGCCGCCACGCTGCCAATGCTGTGCGGGGTGAATGCCGGGCAAGCATTCGCTGAAGTCTCCTCCTTCCTCCTGTTAGGATCTGTGGTAGCAGCATATTGTTTGCAGTTCCAGTCTTGGTTGCTGCTGGGGCTCTGCACGAATTACTGCCTGACTGTGTGCAGTATCAGGTGCACACTAATTGATTCTCCTGTCTGTGCACAGCCCAGGTGCTCAGTAGTCTCTCATTAGGGAGGCTTGCTCTGGTTGGGCCCTGTGTTTGTTAAATTCTAGCCAGCCCTTCACTCCATGACGGTGTTTCCGGTTTCTGTTGGTCTCCTGTTCACAGTCGAGTTCCAGTATCCAGCCAGCTCTATTGTTCCTGCCTTTTGTGTCATCTAGGTGGCACGGTCCGCATCTGCACTACCTGCCGTCTGTGTCATCCAGGCGGCACAGGTCGCACTCAGAGTCCAGAGTGCGCAACCTAGCGTCCTGAGTACGTCTTTCTGTATACAAACCGCTTGTGTCATCCCGGCGGCATTAAGCACACCTGGGCGTCCTCAATACGCAATCCTGTGTACAATCGCTTGTGTCATCCCGGCGGAATTAAGCGCACCTGGGCGTCCTGAGTACGCAATCCGGTGTACGACCGCTTGTGTCATCCTGGCGACACGGGCTGCATCACAGCATCTCCTAGCCAAGTCCTTCAGTCCGGAGGCTGCAGCTTTACTCAGTGACTGTGTCTCGGCCCAAGGCCGCATCCTGCCAAAGTCTTCCTGCCCTCAAGGCAGCAACTCAGCCCAGCGGCTGCTACCGGCCCAGAGGCCGCATCTCATCTAGCAGGCCCACAGGCCTCATTTAGCCCACAGGCTGCTACCGGCCCAAAGGCCGCAACTCAACTTATAGGCTCACAGGCCTCATCCAGTCCAAAGGCTGCTACCAACCCAAAGGCCACATCACCACTTACTGGCCCACAGGCCCATCCAGCCCAGGGGCTGCTACCGGCCCAAAGGCCGCACCACAGCTAATTGGCTCTTAAGCCACATTTGGAGCCAGCTCCTCCAGCCCTTCAGGCAACCACCCGGCCGCATCCAGCCAAGGAATTACAGCCCTCAAGGCTAAGCAGGACTTTTCCTCTTGGCTACCACTGAGCCATAACACCGTGTAGTCGAGTGGCACAACTCGATCACATGCTCTGTGTCCTATAGATATAATTTTGGCTTCTGTCTTCATTTATTGCGGTGGCCATTTTGCGGTGGACATAATCTCACTGTATATTGTTCCTTAGCATGTCAACATCTCCCTAATTCTTGTCCTGTTTGCTTAGATTGAAAACGGCCTGTGGGCTTCGTGCGTCTATAATTGATTTATTTGCAATTTTTGCATCTTCCACAATGATAGAAGCCTCTAGATACTACAGTATGTGTCCCTCTATTGTGGTTTGTTTGGTATCTTTACTGGTTTTCAAATGGTTGTGAATTAGTTTTTGTTGTAGTAATCCGAAAAGCACCGGATTTAAATCTGGTGCCTTTGGTAGTATTTCCCTTAGACTATTGTCCATGTGTAAAATATGCCAGTGTTATCTTAGAATGTTTTCTATTTCTGTGATGATCCCGTGTATTTTTTTATAAAGTAGATCTTGTTGTTTTCATTAGCCTGCTTCTTCATTAAATTGCCCAGTAACTCCTCTCTAGGTTTTTCTTTCAGTTTATTGAAAGGTTCTTCTACTTCTCTCATATTGTATTTTTTTTGGGAGTCCCTAATAAAAATGTCAAGGTCTAGAAATTCTGCTATAGTTTGAGGTGAAGACTAGATTCCTGTTGTTATTGTTTAAGTGTTTAAGGAATTGTTGTAATGACGCTTCACCTCCCTGCCAGATGAATAACACGTCATCAGTATACCGTTTCCAGAGAACCAAGTTCGCCCCAAGCTCGCAATTGATCCAAATGTGATGGTCCTCCCAATGACTCATAAAGAGATTCGCGTAACTCGGGGCGGACTTGGTTCCCATGGCTGTGCCTCTGCGCTGCAAGAAAAATTCATCCTCGAACCACATATAATTATGTGTGACGATGAACTCTATGGCTTGCAAAATGAAAGTGGTTTGTGCATTATCGATCTCTGTGTCTTGTTCCCAAAAATATTTGATACTGTCTAGGCCCTGCTGGTGGTTAATAATGGTTTAGATACAACTAGAGTAGATATTTTCACTAGGCGCTGGGAGGTAGGCATTTCCCTAATCACCTCTAAGAGCAGCTGTGGATGGCCCAATAGTCAAAAAAGAGAACAGTAGTTTGCACAGTGCTACAGTTGTGAAGAATTTCACAAAACCATTACCATAAAATATCTATTTATTAAAAATGCTTATAGCAAAGACAATTTTGTCAATTTTACACAACTATCTGACAATTATTTGACAACTTTTTTATAAAAAAAAAAAGATAATACAATATTTAATAGCTGCTTATTAATATAGCATACTCCTAGCCACAATATAAGGTAACCTTCTATAGAAAATAAATAAATATCAATATTGTGGATATCAAGGATACTGTTTTATTCTATAGTGATCACTATTTTGAAAAAAAATGGTATATATGCAAAAATACTGGTCAATTGATATAGTTGGAGAGAGTCAATTGTGTTTCATATACATACAAAAAAACAGGGATCATCGGAGCCTGAAAGACAAGCTGTTACTGTAGCCTCAGTGAGATCACTCACCGCTCCTCCTGAGACTTATGTCCCTTTAAGATATGTGGCCATGGATGGTATAATATGGTTAATAACCAAAGTGTTAGTAGGGGTAGTGGTAGGGGTATTTAATGGAGCTTGGGAGGCAGATAGAGTACACCTTGAAAAAGACCAGGAAGGTCGAAATGCGTCGGTATGGGACTCTCTTTGCCATTTTTTATCACTATGTTTTCTTTGGAATACCTTTGGCTCACCTTGGAACCGCTGTTTCCTTTATCCGGAAGAAGGTACTGGGTCCACTTCACATCTACAAGGTGACCTATAAGATATTTCTGAATTTCTTCTTTGGACTGTTTTTATGACTGTTTTATCACTGTCTGTTTGGTTATATGGAATAAATGTTCATCATGTTAATAGTGGATATGAATTCATGAGGAATCTTTCCTTTTGAGACACATAATAGATACCTTTAGGAGTGTTATCCAGTGTGCGCAGAAGTGAGTATGGTATGCTCATCTTTACAGAAACCTTTTGAAGTTCATAGCTGCATGTGATAGTGTGAGTTGGGTACGCCCTTATTAATTTCCTCCAGACACTTTTGGGTGAGGAAGCACACGGATCTAAGTTGTGAAGGATGACCTTTCCCCACATAGAGGATTAAAAGTTACCTTTACGGGTTCCACTCTCCTATACCTATAGTGAGTATGGTACGTTGGGTCTCCGACTTTGGAATCTGACCTTTTTGTTGTAAAGAAGGTATTGCCGTTATTTTATTGTTGTCTCCACATATCCACGGTGTCGAGAAAAAGTAGAATCTAAGAAGATCTATATTGGAAGAACATCAGCTTATTACGAACATTGAGACTCATAACAGTGACTATATTATATGAATTGTAGCGCCAGCCTCTGGGTGGCATTTTTTATTGTAGTATTTGTGTTGGGGAGTTGGGTGACTCCCGGTGTCTCCTGTTGAGGCGGCTGCTACTTGGTGCACTTTGGTGTAGGTACCACATTTATATAGAGATGCTGTCATCTGATTCTAAGCTGTTATTGTCCATTTCCAGACTATATGTTGAAAGGTCTAGGAGGTTGATACTTCTATTCTTTTCGTCAGGTTCTGTATGTAATCTTTACATATATTGCTGACATGTGAGGTTCAGTATTTTGTATATGGGAGTATTGGGCTGCACTAGTTTTCTCTCTGTATCCCTATATGGGATGAAATGCGTTGGGACTGCCCACACAGGACATTGACTTTTTACCTCATTATTTCTATTTACTAAATCTGCAGGCTGTTTTGTTTGCTGTATATTGTAAAATAAAGTGTATATTTTTTATAAGTAGTGAATACTATTATTAGCATTATCCAGCCCCTTACTTGCACGCTACCTGAACCAAGGAGGCAGACTAACGGGAGGTAGAAGGACCAGCAGCAACATAGGGTAAGTAAACAGAAATCTTCACTTACCAGCTGCACTATTGTGTCCATATCACCCCGATACTGCGTTTTATTATCCTTGAGGTTTGCACATATTGGGGACATCACACTAATCACCAACCCTCACAAGATGCCTAACCAAGTATTTTTAAAGATGCTGAGGAGTCTGTGCCAAGCCCGATGGGAACTACATCCAACAGCCGGACGAAAGTTTTTGCCCATCAGTATAAGTAACAGTCGCGGGCCATCTCACCTAATTGGTCACAGGGAGCATCTAATCAACTTTCAAGTTTCAGCCTAAAGTTTTTGCCCACCAGTTTGTATTCGGAATATATAAATTATCTATTAAGACAATAGTTTACATTTGGAACATATGGACTATGCATTAAGACATTATTAAGCAAGAACCTGCCTACAGTTTTTGCCCACCAGATCTTTTTCAGAAAATGTAGTTCTATACGTATACATAAACAAGTATTCATTAATCCATTACAATGATTATTCATTCACATCCACATATTACATTACATCAATTACCACAAAGCGCTCTGATTCCTTCCTGCCAGTCTTCCCTCCCCTCCCACTTCTACCCATACCTCTGTTCTTCCTCCCCTCATACCCAATTAAATATTTGTTTCTCATTAAGGAGTTTGGGATACCTCCTAAAGTAGCAGCTAATGGTAATTGTCGACCACAATCTTGGGAGCGCTGACCAAAAATGATATAATTTCTAACACAATATACGAGAGATATATATATATATATATATATATATATATATATATAAATATATATATATATATATAGCGTACGCACGCAGTTCAGTGCAAAGGTATGCTAATCCATAGCGATCTCAATGCCACCGTAGTACTACATAAGGACACCCACTTTACCTTACACGCACATCCGTAATGGTTAGCAAGACTGTGAAAATATCGGTACAGTCGAGTACCATCAGACCCATACGCAGAGTTAAGGCAGGTCAGACCTCACTCAGGATTTGCTTACTTCAGCGCACGATATGAGGCCTCAGGCTGCTTATGGTATCACCGTGATTAGTTTATGCATGCCCATGCAACGGCGTTGAAACGCACTGGCACGCCTGCGTTCGGCTGACCCCCCCCCCATCACCACCCACAAACGGCACTTCCTGTCAATCACTGTGCGATGGGTCTACGTGGTCACTGCAATCACAGGCCCTGATTCAGAGCCGGACGCTCTGACCAGAGCGCTCGCTCTGTATCAGGGCCCACCTCCATAAATATGGAGCGTCCTCCTGGACGCTCGTATAGCTGTGGGTCACCACCCACAGCATATACGAGCGTGCAGGATGATGGTCGCGATGGTCTTGACCATCGCCACTGCGAGCAGAAGCCTGCGGTTGAGTTTCTCAACCGCAAGGCCAGGAGTGATTTTGGCTCTATCAGAGCCAAAATCACTCCCACTGACATCACTAGTGATGTCAGTGGGGCCGGCTTCTGACGGTAGGCGTTCCCTTGGGAACGCCTCCGTCTGGCAGGCACGCCCCCGGCACGCCTACCAAAGGGGGCGTGCTGTCAATCAACATTGACAGCACGCCCCCTTTGATCAGACACTACGAGCAAAGGAAAGTCCTTCGCTCATCACGTCTCGCGCATGCGCACGACGGAGCTCCCTCCGCGCGGACAGACGCTCGCGAGTGGGTCTGAATCAGGCCCACAGTCCCAATCGCAATGACAGGTTTGCGCACGCCCACTGCGATGCATGCACAGAACGCAACAATCGGCCGATTGCGTGCGTATAAGCAACTGTGATCCAAGCTGAATCAGGCCCATAGTGTACCCTGCTTTATTGTAAATACATGTGTTGCTGGCATCTGCTAATTCAGACCTTCCTGACCTACAGAATGCAATATAGTAAAACTCTTAAATCACAGTTACCAGTAGAAAGGTTTCCATAATGCTCCGGCTGTATTTGTGTCTCCTGTAAAGAGATGTGTGTGGCATATGAGCTCCTTTCTACATCATCCTAAATTGAGTTCATGTTTGCAGATGAGACAAGCAGACATGAATGTAGTGACTGCTCTGACACACAGACCATGGAGCCTCAGCCACCTCGGGGATGGTGAACCTCGTTTTACCTCTATGATGAAACATTACTTCTATGTCTCAATGGATGTCTTGCTGGATTGGGCATTACACAACATCCTGTGGAATCTATGTGGAGTATCTGCCTTTTTGATGCAGAAGAATTATATCTCAAAGTAAGTTGATGTTACCGTTGGTAGAGGGCTCTGTACAGGGACTCGGTGTGGCTGGCCAGCAGTCATTTCTTACAGGAGCACCAGTAGAATAATACTGATTTATATAGTTGGGATGCAAGCAAATATATGACATCATAACTTAAAATGCAGCCGTTGCACAATTTGATTTAAACCCTGACATCTAATTCTGCATTATACAAGGAGATTTCTTCTTCAGGGTCCATAAGGTCCACAGGAACTACCTTTGGGTATGTGGCTGGAGAGATCCAGGCACCAAACAGTCAAAGCTTTAGCTCCCAGAATGCACTGGTCCTCCTCCATATATACTCCGTCCCAGCCACAAGCATTCAGTTTTTAGTTTAGTGCTCAGCAGGAGTTCAGATGCACCTTTTGAACAGGGGACTGCTCTAACAGTCCCAAGCTTTTATTTTATGATTTGTTTTAGTTTACTATTTTACTGGGTTAGCAGTGCTGAGCATTTTAATAAGACACATGCACTACGACTCCTTCTACCTCTGCCGATGCCGCAACACCAGTAACGTCTCTGGTGATTTTGGAGGGTCACAGCGGAGCTTAGCTAGCCGTGACGCTGGAGGCCCGGACTGCAATCGGACGCACAGAGATGTCAGGTAAGGCAGTTCCTTGTTTACTGGGAATCGCGCGTGGCAGTCCTTGCTCTCGACACTGGAGACGCAAGGAAGCTGCAGCAGTGAAGGCCTGGCCTCTCCCCCGTGTACTCTACTCACTAGACCACCGGAGCCTTATCGTCTGCCGCCGGGGATCGGTAGTAGACGCATCTACTGCCATAAGGCCAGTGTACCCGGCAGGTTGATGCTAATTAGGGGAGGTAGGCTCACCCCCGGCTGCTCCTCCCCAGACGCAGACCCTACGAAAAGTATTCCAGCGTCTGGGTTGCTCCTCCTATCCGCCTCGGGTATTTGAGACGCTCAGAGTCGTCCATCGGTGCTCTGTTGAAGCTGTTGTTCTCAGAAGGTTTGGGTTCTCTCCCTGTATACCTCTCCCCTGGGTGAGGTATATAGTGCTCTGCATCCTACCAAGCCTTGGATGTTGGTCAGTTGATGCAGAGCTCATTGCGATTTTAATTGCATATGCATTGTATGTGACTTGTGCTAGCTGCTGTTTGATACTGCCTTTTATTTCTGAGTATCAGTTATAACTATCACTGTTTTTCTCCTCAACCCTCTATACAGGGTGTGTACTTCACAAATAGTGGTACTTGTGAAGACTGTCACATTGCATTGCATTTATACCTTATACCTTTTATTCATTGAATGTCAAAGGTTAAGGATAATCAGGAGTCTAAAGCTCCTGTGCTAGTGTCATGTATATCCTGTTCAGCTGGCCTGTTTTCTCAAGATTTCATAGAGGATGGTTTGTGTGCTCCCTTTTATAGGAGACCACTACCTCACCAATCCAGTACACCAGCTCCTGCACAAGAGCCATCCTGGGCGTCCTCTTGGTCTCAGGTTATGTCGCATTTAATGGACCGGGGAGCAGCTCCGGTACTGCATCCCACTAGGGGGTTACGCAGCAGTTACATCCTGCTATGTATATGCCCCCCATGCATCCTCTCTGGATGGATGCCTATGCTCACTCAACTCAGAGTATGGTTCAACCATCTACCGCTGCTCAGCAAGTGGAGCAAACTTGCAAGTTACTGTTAAGCATAGGCATAAGAGAGTATCCCATCAGGCGCAGCCTGGGGATTCTAACACTTCATCAGATGATGATACACATGGTTCCTCTTCCGAGTCTCTCTCGGCTTGGGAAGACCACCTCTGTGGATGTCCCCTCTCTGGTGAGAGCGGTTAGATTCATCCTTAGTATAGTGGAAGAGGAAGTTCCGCCTAGATCTAAGACTCCGGTCTTTAGGCGTCAGAAAGTGGTAAAGGATTACTTTCCTCAGTCTGAGCAGCTTACGGGCCTCATGGCTGAAGCATGGAGCACTCCAAATAGACGTTTTCATGCTACAAGGAAGTTAACATCTTTGTACCCGTTTTCACCTGCTGAATTTACTAAGTGGGCAGTACCTCCGGCTGTAGATGCTCATGTGACACAATTGATCAGGAGCTCTACATTACCTTTTTCATCTGCATCCTCACTCAAGAATGTTATAGATAGGAAACTTGAAAGATGTTTGAAATCAGTTTTCTCATTGTCTGGAGCTATTACCCGGCCGGCTATGGCTGTAGCCTGGGTAGCCAAGGCGATGGAGGAATGGGCAAAAGCTCTGGAAGACAATATGCCACAGGCTACCAAAGAACAACTGTTTGATCTCTCCCAAATGCAAGAAGCAACTGCTTATGTGGGAGAAGCGGTTATTGATGCAGGACTTCTGGCTTCTAGAGTATCTTCAACTTCAGTTGTGGCTGCAGAACCCTTTGGTTATGGTCCTGGAAGGCAGATACGGGGTCTAAGAGAGCCCTTCAATCTCTGCCTTTTGGTGGAAAAATTTTGTTTGGTCCAGAATTGGACAACATAGTGGCTACCTTGGCAGCAGCAAAATCTGCCGTTTTGCCATCTGAGACTACCTCTAAATATAGGCAATCTTCGTTTCGGACCTTTCGCCCGCAAGGAAGGGGCAAAAGGCACAGTCCCTTTCCAGACAAGATAATTCCCGCAGAAATGCCAGACCCCAGACCAAGAAATCATGGTTGGCCAGACATCTAGCGCCCAAGCTGGACGATAATCCATCTGCCTGATGGGTCAGACCTCCCCCTGGGGGCTCTCAGGATGGGAGGCCCTCGCCTGGCATCAGACAACAACAGATGCTTGGGTTCAAGAGGTGGTCTCTCAGGGATATATCCGTTTCAGAGGCATCCCCCTCAGAAGTTTTTTTTTTTACAACTCCTCCATCAGACTCTGTCTTTGCCCTGGCCCTTCAAGAGGCTATTTGTGCCCTGCTGGTTTCGGGGGTAATTATCCCCGTTCCTCTGGCCCAACAGGGAAGTTGTTATTAATCAAATTTTTTATTGATTCAGAAGCCAAATGGGTCTCATTGCCCTATTCTGAATCTGAAATCTCTCAACAGGTTTATCCATGTACCCAAGTTCCATATGGAAACCCTACGGTCAATTATGCTGGCAATGGACCCTGGAGATTTCATGGTTTCCCTGGACATACAGGATGCGTATCTGCATCAAGGGTTTCTGAGGTTTGCTGTTCATTACCAACATTACCAGTTTCAGGCTCTGCGCTTTAGTCTGTCCACAGCCCCTCGAGTGTTTACCAAGATAATGGCAGTCATGACGGCTCATCTCAGGTAACAAGGAGTCAGGTTACTGCCATACTTGGACGACCTCCTGATATTGACGCAGTCTCCGGAGATGTTACATCATCATCTCCAGCTGACCATTGCCTGTCTACAAGACCATGGCTGGATAGTCTATTGGAAAAAGTCTTCTCTTTTTCCAACTCTACAGATGGTACATCTGGTGGTGCTACTGGATTCTCTGGCACAAAGGATCTTTCTACCAGGAAACTAGATTTTGGCTCTACAATTGCGGGTGCGCAAATTTATCCGCAATCGAAGAGTATCAGTTCATTCAGCAATGCAGGTCCTGGGTTCCATGGTTATCACCTTCGACATGGTGGCATATGCCCAGTTCCATTCCAGGCCCCTGCACCGATGAATTCTGTCTCGGTGGAACTGTCAGTATCATTTGATAAAGTTTCAAATGATCCTCATCTCACCAGAGGTTTGGCTCTCCCTCTCATGGTGGCTACAGACAGCCCATCTAAACAAGGGTTACCCATTATGGGTCCCAAATTGGGTTCTCCTCACCATGGATGCAAATCTTTGTGGATGGGACGCAGTGACAGGTCATCGTACCTTTCAGGGAAGATGGACGGCTCAGAAAAGTCACCTGTCCATAAACATTATGGAGCTTTGTGCAGTGCACAAGGCACTCATTCTGGCACAGGACGTCCTTCAGGGCAGGCCGGTCCAGATTAATTCCGACAACGCGACCACAGTGGCCTACATCAACCATCAGGGAGGCACATGAAGTCCGGCAGCCATGAGGGAAGTGGCGAACATTCTGATTTGGGCAGAACACCATCTTCCAGCAATCTGCAATATTCATCCCAGGAGTCCTCAACTGGGAAGAGGATTTCCTAAGTCGTCAGGACATACACGCCGGAGAATGGGCTCTCCATCCGGAAGTCTTTCAGCTCCTGGTGGACAATTGGGGACTACCGGACGTAGACCTCATGGCATCACGTCACAACCACAAGGCCTCCAGGTATGGGTCCAGGACAAGAGACCCCTCAGCCATCTTTGTGGACGCTCTGGCGGTGAGGTGGGATTTCAGGTTGCCACACCTGTTTCCTCCAGTCTCCCTACTACCAAAGGTTTTCAGAAAATTCAAGCAAGAAGGCAGTAGGGTGATATTAATAGCCCCGGCTTGGCCCAGGCGACATTGGTTCACTGATTTGACCTGCCTGTCCATAGACAATCCACTTCCTTTACAGTCGTATTTGCTAGGACAGGGTCCCTGCCTACATCCGGATTTACCTTGTCTGGCTTTGACACCATGGCTCTTGAGTCCTCCATCTTAAAAGCCATGCGTTTTTATACTTCTGTGATTCAGATGATGCTTAGGGCAAGAAAGCCTTCCTCTGCCCGTATCTATTACAGGATTTGGCATTCCTTTTTTCAATGGTGTTCCCACAGAAAATATGACCCTTAAGTTTTTAGGGTCTCCCGAGTTCTTGCTTTTCTCCAGGCTGGACTAGACTTAGGTCTTCGCCTGGCTACCTTGAGAGTTCAGGTTTCTGCATTGTCAGTTTGGTTCCAACGCATAATTTCTCCTCTGCTGGATGTTAGAACATTTTTGCATGGTGTTCTCCGCTTGCGACCTCTGTTTGTCCCTCCTTTGAGACCTTGGACAGTGGACCTGAAATGGTTGATAGTAAAGACACTTTTTCTCTTCGCTATCTCCTCAGCTTGCAGAGTTTCTGATTTGGCAGCGCTTTCATGTCACCCCCCCATTTTTGATTTTTGATCAGAATAGAGCTGTAATCCTTACACGGGTGGGTTACCTTCCAAAGGTGGTATTCCGTTTTCATATGAATTAAGAAATTGTAGTTCCGGCCTTTCAGTCTTCAGCCCTTTCTACGGGTGATACTTAGATATAGAAAAATAACCAAGCACTAAGAGGGAGTGTATACCAACTAACTATAAGATAAAGTAAATAAAGTTAAAATAGACACAGCTGCCTGCCACCTGGGAGTATGCCACCGCTCCCAATGAGCACACAGTGCCCAAAAAATGCAAAGAATGGAAGAAGGTGGAATGGCGCTAGTATCACATATAAACCATAATATAAATGAAATTGCATAAAACGTTTATTATAAATGTAATTAATACAGTACTGGATATCAGTGAAAACAATAATATCAACATGTAAAAATATAATAAATTAATATATAAACACTCTGCACCAGGATATGTGTGTTGCCAATCGATATATTATAGCAACTCATGTATCACATAGCTATAAACAATGATACAAAAATAACAATAGAGAAATAATGTGTTAGAATATCTATTCCCAAATAGCTGACAAGATGTGAAGCTCCAGAAAGGTAGCCTGGTTGGGATAGACCAAAAGATTAAATGGATCCGTATATGGTTGATGGTAAAAATGAATTGCAGTAAGTATATAAAAGTCAGTCAATAAAGCAAATTAATCCGGATAGCATATGGATAGTCCTATGTTAAATAACTCACATGTCAAAGCTCACCCCAAGGCAATGATGGTATGTTTCTCCAGAGAAGGATGCGGTGCCAGCCTGTTGGTAAGAGGCCGGTACGCAGCTGGAGAGTGCCAAGGAGTGTGCGGAGTAGTTACACACGTGTGTACCAGGAGGACTGGCCGCTCTGGCGGTCGTGGGACACAGCCAAAGCCCCGCTGTGAGGGCTGCAATCAGTGAGGCAGTGGGATGTCCAGCAATAGAGTTGCTCTCTCCAGAGAGATGAAAAGAAATGATGCAGCCGCGTGTGTGTTCTCCGCTCTGCTGAGCTGCGGCTAGTAGACAGACTTGGCGTGACAGATGCTGAATTCTGAATGTATAGTCAGCTTTGCTAGTGCACAAAGTAATATTGATCCTTTCTGTAATCCTTAACGCGTTTCACTACATATAGTAGCTTCTTCAAGAAGGCAGAATAGGTGAATGTGCAATGAGTGGCTTTTTAACCCCTTGCTCATTAGTAAATCACCTGTAGGTGTGCACCTGTCAATCATAATAGCTGACAGGTGCATGTTGGAGTTTTGTTGTTTAACTGATCTCAATCCAAATCCTAAATGATATAAACTAAACAGAAAAAGGTCTATTTTCCCAATTAATATATATATATATATATATATATATATATATTAGTAATATCCTACTACATACAGAGAATCTGGTACAGTCAATCAAATTACTACAAAAGTACTATTGTTTGGCGTGTTACTGACACTGATAACTGTAAAAAAGTATAAACATATAAATATAATGTCAATACACAAATTCCCATATAGACATATAGTTATTTCTAGATCTTCTATAATAATACCAAAGTATAAAAATCCAAAGTGCAATGTTAAACATAAAAAATATATATTTTATTTATCAGAATGTAATAAAACTAATTGGTCGTGAACCAGCGGCATGGTCGCGGCCAATATATAATAATGCATGTAGACATGAAAATAAAAAAACGGACAACAAGACAAAAACCATATGACAAAGGCACATATATTAAACACTGTGGGTGATGAAAAATGGGTAATATATAAACTAATGGGACATGGGGATGGAGAAAAAAGATATAATATTATATCAAGCATCTATATGTGTGGCGGATAAAGAACTCCTAAACACCAAATTAGTCAAACAACAGAATGTTAATGTTGGTACAAGAGGGTGCAAAAGGAACACAAGAACTACACTAAATAAACTCAAGGTCAATGTTTTCATTAAGACCTTTAAGACCATTAAGACGTCAACAGGAAATCCGTTGACGTCTGTAGTTTTATACCATACTCTAGTAACCATAAAAGAAAATGGCTGAATAATGTCCCGAAAAGCCAATTATTACGCATTCGTAGAAATTGCACATCTGTCAATAAATTTAAGGAACATGCCATGGTGTTAATTAATGATTTTTCTGATAAAGATTACCCTTCATATATCTTAGATGAGGCACTTCATATATCCACAACATTGGATAGGGCTATATATATATATATATATATATATATATATATATATATATACATATGTAGTAATTGGGAAAATAGACCTTTTTCTGTTTAGTTTATATCATTTAGGATTTGGATTGAGATCAGTTAAACAACAAAACTCCAACATGCACCTGTCAGCTATTATGATTGATAGGTGCACACCTACAGGTGATTTACTAATGAGCAAGGGTTTAAAAAGCCACTCATTGCACATTCACCTATTCTGCCTTCTTGAAGAAGCTACTATATGTAGTGAAACGCGTTAAGGATTACAGAAAGGATCAATATTACTTTGTGCACTAGCAAAGCTGACTATACATTCAGAATTCAGCATCTGTCACGCCAAGTCTGTCTACTAGCCGCAGCTCAGCAGAGCGGTGAACACACATGCGGCTGCATCATTTCATTTCATCTCTCTGGAGAGAGCAACTCTATTGCCGGACATCCCACTGCCACACTGATTGCAGCCCTCACAGCGGGGCTTTGGCTGTGTCCCACGACCGCCGGAGCGGCCAGTCCTCCTGGTACACACGTGTGTAACTACTCCGCACACTCCTTGGCACTCCCCAGCTGCGTACCGGCCTCTTGCCAACAGGCTGGCACCGCATCCTTCTCTGGAGCAACATACCATCATTGCCTTGGGGTGCTTTGACATGTGAGTTATTTAACATAGGACTATCCATATGCTATCCGGATTAATTTGCTTTATTGACTGACTTTTATATACTTACTGCAATTCATTTTTACCATCAACCATATACGGATCCATTTAATCTTTTGGTTTATCCCAACCAGGCTACCTTTCTGGAGCTTCACATCTTGTCAGCTATTTGGGAATAGATATTCTAACACATTATTTCTCTATTGTTATTTTTGTATCATTGTTTATAGCTATGTGATACATGAGTTGCTATAATATATCGATTGGCAACACACATATCCTGGTGCAGAGTGTATATATATTAATTTATTATATTTTTACATGTTGATATTATTGTTTTCATTGATATCCAGTACTGTATTAATTACATTTATAATAAACGTTTTATGCAATTTCATTTATATTATGGTTTATATGTAATACTAGCGCCATTCCACCTTCTTCCATTCTTTACAGGTGAAACTTCCCTGGATGTGATTCGAGCCCTTCGTATCTACGTGGATCGTACCAACTCCATCAGGAAATCAGATGCGCTTTTTGTGTTATTTGGTTTTCACATGCGAGGCTGGCCAGCTAACAAGCAGACTTTGGCTCGAAGGCTGCGTATGACTATGTCTCAGGTTTATACACAGGCTGATCTCCCTGTCCCTAACACGATGACGGCACATTCGACTCGGTCTGTGGAACCATCGTGGGCGTTTAGAGATGGCGCCTCTGTGGAACAGTTGTGCAAGGCAGCCATCTGGTCTTCTGTCCACACTTTTATCAAATTTTATGCATTTGATACTTTTGCTTCCCAGGATGCATCCTTTGGGCGGTGGATTATCCTCTCTGCTCAGGAGCGTCCCCACCCTTAAGGGAACTGCTTTAGGACATCCTCAAGGTAGTTCCTGTGAAGAAGAAAATAAGAGAGATGGTAGACTTACCTTTGTTAACTCTTTTTCTTCGAGGTCCATACGGTCCACATGGCGCCTACCCTGATGCACTTGGCCTCAGTTGGGATCTGTTCCTTTTTGTCACTGATTACCTCCTCTCTGCGAGAGTGTTTTTAGTGTAATTTGTACTTTCTTCTCCACTTTCCTTCTCCTGCCATTTAGGCTTGTTTACAAACTGAATGCCTGTGGTTGGGGGTGGGGTATATATGGAGGAGGACCAGTGCATTCTGGGAACTTAAGCTTTGACTGTTTGGTGCCTGAATCTTTCCAACCACATAACTGAAGGTAGTTCCTGTGGACCTTGAAGAAAAAGAGTTAACAAAGGTATGTCTACCATAACTCTTATTATTCACTAGACATGTCTTTGAATGGAGATACAGGATCAATTTATTAAAATAGGTGGACACCTGTAGCATAGTGGAGAGGAATGGCTAGGGATCGGGTGAATATGAGGACCTATTACTGGAATTCAAAAGTAAAATGTGCCCTCTCACACATACAAGATCTGCATGGAGGACTAGATTGTAATTTGTCTCTTTATTCCGCAGAGATTATGTGAACAAGTGGAACGAGAGAGGGATTGAAGTTGTGGCTTGGACAGTTAATAGCGCCTCTGAGAAACTTTATACTGAACACATCTTGCACAGTAACTATATCACTGACAGCCTGGTGGAAGACTGTGACCCCCATTACTGACCTGTCCACGAGGGAGCGGTCTCCAGCCATGCTTTCTGAATGCTGAGAAGATGAGTGCTCGGGAATATTACACTGTATTTATGTTGTGGACGTTTGGCCTTCAAAGACTATTTTCAAAGGTTTTTTTAATCGAAACCCTCCCAAAGGAGTTTGTCACAAAGCGGGATCCCAGCCACTGTGTATCATATAAACTTAAATCAGTGTGTTTGGATGTTATTGTCTGTGTGTCAGGGACTTCCATCATTCTATAATAGGGGAATAAAGTGCATCGTTGTCACTTACCAGATGTTATGCAGTAGAAACTTCTCCATTCCCTTTATGGCACAATGCTGCTATTTTATGGCTCTACATGTCCTGTAGGTTATCATGTGATTGGTTTTATTTATAAATCCAATTGCTGCTCTGCAAATTTAAAAGCCTCATTACCTTGTTATAGTTAATCTGTCAAATACACACAGTGGAAGCAGCCATTGGTGGGCCAAACTAATCTTCATAGGATTGCAACCATGGATGATTAGAAAGTAATTACAAGTTTCTTGTGGTTATTACCTTGCGTATGGTTGGGAGGTAATGCATCCATTTGGGGAACTCTATGTGGGATGATTTTCTTTTTTTACTTGCTGGAGAAACCAAATATAGAACAGCGTCCATTCAGGGCCTGTCTAGGATCCCATAAATATAGAGTTAAAATGTTTCCTATACTGACAAAAAACATCACTCTTTTAAGGCCACCTTAAACTATTGTGAATACGTGAATACAGTGCAGGGAAACGCACCGCCGGACTGTTTATGAGTAGATGCCCTTATTTGTATAGTGACTTGGTGATGGCACTGACTACTTAGGACATTATTACTGTGGAGTTCTAGTGTAAGTTGCTATTCTACATTGCTAGTGGTGACTGAATCTCACAGGCTGGACGTCAGTGTTGGGTCTCTTTCCCCACTAAGCGCAGAACAGCTACTATATGAATAATATGGTGGAAGCTAATTTGCATATGTGCCATAACCTCGGTCTCTCTAGACATTGTGCACAGAATTGTATTACATACTGTATAATGTGTGTGCTCGCCTTAACACTTGATAGACATTTTTGGTATTTTAGACATTGGTAGAAAGAAAATATCCAACCTTCCCAGGAAGTAGGTTTTGTCTTATGTACAGGATGAACTGTTGGCATTTATACATGTATTTGGGAGATAAAGCCACTTCCGTAGTAATTATAGGACATAACTCAGCCATGCCAGAGAGTGAATATAACATATCACAGTTTATTTTATGCATTGTGATTGAATATACTTACATCATCTATTCTTCATTCCTGTGATCCACCATCAGATTTACCTCATCCAGACATTACTGTAAATGATATACTATAAGGAATAACATCCCCGGATGTGAGATGTAAGAAGTCCCCTTGAGTACAGAGTCCAGTGTAAATTAAAAATGTGGTCTTGGGCTTTAATATGGGAGTAGAACTCTTAGACTTCTAATATTCTGTATTACCTGTAATGTACTACTACCTCTAATCATCTGCTGGAATAATCAATATGTACTGTACAAATAAAACTATTCTTAAAAGATTTCCTCGAATTAACTTGGCCAGACAACTCATAGCTAGTCAGGTTAATGCATTACCTCTGAGGTAATAATATCACTATTTATATTTGTGCACAAACCATTCTTTTAATGCTGTCTGACAGGTACATTTATTAGAGAAAAATATATCTAGTCTATAAATAGTGTTTACAGGGTTGACCCAAATGTGTACTTAGACATTGTAGGGCTGATGGTCTGTTTGCATAGTGTATCTTTCATGTTTTGGCTCTGCACATGCTCAGGACCTATCGGCATTGTATCTTACACATAATATATTTGGGTGTAGTAGGTATTACCGCCAGCCGCATGGCCGGTGGTTCAAATCCGACAGCGAATGCCCTGCAGGGGTGAAGATCCCGATCGCTAATAAGGTAAGTATAACTAACCATATTTCCCCCCCTAACCCTCCCTTAGGGGTGCCTAACCCTAACCTCCCCCACTTGTGCCTAAACCTAACAATTCATGCAATGGCTTTGAAATTAAACAAACAAGATGTGCTTTAACTGCAGACTTTCAGATTTAATTTGAGGGTAATTACATCCAAATCAGGTGAACGGTGTAGGAATTACAACGGTTTCTATATGTGCCTCCCACTTTTTAAGGGGCCAAAAGTAATGGGACTATCAACTCAAAAGCTATTTCATGGATAGGTGTTGGCTATTCCCTCGTTATTTCATTATCAATTAAGCAGGTAAAAGGTCTGGAGTTGATTCTAGGTGTGACATTTGCATTTGGAATCAGTTGCTGTCGACTCTCAATATGAGATCCAAAGAGCTGTCACTATCAGTGAAGCAAGCCATTATTGGGCTGAAAAATCAAAACAAACCCATCAGAGAGATACTGTAGCAAAAACATTAGGTGTGGCCAAATCAACTGTTTGGAACATTCTTAAAAAGAAAGAATGCACCGGAAAGCTCAGCAACACCAAAAGACCCGGAAGACCACAGAAAACAACTGTGGTGGATGACAGAAGAATTATTTCCCTGGTGAAGAAAAACCCCTTCACAACAGTTGGCCAAATCAAGAACACTCTCCAGGAGGTCGGTGTATATGTGTCAAAGTCAACAATCAAGAAAAGACTTCACAAGAGTTAATATAGAGGGTTCACCACAAGATGTAAACCATTGGTGAGCCACAAAAACAGGAAGACCAGATTAGAGTTTGCCAAACAACATCTAAAAAAGCCATTACAGTTCTGGAACAACATCCTATGGACAGATGAGACAAAGATCAACTTGTACCAGAGTGATGGGAAGAGAAGAGTATGGAGAAGGAAAATAACTGCTCATGATCCAAAACATACCACCTCATCAGTGAAGCATGGTGGTGGTAGTGTCATGGCGTGGGCATGTATGGCTGCCAATGGAACTGGTTCCCTTGTATTTATTGATGATGTGACTGCTGACAAAAGCAGCAGAATGAATTCTGAAGTGTTTCGGGCAATATTATATGCTCATATTCAGTCAAATGCTTCAGAACTCATTGGACACCGCTTCACAGTGCAGATGGACAATGACCCAAAGCATACTGCAATAGCAACCAAAGAGTTTTTTAAGGCTAAAACGTGGAATGTTATGCAATGGCCATGTCAATCCCCTGACCTGAATCCGATTGAGCATGCATTTCACTTGATGAAGACAAAACTGAAGGGAAAATGCCCCAAGAACAAGCAGGAACTGAAGACATTTGCAGTAGAGGCCTGGCAGAGCATCACCAGGGATGAAACCCAGCATCTGGTGATGTCTATGCGTTCCAGACTTCAGGCTGTAATTGCCTGCAAAGGATTTGCAACAAATACAAGATGTGCTTTAACTGCAGACTTTCAGATTTAATTTGAGGGTAATTACATCCAAATCAGGTGAACGGTGTAGGAATTACAACGGTTTCTATATGTGCCTCCCACTTTTTAAGGAGCCAAAAGTAATGGGACAAACTACACAATCCTAAATCTAACTTTCACTTTTTAATACTTTGTTGCAAATCCTTTGCAGGCAATTACAGCCTGAAGTCTGGAACGCATAGACATCACCAGATGCTGGGTTTCATCCCTGGTGATGCTCTGCCAGGCTTCTACTGCAAATGTCTTCAGTTCCTGCTTTTTCTTGGGTCATTTTCCCGTCAGTTTTGTCTTCATCAAGTGAAATGCATGCTCAATCGGATTCAGGTCAGGGGATTAACTTGGCCATTGCATAACATTCCACTTTTTAGCCTTAAAAAACTCTTTGGTTGCTTTTGCAGTATGCTTTGGGTCATTGTCCATCTGCACTATGAAGCGCCGTCCAATGAGTTCTGAAGCATTTGACTGAATATGAGCATATAATATTGCCCGAAACACTTTAGAATTCATTCTACTGCTTTTGTCAGCAGTCATCAATAAATACAAGGGAACCAGTTCCATTGGCAGCCAAACATGCCCACGCCATGACACTACCACCACCATGCTTCACTGATGAGGTGGTATGTTTTGGATCATGAGCAGTTCCTTTCCTTCTCCATACTCTTCTCTTCCCATCACTCTGGTACAAGTTGATCTTTGTCTCATCTGTCCATAGGATGTTGTTCCAGAACTGTAATGGCTTTTTTTAGATGTTGTTTGGCAAACTCTAATCTGGTCTTCCTGTTTTTGTGGCTCACCAATGATTTACATCTTGTGGTGAACCCTCTCTATTCACTCTTGTGAAGTCTTTTCTTGATTGTTGACTTTGACACATATACACCTACCTCCTGGAGAGTGTTCTTGATTTGGCCAACTGTTGTGAAGGGGTTTTTCTTCACCAGGGAAATAATTTTTCTGTCATCCACCACAGTTGTTTTCCGTGGTCTTCTGGGTCTTTTGGTGTTGCTGAGCTCTCCGGTGCGTTCTTTCTTTTTAAGAATGTTCCAAACAGTTGATTTGGCCACACCTAATGTTTTTGCTATCTCTGGGGGTTTGTTTTGATTTTTCAGCCTAATGATGGCTTGCTTCACTGATAGTAACAGCTCTTTGGATCTCATATTGAGAGTCGACAGCAACTGATTCCAAATGCAAATGTCACACCTAGAATCAACTCCAGACCTTTTACCTTCTTAATTGATAATGAAATAACGAGGGAATAGCCCACACCTGTCCATGAAATAGCTTTTGAGTTGATAGTCCCATTACTTTTGGCCCCTTAAAAAGTGGGAGGCACATATAGAAACCGTTGTAATTCCTACACCGTTCACCTGATTTGGATGTAATTACCCACAAATTAAATCTGAAAGTCTGCAGTTAAAGCACATCTTGTTTGTTTCATTTCAAAGCCATTGTGGTGGTGAATAGAGGTCAAAATATGAAAATTCTGTCAATGTCCCAATATTTATGCACCTGACTTTGGCCCTCATTCAGAGCCGTACGCTCTGAGCAGAGCGCACGCTCTGAATGAGGGCCGGGCTCCATTTTCATGGAGCGTCCTCCTGGACGCTCGTATAGCTGTGGGTCACCACCCACAGGCTATACGAGCGTGCTTTTTGATGGCCGCGATGGTCGAGACCATCGCGACCATCGAAATTGCGAGCCGGAGCCTGCGGTTGAGGTTTTCAACCGCAAGCTCCGGAGTGATTTTGGCTCTATCCGAGCCAAAATCACTCCCACTGACATCACTAGTGATGTCAGTGGGCCGGCTTCTGACGGGAGGCGTTCCCGTGGGAACGCCCCCGTCAGGGAGGCACGCCCCCGGCACGCCCACCAAAGGGGGCGTGCTGTCAATCAACATTGACACAACCAAAGGACTTTCCTTCGCTCGTCGCGTCTGGCGCATGCGCACGACGGAGCTCCCTCCGTCGTGCGCATGCTCAGTGCATAACATCGACCCACTTGCGAGCGGACAGCCACTCGCGAGTGGGTCTGAATCAGGCCCTTTGTGTGTATATATATATATATGGTAAAATGAGTTTTGAACACATCAACATTTTTCTCAGTAAATATGCAGTAAAATAGTGTAATGGGGCTATTACTTTGTACAAAAGCCTGTGTTGGTAAGGACAGCTTCAAGACACCTCCTGTTTGGAGAAACTAGTCGTATGCATTGCTTAGGTGTGATTTTGGCAAATTCTTCCACACAGTCTTCAAATCTTGAAGGTCCTCTTCTATGAACTCTGATCTTTAGTTCTTTCCATAGATTTTCAATTGGATTCAAGTCAGGTGATTGGCTGGGCCATTCTAGCAGCTTTATTTTCTTTCTGTGAAACTAATTGAGAGTGTCCTTGGCTGTGTGTTTGGGATCATTGTCTTGCTGAAATGTCCACTCTCATTTCATCTTCAGCATCCTGGTAGATGGCAGGAAATTTTTTATCAAGAATATCTCTGTACATTTTTCCATTCATCCTTCCTTCAGTTATATGAAGTATACCAGTGCTGTATGCTGAAAAACAGCCCGACACCATGATGTTCCCACCTCCTAACTTCACTGTTGGTATGGTGTTTTTGGGGTGATGTGCAGTGCCATTTCTCCTTCAGACATGGTGTGTATTATGGCATCCAAAGAGTTCAATTTTGGTCTCATCTGACCAGACTATATTCTCCCAGTACTTCAAAGGCTTGTCCAAATGTTGTGCAGCAAACTTTAAACGTGCTACAACATGCTTTTACTTCAGCAATGGAGTCTTGTGTGGTGAGCGTGCATACAGGCCATGGCGGTTGAGTGATCACTTATTGTTTTCTTTGAAACAATTGTACCCGCTAAATCCAGATCTTTCTGAAGCTCTCCACAAGTGGTCCTTGGCTCTTGGACAACTCTTTTTTGATAATTCTTTTCACTCCTATGTCAGAAATCTTGCGAGGAGCACTTGGTCGTGGCCAGTTTATGGTGAAATTATGTTCTTTCCACTTCCGGATTATGGTCCCAACAGTGGTCACTGGAACATTTAGAAGTTTAGAAATCCTTCTGTAACCAATGCCATCAGTATGTTTTGCAGCAATAAGGTTGCAAAGGTCTTGAGAGAGCTCTTTGCTTTTACCCATCATGAGATGTTTCTTGTGTGACACCTTGGTAATGAGACACCTTTTTATAGGCCAACAGTTGGGACTGAACCAGCTTATATTAATTTGCACTGACAAGGGGCAGGATTGCTTTCTAATTACTGATGGATTTCAGCTGGTGTTTTGGCTTTCCATGCTTTTGTGCACCTCCCTTTCTTTATGTGTTTAATACTTTTTCCCTGTGTCATTTCACATTATTACAGATAACTTAATTTATGGACATCTATGGTTTGATTTCTTTGCATGTGTGGATTACATGGGCTGTTGCTTACGGGTGCCGGAGTATCTATCGACGGTAAAATGATCGACAATGTAACGATCGACAAAATAAGATCGACACATAATAGTTAGACATGGTAATTTGACAGATACAATAATGATCGACATCCATATAAAATAGACAATAACATCATCGACTAACTCACAAGATAGACATTACATTTGTTTCTCAACAAAACAATCGAAAAAACAATGCATAGACTCACATGAGATCGACATTTATAACCTTATATCAAACTTAGACATACACAAGATCGACATAACACAGTTAGACATATAGAAGATCAACAAAAGTCTATCAGTTGCAGATAGACAGTTACGAGATTGACTGTCTGTAGATCTATAATAGAAAGATCGACAATATAGAGATCGACATACTGTAGATCTATGATTTTTAAATCGACAATAAAGAGATCGACATACTTTAGATCTATGATTTTTAAATCGACAATAAAGAGATCGACATTCTTTATATCTACAATAGAAAGACTCGTTAGATATAAAATAGATCGACAATAAAGAGATCAATAAAGGTAGACTAATAAAAAATCTACAATAAGCACATTGACATATATGAAATCTACAAATACATATATGAAAGGTTAACAATAACTAGATTCACTACATATTGATCCATTAACTGCCCCCCTCCATGTTCATCTCTTCTTTAGCACACAGGTCAAGAGACACACACACACTAACCCTGCTAATAAACACACGATCCTATCATGTACCCCATTAGTGTGTACTACTACTCGTCTAAGCTTAGCCGCCCCTCTCCTTGTGCTTCCCTTCTTTAGCAGTGCAACCAGGACAACTTTTACCTTGGCCATTTATTTATATCCGTCTAAACCTAGCCGCCCTGTCACTTACTTAGTATCTGCCCGCCCTGTCACTCAGGCTTCCAAACAATCCTAGTCCAAGCGTGCTCCAGGCAAAGACATTCCTTTAAACACCACCATGCCTTTATTATTATTATTATTAGGCTTTATTTATATGGCGCCACAAGTGTTCCGCAGCGCCTTACATAGTACATAGAACTAATAGGTGAACAAGAAACAAGTAACTTACAGTACATTACATTACAGTGCAGGACAAGGACACAACTTATATACATTGCTGAAATAGTGATTAAAGCACTCACAATAAGCTGCCGGGAGTTGGCGGTCCCGTGTTAGGTGCCCTAATGGGGAGTAGAGAGTAGAAGAAAATATAAAGAGAAGCACATGAGGGAAGAGGTCCCTGCTCATGAGAGCTTACATTCTTACACCTTTACAAGACTCTCACTCACTCTGTCACTCAAACACACACACTCTGTCACTCAAAGACGCACTCACACACACACAGACACACAAACACACACTAACCCTGCTAAAAAACACACGATCCTATCATGTACCCCATTAGCGTGTACTACTACTCGTCTAAGCTCAGCCGCCCCTTTCCTTGTGCTTCCCTTCTTTAGCAGTGCAACCAGGACAACTTCTTCCTTGGCCGTTTATTTATATTCGTCTAAACCTAGCCGCCCTGTCACGTACTTCGTATCCGCCCGCACTGTATCTGCATAATACATTTTGAAAATCAAAACAATAACGAATTAATTAATATATACATAAATGATGACTGTAAAATGTAAATGTTATTAATCCCTCCCATTGCTTGTATCATTCACTATTTTAACTGGACCACGTATTTTAAAATGGTTTACTAATCCCCTCCCACTATTTCAACTCCTATTAAAAGCTGTGTACAGCACTTATATTTAAGACATACATTCATTCCTGATTTGGATAAGGCAATATTTCTTCTACAATGGCCGAAGACTCCTTTAGATTTGTTCCTTCTTCTAGAGGTATGCTTTTAAACATTAATGGCTATCTACTAGCTAAAAATCGTCAGCGTGGAGAAGTGTTTTACTGGCATTGCACAAAACGGAAGACTGGCAGATGTCTTTGTTTTGCAAAGAGCATGATAGTTGGAGAAACTCATCGTTTATGCACACATGGAACACACAACCATGTTCCAAGTCCAGAGAAAACAGACATCACTCTAGCTAGGGCAGCTATAAGTCAACGGGGGCCCGGGATACCAATGAATCTCACTCGCAAATAATTCAGCGGGTGACAGCAGAAATGCCATCAAGCAGTGCTGCATATATGCCAAACAGGGAAGCTTTGAGGCAACAGGTAAAAAGGGTTCATAGACTTGATTTCCCTGCAGAGCCTAGCTCTCTAGATGAAATTGAAATACCAGAAGAATTAAAACAGATTAATGGTTTAACTTTTCTGGGTCGAGACAGCACTTTCCATAACGAGAGAACCTTGTTATTCAGTAGTGAGGATAATTTAAAAAAACTACATGAATCTCCCTATTGGATTATGGATGGGACTTTCAAAACGTGTCCTACTTTATTTCGTCAAATTTATACCATCCATGCAATGGTTGGCAAAGAGGAAAACACCCAAAGATTTCTTCCACTCGTTTATGGATTGTTGAGCAGCAAGAGTGAGGAGTGTTATTCTCGTTTTTTTGAAGATTTACAAGATTATGGTCAAGATTATGATATCCAGTTTGCTCCATTATTCATATTGACTGATTTTGAAATTGCAGCTATACAGGCAGCAAAAATAAATTTTCCAGCCAGTACACACAAATGTCTTTTTCATCTGGGACAGAATATATGGCGCAAAATTCAATCTTCAGGCCTGTCTACACAGTACGGACAAGATAATGATTTTGCTCTTAAACTAAGGCACCTACAATCTTTGGCCTTCCTGCCCGCAAATGAAATTCCATTAGTTTTTGAGCAGCTGAAATCTGATATGCCTCTTAATGCTGCACCAGTTGTTACTTATTTTGAGGAGACTTACGTTCTTGGTCATTTGCGCGAACGCTCTAGAAGTCAAAGCAGAATACCCCCTCTTTTTCCTCCATCAATGTGGTCAGTCCATGAGAATATAGTTGGTGGAATTCCCCGTACTCAAAATAAATTAGAGGGCTGGCACCGGCGTTGGAACAATATACTTGGAGAGAAGAAACTGAGTGTATACAGACTGTTAAATTGTTTCTTGATGGAGCAACAAGTAACCATATGCAATATCGAAAAAATCACTGCAAATGTTCCTCGCACCCCAGAAAAACGTGACACCAAAGCACGTGAAACTGCCCTGCGCACATGTGTTGCACAATTGGGTATTGTGGATATCATGGAATTTCTACGTGGAATTGCCTACCATTTAAATTTACATCCTTGAATAAGCACCGATTGCTAAAATTCCATCCTTTTATATTTGTTCCACAATTTAGGGTCAGTTTTATAGTTAAATTTTAATATTTTAAGATTGGATTTCTAAGATTTGGAGATATTAAATTTTGTTAAATTCAACATATGATGAAGAAAATCAAATTTAAAGATAATTTTTTGAAGATCTGGTAAGTATTATATTTATTTGGATTATTGTTTTACTCTGAAAGTAATATATATATATATATATACCGAGGTGTAACTACAGGCGTTGAGGCTGGAGTACTGCACTGCTCCCTGCCAAAAATATAGGGGTCCACACTACCCTGTGCCATTTTTTAAATGGCAGGTTGCACTGCAGCTGGTTGCCGGACAGTCATCAAGGCTATGACTGAGTTGGTTGGCGGAGACACAAAGAAAGGACCAGGGCACAGTGTAGTCAGGCTTAGCACTGGCCAATAAATCCCAGTATTCTCTGCAGTGGAGTCAGAGCAGCATGTTCATAGCTCTGATTGTAGGAGCCCATCACATGCTCCTATTACCTTGATTTTAGCTGCAGCGCAGCCTTATGGGGATGACTCATTGTGTAGCTGTGACAGCTGCTCTCCCGGCTAATTCTGGATGCTTCTGGTGATTACATTTTGTGGGCACTACAGGTGGCATAATCTGTATGCACTACAGTGTAGCATAATGTGTGTGCACTTTAGGTGGCATAAAGTGTGTGGCCTATAGTGTGGAATAATGTGTAGGGCACTACATTGTAACAGAATGATGGGGGCACTACAGTGTGGTATAATGTGTCTTGTACAAACTATTTCTTTGTCACCTACTGCCTGCCACCTCTTCCTATCACCCTCTCCATGTCACCCTCTACTTGCCCATCTTTGTCTACCTCTTGTCTCCGCCTGACACCCTCTACCTCCTCCTTTCACCCACTGCACTTAGAACTCGGAGTTGGATGGAGTAGGGGGGCCAAAAGCTACGTTTTGCACATGGGTCCATCATTTATAAGTTCCGCCACTGTATCTATATATTTACTATATCCTCCAATCTGATTGTTTTTTTCTTAAAATATATGTATACTTTAATATGGATTTGTTCCACCTTTTTCATCTATAACAGCTTCTACTGTTCTTGGCTTAATTTTCACAATATTTTGGAAGGTTTATGTGGTAATTTGTGCCCATTCATTATGTCAATGATTTATGCGGTCAGCCACTAATGTTGTTCTAAAAGGCCTAGCTGGCTGGCAATCTCCGTTCTAGTTCATCACAAAACTTCTCAATGGTATTGATGTCAGGGCTTTGTGCATGGCAGTAAAGTGCACACTCATGTTTGTAATCTATCAAGCGCCGGCGTGCATGCCAGTAAGAAGTACACTCATGTTTAATTACTAAAGGGCCTTCCCCATACTGTTGCCACCAAGTGTTAAGCTTATCATTTTAGCCAAAAATTTGTTATGCTGAACCACTAAGATAGTAATTTCATGCAGATAAGGGGCCGATCCCAAACCATGATAAAATCTTGTTTTATGTATATTTTTAAAAAAGTTGGATGACTCAAATTATTCATTTAAATTCATTGTCCATGACTTATCGCCTCATAAACGATATTTGAATTGAATATTTGTTATCTAAAATTGATGTTATCATCAGCTTTTAATAAATGACCAACTTTCCATAAAAATTTACATAAATCATCCATGCAATGTTGATCCCACGGTTGTTCTAAATGTAAAAAAAACCCAAAGGACAAAATTTTATAGGTTTTCATGGAGAAGCTAAAATGAAATGAAACCGATGTCATTGTAAATTTTAAAATATTTTTTATAATAGAATCTTTAAAAATAAATTCTTGTAAATATATTCGAAATATTCATTGTTTTTTTCTCACTTCTTAATTTATTGATTATTTAAATGAATTTGCATATTGTTTTATTCCCCTAATTCTATATCATAATGAAACTATATTTAATCTCAGCCTTTTTTTTTTTCAAACAGTCACTTGTTGCACAGAGAGGCTTACATAGCATGAAAATCATTTTCTGATTTAAATTTTAAAAAGTAAGTAATTTTAATTACATGTCTGTACTAAAATTTTTACCTCTCTCTATTTGTCATTTATTTTCTAAATCACTCCCTAATTCATTCTATCACTCTCTATTTATCTATGTGGCTTAATGTCTGTCTATTATTGTCCATCTCAATTACACTCTTTCTTACAATTACTTACTCTCTCTAAGGGACCCATTTATCATTAAATATTTGTGGTATCATCTCTGAAAATACCTGTTTTCATGGTTTTACCTCCAATATTAAGTTTCCATTGTTTGTATTAAGTAGGGACTGCAGCAGGTATCTCCGACACCTGCTGTGATCCCTCCAATGCTGCAGGCAGCAGCAAACACCATAGGGTTCTATGGGGGATGTAATGCTTGCACATTTAACAATATCATTGCAATCCAATTCCCATTGGCCCCCTCAGTATAAGCCATATGAAGATGGCATTATCCGTTGTAGTCTATGGATACACTACACATAATTTGCTGGTGGAGGGTTCTTCTGCAACCCTCCATCAGTAATGGCCGCTGCACATGTGCAGTCACCCAGTCTCTCTTAAAGTCTCTCTTACTGTCTGTCTGTTACTCTCTTTCACTTTATTTATAACAGTGTATTTATAACAGCCTATTCATTATCAAATGCCTTAAGGCCTCTGATGATAAATTTTTAAATGCAGTGCGAGGGATAATTAAATATCCTACTCTCAGTGGGGGAAAGTGACCCTGGATCAGTTCAACATTGCTCCTGTGAGAGGAAAGCTGCTGCGATAAGTAGTTGTCCCCGTAGTTATTATCTAAGCTAATTCTATAGTTTCGTTACTTACCTGCACCCCATTGTCCCGTCTACGCATATGTGACCTTTGGTCGTTCATGCACAAAGTCGATGAGGAAGTAGTGAGGAGGAGGTGGCAGAGGGATGCCCTTGGGTACCTATTTGCATCCCCATTCTTATGCCCCATATGAAGTAGTGGTGATCTGAGTACAAGTGCCGTCTGTGTTTTTTCTCTAAAGCAAACATTTTTTTTTTTTATTATTAATTGTAATGATTGTTTGAAAAGGTGAACTTCTGAAAATGTATCCAAGTTATTGTTATTTTTTTTCCACCTGTTCCTTGGATATCCTATCCGCCTTTTATGGTAAATGTTGTCCGCTATATGTCACACTCTGAGACTGTAACAGTCTGTAACCTTGTTAATGTTATGTAAATGCACACTCCAGACAAAGTTAAAATCTGTATTCAATTATGTAAAATAAGGAAACTGTATGTTATATATAAAATTTCCAAATCTCTAACAAAATAAAAAAAACTAAAATATATACAGCATGTGTATGCATATGGGCCCATTTATTTTAACATGTTAAGTTGTAACCAGGTTATCATGACAATGAGAATAGAGATATATAAAATCAAATATTAAAATAAAAAAAGTATAACATATGTAATTTTAAACATTTACAGAATTCAACAACTATATGCATATACATACTATGCATATGTGATTTTCTGGTTTTGAAGCAGGCGAGACCCTTATTAACAATGATTAAAGATACTCCCACAGTAATCTATACAGAACTAGAAGATGTTAGATTGCTGTCTAAAAAACTCTTTAAATAGCTTTAGGAATAAAAGAAAAATATATTCCAAGCTAAAAGCCCTACCTTTCGGACATTGAATAGAAATGTTAAACATATGCATTGATATTTAGATAACCAGTGTAGGTTATATGTTCTTTCAATTTTAGGTAAAATGTCCTGCATACCATGACTATTCTCAATTATTCATTATTTTGCTCCTGGGCCATTTGTGCCAAACGCATTAATTGCATATTAGCATATTCCAGTCTACAGCGTAGGTCCATGTTTTCATTATATTTTGTTGTTGGGCCCTGCTGGTACTGTAATCTTGTTTTAAATTCTTCTAATAGAGCGCTGGATCTTGGTTCAATACTAGACTGGGATGTTCTAGTTACATAGCTATTGTCACACAAGCCAGTTCCATCCATGAATTCTGAAATTACGACTTTAGCGCTGTTTCCTGATGTTCAACGCTGGATACTGTTGGTACATGTTGACTGCTGTCTCCTGGTGGTTCTCCTTCAACACTATTTCCTGAGACATTAGTTTCAGTAGTGGACAATGTTAGTCTTTCTTCGGTCAAAAGCTGCAGACACGTAGATATCATGCGTGTGTTTGTGTTTGATTCGTATTGATAAAGCAACATATGCTGTAGACTCTGCTGAACCTGTTGATAGAATAAGGATGACACGTTCTGAGATGCTGCAAGCTGGTCAAAGTGTTGCAACAGGTTGGTTATCGATTCGCTATGTTGCGTCTGCGTCTTCATAATATTTTCCAATATATGCAGCACCTGGGTTAAAGTATTTTTTATCCACTGGATATCATCTGTCCACCTTTGATCATTACCCTGCAACTCATCCTCTTGAAGATCCTTGTTTGTAATTGAAGCTTGTTGTGCAACATGTGGGTCTGTGGAGATAACATATGTATAAATAACTAAATGGTTTATCCATTATTTGTTCTGTGTAACTCTTATTAAAGATCAATACACCGATTAAGATAAAATTATATACACATTAAAATAATTTTTCCAAATGATTTCCAGGACAACCATGATTGCCTTGGGGCAATTGCAGGGATATGGAATACACTAATTACTCACTGAATAAAATGTTGAAGTATATTATTTAAAAAACAAATAAGAATTTGAAATCAAAATGATCAAAATTTCATGTTAAATATTTAGATTTTCTCTGGAATATTATAGAAAAAGTTAGTTTGACAGCGATAATTGAATTTAGAAGCTTTATATAATTTATTCAATGTGAGGTAAGAAGACACTCAGATTGCGTTTGATGTTATTATAATTTTTTCTACAGTAGGACAGTGCTAAAGTATGTTAAATTACACTATATTAATAGTGTGAATATTACTGTGATTATTTAACCTAATTAATTAAGTTAATTAGTGTGAATATTTAAATGAAAATGAGGGATATTATGCAAAGGCATAAATACCTATCACAATACAATAACACACTTACAGGAAAATTAACAAATAAAAATATGATCATATATTATTAAAGCTAATGTTTGAATTTAACGTTTGTGTTGCTTGGATATCTAATTATGCATATACAATTGAATATCCCCTTGTGAAAACAGAGTTATGTAACTGTTTATCAAATATAAAGATTTTAATTTAGATAATAAATCCCATTATTTAGTACACACAACTGTCAAAGTTACAGTATTTGTGTTAAAACGCAATAACCAACTCCTAGTGGTCCCAAAATATCATGACTGTAGTTATAATATAGATATCAGCTTTAAAGAAATTTCTCCCTTTTCTCCCAGCTGCAGTACTTTGATAATTGCATAATACATTAATTATGTTTTAAATTTAAATATAGAATGCATAGTGTTTTAATTTTTAAAACATGTCACTTCTGATGTTTTGTGTCATACCCTTGACATAGGCCACAGAATTAAAGCGTGATGCAGGTCCAAAACTAGGATATTTGTAATCCGGGTAAAGACAGTAATTTGGCGGCCCCACCCCCGGAATTCACCCATAGTAATGCCCCCTGAAGTAATACCCCTGTAGTAATTCCCATATAGTAATGTCCCTGTAGTAGTGCCCATATAATAATACACCCATAGTAATACCCCTGTAATGCCGCTTACACCAAAAAACAACAACATTCCTTACCTTAAACCCTGCTCCTACATCCACTGCCATCCAGCCCGCCCGGTTGCTCCTCGGAACTATGGGAGAGACGTAAAGACGTCTCTCTCATAGTGTCCGTGGGGAGAGTCGGAAGCTGTAGCTTGGGAGAGAACTCCAGCCTCCTGATGATGCTGCGCTGCAGAGAAGGAGCTGGGCGCCCGCTGATAAAAAAATCTCATCAGGATTATGACTTAGAGCCACCCTGTTGCACCGTGTTCGCAGACACTGCTGGTGGGTGCAGTTGCGCACCCAGTGCACGTGCAACTCCAGCCCCCACCTCCCTCTAGATGCGGCCCTGGGTGATGGCAATAATTATCTGAAATAAATAATGATATAAAATGAAAAGTATTACCATTTAGTCCTAATGAATATAGTACTGATTCAACCATTGGTGATAATCAATGGCCTCACCCATTAAACTTTAGACATTTAATAAACTTACATTTGGATGTTGAGTCCTGTAATAGATATTCCAGGGGCGGCACCACTGCGCTCAAAGACTCTGTGTCAACAGTCAATGTCAACTGGGTCTGTAACATAGTGGGTACATTGATGGAGGCCGGACTGTCACATTCAGTAAACATGTTGCTTACCATTGCTGTAAAGACCCAATAAATAGAATCCAGTAAATAAAAATAATTAATATTGACTCAGAAACATTTCAATTAAACTTTGCAAGAATTATAATTTATGGACATGTTTCCATAATTAATGTTTCCTGTGTCCACCGAGGATTGTTGTTTTAATATGGCATTTTTTTCTTTTTTCCCCAAACAAACTCTTTTGCGTTTCTTTTCTAATGATTCTGTTAAAATGTAATTTGGGTGGGATAAATATTATTTCGACATAATTATTTATAAATTCCTAATCTGAACAATGATTAAAGCAAAAAAAATTTAAAATTTCCCTTGAAAAATGCATAAATATTTCCCTAAAAATTAACGGAAATTGATAATTTGCACTTTTAATATCAGTCTACTATATTATAAACAAGGGGACTACGATATGACCCCTATGTAATAAATTTCAAAAAGGCATTGAGCTCAGAGTTTAGCATATGGAGTTTACAACCTATGTAGATGTTACAAACAACTGATTGTCCATGGGGTGTCCAGGAGCACGAGAGCCAGAGCTGGCCCTATGCAATTTGGTGCCCTAGGCCAAATTTTGACTATTGCCCCCTACCCCTACACATTTTATTTATAAATATATATATATATATATATATATATATATATACATATACATACACACACACAGATACATATATATATACATACATATATATATAAATATATACGTACATAGTACTGCCCCTGTAGTAGTGCACATATACAGCAGTAATACCCCCATAGTAATGCCCCTGTAGGAGAGCCCATATACAGCAGTAATAACCCCATAGTAATGCCCATGTAGTGGTGCCTATATACAGCAGTAATACCCCCATAGTAAAGTAATGCCCCTATAGTGGTCCCATAATAAAGTAATGCCCCTGTAGTGCCATTTATAAAAAAAAAAGTTACCGTAATCCTGTGCTCCTGCATCCAATGCTGTCCTGTCCGCCCGGCTGCTCCTCGGATCTATGGGAGAGACGTCATAGTGCGCATGGGGAGAGCCAGAATCTGGAGTTCAGGAGAGAACTGGAGCATTTGACTAACACGGTGCTGCAGGGAATGAGCCGGGCGCCCACTGGTAATAACATCTTAGCGGACGTCCGGCTTGGAGAACCCCTGTGGCGCCAGGCTGGTGGACACTGGCTCCGGGTGCAGTGGTACACATGGTGCACGTGCACCTCCACCCCCCCTAGTTGCGGCAGGGCCAGATCGCGGAGCGCCGGGGGGGAGGGAAAGCAGCAGAGCCGTCGGATGCCCCTGGGCATTCCAGTCGCCCCTAGGCATTTGCTGATGAGAGCCATCTCTGGATGTCTCCCCTGCAGCCACTAGGACTTCCTGCCGGCTGACACTATGCCCATGTGTATCATCAGCTTCCTCCATGAAAGTCTTTCACTTCACTTCAACGAAAGACTTCTCTGAAATGCCGGGGGCCGTAATTAGTGCGGACAGCGGTTACCACATCCGCTCTCCCGAAGAGCTCCAGGTACTACATAGCAGGTATTTGTTTAAAAATATACAAATATTACCGCCTAGTTACACATTTAACAATTTGTTTCACTGCCACCATTATTAATACATAGGCCTCTCAATTGCAGATTTAAAATTTTACCCTTTTTCATTGCATTTCAATTTCTCACCTTTCTGTGGCGCTGTTATTTTTGATTTTTTTCTTGATGTCAAATTCTTCAGAGGGATTTTGCCTCTAAAGCTCTTGTGTACTTTTCATATATATAAATTTATAAAAAAAAAAAAGTAAATGTTAATTAAAGTGTTTATGCAAAATTATAACTTAGTATTGATTATGCTTGCTAAGGCTTGGAAAGAGATCATGTGAATTAAGATATACATACTAACTGATATAAAATATAAAATTAATGTTTTCACTTTGTCTAAAAAAATTTCAAAAATAAATGTTTTAAGAAAATTGTTACTTGATTAAATACATCCACTATAAATATCTCACAAGGGATTAGAACATAGACCCCTTAAGAATTATAAAAACAAAAAACACATTACAAAAGTATACCTTGTCCACTAGTGCTTGGGATTTCGGCATCTTGTACCATTTTAAAGTGTTGTTTCAACTTCTTCTCCCAATCTTTTTGAAGTCTGTATCCGGATTGGATTTTTTCATTTATTCGCCTCTTACAGTCCCTAAGCCTCTTTTTACAGCTATCTGCAGTACGTTCAATACCCCCCGTTTTGGAAACATTCTTTGAAATTTCTTCCCAGATTGATTTTTTAAACTTATGGTGGACATTATGAGATTCAGCACCAAAGAGATGACTGGTCTTGAAAATGGCCTGGTCAATTAGAGATTCTGGGCCTGATTCAGAACCGGACGCTATTTGCCGACGCTCGTTCAGAAAAAGGGGCTGGCTATTTAAACTGAGCGCTCGCTCTTTGCGGTCTGTTGACGCCTCTATGTCTGAGCATGCGAACGAAACATGCGCTCGCTATTTTGTAAACACGCCCCTTGGCCGCTCGCATCATACGTCATCTCCGCTATTTTATTTTTTTTAATAATATTTTTATTAGTTCCAAAGAATACAAAATAAAAACACAGTAATACCTGACATTTTTATAATACAAATAAGGATCGAGAATGATAAACATTGAAAGGTATCTCAAATAAGTATTGCATTAAAACAAATCATAAAAAATAATTTAAATGAACAGTACAAAGTCCTAGAGAAAAAAAATAAATTAACTACTGTATATATGAGTACACTTCAGAACTTCACCTTTTCTCAATTTTCCACCTAGGTAATTTAAATCCCTGCACCCAGAAATTACTGGGGCAGAGGGAAAAATGTAACTATCATAAAACCTAAATTATCCCTAAGCATGTGAAAAACAAATAAAAGGCTTCTCTCACAGTGTTAAGACAATAATAGTTATGATAACGGTATGAATGTTAGATAATAGAACGTAGTGTTGTTTCTTGTCTTAGCCAATGAGCTAATATAGACCACCAGGGATAAAAGTGCTGACCCAGGGTAATATATATAGCACAAACCATTAGTAGTAGTAAGGGTAGGGAAGCAATTGCCAAGTGTTCATGTACCGAGAATACTATTCACATAAAGTTAGAAAGATTTCCCCATAAAATTAGAGAATTATTGTTGAGAAATATGGTAACATATTGCTTAAACCAGACGATGGGGTCTTAAGTTACCGCTTATGTAATGGCACCTAAAAGGCCACTAAAAATATACAATATAAGGTATGTGTGGGGACAAATCGAGTAGAACTGGTATCTGCTATATGCCACCCAATGTGCTGAAGCATAGGTAGCGTACTGTGGGAATGCTTCCATACCCATATACAAATCCCAAATGTCATGGAAATGAGGATCACGATCTGCATCAGAACTGTACATTGCTGTAAGACAACTGTAAGATGGTGGGACAGGAGTAAATAATGCCTCCTCAAATATGTGCATGGGCATAGAAACAATAGGCAGAGCTTCAGGGCTAATATGAGTATCATCACCAGTCTCCAAATCTCTCTCTATCTGTATTGGAGTAAGTGGACAAGGGGCTTCGACTTTCAAATGTGCCAGGTCATGCCCCAAATCAGGGGTTTGGATTGTTATGTGAACAGGGCTATGGTCTAAGAGTGACAGGATGCGGTCAAATTTGGCATCAATATAGGGTAGCAAGATCTCTGCCAACTTTATGGCCAACTGGTTTGCAAAAGCTTCAGTGAAGGACACTGATGACATGACTGTCGCTCCTGATAAAAAGGAAGGGACAGGGGGTAGGGGAGAACATGTCTCCTGTTGAGGAGTTTCAGATATGAACATATTACAAAACATAGTGTGACACTAGAAAACAGACAGAAAATAAATGCAGATTGCAGAATATTAAATAGTGTCAGTTGCAATTTCAGTACCCACCACTAGATGTCAGTAAAGAACCAGTAGAAAACACATACACATCGAGAATACTGGTAATAAATAAGTCGGTAACAGTCAAAGAAAACAGTGATAACAGAATACCACTGCTTTGATAAGTGACAGTCCCCACCAACCTTAGCAAGATAGTACAGGGAACGTCCATTGAATGTCCAATAAACGAGGGTGGTGTACTTTAGCAGCTTTTTGATAACACAGGAAGTTTATATGGCAGCATGCAAATATAGCACCCAACACCTTCAATAATCAGCTCCAGAAGAGTAGCAATACACTCAAAGCAGCAGGGGCTCACTGCCTAGCCAGGCACCAGCAGGATAAGTGTTGTTCAGGCTCCAAAAAGCAGCAGTAATTGCACAACGAGTCCCAGACAGCAAGCTCCAGCAGCCACAGGGATCCAGGAGAGTCACCACACGTGCAGCTCACAGCACAGGGAAGCAGATGGCAGCAGGGAAGGGAATCAGATAACAGGGCTGTGTCAGCAAAGCATTCAGAACAACCCCAAAAGCAGCCACCACATCAATCAGGTAAGCAGCAGCCAGATGGGAGGTATAGAGGGAGGAACTGCTGCTGACGGGTTCATGCCAGGGGGGCCCTGGCCGTCATGAAGGCCATCCACGCTGATGGCTGGACTCCGTGGAAATATTGTTCTCCAAGAGAATAGCCTCACCAAAATATTCCCTACACCAAGGACAACTTATAGTGATAAGATGGAGCCCTGTTTTCAGTGTAGATGAGGAGGATGGAGGCAGATTCTGCAATGACTCTCAGGAGACTAGCTAAAATGCGGCCATACTAGATGCCCCGCCCACCGGAAGTCGCCATCTCCGCTATTTATTTGATTAATCAAGTACATCGAAAGGCGTATGAACTGCTCGCTATTCTTGTGGTAGCATTTTCCTACCGCAATTATGCGAGCAGTTCAGGCTAAGAGACAACCAAGTGACGTGGTCGATGACGCTGCTTTGTTAATTATGCACACCCTTAAAACGCCCGTTTTGACCGTTTGGCACGCCTGCGTTCGGATCTCCACTCCCCGTTTTCAGGCACCTTCCCCTGTTACCACCCACAAACGCCTCATCCTGTTACTGAAATTAGCAGGCATTCGCTATTTTGCGAGCACACGATTTCCAACCACACTGACTGGTTGGCGCATGCGCATTACAACCCATACGCATGCGCAGATGTGCGAACATCGCTCGGAGCAAACGAGCGGCCGCTTATGAGCGGCTCTGAATCAGGCCCTCTGTTTCATCGTCTGTGAAATTTGGTGCCCTCCAGCCGCTGCCTTCTTCTTGTGAGTCCTCATCATCTTGAGAACCTTCCCTGTCACTCCTTGGAGTCTGCGACTGTTCTTTATCCTGAGAAAGCGTACCTGAGGGTTGTTCCCTATGCTGCTTCGACATCTTGAAAAATACATTTTGGGGAACAGAAAAATAAAACAATATAATATTTTTTAAAATAAATCTATTCCATTTAATAATGCATTCTGTATTCCATAAAAACCATCAGAAATTATCTCATTTGACACAAAAAAACATTTTAGTCTGTCCATCCATCCAGAAGATTCACACTACCCACAAGGGATCAGTCTTTGTATAGTGCCAGCTACCTGTCTGCATCATAAGATGAGTGCTGCATGTAATGATACTGTGTGGGACACGCCTCCTATCACTGAGCAGAAGTTGGCACTTTGGTGGCACCCCTCAGGGTGACACTCAGGTGCAATCCAAACACAAACGCACCCGCCTTGTGACGCAACTGCATTTTATATACACCATTCACATCACAATCAGAATGGATGCAATCCACATGCCAACACCCCCCACCCCATGCCTACTGTAACAGAGAGACTGATGATAGCTAAGCCCACATGCCAATACTGTGAGTAATAGAATATGGCATACTGTTTACATGCTACCTATATTTGCCTATGGGTGCTCATACCTTGAACCTGAACTGTAACTAGACATTTTGTTACCCTGTGCCAGAAAGAGCATTGCTGGTCCCACGCATATCGTGAACATAGACAGTGTGCATTGCAGGCAGCAGAACAAAAGAGGCGTGATTTCATTAGGAAGCCCGTAAACAGACTAAATAACAATTTACATCACGCCAAACAGTAGTGCGCCTTCTTAACATTACACTACATGGTAGTAGTGCCCCTTACACGTTATGCCAAACAGTACAAATTCACAAATTCCACCATTAGGCATTATGACCAGATATACAAAAGTACAAAGCCCACACCCCCTTTACTCATAATACAATGGTAAAAGCAGGATTCTAAAAGGGGGGGGGGTTCAAATCAAAGAAAATACATATAGCCACAAATAAATAGACAGACATACAGAAACAGCTTACACAAAATTTAGTAACACTAAAGTAAAATATACCACCCAGCCTATGACGGAGTACACACACTGAGTAACTGACACAGACAGAAATACACATACCCCTATTAATCAAATACATTAATGCAGCAGGCAAATAAATACAGGCAGCATCACTTATATAAGACCCCACCTCCCCCCAGTAGTGGGCCCCCCTTTTGCAGTGTCCAAGGTAATAACCCTTATATAGTGCTAAAAGTAATACCACTTATATAGCATCCCCAGTAGTGGTCCACCATATGGGGTACACACAGTAGTGCACCCGTGAGTTGTCCACCCAGTAGTGCTCCTTATATAGTGTACCAAATAATAGTCCCCCTATTCAGTGCCCCAATAACTGGCCACCCCCCTATTCAGTGCCCCAGTAGTGGCCCCCACCGATTTATTGCCCACAGTACCAGACCCTCCTAAACAGTACCACCATCAGTGGCCACCACTTTATACAGTGCCACCAGTAGTGGCCCCCTCCATACAGTGCCCCGTGTAGCGCCACACCTATGCAGTGCTAGTGCCGTGCCCCTTACACTATTAATTTAAAAAAAAAAATCAGCTGAATCCCAGCTCCTGCCTCGACCACCGCTGTCCTCTCCTCCCAGCCTGCTCTGCACTGTGGGAGAGACGTCATGATGTCTCTTCCTTTGGAAAGACGTCATGACATCTCCCCCATCTGTGGGGGACATACATATATCTATATATATCTATATATATATCTATATCATGCTTGCCGACAATCTGGCTGCTCCTTCCGGGAGGGAGCAGCCAGATCGGCAGAACAGGGGGCGTGGCCGGCAAAAGGGGGCGGGTCCAAACGAGTTGAGGTTGGTTTGCGGGCGTGACAGAGGGCGGGGCCACGCCATCGCGTCATTTTAGCCCCGCCCCCGCTACACACTGCAGAAAAAAGGCATTGCGAAGTAGGGGGCGGGGCCAAAATGACACGAATCGCGTCAGCACCCCCCGCGCTGCGGGGGTTTATCAGATAATGGGGAGGGGGGATCGGCGGCAGGCGGGAGGCTTGCCTGCCTTTCCGGGGGGGCGGGAGCTGCACCCGTTTATCGGGAGGCTCCCGTCCGAATTGGGAGGGTAGGCAACCCTGATATGTATGTACATATATATATATATATATATATATATATATATATATGTACATACATATATCTATATACAGTATAAAATCTCTCTCTTTATATATATATATATCATCCTGTAACAAATATATACATTAAAGGAGTGTGCATGTATGTGTGGGTGCATGTGTGTGTGTATATACATACATACAGAGTGTGATAGGTGAGACGGGATGAAAGGGGATCAAATGAACAGAGGAAGACAGGAGGAAAAATAGTGAGACTGTAGGAAATCGGGAAGAACAGAGCGAGACGGGAGGAAAGGGGGAAGAGCAGAGGGAGACAGGAGGAAAGGGGGAAGAGCAGAGGGAGACGGGAGGAAAGGGGGAAGAGCAGAGGGAGACGGGAGGAAAGGGGGAAGAGCAGAGGGAGACGGGAGGAAGGGGGGAAGAGCAGAGGGAGACGGGAGGAAAGGGGGAAGAACAGAGGGAGACGGGAGGAAAGGGGGAAGAGCAGAGGGAGACGGGAGGAAAGGGGGAAGAGCAGAGGGAGACGGGAGGAAAGGGGGAAGAGCAGAGGGAGACGGGAGGAAAGGGGGAAGAACAGAGGGAGACGGGAGGAAAGGGGGAAAAACAGAGGGAGACGGGAGGAAAGGGGGAAGAACAGAGGGAGACGGGAGGAAAGGGGGAAAAAGCAGACGGAGACGGGAGGAAAGGGGGAAGAGCAGAGGGAGACGGGAGGAAAGGGGGAAGAGCAGAGGGAGACGAGAGGAAGGGGGGAAGAACAGAGGGAGACGGGAGGAAAGGGGGGAAGAACAGAGGGAGACGGGAGGAAAGGGGGAAGAACAGAGGGAGACGAGAGGAAGGGGGAAGAACAGAGGGAGACGGGAGGAAAGGGGGAAGAACAGAGGGAGACAAGAGGAAGGGGGAAGAACAGAGGGAGACGGGAGGAAAGGGGGAAGAACAGAGGGAGACGGGAGGAAAGGGGGAAGAACAGAGGGAGACTGGACAAGTGAGGGAACAGGAAATAAGATAAAAACACCTACACAATAGGTAGTAACTATATATATATCTATTGACATTGTAAAAACTGTGCATAAATCCAGTAGGTGTCACTAGGTCAAGTCTTGACCTACCGACACCTACTGGATATATGCACAGTTTTATATATATATATATATATTCCCATTGAGATAGATACACATTTTTATATATATATATATATATATATATATACACAGACATATATATATATATATATATATATATATAGTCCAAATAGGTCCACGCTCTCGTCTTCAATAATAAATTGCTGGGGTGACACACCCATATGGGATCACAATAATCCTCTTCATGCAAAAGTAGAAAAAAAGACAAAGGTCCATGCACAGGACCGAAACGTCGGATTTTGAAATGTTGTAACATTTTTACTGAGATGCAATAAAGAGATGTTTTTAAGAAGACTGGTGAGTGCTACACCCCCCTTTTTTTCTACTTTTATATATAAATAACCGGTGAGTCACCTTCTCTGCAGACAGTGTGCACACACACACTCTCATATTGCGTGCAGGGCCTGCTGGCTACCACGTCCAACACAGCTCCAACAGCCGCACGGGACTCTGGTAGTGGAGGCTGCACCGCGTGACGTCATGACGTCACGCACGTCAAGACGTCACGCGGTACTCGTGCAGTGATCCTCTGGGAGCACAGAACAGGGGATTACTTCAGGCAAAGGGACCCATCTACGGGCCCCTTGGGTCCCGCCAGGCCCTAGGCGAGCGCCTAGAATGCCCAGCGGGAAATCCGGGCCTGGGCACAAACTAGACTTAGTGATGGGCGGCTTCTTGCGCGCCTGTTATGACCCCAATTAACCATTATGACAAACACTTCAAATGTACCAGCCTACCCCACCTTAAACATTGTGCCTCCTCCTTAAATGCTTCCTCATTAATACCTGTTAGCACATCACTGTATCAAGCTGTAGGAGCAGGGGGAATCCGTGCCGTATTCTCTGAAGCCTAATGATGAAGCAATGGCTCATCGACGCAGGGCACAGTGGGACTAGACGAAACATCATGACATCTCTCCCTGCGCATGAAGATGGGGGGCAGGGCACAGGGGGCAGCCAGCTGCAACGCTGCACGCTGGAATGTGTGTTATTAGAGGTGCGCCAGGCAAAGAAAGAGCCCAGTGCACCGCTATTGGAATACATTCCAGCTGGCAGCATAGATGAGAGGCAAGGGGGTGATCGTAGGTGAAGGCGTCTAGTTCAGCCCACAGGGCATATCTGCTATGTGCAGGAGTCTTAAATTTGCCTTGCCTTAAATGTTAAAATTATAACCTAACCTGTGTAAGATGGCACGCCAACTTCAGAAAGAATATGAATTCCTCCATTAACCACTATACAGTAGGCTCATAATGTGGTTCACTGTGAACTCCTAACATTTGAGTACAGGACATTGTGTTTTAATTATAACAACCTAAGTTGAGATACAAATTAAGAATTTGTTACCAAGGTGTCATTGCTAAGCTTTTAGGGCTCCATAAAGTAATTAGTTACTGGAGTTTTATTATTTTCATTCTATTTGTTGGTCATATTGTTACTATGTGATAGATATTTATTGATTATTTCATTTCTTTATATAACTTTCTTAATTTTTTTTCTATTAATTCTGTATTGATTATCTTTAAACCAGCTTCTCTACAAGTGACATAGGGTTAGCTCCTAAGTGTTAACAAAAGCACATATGAAGAATCTGTTGAATTAGTAATTGATATTTTTGATATATCTCCTCCCATTTTGTTTTGTGATAAATTAGCTTAGGATGTAATGAATTGCCGGGGTTTGCAATGTCGATGGGCGTCCAGGGTGAGACTGCTAGGAATTGGTGGCTGCGTCTAGGCTTAGGCAGCCAGGATCAGACGGCTGTTTGGGCTTAAAAATATAGGCTTAAAAAATAGGCATTTTTGGGGAGTGTGGAGAGAGGAAGAGGAGGAGGAGGACTAGTGGACGGGTGCTGGCACTTCTGTAGGCACTGAGTCCATGGCTGCCAGAACAACCTGTCCAAAAAAGGTAGGATTGTCAGCGCTATAGGGCAGGTTACTTCAGGAGGATGTAATGAATTGCCGGGGTTTGCAATGTCGATGGGCGTCCAGGGTGAGACTGCTAGGAATTGGTGGCTGCGTCTAGGCTTAGACAGCCAGGATTAGACGGCAGAGTCTGGGCTTAAAAAAATAGGCATTTTTGGGGAGTGTGGAGAGAGGAGGAGGAGGAGGAGGAGGAGGACTAGGGGATGGGTGCTGGCACTTCATTTTGCCAGCTGCATTTAGAACTGTATTTATGGTTGTATGTCTATCTGTCCTGTGTATATTTCAACATTGTCGATCTATAAAATTAATATAATAAAATTAAGGATCTGTCTTATGTCGATCTCTTCATTGTCAATCTTATCATTAGATAAATTAATATTGTCGATCTATCCTGTGTCGATTTAAAAATTGTCGATCCTTTTAATGGATATAAGCAAATACTTGATCTCTTGAATTGAAGATCTTGCATATGTCGATCTATTCATTGTCAATCTAATCAATGTCTTATCACTATCGAGTCTAACAAATTATTGTCGACCTAGTTACTATGTCTAACATATGTATTAGATGCTTCAAATGTTGATCTCGTGTCATTGACGATAACAACATTGTCAATCTCTTGTTACTGTAGATCTTATAAAGGACGATCTAATGCCCCACTAGAACTAACGGTGTCGAGCTTTCCATTGTCTAACTGTACACTGTCGATCCATTAATCCACACCCGTTGCTTACATTTGGTGAGCATTTCATTACAATAGCTCCATTACAAATATATTTACTGAGAAAAATGTTGATGTGTTCAATTTTACCCGCTGCATGTGTGTGTGTGTATATATATATATATATATATATATATATATAGACGTCCTGTTGTTTGGAGGACCCTTTTATTGTTCATGAGATGCTTCCTAAGGTACACCTTCCTGACAAATATATTTGTTGAGGCCGTGTATGGGAGTAATCAGAGAACCCTCAGTGAGTGACCTGGTTCTGTGACAGTATGGTGCTGCTCGCAGACATCAGAGTGGGTGTATATACTGCTTTTGGCATTGTGCCCTTGTGCCTGCCCTCCCCTACATACTTCTCTAATGCTTCTAGTTATCTTTTGTGCGTGTTTGGGGTTGTAGTTGTGTCCCTGCTGGTTCTGAGCCCTACACCCAAATCTAACAAATGTGTCTTTCATAATTCCTTGGTCTATGTTTGATTAATCTTTATGGTTGATGGTCTTGTTCACCAGTGTTTATGGGGTCTGGGCCTATGTTGTCTGAGTGATTGTGTCTGTATCCCTTCCCTATTTGCTGCCCTCTCTCCCTATTCAAACTCCCGTGACCAAGATGTTAATACATCTCGGCGTTACTACTTCCTGCGAAGCAGGAATAGCTATAGCGGCATGATAAGTGCCACGATAGTACATCTCCCGCTAATCTGGCTCTGCCTGCTGTGGTGCAGGTCACGTACATGATGAGGGTTACTGTATGTAATGATACAGAAGAGGACAGACCCTGGAAATGATCACATCTCCTCTTGGTGTGAAAGTGATGTTACTTCTTGTAGATGTACAACAGTTAAGTTTCCCATGTTTAATTTTTTATAACAGAGACATCAGCTGACTCACACATTATTTTACTATAGTTTACTTATACAAAATAGTTAAAAGACAAAGTATAGGTGTAAATAAAACATTTTAATAAAGTCCTGGCATGATCCAGTCCTGACTAGCCGTCTAGTCACACTCCTGTTATAATACTCATTGTGGGGCTGATTAAGAGTTGGGAACAAAGTAGTAACTTTGCACCTTAGCAAAACCATGTGCAGAGAGATTTAGGGGTTTAGGGGGTAATTCAGCAGAGCACACAAGCAGCTTTGCAATTCCACCCTTGCTAAAATGCAAATGCAGCAAGAGGCGTCTGACACCCCCAGCTGCATCTGCCATCCTAGCGCTACGACCGAGGTCTGAGCCTGGGTTTAACATCGCAACCATCGGTCATGATGTTGGATGGCGCTGGTCAACCGAGTAAGCCTCAGCTTATGCAGGCTGGCCAACATGTGAGGCCAGGAATCAACATCTGTAGACACAGATCCTGGGCTTGCCACTCCGGGAATGCAGGCTGTTCCCGCATTAAACACCTCTGCTTGTCAATCAGGCAGAGGCATACGACGCCAGCATGTGATCACGTAACATTTGCATGCACTGCGGAACCGGGCAGTTAGTTACAAAGCATCGGATTGTAAAACCTGGCACTTCTGTTTATGTTTATGCTTGAAATTTAAAAGGGCAATGATTCTACTAGCAGTGTTTTGCTAATAAAATCATTGACCTTTTAAATGTTGGGCATAAACATGATAAGCACTGGGTTTTACAACTCTATTCTTTGTAAATAAATCCCTTAGATTTGGGAGGGGCGTGTACTAGCTCAAATCTAAATGTCAGAATCCTACCCTATATAGCATGCTTCCATGCCGGTATTCAATTTGGAGCGCAAGGTCCATTGCCGGACTTTTCGCCGTAATAGCGGGTTTTGGGTGCGAAAAAGTATCGCGCTTGTCCCCACATTCAATTTGGAATCGGCGCAAACGGGACTCGGCGAAACTGAAATCTGCGAAAAGTTCTGTCAGTTTTGGGGAAATCAGCCTTACACCCCCCAAAAGATGCTCTGACATGGGGGATCACTATGGGTACCCCCGAATAGCCCTACTGAAGATATTTGGGGTTTTTAAATGGACTCAATAGGCGCTATTTTGCGTCTTCCAGCAAGTGGTGAAGAATAGCATTTTGCAACTTTTTGGGGGGAAAATAAGTATTCCCATCAAATTTGGGGTACATGAAAATGGGTGTAAGCATAAGTTGCTAATGTAAAGTATTAAAGAGCGCTAAAAACGCACCTTCAGCAAACACCTGCAATCAAAAATACACCTCCCCCATACTTCCAGACCCCCCCAAAGGCTATTTCGCTAGTTTTGGATTTTGTACCCCCACTTTGATTTTTTTTTTTGCGTTTGACACAACTAGTGTCAAGGGGGGAGTTAAAAGGGTTTGGGGTGTTGCCGCAATTTTGCACCCCAAAACTCCAAATCTGCACTTTTTTCCGCCGAGTATTCATAGGCGAAACTTTTTTGCCTATTACATTGCATTGCGTTATCGCGCCGGTGAAAAGACACTGGAATTGAATACGGGGATGAATGAAATCGGTGAAAATGACATCATCGGCGAAAAAGTATCGCTGAAACGGACCTTTTGCTCCAAATTGAATACGGGCCTAAATCTTTAATATCCAAACAAATGTTTAAATATATATTATTGTTGTAATCTTCCAAATTTCATTGTGCCTCTCTTAAGCATAATCCTTTGCTATATGGTGAAGAAAATGGGAGAAAACTGTTATTTGTTGTAAATATATACAATCTTATTACTTATTGATGCATCGAATATTGCAAATAAAAATACAGTTACAAGCTAAACGCAGTATCAGTTCCTGTGTTCTCCAAACACTTTAATAGTCAACTTGTTTCTACAGTCTATGAGGGGTATTCAATATGAAACGTTAACCTCATCGTCGAAGATTTCACCGCACATCGGAGCTTTTGCTAGCGAAAAAGTATCGCACGCGCTCCTGCTTATCCCCGTATTCAATATGAAATCGTCGAAAACGGGACCCGGCGATACTTGGATCGGCGAAAACAAATGGGAATTTTTTGGAAATAATTGTAGGACCCCCTAAAGATGTCCAGACCTCGTGGATCACTATGGGTACCCCCGTTTTTGCCTGCAGAAGAAAGTCTGTGTTTTTAAATAGCCGCGGCAGGTGTTTTTTCCCCGACTTTGAAGAAGTGATGCAGAAGAGCATTTAGCTTTTTTTTTTCGTTTTTAAAAGTGGTCCCATCAAATTTGGGGTACATGAAAATGGGTATTAGCATATTAGCATATTTTTAAGTCCCTAAAGTTATATTTTAAAAATTCTGCAAAAATGCACCTGCCGCTACTTTGCGCAATGAAAGAAACACCTGCCACATACTTGGGGACCCCACCAGAATTAATTTCATTAGTTTGGCATTTTTTTTTCCTTTTTTTATATTTTCACAACAATTTTTTTTTTTTTTAGGGTGTCCCGATTTTTTTTTAAAACAATTTTTTTTGTAAATTTTTGCTACTCTTTTTTACAGGTTCAACAAAAACGGGAATTTTCGTGAAATATTGTAGGGACCCCCTGTAAAGATGTGTAGACATGGGGTATCACTATGGGTACCCCCATTTTTAACTACTGAAGGAAGTCGGGGTTTCTAATAGCCGCAGCAAGTGCATAAATGCGACTTTGAAGAAAGTGATGCAGAAGAGCATTTAGAATTTTTTTGGGGGAAAAATAACTATGCACAGCAAATTTGGGGTACTTGAAAATGGGGGTCAGCATATTTTAAAATTGCTAAAGTGACTTGAAAAAAATTGTGAATAACCCACCTGCCGCAAGCAGCGGCAATGAAAAAAAACACCTGGGGCATACTTGGGGACCCCCCCCAGAGTCAAGTTCGCTATTTTTTAACTTTGTCCCCCAACATTTTTTTTTTGGCACCCAAATTTGAAGTGCTTTTTTTGGGGTGTCCCGATTTTTTTTTTTTTTTGACAGATCATTTCAAGGGGTCATTCTGAAGGGTGCAGGCTATTTTTTTTAAGCCTGCAACCCTAAACCTATTCAGTGGTGAAATGTTATCCCCGTTTTTTTTCAAAGACTTTTCGAACCTGCAAAAAGTCTTTGTAATCGAATACGGTGTAAAACCAAAACCAGCGAAAATGACGTCATCGGTGCGAAAACATCGCAAAAACTGAGTTTTCGCTCCAGATTGAATACCCCTATATATGTTACTTTTATATGGACACTGATGGGGTTATTTATGTTATGTCAGGCTTCTGGGAGTATTAAAGGTTTCAAGAGGCTCTTTGTGAAAAAAAAATTGTATTATTAATGTCATAAAGTGTTGGTGGTGCCATTAACGTATTGTAGGTGCTATTGATGGAATATAGGATCACTATTACATGCCGGGTTACACATTTGAAATTAGTCCAGTAGTAGGGAAATAAGTGTGTTTATAAAGGGATGGGTATAGGTTGCCGACACTCTGGATCTCGGTGGTCAAATCCTGACGTCATCATCCCGACAGGGTTAGGATACCAACACCAGTTGGTAGGCATCCTAACCATCCCCCTCGCCCTACCCTAACCCTCCATCTTCGGTGCATGAACCTAACCTCCCCCCCGCCTCAGTGCCTCAACCTAACCTCCTCGCACCCTAAACTGAATCCTCCCCCCTCCCAAGGGCCTAACACACCCCCTAGTACCTAACCCTAGACTTACCCCTAGTGCCTAAACCTACTCCCAACTTCGGGATGCCGGCACCAGGATTCTTAACGCCGGAATCTCCTGTGTTGGGATACTGAACGTATCCCATTTATAAGATGTGAATGTTGTTAATTTAATGCTAAGAATCTCTTGTAGGGAAGGAGGTATATTTATTCAACATGATTGCTTTTGATTTAATGTCTGGGCTAGTTGGATGAGGGAGACCTAGTGGCAGATTGAATTAGGCATGATAGCCACTGGGGCCTTTTTAACCGTTGACTTTCACATTGTAACTTTAAGAGGCAGATTCTACTCGCAGCATATGAGGTGTGAACAGAATCTGCCACTGGTAATGGGAAGATAATTGCGAAGGCGAGTCTGCCCCCTAGTGTACACTTTTTGCTCAGCTTGACAGGAGGTGAATCGCTTCTATGCCTTTTAACAATAAGACTCCAACATTCAAAATTTGCCCAAGCAGCAACAGAGCCAACATTTCAGAACTTACAGGTAATGTAAACTGCAAGACCAGGTAGCAGATGAGCAGTACAGTTTGCAATATGTCAGCATCTTGAGGAACAGTAACAATTTAAGGGTAATACCCTGCAGTCCAACTTGCAGGCACAATGAGAAAGTCTGATCCACTTCATGCTATTCTGCTTGTGAATGGGGAACCACGTGCACCTGATCCAGTTCTGCAGGTAGCTATATTTTACAGTGCACAGCATTATGCATAAACCAGTCAAGGTCATGTGCTCCACTGCTCCAGCATCTCTGTTATGTGCTGGGCTCCTCCTACCATGATTCCAAATGCAAATGTCACACCTAGAATCAACTCCAGACCTTTTACATGCTTAATTGATAATGAAATAACAAGGGAATAGCCCACACCTGTCCATGAAATAGCTTTTGAGTTGATAGTCCCATTACTTTTGGCCCCTTAAAAAGTGGGAGGCACATATAAAAACCGTTGTAATTCCTACACCGTTCACCTGATTTGGATGTAATTACCCTCAAATTAAATCTGAAAGTCTGCTGTTAAAGCACATCTTGTTTGTTTCATTTCAAAGCCATTGTGGTGGTGAATAGAGGCCAAATTATGAAAATTCTGTCAATGTCCCAATAATTATGCACCTGACTGTAGTTCTCTGACACCCTCATGTGACAGAGCTGGACTACCGGTAAGCACAATGAATTGGCATAAACATCAGTATCTGCAAGCAGTGGCCAGCACTGCAGGATCAACAGAGTTACCTGTTGTAGAGTTAAGAAGATAATTTTAAACAACTCTTGATGAGTGGGGCCACTGGGGTTGCAGGTGAGTGAGTGTCAATGTGTCTGGATTAGGTGATGAGGAAAAGGAACGCAGCAGCAGATCACAGAAGCTGGCAGGAGGCACCTATTTACACAAGACACCTACTGCGGCATTAGTATATTTTAGCACAACAGCTGCGTCCAAAGATGCAGCTGCTGTGCAAAAAGTGTACAACTCTGAATCAGGCGCTATATGTGTCATAATGGTGAATATGTAAATGTAGAGAGTATGTAATGTGTGTGGCGGGAAGGTACCAGGGAATTCCATGAGAAAGTCATTTTTGGCATATCTGAGGGGATGCACAAACCAGTTTACTGCCTAGGGCAATGGTTCCCAAACTGGGTGCCGTGGGGTACTAAATTAAATTATTCATGGTCAGTGTGACAGGGAAAACCAGAGCTGATAGCTGCCAATCATAAATATGTGGGCAAACATAACCTAAGGGTGGCAAATCAGCACAATTTACTTAATGTAATAATTTTTGCTGAATTTCTAAACCAAAACCTTTTGCCCTAGGGGTGCTGTAAAAGAAATGTTGATACCGTAGGGCGCCGTGCTTCATGAAAGTTTGAGAACCCCTAGCCTTGGGGAAGATAAATAATATGTCTCAGCCTGGTGAACTATGTTTAATTATATATAGGAGGATGTACCATGCATTTTATTGCATCTCCATTTGGTGTGAATGTAATGTAGCTCCTTGTATAGGAGTTTCCTATGTGCTTTCCTATGTAAGAGAGCCAGCCAGCTGACACAGTATTATTTTACTAATGTATATTTATACAAAATAATCAAACAACAAATTGGTCTAAATTAAACATTTTCATTAAAGTTCCGGCTACCATTTCCCCTGACTAGCCAGCCAGGCTCACTCCTCTGCTATTATTCATTATATAAATTACTTTACAATATTTAAATGATCAATTTTAATATTTAGTCCATTATAATATTTAATCTAATATGTTCATTAAAAATGTTTGTCTTTTGTAGTAACGATAATAATTGCACAACATATAGAAATTTATATAATTTATTTATTAAGTTTATTATCTCTAAATATAGAAATAATGTGATCATTTTAAATATAGGGCCATATTCAATTAGCCGCAATAATTTCGCTGCTGTTGGCTGAATCTAGTTTCCGCCTACATCACGTGTTTTGGCTGCGGAAAATTATCGGGCGCCGCGCCGTTATTCGCCGTATTCAATTCCAAAGGACGCGAAAACTCATCCCGGCGATTCTCAAACAGGCGAAAGTTCTGTCAGAGATGGGGAAATCAGCCTGACACCCCCCCAAAAAATGCACTAACATTGGGTATCAGTATAGATGTCCCTGATTAGACCCCCTGAAGCTATTTGGGGTACTTAAGTGCTTTCAATTGCCTCTATATAGTGTCTTTGCATTAGTGGTGTAGAATAGCATTAAGCAGTTTTTTTTTGGTGAAAATAAGTAGTACTGTCAAATTTGGAGTACTTGAAAACTGGTGCAAGCATGGTTTAAAATCACTACAGTGAAGTTTTAAGTGCCGCCAAAAACGCACCTTCAGCAACCACCTGCAATCTAAAAAACACCTCCCACATACTTGTAGGCCACCCAAAAGTCTATTTTGCTACTTTTTATGTATGTACACCCACTTTGTACTTTTTCACCCTCATTTTCAAACTAATTTTTTGGGGTGTTCCTCACTTGTTTTTTTTAGGGGTTTTTGACGCAGTTATCCTTTGGGGGGCTGTCCCAAGGGTGCAGAGTTGTTTCCACACCTTTGCACCCCAAAACCGCAATTCTGCATTTTTTTCCACCTGCTATTCATAGGCGAAACTTGTCTGCCTATTACATTGCATTGACTTTTAGCATACGCAAAAAGTCTTTGCAATTGAATATGGCAAAAAGTTTCCGGCTGGTGAAATCACGTCACCCGCGAAACTTTTTCGCAGAAAACGGCTTTTTGCGTCTAATTGAATATGGCCCATAGTACTATACTATTACAAATTTATACAATATTAACGGAATCGGTATGAATCCTGGCGGTTCAAATCCCGACAGCGGGTGCCCGACATGGGTGAAAATCCTGATCGTCCCCAGGTATTTACTAACCTAACCTGCTCCCCAAACCCTAACCCTCCTTAAGTGTGCCTAACCCTAACCTTACCCCCAGTGCCTAACCCTAATCCCCCCTCTAAGTGCCTAAACCTAACCCCCCCTTCCCCGCCGCCTAAGTTCCCCGGGGGGTGCCTAACCCTAAGTCCCCCCGGGGGTGCCTAACCCTCCCTCCCCCTAGCCTAACCCTAACCTCCTGGGGGGTGCCTAACCCTAAGTCCCCCCGGGAGCCCTAAACCTAACGGTTGTCCGCAGTGCCGCCCGGCATCACTTTGATCGGGATGCCGGTCTCCCAGCGTCGGGAAGCTGGCCGTCGGGATTATGTCCGCCGGCTTCCCGTCTGCATACCATTAACAACAAATGGCCTAAATTAAACATTTTAGTTAAGGGTCTGGCCTCCACCTCCCCTAACTAGCCAGCCAATCTCACTCCTCTGATGTTATTCTTTATATAAATTACTATACAATATATTTTTTTTTTCAAGAAAAAGTTTTTATTGTCATTCAAAGCACTGAACATCAAAAATACATTCATAGTTGAACATGGCCATACAGAGTTGGTTAGGTATAATAAATTATACGTATTTGTAGAAATAACATCTGGACCTCTCAAGGCAAAATACAAATAACCATCATTATTCAGTATGATATGGTCATAGTGAATCATTTGGAATTTCGTATAATGTGGTCATCTTGGCTTAAAAAAAGTAATCATCCAATAACCAACACATAATAGAATAAACAATACATTTGAACAAAAATAAAAAGAATTACAGAGAAAAAATTAATAAAAAGTTTTTGTTCAGAACTGTGTACCACTCTGTTCAAATATTAACAAAAAAAAAGAATGGGCTATCCGTGTCCCCCCCCCCCTTGCCATACGCCCTAAAGAAAATTAAATTCCAAATTACTATACAATATTTCCATTATCAATTTTATTATTTAAACTATTTTCATTTATAATCTAACCTGTACATTAAATAAAATGTGCATGCCTAAAGATATTTCCACAACATATAAAAATTTAAATGATACTATTAATTTTATTTATTTTGTCTGAATATAGAAAAATGGGAATATTTACAATATAGTATTTTATGATTGTATGTGTATATATATACATGCGCAACATTAACAACAAATTGGTCTAAATTAAACATTTTAGTTAAGGTTCTGGCCTCCACCTCCCCTTATTAGCCAGCCAATCTCATGCCTCTGATTTTATTGAATATATAAATTATTATACAATATTTAAATTATCAATTTTTATCTACTTTAATATTTAATCTAACATGTTTATTAAATAAAATGTGCATGCCTATAGATATTTGCACAACATAAAAAAATGATACTATTACATATATTATTAAAATTGTTTTTTTCTATGTAGAAAAATTTGATTATTTACTATGTAGTATTTTACTATTGTACAGGTATGCAACATTAACAACAAATTGATCTAAATTAACCATTTTAGTTAAAGGTCTGGCCTCCACCTCCCCTGACTAGCCAGCCAATCTCACTCCTTAGCTGTTATTTATTCTTTAGTTAACTAAATTGCTATTTACAAATTGACCAAAATTAACCATTTTAGTGAAGTGTCTGGCCTCCACCTCCCCTGATTAGCTAGCCAATCTCACACCTCTGATTTAAAGATCTGGCCTCCACCTCCCCTTACTAGCCAGCCAATCTCACCTCTTAGATGTTATTTATTCTTTAGTTAACTATATAATATTTACAATATAAATGTTAGTATCTAAAGTAATTTATTTTACAATGTAACTTGTTTAATTAACTAATGCTACAAAGAATAAAAATGCACATCAAAAAATGTAAACAGAAAATTTAGATGCAGATTTTAATTTCTATTTACAAATTGACCTAAAGTAACCATTTTAGTTAAGGGTCTGGCCTCCACCTCCCCTGACTAGCCAGCCAATCTCACTCCTCTGATGTTATTCATTATATAAATTACTATACAATATTTACATTATCAATTTCAATATTTAAACTATTTTAAAATTTGAATCTAACGTTGATTAAATTAAATGTGCATGTGTAAAGATATTTGCACAACATATACAAAATATATTTATTATTAGGTTTCTTTTCTCTAAATATAGAAATAATTTGATTATTTACAATATAATATTTTACAATCGCATATTTATACAAATTAACAAATTGGCCTAAATTTTAATTAAGGGTCTGGCCTCCACCTCCCCTGATTAGCCAGCCAATCTCACTCCTCTAAGGTTTCTCAATATATAATTCTACAATGTATACATAATTAATGTTAGATTATTAAACTAGTTTAAAAATTAACATGTTTATTAAATAAAATGTGCATGCCTAAAAATATTTACACAACATGTAAATATTATACTTGTTTTATTCATTATTACATTAATATTAAGTTAATTTTTTATAAATATAGAAATAATTTTATTATTTACAATACAGTATTTTACTATTGCATATGTATACAGCATAACAAATTGGCCTACATTAAACATTTTAGTTAAGGGTCTGGCCTCCACCTCCCCTAACTAGCCAGTCAATCTCACTCCTCTGATGTTATTCATTATATAAATTGCTATAAATAATAAAATTGATAATGTAAATATTGTAAACTATTTTAATTTATAATTTAACCTGTACATTAAATAAAATGTGCATGCCTAAAGATATTTGTTATAAAAATGTTATATTTATTTATTTTAGTTAAGGGTCTGGCCTCCACCTCCCCTGACTTTAATATTTAATAAACATGTTATATTAAATATTAATGTTCATGCTTAAATTTATTTGAACACCATATAAAATGTATTTGTACACCATTTGTTTAGGTTAGGTTCATATAAAAACTGTAATATTTTTATTCATATTAAGGTAATTTTCTCTAAATATAAAATTAATTGTATTATTTACAATAGAGTATTTTACTTTTGCATATTTATACAACATAACAAATTGGCCTAAGTTAAGCATTTTAGTTAAGGGTCTGGCCTTCACCTCCCCTGACTAGCCAGCCAATCTCACTCCTCTGATGTTATTGAATATATAAATTATTATACAATATTTAAATTATCAATTTTTATCTACTTTAATATTTAATCTAACATGTTTATTAAATAAAATGTGCATGCATAAAGATATTTGCACAACATAAAAAAAATTATACTATTACATTTATTATTATTTTTGTTTTGTCTAAATGTAGAGAAATTTGATTATCTACTATATAGTATTTTAGTTTTGTATTGTGTATATATATATATGCAACATTAACAACAAATTGACCTAAATTAACCATTTTAGTTAAGGGTCTGGCCTCCACCTCCTCTGACTAGCCAGCCAATCTCACACCTCTGATGTTATTTAAAGGTCTGGCCTCCACCTCCCCTCACTAGCCAGCCAATCTCACTCCTTAGATGTTATTTATTCTTTAAGTTACTTTAGATATTAAAATTGATAGAGTAAATATAAAGTAATTTAATTTATAATATAATGTGTTTAACTAATGGTACAAAGAATAAAAATGCACAGAAAACATTTAAACAGAAAATTTAGATCCAAATTTTAATTACTATTTTTTAATATTTTACTATTGCTAATTTTTATTTTATATATTATTATATATTTATTACTAGTTTTAATAATATTTTGCCTAAGGAAATAAGATTTTTTTTTACAATACAGTATTTACTTAACTTATTTTATTAGATACTGTGGGAGCCTCAATCTCTGCCTCCAGTACTTTGAGGGCTTTGGAGAATATAGGTCTTTCAACTGATGACGGGCGATGTTATGCCACCTTATATAACTCGGGCTGACGGAGGGGCCAGGTGTTTTTAAGCAGTCTGGATCTTGAAGCAGCTTCTAATTAATGGAACCGAGGGATGCCCACTCCTGTGTGTGGTATTCATTCCTCAAGCATCTGGAGAGGTGGAAGTCCTTTCTTTGGTGGCTGCAGGTACAAGACAATCAGACAAATTTCATATGAGGGAAGTGATGGAAAATCTCCTGGACACACAAGATAACTAATGTCTATCTGTAACTAGAGCTGCATGAAAATACAATTTTTTTTTCTTCCTGTTTAGCATATATATTTTTACCTATAGTGGAAGCATAACCAATTACAGCAGTGACATTAATACTGTTTTACACATTTGTCATGATCTGATGCTTACTACTCCCAATGGTTTGTGTTCGGCACCCCGACACTTAGAATGCCGATGCTTACATTACTGGTGCCAGAATCCCGATGCCAGACAGAATCCCGACGCCGGCATCCCGATTGTCGGGATGATGAAGGTAAGTAGTGGGGTGGGGGGAGGGTTAGGCACTAGGGGGAGGTCTAAGTTTAAGGTGTGGAGAGGGGGAAGGTTAAGTTCAGGCACTAGGGGGGAGGTTAGTGCTGGGCACAAAAGAGTTAGGGTTAAGGTAGGGAGAGGGGAAGGGTTAGCAGACCGACCACCAAGTGTCGGTATGTTAACCCTGTGGGGATCCTGGCATCAGGATTCTGACCGCCAGGGTCCCGACTGTCGGTATTTCATACCAATTCCTTCCCAATTATATGGTTTTGTAAGACAGCCCTGTGAGCCATTACTACTGGGAGTAATATGTCTGGAAGATCCTTTAGAAATCTGCTGTAAGTCAGCAGGGATTGTCTATGCAGAGAGGCCTGGAAGCCAGCTACATGATAAGATCAGGATGTTACCTATGGCTAATGGTATGTCCAGATGCTGTGAGTACTGACAAGAATAGCTGTGATCCCTCCCAAGTACTTTATCTTTTATACAGGAACCAGTGTACATCAAAGCAATACTTTTCATAATTCATATTTCCAAACTTCTCTGACATCATGTAATTAGTAGAATCAGTCATATGACTTCTGTCATGCTTGGTTACTAACCTTATTAAGAAGGGGGAGACACCCAGAATCTTTCCAAATAATTTATCTAACTTGTTCATGCTCAATATACCTTTGTGCACATGTTTATATTTTGTTTATTTACTATTATTAACACTTCATTATGCTTTAGGAAACACTACACCATTTGTGGGCAACAGTGGATGGCATAGTGGATAGCATTACTGTCTCACAGCACTAAGGTCATGAATTTAATTCCAAGTCATTGCTGATCTGTGTGGAATTTGTATGTTCTCCCTGAGTTGGCATGGGTTTCCTCCAATACTTCAATAACATACTGGTAGGTTAGTTGGTATTTGACATAAAAATAACCCTAGTTTGTGTGTGTGTGTGTTCATTTGATAGGGAACATAAATTGTAACCTCCCCTAGGGACTGATGTAAATGACTGATATCAATATTTTATTCTCTTTTTGTTTACTTAGTATGTTGAGTTATCTTTGTTGTTTTAAACGGCATTTAATAGCATTCTTAAAGCATACTATAGCATTCTTAAATATGCTATGCATGTGCGATAGGCTGGGTTGTTATGCTGCTACACTCTAGGGAGATTATTGGGTTTACAATAACTGATTAAATTAGGTTGATATTTTATTTTGAGATAAGTTAGAGAGCAAATGAGACTTCCTAAAGAATTAGCTTTGAGCCAAATCTTAGTGGTGGCAGATATGGGTGTCTAATAGGAAGTGAGAGTTATAGTTATGAGGGAATTATGTCATTCTTAGACATACCTCGTGGTTTTGTTTTGACTAACCCTTATACACACACGTCACACGTGCTGCTGTTTATCTTGTTATGACACTCAAATAAGAATATTTGGTGTTTGAAGCCCAGTGTCTATTTGAAAATTCAATAAAAAGTGATTTAAAAAAAAAAAAAAAAAAAAGCACAGTGTCTGGTAACACAACATAATGCCAGCACCTCTCCCCATGAAAGGATTAGACTATCCCTCCCATGACTCCCATAATCTAATGAGGGTTGTGATTAGCAGGTGAACATGATGAGATTCCTATATGGTACCTTCCAGTTCTATGCACTTACTCTGCCGGGTATGAATGGAGGCTGTACGTGCAGTTCTTCTAACGCATACCAGTCAATACCCGCGAAGAAAGGATGATAACAAATTTCTCCATTTACTCCCAGACGCATCTGAGGATCTGTACACAGGAGCTGAAAAGAGCGACATGAATGCAACTAAAATGCAGTTCAGCTATAATTTGATCCCTTATACCTACATATTTGGCAGCAATGTAATTTAGTCAAACAAGAAAGCATTAATCTTTTACCCTAATCAGAGGATGTGCATCTAGTTTAGGATAGAATATGTCAGTGGTAAAGTGACTCCTGCAGCACTGATTGTTCTGACTTGAAGTTTTCTTCAGCCACCACTTGTTTATGAGTGTCAGATAGGTGGAACCAATAATGTGATGTATGTAATATAGATAGATTCTCCATATATCGCTGCCTGATCATTCATAACAAGAATAACTACATGACAAGTATTAGAGAATGAGAGTTTTATAGATATAACATACTGACCATGGGGAAATATTGTTCATGATATTCTTGTACCTAGTACCGAATCCTAAGTATCTACTCACACTGACCTGTTCAAGGATGTTTTGTGTAATAGGGCTTAGGTGGTAGCCAGGCAACACAGAGAGCTTGCAGCAGAGCCAGGGTTTTCCCGTGGTAAGTTGGAACAATACCACGCCAAAGGCGTACCAATCTACCCCGGCATCATACTGCTGTCCTGAGAGCATCTGTCAATAAGAGGAAAACAGGTCACTAGGTTAGACGGTATTATAAATAGGAGAACACAACTGGGCAGTGAGCACTGTACAATACTCACATACAGGACACGTCAAAGGGCAGTACATAATACTACATGAAAGTAAATTATAAAGTACAATGTATCATACCTACTGATATGTTGGCTGAAGTCTCTTGGAGGGGGGCAGCAAAGATTTTGGGGGTGCTGCAATTTCATCATTATGGCGCCCTCTCCACTATACAGTACCGCAATTCCTGGCATTGTAAAGTGAGGATGGCACCACAATGATGAGTTTCAAGGAAAATCACATCATCAAGCCACCCTTAGCAGACCCGACTAAGTATATAAAATAAGTACCAAACAATATCACACCACAGACTGGGTCAGACAGATAGCAGGGGCAAGGATAGGGCAGCTCCGCTAGCAGGAGCCAGGTGGGATTCCATTCAGTACTAAGTGATGCTGTACCCAATGTATGAGCGAGCAGGCAGAGTCAGAGGCAATGATGGGGAAAAGGAGACGAGCACTGGTAACATGGGGTGTGCTAGGAAAAACAGACTGAGAAGGGCCCTGCCTGTAGGAGCTTACATACTAAGAGATGATATATACGTGTAATCCCCCTTCTACACTTTTCTATGGCAATCTCGGGCGTTCTGTCATTGTAAGGAAACACCTCACTGCATTAAGTGTGTTTCCCAAAGTGTAATATTAATATTCACTGCAACAAATTTGTCTGTGACCAGATGGCAGATTGAGAACATCGGACCATACATGTCAGATGAATGAAAGCTCAGTGCATGTATACCATTTAATGACATACTGGGTCCACAATTATTGGCAAACATTTACAGGACCAGACACTGCAGACATTTCAGTATTATCAGGAGAATCTGAGTGGTATTGAAACGCTAATGAATATAAATAGATTTCAATGATGTGAGGATTACTTAATTATGGGATGTGAGAGCTAATGATTATAAGGGTGTTAATGATGTTGAAAATAAAGATTTACTGATTTTGAGGAGGGCTTCATTAATGATGAGGGGATAATATTATGTAGCAGTCACAAAGGTGATCTTTGTATTACATATTATCACTAGTCTGCTCTATTTTGTATTGTGGTCAAATGATTCTCTCTGTTTTTTGTTATGGTCACAGGCTCTTTTGTATGGCGGTCACTAAGATGCTCTATATTGTATTGTCACAAGAATGCTATCTGTACTGTATACAGGTCACTAGGACCAATTGGATTTCAGTAACTAGAATTATATGTGTATTGTATGACAGTGACTACTTTGCTCTCACTATTGTATGACAGTCACTAGATTGCTCTCTGTATATCAGTTACTAGGATGCTTTTTCTTGTGTGGTGTCACAAGAATGTTTTCTATTGTATGGCATTCACTAGGATGCTCTCTGTATTGTATATCAGTCTCTAGGAAATTCTCTGCATGGTATATGAATCACTAGGTTGCTTTCTGTATTACTTGAGAGTCACTCGTTGCTCTCTAAATTGTATGGCAGTTTGTTTGTATAAATTGGGTGTTTGCTGTGTTTTGGTTCATATTACGGGCATACTGGGAATCATCAGGTTGGTCAATTTGATTATTGCACATGCTGCATGGTAATGATGACCATCCGGGCTTGGCCCTAATTGATTAAGAGGAGGTAAATATGGAGGTAATTGTGTACATGTGCAATTCATTCCTCCATATTTAGCTTACTACAAGGATTCTACATATATGAATAGCAGTAATCCACCTCATCCCTATATTATTACATCCTCACCTCTGGGGCAATGTACCCTCGTGTTCCAGCATAGCCCGTGGCTCCGTGGATAGTAGTTACTGCCAGCCCAAAGTCAGCCAGTTTGATATGGCCGGCGTCATCAATGAGGATGTTCTCCGGTTTAATATCTCTGTAAAATGGACATTTTGCATTTAGAATGTGGATCATCATCTGTCACTGAAAACAAGTACTTACTGGAGAAATACAAAGTTTCATACATGAGTAAGGTTATTTTGTGAATGTGGAAACATGCGCCACCTAGAGGATAAATGCCTATTACACCTGGCCGGATGAGGGCAGTCCCATGTTATGAAGACAGTACCAAGGACTGTGAAGTACAGTGCATCTGGGCAGAAGGTAGCAAACCCTCTGACATCAGTCTTCTGTGCTGGCGCCAGCACCTTATTTCTCTGGGAAGAGGGGGCACATACAAATATCTTGCACACGGGTTCCCTGATTTTCTATAACAGCTGTGATGAATGGGTGTGCGCCTTATAGTGTGGTTGGGGAAGAAATAGGTCAGTTTGTGTAAAGGTGTATGCAGTACAAGTCCGCATTTTCTATGACTGATATAGTCTATTATTATACTGATAATGGATTATTTTACTCTTTTCAGTAGTTAATAAAGAGTATCATTTTTCTGTGCACAGATTATGACTTCCCCGTATTTTTGTACTTTGCACTTGTGTAGTTATTCAGTATAGGATAACAAGCTTATGGGAGCCAAACATAATCGGGTCCACATATATACGAATAGCATACTTCCCAATTGCCCAATTTTAGTGTTATAGTTGGGAGGCATCGCTTTTCCCTTTTGCTGTGCTCTGCCAAAGGTGCATGTGGCAGTGACAGGGTGGTAGGAGGTTCACTGGAGAGACATAAAGGCCAGCCTATTGCTCCACACCATGGAGGTATGGCCATACTCTTCTGAGACACAGCCACACCCCTTCATTACATGGTCACACCACTGTCCCAATCTGCACACCTTCAACATTGGGAGGCAGGGCTGTAAGGAGGCGATGCAGCGGGGCCATCACATAGGGTGGGTAGCCATTGGGATGGAACTGGCCATGTTCACCCGCAGCAACAACCTGCACCCTACTCTGGCTCCTACACTGTGTTGGGAAAACAAGAGATATGGTAAGAACTTACCTTTGTTATCTCTGTTTCTACGAAGTCCATAGGGTCCACAGGGTTGACCTTGGGGTATAGGTTGGGAACCAAATCCGGGCACCACGCAGTTAAAGCTTTTAGCTCCCAGGATGCACTGGGTCCACTCTCCCTATAACCCCACCCCCAAGCCAGAGGCACCTCAGTTTGTAAGTAGCCAAAGGCCGGAGGAGGAGAGAAAAAGAGAGAGAAAACTGGAACACTCAATAACCATACTCACCGAAATGGGAGACGGAAAACCGGTGACCAGCCACACAGCCCATATGAAGCCAGGTGCGTCAGGGCGGGCGCCCTGTGGACCCTATGGACTTCGTAGAAACAGAGATAACAAAGGTAAGTTCTTACCATATCTCTTGTTTTCTACTTCAGGGTCCATAGGGGGTCCACAGGGTTGACCTTGGGGATGTCCCAAAGCAGTTCAACCAAGGGTGGGGACGCTCCTGTGCTGAGAGGAGAATCCGTCGCCAAAAAGGAAGCATCCTGAGAGGCAAAGGAAACCAATGCCTAGAACCTTAAAAAGGTATGGACAGAAGACCACGTGGACACCTAGTAAGGCAAAACAGCCGAGGCGACACGACGAGCCGCCCACGAGGGTTACACGGCCCGAGAAAAAAACAAGCCTCAACGACAGAAATGCCCACCCATGGGTAGGCCCCTGAGGAAGACATACGAGGCCATCCAGTCAACATTTCATTATAGGCCGGCCATCGTTTCCTGTTAAAACCAGAAACCGCAGACCACCAATAAGGAGTCCGCTTACCATAAGGAACTTGAACGGATCACATAAAGCCAAAGAGGCCAGACCCCAGTCCATGAGGCCACAACAGCCGAGAGGACTGGGAACTGAATGGCCATACCATAAGTTCCAGAAAAATATGGAACCTAAAAACCACTTTAAGAAGAAACACAGGGCGAGAGCAACTCACACCCTGACATGATGCCCTCCAGAAGAGGGAGCCACATGAGAACGCTCCCCATTCAGACACTCTCCTGGTTGATTTAAACACCCTGAGAGAGAGAGAGAGAGCTTAAACAATAGACCATGTAATGGCTATCACAACCAGCGGTTCCATTGACTGTCCCCGGAGGGAACAAAGAACCACTACTAACTCCCCAGGAGTCCCTAGGGAGGACAAGTGGAGACATAATCCAGAAAACACTCCAAAGGATGAACTGGATACCAGAGCGGAGCAATTCCATATCTTAACCATACCGACAGTGTAGAGATCCGCACTGTCAGGAAGGCCAGGCCAAGGGTGAAACCCAAGCCAGCTGGAAGGAATGCCAGAATATCTGGAAATCCTGGACACCGGAGGATCGTATCGACAGGTACGATACCATAAGAATTATGTATGCCACAGTCCGTGGCAGATCCCAGCAAAGTCTGGCCTATCTGCTCTAAACATCTCAATGAAGACAGAGCCAGGGAAGCCCGATGACCACAGTAGGGGCGCAGTTAAAGACAAGCGATCCAGATCCAGGGAAAAACAAGGACCCTGAGACAACAGGTCCAGATAGTGAAGCAGTAGGAACGGAGCATCGAGGAGGAGACTCCGAAAATCTTAGTACCAGTGATGTCTGGGACGACCTGGAGCCCCCAGAAGGAAAGCCCCTCCGTCTCGAATTAAACTTCCGAAGACCTCGAGGAAGAAGGGAGACCGGAGGACACAGGTACACAAAGTGGAAGGACCACTTCACTGACAAAGAGTCACTGAAGGTAGCTTCAGTACTCCTAGAGCTGGACTGTAACACCGGTAATGTGTGATCGAGTCAGAAGGCCATGGGCATCAATCCCCTCAGGGAGGCCCCCTCTGCTCACCAGGAGTTGAAACCTCTCTTGGAGAAGAGACTAGTCCCCGGGATGCACGCCGTGACGGCTGAGGAAGCCCGCTTCCCAATGGAGAGCTCCGGGAATAAACACTGCAGAGTTGGCCAGGAGAAGACCCTTGGACTATGTCAGAATGGATGACATTCCTAACATTGCCACCCAACTACCAGTGTTGCCTAGATGGAAGCCACTGTTGTGACACTGTCGGACTGAACCTATTCAGGTTTACCGTGACAAATGGGTTAGGCCAGAGTGAAAGTCCAAGACAGCTTAAAGTATCAACAAGTTAAGTGGCAGGGCAGAAGCGACAGACGTCCAACTGCCCCGAAACGAATGCGGACCAGACACTGTCTTTAGCAAAGAACACCCTGGACGAGATGGCCATAGCCACCCGGACAGAGACCAACTCGCCTCCGGAGAAAGTATCATCGTTCGAACAGCGATCCGATGGAAAAAACTCGATCCATCTGGAGGGGAGTCAATTATGGCAAGGCCTGGAATGGAACTGAGCACATTCCACCCTACCAAAAGGTAGACACTCTGGTAGACCGCGCATCACAAAGAGTAATGACATATGTCGACTGCGTAGATATCCGCACACTCGAAGTTGAAGAGTGGAGATCTTGTCTTACGCCAGAAAAATTCTCAGATTCTGAGAATCCAGCAGTGCTCCCAGATGAAGAAAACCCCGTGAGGGATGCAGGGAGGACTTTTCCTCCGTTGACTAATTATCTGTGCCGAGAAGAAGCCCCGGTTATCCTGACCTGGCGGTAAAGTACCTTGGTGATCCTGCTAAAAGCAGGAGACCGTCCAGAGAAAGGAGCATTCGGATACACTGAACAGGTGAACTGTCAGAAAATCCATAAAGCTGGTAAACCCCGGTGGAGTTGAGGACAGCCCCAAAAGGCAGAGCCGGAAACTTACAAGTGTTGCTGTGGCACAGCAAACCTGAACCCATGCTGATGAGAGGGCTCTGTATGTACCCGTAGGTACGTATCCTGAATACTCGGATATACCATAAAATCCCCAGGTTCCAAACATCGGATGATGGAGCATGGACGATTCCACCTGAGTCAAGGCACCGTTGGAATCTGATTCAGGGATTTGAGACAGAGTATAGGCAAAGGAGGACCAGTCGGTCACCGCCCCAAAAAGAAAGTAGAACAACCAGTCCCTCACTGAGATAGTGAGGTTGGCCGAAATAGCTCTGCTTACCACAAAGACTGTATAGCTTTCTGGGATTGTAAGGCCCTGATCAGTTCTGAAGAAGGGCCCGTGTAACAATGCCTGTGAGGAGGCTGCATGAGCAATGAGAGGCCGTTGAGAATCAGTACCTCACTCTGGAAATTCCCCAGATGTAGACCTGTCCCGTCAGGCTGAGGGTATATCCTCAGGTGTAGAAACAGGGTCGTCCGGAAGTCCAGGACTGCTCGGTACTGGATATGGTGGCCCCCGTGGAGGCCGACAGCCTAGGAAAAAACAGGCCTTTAGGCTGACCCTGAGGACAAAAAGACTTAACAGAGTTAGTCCGAATGTAGTGGGAGTAGCTAATGACGGTATCTCCCCATTAGTGATACTGCCAATGATGCAACGATCTTGTCAAGGTCAGGACCAAACAAGAACTTCCCCCTGGAAGGAGTGTGCACCTCTGCTTTCCCATAACGCAGCCCATAGGGTACTGTGGCGGATACAGACGCCGCCGAAACCCTGAAAGTTAGAAGACCGGCATCCCATGAGGTAATCCCACATATGACCACTGCATATTTTGTGAGCGGCAAAAAGATATTTGAACCTCAGACGTGTTGGAGGGGAAAAACGTCACAAAAGCATCACCATGCGATGGCCATGGTAGGACGGGCAACAGGCCCTGAAAACGAGTACATTGATTTCAGGCAAAGTTACCACCTACGGATCCGTAAAATTCGTCCAGGCCGGGATGGGAGGCGTATTAATGCCTGTAACCCGATGATTAACATACAAATCCATCCCAGAAGGGGATTTCCATTACTTGTGAGGACCCTCAGGGAATGGGAAACAGGAGGCCTTTGTGACTCCTCGTATCTGGGGACAGCCAGACTCCCGCTATGAGATCCACCCGCTGGGCAAAAAACGGGAGATGTATGATACTGGTGCAGGATCGACATTCTCTATATCCAGAATGAGCCTGGCTACCAGCCCCAAAGCAGGGATAATAATACTTGAGATCGGCTCCCCCCATGTGAGAGGGAAAGAGCCGAATATACCATCCAGTTCACGGCAGAGCCACTGGTCAGTAACCACAGGGCGTATATCACGCCAATTAGTATTTCGTATAAAACGACATCCACCAGGGTGGCCGTTGTGGTAATCCCTGCAAGGGGAATGACAGACCGATGTGGTATCGGAGGTAATTCATGTACTGTGAAAAACCCCGGCAGGGAGCGATAGTCTGTGACACAGGGGTAAATTGCAAGAAATTGCGAGATACCCCGAGTTCAAAAGGGCAGTATGGTGAAGTAACTCCAAGCGAGTGACGACAATGGGGCCCGCCCGGCGATCCTCAAAGGAGAAGATCCTGAGAAACAACGCCCTTTAAGGGGGTCGTGCAAGGGGCCCGGCACCAGATGGTGCCGCATACGTAAACCTTTCTGAGTTAAAATCCTCCGCACTAATTCCTGCAGGCTATGACTTGCAGGATAGCAATAATGGGTGCAGTATCGTGTGCAATCTCCTGGTCAGATATATCTGACTATCTTGACGGAAATATTAAGCAGCGCCATACCGGTCCTGACTGACGCTAAGATTAGCTGCAGGAACCCATTATCAGCGTACGCAACTCACAGTTCCATCTAAAATATGGCAACGTGCAGCACGCAACAGTATGTGACAAACCTCACAGATATTAACAAATATATATATATGTGAGGTCTCAGAACCACCCCAGGTACACCTGTATTAGGGCAGATAAAGAAAAGGGATAGATATACACTGACAGGTGAGAGAAAAAGCAGACAGTCAGCACTAGCATAAGTCACATACAATGCAGAAAAATATATATACATACATAAACATGACATATAATATACTGCACAATGTCGCTACATTCAACTGCCCAGATTCAGTGTCTGGGAAGGCTATAGCGCTGTGTACACTCACCCAAAATGGCCAAGTACGCAGGGGGACTGGGCTCACTGTCATCCTAGGAGTTCTGCAGCACCACCGAGAGATAATGGCCGCTGAAGACCTCAGAAGAAGCGTGGCCCGCGGAGGAAGCAGCTCAGCGACGCCAGACTGTAGTATTGAAAGGCGCGCTGAGCTGAGGGGAGGAGCCGCTAGACAGGGAAGGCTTCCTCCCCTGGCTAGCAATTGACCCCCCGGGATGCCGGCTCCCGCTGCCGCTATAATCCCTGGTGGGCTGTGGACACGCGGGGTATGCCTCCATGGAGGGGGAGCCCGCTGCCACCGCTAGCGCCTCCGGTCTGTCCCCAGAGACCGAAGGCATAAGGCTGCATGTACACGCGGGTCACCGCAAGCGGTGACCACGCGACTTACCTGTCCCCGTCGATCCGGCAGCAGCCCAGGGATTCCTCCAGAGCCCGGCTAGTACAGACTCTGGGGTCCCGCTGCGATCCCCAGATCTGTACTGGCGTCGCAGCGCCGGCGGGGTGTAGGAGCGGCAGCTCAGACGTCCATTGCACAGTCTGATGCTGCCGCTCTGAAGAGTAGTAAAAAAATAATAAAACAAAACTCTTTTAAGCTTAGAGGCTGCTAAGCAGCCCCCCTGCAGTAACGGTGACCCGACTCCGGCCGGGCACCAACTTAAACTGAGGTGCCTCTGGCTGGGGGGCGGGGTTATAGGGAGAGTGGACCCAAGTGCATCCTGGGAGCTAAAAGCTTTAACTGCGTGGTGCCCGGATTTGGTTCCCAACCTATACCCCAAGGTCAACCCTGTGGACCCCCTATGGACCCTGAAGTAGAAAGACATCAAGATTTCTCCCACAGTGTCTTTGGATCAGTACTGGAGCTTCCTTCCGAGCAGTAACCTAGTTGCTCGGTGATGACATTATACCCTCTGGGTGCAACACTTAACACTTAATGCATTGCTAACTATTGTTTTGTTTTATAAGGTTTTAATTTCATTAATTTCCCATTGTAAGAACAGTTATTTCTGTGAAGAACATGGAAATCCTAAAAGTGAAATTTCTTCTATATTTAATGATATATGGAAAGAAAGGTAGTTACCGATGTATAAAGCCCATCATGTGGAAGTACTGGAGACCGGAGACTATCTCTGCAGCGTAGAATCTGTCAAAGAAGAAATGTAACATTATTGTAATGTCCCAGATTCTGTTCTCCATGAGGATTCTATAGATACAGAATTAGTTGTGTACATGGAATATCTTACTAGATTGCAGATTTCCCACTAGGCGCGTGAGGCAAGTGCATAGGGGCACCACCTGCTGGATGTGGCACAGCAGGCCTACCCTTTCCCCTACCCCGCATCAGAGCAGCTGCTAATACTTTTTTATGTAGAAGTAGCAACAGGGAAATAGGGGGAGGGGGGTCATGGGTGGCAATTTGTGTGTGTGGAGAGGTAGGGGCTACCTGCTGGGTCTCAGCATCATGCATGGTCAGAGCAAGAGCCACCTGTGTTTATCCAGAGATGCCCAGTAGCTGTGACAGGTGGCTCTGAATAAACACAGCAAGCTCTGGCTCTGCCCCTGTCATGACGGCTCGGGATGGCTAGTTCCGAAGCTGATTCCTCCAAGACCCAGCAGGTAGCGCCAACTTCTCCACACACACAAATTGCCACCCGTGACCCCCTCACTCATCTCCCTGCTGGTACTTCTACATAAAGAAAGTATTAGCAGCTGCTCTGATGTAAGGGGGGAGGGTGGCCAATAATGGTTATTCTTACACATAGAAAGGTAATCAAGGGAAAGGAAAAATGTTGATAAAGTCAGTGGTGACACAGCGCAGGTAAGGTCACTGGGGGCATCAGTGCAGTACAGGTTGTGCCATGTTTATGGGACCATAATTCACAGATCTAAGACCCTTATAAAGGTGGTTGTTTGCTATGATGTGAATACCAGGCAGCCACTGCATAGTTACTATAGCACATATCTGCTTACTTCCTCCCCCTTCAGCCAGGCTCTCCTCCTATCTGTTGGTTTCTCTGCAGCAGACAGACATCTTCTGAGCAATCTGATCTAGAGGAAAGGCCTCCACACATCAGCAATTGATTGCAGCAATTCTTCAATTTGCAATCGATTGTGTATAAAAATCTTTCCCTTTTTCAATCTATTGCAGATTGCAGAATTGCCACAATCGATTGAAAAAAGGAAAGATTTTTATACACAATCGATTGCAAATTGAAGAATTGCCACAATCAATTGCTGATGTATGGGAGCCTGAAGATTAAAGGTGTGTGCAGCTGCTGCATACTGCAGTATGCATCAGCTGCTTCTAGTTTCCATCTGCCAATAGGACTGGCTGCTCACATGATGTCACTTCCCAGTGTCCCCTGGGAATCCAGTCACAGCCTCTGCAGAGTATTATCATACCCATGGGGGAAGGAAGAGAGAGCCATAAGGGCTGATTATAATGCTGGGTACACACTGGCCAACATATCGGCCGTTCAATTGAACAGCCAATATATTGTGTGCACGTTGGCCAGTGTGTATAGACGATATGACTGTGAACGATTTTGTTCACAGACATATTGGGTCAGTTGTGTAGCACAGCCAATGGCAGATGTATCTGCTCATTGTTGTGCTGTGTGTACAAGCGATCAGCCGACCGCCCATACACTTGCTGCAGAGGCCACGGGGTACAACCATCATCTGCAGATATATCTTTCCAGTGTGTACCTACCTTAAGTCGCACTGCGAGACGCAGTGCATGCATCCCGCAGTGTGTGTATAAAGAAGCACAGTAACAGCTGAGATATACAAGCTCAGAAATGTATTGGAAATGTATTGGGTGTTCCCGGGCTGTGACTAGGAGATGGCTATTACAGAGATACTGTCTGATGTCACATAACTGGACATGAGCTCAGATGCTTAAACACTTACATTGGAGGCCATACTCTGATGGAGAATATGCTCCTAGTATTGGGCAGGTGCATTTTGTTGGAGCGTCGATGGCAGCGTCTAAAGACGCATTATGTGGGCATGGCAGTCAGACATACGGGAAGGGCTGATACTAGCATTTACTATAAAGGAATAGATACAACTGCGGCAAAATACACTAATGCGGTCACAGAAGAGTGCGGCTCTGTATCAGTCCCATACTGTGTATATGGGAGAAAGGGGATGGGGAGAGTGTAAGAGAGCTATAGAGAAGGGATATAAAGACAAGTGCATGCAGGAAGGAGTCCTAGGGCCGTATTCAATAAGCCGTTTTCGGCGAAAAGTTTTTGCCGGTGACGTCATTTTTCCAGGTGAAAACTTATACCCGTAATCAATTCCAAAGACTTTTCGCCGGTGCAAAAAGTCTGCGCCTCGTAACCAATGAAAAGATTCGCCTCTGAATGAAGGCGAAAAAAAGTGCAGAATTGGGGGTTTGTGGTGCAAAGTTGCATGATCACCCCTGCAGCCTTGGGAAAGCCGCCCAAAGGTAACCTGCATCAAAAAAAGTGTAAAAAATACTTTAGCTCACCCCAAAAAAGTACTTTTGTTTTGGGGGCGAAAAAGTCCAAAGTTGGGGGACAAACTTAAAAACTAGCAAAATAGACTCCAGGGGGTCCCCCAAGTATGCCCCAGGTGTTTTTTTGATTGCAGGTGCTTGCTGAAGGTGCGTTTTTACGTTTTTTTAAAACCTCACTTTAGCGATTTTTAACCATGCTTGCACCCATTTTCAAGAACCCCAAACTTGCTGGAACAATTTATTTTTGGCAAAAAAAACTGGTAAATGCTATTCTTCACCACTTGTGCAAACACGCTAATTAGCAGCTATAAAGAGAATTTAAGTACCCCAAATACCTTCAGCAGGACTATTCGGGGGTATCTAGAGTGATCCCCAATGTCAGTGCATCTTTTGGGGGGTGTCAGACTGATTTTCCCAAATCGGACAGCACTTTTTGCCGGGTCCCGTTTTTGCCGATTTCTAATTGAATACGGGGATAAGCGGGGACGAGTGTGATACTTTTTTGCATGGAAAACCTGCGATGTCGACGAAAAGTCCGGCATGCGAATAAGTACGGGACTTTTCGCACCTAATTGAATATGCCCCCTAGTTGGAAGAGACTAAATGATGGGTGACCAACAAATGGGGAGGGGATAACATAAGTATGTATCCCTGTGAAAACATAAGTATGTATCCCCGGCAAAAACGGGACCCGGTATGTACAGACAGGTCCATAAATATTGGGTCATTGACAGAATTTTCAGATTTTGGCCTCTATTCACCACCATAATGGTTTTGAAATGAAACATACAAGATGTGCTTTAACTGCAGACTTTCAGATTTAATTTGAGTGTAATTACATCCAAATCGGGTGAACGGTGTAGGAATTACAACAACAAGAGATATGGTAAGAACTTACCTTTGTTATCTCTGTTTCTACGAAGTCCATAGGGTCCACAGGGTTGACCTTGGGGTATAGGTTGGGAACCAAATCCGGGCACCACGCAGTTAAAGCTTTTAGCTCCCAGGATGCACTGGGTCCACTCTCCCTATAACCCCACCCCCAAGCCAGAGGCACCTCAGTTTGTAAGTAGCCAAAGGCCGGAGGAGGAGAGAAAAAGAGAGAGAAAACTGGAACACTCAATAACCATACTCACCGAAATGGGAGACGGAAAACCGGTGACCAGCCACACAGCCCATATGAAGCCAGGTGCGTCAGGGCGGGCGCCCTGTGGACCCTATGGACTTCGTAGAAACAGAGATAACAAAGGTAAGTTCTTACCATATCTCTTGTTTTCTACTTCAGGGTCCATAGGGGGTCCACAGGGTTGACCTTGGGGATGTCCCAAAGCAGTTCAACCAAGGGTGGGGACGCTCCTGTGCTGAGAGGAGAATCCGTCGCCAAAAAGGAAGCATCCTGAGAGGCAAAGGAAACCAATGCCTAGAACCTTAAAAAGGTGTGGACAGAAGACCACGTGGCCACCTAGTAAGGCAAAACAGCCGAGGCGCCACAGCGAGCCGCACACGAGGGTCACATGGCCCGAGAAAAAACAAGCATCAACAACAGGAAGGCCTACCCATGGGTAGGCCCCTGAGGAAGACCTACGAGGCCATCCAAGCCAACATTTGGTTATAGGCCGGCCATCCTTTCCTGTGAAAACCAGAAATCTCAGACCACCAATAAGGAGTCCGATTTCCGTAAGGAACCTGAACGGATCACATAAATCCAAAGAGGCCAGACCACAGTCAATGAGGCCACACCAGCCGAGAGGACTGGGGACAGAATGGCCGTACCATAAGTTCCAGAATAATATGGAACCTGAAAACCACTAAGAAGAAACACAGGGCGAGAGCAACTCCCACCCAGACATGATGCCCTCCAGAAGAGGGAGCCACATGAGAACGCTCCCAATTCAGACACTCTCCTGGTTGATATAAACACCCTGAGAGAAAGAGAGAGCCTAAGCAATAGACCATGTAATGGCTATCACAACCAGCGGTTCCATTGACTGTCCCCGGAGGTAACGAAGAACCACTACTTACTCCCAAGGAGTCCCTAGGGAGGACAAATGGAGGCATAATCAAGAAAACACTCCAAAGGATGAACTGGATACCAGAGTGAAGCAATTCCATATCTTAACCATACTGACAGTGTAGAGATCCGCACTGTCAGGAAGACCAGGCCACGTGTGAAACCCAAGCCAGCCGGAAGGAATGCCAGAATATCTGGAAATCCTGGACACTGGAGGATTGTATCGACAGGTACAATACCATAAGATTTATGGCTGCCACAGTTTGTGGTAGGTCCCAGCAAAAGCTGATCCATGTGCTCTAATCATTCCAATGATGACAAAGCCAGGGAAGCCGTAAGACCACTGTAAGGACACAGTCAAAGACAAACGACCCAGGTCCAAGGCAAAACCAAGGACCCTGAGACAACAGGTCCGGGCAGTGAAGCATCAGGGATGGAGTATCGATGTAGAGACTCCGAAGATCCAAGTACCCCTGACATCTGGGGCAATCAGGAGCCACCAGCAGGAAAGCATCTCCGTCTCGATTGAAAACACTTCCAAAGACCTCGAGGAAGAAGGGAGACCGGAGAACACAGGTACACAAAGTGGAAGGACCACTTCACCGACAAAGAGTCGCTGAAGTTTGCTTCAGAATCCCCAGAGCTGAACTGTAACACCATAGTGTGATAAAGTCAGAAGGCCATGAGGGTCACCTCAGGGCGGCCCCCCCTGCTCACCAGGAGATGAAACCTCTCTTGGGGAAGAGACTAGTCCCCGGGATGCACGTCGTGACGGCTGAGGACTCCCGCTTCCCAATGGAGAGCTCCTGAAATGAACGCTGCCGAGATGGTCGGGAGGAGACCCTCGGACTATGTCCGAATATGTGACATACCTGTCATTGCCACCCAACGAACAGTGTTGCTAAAAAGGAAGCCACTGTCCTGACCCTGTCGGACTGAACCTTTTCAGGTTCACCGGGAAACAAGAGTTATGCCAGAGTAAGTTAATTGACAGGGTGGAATCGACAGACGTCCAACTGCACTGAAAAGGATTCGGTCCAGACACTGTCCCTAGCAAAGAAAACCCTGGACGAGATGGCCATAGCCACCCGGACAGGGACCGACTTGCCTCCGGAGAGAGCATCATCGTTTGAACAGTTATCCGACAGAAAAAACTCATTCCATCTGGAGATGAGCCAATTATGGAAAGGCCTGGAATGGAACTGAGCCCATTCCACCATGCATCCCAGAGTGTAAAGACATCTGTCGACTGCGCAGACAACCATGTACTCCTAATGGAAGAGAGGAGATTCCGTCTTACGCCAGAAGAATTCTCAGATTCTGAGAATCCAGCAGGGATCCTAGATGAAGAATACCCAGAGAGGGATGCAGGGAGGACTTTTTCCCCGTTGATTAAACGTCTGCACCCTGAAGAAGCCACAGTCATCCTGACCTGGCCGTAAAGTACCCCGGTGATCCCGCTAAGAGCAGGAGGCCGTCCAGGTACAGGAGCATTGGGATATACTGAACAGAAGAGCTGTCAGAAAATCCAAAACGCTGGTAAACCCCTGTGGGGCTGAGGACAGTCCCAACAGGCAGAGCCCGAAAAATTGTAAGTGTTGCTGTGATACAGCAAACCTCAGCCCATGCTGAGGAAAGGTCTCTGTAAGTACCCGTAGGCACGCGTCCTGTATATCCAGTGATACCCTAAAGTCCCCAGGTTCCAAACATCGTATGATGGAGCATAGGGATTTCCTCCTGAGCCCAGGTAGCTTTAGGAACTGGTTCAGGGAATTGAGACAGAGAACAGGCCAAAGAGGACCATTCAGCCACCGCACCAGAAAGAAAACAGAACAACCAGTCCCTCACTGAGATAGTGGGGATGGCCCAATTAGCTCCGCTTACCGCAACAACTGCATAGCTTTCTGGATCTGTAAGGCCCTTGTAAAGAGGGCGTACCCTCCTACCCACGTAGCCGCGGCAACTTGACACTAATACCGGGCGAACTGAGAAAATCGGTATCTCCCAGTTGTAGGCCTGTCCCGTCAGACTGAAGAGATATCCGTAGGTTCAGAAGCAGGATCGGCTGGCAGTCCAGGCCTGCTCGGTACTGGATATGTCGGCCCTTGTAGATGCCGACAGTCTACGAAGAAACAGACCTTTAGGCTGACCCAGAGGACAAAAAAGACTTAACAGACTTAGTCTGAGGCCTTGTAGTGGGCATAGCTGAAAGCGGTAAACTTGTCGTTAGTAATACTGCCAATGTTACTACAATCTTGTCAAGGTCAGGACCAAACAATATCAACCCTAAAGATGGTATCTGCACCTCTGCATTCCCAGAGCACAGCCATAGGGTATTACGGAGGATACAGTCGCAGCCGGAACTCTGAAAGTTAGGAGACTGGTATCCAATATAGGCATGTCCACCTATGACAACTGCATATATTACATGAGCGACCAAATACATTTGAACCCCCGACGTGTTGGAGGGGAAAAAACGTTACAAATGCATCAACCCAATATGCAATAGTATTAACCAACCATGCTATAGCCATGGTAGGATGGGTAACAACTCCTGAAAGCAAGTATACTGATTTCAGGCAGAGTTACCACCTACGGATCCGAAGAATCCGACCACGCAGGAATGGGAGGCGTAGTAACGTCTGTAATCAGACGAGTAACACGCCCATCCCCCCCAGGAGGGGCTCGTGATGACCCTCAGGGATTTGGGACAGGAGGCCAAACACTGTTGTAACACCTCCTATCTGGCAACAGCCAGAGTCCCGCTATGCGATCCACCCGCTAGTCAGCAACAGGTAACCCGAAGGCACGCAATACTGAGGGTGTATGATACAGGTGCAGGTCAACATTCACTCTAACCAGAATGGACCTGCTACCAGCCCTAAAGCAGGGATAATAATACCTGAAATAGGCTTCCCCCCGTGTAAGAGGGAAAGAGCCCCGAACAGTACCCAGTTCACGGCAGAGCCAACTGGGAAGTAACCACAGGGCGTCAACCACGCCAATTAGCGTTTCGTAGAAAACGACATCCACCCAGGGTGGCTGTTGTGGTAATCCCTGCAAGGGGAATGACAGACTATTGTGGCACCAGGGGGAATTCATATACTGCGAAAAACCCCTGCAGGGAGCGGTAGTCTGTGTCACAGGGGAAGAGTGCAAGAAGCTGCGAGATACCCTGAGATGAAAAGGGCAGTATGGTGAAGTAACCCCAAGTGAGGTACAACAATGGGGCCCGCCCGGCGATCCGCAATTGAGAGGATCCCGAGAAAACAAACCGCCCAAGGGGGTCGTGAAAGAGGCCGGCACCAGATGACGCCACATACAGAACCCTTTATGAGTCAAATCCTCCGCACTAACACCTGCAGCACATGACTTGCAGGATAGTAAAAATGGGTGCAGTATAACGCTCTATCTCCTGGTCAGACATATCTGACCAATCTTGGCGGAAATATTAAGCAGCACTATACTGGTCCTGACTGATGCCAAAAATTAGCTGCAGGGACCCATTTTCAGCGTATGCAACACACAGTTCCATCTAAAATATGGCAACGTGCAGCACGCAACAGTATGTGACAAACCACACAAATATTAACAAGTATATAAATGTGAGGTCTCAGAACCACCCTAAGTACAGCTGTATTAGGGCAGATAAAGAAAAGGGATAGATATACACTGACAGGTGAGAGAATAAAGTACAGTCAGCACTAGCATAAGTCACATACAATGCAGATATATACATATATACATAAACATGTCATATAATATACTGCACTATTACACTGCATTCAACTGCCCAGATTCAGTGTCTGGGAAGGCTACAGCGCTGTGTACACTGACCTGATGGTGAGGTACGCAGGGGGACTGGACTCACTGCCATCCTGAGAGATTTCTGCTGCACCACAGAGATAAAATGGCCGCTGGAGACCTCAGAGGAAGCGTGGCCCGCGGAGGAAGCAGCTCAGCGACGCCAGACTATGGATACTGAAAGGCGCGCTGAGCTGAGGGGAGGAGCCGCTGTAACAGGGAAGGCTGCCTCCCCTGGCCGGCTATTAACCCCCGGGACGCCGGCTCCCTGCACCGATCGTTAAGTCCCTGGTGGTCTAGTGGACACACGGGGTATGGGGGGCCCGCCGCCACTGCCGGCGCCTCCGGTCTGTCCCCTGAGACCGGAGGCACAGGACTGCATTTGAAATGCGCGGATCACCGCAAGCGGTGATCCGCGACCTTACCTGCTCCCCGTGGATCCGGCAGCAGTCCTGGGCGCCCGCAGAGTCCGGCTAGTACAGACTCTGGGGTCCCGCTGAGATCCCCAGATCTGTACTGGCGTCTCAGCGCCAGCGGGGTGACGGAGCGGCAGCTTAGACGTCCTATGGACAGTCCGACGCTGCCGCTCTGAAGAGTCCAAAGTCCATGGAAAAAACTTTGTCCCTAAAAAAATAAAATAAGCTTAGGGGCTGCTAATCAGCTCCCCCTGCGCTAACGGTGACCCGACTCCGGCCGGGCACCAACTTAAACTGAGGTGCCTCTGGCTTGGGGGTGGGGTTATAGGGAGAGTGGACCCAGTGCATCCTGGGAGCTAAAAGCTTTAACTGCGTGGTGCCCGGATTTGGTTCCCAACCTATACCCCAAGGTCAACCCTGTGGACCCCCTATGGACCCTCTATGGACCCTGAAGTAGAAAGTTTCAATATGTGCCTCCCACTTTTTAAGGGCCCAAAAGAATTGGGGCTATCAACTAAAAAGCTATTTCATGGACAGGTGTGGGCTATTCCCTCGTTATTTCATTATCAATTAAGCAGGTAAAAGGTCTGGAGTTGATTCTAGGTATGACATTTGCATTTGGAATCAGTTGCTGTCAACTTTCAATATGAGATCCAAACAGCTGTCACTATCAGTGAAGCAAGCCATCATTAGGCTGAAAAATCAAAACAAACCCATCAGAGAGATAGCAAAAACATTAGGTGTGGCCAAATCAACTGTTTGGAACATTCTTAAAAAGAAAGAATGCACCGGAGAGCTCAGCAACACCAAAAGACCCGGAAGACCACGGAAAACAACTGTGGTGGATGACAAAAGAATTATTTCCCTGGTGAAGAAAAACCCCTTCACAACAGTTGGCCAACTCAAGAACACTCTCCAGGAGGTAGATGTATATGTGTCAAAGTCAACAATCAAGAGAAGACTTCACAAGAGTGAATATAGAGGGTTCACCACAAAATGCAAACCATTGGTGAGCCACAAAAACAGGAAGACCAGATTAGAGTTTGCCGAACAACATCTAAAAAAGCCATTACAGTTCTGGAACAACATCCTATGGACAGATGAGACAAAGATCAACTTGTACCAGAGTGATGGGAAGAGAAGAGTATGGAGAAGGAAAGGAACTGCTCATGATCCAAAACATACCACCTCATCAGTGAAGCATGGTGGTGGTAGTGTCATGGCGTGGGCATGTATGGAATGGAACAATGGAACTGGTTCCCTTGTATTTATTGATGATGTGACTGCTGACAAAAGCAGCAGAATGAATTCTGAAGTGTTTCAGGCAATATTATATGCTCATATTAAGTCAAATGCTTCAGAACTCATTGGACGGCACTTCACAGTGCAGATGGACAATGACCCGAAGCATACTGCAAAAGCAACCAATCAGTTTTTTAAGGCTAAAAAGTGGAATGTTATGCAATGGCCAAGTCAATCCCCTGACCTGAATCCGATTGAGCATGCATTTCACTTGATGAAGACAAAACTGAAGGGAAAATGCCCCAAGAACAAGCAGGAACTGAAGACATTTGCAGTAGAGGCCTGGCAGAGCATCACCAGGGATGAAACCCAGCGTCTGGTGATGTCTATGCGTTCCAGACTTCAGACTGTAATTGCCTGCAAAGGATTTGCAACAAAGTATTAAAAAGTGAAAGTTAGATTTAGGATTGTTTAGTTTGTCCCATTACTTTAGCCCCTTAAAAAGTGGGAGGCACATATAGAAACCGTTGTAATTCCTACACCGTTCACCTGATTTAGATGTAATTACCCTCAAATTAAATCTGAAAGTCTGCAGTTAAATCACATCTTGTTTGTTTCATTTCAAAGCCATTGTGGTGGTGAATAGAGGCCAAAATATGAAAATTCTGTCAATGTCCCAATATTTATGCACCTGACTGTATGTACTGTGGGCCTGATTCAGAGTTGGGAATAGAGGGCCTGATTCAGAGCCACTCGTAAGCGTCCGCTCGTTTATTCCGAGCGATGTTCGCACATCTGCGCATGCGTATGGGTTGTAATGCGCATGCGCGAACCACTCAGTGCGGTCAGAAATCGTGTGCTTGCAAAATAGCGAATGCCTGCTAATTTGAGTGACAGGATGAGGCGTTTGTGGGTGGTAACAGGGGAAGGTGCTTGAAATCGGGGAGTGGAGATCCGAACGCAGGCGTGCCAAACGGTCAAAACGGGCGTTTTAAGGGTGTGCATAATTAACAAAGCAGCGTCATCGACCACGTCACTTGGTTGTCTTTTAGCCTGAACTGCTCGCATGATTGTGGTAGGAAAATGCTACCACAAGAATAGCGAGCAGTTCATACGATTTTCGATGTACTCGATTAATCTAATAAATAGCGGAGATGACGTATGATGCGAGCGGCCAGGGGGCGTTTTTTCAAAATAGCGAGCGCATGTTTCTTTTGCTCATTCAGACATAGAGGCGTCAACAGACCTCAAAGAGCGAGCGCTTAATTTAAATATCCGGCCCCTTTTTCAGAACGACCGTCCGCAAATAGCGTCTGGCTCTGAATCAGGCCCAGAGTGAGATATCTCTCTCAACTGTGAACCTGAACAAACCATATTGCAATGCAAGGGGTGTAAATACATAAATTTTTTTACATGTGGGGTAAATACTGGCTGCGTTTACATGTAGCCCACAAATACTGCACAGCTTTATTATTACTCTACAATTTAGATGTCAGTTTGGAAACAGTCCTCCCAAATCTAAATCTCTCTGCACATTTTAAATCTGCCCCACCTGCAGTGCAGCATGGTTTCACCAAGATGATCAGTTGAGAGAGAGATCTCACTCTATTCCCAAGTCTGAATCAGGCCCTGTGTGTGGTTTCTGGCCGGACATTATTTCTTCTTTTCCATCTGTAATGTGGTTGAGTCTTAGGTACACACAATGTGGTGACCAGTGGTGGCCAGTACTAGTATAATCACTAGGGCAAATGTAATGAAGGCAGTGTATGCTAACTGTTCTGCCACTCCTTGTATAATTGTGTCCTTACACATCTTTGCTACAGTCGCATGAAAAAGCTCCTCTTGGTGCACCAGGTCTCGTGAGACTGCTAGCGTCGGGTGTCTAAGATGCGATCTGTGACGTAACTAGGGTATTTGGAGCCCAGGGCAAGATGAAAAATGGAGCCCCCACCCTATGTGTGCGTGTCGAAAAAGTGGGTGTGACCACATGCCACAAGGGGCGAGGCCACTAGAAAATGGGGGCATATCAACATGACACCACCGTTTCTCGTCACTCTGGGAGAATTCTTTTCCATTCCATTTGCACCATTTATATAGGGCCCATCATGCAATGCCCCCAGTAGTAGAGCCCCTCATGCAATGCCCACTGTAGTGTTGCCCCTTATACAGTGCTCATTATGCAATGCCCCTAGTAGTAGTGCCCCATATGCAATGTCCCCAGTAGTAGTGCCCCCTTATGTAGTGCCCAATATATAGTATCCCCAGTAGTGCCCATTATGCAGTGCCCATTATACAGTGCCCACAGTAGTGAACAATATATAGTACCCCAGTAGTGCCCCTTATATAGTGCCGCCTATAAAGTGCCCAATATACCCCTAATGCAGTGCCCCCCAGTAGAGCCCCTTATGCAGAGCCCCCAGTAGTGCCCAATATATAGTGCCTCTTATGCAGTACCCAATATATAGTGCCCCTTATTTAGTGCCCCTTATGCAGTTCCCCAGTTTTATCCCTTATACAGTGCCCACAGTAGTGCCCTTTATACAGTGTCCCCAGTAGTGCCCCTTATAGAGTACCCCTTATGCAGTACCCAATATATAGTGCCCCTCATATAGTGCCCCCAGTAGTGTCCCTTATAGAGTGCCCCAGTAGTGCCCCTGTAGTGCCCCTATGCAGTGACCAAAGTAGTACTCCTTATATAGTGCCCCAAGAAGTGACCCTTATACAGTGCCCCAATAGTGCCCCTTATACACTGCCCCTAGTAGTGTCCCTTATACAGTGCCCACAGTAGTGCCGCTCATGCAGTGCCCCCTATGCAGTGACCCAAGTAGTACCCCTTATATAGTGCCCCAATAGTGCCCCCTTATACAGTGCCCCCAGTAGTAGTGCCTTTTACACATAAAACGCGCAGACACAAACACACAGACATTATACTTACCAGAATCACCGCTCCTATGCCCGCCGCCGTCCGCTCCTCCGACCTCCCGCTCTGCACTATGGGGGAGACGTCTCTCCCTTCACCCAGTGCATGAGCCAGAAGACGGAGCTCATGAGTGAGATCCAAGCCAGCTCTGGCCCTGAGTGCCGCAGCCAATGAGAGTGTCTGTGCTGATTTATTTGATATGCAACACATATATCAGTGTGTGACTGAAGGCCTGATTCACTACGGATCGCTATTCTGCTAACTCTTCTTGCTAATATCAGCGGTGATATGTAAATGCATTGTGATCGCAGTCAAGCATTGCGATCACAGCCTCACATAATGACGCCCACTTTCCCTTGTCTCACATCCGTAATACTTGGCATTATAGCAGAAGGCATGACGCTAGCAGAGTAGCACGGGACCTAACAGCTCACCTACACCGGGTAAGTTGCGCTGCGTGGCGTATTGAGGCTAGCTGTATGAGGACTCATCTCTATTCTCATAATATATCTCATTCCCCACACTGTAAGCGCCTATGTCTCAGATTGTCTCTTGCAAACAATTACGCAGAGTTTCACGTCAGCTCAGTGATAGATCTTACGTTGCAGCGTCGATCTCAAGACGGCCTCTTTTATGCAGGAGTTCGAACAGGTCTCCTCCGCTGGCATAGTCCATGACGAAGCCCAAAATCTCCTATCAGAGGACACAAACAGAACAGAGTCACATATTTGCTATATACTCTAGCACAGTCTCTTCCAGTTACCTGGTCTGGATGCTCAGAGTCTACAGCAGGCACCGTACTCTCCACCATACTCTACACAGTGACCATTACTGTATCTGATTATAAATGTGTGGGGAACTTAGTAACATAGACGGAGCTGAAATATGTGACATTATGGGACTTATTTTAATGCCAGCTCTGTAAATGCACATGCCATCCACATGACTACAATATAACAGTGTGGGTATGGGGTCTATGGACACAGTGGAGGTGATTTGCATCAAATAAATTCTAAACAATATGTGTCTCCTCTGACCTCTTCTGCCTGCGTGTGCACTGTGCACATACGTGGGGGTAAGCCTGCACAATGCATATATTTCTCAGGACATTATACTGAAATAAGAGGTTGTGATTTGTTTATGGATCCTCTCTGGAATGTATTTAGGTGTAAAACAAGCGATCTCCAATGCAGCATGAGAGCCCTATGCGTGTCAGGAGAGCTGCCAAGTCTGCGGGTGGTCATAGCTACCGCAAGGGCAAGATGGCCGCCTGATGTGCGTCAAAGTTATTGATATTAACCCAGGTGAGCTTAGCATCCCTATGCTTGGGTAAACTTTGTAACTATTAGCATATTTTCGCAGCTGTGTTGCTTACGAAATCACAGCTGCGATCGCATTACCATCCATCTTTGAATCAGGCCCTAAGCACAGTCTGCTAATATTCCACACTCCTCATTGTTACTCAGAGCCCCCCTGTTGTGCGCCACTGGTACAGAGCTGTCACCTGACCACAAGGATCAGTGTAACATTATGGTAATACCTCGGTCTGGAATGACAGGAGGCTGTGTATTAGGAAGGGGCTTCCCGATGTTGCTTGCAGAGCTCTCCTCTCCATCTGCGCTCTGGCCTCTTCTCTCGCTGTCATTCCGTTGTTATTCAGGAGCTTCATGGCTACGTCCTTCTTTGTGATCTTATCATATGCCAGCAGGACCTGAATGTGTCACAGATGTAGATATTTTACAGGGTGAGGAGCACAAATGGCTGCTCCAGTATATACAGTATATTAAAAGATTATGAACATAATTAATAAGAACTGTTTGCGCTGTGGATACTTTCCATGTATTAGATGTTAAAATTATATATAAAATACATAAATGTGAATATAGGTAGTAGCTGCTTACACAGTCTGCATTCAGTCCCACCCACAGTCATAACGTAAGACATACTTGCCAACAATCAGCTCCCTCCTTCCGGGAGGGAGCTGATTGTCGGCTAACAGCAGGGGGCGTGCTTGGTCATTCACGGCACATTGGGGGTGGAGCCGGGGGTGGGGCCACGTGATCACGTCATCATGGCCCAGCCCCCTCTTCACAATGTCGTTATTTTCAACATTGTGAAGCAGGGGGCAGGGCCACGATGACGCGATTCAGCGTGAATCGCGTCACCGCTCCCGCCCCCCGCTGCAGCGGTTTGTAGTTTATTATGGGGGGAGGTCAGGAGGGTTGCTGGCTGCCAGGAGGCTTGCCTGCCTTTCCAGGGGCCTGGGAGCGGCACCCAAAAATCGGGAGGCTCCTGGCCCAGATCGGGATGGTAGACAAGCCTGACGTAAAATGAGTAATATCTCACAAAGGGTATAGGTCCTGGGGGGTGCTGATATTCTGCTGCTTATAATGAGTTGTTTTTGTTATAATGGATATTAGTATTGTGCTGTGTGAGTAATACGTAATTAAAGGATATATAGCAGTTTCTATGAATAATTCTTGACTATGAACATTTCTCTTTCTTCCTATTTTGTTATAGAAAACATCTAGCCAGTGATTAATGGTACACAGTGACTGGGTGGCATATCCAGAGTGACCCAGTGGGGAGGCCATGTAATTCCCTAGTGGACCCCTCTACTTCAGAGCTCCTCCCACTATTGTGGAAGGTCAGAAGCCATCAGCGGTGGAATCGGGTGGCACAGGGAGAAGATCGCTGGAAAAAATCAACCTGTAGTGAGGTCTTCAGAATCATCACTGTATCACAAAGGATTGCAGTGACTGGTGCGATGTATGGACGACAGGTCTGCATGCAGGGCCGGACTGGGACTAAAAATAGGCCCTGGCATTTTAAAGCACACAGGCCCATCTTGGGGGTCAATCATATTAGCCACGATGATCTCGCCGGCGCGAGTCATCGCGGCAGTGGCCGCACTTTACAGCAGCCCCGATTTGCCTAATATTGCTCGCAGCCCCATAGGGCTCCGAACAAAATTATGCGAATCCTGGCTTGGGTAGCGAAGGGTGCGAGCTGCGGTGCCATTGGCTGCGTTTAAATGCCATTGCAACAACACATAGCACCTAATAGGATTGACCCCTTGGTGTCAGCATCCTGGTTCCTGTCACAGACTCCTCCCCTTGCTATTCCTAACTCTTTCCACTGCTTAGTCTATGCTCGTACACATATAATTAATATTAGAACAATATAAAAGTGTACATTATTCTCTGTATTTAGTGTTCACTCTAGGTCCGGCAGTAGGCAGGGTGCCGGACCTAGTGATAGGGCACTTCTGCGCGCGCTGAAGGCGCGTGCGGCCGAAAAAGGGGCATGGTCAAAAAAAAGGGGGCGTGTCTTTATGACGCTTCCCCTTTTCGTCACTCCTGGGGCACTTAAGTGCCAGGCAGTCCCCAAGTGCTACGGTCACTGTGAATGGATGCTGGGTGCACCAGCGGTGACTGCAGCGCCGCCGTTTTGACCACACGTGACCCACACTGTGACCCATGGGTGAAGACAGAGCTCACAGGCTGTCTCAGCGGGACACCGCACTGGAGGGCAGGGTGCTTTCTGCCCTTCAGAAATAGGGCAGGACGCAGCGCCCCGCTGAAACAGTCTAGTGGGAACACTAGTATTAAAACACACACAACAGTGCACATTCTGCAAGGGATTTAAACATGTGCCACCAAACAGGTGAGGGCTGGGACACTGAGGGATGGTTTCAGGGAGGGTGAAGGAAGGGACACTGAAGGGGAGATACAGGGAGGGTGAGGGAAGGGACACTGAGGGGGATTAAAGGGAGGGTGAGGACGGGGACACTGATTGGGGGTTACAGAGAGGGTGGGGGCTGGGACACTGAGGAGGTTACAGGGGGGATGAGGGCTGGGACACTGATTTGGGGTTACAGGAAGTGTGAGGGCTGGGACACTGATTTGGGGTTACAGGGAGTGTGAGGGCTGGGACACTGATTTGTAAGGAAACATTGTTTCCTATACACTACTGTCAAGCAGGGACGGCATGGACACAGCACGGCAGCCATCATGCTCAGTGGATATTCCTGGCTGTAACATGATGACTGTGCCTTGTGAATAGAGGCACCTGTTTTCAGCCACCATTATTTATCACACCGGCAAAAAAATGGACGGCCTTTTGTCACCCAGTCAAAATCGGCATGTGTGAAACTGGCCTGATGGTGAAGGAAGGGACACTGAGGGGGAGATACAGGAAAGGTGAGGGCAGGGACACGGAGGGGGAGATACAGGAAAGGTGAGGGCAGGGACACTGAGGGGGAGATACAGGGAGGGTGAGGGCAGGGACACTGAGGGGGAGATACAGGGAGGGTGAGGGCAGGGACACTGAGGGGGAGATACAGGGAGGGTGAGGGCAGGGACACTGATAGGGGTTACAGGGAGTGTGGGGGCAGGGACACTGAGGGGGAGATACAGGAAAGGTGAGGGCAGGGACACTGAGGGGGAGATACAGGGAGGGTGAGTGCAGGGACACGGAGGGGGAGATACAGGGAGGGTGAGGGCAGGGACACTGAGGGGGAGATACAGGGAGGGTGAGGGCAGGGACACTGATGGGGAGATACAGGGAGGGTGAGGGCAGGGACACTGAGGGGGAGATACAGGGAGTGTGGGGGCTGGGACACTAATGGGGGGTTACAGGGAGGGTGAGGGCATGGACACTGATTGGGGGTTACAGGGAGGGTGAGGGCTGGGACACTGATTGGGGGTTACAGGGAGGGTGGGGGCTGTGAAACTGATTGGGGGTTACAGGGAGGGTGGGGGCTGGAACACTGAGGGGTGTTATAGGGAGGGTGGGGATAGGGACACTGAGGGGTGTTATAGGGAGGGTGGGGGCTGGGACACTGAGGGGTGTTATAGGGATTGTGGGTCTGGGACACTAATTGGGGGTTATAGGGAGGGTGGGGGCTGGGACACTAATTGAGGGTTAAAGAGAGGGTGGGGGCTGGGACACTGAGGGGTGTTATAGGGAGGGAGGGGGCTGGGATACTGAGGGGTGTTATAGGGATGGTGGGGGCTGGGACACTGAGGGGTGTTATAGGGAGGGTGGGGGCTGGGACACTAATTGGGGGTTACAGAGAGGGTGGGGGCTGGGACACTGAGGGGTGTTATAGGGAGGGAGGGGTCTGGGACACTGAGGGGTGTTATAGGGAGGGAGGGGGCTGGGATACTGAGGGGAGTCACAGACAGGGTGGGGACTGTGACACTAATTGGGGTTACAGGGAGGGTGGGGGCTGGGACACTGGGGGGTGTTATAGGGAGGGTGGTGGCTGGAACACTGAGGGGGGTTACAGGGAGGGTGGTGGCTGTAAGACTGATTGGAGGTTACAGGGAGTGGGAGCTGGGACACTAATTGGGGGTTACAGAGAAGGTGGGGCTGGGACACTAATTGGGAGTCACAAAGAGGGTGGGAGGGAGAGATACAGTGATTATACAGTATAAAGCTGTCTATCATTAGGGTAAAGAGCAACAGATTTAAGAAGTAAATAAAGTGCACACACTTACCTGATAGTGTTTGGTAGTGTCCCCTCTCCTCTCAACTTCAGGGTCGCATTGGGTCTCCTCCTACTCCTGTAGAAGCCTGCTGCTCCTCTTCGGCACTTCCAGTTCTTCACAGAGGTTCACACACAGCAGGCAGGGGGCGTGTCACACAGTACCTGTTACTAGAGGTCCCGCTGGTCCTCTAGTGTTTGCTGGCAGACCATGGCAAGTGGACACTAGAGGACTAGCGGAGCCTCTAGTGTCATTACTGTTCTTAATGTGGAAAAAATGTCTTCTCTCCGGCGGCGGACATTTTGGGAAAGACATTTTGTATGGCATCCAAACGGACGGCCAGACCAGCCCACTTGACCATCGGCCCTTCTGGCATTTGCATGAAGTGTCCGATGGCCAGTCCAGCCCTGTCTGCATGTAACACGGCCAGTGTCAGGTGTAATGTAATGGAGGTATGCAGGAAGCCTCAGATGGAGGGATAGTGGGTGTAGCAGGGCAGCAGCACGGTGTAGTGATGTGTGGCTTCATGTAGTGTCAAATTTATTTTTCATTGTTTATATATACAACCTGTTATCAAATAATGTATGACCAGGCCAGTAACAGCAATTACATGATACAAACTTCCTTGTGTAATCTGTGTTTTCACCATTGCTTGTTATGTGCAAAAATGAGAATAGCTGCCCAGTTTTACTTTTTATAATGGGAACTTAACACTAGCTAGTATAACAATCCCTACACATTTATACCCTCACACTGGTTCTCTGGTCCTCATTCAGAGCCAGACGCTATTTGCGCTCGCTCGGTCAGAAAAAGGGGCCGGATATTTAAACAGACCTCTTTGCGGTCTGTTGACGCCTCTATGTCTGAGCGAGCGAACGAAATATGCGCTCGCTATTTTGTATAGGCGCCCCCTGGCCGTTCGCATCATACGTCATCTCCGCTATTTATTAGATTAATCGAGTACATCGAAAGGCGTTTGAACTGCTCGCAGTGCTTGTGGTTGGATTTTCCTACCGCAATCATGCGAACACTTCAGGTTAAGAGGCAACCAAATGACGTGGCCGATGATGCTGCTTTGTTAATTATGCACATCCTTAAAACGCCCGTTTTGACCATTTGGCACGCCTGCATTAGGATCTCCACACCCCGTTTTCAAGCACCTTCCCCTGTTACCACCCACAAACGCCTCATCCTGTCACTGAAATTAGCAGGCACTCGCTATTTTGCGAACACGCGATTTCCGACCGCACTGACTGGTTGGCGCATGCGCATTACGACCCATACGCATGCGCAGATGTGCGAACATCGCTCGGAGCGAGCGAGCGGCCGCTTACGAGTGGCTCTGAATCAGGCCCTCTGTTTCTATCTTTTGAACAGTGAATCTAACGCCTATAGTGCCAATAACTAGCCCAATCTATAGAGTATCCTGGACCACATAGCTTTCTGAGTAATATAATTATTGGCAGTGGCAGGAGGGACAGTGTTGTGAGATACAGCTGCACAATCTGTTCATCAGTATAATTTGTGCTGGGAGAGGAGCCTATCCATCTATATCAGGTATGTCAAACATGCAGCCCGCGGGCCACATGCGGCCCAAATAAACATTTTTATGAGGCCCAAAAAGTGTGGGCCAACATATATATAATATGCGGCCTACATCTTTGCCATGATCGGAGCTCAGCTCTGATCGGACAGTGTTTGCTTTAGTTAAAGCTGGCAACACTGGTCTCAGAAGCCTCTGATCACTTCAGAGGCCAGTGTTCCCAGTGATGCAGAGTGCGGGTGACGTCATGACGTCTCCCGCGAGGAGAAGAGCCTACGCCTGACGCTCTGGATCTAATTAGATCCAGTCAGCGGCAGCAAGTACGCGGGACGGCAGGAGCGAAGATGGCACAGACTTGAGCAGTGCACAGCGGCCATCGTAAATAAAGGTAAGTAGTGCACAGGTGAGTGGGGCCTGTTCTATACTGGGAGGGGGTAGAGCATAAGAGACATTAAAGGGGGCACAACATAAGGGGCATTACTGGGGGCTCTGCATAAGTGGCATTACTAAAGACATTACTGGGGGCTCTGCATAAGGGGCATTACTGGGGGCTCTGCATAAGTGGCACTACTAAAGACATTACTGGGGGCTCTGTATAAGGGGCACTACTGGGGGCTCTGCATAAGGGACATTACTGGGGGCTCTGCATAAGTGGCACTGGTAAGGACATTACTAGGGGCTCTGCATAAGGGGCATTACTGAGGGCTCTGCATAAGCGGCATTACTGGGGGCTCTACATTAGGGGCATTACTGGGGGTGCTACTAGGGATTTTACTGGGGGCTCTGCATAAAGGGCATTACTGGGGGCACAACATAAGGGGCATTACTGGGGCTCTGCATTAGGGGCATTACTGGGGGCACTACTAGGGACATTACTGGGGGCTCTGCATAAGGGGCATTGCTGGGGGCTCTGCATAAGGGGTACAACATAAGGGGCATTACATAAGGGGCATTACTGGGGGCACTGCATAAGAGGCACTACTAGAGACATTACTGGGGGCTCTGCATAAGGGGCACTACTAGGGACATTACTGGGGGCTCTGCATAAGGGGCATTATTGGGGCACTGCATAATGGGCATTGCATACTGGGCACAAATTCAGGGGGCATTGCATAAGGGGCACTACTACAGGGAGCACTGCTTTGGTTTTTATTAATAATAAACCTTTCAAAATTGCATATAAGACTTTTTTTTTGTTACGGCCCACACACTATTAAGACCTTGAATACTCGGCCCGGTGGTATTTTGCGTTTGACATGCCTGATCTATATCTATAGAAATGATTGGAGTTTGCATTATAAGTCTTTGGGGGTCAAGGTGGGCATCTGAACTCGCCCCCTCTGGGTCCAGTCCAGACATGTGGATTTTTGTACATAGTCCTATGGGGCTGCAAACAATAACATGCAAGACCAGTGGGACTATGGCCGCGAGTAACTCACATGTCATTGAATTGACCTCTTTATATTTTAGAATCCATGTCCCACCTTTATAGGATGACAATGATGAACCCCACCATCACCCACACCTACTGCATGACCACCTACCCAGGCTATCATTCCCCGAGCAGAGCTCAGTGGTAATAACTCACTGGAGAAGGAGAACTCTGGGGATAGTGAGAGTTCCTCTGACAGAGAAGGGATTCTCAGCTGGTGCCACTGCAGTAACCTCACAGGTGTGCTTCTTATGTAATGTGAGAAATGCAGGGGGTCTCTTTTGCCAATATCTCTTATTACCTTGGTCTCTGATTGGCTGATCGTACAGCAACATGACTAATCACTGCCACCAGAACCAGTTGTCGGAATTGTCGGAAGGAAGACCACGTCTATGGTAACTTGGATGTTATTATGCTTGTTACTTATATGAGACACTTGGAAAGCTTAAGATAATTGCAGTATGTTTTTCTGGTGTTGTATGTACAGAGGGCCTGATTCAGAGCCGAACGCTCTTACCAGAGCGCTCGCTCTGAATCAGGGCCCTCCTACCTTAAAATGGAGCGGCCTCCTGGCCGCTCGTATAGCTGTGGGTGACCACCCACAGCTATAGCGAGCGTCCAAGATGATGGTCGCGATGGTCAAGACCATCGCGACCATCGGGCTTGCGACGAGACCCTGCGGTAGGGTCTCGCTGCCGCAAGCCCAGGAGTGATTTTGGCTCTATCAGAGCCAAAATCACTCCCACTGACATCACTACTGATGTCAGTGGGGCCAGACTCAGACGGTAGGCTTTCCCATGGGAACGCCTCCGTCTGGCAGCCACACCCCCGGCACGCCCACCAAAGGGGGCGTGTTGTCACTCACCATCGACAGCAGGCCCTCTTTGCTGCGAGACCCCGAGTGACGGATTCCTCGTCGCTCGCCGGGTCTCGCGCATGCGCACGACGGAGCTCCCTCCGTCGTGCGCATGCGCACTTCGGCACCATCAAACCGCTTGCGAGCGTCCTGCGCTCGCGAGCGGGTCCGAATCAGGCCCAGAGTTTTGTAGTAAATCAGACATACTAAATGGTCGTACTTGTCCAGACGGTACAAATGTGTCACTGTTTCTGAGCAACTCGAGTGGGCGTACTTCACCAATCGTGGGGAATATAGGGATCCCCCTTACTCTTACCAACTCCTCCTATAGTTGTAAGAGGTTACATCACTGCCACCACCAAGCTCCTATAGCAGCACTGGAACCACTTAATTTTGGGAAAGCGTGGTCACACTGCTGCAGAACCTCTCGGGTGGCGTCCCACTGGCTTATTGATGTACATCAGTTCTGCTTTGGTAGTGAGCAGAGATCAAGTTCAGAGACACTGGACTCAAACTCAGGACCGGCAGCAAACAGGCATTTGGTACATATTTGGTAGTTACAGGCAAAACAGATGCAGGCATATTGGCCACACCCCTTCCACCCCTCCGAGATTATATTAATAATCTTCCACTATATTATTATTTATTTAAAACATATGTAAATTCTAAACAATAGGATCCATAGTTAGTAAAATATTTAATTACTGCAGATAAGAAAAGTGCTTAAAAATATCAGTAATTGACTTAAAATCTGCAGCCACTCGTGTAATAAGTGTCTCTATGTCTATAAATTTATAATGGTGTGAGGAGTATTCTCCCACATGTGCAGGGGTGTAGCATGTAGCCATGGTGCCCGGAGCATGTGTGTGCTACCGCGCCCCCTCCCCCAAGTGTGCCAGGTAGTGCCAGGTAGAGGGTATGTCCACCATGAAGGAGCAAATTAAAGGGAAATAAAAATAAATATTAGGGGCAGTATCCAACTGGGACATGGAGGGCTAGATATATTCCAACCCACTAAAGTAATTCCACCAATTAAAAATAAACCACACAATAGTGCCCACAAATCATGTTATACCACACAGTAGTGCCCCTTATTCACATTACAACATGCAGTGTCTTTTATTCATGTTATGCCACAGTAGTGCCCCTTATTCATATTATGTTACAAAATAATGACCACAATGTCAAAATTATGCCACACATTAGAGCCCATTAATTCACATTATGCCACAGTTTCGGCAATTTTTTCACATTATGCTACAGAGTAGTCCTCACAGTTCTTGTTATGCCATAGTAATGTCCATAGTTCACATTATGCCACAGTAGTGCGCCTTATTCACACTCTAACTAACAATAGTGCCCCTTATTTAAGTTATGCCACAGTAGTGTCTCTTATACACATGCCATAGTAGTGCCCCATATTGGCATTTGGTGTCAGAGCAGTCAGGCGTGACCTCACCAAACTCACCGTTCAGGCTTCTCCCAGTCACGGGTGCCTTGACACAGACTCTCAACAGCAGCACCCAGCTCAGGCCTCCCCTCAGCAGCAGAGACACAGCCGCTATGTTCTCTCCTCCATGCAAACCAGGCCGGCTGACATCAGGGCCAGGGTGGTATGTAGGACCCACCTCAAAATTGGAAAAGAGGAGCCACAAGCATCGCTCCATCCACACCATGCCCCCTATCTGGAGGCACTGATCTGTTTATGTGTTTCACGCTCAGCTCAGCTCAGCAGGTGCTCTTCCCTTCGTATAGTAGTTGATCTCCAGCACCCTGGCTGGAGCAGGCGCCTGGAGCTGGTGCTCCCCTGGAGTCACCCTCGGTACTCCACAGCGCATGTGTTATACTCGTTATATTCAATGAAATCATAGCAGTATGGGTTTTTGTAGAACACGTTTATCAAACCTTATATACTGTATATTATATTCTGCTATTAGAACGGATAACCTTATATACAGTTACTGTTCAGTACACAAACACCACTTTATTGAATTGTAACTCTGAACTGTATTATCTCTGCTTTCCTCCTACTTTGCTGTGTTTAAACTAAATGAGCTTATTGCACTGTTTGTACAGCCCCATGCTACTTTATATGTCAGAGTGGTCATATGTTGTCACCAAACTGGCTGACCAGACATAAGTTACACTACTGTTTGGGCTGTGTGGTAATTTAGGCTGCATAGTGTGTGGTGCAGTGGGTCTGAGTACACAGAAGCCAGTACATCGTACACGGCAGTACTGGGCCTGTAATTACCAGGCAGCATAATATTGTGCCATGTCTTTTGTGGGATGGCCAAGCCCTTAAATTTGGTGACCACACCCACCCAATGGCTGGACCTCGCCTATCCTGAGTCAGACACATCTGCAGCCACTTTTCTGGGCTCCTACTTATACTAATGCTAGAATCCGCCTGTGTGTGCTGTATGAGTAAATGTGGGAGTCTGTCCTGCCCACTGTTATCCCATCTGCAGCTGTCAGCATTTCTATCTGCAGATATATGGTGATCATGATAAGCGCTCAACAAGGGGGATCCCAAGTGTGGGAGCAGCATGGTACTGGAGATGTCCTAGCTCTAAAAATACACGTTTATGTAGACAATGTGTACTAAACGCTTAGTACATATTGTCTACATAATCATTAATAACTGTACTTGCACCCAGCCCATGCTGCATGCAAAATATCCATCTGAAATAGGCGCCTTACCTCTATCCATGCCATGACACACCCATGACGCTCCTACTAGACCAAACAGATCTAATGTTTGCACCAGCGGCAGTCAGCGATGGAGCAATTCAATTGCTATTCCATTCAGGTGCGTTAGCTGCCGGCACCATGTCTGCTTACAGCCTCCTGAGGTGGCGAGCAGAAATGTGCGTTAAGTCTATGGTATGGGCACCCTACCTGCATTTTAAGTGCCCCAACAAGGACTTCAGATGGGTTTAGATGTTTTACGTGGCTAAACCTAATCTAATTGGGCGCTACAAGCATGATGATTAATGGGCGCCCAAAAATAATGAATTTGCTACATTGGGTGCCCATTAATTACAGCACCTAATAAACTAATTGAATTGCCCCATGTGTTTTAAGTTTGATCAGGTGGATATGCAGTCGCATGTTTCCTTCTTCCTTCTGTTTGTTGATATCCGCATTGCCACTTGTGTCCTACTCAGAATCAGCCACATTGACATATACAAATAAGTATTTTTTAAATTATTCTCCCTTAAGAAACTGCTAGTTTATTGGGTACTGGAGTCACATGTGCACAGGCGGTGTACTGTAGGTATACAGCTGTCTTACAGTCACCTATAGGGAGCTGTCCTTTATGGTGCTACTCATAGTTGCAGATATTTCTGTTGCACTCTGGGAGTGAGCAGCCAGGTTGGATGTGTGGGGGTGTAGTGCAATGTTTGCATCATCGTGGCTCATCCACCACTGTACAAAATTGAAATGCCCATCTTGTTAAGCTGGGGGCGGGTATACAATGAGGTGATTTATCACAAAACCTGTCATCAAGATGCCCAGTTCACTTGGGAAGTGGGCAGGACAGACAGCAGTGATCCATGTCCGGGAGACTTATCCACTCTTCCCGGAGTCTGGGAGAGCCACCGAGATTTGGGAGTAGGTAAGTATGTGGTCTACTGTAGCTAAAACTACCTAGAAACATATTGGTTCAATAATCACGTATTTGCAGAAGGATCAGATGGTTTCGGATTGGGAGATAATTACCATTACAGTTATGCCATTTTATAATATATACAGATCATTTATCTATGTGCATCTGCATTAAGATACAATATGTACTGTAGTAAAGTCATGAAACTTACAACTCCGTAGCTGCCCCGGCCGATCTCACTTCTGATCTTAAATCTCTTGATGGATTGAGAGGCGTCACCGGGGCAGGGTGATGACATGCTGCTTGGTCCTTGAGGAAATAGAATAAGGACACCGTGAGATGACTGTGATGATTACTGAACAGGAATAATTGTGAATACTAAATAAAATGCATTGTAGGGCTCTTCAAATCCCGACAGCGGATGCCCGACAGGATCAAGATCCCGACTGGGGCAGGTAAGTACCCTAACCCTCCCCTGTCCCCCTCTCACCCTAATCCCTCCCTTAGTGGTGCCTAACCCTAACCTACCCCCGGGGTACCTAACTCTAACCCCCCCTTACCACTCCCTAAACCTAACCCTCCCGGGAATGGTGCCTAATTCTAACCTCTCCCTGGGGGTGCCTAACACTAACAGTCCCCCCTAGGGGTGCCTATCTCTAATCTCCCCCCCCCAAACCTAACCCTGATAGACTCCCTAATCCTAACCCTCCCTCCCCCCCAACGCGGCTAACGTTTAGTTCCTAGCCGGCATTCCGATGTCAGGATTGTGACCACATGACTACATCCCCTTAAGATAGGTGTCGAAATACCAACGCCTATCTTAATCCTGATGCTGAAACGCCAAAGGACGCCTGCCCGAACGATTTAAGTCTGGGACGCCCTTATCATTAGCCGCGAAGGGGGAGGGTTAGGTTTAGGGAGCATAGCGGGGTTAGGGTTAGGTTTTTGGGAGGAGGGGTAGGGTTAGGCACCCCTAGGGGGGAGTATTCGGGTTAGGTACCACTGGGAGGGTTAGGCACTAAGGGGAGAGGGTTAGGTTTAGGCACGAAGAGGGGAGTGTTAGGTTTAGACACTAACAGGGAGGGTTAGGGTTAGGCTACAAGAAGGCAGAAGGGGGGAGGCTATTTATACTTAACCCACTCCTGTCGAGATACCAACCATCGGGATGCTGCTGTCTGTATTCTGACAGGAGACATCCCGACAGCCGGAATTACATACCCATTCCAAACACTGGTAATTCCTATAGTACCCTGATACTTAAGAAAGTTAATAAAGAACGTTAGTCCCTATAATGCTTCAAGTAGACAGGTAGTCCCTATAAAATTAAGGACCAAATATTGTTTATATAGTAACGTTTTAAAGATAAAACTTTATCAATGTAAATAATTAAATGTAACAGACCTCCAGCTATACTTTGGGGGAAATTCAATTAGCCACAATAAAGCTTTATCTTGTTGCACGTTAAGTTTTTGCACCTATCGCGTGATACTTTAACTTATTGCGTCTTTGCGTGCTTCCATTTTTTACGCAATTTAATTGCAAAAGTCGTACAGCGGCCTTTGCGCAATAAATCATGCTGCTTTTATCTGTGATAGGTGTAGGTGGAAATGGGGAAATCTGACAGTACCCCAAAAAAGGCCAAAGTAATATAGGATAAAAGTAAAGAAGTGGGCCTAATACTAGTTTTCGTGGATCTTAAGTTGTCTCAGATAGCCGTTATATGCATTTTTCTACTTCAGGGTCCATAGGGTATCCACAGGATACCTTGGGGTATAGGTGTGACGTCAGTCGCAGGGCACCAAAGAGTTAAGCTTTCAGCCTCCCAGGATGCACTAGGTCCCCCTCCTATACCCCGCCCCCAGGCCAAGGCACCTCAGTTTAGTTTGGTGCCCGGCCGGAGTCGGGTGCACCTGTTGGAGTGGGGGCTAGAAGAGCCCCTGAAGCTTTTTCTTCATGCAGCTGTGGCTGCACATCTGGATGAACAGCATGGACAGTCAGTCCTGACGTCCATGCTGTCTTCCCTACACCCCGCCGGTACCAGAACGCCGGTACTGATCCGGGGATGCTGGTGGGCGTCTGGGGTCACAGCTAGCGGTGACCCCAGATGCTCCGGACCATGGCCGGATTCAAGGGGGACAGAGGTAAGCAGCGGGGTCCCGCGGTGGGTCCCCGCTGATCACATGGTCCTAAGTCCCCAGGCAGGGGGCTCCCTGGGGACTGGCTGCAGCGTGGAGCCAGGCGACCAACCTGCGCTTCCACTACCCCCTGGGACAGCGGACCGCAGCAGAGCGGTAGCGCTGCGGTGTCCCAGGGGTTAAATGCATGCCAGGGGAGCGCGCCTTCCCTGTCTCACAGCCGGCGCCTCCCCCGCTGCACACAGCCCTCTCTGCACTGTGCTGACTGGTCCTGTGTCAGCGCTCCTCCCCCAGGCCAGCTTCTCTCTGCTCCTCGGCGGCCATCTTCTCTGCAACGCATGGTGAACGCTGCTGGAAGTCTGGAAGGAAGCATCGTGGTCTGGGTCCCCCCGCATACCTCTCCTCCGCTGTGGCTCAGGTCTGTGTATGCAGCGCTGTGTCCTACCAGGCCCTGTGTCTGTGTAGTTGAGTGATCAGCGCTGTTAGTGCAGGAATTGTTATTTCTCTGCATTGTATGTGACTGTGCTAGCGCTGCCTGTAACTATTCTTCACTAAACTGTCAGCTTTATTACTGTCCCTGTTCTTTCTGCTAAAGCCCTTGCGGTGCGGTGCTGCAGGGTGGTCTCTCGCCTATTTAATACTTAATTGGTGAGAGAGGTCACATACGTGGTGCCATCATGTCTGAAAGTGATTTTCCCCTCCGGCTACAGTGTACCACGTGCAAAGTACCGTTAGCGGAGGGGGAGGGTAGCGCGGAGGGCCTTTGCCGGCAGTGTTGTCCATGGCGCGGCCTATTACGGTTACAGCACCGGTACAGGAGCCGCCCTGGGCTTGTTTCGCTCAGGCGTGAACAGCTTTAGTGGGCCAGTTAGCTCCGCAGCCCGCGTTTACTCCGATGGGTTTGTCCCAGCAGTCTGTGGTGTCGTCACCCATGCAGGGGTTCCCACGACAATTGGTGGTACCCCACAGTCTCCCTATTTCCCCGCTCCCGGGTTCTCAGGAGCCAGCGTGGGTTAACTCCCTGACGAGTTCTTTACAGCACTTGTCGGATGTATTGCAAGGGGAGTCTGTGATGCGGCCTCATAAAAGGCCGGTGGCGTCTCTGTCCGCTCCTTATGAGGATGACGAAGGGACGTCTGATGATGGGGAGATTCTGGATCCTTACGATCAGGAACCTTTCCATACTAAGGACGCTGATGCTAAGTCCAAAGTATATATTCCTGGACTTATTCGGGCGGTCCGCACAGCCTTGGTGATTGAGGACGAAGTTCCCCCAGCGGCTAAATCTAAGTATGCCTTTTTCAAAGATGTGAAGGGCGATGCCACAGTCTTTCCTCTTTCGGGTCAGTTGGTGGACCATTTAGAGGAGGCGTGGAAACAACCTGGCAAAAGATACCAGCCGCAGAGACGCCTGGCGGTGTCTTATCCGTTCGCGGATAATTATTTTGCTAAGTGTGAATCCCCTCCACAGGTGGATTCTCACGTGACCCGTCTTGTCCGTAGTGCCACATTGCCGATGCCATCCATGTCCTCCCTTAAGGATGCTACGGACCGCAAGGTAGAAATCTGCCTGAAGTCCGCTTATTCCCTTGCAGGGGGGGCAGCACGGCCGGCTATGGCCATTTGCTGGGTTGCCAGAGCGATGGAGCGCTGGGCGGATTCATTAGAGGCTTCTTTTGAATCCGACTGTCCGGCCGAACAAGCGGAGTTGATTGGCAATCTCCGTGATTCGGCCACCTACATCAACGAGGCGGCTCTAGACATTAGTACTCTGGTGTCTAGAATTTCTTCAGCAGCGGTAGCTGCTCGTCGCACCTTGTGGCTGCGATCCTGGAAGGCGGACGCAGATCCAAGAAAGGTCTGGAAGCGTTGCCGTTTACCGGAGAAGTTCTCTTCGGTCCGGATCTGGATAAGATTGTGGCCACGCTGGCGGCAGCCAAATCTGCTTGTCTCCCGTCGGCCGCTGCTCCTTCTGGTTCTGGACCATCGTCCTTTCGGTCATCTAGGGCCCAGGGCAGGCCCAAACCACAGTCGTTTCCTCGACAGGCTGGCCCTAAGAAATCGGGCAAGCCCCGGAAACAGGCATGGAGTACCAGACGTCCGGCCCCCAAGCCAGATGACAAGCCTGCGGCCTGACGGTCCGGGTCTCCCCTTGGGGGATCCCAGGGTGGGAGGCCGCCTGCTGCAGTTCTCCCGGTGTTGGTCGTTCACTACGACAGACACTTGGGTTCTGGAGGTGGTCTCTCACGGGTACGCCCTCTCCTTCCGGCACAGACCCCCGGCTCGATTCTTCACCACGGGTCTACCATCAGACCGAAACAAGGCTACGGAGCTGCGGAAGGTATTGCACACTATGCTCCAGGCTGGAGTTATAGTGCCTGTTCCATTCTCCCAGAGGGGCCAGGGTTTCTATTCAAATCTATTTTTGGTACAGAAACCCAATGGGTCATATCGTCCGATTCTCAACCTCAAAGCACTCAACAAGTCTTTGCGGGTCCCGAAGTTTCGGATGGAGACCCTACGGTCCATCATTCTGGCGCTGGAACCTGGGGACTACATGGTGTCATTGGACATACAGGACGCTATGGCGGTCATGGCGGCTTCTCTGCGGCTGCAAGGAGTCCGCATGTTGCCGTACTTGGACGACCTGTTATTGGTGGCAGGATCTCCAGAGCTCCTGTTACACCACTTGGACCTGACCATTGCACTGCTGCAACGGCACGGCTGGCTAATTAACTGGCAGAAGTCCACTCTAATCCCGTCTCGGAGGATTCTGCATCTTGGACCCTTATTGGACTCCTGACAGCAAAGGATCTTCGTGACGGAGGACAAGATCTCTGCTTTACAGTCAAGGGTGCGCAGTTGTCTGCACAGCCGCCGGGTGTCCTTACACTCGGCGATGAGGTTACTGGGCTCCATGGTGTCGGTGTTCGACATGGTGGAATACGCCCAGTTTCACTCTAGACCTCTGCAGCACCTGATCCTGTCCAAGTGGAACGGGCTGCCTCAGTCTCTGAAGTTCCAGACGATTGTGCTCACCCCGGAGGTTCGCCTGTCCCTTGCGTGGTGGTTAAAGATGACCCACCTCAACAAGGGACGTCCGTTCTGGGTTCCAAATTGGGTCCTGTTGACAACGGACGCCAGTCTTCGGGGCTGGGGAGCAGTTTCGGGTCCACACTTGTTCCAGGGCAGGTGGACACCGACAGAAGCGGAGCTTCCAATAAATATCTTGGAACTCCGTGCGGTCTTCAATGCTCTCCTGCAGGCACAGCGGTTTCTCCAGGGTCACCCGGTGCAGGTCCAGTCGGACAATGCTACCACCGTGGCCTACATAAACAGGCAAGGAGGAACTCGCAGTCGGGCGGCTCTCGTAGAGGTCTCTCGGATCCTGGTTTGGGCGGAGCGCAATCTTCCGGCCATATCAGCGGTCTTCATCCCGGGAGTGCTAAATTGGGAGGCGGACTTTCTAAGTCGCCAGGACGTTCATCCAGGGGAATGGTCCCTGCACCCGGACGTTTTTCAACTACTGGTGGACAGGTGGGGTCTTCCAGAAATCGACCTCATGGCGTCCCGGCACAACAACAAGTTGCCGGTGTACGGGTCTCGCACAAGAGACGAAGGGGCGTCTCTGGTGGATGCTCTGTCCGTCTGGTGGACGTTCAGGTTCGCATACCTGTTCCCTCCGGTCTCCCTTCTTCCACGGGTAATCCGGAAATTCAAACAGGAAGGAGGGACGCTCCTGTTGATAGCTCCCGCGTGGCCCAGACGGCACTGGTTCTCAGACCTTCAGGGTCTGTCCGTGGACAGTCCTCTGCGGTTGCCGCTACGACCGGACCTTCTGTCTCAGGGTCCTTGTCTTCACCCAGACCTGACTCGGCTGTCTTTGGCGGCGTGGCTGTTGAGACGGCCATGCTGAGGTCCTGGGGGTTTGCCAGCTCTGTGGTGTGTACCATGTTACGAGCTCGGAAACCGTCTTCCGCGAGGATATACCATCGCGTGTGGCATACGTTCTTCCAGTGGTGTCGACCGAGAGGTTATGCACCGCGGGAGTTTCGTCTGTCTCGGATTCTCGCCTTCCTGCAAGCGGGACTAGATCATGGGCTTCGCCTTGCTTCTTTGAAGGTACAGGTTTCGGCCCTATCTGTCTGGTTTCACCGTAGGATTGCTACAATCCCGGATGTGCGCACCTTTATGCAAGGTGTTCTCCGTATTCAGCCGCCCTTTGTTCCACCTGTGGCGCCTTGGGATTTGGCTGTGGTCCTGAGGACTCTCCAAGGACCGCCGTTTGAACCACTGGGCTCAGTGGATATTAAATGGCTAACAGCTAAGACTGTTTTCCTTCTGGCCGTTGCTTCAGCCAGACGTGTTTCTGAGTTAGGGGCTCTTTCTTGTAGACCCCCTTTCTTGGTTTTTTCATGGGAACAGGGCAGTGCTCCGCACTCGGCCCGAGTTTCTCCCCAAAGTTGTTTCCCAGTTTCAGGTTAACGAGGAAATAGTTGTTCCGGCCTTTAACTCACCGGGTCTTTCCGTGGGTGAGGCCTCTTTGGATGTTGTGCGGGCCTTAAGGACTTATGTGGACCGCACTTCTTTGTTTAGGAAGTCGGACGCTTTGTTGTCCTCTATGGCTTCTGTAAAAAGGGTTGGCCTGCTTCAAAGCAAACTTTGGCAGCCTGGATCCGTATGGCTATTTCTGAAGCTTATCTTCATGAGGGCCTACCGGTCCCTCCTTCTCTGAAGGCTCATTCCACTAGGTCTGTGGGTCCTTCGTGGGCAGCTTGACGTGGTGCCTCGGCAGTTCAGATCTGCAAGGCTGCTACGTGGTCTTCTGTCCATACCTTCATGAGGTATTACAGGTTTGACACCTTCGCCTCTCAGGATGCTTCCTTCGGGCGGCGGATTCTCCTTTCTGCACAGGAGCGTCCCCACCCTTAAAGGATACTGCTTTGGGACATCCCCAAGGTATCCTGTGGATACCCTATGGACCCTGAAGTAGAAAATATGAGATATGGTAAGAACTTACCCTTGTTATCTCTATTTCTACGAAGTCCATAGGGTTCCACAGGACTCCCGCCCTGTCGCACCTGTGCTGCAGATGGGCTTTGCTCTGGTCACCGGTTTTCCGTCTCCCTCTGGTGAGAATGTGATTCTTGTATGTGTCCAGATCTTTGTTCTCTCTCTTCCTTCTCCTCCTCCGGCCTATGGCTTGGTAACTAACTGAGGTGCCTTGGCCTGGGGGCGGGGTATAGGAGGGGGACCTAGTGCATCCTGGGAGGCTGAAAGCTTAACTCTTTGGTGCCCTGCGACTGACGTCACACCTATACCCCAAGGTATCCTGTGGAACCCTATGGACTTCGTAGAAATAGAGATAACAAGGGTAAGTTCTTACCATATCTCATATTTTCTAAATCAGTCAAATAATGTTAGAAAGCAATTGTTTTTTTGACAAAATAAATGTTCTACTTATATTGGGGGTGCATAGAAATGCTTTATACTATGTTTAAAAAATCTTTAAGATATGCCTCTAACACCCACCTGCAATCTTAAAATCACCTGTCCCATTCATATAGCACCCCAATATACCTGTCCCACATCTATTAACCCATTTTCCTGCACTTTATCGCCCCAAAAATGACATGCCATTATTGTCCAATTTAGGCTGGTAAAAAAATATTTTTACCTAATTAGACATTAAGGAGGGTGTCCCAGTGATTCTGAACCAAATCCTGACATTTTTACCTTAAAATAAAATTTCTCCAACTTTTCACCTGCTCAGGAGGTGGTGAAATTTGCACAAAATCTTATGTAAAATTCGCACCCGGTAAAACCTTTGCGAATAGAATTGCGAGATAAGCATTCACACGGTAAGACTTTTTTTCGTGAAAAAGCGGCTTATCGTAGCTAATTGTATTCCCCCTTTGTGTCTCTCTGATACAGCTGGGATTCTACAACTGCCCCATATACTAAGAAATGTTTTGCCTAATAAAACCTCCTTCCCCTCTCTACCTGGTCTTGGCTGATCTCCGTCCAATTCTTCAGCCTCCCTCACCGCTCTCTTCATCTTCTTTGCCAGGGACTCCTCCTCTCTGCATCTTCTCTTCTTGCTTCTCTTTCCTCTCCTCTTCTCTTGACCGTCTTCAGGACATGGTCTCTTCTTTGTCGGCTTCATGGTCTCCTTGTTGTCTGCCTTTCGGCTCCTCTTCTTTCCTGCCATCGTCTCTCTTCTGCGCAGGGTCCTGCTTCTTCCCACTGGTCTCTGTCTTCAGCAGAAATGGCAGTTGGCTCTGGTAACTGCCGCTCACAACTTTGAAAGTAAACAACTCTGTTGCCATGACTACAGGTGCGTGATGTCCAGGCCATGGAGTCATGTGATGTCACCTGCTTGCTGCTCTCTCTTATACACTGTACTAATGTATATATTATCCATGAGGATCTGTGTTTGATGGGCAGAGAAATTTGTGGATGGATAGTCTTTTTTTTAATTCTAGAATTTTGAAGAAGACAATGTAATTTACCCATTAATTATGCCTTATTGGTAGTGGATTCCTTGTTCATATTCCTGCTTTGTTTTTACAGTATATCTTTATGTATCACTGCAATAATGGAACATAGGTCAAAATGTAAATATACTTATAAATTGCCAGCATGGTAACTAATTTTTCAAAATAATACAACAATGAAAATGATTTGCAAAAGCTGGAGTCACACAGTGACAGTAGCATCAGGATGAATATTTCCTAACCTGATGGGGTACCAAGAATGCTAATGTTTACGGAGGTACATAAGTGTCTCATGGAAGAGACTTGTCATATACTCCATGGGGGCTGTAGGCCAAACTCTATTGGTAACAGCATTCATAGATGATTGACCAATTTGTCAGAGGACTTATTGATTGATTGATTGATTGACTGATTGATTAAATTGGTTGGCAGGAATATATTTCTAATACACATACATACAGTACACTGCCTGCACCTATATAATCTCCTTCTTCTATCCTCATCCACATACATACACTGCCTGCACCTATATAATCTCCTTCTCCTATCCTCGTACACATACACTGCCTGCACTTATATCATCCCCTTCTCCTATCCTAATACACATATATACACTGCCTGCACCTATATAATCTCCTTCTCCTATCCTCCTAATACACATACATACACTGCCAGCACCCATATACTCTCCTATCCTCGTACACATACACTGCCTGCACTTATATCATCCCATTCTCCTATCCTAATACACATACATACACTGCCTGCATCTATATAATCTCCTTCTCCTATCCTAATACACATACATACACTGCCAGCACCCATATACTCTCCTATCCTCGTACACATACACTGCCTGCACTTATATCATCCCATTCTCCTATCCTAATACACATACATACACTGCCTGCATCTATATAATCTCCTTCTCCTATCCTCATCCACATACATACACTGCCAGCACCCATATACTCTCCTATCCTCGTACACATACACTGCCTGCACTTATATCATCCCATTCTTCTATCCTAATACACATACATACACTGCCTGCACCTATATATTCTCCTATCCTCGTACACATACACTGCCTGCACTTATATCATCCCCTTCTCCTATCCTAATACACATACATACACTGCCTGCACTTATATCATCCCCTTCTCCTATCCTAATACACATACATACACTGCCTGCACCTATATAATCTCCTTCTCCTATCCTAATACACATACATACACTGCCTGCACCCATATGCTCTCCTATCCTGATACAAATACATACACTGCCTGCACTTACATCATCCCCTTCTCCTATCCTCATACACATACATACACTGGCTGCACCTATTTAATCTCTTATTCTAATACACATACATACACTCAGGGCCGGCCCTACCCAAATTTTTTGGTAAGCGAGTAGGTTTTTTGGCGCCCCCCCTATGCAGTGCCCGCGGTAGTGGTCCCCCCTGTGCAGTGCCCCTTGTGCCCCCATTAGTAAGCTTATATAGTGCCCCCAGTAGTAGTCCCCCTATGCAGTGCCCCCAGTAGTAATCCTCCCTTCTAGTGCCCCATTAGTAATCCCCCCTTCAAGTGCCCAGTAGTAATCCTCCCTTCTCGTGCCCCCTGTAGTAATCTCCCTTCAAGTGCCCCCAGTAGTAGTCCTCCCTTCTAGTGCCCCCAGTAGTAGTCCTCCCTTCTAGTGCCCCCAGTAGTAGTCCTCCCTTCTAGTGCCCCCAGTAGTAGTCCTCCCTTCAAGTACCCCCAGTAGTAATGCCCCTTCAAGTGCCCCCAGTAGTAATCCCCCCTTGTAGCCCTCCCCAGTAGAGACAGACGTAATTAAAAAAAAAACACCTTAACCCCGTTCCTGCTCCCGCCACCGCTATCAGCTACTCCCGACCATTCTCCAGGGCCGCTTTGCATTATGGGAGAGACTTCATGACGTCATGAAGTCTCTCCCATTACCCACTGCAGGAGCCGGAAGATGGCTCACGCAGTGGGAGCAGCAGCAGCCGATGAGAGTCTGACAGACTCTCATCAGCTGCTGAAACAACCACACAGCTGCCGGCACCGGCGGCTGTGTGTTTGGCACTGTGTAGCGCTGACCGAACTCCGTCCGGTCAGCGCTACATGTGCGGTGCAGCTGTGTCACAGAGACACAGTCTGCACCGCAGTAAGCCACTGATAATTTTGCATGGCCGCTGCGCCCTTCACTATGTGGCACCTTACGCGGCCGCGTACCATGCGTAACCATAGAACCGGCCCTGCATACACTGCCTGCATTTATAGAATATCCTTTTCCTATCCTCGTACACATACATACACTGCCTGCACTTATATCATCCCCTTCTCCTATCCTCATACACATACATACACTGGCTGCACCTATTTAATCTCTTATCCTAATACACATACATACACTGCCTGCACTTATAGAATATCCTTTTCCTATCCTCGTACACATACATACACTGCCTGCACCCATATAATCTCCTATCCTAATACACATACAGTACATACACTGCCTGCACCTATATAATCTCCTATCCTAATACACATATATACACTGCCTGCACTTATATAATCCCCTTTTCCTATTCTAATACACATACATACACTGCCTGCACCTATTTAATATATTTCTCCTATCCTAATACACATACATACACTGCCTGCACTTATAAAATATCCTTCTCCTATCCTCATACACATATATACACTGCCTGCCAGACCCGGATTTAGACCTCATGGGGCCCTAGGCAAGATACCAGTTTGGGGCCCCCCTCCCTCAAACAAACCATATCACTATATGTGAGTTCCTGATTCATGCCCCTTACATATTTGGTGTTTTTCCTACTTATATTCAACTTAATGAAAATATTTCCACTATGTACAAAGGGGAACATGCAGGGGCAGTAGTTGCGGTAACTCTCCCGAAGAAGCTGGCACTGGGCATACACAGCGTCAGCTTCCAAAGTCAGCTGGGGGCTGCGGGGGAGAGATCTAAAGATCTCCTGCCCCTAGAGCCTCCATAGGCTTACAGTAGTTTATACCATCTGATGGTGTAAAGTACTAGGACTAAACTCTGAAAAGCTTAAATTTTTGGAGTTTAGTACATAGGGGGTCAGATTGTAGTCCCCATTGATAATAATGGGGACTGCGATCTGCAGCGCTAATTAGCACTTTGCCAGAGATTTCTTTGAGACATCCTGCATTGTGATTTATTACATATACTATATATGACTGGAGGGAGTGGCGGTAGAAGCAGGTGGGCCCCGGCGGTGTGAAGTGGTGAAAAAATAGGACAGGGGGGGAGAAGGGGTTGTGGTGGGAAGTGGTGACAGAGGCTGGATGTAGAGGAAGATGAAGGGGGCAGAAGAAGATGAAAGGAGGCTGGGCCAGAGGAAGGTGATGGGGGCTGGGGCAGAAAGTGACAGGGGCTGGAAGCAGAGGAAGGTGAGGGAGGGCAGAGGAAGATGAGAGAGGCTAGGGGCAGAGGAAAGCGATGGGGCTGAAGGTGACAGGGGCTGGAAGCAGAGGAAGGTGATGGTTCCTGGTGATGGAGGAAGATGAAGAGGGCTGGGGGCATAGGAAGGTGATGGGGACTGGACACAGGAGGTGACAGGGGCTGGAAGCAGAGGAAGGTGAAGTGGCAGAGAAAGATGAGGGAGGCTGGGGCAGAGGAAGATGAGGCGGCTGGGGGCAGAGGAAGATGAAGGAGGCTGGGGCATAGGAAGGTGATGGGGGCTGGACACAGAAGGTGACAGGGGCTGGAAGCAGAGGAAGGTGAAGTGGCAGAGGAAGATGAGGGAGGCTGGGGCATAGGAAGATAATGGGGGCTGGACGCAGAAGGTGACAGGGGCTGGACGCAGAGGAAGGTAATGGTGCCTGGGGACGGGGAAAGGTGACGGGATGTAACCCCGAATGTTGATACTGTCAACGTTTCAGAGTTACATCCCTTTCATCAGGATACACACATTCATTGGGGGGGGGGGCAAAATATATTCTTTCACCTGGGCCCACCACTCTCTAGTTCCACACTGGTTGTATGTATGTTTAAAATAATATATATATATATATATATATATATATATATTAGGGATGTGCAGGCTCGGATTTGCTCGGATTTACTCGGATCTCTAAACGGCATTTTATTGGCTATCGCCTATCATATGTTTTGGATAGCCAATAAAATAAATCTGAATTTGCGGTAAAGTGGCGATAAGAACCGAGTAAATCCGAGTAAATCCGAGCCTGCACATCCCTAATATATATATATATATATCCAAGAAAAAACTGGCACTCGGAGGCAGTTTAGCAGACAAGTATATATTGGGTCGACATTTCAAGGCCGCAGCCCCGTCATCTGGACCCCATCACAGCAAAGACAAACATAACAAACAACGTACTTACCCCCACTAAATACCCCATGTGCGGTGTCTAATCAGTCCTCTCCTCCGTCCAGCCGCTCACTGTGCGTCGCACATACTCCACGTCACCACCGGATCTCCCAGGTCTCGTTGCCATGGTATCCAAATGGCTTGCCCTCCATGGATCCTGATTCCTGCGTTCCACAGCGGCCATTGGAGTGCGCTCCAAACACCGGGTGACCTGCACGGAGGTGGACAAAAGGAACACACACATATTAAAAATGCAGAACAACAGTACATAACAAATACTACACGAACACGGAATATTCAACAGATAATGTACACAGCCCAAATACATCAAATAACTATTTCCATGGACTATATTCCCCCCGTTATTTATTGTCTATATGAAACATTTTTACATTAGACTGTTCCAATTAATTTTTTCGTTAAGTCCCATTGGAGCAGTGGTCCTTAACCTCATAATCCACCTGGACTTTTTTATAAGTAATAATTTACTCCGATCACCGTGAACATAAAATCCCACGTGGATTTAGAGTACATAACGTGCCCACGATTGGCCATAACAACCCAGAATTTGTGAAGAAATGGATACCAATTTTAAACAAGTGTGCTTACGATTTAATGATCGCTGTGATCGAAGAGTCCAACTGTGAACTACAGATTACTAAGGATAAAATTAAAATCCTTGAACAGCTACACTAGCAGACTCTCAAAGAGGAAGGTAGTCAAGATTGGCTCAACAAACTAGAGATCCAATGTGATAATTACAGAAAGAATTTTATTAAATTAAAAAAAAAATTAAAAACACGTGGTGGATACAGACTACGAGGAGAATAGAGTATACAAATGGTCACTGGTGGTGATAATTCCAGAACCTACAATGAACGCACACAGAGACGTAGACCATGGCAGAGAAAAAAGCCAGCGGTCCAAGGAGGAAAGTATTCTTCCCAGAGCGGCAGTGATAGCGATTTCCATGTTTCTGACATCGATGAGAGAGGCACATTATCTAGTGGCCCTTTAGGACCAACCACATCGATTATTGAGCAACCTATCCCAGATTTGCCACCCGCAGGGGTGGGCAAAACAAAAGGAAGAGGAAGATCAACAACCAAAAAGAAAGCTTAATTTTCAATTTGTCAAAACGTGTGTTGAAAGACACTGAGATTTGTGTGTTGAATAAGGAGCTAAGCTTTGTGCCTACCAATAAATTCAATGAATTTAATTGGAAATATGATTCTCATCGATTTGCTCGAAAATTAAGATTGAAAGAACATTTTCGACATGACGTAGACATCGCGTTAGAACCAACAGCCATAGAGGTCTTTCTCTGTAAAGCCTCTAGGTCCAAGTTTATTCCAATGTCAACTAATGCCTCACTGAAGACTTTTAATAGGTTGTTGGATGAATCAGTCACTAAGTTTACGTCTGCTCCTGGTAAAGTGCGTTTGAATTTAACTAAAGCGGAGTCTGATGCACTCAGGGATTTGGAATCATATACCGATATTGTAATCAGGCCCGCCGACAAAGGCGGAGCCATCATGATACAGGACATTACTGAATATAGAGCTGAGATCCTGTCTCAATTGGCTGATGAAGCAGTTTACAAAAAACTGAGAAGGGACCCCACTCTGGATTATCAACATGAGTTGGAAGTCATCCTTACCAGGGCCAAAGATGCCCAGTTGATCCATCAAAAGTTGTTTGATGTGGGGGCGTGGCCTGACTAGCAAGCAAGGAGGCTGTGTTTCAGCAGAGCTCCCAAGAAAGCTGCCTCAAAGCACCCCATTTCTGCTGCCCCAGCTGTCCCAGGGGTTCCCCTCGCACCTCCTGCTCCTCTACTACCCCTCTGCCTCATCATCTGTGCTCCGGGAGTGTTTTCTGACTCCTGCAGCCCCGCGGCCTACCTCACTCCCAGTAGCCGGGAGCTCGATTTTGGAGCTCCGCGGGTCGGCGGCACCGCGATCAGCCGCGATTGGCCCCAAATACCGGCGCTACCTCCCGGTCCTCCCCCTGGACCTCCCTGGTGGTGTGTGGCCCTCTGGAGGGGAGATATCCAGCCAGGAGGCCCCCTAAAAGCAGCCGCGGCCGGAGCCGCGAATCGCGGGTGGCCGCCATCTTGTAAACGGCCCTGGAGCCTGGCCTGCATTTCAGACCATACCAGCCTGCTCACAGTCCCCCCAGATTATCTCTCCCCTGCTGTGCTGGCTCCCTCCTGTCAGACCTGCTTCTCAGCCCTGCCCTGCAGCGTGTGGGCCCTCAGGTGCCTCACCTTTCCTGCTGGACCCTTCCTCCACTGTAACTCTCTCCCCTTCTGAGTTACCCACCTTGGATTGTTAACCCCTACGCCAATGGCAGACCATTTTACAATCTGCTCTCCGCCAACTACATCAACGAATACTGTGCTCTTACATCAATGGTCTCCTCCACCCTGGCAACGTCGCCTGGTCACCTGCTAATAATCGGAAGGGTGAGTGTATTCACGATAAACTGAATATTTGATTATATAAACAAGGGATTTTATAGTGGACGCGGCCTGGCGGGCGGGCTCGGCAGATTTGGATAAGTGCAGATTCTGATTTGTCCACACTTTATATCACACAGTCTGCACATCTTCTTACAAAGTCTGCACCTACTAGAGGCCCCTAAACTTTTTCACTCTCCTACACCATTGGCCGGGCTGACGGGCAGCTCTAAAGCGAACACGCATATCCGACTCCAGCGGAACTTCACTGCCGCCTATAAACCGCCTTATGACACTGAAATAAATGTGTTTACAACTTGAAGCAATGACTCCCTGAGAGAGTTGGAGCAGTGCCCTTCTGTGGTTCTTTTCTTAACAAAGGCCGCACAATTACATTTTGTGCATATTTACAGACGTCCGCCATCTCAAGTCCTCTGTCGCTGTTTAACCAGGCCTATAGAGTCCTTTCAATCACCATACTTACCTCTAACTACCTTCCCCCTCATCATCATTATGAGCAAGTCAAATACTACCACCAGAAAACGTGTGGGTGGTGACATCTCTCAACACTTTCCTAAAGGTGACAAGTCATCGGCGGCTGTCGACCCTCCGTCCCCCAGTCCTCCCCATACAGAGGGAGAGGAGACACCTCTTCAGCTCTATCCACAAAAGAAGACATAATGGCTCTGCGATCCCTTATTACTGACTTCAAAGAATCTCTTGAGTCTAAGTTGGATAAGGCAGTTTCCTCGATCAAATCAGACCTATCCTCACTTTCTACAAGAACTTCTAAATTAGAATCACGCCAAGACACCCTTCAAAAATTCCAAAATGAGACTCATAGGGACATTGATCACATTATCCAGGATCTTGCTGATCTTCGTACCAAGAATGAGGATTTGGAGAATCGAGAAAGACGAAACAACCTCCGCATACGAAATATCCCAGAATCGGTCTCTCTGGATAACTTAGAGACTTATCTCCATAACATGTTCTCCACCATTCTCCCTGACTTATCCTCCCATCCGTTGCCCCTTGAAAGAGCCCATCGAGCCCTGAGACCTAAACCAAGAGAAGGTGAACCCCCAAGAGATGTCGTCATACGCTTCCTAAGTTTTTAGGACAAAGAAAAAGTCTTGGCCCCTACACGTGGAAAACCCCATATTCTCTACGACAACATCAAATGACAATTCTTCCAAGATCTGGCCCCCATTACAATTTTGAAACGCAGAGAACTTCAAGATTTAACAAGAGCACTAAGAGCACGGGGCATCCGTTATCGTTGGGGTTTCCCCTTCAAACTAATGGTTGACTTCAACAGCAAAACGATTATCATCAGAACCCCTAAAGAAGGCAAAGACTTTCTTTCCCATTTGGAAGACTCCGGCCCCCCTCCAACTGCTTCAGAGGACATATAATATGACCACAGTTACATGTTGTTTTTTATTCCCACTTGGGTTCACTCGCTATACCTGAATACGCTTCCAAGAAACATACTACTATTGGGCGGAGACTACCATCCCCCGCCATGGGATCCTAATTTTGGTCCTGAATCTCTACACAGACAGTCATTTCGTATCCTTTTTTCTAATCATAATACTATGCATTAAGATGTATGTAGTTGTTTTACCTGCTCTATTGATTCATAGTAGAATTCTTTTGCTATATATCAACGTTGTCTCTTAGTAAGTCCATCACTCCATCGGAGCTACAGGTATGCTCTGTTCATTAGGACTTCGCATGTGGGTCCCACACGACCAATATTATTCTATTCTTTCATTGTTTCTAAGAATATCTGATAAACATATTTGAAATGTTTATGTATGTTTTATATACAGTTATAATTGATGTTATATTTAATAAGTATACCCTTATCTGGGCTCTTCTATATGTTTTCTCTCCCCTCCCCTCTGACATTCCACATTGACATCTCTTCAGACGTCCCTAGGTCTTCATCTACCTTTACTACACAACCACAATTGGAGGGCCAAAGCTCTCTGACACCCTCATCTCTCTCCTCTATTTTCAGCATTCTCCAGTACATACAGTTACTTGTTTTCTAATATATTTTAATTAAGTTACCTAAAGGTAGTTCGGATTCCCTTCCTTACTACCTTCCTGGACTACCTAGTCCCACTTTCCGAGTGTGTTTTCCCCTGCTGGACACGGGGAACTCCCGCCCGGTTCTCTCCCCCTTGTCTTCCACATTTCTAATTTCTAACCATACCTCACTTCTTTTTTTTTTTTTTTTTTTCTCTTTCTTTCTATCTCTCAACGAACCAGGAATCTCTCACCTACATTATCCACATTGAGTATCACGCTCTACCCAAATGTCGCTAACTTTTGCCTCCCTTAATTCCAAGTGCTTAAACACCCCTCAGAAGCGCTCATCGCTCTTCCGAACTATCCGAGATCTCAAGGCAGGGATTATTCTAATCCAGGAAACCCACTTCAAAGCGCAGTCACATCCCTCTCTGCATACTAAAAGTTTCCCCACCGCGTACTATTCTTCTAGTCGGTCTAAACACAATGGAGTAGCGATACTGATCAATAGTAAAATCCCTTTCTCTTTACACACAGTACATACAGACTCAGACGGGAGATATATTATCTTGACAGGCAAATTAGGCAGTTTAGAATGCACGATTGTTAATATATATGCTCCCAATTCAGATCAATCATCATTCTTGAAATCTGTTTTCTCTAAAATAAACAAATACAGGATAGGTAGCCTCATTGTCGGAGGAGACTTCAACGCAGTCCTTAACCACGAGCTTGATAAAGGTCCTACCCCTACCAGAACACGACCCTGTCCGGCAACTCGCTCTCTAAATAATCACCTCAGTGAATCGGGTCTATTTGATACATGGAGGGCCCTTAATCCCTCATCTAAGGATTTTACTTTCTTCTCGATACCCCATCAGTCCTACTCGAGAATAGACCTTATTTTTTGTAGTACGTCAGCCAGTGAACATCTTGTTGACTCCTCTATTGTGTCTAATGCTTGGTCAGACCACTCCATCGTCACGGCGTCCTTAGATTTTTTTGATGTTCCACCCTCGCGACCCCCGTGGCATTTGAATGAGACTCTGCTTACCATTCCGAAATTTCAGGAAAGGGTGAAGTCCGCTCTTGAGGACTATTTTTCCTTAAATAACGACCCTACTTGCACCCCTTTGGTGTGGGAAGCACATAAAGCTGTTATCCGTGGGCACATCATTAATTATGCTTCTTTTAGAAATAAGGAGCATAGGTCCCAAATTAAATTCCTGACCGGAGAGGTTCAACGCCTTGAAACTGCCCATAAATGTACTCCCTCTAATTCACTATACGCCCAACTGACCTCCTCCAGGAATGCTCTCAATGCCCTTAATGCTGAAAAGACTGAACAGGCCCTACGTTGGCTCAACCAAAAATTTTACGAAAAGAGCAATAAAGCTGATTCCCTACTGGCCAACAGATTGAAGGCTCACAAAGCCAGGACTGCTATCCCAGCATTAAACGATGACAGTGGAACCAGCCACTATAGTCCATCCACTATCAATTCTTTATTTAAAAATTACTACGAACGCCATTACAATCTCCCCCCAACAAATGACACTACCACTGACACCTCAACTGCGGACTATCTAGCTTCTTGTAATCTCCCCCAAATTGATACCGCCACCTCTTCCGCGCTAAACGACCCTATCTCTGCAGAAGAAATTGTTTTGGCTCTCAAAACGCAAAAGTCCTCGAAGGCGCCAGGTCCTGATGGACTTCCAATGTCCTACTATAAAACTTTTCAAACTTCCTTGATACCTCACCTAACTGTGGCTCTCAACTGTATTTTAGAAGGTTCTTCATTTCATCCGCACACGACTAGAGCTACCATAACCATCATCCCGAAGCCTAATAAGGATCCCCTTTTAGTGACTAATTACCGTCCCATCTCACTACTTAACACTGATCTAAAGCTCTTTGCTAAGGTGATTGCAAATAGGCTAAACCCCCTCCTTCCCTCTTTAATCCATCCCGACCAAGTGGGCTTTGTCCCATCCAGACAAGCATTAGACAACACTAGGCGCACAATCGATCTAGTCCACTATATTAATATTCACAAACTCCCCTCTCTGGTGCTTGCTCTGGACGTGGAGAAAGCCTTCGACAGGGTGTCCTGGCCTTTTCTTTTCCAAACATTGCGCCAATTCGGATTCCAAGGACAGTTTTTGCAAGCCATCCAAGCCCTCTACTCCAATCCCTCTGCTACGGTCTCAGCAGGAGGCCTGATCTCCGATTCCTTCTCAATAGCGAATGGGACCAGACAGGGATGCCCTCTATCGCCACTCATATTCGCCCTTATTATTGAACCACTCGCTTCTCGTGTACGGGCCAATCCCGATATTACAGGGATTAAGGTTAAACATTCTCAATATACTCTATCTCTATTCGCGGACGACATACTTTTCACGCTAACAAAACCACTCACCTCTCTTCCCAATCTATTTCGAGAACTCTCTATATATGGCTCCCTGTCTGGTTACAAGGTTAATCATACCAAATCCGAAGCCCTTCCTATACATCTACCCGGCAATATGAAGTCATTATTGCAATCAAATTTTAATTTCATATGGAAAAAAGATTCCCTCAAATATCTAGGAGTATTCATTACTAAATCCTATGATTCTCTATATAAAGCCAACTACCCCCCCATATCAGCTCAATCCAGAGAGACCTGTAACAATGGCAAACACATTTTCTCTCCTGGGTAGGTCGTATCAACGCCATGAAAATGAACATTCTCCCCAAACTATTATACTTATTCCAAACTCTCCCTATTCCTATCCCCTCCCACACCCTCAACACACTTCAAACCGCACTCTGTAAATTCATATGGAACTACCGAAAACCCAGAATCCTTTGAAACATACTCACTAAGCGTCCCTGGGATGGAGGCTTGGGGTTACCCTCACTGCACCGCTACTATAATGCAACCCGATTAAGTCAGTTGGCCGCCTGGCACTCACTTCGCCATGTTAAGAGATGGGTTGACCTGGAGAGCGACTTGGTAGGTGTACACTCAGTCTCTTATCTACCCTGGATGCCCCGTAAACACAGACCTAGATCCGTTCTTTTATTCCCCACTATAGCACTGACGCTTAATAACTGGGACTCCCTTAATAAAAAACTGGACCTTTCTCAACACCCATCCCCTCTAACCCCCATTTGGAACAATCCTGCATTCCCCCCTGGTCTATCCCAGACAGTGGCTTCCCCTTGGATTTCAGCAGGCATTACTAGGCTTCACCATATAGTTGAAGTTTCCTCACCTAGATCATTTTCGGACATTCAAGACAAACATAAAATTCCCAACAAACTTCACTATCAATATTTACAAATCCGCCACTTCGCTAGCTCGAATCCCTCCACCCGCTCCCCTCCTAACCCCACACCTATAGAGAGATTATGCATGCATAGACCTAATGACAAAGGAGCTATCTCGCACCTTTATCACTTCATACTGGCGTTGAAGCCTCCTCCACTCGAAACACATGAACAGGCTTGGGAAGCGGATCTTGGCCTTTCTCTCGGGGAAGAAGCATGGGACACTATACGCTTGACTATTTCGAAATGCTCCATTAGTGTGGCCATACGCGAGAACTCATACAAGGTATATACCAGATGGTACTTAGTGCCAGAGCGTTTACATCAAATCTACCCCAGCACCTCCAATCTTTGTTGGAGAGGGTGCGGTCAACTCGGAACTTATTTTCATACGTGGTGGTCATGCCCCCTGATTGTCCCATTCTGGAACATGGTCCGTACCCTACTTTCCCAAATTCTTACCATTCCGATCTCTTTTTCTCCTGCTACTCTTTTACTCTGCGCTCCGATTGATTCAATCCCCAACACTACAAATAAACTAATCCTTCACGTTTCCTGCGCAGCCAAATTTCAAATCGCTCGTAATTGGAAAGTTCAACACACTCCCAGCCGACAGGAGCTAATAAGCAGAATCTGGTTTGTAGCAAATATGGAATATATCACCAGTCTACAAAACAATGCTGTTCGGAAATTTCATATCATTTGGAACCCCTGGTACACCTCTCAAAATTCACCTCTCCCAGGCCTTGGTTAGCTTCGATTCAACGCTTTCCATATAATTACATATAAATACATTATCCACCAGTGGCTTATCTTCTTACACTTCTCCCCCCATTTCTTTTTTTGTTTTTGTTTTTTTTTCTTTTCTTCCCTCCTTCCCTCCCAATCATATACATTAATCCTCACCCTATTCTCTATTATCCCCTTTTCTATTCCATTATACTCACGTTCTATTTGGTTTTTGACTGTTAACTATTCATATGTTCCGTGGCAAATATCATTACTTGTCTATTGCTGATATACTATAGAATAATTTTGTCTGATACGTCATTTGTACAAAATTACTATGCCACCATTTATTTTCAATAAACGAATACAAAAAAAAAAAGTTGTTTGATGCTATGTTTATCAAATTTCCCAGAGTGCCGGTGCTGTATACACTGCCCAAACTCCATAAACACCCTAGTAAGCCTCCTGGATGCCCCATTGTGTCGGCAAGAGACTCTTTTTTACAATCTGTATCTCAGTTATTGGATTGCATCTTACAACCTTTGATCCAAAAGCAACAAACATTTCTTAAGGACACCTCCAGTTTTTTGCAGAAATTGTCTAGTTTCCAAGACGTCCCGTCAAATACCCTCATGGTGTGCTTGGACGTGTGTAGTTTATACACCTCTATTCCACACCAGGAGGGGCTACGCGCTATGCAAAAATTCTTAGAAATTAATTTGTTGAGTTCTACGTTTGATCATGGTCTTTTTCTTCAACTTCTTGAATTGACTCTATATAGAAATTATTTCCTTTTTGATGGGGAGTTCTATTTGCAGCTACGAGGGTGCGCTATGGGTTGGCCCATAGCCCCCTCGTACGCTAATGTGTACATGTTTGAACGTGAGTTTGAACTATTTTTCAACGATAGGGATGCCAGCAAACATATTTTGTGGTACTCCCGGTACATAGATGATGTATTTCTTCTATGGACCGGGAGTGAAACTTGTTTGTTGGAGTTGGTTTATAAGATTAATAATTCTTGCTCATCAATTAAGTTTACCTACGAGTACAGCCCTTCCGAGGTTCATTTCTTGGATGTTAAGGTTAAATTGTCTAATCATGGTTTTGAGACTGAGGTCTTCAGAAAGGACACCGATAGAAATACCTTTTTGTCAGCAGCAAGTCATCACTCAGAGTCCCTGAAAAAGGGCCTCCCCTTCTCCCAGATGCTGCGGGTCGCTCGAATTACAAGTGACCCCTGTAATGTGTCTGTGGAGCTAGATTTTTTGATTCAGAAGTTTGCTGCTAGGGGCTATAATCCCAGTCTCCTTCAAGAACAGAAAGCTAAAGTTTTAGAGATCCCTAGATCTCAATTATTAAGTCCACCTGTGAGGGATCATAAGAATCTTATCCCCTGGACCAATGACTTCACCACATCCAGTCCTATTATTAGACGGGCTACTCAAGCTCTTTGGCCCATTGTGTCTTCTGATCGGGACCTTCCGTTTTCTAAAAAGAGACCCATTGCGGCATTTAAACAGGGAAGAAACCTTAGGGACAGGTTAGTCAAGGCAGATATCAGTGGGAGGGACAAGAAATTGGTTCCCAACGTGTATGTTAAACCTCCAGGCTGCTATAAATGCAGCAATTGCACCACTTGTGCTTTTCTAAAAGTTTGTAAGTCCTTTAAACATCCACACGAGAACAAGACTTATGATATTCGATTTGTTTTGTCTTGCTCTTCTGATCATGTAGTATATGTGATCATATGTCCTTGTGGGCTACATTATGTAGGCCAGACGATTCGGAAATTTTCAGAAAGAATGGTGGCCCATAGATCAGCAATAAAATTAGCTTTAAGTGGGAGACCCATTGACCAACCAGTCGCTAAACATTTTAAAGAGGCTGGCCATAGCCTGACGTCTCTGCGTTACTTTATGATTGACCATGTGCCTATCTCTCTTAGACGTGGTGATCGGAGTAAATTATTACTTATAAAAGAGTAATATTATGAGGTTAAGGACCATTGCTCCAATGGGACTTAACGAAAAAATTAATTGGAACAGTCTAATGTAAAAATGTTTCATATAGACAATAAATAACGGGGGAATATAGTCCATGGAAATAGTGATTTGATGTATTTGGGCTGTGTACATTATCTGTTGAATATTCCGTGTTCGTGTAGTATTTGTTATGTACTGTTGTTCTGCATTTTTAATATGTGTGTGTTCCTTTTGTCCACCTCCGTGCAGGTCCCCCTGTGTTTGGAGCGCACTCTAATGGCCACTGTGGAACACAGGAATCAGGATCCATGGAGGGCAAGCCGTTTGGGTACCATGGCAACGAGACCTGGGAGATCCGGTGGTGACGTGGAGTATGCGCGACGCACAGTGAGCGGCTGCACGGAGGAGAGGACCGATTAGACACCGCACATGGGGTATTTAGTGGTGGTAAATACGTTGTGTGTTATGTTTGTCTTTGCTGTGATGGGGTCCTGATGACGGGGCTGCGGCCTTGAAACGTCGACCCAATATATACTTGTCTGCTAAACTGCCTCCGAGTGCCAGTTTTTTCTTGGATATGATAGTATTGCTCTCTGAGCACCGGAGGTTATTTGCATTATTACATGAGTGCCGGCAGATGTTGGATCTATATATATATATATATAAGTGCTGGAACAGGCGTCACTCGCGGCGTCTATGATAATCAAACTTCACACACTCATTGTTTGAATCAACGTTTCAGGACTCTTTATTGGTCCCTTCGTCAGGATACAAAAAGAGTAAATGACAATTTCTTACCTTAAGTACACGTTTTCACCCAGTGAGAAAGCCCGCCGAATTTCGCTCAGACGCCGTCAATGTGACGTCACAAATGGAGTGCTCCCCATCACCATAGTAACATTGGAAGCTTAAGGCTACGGAAGCCTACAATAGTCAAAATGCAATAAATAGCAAAGTACATAGTAATCTATAAAGTCAATTAGCGCACCACATAGTGGTACAAATAACTAATCACTAGTTTCACATAGTGCAATAACCGATGTATTCAACCTGTAGGTTAATCAATATTAGAACCAATATATGATATTTTAGATATGCTTGAGATAATAAACTGTCTTAAAATACAGTAACTTCATAAGCTCAATTATAACACTATAACTTGTATCACTTATCCCTGAGTATAAACATAAGGCTTATCAATTAAAGTCACATACGCAGATATGCATATATTTATAGAAAACATTGCAAATTCAACTGCTCATTTAATCCCTTAGGTGACATAGTATCTAATTTAAAGATCCAGCTAGATTCAAGCTGTAACAATTTTCTAGCTCTGTACCCGCCACGGATGTTTTGTGGAACATGATCTATTATTCTATAGCGAAGACTTGACAAGTTATGCTTCGCTTCCACGAAATGCTTGGCCACTGGCTGATCACTATGGCCCTTGTTTAAAGCAATTCTAATAGCACTTCTGTGAAGGGCCATACGCTCTTTAAACATGCGTTCAGTTTTGCCCACATAGCATTTGCTACATGGGCAGGTGATCATATAGATCACAAATTTTGATGAGCACGTCAGGAAATGTGTGATGTTATATTTTTTTCCCGTGTGTGGGTGGTAAAAACTATTGCCACTAATCATATAGTTGCACGTAGTGCAATTAGGGCATCTATAGCATCCCAATTTTTTACCACTTAAAAATTGACTGCCCAAATTATTGGCCTTTTTGGTGGAAACATCAGGTTTCACTAATAGATCCCTCAGACTACGTCCCCTTTTATAGCAATGCATAATAGATTTATTATGTAGCGATGTTAATTCAGGGTCACTGCTAACTATGGGCCAAAGTGTTTTAACTGTTTGTGATACCTTTTAACCTTAGTGATAAGCAAAGAGGCTCTTGAATATCTCAGAGCCTTATCTCTCTGTTTAATGAGATCCATCTTTTTATAACCTCTGCGTTGGAATTTATCCAACATAATATCTAATTCCTGTTTAAGGGAGGACTCATTACTATTAATACGACAAATACGTAAAAACTGAGAGTACGGTAAACTTTTTTTCAAACTAGTCGGATGGAAGCTGGTATAATGCAATAAGTTGTTACGATCAGTGGGCTTATTAAACACCGAAGTGCACAATTTGCCACACATCAGAGAAATTTTAACATCCAAATAGTTGATTACCTCAAAATTCATTCCAAAAGTGAACTTCACCGGATGTGCTAAACTATTATGTTTAACAAACACCTTATTCAGATCATCCATTTTGCCTGTCCACAACACTAATAAATCATCTATGTATCGAAGATATACAAATAGGTATTTCGATATATCAGGGTCAATAAAAAATATTTCTTTTTCTACAAAAAACATGTAGCTATTAGCGTAGCTTGGTGCCACCGCCGAGCCCATGGCACATCCTGATACTTGTAGAAAAAAATGGCCATCAAAAAAGAAATAATTTTTAGGTGTATAGCTGGTTGACGGGCTCACAACTACAAGAGAGGAGATATTTTAAAACAAGGAGATTTCGTAGTTATCTCTCGAATACTGAGTCATCAGCTGAATCAGCACAGAGTGATCCAGATAATAATTCAACGCCACAACAGTACCCTTTAGGCGCAGCAACGAGAGCATTCCCATCAGGAATAAGAGACATCGCACCCGGAGGTCGCTGCAAAATGAAAGGGAGAGGGGGAAACAGGCGCCCACCTCAGAATCGGAGAATTTAATATTTAATCTCTCGAAGAGAACTTTAACAGATCATGAATGCAATGTCCTGAATAAGGGCCTCTCGTTTATTCCCACAACCAGATTTAATCACTTTTCATGGCAGGTGGAGAACTTTAAATTAAATAGAGCACTTAAATTAAAGGAGTTCTTCAAAGCATCGCCACAGATTGCATCTAATAGAGGTGAAATAATTCCGACCAAAGTTAAAGCTCTACAGCCTGGTTCAACCTTTGATCCACCAACATCTAATAGCTCATTGAAAACATTTTCCAGATTATTAAAAACAACAGTATCTGAAGAAATTAAATGTCAGCCCCAGATTTATCCTAATTTAAACCAAGCAGAAAGACGGGCTTTACGAGATCTCCAGAGTTATGATGACATTGTAATACGCCCATCGGATAAAGGTGGGTCAATAACAATTCAAAATGTAGATGATTACAAGGAGGAGATCTATAGCCAATTAAGAGATCACAAAGTTTATTTACAATTGCAAGGTGATCCGGTAACATCTTTTAAAAAAGAACTTGATTCTATTTTGACACAAGCAGTTGCAGAAGGCATTATATCATCAGAGCTACAGCGAGCCCTGACTGTGGATTACCCAGTTTGTACACTGATTTACTCTGTACCTAAAGTACACAAATCGATGGTGAAACCCCCGGGAAGACCGATTATTTCGGCTAGGGGATCACTAACGCAACCAGTGGCGGTCTATTTAGATAGCCACTTGCAACCATGTATACAAAAAGAACGGACATGGCTTAAAGATACGACATCATTGTTGAAGATTTTGGATTCCCTTACATCGATACCGGAGAACTTGATTTTGTGCACGGCGGACGTTCAAAGTCTATATACATGTATCCTGCACAGGGAAGGTTTGTGGGCTGTAAGGCAATTAATTACAAGTAATCCTGCCTACACTGGACCAGAGATTAACTCCTTTATTAATCTGCTTGAATTTATTTTGACTAAAAATTATTTCTTTTTTGATGGCCATTTTTTTCTACAAGTATCAGGATGTGCCATGGGCTCGGCGGTGGCACCAAGCTACGCTAATAGCTACATGTTTTTTGTAGAAAAAGAAATATTTTTTATTGACCCTGATATATCGAAATACCTATTTGTATATCTTAGATACATAGATGATTTATTAGTGTTGTGGACAGGCAAAATGGATGATCTGAATAAGGTGTTTGTTAAACATAATAGTTTAGCACATCCGGTGAAGTTCACTTTTGTAATGAATTTTGAGGTAATCAACTATTTGGATGTTAAAATTTCTCTGATGTGTGGCAAATTGTGCACTTCGGTGTTTAATAAGCCCACTGATCGTAACAACTTATTGCATTATACCAGCTTCCATCCGACTAGTTTGAAAAAAAGTTTACCGTACTCTCAGTTTTTACGTATTTGTCATATTAATAGTAATGAGTCCTCCCTTAAACAGGAATTAGATATTATGTTGGATAAATTCCAACGCAGAGGTTATAAAAAGATGGATCTCATTAAACAGAGAGATAAGGCTCTGAGATATTCAAGAGCCTCTTTGCTTATCACTAAGGTTAAAAAGAATAAAGAAAATAGAATACCTTGGGTGAATCATTTCAGTACAGGCAGTCAGAAGGTATCACAAACAGTTAAAACACTTTGGCCCATAGTTAGCAGTGAGCCTGAATTAACATCACTACATAATAAATCTATTATGCATTGCTATAAAAGGGGACGTAGTCTGAGGGATCTATTAGTGAAACCTGATGTTTCCACCAAAAAGGCCAATAATTTGGGCAGTCAATTTTTAAGTGGTAAAAAATTGGGATGCTATAGATGCCCTATTTGCACTACGTGCAACTATATGATTAGTGGCAATAGTTTTTACCACCCACACACGGGAAAAAAATATAACATCACACATTTCCTGACGTGCTCATCAAAATTTGTGATCTATATGATCACCTGCCCATGTAGCAAATGCTATGTGGGCAAAACTGAACGCATGTTTAAAGAGCGTATGGCCCTTCACAGAAGTGCTATTAGAATTGCTTTAAACAAGGGCCATAGTGATCAGCCAGTGGCCAAGCATTTCGTGGAAGCGAAGCATAACTTGTCAAGTCTTCGCTATAGAATAATAGATCATGTTCCACAAAACATCCGTGGCGGGGACAGAGCTAGAAAATTGTTACAGCTTGAATCTAGCTGGATCTTTAAATTAGATACTATGTCACCTAGGGGATTAAATGAGCAGTTGAATTTGCAATGTTTTCTATAAATATATGCATATCTGCGTTTGTGACTTTAATTGATAAGCCTTATGTTTATACTCAGAGATAGGTGATACAAGTTATAGTGTTATAATTGAGCTTATAAAGTTACTGTATTTTAAGAGTTTATTATCTCAAGCATATCTAAAATATCATATATTGGTTCTAATATTGATTAACCTACAGGTTGAATACATCGGTTATTGCACTATGTGAAACTAGCGATTAGTTATTTGTACCACTATGTGGTGCGCTAATTGACTTTATAGATTACTATGTACTTTGCTATTTATTGCATTTTGACTATTGTAGGCTTCCGTAGCCTTAAGCTTCCAATGATACTATGGTGATGGGGAGCACTCCATTTGTGACGTCACATTGACGGCGTCTGAGTGAAATTCGGCGGGCTTTCTCACTGGGTGCAAACGTGTACTTAAGGTAAGAAATTGTCATTACTCTTTTTGTATCCTGATGAAGGGACCAATAAAGAGTCCTGAAACGTTGATTCAAACAACGAGTGTGTGAAGTTTGATTATCATAGACGCCGCGAGTGACGCCTGTTCCAGCACTTTATATTTTCCTCTCCAAACTGAGAGAGGTAATAAGGAAGGCACCGGGCGCAGTACTTTATCTTGTATTGAGGAGTGCCGGCAAGACTGTATACTATATATATATATATATATATATATATATTTATATATTATATATAATAAGCAAAATGGTGGTATATGGCGCTAGTCTAGTCCTAGATTCAAATGTCTCTTTCAGCAACAGTCCGTTAAATATTACAGTCCACTTCAAACGCACTCCCCTGTTCTGACGGGTGGCTGCTCTTTTTCCCAAACAGCTGTCGTTCAACCAGCTCCAACAATGATCTGAAATAAGGTGGAAAAACGGCGCCTCCTAGTGCAGTAATTTTAAGGTACAAAGGAATCCTTCATCAGGACATATCACCCTCTATGTGCTATTGGTGTACCTTATATGGTGGAATGTACCACTTGATAATTCACGTATAATAACTCCAATAGTAACCATCAGATCCTTATCCTTTTGGCACAATTCTGTAATTAACCTTCCAGTGAGGCTTATATAAGAGCAATGAGATCCCCACTGATGAAACAGTTGCCAAGCCCCGTTTGCCGCCCGACAGGAACTGGTGGTGTCACTACACATGCGACTCGCGCCCTCCGGCGCTACCCAGAAGTCCCTGCGGAGGCTTATATAAGAGCAAAGAGATCCCCATTGATGAGACAGCTGCCAAGCCCCTTTTGCCGTCCGACAGGAACTGGTGATGTCACTACACATGCGACGCGCGCCCTCCAGCGCTACCCAGAAGTCGCTGCGGAGGCTTTGTTGTTGGTATTTTCTCCCAATCTAGTTTAGGTTGTTAGAAGTGTAGATTGGTTGTTTCCCTTCTGTTTTACTTCGGTGCAACGCCAGTATTAATTTTAAATTGCACTTTTGAATTGTGTACTTCTGATATACGGCACTTCCCTTCAGTTTTGTCTTCATCAAGTGAAATGCATGCTCAATCGGATTCAGGTCAGGGGATTGACTTGGACATTGCATAACATTCCACTTTTTAGCCTTAAACTCTTTGGTTGCTTTTGCAGTATGCTTCGGGTCCTTGTCCATCTGAACTGTGAAGTGCCGTCCAATGAGTTCTGAAGCATTTGACTGAATATGAGCATATAATATTGCCCGAAACACTTCAGAATTCATTCTGCTGCTTTTGTCAGCAGTCACATCATCAATAAATACAAGGGAACCAGTTCCATTGTTCCATTCCATACATGCCCACGCCATGACACTACCACCACCATGCTTCACTGATGAGGTGGTATGTTTTGGATCATGAGCAGTTCCTTTCCTTCTCCATACTCTTCTCTTCCCATCACTCTGGTACAAGTTGATCCTTGTCTCATCTGTCCATAGGATGTTGTTCCAGAACTGTAATGGCTTTATTAGATGTTGTTTGGCAAACTCTAATCTGGTCTTCCTGTTTTTGTGGCTCACCAATGGTTTACATCTTGTGGTGAGCCCTCTATATTCACTCTTGTGAAGTCTTCTCTCGATTGTTGACTTTGACACATATACACCTACCTCCTGGAGAGTGTTCTTGATTTGGCCAACTGTTGTGAAGGGGTTTTCCTTCACCAGGTAAATAATTCTTCTGTCATCAACCACAGTTGTTTTCCGTGGTCTTCCGGGTCTTTTGGTGTTCCTGAGCTCTCCAGTGTGTTCTTTCTTTTTAAGAATGTTCCAAACAGTTGATTTGGCCACACCTAATGTTTTTGCTATCTCTCTGATGGGTTTGTTTTGATTTTTCAGCCTAATGATGGCTTGCTTCACTGATAGTGACAGCTCTTTGGATCTCTTATTGAGAGTCAACAGCAACTGATTCCAAATGCAAATGTCACACCTAGAATCAACTCCAGACCTTTTACCTGCTTAATTGATAATGAAATAACGAGGGAATAGCCCACACCTGTCCATGAAATAGCTTTTGAGTTGATAGTCCCATTACTTTTGGCCCCTTAAAAAGTGGAGGCACATATAGAAACCGTTGTAATTCCTACACCGTTCACCTGATTTGGATATATTACCCTCAAATTAAATCTGAAAGTCTGCAGTTAAAGCACATCTTGTTTATTTCATTTGAAAGCCATTGTGGTGGTGAATAGAGGCCAAAATATGAAAATTCTATCAATGTCCCAATATTTATGGACCTGACTGTAGATGGTGTGGTCACATACCAAGGGCACCCCAAATGGTTGAGTGCCGTGGATTAAGCCTGTCTATACACACTCATGTATATACTCATTATATTTATATATATATATATATATATATAATATATATATATATATATATATATATATATACACACACATATATTTATTTATTTATTACTCTGGTAGCTTCATTTATTTGTTACGTATTTCTATCTAGTTGCGTCGCACAGGGCAGACAGCGCAGTCTGTATATGTACTGTTACTCTAATTTAGCTGCCAGGGCCGGTGCATGTTGTACAGCGTTACAGGTGCAGCGGCAGCAGCATCAATGGACCCAATAGCAGCTGCCGAGAAGGGGAAGAGATAGATCCCCTTCCGTAGATGACGATCTCGGGGCAGTGCTCATTAAGTTACACCAGCCCAGGTCACGGCCCCTCATGGCTTCTCTGAACATAGGGGCCCGGGATGGGGGTACCCTTTGTACCCCTCTGTCACCGGGCCTGGGTAGGTGGGAGCAGCGGCAGGCGTCAGAGTAGATGGGGGCTAGCGGCAGGTGGCAGAGGGGGACAGACAGGCAGAGCCCTGGAATTCCCCTAGCATTTTGAGTCGCCCCTAGGCATTTGCTTATAATCCCTATGCCTAGGGCCGGCTCTGCCTTCTCCTATCCTAATACACATACATACACTGCCTGCACCTATATAATCTCCTTCTACTATCCTCATACACATACATACACTGCCTGCACACATATAATCTCCTATCCTCGTACATGTACATACACTGCCTGCACCTATATAATCTCCTTCTCCTATCCTAATACATATACACTGCCTGCATCTATATAATCTCCTATCCTAATACACATAAATATACACTGTTGCATCTATATAATATGCTATCCTAATGCACACATACACTGCCTGCAGCTCCCTGGTATCCTGCTCCCAAAGAGCCACGCGGAACCCGGATTCCGCCCCTCGTGTGTTCGCACTCGCCAGTCAGGATACTGCATACTGACTAGTATACCCGCCTCTTGAAAAAGCCGCCGGTGTGCGGTGAAACGTGTTGAGGAAATGGAGCTTTTCATCTTGTGACTACTGCCATCACCAGCTTTACTATCACTACACCCTCACTGTGAAACCCATCTACAGCAGCCGACTCACCGCGTGACCCGCGCAGCTCTTTGGGAGCAGGATACCAGGGAGTTGCGGACAGGGAGACTCGTGGAGAGAGACGCTTGCTGCTTGTGCCGGGAGGAATCTTCACTGTATAACACTGTGTGGCGTGTGACGTGCTGGAGCGGTATCACACTACAAGGCTAGTGAGTACTGTGGATCACTGATCTGATTATATGCCCACTGGTTGACATTCCCAGTGCCTTGACTTGCTTATTTAAATAGCCGGAATTTTGGGGTCACCCAGTGCTTACCTTACATGCACCATTATCAGTGCCATCACTATTGCCCTCATTGGCCTTACCCTCATTTAAGGATCATCGGTTTACCCATGTAGGAATTGGATTTTAGCCTTATTGGATTTACATGCATGGAACTATCACAGCTGTTTTAACTCAATTTAGGCTGGATTACACTGGTGTATTCATGAGCATTATTGTTTCATTGTAGTTTAATTGTTGCTTTTTTACTCCCGGGAGTTATACATATTGCTGTTATTGTATCATTCATGTTTTTTTATACATTAAAGAGATTCATCATCATCCCTTGCTGTATGTTTCAGCGCCACCCACACTTTCCCTTTTGTGCTATATAAATAACTGGGACTACTACTACTAATAATAATAATAATAGCACACACTCTGCATATGGGGGAGGGAGGGTGTATGTCCATGGAGGTTGGGGGGTTAATGGGGGGAGGGGTGTCTTGCATCAGTGAGGGTGGGGCAGAGAGGACTATGATGCTACAGGGGGGAGGGGGTGTAACATAAAATAAAAACATACTGGTCACAGGGTAGGAGGGGGAGGGCAAAGAAAAAGGGGCTTTTTACAAGGGGGGAGAGTTGGTTTAGATAATGGAATTTGTTTACTAATGGGGTGTGGAGGAATTATTATTAGGATTTATGACCTCAGGGGGGGTCTATTGCCTAAAGTGGGTGAGAAGTTATTTTATAATGGTGGCCTATGGATATGGGGTGGGGGTTGCAAAACACCTCTAGATTATATATATATATATGTCACACAGGCGGCACTTAGAACTGATGAACAAAGTAACACTTAATGCTGCATACATTGCAACGTTTCAATGCCTTTATTAGCGTTTTTGTCAAGCCAATAATAAAAACGCTAATAAAGGCATTGAAATGTTGCAATTTATGCCGCCTGGGGGACTATGTATTTGCGCAATCTCGTTTAGAGGTTGGCTGCAGAGGGCACCTGGCATGGTACCATCCTTTTCCTTGGAGTGCTGGATTGTGGAGTTGTATATATCTCCATACAAAAAAAATCGCACACATTGTATCAGATAGTGGGGTGCAAGGTCACAGATTATCACAGAAAAAAACCTCAACTGTCCAGATTAACGGGGGGGCGACAGGGGCGGTCGTCTCTGGTCCCCCACACGTGAAGGGCCCCCACACCCATCAGGGTTAAAGTGGGCCGGAGGAGAGACGGAACCAGTTCCACCTCCTCCGGTAACCTAACCCCAGCGCCGTAGGGAGGGTCCATTTGCTAGGCGCCCGCTGAGATTGTAACCAGCGGGCGCCCATCTCCCTCCCCACAGTGGGAGCCGGAGACTGGAGCTCACTCATGAGCTCTGGCTTCCGGCTCATGCAGAGACGTCTCTCCCATGGTGCAGAGGAGCAGCCGAGCGGACTGGACGTGGACAGCAGCGGATGCGGGAGCAGGGTTTAAGGTATGCATTAGCTTTTTTTTTTGTGCAAGTGGCTTTTCTACTGGGCGTTACTCGGGGGGCGGGGCACTATTACAGAGGGAGCATTACTATTGGGGGCACAACTACAGGGGTATTACTACTGGGGGCATTTATATACAGGGAGCATTACTATTGGGGACACTACCACAGGGGGCATTACTACTGGGGGCATAACTACAGGGGGCATAACTACAGGGGTACTACTAATGGGAGTATTGCATAGAGGGCACTGCATAAGGGGCGCCACTCCTGGGGGCACTACTACTGGGTGCACTGCATAAAGGGCACCACTACTGTGGGCTCTGCATATGGGGCACTATCACTGTGGCCACTGACACTTCTGAGGGCTCTGCATAAGGTCCCCATTGCGCATACCCCCAGTTTGTCACATTTAATAGGGACCCCCACATGTTTGTTGCCCAGGGGCCCCCACAGACCTTAATCTGGCCCTAACCAGCACACCATCCATATAGCAAAAAAATTCAGGGCATTTATTTAAATGGAAAAAATGTCATCTAGCTGCATTCAATAAAATTTTATACTTATCAAAGTCATAGCAAAAGATTCAGGCATGTTGATGGCTCCCAGCCCTGACAGCTGTTTCGGTGTTACCACCTTTCTTAAGGGTCAGCCATATTTACTATGCCAGCAGAGGCCATATAAATACCAAACATACTAATGGTGAAGCCACTCACCTGTGTAAACACCTAACAGACATCCGGACCCTCATCCCCGGACAACAGAACTCATGCAGCCTGCCAACAGAAACAGCGGCCAGCCGCAGGGTTCCGTCTCTGACCCAGCCAAATGTAAATAAATCCCATGTGCCGGGCAGTGCGCCTGTCCCCAGCCGCTGTAATAACAGGCAACAGTCCCAAAAGACAGCTGCACTGGACCACAGCGCATCGGAAGCGGCATCATCGCCGCATATGTAAACAATGTAATAGCATACATTACACACATAACAATAACAAATCACAAAATTAAAACGGAAAGAATACATAAACCCCTAATACAGAAAATCACCATACATTATGGTAATAGTCATAGTAATATTGATGATAACAATGGTAATCTCTAAGGGCATATGTATGCTAACATATTGCATAACCCAAAAACATTAACTTTTGTAAATATGTAGAAATCTCATGTAGTAAAATACCTATACAAAGTATTTAATGTGCACATTATGATATCTATAGTCAAAGTAAACTTACACATCGCAAGAATAGATCATTTGAAAACCGAAATGCCATAGAAAAAGATTCTTTGAAGAGAGAGAGATCTCTAATTATCTCTCAACTACAATCAACATTTGCAGTACCACTCTATGCATCACAAAAATGATGTAAAAGTTAATTCCTCATTGAGGCCAGAAGGAGACATGGGGGTAAATTTACTAAGAATCGAGAATGGTCGAGTTTTTTTTTAAATCTAGTCATTTTTTATTAGAAAATGTTCTACATATTGTAAATAGAACAAACACAAAAACAAATAAACAAAAACATGAGTTACCAGTGAAAAAGGAAAAAAAAAACTGTGGTACAATTAAATACCAAACTATACAATCAGAGAAATATCAGCAGAAAGCCGAACCTGAGATCACAAAAATGGCATATAAACAGCTTGCTCATGGAAGTAAAATAAAATAATCAAACAAAAAGAAAGCAAACAAAACAAAAACGGGGCAAAAACAAAAAAGGAAAGAAGAGGGAGATTAGAAGAGGATAGATTAAACGAAAGGATCCCCAACCGGTCTACGAAGGCCCAAGAAAGAAAGAGCCCATCTATCCCATAATTTGTGAAATTTAGAAAGGGCTTTACGACTATTATAAACATACCGTTCATGATCAATGGTATCATCAACAAGCACCATCCATTTGTGTATATCAGGGGGATCTGGAGCACACCAGGAACGGGCAATAATTACTTTTGCTAAGGTGGATAAGCCTAAAATTTAATGATAAATATTTGCATTAAACAATAATAATATCCAATGCGAATAAACAAAGTTTTGCCTCTAAGGGTGGTAGTGATGGGAAAGTAAACTGCATATCCGACCATACTAAGTTCCAAAAATCGTTAACCCTAGGGCAATCCCATAACAAATGCCTAAAATCACAATCAAGAGCATGACATTTGGGACAATTAGTTACAACATTAGTATTAATACGATCAATAGAAACAGGGGACCGGTAAGACCTGTGCAAAATAAAATAATGGATTTGTTGGAAACGAACACAAGGAGAAGTGTATCTTATAGAGCCCAACAAATGAGACCATTATTCATCCTGAAGAAAACCCAAATCTAATTCCCATTTATTCCTAAGGGGAAGAAGGGCATCTGGCAAATTTCGAGAAATCACTATAAAGATAGGAGACTGTCTTACGAACAGTTAACTTGATAAGTGCAAGTTTAAGAAGAGAAGGTGATAATAAAACAGGGCCAGATCCAAACTGGGAGTGCAGGGAAAGACGAAGTTGAAGGTATCTATAAAATGCCGTACGAGGAAGGCCAAACTCCATGCGCAAATGATCAAAGGAGTGAAGCACCGCATTATGAAACAAATGGCCAAGGGCTTTGATACCTTATGAAATCCAGAAGGACTCCAATCCCAGCACTCCCAGCTCGGAAAAACCAGCATTATACCACAGGGGGACATCTGGATCCACACCCTCATCCCCAAATAATACCTGAGCAACATGTCAAACCAGTCGAACCTGTCGAAGTAAGGGGGAGATCTACCCGGCAATTTTACAGAGAACAAAATTTGTAAAGGAGCTAAAGAGGAGCCTGCTTGCCCACTAACAAATCCCGCCAAAGCTGTATCAGTACCAGCAGATAATCAGGGCACCAAGTGTGACAGCTGTGAAGCTGTCACAGCACAGACGGTGTAATGGTTAGCATTACTGCCTCACAGCACTGAGGTCATGGGTTCAATTCCCACCACGACCCTAACTGTGTGGAGTTTGTATATTCTCCCTGTGCTTGCATGGGTTTCCACTGGGTGCTCTAGTTGCCTCCCACACTCCAAAAAATATACTGGTAGGTTAATTGGCTCCCAACACAAATTAACCCTAGTGTGTATGTGTGTGCGCATGTCATAGGGAACATAAGATTGTAAGCTCCACTGGGGCAGGGACTGATGTGAATGGCCAAATATTCTCTGTAAAGCGCTGCGGAATATGTGTGCGCTATATAAATAACTGGTAATAAAAAGAAATTAGAAAAGGCCAGCCCACCTGAAGATTTAGATCTACAAAGTTTACGGAGAGCAATTCGTGGTCTCTTATACCCCCACACAAAAGAAGATAGAATAGAATCAGCATGAGAGAAAACGTTTATAGGAATAAATACAGGTATTTAGGTGGAATGAACATTTTAAATAAATTAATACGACCTGTCACTGTAAGAGGAAGTTTCTTCCTCAAATGAATCTTTTGTTTAAAAGCTGAAGTAATGGGCATCACATTAAATCTACAAAATCAACAGGGTTAAGTGAAATGGAAACACCCAAATACCGAAAGGAGAGAGTCCATTGTAAAGGGCAGGAGAGAGAGGGGGATAGAGGCAGGGAACCATACAAAGGAATAATACTAGACTTGGACCAATTAATCAGCAACCCCCCAAAAAAACCCAAATCCTTAATAACATCCTTTAAACGTTCCAAAGCTGGGCCCGCGTCTGCCAGAAACAGGAGCATATCGTCCACATAAAGAGCTAATTTGTCAATTACACAGCCCACACGCAGGCCATGAATAGCGGAATCTGAGCGAATGAGACACGCCAGGGGCTCGATAGCCAGTGCAAACAATGCAGGGGATAAAGGGCACCCCTGGCGAGTACCACGCCCAAGTTGAAAAGAAGAGGAGACATAACCATTCACCGACACTCTGGCTGCCAGGAAAGAGTACAAAAGACAGACCCAGCTAATAAAACGAGAACCAAAACCAAACTTAGACAAGACTTCCCATAAATACTCCCATTCCACAGAGTCGAAGGACTTGGCTGCATCTAAGGAGACCACCACCGCTTCAGGAGCATCCCTATGGGACATTTGCATATGATAAAACAGACGCCTAAGATTTTGAGTAGTGGATTTACCAGGCATGAAGCCGGTCTGATCAGGGTGTATAATAGAAGTTATAACAGAATTAAGACGAATAGCCAACAGTTTAGCCAATATTTTAATGTCAGTGGTAAGAAGGGAAATAGGTCTATAAGAGTCTGGATGGAGGGGGTCCTTCCCAGGCTTTGGGAGCACTACAACCAAGGCCTCCGACATGGATGGCAGGAGACAACCAGCATTCAAAAAGCATCAAAAGTCTCAATGAGACGCGGGATAAACAAGTTTTTACATTTCTGATACACCTCTATCAGGACACCATCAACTCCGGGAGCTTTACAGTGTGGAAAGGAGGAGATAGCAACCTCCGATTCCTCCTCTGTAAAAGGAGCATCCAACAAATCCACTGCCTCAGTCTCAAGAAGGGGCAGATGGACTGCCTCTAAATAGGCACAACGCTGGGAGGGAGAATATGATACCTTAGTAGCATAAAGAGAGGAGTAATATTGCAAAAATACATCTGGTATATAAGGAGCAGAGGTATGCAACGTTCCAGAAGAATCAAGGATACCAGATACCATTCTGGAAGCACAATCCTCTTTTGCCAAAAAGGTTAAATAACTCCCCCCAACATCAGCCTGTGAATATTGCCTATGAAGCGAAAATAACAGTTTGCGCTTGTATTTATCAAACAGGTGATCCGACCACTCCCGCTGGGCACGAAGCATAACCTCCCAGTCTGAGATCACTCTGGACAAGAGGTACTGGGCCTCAGCATAGCCCTATAAGCAGTTTCCAGAATCGTTTCCCGTTGCTTATGATATAATTTAATGTTAGCAATACGCTTAATAAAGGTGACCCTTAAAAAAGCCTTAAAGGAATCCCAAAGGAGAGAAACCTCAGTACCTGCATTATCTTCAAAATAGAACACCCAAGAAGCCGGCACCCATCAGGTCCAGCCAGAATGGGTTAAGCTTCCAAAACGGCACCCTCCAAAAGGGAAGAACCATAGACTCTCATTTCAACAGGTAGTGTGTCTCCCAAATGATCAGTCTGACAGCCTTAAAACACACATACACAGCTGCAAGCCCTAATTATCCTCATGTCAGGCAAAAAGCCACAAAACCCAGACTGGGCCTAATGAATGGCGAACGCCCTCTCTCTACATTCATAAACTCCAGGAACCCTTTTCCAGTTTTGTCAAAAAGCCCACAAAGCTGTTACCAGCACAGACATTGTCCTGGGGTTTTTAGAACACATAGGTTAGGAATCTGGGAGAAATATAGCGACCTTCCTGCACTATACTAGTGACCTTGTCACACTCTGCCATACACAAGGTTATGTTTTTAGATAAGCTGGGGGTAGAATGTTAGAAAGAAAGGGGGAGAATATTTACAATAAATAAATATATATTATGCTATAAAAAATAACTAAATCTAAATATATTATAGCAAATGAGTAATGTCTTCAAAGAAGTGCAAATTCAAAGAAAAAAGAAAAAGATCAAAACGAAATATTTCCTAATTTCTTAAATCTCGTCTTGTTATATAAATGTGGCAGGTACTGTAGGTCCTATAGCTGATCTAAGCTACATCCATATCCAGCTGCTGCCTGCATGCATTGTGATGTCACAATGCAGGTCAAAGCCCAGTGTAAAAAATGCCCAGCTACTGGCAGCCATTTTGTGGTGACATTTTGTCCTACATTGATACTCTCTGTGCATTTCCTTCTTCTGTTGCAACTGTTGATAACTACCAAAAAGAACCTTATAATACATCTTTACATAAGGTCCTAATCAACAACATCATCTTTAGAAATCGAATCTGAATAACATCTTAAGGTAAGGACTTTATAACAACTTATGGCATGTCATCTTTACCTTATTAGACACCTCCCTTTATTTTATATGCAGTTTTTAATTTAGCAATTAAATTGGATTAAGCAAATTATTCATATAATGTGATGCTGCATAACTAAGACGGGTACACAAATGTCCAAACCTCTGTTGATCCATCTCCAGAATAGACTATTGTCACAATTTTACTGGAGACCTGGTCACAGATTAAACACCTACAGTAATATATGTCTACATGCCTGTTTATTTTTGCTGCAGATCACAGATATACATTTGCTGAAACAATCTGCTAAAAAGATTGTGTCACCGTACAAACTCTTCCTATCTTTGGCAGACCAGCTGCCACTCACAGGGATGAATGGGAGCGATGAATTGGGAGAAAACGTGATAAAAGAGGGATGAATAGGGAGAAAATTTGATAACACCAAGTTAATCCTCCATTAAATTAAATTCCTTTGCTGTCTGTTGGTAACACTGAAGCAAAGTAACAAAATTTATATAAAAGGTGGGGGCAAAAGAAAACCAGGCCCAAATAAAAAAGTACATAGGAGAAAAGGTTAGAGAGATAAATACATAAATACATAAACATATTAGGGGAATGAGGAAGATATGGAGAGTACCAGACCCAAATGCAATAACTATACAGGGATGGTAGGCAGACAGAAACAAGCCAAAATAAAACAATAATATGAGGCATAATGGAGTAAGGGGATGACAAAAAAGTGCAAAGTGGCAAATTAAATATATATACATATAGCATTTTAATGAGAGGGGGTCTATAGATGTAACTAATAACATGTAGAGGATTAATATAGAACAAAAGCATCTGATTGAATGCACATTTGCAAACAACTGTACAATAGATGGATATGATGAGTAGTTTTTAAGAAACTGCAAATGATTTTCCCAATTTTATAATTACTTTGAAAGACAAATATAAAAGATACAAACATAGAAACACATATAGCTCCCCATAAGAAACGCAATTACTTCTGCCATACACAAGGTTACGCTCTCAGATAAACTGGGATTAGAATGTTAGAAAGAAAGTGGGGAGAATATTTACATATTTACAGTATATAAATATATATTATGCTATAAAAAAAATAACTAAATCTAAAAAATGTTAAAGCAAATAAGTGTCGCCTTCAAAGAAAGAAGAAAAAGATCAAAACCAATAATTTCTTAATTTCCTAATTCTAATCATGTTATATAAATGTGGCAGGTACTGTAGGGCCTAGAGCTGATCTAAGCTACATCCATCTCCAGCTGCTGCCTGCATGCACTGTGATGTCACAATGCAGGTCACAGCCCAGTGTAAAGAATGTCCAGCTACTGGCAGCCATTTTGTGGTGACATTTTGTGCTACATTGATACTTTCTGAGTAGTTCCTTCTTCTATTAAGCGACTTTTGATAACAACTACCAAAAAGGACTTTAGAATACATTTTCCAAAAATGTCTTAATCAACAACATCATCTTTAGAAATCAAATCTGAATAACATCTTAAGGTAAGGACTATATAACAACTTTTGGCATGTCATCTTTACTTTTTCAGATACCTCCCTCCATTAAATATGAAGTTTTTAATTTAGAAACCGTGGATTAAGCAAATTATTCATATAATGTGATGCTGCTTAACTAAGATGGGTACACAACTGTCCAAACCTCACAATTTTACTGGAGACCTGGTCACAGATTAAACACCTAATATATGCCAACACACCTGTTTATTTTTGCAGCACATCTCAGATATACATTTATTGAAACAATCTGCTAAAAAGATTGTGTCACCGTACAAACTCTTCCAATCTTTGGCAGACAAACTGCCACTCACAGGGATGAATTGGGAGAAAACTTGATAAAACAAGGATGAATAGGGAGAAAAATTGATAACACCAAGTTAATCCTTTATTAAAGTAAAATCTTTTGCTGTCTGTTGGTAACACTGAATCAATGTAACAAAATTTATATAAAAGATGGGGCAAAAAAACACAGGCCCAAATGAAAAAGTACATAGGAGAAAAGAGTACAGAGGTAAAGACACTAATATATAAACATATTAAGGGAATGAAGAAGATAGGGAGAGTACCAGGCCCAAATGCAATAACTATACAGGTATGGTAGGCAGACACAACTAAGCCAAAATAAAACAAAAATATTAGGCATCATGGAGTCGCAGTGGTTCCCAAACTTTTTTTGAATAACGGCACCCTAGTGCATCAGCATTGTTTTCACGGCACCACTAAGTCAAAAGTTTGTTATCGAGAAATTCAGAAAAAAATGTAGTAGTACAGGTGGTATGCAGTCGGGAAGCTGGCGGACGTAATCCCGACGGCCGGCTTCCCGACTGCTTTATCCCGGCCAGAGTTAAATGACAGGCGTCTAAATCTAGACGCCTGTCATTTTACCGACGCCGGGAGCCCGCACCCGGCATCCCGATCGAAGTCCCCGGGGGGGCTTAGGGTTAGGCACCCCCCCTGGGAGGTTAAGGTTAGGCTAGGGGAAGGGAGGGTTAGGGTTAGGTACCCCCGGGGGACTTAGGTTTAGGCGGCGGGGAAGTGGGGGTTAGGGTTAGGCACTGGGGGGAAGGTTAGGTTAGGCACCCCTAAGGGAGGGTTAGGGGGGGAGGTTAGGTTAGTAAATACTTACCTGGGGACGATCGGGATTTTCACCCATGTCGGGCAGCCGCTGTTGGGATTTCATACCGATTCCATACAGGTTGAGTCTCCCATATCCAAAATGCTTGGGACCAAGGGTATTTTGTATATCGGAATATTCCGTATTTTGGAATAATTGCATACCATATTGAAATGTTTTAGGAATAGGGCCCAAATCTAAACACAGAATGCATTTCTGATTCATTTACACCTTATACACACAGCCTGAAGGTAATTTTATACAATATTTTCAACAATTTTGTGGCTCAAACAAAGTTTGTGTATCATACATGAAATTCATTTATATATCATATACACCTTATACACACAGCCTATAGGTCATTTTATACTTTATTTTTAATATTTTTGTGCCTTAAACAAAGTTTCTGTACATTGAACCATCAAAAATCAAAGGTTTCGGAGACTTCCAGTGGGCGGGGCAACCGAGATGGCCGCATTTTAGTGCAGCTCCTCTCCCAGAATCTTTAAAACCGAGCTGCAAAGCTCTTACACCAGCGAGGTTCACACCTTATTGGACCCCTGGCTTTGGGAACATACAGAGACCAGTTTGCTGGCATTCTGGTGACCTAGGGAGCGCGGATTATTAACCCAGGAGTCCGACCAGATTATTGGCTTTTACTGCGCCATTTTGGCGCCATCTTCACTGACCAAAACTACTGGCCTAAACAACGTGGCGTTTTTTCTTCCCACCACCTGAGAGGCTAATATATGGAGTGCTTTGGGAGTTCTGCACTACCGAAGTGAGGGCCGATTGAATATAAATACCGCTTGCTTACAACTACATGGGTGTACAACCTGGAGCGGGAGAAGACGGACGGGGGCTGTGATCTGTGCCCGGCTGGGACTGTCTACATGCGCAAATTGCACGGGTGCCCAGACGCTTGTACACGCACCCGCACGGTCAGCATCAGCGGCAGGGGACTGTGAGCAATCTCACGAAGACCACAGTGGGATCTGAGAGGCTCCTTTGATTGGTGTCTCACCGAAGATACCCTGCACTATTGAGCAACGCCACAGTCACACCAGGATCCTTGCTCAAATCCCCACACCATTAGATTCCAGGAGTGTCTTACCGGCACCGGGCTGTTTCTATCAGAATCTGGAAGTGCTACCATCGGAGCTGTAACGGGGAGCACCAGCATAAACAGGTGTGGGTCATGACCTACCCCATGATGCTGGCCCTGGCTATATGGTGATATGCATGAGTGACCTTTGTGGCATACGTAGGGCTTGATTCCTCCTGGCACTTAACCACATCACTACTGGACTGTTTGGGGATGAGCTATTCCCTATCCCATGTACAAAATTCCTTTATTGCATGAAGCAAAAAAAAAGAAGAAGACAAATACAGTATGTCTTTGTGGGAGCACTCTTATACAAAAATAAAAAATATGATGTATACAGCAATGAAGTGAAAATAAAACTTAACATTTATTGAACTATTAATTAAGATGAATTCTCATCTAGGGTGAAAATATAAATAGGTATCAATTAAATGAAAGGTCAACGTATCTACATAAATCAGATGAGTACCATACTATATGAAGAAGTGACCTTATAATCGATCTAGAATGACATGGCAAAGTTTGGTCATTATAAACCCTGAAAGAAGAAAAAGCAAATGGCATATATTAAAGAACATATGATATATATCTCCTACAGGGATATGATGTGTACACAAGCGGCAAAATTATTCAGATAATAAACCCTGAGGAAAAAAGAGACAAAATTCTTGTGGACAACACAATATATATCTATCCTACAGGGATAAATACCCACTCCAAAGTCTAATAGTATATAATAATGAACAGCCTTCAATTGTGTTCACCTGAGGACAAACTTTGCCATGTGTGTACACTTTATGTCATTCTAGATCGATTATAAGGTCACTTCTTCATATAGTATGGTACTCATCTGATTTATGCAGATACGTTCACCTTTCATTTAATTGATACCTTTTTATATTTTCACCCTAGATGGGAATTCATCTTAATTAATAGTTCAATAAATGTTAAGTTTTATTTTCACTTCATTGCTGTATACATCATATTTTTAATTTTTGTATAAGAGTGCTCCCACAAAGACATATTTGTCTTCTTCCTTTTTTTTGCTTCACGCAATAAAGGAATTTTGTACATGTGTTCAGCACAAATTTTGGGGAGGCACCACCAACCTAGAACCATTTGATAATTATATCTCAATGATTATTATGTTGGTATTTCTATTGCGTCATAGTGACTCTCTAAAAGAGTCGCTTGAATTTAATTACTAGTGCGGTCTCATCCCTCTGTTTGCATATACTATTCCCCATCCCACAATATGAGTATGGGAGATCCTGAATAGATGACCTGCCGAGGAACCCAGCAACTGCTAATTAGTGGATGGCAATAACAGATTCTTTGTTAACTCTCCCTTTGAATTGTGCTCCCCATACCATATAAATTGTGATTAGCCCTGTCTGATCCATTGCAGCATATCTTATTCAACCTGACTGAGGGGTTGAGAGAGCTATACTGTGTGGAACTTTCTCCCGTTATAATAGATTTATTTTCATGGGCTGTGACCCCGGGAATAGATCCTGCAATCAAATCCTAAAAGAGGGAAGATAAGCCTACAAAGGACACTCTCATTGGCTCATTGCAACAGTGACTGAGACCTGGATTCATATTATTTCTCTGCCCTTGTGACCTGCCGAACTAGCATAATATTGGTAAATTGATGGTACGGATTGTAATAAATCGAGGTGGTTTTGTAAGTATACTCATCACACACCCGTAATTCACTGTCACATATTTCTATAAAAGTGAATATTATATGCGTTAATGTTATCACTTATAGTAGTCCACAATTTCTTAGTTTTTCTATTCCCTTTGCTATCCTTCACTGACACAGTACACATTTATTGCTGGATCATTTTGCTGGAGTGAAGTATTCCATTTGCTGTGTATCTACTGCCACCTGCAGGTTACAATACAAACCACATATACCTTGATTTCAGGTGAAACACATTGGTTTTTGTTGTACATTATTTCTTTTCTTTTTTTTTGTGGGGTCTATTCTAGTGTGTTTGGTATAGTATATGGAGAAATATTTCAATAAGGCTTTACCTCCGCAAACACAGAGACTCTTTTACCGCACAATGGGCAAATCAAATAAAGTTCCTGCGAAAGGAGGCACTTCGCCATCCTCTCACACACAGACACCCCCCATTGATCAGTCTGATTTGAGGAGAACTGAAGCTATCACTCCAAACCCAGACTTAGCTGTCACTTTATTGAGTGCGATAATGCCCAAAATAGACGAAAAATTTGAAACACTTAAACCTATAATAGATGAGAAATTACTCTATTTTCTTCCAATATTGGAAGAAAAGTTTAATCAATTTGCCCCGAAAATTGACGAGAGGTTAGACAAAATTCAAAATTCTCTGGATACAGTTTTGTACAAAATATCAGAGCATTCTAACAGATTGGATACCGTTGAGCAGAGAATGAGCGATGTGGAAGATCAATTACATACCCTACAAAAATCACATGATGTTTAGGTAACAGCTCACAAATCCTTATGAGAAAAGGTTGACGACCTAGAGAACCGACACAGACGTAACAATCTGAGGTTTATAGGCATACCAGAACAGATTAAGGGTTCTGCTTTGTTTGAATATTTGGATAAAACCTTGATCATAAATATGGAAATCCAGGATGATGTAGGGGTACCTCACATAGAGAGGGCTCATAGGCTAGGTCCAGAAAGAGATGGACCAGGAAGTAGACTGAGACCTGTGATTGCGAAATTTTTGGATTTTAGAGCTAAGGAAAAAATGTTATCAGCTTTCAAGAAACAGAAATTTAGTGATTGATGATCAATGTATACTTATTTTCCAGGAGTACTCCTCAGTATGCAAATTCTTGGTAGAAAATAATAAAGATTCACATTATTATTTTCAGCAAAACTGAAAGTCACTGACAATGGTCAAACACTATTTTTTGACAATCCTGAAACAGCACGCACACATTTCTCCACTACTCTTTCTCCCAGAAACTCAGCTAGTCATTCTCGTTCAGCTTTTTCTACTCGTACTTAAAGTTAGTATGGTCATGTGACATCTCCCCAAAGGATTTGTCATGTATTATATCAGAATATGGAAATTTGCAACACATGATAACGGGAATGGAATATCCTATTACACGCTTTTATTCATGTTATATTATTGTTTGTTAATATTGTCAGCTTTATTTTTGTTGGTATATATTCACCAGTATCTGAAAATTACAATCAGAACTGGAATGGAAAAATTTGGGTTAGGAAAAGTTTTGAAAATGTATTGAAGCACATTTTATTTTTGAGTTATTACACAGATGCAGTACGGTTATGTGAACTGGGCCCGGGGTTTGATCTCTTATTGTATGCACAATTGATTCTCCCTGATGGCTGGGACAGGGGGGATTCAGTTATTCTATTATTGCACCTTCTATGTAAACTTTCTGGTAAAGATGTTGGATGACTGCTCCCACAATAACTAGGATATCACCTGATACTCAACCTTCTCAAAAAATTAAGGTCACCTCATGGAATGTGGGGGGGTCTCAACACACCAATTAAACGCAAAAAAATAATTGTATCACTAAAGAAACTGAAACCTGATATAATCTATCTTCAAGAGACTCATTGGAAACAAGGCAATGATTCCACTTTAAAAGATAGATGGATCAATGATTGTATATCGGCATCTTATCACACAAAATCTAGAGGTTTAGCTATCATACTCGCTAGACACCTATCATATACCATAATATCCTCCATTTTGGATCCAGTGGGGCGCTATATATTGATGGATGTTCAAATATATGACACCAAATACACGTTGTTAAACCTATACGCACCTAATAATGACCAACAGGCTTTTTTCCAATCTATTACACAACTTTTACACAGTAGAGTTAACCATAATTTGATAATAGGAGTGGATTTGAACAATGTAGCCGACCCTACATTGGATAAATTACCAAATCCAACACACCCTTTAGCAATGCATTGGACCTATGTTCCGCAATTCTTGGCTGACCATAATCTATCAGATGTTTGGAGACTGCATAATTCCACAGACAGATCATATACCTACTACTCAGCAGTCCATGGGTCTTTTTCGCGAATTGACTACATTTTCATATCTACAACACTTCTTTCAGATATCATATCTACCTCAATAGGGGACATTGCAATATCGGATCATGCACCAGTATCAATAACATTGGCTGCAAAATCAACCCATTCCGGCCCTTTATTTGGCACTTCCCATCATATTTGTATAATTCTGAACAATTCGGCAAATATTTAGTAACAAAATGGACAGAATTTATGGATGATAATTTAGATCATTGGGACACGCCCATACTATTCTGGGAAACATCCAAGGCGGTTGTGCGTGGCCATATTCTTTCTTATATAGCGAAGAGAAATAGGGATAATAAGGTACAATACATAGAATTACATAGAAATTTACAATCAGCACTCGCGGATCACATCTCTCAATCCACACCAGAAACACAATCAACATACCTAGAGGCAAAACAACTACTAGATGGTTTTGTACTAGCACAGGCACAAACAAAATTAGATCATATAAAACAAATATACTTTAGATGGGGCAACAAGACTGGCACATTATTGGCAAACATGACTAAAAGTTTCAAAATGCGACATCACATAACTGCCATTAGAGACACACATACGCAGACTTTACTTACTAAAAACACAGATATAGCAAACAAATTTCAGGAATATTTTATGAGAATGTACACATCACAGGCTCATGATCCTGCTTTGATGAAAGCAATACTGGACGAAGCAGCTTTACCATGCTTAACGCCCCTACAATGTGAGGAGTTAGAAAGTGACATCACTAAGACTGAAATATCTGCTACCATTTCATCCATCCACCTCAATAAATCCCCAGGCCCTGACGGTTATTCGGTGGAATATTATAAAGTACTAAAACACGAGATTATACCAACATTATGTGCTCTTTTTAAAAAAATTAGAGATAGTACCCCTTGTTACTCAAATTTTAATCAAGCATATACATCTTTAATTCCAAAACCCAATAAAGATTTGACTTTAATGTCATCATATCGCCCGATTACTTTGTTGAATATCGACTTTAAAATCTTAGCCAAAATATTGGCGGATCGTCTACAAAGATTTTTTACCACTCTCCTGACACCACACCAACTGGGCTTTACAAAAGGAAGTAATTCTGTGAAAGGCATATGTACTGCAATAGCAGCGGTTGTGGCAGCTAATTTACAATCCCAGACCCCATCTATGCTTTTGAGCCTAGATGCCACCAAGGCCTTTGATATGGTCTCATGGCCCTTTCTCTATGAGAGTCTTGACAGATGGGGTTTTGGTCCGATGTTTTAATCAATAATTAATTTTTTTTACACCCAACCAACAATATCATTGCTTATTAATGGAACTATAAGGGAAGGAATAACTATGACCAGAGATACTACACAAGGCTATCCACTGTCTACCATGTTCTTTAACTTGGCGTTAGATCCCATGTTGAGAATATTGGAAAATTGGACACAATTCAAGGGAATTAATATTGGCACAGAAATGGTTAAACTGTCGGCATTCGTGATGATGTCCTTTTATTTATCTCAAAACCTCATAGAATACTTAGCTTGCTAATGGAATGAATATCGGAAACTGGATCAGTATTCGGCTTCGAAATAAATTTTGAAAAGTCAAAAGCACTTTACTTAAAAAGAGGTTGTGCACGACCAGCTTGGTTTAGAGAAATTCCAATTGAATGGACCACCAAAACTATTTCATACCTAGGGATCCAGCTACCTAGATACCCTCAAAACCTATATACCATAAATATGAAACATATTTTACGTAGTATCAAATATGATATAGAGCGATGGAAGCACCTTAACATTTCCTATTTGGGTCGTGCAAATTTAGTGAAGATGATTCTATTTCCCAGACTCCTCTATCCACTCCAATCTCTTCCTATCCTATTAACCAAAAGGGACACATCTGAAGTAGAAAAACTGATATGAACATTCATATGGAAGGGTGGAAGGGCCAGAATTGGTATGGGGAGACTCCAACAACAGAAATCAAATGTGGGCATCAATATGCCGGATATCACTATGTATAGTTATGCTGCACATCTTCGCTACTTAAGGGATTGGATTCACAATGTGAATCAATATGCTCACACAACATTAGAAGTAGCATTTCTGGGGAATATTAATATCATATCCTTTCTGCACTTACATGATGAGGTGATATCAGAATTAATCCAAACCAATCCCCTTTTGATGACTACTAGAAAACTATGGCATGTTTTATGCAGCAGATATACACTAAATCCATATTTCTCTTTACATATCCCATTTATACATAATCCGGATTTCCAACATGGAAATGCTGGACACCCCTTCACTTTATGGCATAGAAGCAGAATCACTGCTATCCGACATTTTATGGATAGCAACTCAAGAAAACCCTTAACATTAAATCAAGCTATAGACAAGCACCCAATTGTGAGTACCTCACCCCTATCTTACCTTCAAGCACAACATTACATAGCTCAACTCTCTAAAAAGTTAGCACCAAATGATCATATTAACAAACTAGACACCTTACTCATGACAGAGAATCCCCAAAATAAAGCAATATCACAACATTATTTGTTCTTACATGACTCTTTAGATTATGATACTCAACATACAGGTTTGGCACAGTGGAAAATATATTTTCCATCCTTATCTGTAGACCATTTATTATATTCATTTGAACAATCGGTTAAACTGGTACCGGCGACGTCTTACACAGAACTTTTTTGAACATATTACACAGAACTTACCTCACTCCTCACCGTAGACATATAATGGGGTTGTTGGAGAATTCGAGGTATCTCCGTTGTGGAGCACAAGATGCAGAATTGATGCATTGCTTATGGAGCTGTCCAATTATACGGTGATTTTGGATTATGGTGGGAAACTATGTCAATAGATATCTGGTGGATTGTTTGCCATTAACGCCCAAATGGGCCATATTTGGCATCACACCTAATGAAACTAAAGTACCTAGAGGGGTTAAAAAATTGCTAATTATCGTTTCAGCGGTAGCAAAGAAATGCATTTTGCAAGTGTGGTTACAAACTACTGCACCCTCACTAACAATGTTTCAGGGAAAACTTTTTCACATCTTTCGAACGGAGTGGCTGTAAGCCAGACTACAGAAAGAAAAGTTTACAGAACAATTTTTCTCCACTTGGGAAAGTTACATTGCAACATTGTCCCAATCATTGAAAGAACAATTAACAAAATGTTTTAGGACCACACTCTGGTACAAAACACTCTGGTACGAAAAAAATTTGTGGGAATGACCCCCTGATTTGTTTGTCTTAATGTATCTGATTAATGAGGGGATACCAAGAACCCGGGCCCAAGCTATTTTACACTATATCAAACTGTATTATATTGTAATTTTTTTTTCTTTTGTTTGTTTGTTAATATTATATTGTTTTATTTACTGTAAACACAGTGATATATTGATAAAAATATTTATTGATAAGTTAATGTGTAAATCTCGAGATATAATTGTTAATATTATCTCTGACTGAATCTATGTATCGCTTATATTTTTGATTGTTTTTTGTTGTGCTTCAATAAAGAAATATTTAAAAAAAAAAAAAAAAAATCAAAGGTGTCACTATCTCAGGCTAAAAATATTCCGTATTTCGGAATATTTGGATATGGGAGACTCGACCTGTACAGTGAAGTAAATTGAGCTTACCTGTCATCTTTAGGTTTGGTTATATAGTGTTGGACAGGTTTGTGCTTCTGTTTGTGCACATATTTACATTATATTGACTATAAAGAATTTTTGTGCTGGACCACAACCTGACGCACCCCAGCAAGTGTCCCGAGGGACCCCGGGGTGCCATGGTGCACAGTTTGGGAACCATTGGAGAAAGGGAATGACAGAAAAACTGCAAAGTGGCAATTTAAATATATATACACATATATTAGCATTTTAGTGCTGGGGGGGATCTGTAGATGTAACTGATAACATGTAGAGGATTAATATACTGTAGAACAAAAGCATCTGATTGAATGCACATTTGCAACCAGCTATACAATAGATGGATTTGATGACTAGTCTTTAAGAAACTGCAAATGATTTTCCCAATTTTATAATTACTTTAAAAGGAAAATATAAAAGATACAAACATAGAAACAAATATAGCTCCCCATAAGAAACGCAAATACCTCTGCCATACACCAGGTTACGCTTTCAAATAAGCTGGGATTAGAATGCCAGAAAAAAAGGGGGGAGAATATTTACAGTACATAAATATATATTATGCTATAAGAAAATAACTAAAGCTAAAAAATATAGCAAATGAGTAATGCCTTCAAACAAGTGAAAATTCAAAGAAAGAATAAAAAGATCAAAACCCATTATTTATTAATTTCCTAATTCTAATCATGTTATATAAATGTGGCAGGTACTGTAGGGCCAAGAGCTGACTTAAGCTACATCCATATCCAGCTGCTGCCTGCATGCACTGTGATGTCACAATGCAGGTCAAATCCCAGTGTAAAGAATGCACAGCTACTGGCAGCCATTTTGTGGTGACATTTTGTCCTACACTGATATTCTCTGTGTAGTTCCTTCTTCTTTTAAGTGACTTTTGATAACAACTACCAAAAAGGACTTTAGAATACATTTTCCAAAAATGTCCTAATCAACAACATCACCTTTAGAAATCAAATCTAGATACCATCCTAAGGTAATGACTATATAACAACTTTTGACATGTCATCCTTACCTTTTCAGACACCTCCCTCCACTAAATTTGCAGTTTTTAATATAGAGACCGTGAATTCAGCAAATTATTCATAAAATGTGATGCTGCATAACTAAGATGGTTACACAACTGTCCAAACCTCTGTTGATCCATTTCCAGAATAGACTATTGCCGATATTAACTAGAGATCTGGTCTCAGCCAATCATCCAGCTTCGACAGTCCACCCTTTGATAGCAAACAACATGCTATCACACTCTGGTCTTAAAGTTTATTCAGGCTTACACTATGAAATATTATTAAATGTTATATTATGGGATGGCACAATGTGGTCATTAAACCATCAATAATGTGTCCCTGGGAGGGACATAAAACTACCCTTATATGCACACCGTGGAACTTGGAAGATCATGGGAAAGATGTGGGGAAGCATCTAACCTATAAAGGAAGTCTTGAAGGGGATAGGGACTTACATTATTTATGATGTTTAAAATAACATTTAATAATACATTTCATGCATGGCTAAATCTATACATCAACTGATGGTACATTCTAGTTCAGGATTGTAATGCAGTTCTTCATTTACCTTGGCATTCATACTATCATTGCTTACCACCATCATGATTTAATTCTCCCGGTTTACTTTAGCATTACATTTTCCACACTTCAACACAGTAGGAACACATCTGACACATGAGCCAATTACTAAGATGACAACCAATATGAGCATCAGGAGTTTACCTACACTAGCAACCATTTCCTGGACCCACTCTCCTAGACCGGAGAACCATTTCACTGGGTTCAACCAAGAGAACCACTCTTCTACCTCTTCTTCAGCCACTGAAGCATTATGGTTCTTCCGAAATTCCCATTTTAGCTGCAGAATTTTGTCCATTTTCCGGTCTATCACCTCCTTGGGGTCACTAGTGTTATTTGTAATATACGTGCAACACTTTACACCAAATTGGGTGGCTAAAGTCACACAGTACTCTCCAGTGACAGCTGTTAAATTATTTAATACTAGTCTATGTTGCACAAGTTCTTTCTTCTAGGCCTGTAACTCCTTACCTGTGTACCTAAATATGTCATCATACATCTCGGTGATATTATCTATTAATTTAGCAAGGTCTTGGATGTATCTAAAATTTAAAGTACCCCGAGCGATTCTGCTGGGATCTAATGTTATCAAAACTTGAAAGTCAGTTGTTTCACTAATCAACTGTGTCTCTTTATGTACATCACCAGGTATCATGTTTCTTTTGTCTCTGTGTTCATACTGTGGCCCTGATTCAGAGCCGGATGCTCTGACAGAGCGCTCGCTCTGAATCTGGGCCGTCCCTCTTAGTTTTTATAGAGGCCTCCTGGCCGCTCGCATAGCTGTGGGTGGCCACCCACAGCTATAGCGAGCGGCCAAAAAGATGGTCATGATGGTCAAGACCATCGTGACCATCGGGCTTGCGAAGAGACCCTTGTGGTAGGGTCTCGTTGCCGCAAGCCCTGGAGTGCTTTTGGCTCTATCAGAGCCGAGAGCACTCCCACTGACATCACTTGTGATGTCAGTGGGGCCGGCTCCAGACGCTAGGCGTTCCCATGGGAATGCCTCCGTCTGGCCAGCCACGCCCCCGGCACGCCCACCAAAGGGGGCGTGCTGTCACTCACCATCGACAGCACGCCCCCTTTGTAGCGAGACCCATAGCAATGGCATCCTCGTGCACATGTGCACTGCGCCAACATCGACCCACTTGCGAGCGCTCAGCGCTCGCGAGCGGGTCTGAATCAGGCCCTGTGTGTGAAGATATGGTGATGGTGTGTTTTTATTAATACCAAGCATTTCACCATGTGTAAGAGTCATAACCTCTGGGAGTACCCTTCCAAGATAACATAAACCTTCTGGACTCGGAGAGAGCCACTTATACGATTTCCTTCCACATATAAAATACACATCATTGGGGAGAAGGTAAGGAATAGAATGCATCATAATCATTAAACACATTTCCCTAGCAAATGATCCTATCTCTGGTTCTCCCATCTGACTAACACACATTTCTGGTTGTATAACTCTGGCACAGTACCCTTCTGGTACCCTACCAACCATTTCTTTGGTGTCACTACATGTATACTGATACCGGAAGTGTCTCCCACTTAATCTAATTGTGCGTAAAAGTAAAAAATTTATAGGTTCATTATCAGCTCTTAGTAAGAAGCTCATCATCTGGTTATTCCCAGTCACCTCCCAACTTCCTGGTTTGTTGAAGTTGGTGATGTTCAATCACAAAAGTGATCTATCTACTTGGTGGAGTTTAAAATGAGGTGGTTTAGACATAAGAAATTTTCCATCCAGCGTCTTCTCTTGTTGCAATTCTAAAACCTCAGAGACATTTAATGGAAATGGCACTAACCCTACATTATGCTGTCCCTGAGGCACGTGAGAGCACACCCAACAGTCAGTCTGGTTTAAAACTTTGCCCACCATGGTATGATAATCCTCTAAAGGATACCCACCCCAATACTGGTTATACTTAGGTTGGCACCGTTGGGTGCATCTCTCATCAACTAGGGACCCACAAAACTCACATATACAATATTCCTCAGACGATAAACCTTCACACTGTCTCCGAGTTTCTAGGCTAACAGATCTCTTAGCAATTACTGTACTGAGTTTGTTCAGATACCGCCCTTGTGACTGCATTGCTCCTTCTCCCGACTCCAATCCAGCGATATCACCATCGACCTCTCCCTCCATCATCTGCCCACCATTACAGAAACAGGACATCCCGAACCAACAAGGATGATGAGAATTCTGGAAGAAAATAGGAACGCAAACCCAGCCTGTCATTCCATTGCTGGAATAGTGAGCTGCAAGTTTCCCTAGCTCAGGTATCTCACTGCAGTCTTTAACTCTCCCGGAACAAGCTCGCAATCGACAGGTCCACGTTATCTGCCCCGACTCTACCTTGTATCTCCACCGGATAGTTGACCTTTTTGCAGTGAGTGGAATGGACCCAGGTATCTCTCTCTGACACTTTCAAGGATGTTGTACTTGTCAGCAACACTTGATACGGACCTTCCCACCAATCTGTCAGACAACCTGAATGTAAAAAATTTCTGATCATAACAAATTCTCCAGGTTCAACATCATGACAGTTTGTTTCTGGCATATCAGATGACAACAATTTCAGTTTCTGCTGCTGCTGCTTCAACTGTTTACTCATTGTTATAAGATACCTTACAGTAACCTCGTTGTTACTTTTCAAATCTTCCTGTGGACTTATAATCAAATGAGGTTGTCTACCAAACAGTATCTCAAAGGGGGACAGATTAAGAGGAGTTGTCCTGATGCTATGAAGGACTAGCGGTAAACCTTCTGGCCAACCTAATCCACTTTCTGCCATGATCTTACTCAGTTTATTTTTAATAGTACCGTTCATCCTCTCCATCTTGGCGCTGGCTTGCAGTCGGTAAGGGGTGTGAAATCTACTATTAATACCCATCAACTTACACATGTTCTGGAAGACATCTCCGGTGAAATGAATACCCCATCACTTTCTATGATTCTAGGGATACCGTACCTGCATACAAATTCCTGAACAATCTTTTTAGCAGTAAACGCAGCAGTTTTAGTGGCAGCTGGATATGCCTCTACCCAATTGGAAAACACATCGGTACAAACTAATACATACTTCAGATTCCTGCAGGGTGGTAATTGGATGAAATCAATTTGTATCACCTGAAAAGGTCCGTCTGTTGGAGGGATGTGAGATGGCTCGGTTGGTATTGTTTTTCCAACGTTCTTCCTCAAGCATGTCAAGCAGGATATTGCCCTTTTTTTCGGCTTGGGAAAAGCCAATACGCCCTGACCAACTTGAACATACATACTTGCTTTCCCAGGTGAGTCAGACCGTGCGTTGCCTCAGCCAAGCTTCAGTAGTATGCCATGGGTGCCACCGGCTTTAATGGTGATATTTGCAGGTGCTATTAGAGCTAATTCCCATTTCGTAAACCTAGCTGAGGAAACAGATACAGCATGGGGTGTATAAACAATCATATCATGGCCAAATTCTATATCCTCACTCTTACTGACCAATAGAGCAGTTGCTGCTACACTTCTTAAACACATTGGGAGTGATCTTGCCACAGTGTCCAATTGTGCTCTGTAATATGGTACGGGTCTACTAGCATCACCATGTTTTTGTGTGAGGACACCTGCTGCGCAACTATTAGCCTCCGTACAATATAAGTCAAATGATTTTTTGTAATCTGGTATTCCCAATGCAGGTGCTCTTGTCAGACTATCCTTAAGGTTAAGGAAAGCCTGCTCTGTTTCCTCAGTGTGTGTGACACGGTCGGGTTTTGAGGATGATACCAGTTCCTGCAAAGGTAAGTCCAAAATAGAAAAACCTGGGATCCATGATCTGCAGTATCCACACATGCCCAAGAAGGTATGGATTTGCTGTTGGTTCTGCGGCAGTGTCATGGTCTGTATGGCCTGTATTCTGTCGGATGTCAAATGTCGTAGGCCCTGGGTTAGGCAGTGTCCCAAGTATTTAACCCTGGTCTGGCATGGCTGTAATTTGTCCTTAGCAACCTTGTGTCCTGTCTGTGAGAGATGAAGCAACAGTAGTTTAGTATCATTTAAACATGACATAAACGAATCAGAACACAACAATAAATCGTCTACATATTGATTTAGAACAGATCCACTGGCGGGTTGAAAATATTGTAAAGACTCGTGTAAGGCCTGGGAGAAGATACTGGGGCTGTCTATGAAGCCCTGGGGAAATTGTGTCCATGTGTATTGTACCCCTTTGTATGTGAAGGCAAATAAATACTGACAGTCAGGATGAAGAGGGACAGAGAAGAAGGCAGAACAGTGGTAAAATGATAGTAAAATGGGTTGCATTTGGTGGTATCTGCATGAGAATGACAGCTGGATTTGGCACTACAAGGAATTGGCTCTCATCTACCTTATTAACCCCTCTAAGGTTCTGTACTAGCCTATAACCCCTCCCACCACTCTTCTTCACAGGAAAGATGGGACTGTTGGCTACACTAGCTGTACAGACTAAAATCCCCTGCTGGAGCAATCTTTCAATTATGGGATACATCCCTACATCCACCTCTGGTTTTAAAGGGTACTGATGGATATTTGGAGCCTGTCTTCCCACCTTTAAGTTGATAATTACAGCAGCTACATTTGCCACTAAACCTGTCCATCTTTGGTCCAAAGGGAGCCCTGTATTTGAGATAACATCTCTTTTACCTGTGATGGACTTTGCTCTAGAATGGTAGAGTGAAACATTAACCTATGTTGAGTGTCCAATATATCCCTTACCTCATGTGCAACTCTCTCTGGGATATCTAAAAATATACCATCAGGGGTACAATAAATGACACATACCATTTTACACAACAAATCCCTTCCCAGCAGGTTAGTAGGAGCCACCGCTGCCAGGAGAATGGAATTACCCGTTACGCCCATTGCTGGTACTGTCTTGCAGGTCACTTGTAAAGTGGATGGAGATTTTATCACTGATCTGGTCGCCCCTGTGTCTACATGAAAAGTATGTTTAGTACCAGCTACATCAACCGTTATTACAGGTTCTTCCCTAGTACTCTCAGTTAACCTGACTGGCTGTAGACTACAGGTGTGACCTGACCCCTAGAGCAGGCTGTCCTGCTCCAATAGAGCATTTACTGCCACTATGTGAGCAGGCGATTGCTGAAAGTTTCCTGCATTCTGGGGATGGTTTGGAATTCCCTGGTTAAATGGTCCCTGTTTCCTTGCTTTACAGTCCTTAATTAAGCAATTGCGTTATCCACCGACGTCCTGATCTTCTTAGTGCGCATGTGTGGCCTCTTTCTGTATGGTTGTTGGGAAATTACTGGTCCCGTGTGTCACAAGCCACCGCGCTGCCAATGCTGTGCAGGGTGAATGCCGGGCAAGCATTTGCTGGTCTCCTCCTTCCTCCTTTTAGGATCTGTGGTAGCAGCATATTGTTTGTAGTTCCAGTCTTGGTTGCTGCTGGGGCTCTGCACTAATTACTGCCTGACTGTGTGCAGTATCAGGTGCGCACTAATTGATTCTCCTGTCTTTGCACAACCCAGGTGCTCAATAGTCTCTCATTAGGGAGGCTTGCTCTGGTTGGGCCCTGTGTTTGTTAAATTCTAGCCAGCCCTTCACTCCATGACGGTGATAGCGTCTCACATGTTTCCAGTTTCTGTTGGTCTCCTGTTCACAGTCGAGTTCCAGTATCCAGCCAGCTCTATTTCTCCTGCCGTTTGTGTCATCTAGGCGGCACAGTCTGCATCTGCACTCCCTGCCGTTTGTGTCATCCAGGTGGCACAGGCCGCACTCAGAGTCCAGAGTGCGCAACCTACCGTCCTGAGTACGTCTTTCTGTGTACAAACCGCCTGTGTCATCCCGGCGGCATTAAGCACACCTGGGCGTCCTCAATACGCAATCCTGTGTACAATCAGTTGTGTCATCCTTGCGGAATTAAGCGCACCTTGGCGTCCTGAGTATGCAATCCGGTGTACGACCGCTTGTGTCATCCCGGCGACACTGGCGCATCACAGCATCTCCTAGCCAAGTCCTTCAGCCCGGAGGCTGCAGCTTTACTCAGTGACTGTGTCTCGGCCCAAGGCCGCATCCTGCCAAAGTCTTCCTGCACTCAAGGCAGCAACTCAGCCCAGCAGCTGCTACCAGCCCAGAGGCCGCAACTCATCTAGTAGGTCCACAGGCCTCATCTAGCCCACAGGCTGCTACCGGCCCAAAGGCCGCAACTCAACTTATAGGCTCACAGGCCTCATCCAGCCCAAAGGCTGCTACCAACCCAAAGGCCGCATCACCACTTACTGGCCCACAGGCCCATCCAGCCCGGGGCTGCTACCAGCCCAAAGGCCACACCACAACTAATTGGCTCTTAAGCCACATTTGGAGCCAGCTCCTCCAGCCCTTCAGGCAACCACCCGGCCGCATCCAGCCAAGGAATTCAAGCCCTCAAGGCTAAGCAGGACGTTTCCTCTTGGCTACCACTGAGCCATAACACCGTGTAGTCGAATGGCACAAATCGATCACATGCTCTGTGTCCTATAGATATAATTTGGGCTTCTTTCTTCATCTATTGCGGTGGCCATTTTGTGGTGGACATAATCTCACTGTATATTGGCCCTCATTCAGAGCCGTACGCTCTGAGCAGAGCGCACGCTCTGCATGAGGGCCGGGCTCCATTTTCATGGAGCGTCCTCCTGGACGCTCGTATAGCTGTGGGTCACCACCCACAGGCTATACGAGCGTGCATTTTGATGGCCGCGATGGTCGTGACCATCGCGACCATCGAAATTGCGAGCCGGAGCCTGCGGTTGAGGTTTTCAACCGCAAGCTCCGGAGTGATTTTGGCTCTATCAGAGCCAAAATCACTCGCACTGACATCACTAGTGATGTCAGTGGGCCGGCTTCTGACGGGAGGCGTTCCCGTGGGAACGCCCCCGTCAGGGAGGCACGCCCCCGGCATGCCCACCAAAGGGGGCGTGCTGTCAATCAACATTGACAGCACGCCCCCTTTGATCGGACACAACGAGCGAAGGAAAGTCCTTCGCTCGTCGTGTCTGGCGCATGCGCACGACGGAGCTCCCTCCGTCGTGCGCATGCTCAGTGCAGACCATCGACCCACTTGCGAGCGGACAGCCGCTCGCGAGTGGGTCTGAATCAGGCCCATTGTTCCTTAGCATGTCAACATCTCCCTAATTCTTGTATATTTGCTTAGATTGAAAATGGCCTGTGGGTTTTGTGCGTCTATAATTAATTTGTTTGCAATTTTTGCATCTTCCACAATGATAGAAGCCTATATGATACTACAGTATGTGTCCCTCTATTGTGGTTTGTTTGGTATCTTTACTGGTTTTCAAATGGTTGTGAATGAGTTTTTGTTGTAGTATTCCGAAAAGCACCCAATTTAAATCTGGTGCCTTTGGTAGTATTTCCCTTAGACTATTGTCCATGTGTAAAATATAGCTATAGTTTGTGAACAGCGCTCAGAGGGACGTGCAAAGATAGTCAGGGAGCAGCTTAATACTGGAGACGTCCTATCTCCAAAAAACGTATATAGAAAGAGAGTGTTGTATTATGCGCTCACCTATCTATAACATAAATAGTATTGCAATGTAGCCGTGTAACTAAACTATTCTCTATAAAAATCTTTCAATATATTAATACCAATGATGAAGAAATGGCAGGCAGTATCAATATAATTAAGTTTAATACGGGAGACACAATACTGTGTTACTAATGGTAGCTGTAAAACTACTGGATGCAGATGGTTATGTGGGAAAATTAGAGACTCCTTTAGGGTGTCTCTATCCGTAGTAACCTCAAAAATGAATGAACTACGTATCCACTGTAACCTTTGAAATGTCCAGCAATGGGACAAAGGTAATAGGTGTGCCCTTTGAGGGGGTTACCTTCCGTAATTATGTACGTCACCTTATGGTGAATAATCGTCAATGATGATGTGGATCAATTGGATAAAATGGGGTGAGGGATGTATCCTAGTATATAAAACTGTATTGGGTGATAAACACCTCTGGAGTTCTTATTGCGTTCACCTTCGACGGGTAAGCCTCCCACGCGGGACGCCGCGGTTACACAGGCATACCCCTCATTATACTGCTACACTGCTACACAGCATATTAGATTTCAGGAGACGTATGGTTCACATACAGAAAGGAACCTAGATGTTAGGTTCCTTACATCCTAACACACGGCGTGGTGAACGCAATAAGAACTCCAGAGGTGTTTATCACCCAATACAGTCTTTTATACTAGGATACACCCCATTTTATCCAATTGATCCACATCATCATTGACGATTATTCACCATAAGGTGACGTACATAATTACGGAAGGTAACCCCCTCAAAGGGCACACCTATTTCCTTTGTCCCATTGCTGGACATTTCAAAGGTTACAGTGGATACGTAGTTCATTCATTTTTGAGGTTACTACGGATAGAGACACCCTAAAGGAGTCTCTAATTTTCCCACGTAACCATCTGCATCCAGTATTTTTACAGCTACCATTAGTAACACAGTATAGTGTCTCCCGTATTAAACGTAATTATATTGATACTGCCTGCCATTTCTTCATCATTGGTATTAATATATTGAAAGATTTTTATAGAGAATAGTTTAGTTACACGGCTACATTGCAATACTATTTATGTTATAGATAGGTGAGCGCATAATACAACACTCTCTTTCCATGTGTAAAATATGCCAGTGTTATCTTAGAATGTTTTTTATTTCTGTGATGATCCCGTGTATTTTTTTATAAAGTAGACCTTGTTGTTTTCATTAGCCTGCTTCTTCATTGAATTGCCCAGTAACTCCTCTCTAGGTTTTTCTTTCAGTTTATTGAAAGGTTCTTCTACTTCTCTCATATTGTATTTTTTTGGGGAGTCCCTAATAAAAATGTCAAGGTCTAGAAATTCTGCTATAGTTTGAGGTGAAGACTAGATTCCTGTTGTTATTGTTCAAGTGTTTAAGGAATTGTTGTAATGACGCTTTACCTCCCTGCCAGATGAATAACACGTCATCAGTATATTGTTTCCAGAGAACCAAGTTCGCCCCAAGCTCTCAATTGGTCCAAATGTGATGGTCCTCCCAATGACTCAGAGGTTCGCGTAACTCGGGGCGGACTTGGTTCCCATGGCTGTGCCTCTGCGCTGCAAGAAGAATTGATCCTCGAACCACATATAATTATGTGTGATGATGAACTCTATGGCTTGCAAAATGAAAGTGGTTTGTGCATTATCGATCTCTGTGTCTTGTTCCCAAAAATATTTGATGCTGTCTAGGCCCTGCTGGTGGTTAATAATGGTTTAGATACAACTAGAGTAGATATTTTCACTAGGCGCTGGGAGGTAGGCATTTCCCTAATCACCTCTAAGAGCAGCTGTGGATGGCCCAATAGTCAAAAAAGAGAACAGTAGTTTGCACAGTGCTACAGTTGTGAAGAATTTCACAAAACCATTACCATAAAATATCTATTTATTAAAAATGCTTATAGCAAAGACAATTTTGTCAATTTTACACAACTATCTGACAATTATTTGACAACTTTTTATAAAAAAAAAAGATAATACAATATTTAATAGCTGCTTATTAATATAGCATACTCCTAGCCACAATATAAGGTAACCTTCTATAGAAAATAAATAAATATCAATATTGTGGATATCAAGGATACTGTTTTATTCTATAGTGATCACTATTTTGATAAAAAATGGTATATATGCAAAAATACTGGTCAATTGATATAGTTGGAGAGAGTCAATTGTGTTTCATATACATACAAAATAACAGGGATCATCGGAGCCTGAAAGACAAGCTGTTACTGTAGCCTCAGTGAGATCACTCACCGCTCCTCCTGAGACTTATGTCCCTTTAAGATATCTGGCCATGGATGGTATAATATGGTTAATAACCAAAGTGTTAGTAGGGGTAGTGGTAGGAGTATTTAATGAAGCTTGGGAGGCAGATAGAGTACACCTTGAAAAAAAACAGGAAGGTCGAAATGCGTCGGTGTGGGACTCTCTTTGCCATTTTTTATCACTATGTTTTCTTGGAATACCTTTGGCTCACCTTGGAACCGCTGTTTCCTTTATCCGGAAGAAGGTACTGGGTCCACTTCACATCTACAAGGTGACCTATAAGATATTTCTGAATTTCTTCTTTGGACTGTTTTTATGACTGTTTTATCACTGCCTGTTTGGTTATATGGAATAAATGTTCATCATGTTAATAGTGGATATGAATTCATGAGGAATCGTTCCTTTTGAGACACATAATAGATACGTTTAGGAGTGTTATCCAGTGTGCGCAGAAGTGAGTATGGTATGCTCATCTTTACAGAAACCTTTTGAAGTTCATAGCTGCATGTGATAGTGTGAGTTGGGTATGCCCTTATTAATTTCCTCCAGACACTTTTGGGTGAGGAAGCACACGGATCTAAGTTGTGAAGGGTGACCTTTCCCCACATAGAGGATTAAAAGATACCTTTATGGGTTCCACTCTCCTATACCTATAGTGAGGATGGTACGTTGGGTCTCCGACTTTGGAATCTGACCTTTTTGTTGTAAGGAAGGTATTGCCGTTATTTTATTGTTGTCTCCACATATCCAGGGTGATGAGAAAAAGTAGAATCTAAGAAGATCTATATTGGAAGAACATCAGCTTATTACGAACATTGAGACTCATAACAGTGACTATATTATATGAACTGTAGCGCCAGCCTCTGGGTGGCATTTTTTATTGTAGTATTTGTATTGGGGAGTTGGGTGACTCCCGGTGTCTCCTGTTGAGGCGGCTGCTACTTGGTGCACCTTGATGTAGGTAACACATTTATATAGAGAAGCTGTCATCTGATTCTAGGCTGTTATTGTCCGTTTCCAGACTATATGTCGAAAGGTCTAGGAGGTTGATACTTCTATTCTTTTCCTCAGGTTCTGTATGTAATCTTTACATATATTGCTGACATGTGAGGTTCAGTATTTTGTATATGGGAGTATTGGGCTGCACTAGTTTTTCTCTCTGTATCCCTATATGGGATGAAATGCGTTGGGACTGCCCACACAGGACATTGACTTTTTACCTCATTATTTCTATTTATTAAATCTGCAGGCTGTTTTATTTGCTGTATATTGTAAAATAAAGTGTATATTTTTTATAAGTAGTGCATACTATAATTAGCATTATCCAGCCCCTTACTTGCACGCTACCTGAACCAAGGAGGCAGACTAACGGGAGGTAGAAGGACCAGCAGCAACATAGGGTAAGTAAACAAAAATCTTCACTTACCAGCTGCACTATTGTGTCCATATCACCCTGATACTGCGTTTTATTATCCTTGAGGTTTGCACTTATTGGGGACATCACACTAATCACCAACCCTCACAAGATGCCTAACCAAGTATATTTAAATATGCTGAGGAGACAGTGCTAAGTCCTATGGGAACTACATCCAACACCCGGCCAAAAGTTTTTACCCATCAGTATAAGTAACAATCGCGGGACATATCACCTAATTGGTCACAGGGAGCATCTAATCAACTTTCAAGTTTCAGCCTAAAGTTGTTGCCCACCAGTTTGTATTCGGAATATATCAATTATCTATTAAGACAATAGTTTACATTTGGAACATATGGACTATGCATTAAGACATTATTAAGCAAGAACCTGCCTACAGTTTTTGCCCACCAGATCTTTTTCAGAAAATGTAGTTCTATACGTATACATAAACAAGTATTCTTTAATCCATTACAATGATTATTCATTCACATCCACATATTACATTACATCAATTACCACAAAGCGATCTGATTCCTTCTCGCCAGTCTTCCCTCCCCTCCCACTTCTCCCCATACCTCTGTTCTTCCTCCCCTCATACCCAATTAAATATTTGTTTCTCATTAAGGAGTTTGGGATACCTCCTAAAGCAGCAGCTAATGGTAATTGTCGACCACAATCTTGGGAGCGCTGACCAAAAACGATATTATAATTTCTAACACAATATACGAGAGATATATATAAATGTATGTATATGTATATATATATATATATATATATATAGCGTATGCACGCAGTTCAGTGCGAAGGTATGCTAATCCATAACAATCGCAATGCCACCGCAGCACTACATAAGGACGCCCATTTTACCTTACACGCACATCCGTAATGGTTAGCAAGACTGTGAAATATCGGTACAGTCGAGTACCATCAGACCCATACGCAGAGTTAAGGCAGGTCAGACTCGGGATTTGCTTACTTCAGCGCACGATATGAGGCCAGAGGCTGCTTATGGTATCACCGTGATTAGTTTATACATGCCCATGCAACGGCGTTGAAACGCATTGGCACGCCTGCGTTCGGCTGACCCCCCCCATCACCACCCACAAACGGCACTTCCTGTCAATCACTGTGCGATGGGTCTACGTGGTCACTGCAATCACAGTCCCAATCGCAATGACAGGTTTGCGCACGCGCACTGCGATGCATGCACAGAACGCAACAATCGGCCGATTCTGTGCGTATAAGCAACTGTGATCCAAGCTGAATCAGGCCCATAGTGTACCCAGCTTTAGTGTATATACATGTATTGCTGGCATATGATTAATTCAGACCTTCCTGACCTACAGAATGCAATATAGTAAAACTCTTAAATCACAGTTACCAGTAGAAAGGTTTCCATAATGCTCCGGCTGTATTTGTGTCTCCTGTAAAGAGATGTGTGTGGCATATGAGCTCCTTTCTACATCATCCTAAATTGAGTTCATGTTTGCAGATGAGACAAGCAGACATGAATGTAGTGACTGCTCTGACACACAGACCATGGAGCCTCAGCCACCTCGGGGATGGTGAACCTTGTTTTACCTCCATGATGAAACATTACTTCTATGTCTCAATGGATGTCTTGCTGGATTGGGCATTACACAACATCCTGTGGAATCTATGTGGAGTATCTGCCTTTTTGATGCAGAAGAATTATTTCTCAAAGTAAGTTGATGTTACCATTGGTAGAGGGCTCTGTACAGGGACTCGGTGTGGCTGGCCAGCAGTCATTTCTTACAGGAGCACCAGTAGAATAATACTGATTTATATAGTTGGGATGCAAGCAAATATATGACATCATTACTTAAAATGCAGCCGTTGCACAATTTGATTTAAACCCTGACATCTAATTCTGCATTATACAAGGAAATTTCTTCTTCAGGGTCCATAAGGTCCACAGGAACTACCTTTTGGGTATGTGGTTGGAGAGATCCAGGCACCAAACAGTCAAAGCTTTAGCTCCCAGAATGCACTGGTCCTCCTCCATATATACCCCGCCCCAGCCACAAGCATTCAGTTTTTAGTTTAGTGCTCAGCAGGAGTTCAGATGCACCTTTTGAACAGGGGGCTGCTCTAACAGTCCCAAGCTTTTATTTTATGATTTGTTTTAGTTTACTATTTTACTGGGTTAGCAGTGCTGAGCATCCTAATAAGACGCTTGCACTACGACTCCTTCTACCTCTGTCGATGCCGCAACACCAGTAATGTCTCTGGTGATTTTGGAGGGTCACAGCGGAGCTTAGCTAGCCGTGACGCTGGAGGCCCGGACTGCAATCGGACGCACAGAGATGTCAGGTATGGCGATTCCTTGTTTACGGGGAATCGCGCGTGGCAGTCCTTGCTCCCGGCACTGGAGACACAAGGAAGCTGCGGCAGTGAAGGCCTGGCCTCTACCCCGCGTACTCACTAGACCACCGGAGCCTTATCGTCTGCCGCCGGGGATTGGTAGTAGACGCATCTACTGCCATAAGGCCAGTGTAGCTGGTAGGTTGATGCAAATTAGGGGAGGTAGGCTCACCCCCGGCCGTTCCTCCCCAGACACAGACCCTAGAAAAGTATTCCCTCGTCTGGGTTGCTCCTCCTATCCGCCTCGGGTATTTGAGACGCTCAGAGTCCACCATCGGTGCTCTGCTGAAGCTGGTGTTCTCAGAAGGTTTGGGTTGTCTCCCTGTATACCTCTCCCCTGGGTGAGGTATATAGTGCTCTACATCCTACCAAGCCTTGGATGTTGGTCAGTTGATTCAGAGCTCATTGCGATTTTAATTGCATATGCATTGTATGTGACTTGTGCTAGCTGCTGTTTGATACTGCCTTTTATTTCTGAGTATCAGTTATAACTACCAATGTTTTTCTCCTCAACCCTCTATACAGGGTGTGTATTTCAAAAATAGTGGTACTTGTGAAGACTGTCACATTGCATTGCATTTATACCTTATACCTTTTATACATTCAGGGTCGGCCCAAGCCTTATTTTTTTGGTAAGCGAAGATAGATTTTGGCGCCCCATGGTGGACTATGGGCGTACAGAAGACACGAGCCTGAAAAAAGGAAAGGGGTGTGGTCTCGTGAGAAAAGCTGCATCTACGAGCCATACATTTAATCATTGGAACTCGGGACACAGTGCGAGCAGTCCGCAAAGGGGGCATGGCCTTTCCTCAAACCACCGTTTCTTCACTCTGGGGATGTGCCCAGCACTCCCGGAGATGATGGGCTCCCCCCAGAGACACCCAAAAGCATCGGGTTTAGCCGCACAAAGCGGCTAAACCCGACTAAAGTCCTGACCGCAGTACGAAAAGTGCTGTTTGGTCCTAGTGTGTGCATGTGGTAAGGCTCCACTGGGGAAGGTACTGATGCGAATGGCCAAATATTCTCTGTAAACGCGCTGTGGAATATGCATGCGCTATATAAATAATTGATAATATATAAATTGACCTAATAGAAAACCACTATTTGAAGTTAAGTATTTCTATGATAGAAATACATAGCAATATGGACCTCATTCAGAGCCGCTCGCTATTTGCGGTCGTTCGTTTATAAAAAAGGGGTGGCTATTCAAATGAACCGTTCGCTCTTTGCGGTCTGTTCATGCCTCTAATTCTGAACGAGCGAGCAAAACTTGCGGTCGAAATTTTGAAAAATACGCCCCCTGGCCGCTCGCATCATACGTCATGTCCGCTATTTATTTGATTAATCGAGTACATCGAACAGCGTATGAACTGCTCGCTATTCTTGTGGTTGGTTTTTTCAACCGCTATTTTGCGAGCAGTTCTGACTAAAAAAAAAAACAAGTGACGTGGTCAATGACGCTGCTGTATTATGCACACCCATAAAACACCCGTTTTGACCTTTAAGCATGCCTGCGTTCTGAATTCCACTCCCCGTTTTCAAGCACCTTCCCCTGTTACCACCCACATACGCCTCCTCCTGTCACTCAAAGTAGCAGGCATTCGCTATATAGCGAACAAACGATTTTTGGCCGCACTGACTGGTTCGCGCATGCGTATTACAATCCATACGCATGCGCAGTTGTGCGAACATCGCTCAGTGCGAACGAGCGGCCGCTTACAAGCGGCTCTGAATCAGACCCTATGTCCACTTCAAATAACTAACAAAAAACAGCAAGATATCAACAAACATTATCCACTTTCAAAACAAATATATATATATGGTGTTTGTCCACCAGGGGTTAGAGCACTGCACGGCACTACAGGACTTGGAAATAAAGTTTTTTAAGTGCTTCAAAGTCCTGTAGTGCCGAGCAGTCCTCTAACTCCTGGTGGGCGAACACAGCATCAGAGTATCAGTCCAACACCACTATTATACACACATACACATACACCAATAGTTTGTTTTCCACTAAATATGTGTATATAGAAGAGAAAGAGAGAGACACACACACACACAGTATATATTTTAAAGAAAAGGGATTAACATATTTATTGGGGGAAAAAAAGATGTTGGGAGTGTGTGTGTGTATATATATATATATATTAGGGGTGAGCGGGATCGGATTTCTGAAATCCGAACCCCCCCGAACCCCCCCGATCCGAGTCCGATCCGAATCAGGCTTGACTTTTCCCGCCTGACTCGGATCTGAAATCGAGGCAAAACGTCATCATCCCGCCTTCCGAGTCTCGCGGGTTTTGGATCCTATATAAGGTACCCGCGTCGGCGCCATTTTCTCACTCGGCTGTGGACAGTGAAGAGCGAGGGTGGGAGTTAGGGCTGTGTAGTGTAGTGTAGTGTAGTGCTGCTGTTGTCCACTACTTCAAAGTCCATAGGGGCTGGCTGTGTTGTGCTGTGCTGCTGTTGTTAATAGGGGCTGTGTCCACTATTTCAAAGTCCATAGGGGCTGGCTGGACTGTGTTGTGCAGTCAGTTCTCCATAGGGGCTGTGTCCACTCCAAAGTCCTGTGCAGTGTCCCAGTCCTAAAGGGGTGCTGTAGTGTTGTCCAGGGGGTGCTCTGTCCATCAGGGGTGCTCCCCCCAAGTGCTAAAACATAATATATTTTCTGTGTTTGTGAATTGTGTGCGCAGTAGCCGCACGTGCATCAACAAAGTAGTGCCAAGCGTGCGCCTGTGTCATAAGTAAAGGGCCGGCTGGCTTGACCGTTAAAGGGTGCTGTAACCCCCGAAAGTACACTCCAGTCCAAACCAAAAAAAAATTATTTTCTGTGTTTGTGAATTGTGTGCGCAGTAGCCGCACGTGCATCAACAAAGTAGTGCCAAGCGTGCGCCTGTGTCATAAGTAAAGGGCCGGCTGGCTTGACCGTTAAGGGTGTTGTAACCCCCGAAAGTACACTCCAGTCCAAACCAAAAAAAAAAATATTTTCTGTTTGTGAATTGTGTGCGCAGTAGCAGCACGTGCATCAACAAAGTAGTGCCAAGCGTGCGCCTGTGTCATAAGTAAAGGGCCGGCTGGCTTGACCGTTAAGGGTGCTGTAACCCCCGAAAGAACACTCCAGTCCAAACCAAAAAAAAAATTATTTTCTGTGTTTGTGAATTGTGTGCGCAGTAGCCGCACGTGCATCAACAAAGTAGTGCCAAGCGTGCGCCTGTGTCATAAGTAAAGGGCCGGCTGGCTTGACCGTTAAGGGTGCTGTAACCCCCGAAAGTACACTCCAGTCCAAACCCAAAAAAAAATTATTTTCTGTGTTTGTGAATTGTGTGCGCAGTAGCCGCACGTGCATCAACAAAGTAGTGCCAAGCGTGCGCCTGTGTCATAAGTAAAGGGCCGGCTGGCTTGACCGTTAAAGGGTGCTGTAACCCCCGAAAGTACACTCCAGTCCAAACCAAAAAAAAATTATTTTCTGTGTTTGTGAATTGTGTGCGCAGTAGCCGCACGTGCATCAACAAAGTAGTGCCAAGCGTGCGCCTGTGTCATAAGTAAAGGGCCGGCTGGCTTGACCGTTAAGGGTGCTGTAACCCCCGAAAGTACACTCCAGTCCAAACCAAAAAAAAAATTATTTTCTGTGTTTGTGAATTGTGTGCGCAGTAGCCGCACGTGCATCAACAAAGTAGTGCCAAGCGTGCGCCTGTGTCATAAGTAAAGGGCCGGCTGGCTTGACCGTTAAAGGGTGCTGTAAACCCCGAAAGTACACTCCAGTCCAAACCAAAAAAAAAATTATTTTCTGTGTTTGTGAATTGTGTGCGCAGTAGCCGCACGTGCATCAACAAAGTAGTGCCAAGCGTGCGCCTGTGTCATAAGTAAAGGGCCGGCTGGCTTGACCGTTAAGGGTGCTGTAACCCCCGAAAGTACACTCCAGTGCAAACCAAAAAAAAAATTATTTTCTGTGTTTGTGAATTGTGTGCGCAGTAGCCGCACGTGCATCAACAAAGTAGTGCCAAGCGTGCGCCTGTGTCATAAGTAAAGGGCCGGCTGCCTTGACCGTTAAGGGTGCTGTAACCCCCGAAAGTACACTCCAGTCCAAACCAAAAAAAAAGATATTTTCTGTGTTTGTGAATTGTGTGCGCAGTAGCCGCACGTGCATCAACAAAGTAGTGCCAAGCGTGCGCCTGTGTCATAAGTAAAGGGCCGGCTGGCTTGACCGTTAAAGGGTGCTGTAAACCCCGAAAGTACACTCCAGTCCAAACCAAAAAAAAAATTATTTTCTGTGTTTGTGAATTGTGTGCGCAGTAGCCGCACGTGCATCAACAAAGTAGTGCCAAGCGTGCACCTGTGTCATAAGTAAAGGGCCGGCTGGCTTGACCATTAAGGGTGCTGTAACCCCCGAAAGTACACCCCAGTCCAAACCAAAAAAAAAATTATTTTCTGTGTTTGTGAATTGTGTGCGCAGTAGCCGCACGTGCATCAACAAAGTAGTGCCAAGCGTGCGCCTGTGTCATAAGTAATGGGCCGGCTGGCTTGACCGTTAAGGGTGCTGTAACCCCCGAAAGTACACTCCAGTCCAAACCAAAAAAAAATTATTTTCTGTGTTTGTGAATTGTGTGCGCAGTAGCCGCACGTGCATCAACAAAGTAGTGCCAAGCGTGCGCCTGTGTCATAAGTAAAGGGCCGGCTGGCTTGACCATTAAGGGTGCTGTAACCCCCGAAAGTACACTCCAGTCCAAACCAAAAAAAAAATTATTTTCTGTGTTTGTGAATTGTATGCGCAGTAGCCGCACGTGCATCAACAAAGTAGTGCCAAGCGTGCGCCTGTGTCATAAGTAAAGGGCCGGCTGGCTTGACCGTTAAAGGGTGCTGTAACCCCCGAAAGTACACTCCAGTCCAAACCAAAAAAAAAATTATTTTCTGTGTTTGTGAATTGTGTGCGCAGTAGCCGCACGTGCATCAACAAAGTAGTGCCAAGCGTGCGCCTGTGTCATAAGTAAAGGGCCGGCTGGCTTGACCATTAAGGGTGCTGTAACCCCCGAAAGTACACTCCAGTCCAAACCAAAAAAAAAATTATTTTCTGTGTTTGCGAATTGTGTGCGCAGTAGCCGCACGTGCATCAACAAAGTAGTGCCAAGCGTGCGCCTGTGTCATAAGTAAAGGGCCGGCTGGCTTGACCGTTAAGGGTGCTGTAACCCCCGAAAGTACACTCCAGTCCAAACCAAAAAAAAAATTATTTTCTGTGTTTGTGAATTGTGTGCGCAGTAGCCGCACGTGCATCAACAAAGTAGTGCCAAGCGTGCGCCTGTGTCATAAGTAAAGGGCCGGCTGGCTTGACCGTTAAAGGGTGCTGTAACCCCCGAAAGTACACTCCAATCCAAACCAAAAAAAAATTATTTTCTGTGTTTGTGAATTGTGTGCGCAGTAGCCGCACGTGCATCAACAAAGTAGTGCCAAGCGTGCGCCTGTGTTATAAGTAAAGGGCCGGCTGGCTTGACCGTTAAAGGGTGCTGTATCCCCCGAAAGTACACTCCAGTCCAAACCAAAAAAAAAATTATTTTCTGTGTTTGTGAATTGTGTGCGCAGTAGCCGCACGTGCATCAACAAAGTAGTGCCAAGCGTGCGCCTGTGTCATAAGTAAAGGGCCGGCTGGCTTGACCGTTAAGGGTGCTGTAACCCCCGAAAGTACACTCCAGTCCAAACCAAAAAAAATTTTATTTTCTGTGTTTGTGAATTGTGTGCGCAGTAGCCGCACGTGCATCAACAAAGTAGTGCCAAGCGTGCGTCTGTGTCATAAGTAAAGGGCCGGCTGGCTTGACCGTTAAGGGTGCTGTAACCCCCGAAAGTACACTCCAGTCCAAACCAAAAAAAAAATTATTTTCTGTGTTTGTGAATTGTGTGCGCAGTAGCCGCACGTGCATCAACAAAGTAGTGCCAAGCGTGCGCCTGTGTCATAAGTAAAGGGCCGGCTGGCTTGACCATTAAGGGTGCTGTAACCCCCGAAAGTACACTCCAGTCCAAACCAAAAAAAAAATTATTTTCTGTGTTTGTGAATTGTGTGCGCAGTAGCCGCGCGTGCATCAACAAAGTAGTGCCAAGCGTGCACCTGTGTCATAAGTAAAGGGCCGGCTGGCTTGACCGTTAAAGGGTGCTGTAACCCCCGAAAGTACACTCCAGTCCAAACCAAAAAAAAAATTATTTTCTGTGTTTGTGAATTGTGTGCGCAGTAGCCGCACGTGCATCAACAAAGTAGTGCCAAGCGTGCGCCTGTGTCATAAGTAAAGGGCCGGCTGGCTTGACCGTTAAAGGGTGCTGTAACCCCCGAAAGTACACTCCAGTCCAAACCAAAAAAAAAATAATTTTCTGTGTTTGTGAATTGTGTGCGCAGTAGCCGCACGTGCATCAACAAAGTAGTGCCAAGCATGCGCCTGTGTCATAAGTAAAGGGCCGGCTGGCTTGACCGTTAAGGGTGCTGTAACCCCCGAAAGTACACTCCAGTCCAAACCAAAAAAAAAATTATTTTCTGTGTTTGTGAATTGTGTGCGCAGTAGCCGCACGTGCATCAACAAAGTAGTGCCAAGCGTGCGCCTGTGTCATAAGTAAAGGGCCGGCTGGCTTGACCGTTAAGGGTGCTGTAACCCCCGAAAGTACACTCCAATCCAAACCAAAAAAAAAATTATTTTCTGTGTTTAGCCGCACGTATATATCAAATCGATATAACATAAATGGAGGACCAAACTTTCTCCGATAAAAATAAAATAGAGAAAGATCAAGAACCACTTCCTCCTAGTGCTGAAGCTGCTGCCACTAGTCATGACATAGACGATAACATGCCATCAACGTCGTCTGCCAAGGCCGATGCCCAATGTCATAGTAGAGGGCACATACAATCCCAAATGGCAAAGTTCAAGAAAATGACCTTGAAAAAGACATTTAAATCAGCTGAAGAGAAACGTAAACTTGCCAATATGCCATTTACGACACGGAGTGGCAAGGAATGGCTAAGGTCGATCCCTAGTATGTTCATGACTAGTGGTTCAGCTTCACATGACGATGGAAGCCCTCCTCCCACTAAAAAAATCAAAAGAGTTAAGCTGGCAAAAGCACAGCGAAGAACTGTGCTTTCTAAGAAGATATCACAAATCCCCAAGGAGAGTCCAAGTGTGGTGGTGGTTGCGATGCCTGACCTTCCCAGCACTGGACGGGAAGAGGTGGCTCTTTCCACCATTTGCACGCCCCCTGCAAGTGCTGAAAGGAGCACCCACAGTCCACTTGCTGATATGCAAATTGAAGATGTCACTGTTGAAGTACAACAGGATGAGGATACTGGTGTAGCTGGCGCTGAGGAGAAAGTTGGCGAGGAGGATTCTGATGGTGATGTGGTTTGTTTAAATCAGGCTCCGGGGGAGACAGTTGTTGTCCGTGGGATGAAAAAGCCCATCACGGTCATGCCTGGGCAGAAGACCAAACATTCCACCTCTTTGGTCTGGCAATATTTCTATCCAAATCCGGACAACAACTGTATTGCCATATGTACCATATGTAAAGGTGAAATAAGTAGGGGTAGGGACGTCAACCACCTAGGAACATCCTCCCTTATACGGCACCTGCAGCGCGTTCATAAAAAGTTACTGTCAAGTTCAGAAACTTTGGCTAAGACCGTAAGCAGTCCAGGGACACCTAAATCCCGTTGTCCTGTTGTATCCAAGCGCCTGCAAACCACACCGTCAACTCCCTCCTCGTCAATTTCCTCCTTAGTCAGGATCGGAAGTAGTCCTGCAGTCACTGGCATGACTGACTCTCCTATCCGGGATTCCTCTGGAGGATCCTGCATTGCTACGCCTACTGCTGCCGCTGCTGCTGTTGCTGCTGCTGGGAGTCGTTCATCATCCCAGAGAGGAAGTAGGAACACCACTACTTTTACTAAACAATTGACCCTCCAACAGTCCTTAGCAAGGAGGATGAAGTACGACAGCAGTCATCCTGAAGCAAAACGTATAACTGAGGCCTTGACTGCTATGTTGGTGTTAGACGTGCGTCCGGTATCCGCCATTAGTGCAGTGGGATTTAGACAATTGATGGAGGTAGTGTGTCCCCGGTTCCAAATCCCGTCTAGATTCCACTTCACTAGGCAGGCGATACCGAGACTGTACAGAAACGTCAGAAAAAGTGTCCTCAGTGTCCTGAAAAATGCCGTTGTACACAATGTCCACTTAACCACGGACATGTGGACAAGTGGAACAGGGCAGACTAAGGACTATATGACTGTGACAGCCCACTGGGTAGATGTATCACCTTACGCAGCAACAGCAGCAGCGTCACCAGTAGCAGCATCTCAGAAACGCCAGCTCGTTACAAGGCAGGCTACGCTGTGTATCACCGGTTTCAGTAAGAGGCACACCGCCGACAACCTCTTAGAGAAACTGAGGGAAATCATCGCCCAGTGGCTTACCCCACTTAGACTCTCCTGGGGATTTGTGATATCTGACAACGCCACCAATATTGTGCAGGCATTACATCTGGGCAAATTCCAGCACGTCCCATGTTTTGCTCACACAATAAACTTGGTGGTGCAGAATTTTCTGAAAAGCGACAGGGGCGTGCAGGAGACGCTTTGGGTGGCCCGAAAAATTTCTGGCCACTTTCGCCATTCAGCGACTGCGTGCCGAAGACTGGAGCACCAGCAAACACTCTTGAACCTGCCCCGCCATCACCTGAAGCAAGAGGTTGTGACGCGGTGGAACTCAACCCTCTATATGCTTCAGAGGATGGAGGAGCAGCAAAAGGCCATACAAGCCTATACATCCACCTATGACATAGGCAAAGGAGGGGGTATGCACCTGACTCAAGCGCAGTGGAGAATGATTTCCGTGTTGTGCAAGGTTCTCCAGCCCTTCGAACTTGCCACACGTGAAGTCAGTTCAGACACACCAGCTTGAGTCAGGTCATTCCCCTCATCAGGCTTTTGCAGAAGCAGCTGGAGAAAGTGAAGGAGGAGCTAAGATGGAGCGATTCCGCTCGGCATGTGGGACTTGTGGATGAAGCCCTTCATTCGCTTTGCCAGGATTCCAGGGTGGTCAATCTGTTGAAATCAGACCACTACATTTTGGCCACCGTGCTTGATCCTAGGTTTAAAGCCTATGTGGTGTCTCTCTTTCCGGCCGACACAAGCCTGCAGAGGTGCAAAGACCTGCTGGAGAACACACTGTCAGCTGAAGCGGAACATGACACGTCAACGGCTCCTTCTTCATTTTCTCCCGCAACTGGGGCTGCCAGGAAAAAACTTAGGTATCCTAAGCAACCCGCTGGCGGTGATGCAGGGCAGGCAGGACCAAGTTTGGACATCTGGTCCGGACTGAAGGACCTGGCAACAATTTCTGACATGTCTACTGTCACTGCATATGATACTGTCACCATTGACAGAATGGTGGAGGATTACATCGGTGACAGCATCCAAGTAGGCATGTCAGACAGTCCATACCTGTACTGGCAGGAAAAAGAGGCAATTTGGAGGCCCCTGTACAAGCTGGCTCTATTTTACCTGAGTTGCCCCCCCTCCAGTGTGTACTCCGAAAGAGTGTTTAGTGCAGCCGGGAACCTTGTCAGCGAAAGGCGTAGGAGGTTGCTTCCACAGAATGTGGAGAAGATGATGTTCATCAAAATGAATTATCAGCTCTTCCAGGGAGACCAGCCTCCAGAAGGTACAGAGGGACCTGTGGTGGTGGATTCAAGTGGGGACGAGTTAATACTTTGTGAGGATGAGGATGTACACACTGAAGAGGGTGAGGAATCGGTGGATGAGGAGGATGAGGATGACATCTTGCCTCCGTAGAGCCAGTTTGTGTAGGGACACATTAATTGCCAGCTTGTTTTGTGGGGGCCCAAACGAACCAATCATTTCAGCCACAGTTGTGTGGCAGACCCTGGCGCTGAAATGATTGATTTGTTAAAGTGTGCATGTCCTGTTTATACAACATAAGGGTGGGTGGGAGGGCCCAAGGACAATTCCATCTTGCATTTCTTTTTTTTTTTTTTCTTTGCATTATGTACAGTTTGGGGCCTAGTTTTTCTAACTGCCATCCTGTCTGCCACTGCAGTGTCACTCCTAGATGGGTCACGTGTTTGTGCCGCCCACTCGTGTCGCTTAGCATAGTCATCCAGCTACCTCGGTGCAACCTTTTGGACATAAAAACACTATTGTGAGGTGTGAGGTGTTCAGAATAGACTGGAAATGAGTGGAAATTAAGGTTATTGAGGTTAATAATAGCATAGGAGCAGAGAAACCAACTAATTCTGTGATTTTAGCTGTTTTTATGCTTTTTTAAAAAAAAATACAGATCCAAAACTCAAAACCCAGAACCCAAAACACGGAAGGGTGGTTTTGGCAAAACCAATCCAGATCCAAAACACGAAGAAAGATCCAGATCCAAAACCAAAACACAAAACACGAAAAGTGGCCGGTGCACACCCCTAATATATATATATTTTACTACACATTATCCTTTCATTAAAACACTACACTAAGTAATCAAACTAAAGCTATAATGCACCCCACTCCATCTCTCTCCTCCCCCCTCCCCCCATCTGTCTCCTCCCCTCATCTCTCTCCTCCCCCCCTCCCCCCATCTCTCTCCTACACCCCCCCCCACAAGGCTGCTCAAGGCTCTAGGCCAGTGACAGGCAGCCTGACAGGTGGTATTCACTGCTCACCATGTGGGCGTCCTACGATGAGGCTGGAGCGTTTGTGTGTAACTCCTCCATCATTTGTGAAGTGCATAAGCGGGCAAGCGAGTGGGCGGGGGTGCTGTGCCGGCGTGACGTCATCACGCCACGTTGCGCAGCCAGAGGAGGCGGTGCTGCAGAGTTACAAGGCAGCCAAAGTCCTCCCGGTCAGCATCAGCAAACCTATTCCCGACCGGCAGTCAGTATGTGTGGCCGCGCCAGGAACTGAATTGCGGCCAGCGCCTTCTCAGCGCCTTCTGCCGGCTAGCGCTCTACGCGCTTGCGTAGTCCGCGTAACGGGCGGGCCGGCCCTGTATACATTGAATGTCAAAGGTTAAGGATAATCAGGAGTCTAAGGCTCCTGTGCTAGTGTCATGTATATCCTGTTCAGCTGGCCTGTTTCATAGAGGATGGTTTGTGTGCTCCCTTTTATAGGAGACCACTACCTCACCATTCCAGTACACCAGCTCCTGTACAAGAGCCATCCTGGGCGTCCTCTTGGTCTCAGGTTATGTTGCATTTAATGGACCGGGGAGCAGCTCCGGTACTGCATCCCACTAGGGGGTTACGCAGCAGTTACATCCTGCTATGTATATGCCCCCCATGCATCCTCTCTGGATGGATGCCTATGCTCACTCAACTCAGAGTATGGTTCAACCATCTACCGCTGCTCAGCAAGTGGAGCAAACTTGCAAGTTACTGTTAAGCATAGGCATAAGAGAGTATCCCATCAGGTGCAGCCTGGGGATTCTAACACTTCATCAGATGATGATACACATGGTTCCTCTTCCGAGTCTCTCTCGGCTTGGGAAGACCACCTCTGTGGATGTCCCCTCTCTGGTGAGAGCGGTTATATTCATCCTTAGTATAGTGGAAGAGGAGGTTCCGCCTAGATCTAAGACTCCGGTCTTTAGGCGTCAGAAAGTGGTAAAGGATTACTTTCCTCAGTCTGAGCAGCTTACGGGCCTCATGGCTGAAGCATGGAGCACTCCAAATAGACGTTTTCATGCTACAAGGAAGTTAACATCTTTGTACCCGTTTTCACCTGCTGAATTTACTAAATGGGCAGTACCTCCGGCTGTAGATGCTCATGTGACACGATTGATCAGGAGCTCTACATTACCTATTTCATCTGCATCCTCACTCAAGAATGTTATAGATAGGAAACTTGAAACATGTTTGAAATCAGTTTTCTCATTGTCTGGAGCTATTACCCGGCCAACTACGGCTGTAGCCTGGGTAGCCAAGGCGATGGAGCAATGGGCAAAAGCTCTGGAAGACAATATGCCACAGGCTACCAAAGAACAACTGTTTGATCTCTCCCAAATGCAAGAAGCAACTGCTTATGTGGGAGAAGCGGTTATTGATGCAGGACTTCTGGCTTCTAGAGTATCTTCAACTTCAGTTGTGGCTGCAGAACCCTTTGGTTATGGTCCTGGAAGGCAGATACGGGGTCTAAGAGAGCCCTTCAATCTCTGCCTTTTGGTGGAAAAATTTTGTTTGGTCCAGAATTGGATAACATAGTGGCTACCTTAGCAGCAGCAAAATCTGCCGGTTTGCCATCTGAGACTACCTCTAAATATAGGCAGTCTTCATTTCGGACCTTACGCCCACAAGGAAGGGACAAAAGACACAGGACCTCATTCAGAGTCGGTCGAAGCGGCCGCATGGTCGTACGCCACCGATGTTCGCTATACTGCACATGCGTAAAGTTCGCAATGCGTGTGCGCAAACTAGCCGCTACGATCAGAAATTTCTCTCTCCTTGAACACAGCCAGGTCGTTAGTTTGAGTGACAGATTGAGGCGTTTGTGGGTGGTAACAGGGGAAGGTGCTTGAAAACGGGGGAGTGGAGATCCGAACGCAGGCGTGCCTAATTATGCGAACGGCGTTTTATGGGAGTGCATACGGTTTATGGGAGTGCATAATTAACAAAGTAGCATCATGGCACATGTGACATGGGAGGTTTTTACACTGACATGATCGTAGTGCTTAAGAGAGGGTATGGTCAACCTTAAGCTCTACGACCAGTTCCGATGGTCTCGATTAATCATTATATGCCCGGAGATGATGTGTAATCCGTATGAGAAGGGGGCGTATTTTTTGTCTTCCGGCCGCTTCCTCCCCTTGGTCGGCCAGCTACCGATCCAAACTTAGGGACGCAACTTGCGAGGGAGTCATTTGCATATCCGGCCCCTTTTCCCGTACGACCGTGCGACCGCTTCGATCGACTCTGAATGAGGTCCACAGTGCCTTTCCAGATAAGATAATTCCCGCAGAAATGCCAGACCAGACCATGGTTGGCCAGATGTCTAGCTTCCAAGCTGGACGAGAAGCCATCTGCCTGATGGGTCGGACCTCTCCCTGGGGGCTCTCAGGATGGGAGGCCTACGCCTGGCATTAGACAACAGATGCTTGGGTTCAAGAGGTGGTCTCTCAGGGATATGCCCGTTTCAGAGGCATCCCCCTCAGAAGTTTTTTTTGTACAACTCCTCCATCAGACTCTGTCTTTGCCCTGGCCCTTCAAGAGGCTATTTGTGCCCTGATGGTTTTGGAGGTAATTATCCCCGTTCCTCTGGCCCAACAGGGAAGTTGTTATTAATCAAATTTTTTATTGATTCAGAAGCCAAATGGGTCTTATTGCCCTATTCTGAATCTGAAATCTCTCAACAGGTTTATCCATGTGCCCAAGTTCCATATGGAAACCCTATGATCAATTATGCTGGCAATGGAGCCTGGGGATTTCATGGTTTCCCTGGACATACAGGATGCGTATCTCCATCAAGGGTTTCTGAGGTTTGCTGTTCATTACCAACATTACCAGTTTCAGGCTCTGCACTTTGGTCTGTCCACAGCCCCTCGGGTGTTTACCAAGATAATGGCAGTCATGACGGCTCATCTCAGGTAACAAGGAGTCAGGATACTGCCATACTTGGACGACCTCCTGATATTGGCGCAGTCTCCGGAGATGTTACATCATCATCTCCAGCTGACCATTGCCTGTCTACAAGACCATGGCTGGATAGTCAATTGGAAAAAGTCTTCTCTTTTTCCAACTCAACAGATGGTACATCTGGTGGCGCTACTGGATTCTCTGGTACAAAGGGTCTTTCTACCAGAAGACAAGATTTCGGCTTTACAATTGCGGGTGCGCAAATTTATCCGCAATCGAAGAGTATCAGTTCATTCAGCAATGCAGGTCCTGGGTTCCATGGTATCCACTGGTGGCATATTCCCCGTTCCATTCCAGGCCCCTGCAGCAATGAATTCTGTCTCGGTGGGACTGTCAGTATCATCTGATAAAGTTTCAAATGATCCTCATCTCACCAGAGGTTTGGCTCTCCCTCTCATGGTGGCTACAGACAGCCCATCTAAACAAGGGTTACTGATTATGGGTCCCAAATTGGGTTCTCCTCACCATGGATGCAAATCTTTGTGGATGGGATGCAGTGACAGGTTATCGCACCTTTCAGGGAAGATGGACGGCTCAGAAAAGTCACCTGTCCATAAACATTATGGAGCTTCGTGCAGTGCACAAGGCACTCATTCTGGCACAGGACGTCCTTCAGGGCAGGCCGGTCCAGATTCATTCCGACAACGCGACCACAGTGGCCTGCATCAACCATCAGGGAGGCACATGAAGTCCGGCAGCCATGAGGGAAGTGGAGAACATTCTGATTTGGGCAGAACGCCATCTTCTAGCAATCTGCAATATTCATCGCAGGAGTCCTCAACTGGGAAGAGGATTTCCTAAGTCGTCAGGACATACACGCTGGAGAATGGGCTCTCCATCCGAAAGTCTTTCAGCTCCTGGTGGACAATTGGGGACTACCGGACACAAGTGGGGACTACCGGAAGTAGACCTCATGGCATCACGTCACAACCACAAGGTCCCCAGGTACAGGTCCAGGACAAGAGACCCCTCAGCCACCTTTGTGGATGCTCTAGCGGTGAGGTGGGATTTCAGGTTGCCACACCTTTTTCCTCCAATCTCCCTACTACCAAGGGTTTTCAGAAAATTCAAGCAAGAAGGTGGCAGGGTGATACTAATAGCGTCCCTAAAATTAAGGGGTTCACGTCCGGGAAGCAAGGCACCCCAAAAAATTCCAGCCAAGGACCATCCCCAGGGCATCACACGAAAAGGGAAAAAAAGGTGATAGTGAAGTGTTAAAGGATAGGTGTGTAAAGATAAATCAATAAGTGTTAACTTATCTGACCTTAGATCTGACCTGTCTGTCCATAGACAATCCACTTCCTTTACAGTCATATTTGCTAGGAAAGGGTCCCTGCCTACATCCGGATTTACCTTGTCTGGCTTTGACACCATGGCTCTTGAGTCCTCCGTCTTAAAAGCCATGCGTTTTTATACTGCTGTGATTCAGATGATGCTTAGGGCAAGAAAGCCTTCCTCTGCCCGCATCTATTACAGGATTTGGCATTCCTTTTTTCAATGGTGTTGCCACAGAAAATATGACCCTTAAGTTTTTAGGGTCTCCCGAGTTCAAACTTTCTCCAGGCTGGACTAGACTTAGGTCTTCGCCTGGCTACCTTGAGAGTTCAGGTTTCTGCATTGTCAGTTTGGTTCCAACGCATAATTTCTCCTCTGCTGGATGTTAGAACATTTTTGCATGGTGTTCTCTGCTTGCAACCTCTGTTTGTCCCTCCTTTGAGACCTTGGACAGTGGACCTCAAATGGTTGACAGTAAAGACACTTTTTCTCTTCGCTATCTCCTTAGCTTGCAGAGTTTCTGAGTTGGCAGCGCTTTCATGTCACCCCCCATTTTTCATCAGAATAGAGCTGAAGAAATTGTAGTTCCGGCCTTTCAGTCTTCAGACCTTTCTACAGGTGAAACTTCCCTGGATATGGTTCGAGCCCTTCGTATCTACGTGGATCGTACCAACTCCATCAGGAAATCAGATGCGCTTTTTGTGTTATTTGGTTTTCACATGCGAGGCTGGCCAGCTAACAAGCAGACTTTGGCTCGAAGGCTGCGTATGACTATGTCTCAGGTTTATACACAGGCTGATATCCCTGTCCCTAACACGGTGACGGCACATTCGACTCGGTCTGTGGAACCATCGTGGGCGTTTAGACATGGCGCCTCTGTGGAACAGTTGTGCAATGCGGCCATCTGGTCTACTGTCCACACTTTTATCAAATTTTATGCATTTGATACTTTTGCTACCCAGGATGCATCCTTTGGGTGGTGGATTCTCCTCTCTGCTCAGGAGCGTCCCCACCCTTAAGGGAACTGCTTTAGGACATCCTCAAGGTAGTTCCTGTGGACCCTGAAGAAGAAAATAAGTGAAATGGTAGACTTACCTTTGTTAACTCTTTTTCTTCAAGGTCCAAACGGTCCACAGGGCGCCCACCCTGATGCACTTGGCCTCAGTTGGGATCTGTTCCTTTTTGTCACTGATTCCCTCATCTCTGCGAGACCTATTACTGGAATTCAGAAGTAAAATGTGCCCTCTCACACGTACAAGATCTGCATGGAGGACTAGATTGTAATTTGTCTCTTTATTCCGCAGAGATTATGTGAACAAGTGGAGCGAGAGAGGGATTGAAGTTGTGGCTTGGACAGTTAATAGCGCCTCTGTGAAACTTTATACTGAACACATCTTGCACAGTAACTATATTACTGACAGCCTGGTGGAAGACTGTGACCCCCATTACTGACCTGTCCACGAGGGAGCGGTCTCCAGCCATGCTTTCTGAATGCTGAGAAGATAATGAGTGCTCGGGAATTTTACACTGTATTTATGTTGTGGACGTTTGGCCTTCAAAGACTATTTTCGAAGGTTTTTTTAATCAAAACCCTCCCAAAGGAGTTTGTCACAAAGCGGGATCCCAGCCACTGTGTATCATATCAACTTAAATCAATGTGTTTGGATGTTATTGTCTGTGTGTCAGGGACTTCCATCATTCTATAATAGGGGAATAAAGTGCATCGTTGTCACTTACCAGATGTCATGCAGTAGAAACTTCTCCATTCCCTTTATGGCACAATGCTGCTATTTTATGGCTCTACATGTCCTGTAGGTTATCATGTGATTGGTTATATTTAGAAATCCAATTGCTGCTCTGCAAATTTAGAAGCCTCATTACCTTGTTATAGTTAATCTGTCAAATACACACAGTGGAAGCAGCCATTGGTGGGCCAAACTAATCTTCATAAGATTGCAACCATGGATGATTAGAAAGTAATTACAAGTTTCTTGTGGTTATTACCTTGCGTATGGTTGGGAGGTAATGCATCCATTTGGGGAACTCTATGTGGGATGATTTTCTTTTTTTACTTGCTGGAGAAACCAAATATAGAACAGCGTCCATTCAGGGCCTGTCTAGGATCCCATAAATATAGAGTTAAAATGTTTCCTATACTGACAAAAAAAATCTATCGTGAGTGCAGGAAAATGCACCGCCGGACTGTTTATGAGTAGATGCCCTTATTTGTATAGTGACTTGGTGATGGCACTGACTACTTAGGACATTATTACTGTGGAGTTCTAGTGTAAGTCGCTATTCTACATTGCTAGTGGTGACTGAATCTCACAGGCTGGACGTCAGTGTTGGGTCTCTTTCCCCACTAAGCGCAGAACAGCTACTATATGAATAATATGGTGGAAGCTAATTTGCATATGTGCCATAACCTCGGTCTCTCTAGACATTGTGCACAGAATTGTATTACATACTGTATAATGTGTGTGCTCGCCTTAACACTTGATAGACATTTTTGGTATTTTAGACATTGGTAGAAAGAAAATATCCAACCTTCCCGGGAAGTAGGTTTTGTCTTATGTACAGGATGAACTGTTGGCATTTATACATGTATTTGGGAGATAAAGCCACTTCCGTAGTAATTATAGGACATAACTCAGCCATGCCAGAGAGTGAATATAACATATCACAGTTTATTTTATGCATTGTGATTGAATATACTTACATCATCTATTCTTCATTCCTGTCATCCACCATCAGATTTACCTCATCCAGACATTACTGTAAATGATATACTATAAGGAATAACATCCCCGGATGTGAGATGTAAGAAGTCCCCTTGAGTACAGAGTCCAGTGTAAATTAAAAATGTGGTCTTGGGCTTTAATATGGGAGTAGAACTCTTAGACTTCTAATATTCTGTATTACCTGTAATGTACTACTACCTCTAATCATCTGCTGGAATAATCAATATGTACTGTACAAATAAAACTATTCTTAAAAGATTTCCTCGAATTAACTTGGCCAGACAACTCATAGCTAGTCAGGTTAATGCATTACCTCTGAGGTAATAATATCACTATTTATATTTGTGCACAAACCATTCTTTTAATGCTGTTTGACAGGTACATTTATTAGAGTAAAATATATCTAGTCCATAAATAGTGTTTACAGGGTTGACCCAAATGTGTACTTAGACATTGTGGGGCTGATGCTCTGTTTGCATAGTGTATCTTTCATGTTTTGGCTCTGCACATGCTCCAGACCTATCGGCATTGTATCTTACACATAATATATTTGGGTGTAGTAGGTATTACCGCCAGCCGCATGGCCGGTGGTTCAAATCCCGACAGCAAATGCCCTGCAGGGGTGAAGATCCCGATCGCTAATAAGGTAAGTATAACTAACCCTATTTCCCCCCCTAACCCTCCCTTAGGGGTGCCTAACCCTAACCTCCCCCCCTAGTGCCTAAACCTAACCCCTCCCATTCCTGCAGGCTAACCTAAGTCTCCCGGGGGGGGGTGCCTAACCCTCTCCTTCCCCCCGGGGTGCCTAACACTAACCCCCCCTTCCCCTAGCCTAAACCTAACCCTCCCAGGGGGGTGCCTAACCCTAAGTCCTCCCGGGACCCTGACACCTAACCCCCCCGCGGCTGTCTGCGCCCAGCTTACCTTCGCTCGGCATGCCGGCCGTCGGGCTCCCGGCATAGGTCTAATGAGAGGCGTTGGGATTTCTATGCCTGTCAACAGTACCTTGCCAGGATTTGACAGTCGGGAAGCCAGCGGTCGGCATTTAGACCGTCGGCTTCCTGACTACATCCCATATATTTATTTCCACTTTCAACTGAAGGTGTCAAAATTGGATTCTAGTGGGACGTTCTAAATTAAGCTAAGTTCATATAGGATGTGTAAAACGCTGAACATGGGTGAAACGCGTTGGTCACTGTTCATTTTGCCTAAACCTATTAGGGACCCTGAAAGATGGACACCTTAATAGTGTTTTTTCCCAGCTGCAGAAGTGCATGCAACCAGAAACTGCCCGCTACAGACTGGACAAGCACCGTTGCGGGTGCATATTGCCGTCAGATGGGAGAGTGTAAAGAACGCACCACAAGACACCAGTTGTCTATTTTTGGCAGAGATTGAAGCTCAAACTTCAGATCAGGAGAGGCTGGGTGCGTATTGCCGCTGAAGTATGAAGGACGCATATCTCGGAGTAGCATATAGAGGAAGTCACAATTTATTCTGACAGGTAAGAATCTCTGTGTAAGCATGACACCACACGCATATTTTTTTATGACTTTCAGGGTAACGGCAAATACATACTAAGGGACACTATCACATATATATCCCTGAAGGCTCATACAGAGCTCATGCTCCTACGAAACCCACAGGGCCAAAGCTCTTATTAACAAGAAAGATTGTGCAAAATGATGCTTTAAGTTACTTATATAAATGATATCCACAAAGGAATGACAACCTCCAGTGGAAGGCACATACCACACAATGAATGATATAAATGACCAGTGACAGCCATATGGATTGTAGCATAACTATTGCAGCTGGTTAAGTTTTTATTTTTACATATTTATTTTATTTTAATTTTATTTTCACTTGGGTGGCCAACAGGACTGCTGAATAGGCAGCCTCATGCCAGCTGCTCTATTACCCTGCTCCGGTGGCTGGTGCACTGGCGACTGGGTCAGTAACACTGGGAGGTTGCCTTAGCGCACTACTGTATGGCATAAGGTGAATTGTTGGCCTACTGTGTGGCATAACGTGAATTGTGGGCACTACTGTGTGGCATAAAGTGGATTGAGGTCACGTCTTTGTGGCATAATGTAAATTGTGAGCACTACTGTTGCATAAAAATTTGTGGGCACTACCATGTGGCATAGCATGAATTGTGGGCACTACTGTGTGGCAAAATATGGTTTGTGGAATACCGTGAAGCAGTACTGCTTGTATGAAGGGAGATTCTTTGTCTGTTCAGTCTTGACAAAGGCTCTGTGGGAGCCGAAACGTCGACTATGTCTATGGATTAAATTGACTTTTTGATACAACTTTGATGGAATTTTGTGAAGTCTGGTGAGTGCTCTCCCATAATCCTACAATAAATATATATATATATATATATATATATATACACAAAAAATGCTCTTATATTGTGCTAAGAAATATGCTGCACCTCAAAAAGAACCCGTTAGTGGGAACCAATTTTAGATAACAAAAAACAAAAATATAAGGTCGCAAATTACAACAATATTCCAATCATTGAATGGTATATAAAAATATCAAATATTTAACACAGTCAAAGGAATATCCAATGTAGTCTATTAAAAGAGAAATTTTCAATCAAAGGTAGTCCACTTTTCCTCTTTATAGCACTGGACCAATTCAACGTAGCTCCAATTGGACTTTTTCTAAAAAAGACCCACTCACCAAGAAAGACACCCAAGACAAATTGGCCCAATGTCCTACTGTTAGATTTTTCAAAACAATACCCTAAGGGGTGACAGCAGGTTCCATTCCACCTTCTGTATTGAAGAAATTGTGTAAGCACATTATATAATAAAACATTTTTATACATATGTCTATTAAACAGTTTTTAATAAAAATATTGTTTTGAAAAATCTAGCAGTAGGCCATTGGGCCAATTTGTCTTGGGTGTCTTTCTTGGTGAGTGGGTCTTTTTTTAGAAAAAGTCCAATTGGAGCTACGTCGAATTGGTCCAGTGCTATAAAGAGGAAAAGTGGACTACCTTTGATTGAAAATTTCTCTTTTAAGAGACTACATTGGATATTCCTTTGACTGTGTTAAATATTTGATATTTTTATATACCATTCAATGATTGGAATATTGTTGTAATTTGCGCCTTCATATTTTTGTTTTTTGAGATATATATATATATATATGATAAAATAAGTTTTGAACACATCAACATTTTTCTCAGTAAATATGCAGTAAAAATAATGTAATGGGGCTAATACTTCGTACAAAGGCCTGTGTTAGTAAGGACAGCTTCAAGACACCTCCTGTATGGAGAAACTAGTCATATGCATTGCTTAGGTGTGATTTTGGCAAATTCTTCCACACAGTCTTCAAATCTTGAAGGTTCTGTGGGCCTCTTCCTTGAACTCTGATCTTTAGTTCTTTCCATAGATTTTCAATTGGATTCAAGTCAGGTGATTGGCTGGGCCATTCTAGCAGCTTTATTTTCTTTCTGTGAAACTAATTGAGAGTGTCCTTGGCTGTGTGTTTGGGATCATTGTCTTGCTGAAATGTCCACCCTCATTTCATCTTCAGCATCCTGGTAGATGGCAACAAATTTTTATCGAGAATATCTCTGTATATTTTTCCATTCATGCTTCCTTCAGTTACATGAAGTATACCAGTGCTGTATGCTGAAAAACAGCCCTACACCATGATGTTCCCAACTCCTAACTTCACTGTTGGTATGGTGTTTTTGGGGTGATGTGCAGTGCCATTTCTCCTTCAGACATGGTGTGTATTATGGCATCCAAAGAGTTCAATTTTGGTCTCATCTGACCAGACTATATTCTCCCAGTACTTCAAAGGCTTGTCCAAATGTTGTGCAGCAAACTTTAAACGTGCTACAACATGCTTTTACTTCAGCAATGGAGTCTTGTGTGGTGAGCGTGCATACAGGCCATGGCGGTTGAGTGCATCACTTATTGTTTTCTTTGAAACAATTGTACCCGCTAATTCCAGATCTTTCTGAAGCTCTCCACAGGTGATCCTTGGTTCTTGGACAATTCTTCTGATAATTCTTTTCTCTTCTATGTCAGAAATCTTGCGAGGAGCACCTGGTCATGGCCGGTTTATGGTGAAATGATGTTCTTTCCACTTCCGGATTATGGCCCCAACATTGGTCACTGGAACATTTAGAAGTTTAGAAATCCTTCTGTAACCAATGTCATTAGTATGTTTTGCAGCAATAAGGTTGCAAAGGTCTTGAGAGAGCTCTTTGCTTTTACCCATCATGAGATGTTTCTTGTGTTTCTTGATTTCTTTGCATGTGTGGATTACATGGACTGTTGCTTACATTTGGTGAACATTTCATTACAATAGCTCCATTACAAATATATTTACTGAGAAAAATGTTGATGTGTTCAATTTTACCCGCTGCATGTGTGTGTGTGTATATAAATATAAATATATATATATATATATATATACAGTCAGGTCCATAAATATTGGGACATTGACAGAATTTTCAGATTTTGGCCTCTATTCACCACCACAATGGCTTTGAAATGAAACAAACAAGATGTGCTTTAACTGCAGACTTTCAGATTTAATTTCATGGTAATTACATCCAAATCTGGTGAACGGTGTAGGAATTACAACAGTTTCAATATGTGCCTCCCACTTTTTAAGGGGCCAAAAGTAATGGGACTATCAACTCAAAAGCTATTTCATGGACAGGTGTGGGCTATTCCCTCGTTATTTCATTATCAATTAAGCAGGTAAAAGGTCTGGAGTTGATTCTAGGTGTGACATTTGCATTTGGAATCAGTTGCTGTCAACTCTCAATATGAGATCCAAAGAGCTGTCACTATCAGTGAAGCAAGCCATCATTAGGCTGAAAAATCAAAACAAACCCATCAGAGAGATAGCAAAAACATTAGGTGTGGCCAAATCAACTGTTTGGAACATTCTTAAAAAGAAAGAACGCATCGGAGAGCTCAGCAACACCAAAAGACCTGGAAGACCACGGAAAACAACTGTGGTGGATGACAGAAGAATTATTTCCCTGGTGAAGAAAAACCCCTTCACAACAGTTGGCCAAATCAAGAACACTCTCCAGGAGGTAGATGTATATGTGTCAAAGACAACAATCAAGAGAAGACTTCACAAGAGTGAATATAGAGGGTTCACCACAAGATACAACCATTGGTGAGCCACAAAAACAGGAAGACCAGATTAGAGTTTGCCAAACAACATCTAAAAAAGCCATTACAGTTTTGGAACAACATCCTATTGACAGATGAGACAAAGATCAACTTGTACCAGAGTGATGGGAAGAGAAGAGAAGGAAAGGAACTGCTCATGATCAAAACATACCACCTCATCAGTGAAGCATGGTGGTGGTAGTGTCATGGCGTGGGCATGTATGGCTGCCAATGGAACTGGTTCCCTTGTATTTATTGATGATGTGACTGCTGACAAAAGCAGCAGAATGAATTCTGAAGTGTTTCGGGCAATATTATATGCTCATATTCAGTCAAATGCTTCAGAACTCATTGGACAGCGCTTCACAGTGCAGATGGACAATGACCCGAAGCATACTGCAAAAGCAACCAATCAGTCTTTTAAGGCTAAAAAGTGGAATGTTATGCAATGGCCAAGTCAATCCCCTGACCTGAATCCGATTGAGCATGCATTTCACTTGATGAAGACAAAACTGAAGGGAAAAAGCCCCAAGAACAAGCAGGAACTGAAGACATTTGCAGTAGAGGCCTGGCAGAGCATCACCAGGAATGAAACCCAGCGTCTGGTGATGTCTATGCGTTCCAGACTTCAGGCTGTAATTGCCTGCAAAGGATTTGCAACAAAGTATTAAAAAGTGAAAGTTAGATTTAGGATTGTTTAGTTTGTCCCATTACTTTTGGCCCCTTAAAAAGTGGGAGGCACATATAGAAACCGTTGTAATTCCTACACTGTTCACCTGATTTGGATGTAATTACCCTCAAATTAAATCTGAAAGTCTGCAGTTAAATCACATCTTGTTTGTTTCATTTCAAAGCCATTGGTGGTGAATAGAGGACAAAATATGAAAATTCTGTCAATGTCCCAATATTTATGGACCTAACTGTACATATATATATATATATATATAGACGTCCTGTTGTTCGGAGGACCCTTTTATTGTTCATGAGATGCTTCCTAAGGTACATCTTCCTGACAAATATATTTGTTGAGGCTGTGTATGACAGTATGGTGCTGCTCCCATACATCAGAGTGGGTGTATATACTGCTTTTGGCATTGTGCCCTTGTCCCTGCCCTCCCCTACATACTTCTCTAATGCTTCTAGTTATCTTTTGTGCGTGTTTGGGGTTGTAGTTGTGTCCCTGCTGGTTCTGAGCCCTACACCCAAATCTAACAAATGTGTCTCATAATTCCTTGGTCTATGTTTGATTAATCTTTATGGTTGATGATCTTGTTCACCTGTGTTTATGGGGTCTGGGCCTATGTTGTCTGAGTGATTGTGTCTGTATCCCTTCCCTATTTGTTGTCCCTCTCTCCCTATTCAAACACCCGCGACCAAGATGTTAATACATCTCGGCGTTACTACTTCCTGCGAAGCAGGAATAGCTATAGCGGCATGATAAGTGCCACGATAGTACATCTCCCCCTAATCTGGCTCTGCCTGCTGTGGTGCAGGTCACGTACATGATGAGGGTTACTGTATGTAATGATACAGAAGAGGACAGACCCTGGAAATGATCACATCTCCTCTTGGTGTGAAAGTGATGTTACTTCTTGTAGATGTACAACAGTTCAGTTTCCCATGTTTAATTTTCTATAACAGAGAAATCAGCTGACTCACACATTATTTTACTATAGTTTATTTATACAAAATAGTTAAAAGACAAAGTATAGGTGTGAATAAAACATTTTAATAAAGTCCTGGCATGATCCAGTCCTGACTAGCTGTCTAGTCACACTCCTGTTATAATACTCATTGTGGGGCTGATTAAGAGTTGGGAACAAAGTAGTAAAACTTTGCACCTTAGCAAAACCATGTGCAAAGAGATTTAGGGGTTTAGGGGGTAATTCAGCAGAAAACACAAGCAGCTTTGCAATTCCGCACTTGCTAAAATGCAAATGCAGCAAGAGGCGTCTGACACCCCCAGCTGCATCTGCGATTCTAGCGCTACGACCGAGGTCTCAGCCTGGGTTTAACATTGCAACCATCGGTCGTGATGTTGGATGGCGCCGGTCAACTGAGTAAGCCTCAGCTTATGCAGGCTGGCCAACATGTGAGGCCAGGAATCAACATCTGTAGACACAGATCCTGGGCTTGCCACTCCGGGAATGCAGGCTGTTCCCGCATTAAACGCCTCTGCTTGTCAATCAGGCAGAGGCTTACAGCGCCAGCATGTGATCACGTAACATTTGCATGCACTGCGGAACCGGGCAGTTAGTTACAAAGCATCGGATTGTAAAACCTGGCACTTCTGTTTATGTTTATGCTTGAAATTGAAAAGGGCAATGATTCTACTAGCAGTGTTTTGCTAATAAAATCATTGACCTTTTAAATGTTGGGCATAAACATGATAAGCACTGGGTTTTATAACTCTATTCTTTGTAAATAAATCCCTTAGATTTGGGAGGGGCGTGTACTAGCTCAAATCTAAATGTCAGAATCCTACCCTATATAGCATGCTTCCATGCCGGTATTCAATATGGAGCGCAAGGTCCATTGCCGGACTTTTCGCCGTCATCGCGGGTTTTGGGTGCGAAAAAGAATCGCGCTTGTCCCCGCTTATCCCCGCATTCAATTTGGAATCGGCGCAAACGGGACTCGGCGAAACTGAAATCTGCGAAAAGTTCTGTCAGTTTAGGGGAAATCAGCCTGACACCCCCCAAAAGATGCTCTGACATGGGGGATCACTATGGGTACCCCCGAATAGCCCTGCTGAAGGTATTTGGGGTTTTTAAATGGACTCAATAGGCGCTATTTTGCGCCTTCCAGCAAGTGGTGAAGAATAGCATTTTGCAACTTTTTTGGGGGAAAATAAGTATTCCCATCAAATTTGGGGTACATGAAAATGGGTGTAAGCATAAGTTGCTAAAGTAAAGTATTAAATAGCGCTAAAAACGCACCTTCAGCAAACACCTGCAATCAAAAATACACCTCCCCCATACTTCCAGACCCCCCCAAAGGCTATTTCGCTAGTTTTGGATTCTGTACCCCCACTTTGATTTTTTTCACCCATTTTTCAAAGTGCGTTTTTGGGGTCTCTCTTGTGGGTTTTTTTGCGTTTTTGACACAAGTAGCGTCAAGGGGGGAGTTTAAAGGGTTTGGGGTGGTGCCGCAATTTTGCACCCCAAAACTCCAAATCTGCACTTTTTTCAGCCGGGTATTCCTAGGCGAAACTTTTTTGCCTATTACATTGCATTGCGTTATCGCGCCGGTGAAAAGACACTGAAATTGAATACGGGGATGAATGATATCGGTGAAAATGACGTCATCGGCGAAAAAGTATCGCCGAAACGGACCTTTCGCTCCAAATTGAATACGGGCCTAAATCTTTAATATCCAGACAAATGTTTAAATTAGGGGTGTGCACCGGCCACTTTTCGTGTTTTATGTTTTGGTTTTGGATCTTTCTTCGGTTTTTGGATCTGGATTGGTTTTGCCAAAACCACCCTTCCGTGTTTTGGGTTCTGGGTTTTGTGTTTTGGATCTGTATTTTTTTGAACAAAAGCATAAAAACAGCTAAAATCACAGAATGTGTTGGTTTTTCTGCTCCTATGCTATTATTAACCTCAATAACCTTCATTTCCACTCATTTCCATTCTATTCTGAACACCTCACACCTCAAAATAGTGTTTTTATGTCCAAAAGGTTGCACCGAGGTAGCTGAATGACTATGCTAAGCGACACGAGTGGGCGGCACAAACACGTAGCCCATCTAGGAGTGACTCTGCAGTGGCAGACAGGATGGCAGTTTGAAAAACTAGGCCCCAAACAGTACATAATGCAAAGAAAAAAAAGAGGTGCAAAATGGAATTGTCCTTGGGCCCTCCCACCCACCCTTATGTTGTATAAACAGGACATGCACACTTTAACAAACCAATCATTCCACGCCAGGGTCTGCCACACGACTGTGGCTGAAATGATTGGTTCGTTTGGGCCCCCACAAAACAAGCTGGCAATTAATCTGTCCCTGCACAAACTGGCTCTACGGAGGCAAGATGTCGTCCTCATCCTCCTCATTCACCGATTCCTCACCCTCTTCAGTGTTGTGTACATCCTCATCCTCACAGAGTATTAATTCGTCCCCGCTGGAATCCACCACCACAGGTCCCTCTGTACGTTCTGGAGGCTGGTCTCCCTGGAAGAGTTGATAATTCATTTTTATGAACATCATGTTCTCCATATTTTGTGGAAGCAAACCTCCTACGCCTTTCGCTGACAAGGTTCCCGGCTGCACTAAACACTCTTTCGGTGTACACACTGGAGGTGGGGCAACTCAGCTAAAATAGAGCCAGTTTGTTCAGGGGCCTCCAAATTGCCTCTTTTTCCTGCCAGTACAGGTACGGACTGTCTGACATGCCTACTTGGATGCTGTCACCAATGTAATCCTTTAACAGACAGACGCACGCTTGTCGCTGCTACTTTGAGGATGCAGGTGCGGCTATAGCCCACACATTTCACAAAGACAGAAAAAAAAGGAATTTTTTATTTTTTCTGGAGCACACTTTGAGGGTTACACCACCCTTTAACAGACAGACGCACGCTTGTCGCTGCTGCTTTGAGGAAGCAGGTGCGGCTATAGCCCACACAATTCACAAAGACAGAAAAAAAAGGAATTTTTTATTTTTTGTGGAGCGCACTTTGAGGGTTACACCACCCTTTAACAGACAGACGCACGCTTGTCGCTGCTGTTTTGAGGATGCAGGTGCGGCTACTGTGCATACATTTCACACACAAACACAGAAAAAAAGATTATTTTATTTTGGTTGGAGCACACTTTGGGGGTTACACCACCCTTTAACAGACAGACGCACGCTTGTCGCTGCTGCTTTGAGGATGCAGGTGCGGCTATAGCCCACACATTTCACAAAGACAGAAAAAAAATTATTTTTTATTTTTTGTGGAGCGCACTTTGGGGGTTACAGCACCCTTTAACGGACAAGCCAGCCGGCCCTTTACTTATGACAGAGGCGCGCGCTTGGCGCTGCTCCTTTGTTGATGCACGTGCAGCCACAGTGCACACAATTCACAAACACAGAAAATAATTCCTCCACCATTCTGTCAGTGGTGACAGTATCATATGCAGTGACAGTAGACATGTCAGAAATTGTTGGCACGTCCTTCAGTCCGGACCAGATGTCCAAACCGGCCCTGGACTTATGACACAGGCGCACGCTTGGTGCTGCTGCTGTGTTGATGCACATGCGGCTACTGCACATATATTTCGCACACAAACACAGAAAAAAAAGAATTGTTTATTTTTTGTGGAGTGCACTTTGGGTGTTACACCACCCTTTAATAGACTTATGGGACACAGGCACACGCTTGGCGCTGCTCCTTTGTTGATGCACGTACAGCCACAGTGCACACAATTCACAAACACAGAAAATATTTTTTTATTTTGTTTGGAGTGAACTTTGGGGGTTACAGCAACCTTTAACGGTCAAGCCAGCCGGCCCTTTACTTATGACACAGGCGCACGCTTGGCGCTACTTTGTTGATGCACGTGCGGCTACTGTGCACACAATTCACAAACACAAAAAAATATATTTTTTTATTTTTTTTGGAGTGCACTTAGGGGGTTACAGCACCCTTTAACAGACAAGCCAGCCAGCCCTTTACTTATGGGACACAGGCGCACGCTTGGCGCTGCTCCTTTGTTGATGCACGTGCAGCCACAGTGCACACAATTCACAAACACAGAAAATATTTTTTTATTTTGTTTGGAGTGCACTTTGGGGGTTACAGCACCCTTTAACAGTCAAGCCAGCCGGCCCTTTACTTATGACAGACAGACGCACGCTTGGCGCTACTTTGTTGATGCACGTGCGGCTACTGCGCACACAATTCACACACAGAAAAAATATATTTTGTTTTTGCACTTGGGGGGAGCACCCCTGATAGACAGAGCACCCCCTGGACAACACTACAGCACCCCTTTAGGACTGGGACACTGCACAGGACTTTGGAGTGGACACAGCCCCTATGGACAACTGACTGCACAACACAGCCCAGCCAGCCCCTATGGACTTTGGAGGAGTGGACACAGCCCCTATGGACAACAGCAGCACAGCACAACACAGCCAGCCCCTATGGACTTTGGAGGAGTGGACACAGCCCCTATGGACAACAGCAGCACAGCACAACACAGCCAGCCCCTATGGACGCCGGAATCTCCTGTGTTGGGATACTGAACGTATCCCATTTATAAGATGTGAATGCTGTTAATTTAATGCTAAGAATCTCTTGTAGGGAAGGAGGTATATTTATTCAACATGATTGCTTTTGATTTAATGTCTGGGCTAGTTGGATGAGGGAGACCTAGTGGCAGATTGATTAGGCATGATAGCCACTGGGGCCTTTTTAACCGTTGACTTTCACATTGTAACTTTAAGAGGCAGATTCTACTCGCAGCGTATGAGGTGTGAACAGAATCTGCCACTGGTAATGGGAAGATAATTGCGAAGGCGAGTCTGCCCCCTATCGCTTCTATGCCTTTTAACAATAAGACTCCAACATTCAAAATTTGCCAAAGCAGCAACAGAGCCAACATTTCAGAACTTACAGATAATGTAAACTGCAAGACCAGGTAGCAGAAGAGCAGTACAGTTTGCAATATGTCAGCAAATGGCGGAACAGTAACAATTTAAGTGTAATACCCTACAGTCCAACTTGCAGGCACAATGATAAAGTCTGATCCACTTCACGCTATTCTGCTTGTGAATGGGGAACCACGTGCACCTGATCCAGTTCTGCAGGTAGCTATATTTTACAGTGCACAGCATTATGCATAAACCAGTCAAGGTCATGTGCTGCACTGCTCCAGCATCTCTGTTATGTGCTGGGCTCCTCCTACCATGACATAACACATACTGTAGTTCTCTGACACCCTCATGTGACAGAGCTGGACTACCGGTAAGCACAATGAACTGGCATAAACATCAGTATCTGCAAGCAGTGCCCAGCACTGCAGGATCAACAGAGTTACCTGTTGTAGAGTTAAGAAGAGAATTTTAAACAACTCTTGATGAGTGGGGCCACTGGGGTTGCAGGTGAGTGAGTGTCAATGTGTCTGGATTAGGTGATGAGGAAAAGGAACGCAGCAGCAGATCACAGAAGCTGGCAGGAGGCACCTATTTACACAAGACACCTACTTCGGCATTAGTATATTTTAGCACAACAGCTGCGTCCAAAGATACAGCTGCTGTTCAAAAAGTGTACAACTCTGATTCAGGCGCTATATGTGTCATAATGGTGAATATGTAAATGTAGAGAGTATGTAATGTGTATTGCGGGAAGGTACCAGGGAATTCCATGAGAAAGTCATTTTTGGCTTTGACAGATCTGAGGGGATGCACAAAACAGTTTACTGCCTAGGGCAATGGTTCCCAAACTGGGTGCCGTGGGGTACTAAATTAAATTATTCATGGTCAGTGTGACAGGGAAAACCAGAGCTGATAGCTGTCAATCATAAATATGTGGGCAAACATAACCTTAGGGTGGCAGATCAGCACAATTTACTTAATGTAATCATTTTTGCTGAATTTCTAAACCAGAACCTTTTGGCCTAGGGGTGCTGTAAAAGAAATGTTGATACCATAGGGCGCCGTGATTCATGAAAGTTTGAGAACCCCTAGCCTTGGGGAAGATAAATAATCTGTCTCAGCCTGGTGAACTATGTTTAATTATATATAGGAGGATGTACCATGAAATTTATTGCATCTCCATTTGGTGTGAATGTAATGTAGCTCCTTGTATAGGAGTTTCCTATGTGCTTTCCTATGTAAGAGTGCCTGCCGGCTGTCACAGTATTGTTTTACTAATGTATATTTATCCAAAATAATCAAACAACAAATTGGTCTAAATTAAACATTTTCATAAAAGTTCCGGCTACCATTTCCCCTGACTAGTCAGCCAGTCTAATTCCTCTGCTATTATTCATTATATAAATTACTTTACAATATTTAAATGGTCAATTTTAATATTTAGTCTATTATAATATTTAATCTAATATGTTCATTAAAAATGTTTGTCTTTTGTAGTAACGATAATAATTGCACAACATATAGAAATTTATATAACTTATTTATTAAGTTTATTATCTCTAAATATAGAAATAATGTGATCATTTTAAATATAGGGCCATATTCAATTAGCCGCAATAATTTCGCTGCTGTTGGCTGAATCTAGTTTGCGCCTACATCACGTGTTTTGGCTGCGGAAAATTAACGGGCGCCCCGCCGCTATTCGCCGTATTCAATTCCAAAGGACGCGAAAACTCGTCCCGGCGATTCTCAAACAGGTGAAAGTGCTGTCAGAGATGGGGAAATCAGCCTGACACCCCCCAAAAGATGCACTAACATTGGGTATCAGTATAGATGTCCCTGATTAGACCCCCTGAAGCTATTTGGGGTACTTAAGTGCTTTCAATTGCCTCTATATAGTGTCTTTGCACTAGTGGTGTAGAATAGCATTAAGCAGTTTTTTTTTGGTGAAAATAAGTAGTAGTCAAATTTGGAGTACTTGAAAACTGGTGCAAGCATGGTTTAAAATCACTACAGTGAAGTTTTAAGTGCCGCCAAAAACGCACCTTTAGCAACCACCTGCAATCTAAAAAACACCTCCCACATACTTGTAGGCCACCCAAAAGTCTATTTTGCTACTTTTTATGTATGTACCCCCACTTTGTACTTTTTCACCCTCATTTTTAAACTAATTTTTTGGGGTGTTCCTCACTTGTTTTTTTTAGGGGGTTTTGACGCAGTTATCCTTTGGGGGGCTGTCCCAAGGGTGCAGAGTGGTTTCCACACCTTTGTACCCCAAAACCGCAATTCTGCACTTTTTTCCACCTGCTATTCATAGGCGAAACTTGTCTGCCTATTACATTGCATTGACTTTTAGCATACGCAAAAAGTCTTTGCAATTGAATATGGTGAAAAGTTTCCGCCTGGCGAAATCACGTCACCCGCGATACTTTTTCGCAGAAAACGGCTTTTTGCATCTAATTGAAAATGGCCCATAGTACTATACTATTACAAATTTATACAATATTAACAACGGAATCGGTATGAATCCTGGCGGTTCAAATCCCGACAGCGGGTGCCCGACATGGGTGAAAATCCTGATCGTCCCCAGGTAAGTATTTACTAACCTAACCTGCCCCCCAAACTCTAACCCTCCTTAAGGGTGCCTAACCCTAACTTTACCCCCAGTGCCTAACCCTAAGTCCCCCCGGGGTGCCTAACCCTCCCTCCCCCTAGCCTAACCCTAACCTCCTGAGGGGTGCCTAACCCTAAGTCCCCCCGGGAGCTCTAAACCTAACGGCTGTCCGCAGCGGCGCCCGGCATCACTTCGACCGGGATGCCGGTCTCCCAGCTTCGGGAAGCTGGCCGTCGGGATTATGTCCGCCGGCTTCCCGTCTGCATACCATTAACAACAAATGGCCTAAATTAAACATTTTAGTTAAGGGTCTGGCCTCCACCTCCCCTAACTAGCCAGCCAATCTCACTCCTCTGATGTTATTCTTTATATAAATTACTATACAATATATTTTTTTTTTCAAGAAAAAGTTTTTATTGTCATTCAAAGCACTGAACATCAAAAATACATTCATAGTTGAACATGGCCATACAGAGTTGGTTAGGTATAATAAATTATACGTATTTGTAAAAATAACATCTGGACCTCTCAAGGCAAAATACAAATAACTATCATTATTCAGTATGAAATGGTCATAGTGAATCATTTGGAATTTCGTATAATGTGGTCATCTTGGCTTAAAAAAAGTAATCATCCAATAACCAACACATATAGAATAAAAAATACATTTGAACAAAAATAAAAAGAATTACAGAGAAAAAGTTAATAAAAAGTTTTTGTTCAGAACTGTGTATCACTCTGTTCAAATATTAACAAAAAAAAAGAATGGGCTATCCGTGTCCCCCCCTTGCCATACGCCCTAAAGAAAATTAAATTCCAAATTACTATACAATATTTACATTATCAATTTTATTATTTAAACTATTTTCATTTATAATCTAACCTGTAGATTAAATAAAATGTGCATGCCTAAAGATATTTGCACAACATATAAAAATTTAAATGATACTATTAATTTTATTTATTTTGTCTGAATATAGAAAAATGGGAATATTTACAATATAGTATTTTATGATTGTATGTGTATATATATACATGCGCAACATTAACAACAAATTGGTCTAAATTAAACATTTTAGTTAAGGTTCTGGCCTCCACCTCCCCTTATTAGCCAGCCAATCTCACTCCTCTGATTTTATTGAATATATAAATTATTATACAATATTTCAATTATCAATTTTTATCTACTTTAATATTTAATCTAACATGTTTATTAAATAAAATGTGCATGCCTATAGATATTTGCACAACATAAAAAAATTATACTATTACATTTATTAAAATTGTTTTTTTCTAAATGTAGAAAAATTTGATTATTTACTATGTAGTATTTTACTATTGTACAGGTATGCAACATTAACAACAAATTGACCTAAATTAACCATTTTAGTTAAAGGTCTGGCCTCCACCTCCCCTGACTAGCCAGCCAATCTCACTCCTTAGCTGTTATTTATTCCTTAGTTAACTAAATTGCTATTTACAAATTGACCAAAATTAACCATTTTAGTGAAGTGTCTGGCCTCCACCTCCCCTGATTAGCTAGCCAATCTCACACCTCTGATTTAAAGATCTGGCCTCCACCTCCCCTTACTAGCCAGCCAATCTCACTTCTTAGATGTTATTTATTCTTTAGTTAACTATATAATATTTACCATATAAATGTTAGTATCTAAAGTAATTTATTTTACAATGTAACTTGTTTAATTAACTAATGCTACAAAGAATAAAAATGTACATCAAAAAATGTAAAGAGAAAATTTAGATGCAAATTTTAATTTCTATTTACAAATTGACCTAAAGTAACCATTTTAGTTAAGGGTCTGGCCTCCACCTCCCCTGACTAGCCAGCCAATCTCACTCCTCTGATGTTATTCATTATATAAATTACTATACAATATTTACATTATCAATTTAAATATTTAAACTATTTTAAAATTTTAATCTAACGTTGATTAAATTAAATGTGCATGTGTAAAGATATTTGCACAACATATACAAAATATATTTATTATTAGGTTTCTTTTCTCTAAATATAGAAATAATTTGATTATTTACAATATAATATTTTACAATCGCATATTTATACAAATTAACAAATTGGCCTAAATTTTTATTTTAGTTAAGGGTCTGGCCTCCACCTCCCCTGATTAGCCAGCCAATCTCACTCCTCTAAGGTTTCTCAATATATAATTATACAATGTATACATAATTAATATTAATTTTTAAACTAGTTTAATAATCTAACATGTTTATTAAATACAATGTGCATGCCTAAAAATATTTGCACAACATGTAAATATTATACTTGTTTTATTCATTATTACATTAATATTAAGTTCATTTTTTATAAATATAAAAATAATTTTATTATTTACAATATAGCATTTTACTATTGCATATGTATACAGCATAACAAATTGGCCTAAATTAAACATTTTAGTTAAGGGTCTGGCCTCCACCTCCACCTCCCCTAACTAGCCAGTCAATCTCACTCCTCTGATGTTATTCATTAAATAAATTGCTATAAATAATAAAATTGATAATGTAAATATTGTAAACTATTTTAATTTATAATTTAACCTGTACATTAAATAAAATGTGCATGCCTAAAGATATTTGTTATAAAAATGTTATATTTATTTATTTATTTTAGTTAAGGGTCTGGCCTCCACCTCCCCTGACTTTAATATTTAATAAACATGTTATATTAAATATTAATGTTCATGCTTAAATTTATTTGAACACCATATAAAATGTATTTGTACACCATTTGTTTAGGTTAGGTTCATATAAAAACTGTAATATTTTTATTCATATTAACGTAATTTTCTCTAAATATAAAATGAATTGTATTATTTACAATAGAGTATTTTACTTTTGCATATTTATACAACATAACAAATTGGCCTAAGTTAAGCATTTTAGTTAAGGGTCTGGCCTCCACCTCCCCTGATTAGCCAGCCAATCTCACTCCTCTGATGTTATTGAATATATGAATTATTATACAATATTTAAATTATCAATTTTTATCTACTTTAATATTTAATCTAACATGTTTATTAAATAAAATGTGCATGCCTAAAGATATTTGCACAACATAAAAAAAATTATACTATTACATTTATTATTATTTTTGTTTTGTCTAAATGTAGAGAAATTTGATTATCTATTATGTAGTATTTTACTTTTGTATTGTGTGTGTATATATATATATATATATGCAACATTAACAACAAATTAACCTAAATTAATCATTTTAGTTAAGGGTCTGGCCTCCACCTCCCCTGACTAGCCAGCCAATCTCACACCTCTGATGTTATTTAAAGGTCTGGCCTCCACCTCCCCTCACTAGCCAGCCAATCTCACTCCTTAGATGTTATTTATTCTTTAAGTTACTTTAGATATTAAAATTGATAGAGTAAATATAAAGTAATTTAATTTATAATATAATGTGTTTAACTAATGGTACAAAGAATAAAAATGCACATAAAACATTTAAACAGAAAATTTAGATCCAAATTTTAATTACTATTTTTTAATATTTTACTATTGCTAATTTTTATTTTATATATTATTTTATATTTATTACTAGTTTTAATAATATTTTGCCTAAGGAAATAAGATTTTTTTTTTACAATACAGTATTTACTTAACTTATTTTATTAGATACTGTGGGAGCCTCAATCTCTGCCTCCAGTACTTTGAGGGCTTTGGAGAATATAGGTCTTTCAACTGATGACGGGCGATGTTATGCCACCTTATATAACTCGGGCTGACAGAGGGGCCGGGTGTTTTTAAGCAGTCTGGATCTTGAACGACAGCTTCTAATTAATGGAACCGAGGGATGCCCACTCCTGTGTGTGGTATTCATTCCTCAAGCATCTGGGGAGGTGGAAGTCCTTTCTTTGGTGGCTGCAGGTACAAGACAATCAGACAAATTTCACATGAGGGAAGTGATGGAAAATCTCCTGGACACACAAGATAACTAATGTCTATCTGTAACTAGAGCTGCATGAAAATACAATTTTTTTTCTTCCTGTTTAGCATATATATTTTTACCTATAGTGGAAGCATAACCAATTACAGCAGTGACATTAATACTGTTTTACACATTTGTCATGATCTGATGCTTACTACTCCCAATGGTTTGTGTTCGGCACCCCGACACTTGGAATGCCAATGCTTACATTACTGGTGCCAGAATCCCGATTCCATACAGAATCCCGACGCCGGCATCCCGATTGTCGGGATGATGAAGGTAAGTAGTGGGGTGGGGGGAGGGTTAGGCACTAGGGGGAGGTCTAAGTTTAAGGTGTGGAGAGGGGGAAGGTTAAGTTCAGGCACTAGGGGGGAGGTTAGAGCTAGGCACAAAAGAGTTAGGGTTAAGGTAGGGAGAGGGGAAGGGTTAGCAGACCGACCACCAAGTGTCGGTATGTTAACCCTGTGGGGATCCTGGTATCAGGATTCTGACCGCCAGGGTCCCGACTTTCGGTATTTCATACCAATTCCTTCCCAATAATATGGTTTTGTAAGACAGCCCTGTGAGCCATTACTACTGGGAGTAATATGTCTGGAAGATCCTTTAGAAATCTGCTGTAAGTCAGCAGGGATTGTCTATGCAGAGAGGCCTGGAAGCCAGCTACATGATAAGATCAGGATGTTACCTATGGCTAATGGTATGTTCAGATGCTGTGAGTACTGACAAGAATAGCTGTGATCCCTCCCAAGTACTTTATCTTTTATACAGGAACCAGTGTACATCAAAGCAATACTTTTCATAATTCATATTTCCAAACTTCTCTGACATCATGTAATTAGTAGAATCAGTCATATGACTTCTGTCATGCTTGGTTACTAACCTTATTAAGAAGGGGGAGACATCCAGAATCTTTCCAAATAATTTATCTAACTTGTTCATGCTCAATATACTTTTGTGCACATGTTTATATTTTGTTTATTTACTATTATTAACACTTCAGTATGCTTTAGGAAACACTACACCATTTGTGGGCAACAGTGGATGGCATAGTGGATAGCATTACTGTCTCATAGCACTAAGGTCATGCATTTAATTCCAAGTCATTGCTGATCTGTGTGGAATTTGTATGTTCTCCCTGAGTTGGCATGGGTTTCCTCCAATACTTCAAAAACATACTGGTAGGTTAGTTGGTATTTGACATAAAAATAACCCTAGTTTGTGTGTGTGTGTGTGTTCATTTGATAGTGAACATAAATTGTAACCTCCCCTAGGGACTGACGTAAATGACTGATATCAATATTTTATTCTCTTTTTGTTTACTTAGTATGTTGAGTTATCTTTGTCGTTTTAAACGGCATTTAATAGCATTCTTAAAGCATACTATAGAATTCTTAAATATGCTATGCATGTGCGATAGGCTGGGTTGTTATGCTGCTACACTCAAGGCAGATTATTGGGTTTACAATAACTGATTAAATTAGGTTGATATTTTATTTTGAGATAAGTTAGAGAGCAAATGAGACTTCCTAAAGAATTAGCTTTGAGCCAAATCTTAGTGGTGGCAGATATGGGTGTCTAATAGGAAGTGAGAGTTATAATTATGAGGGAATTATGTCATTCTTAGACATACCTTGTGGTTTTGTTTTGACTAACCCTTATACACACACGTCACACGTGCTGCAGTTTATCTTGTTATGACACCCAAATAAGAATATTTGGTGTTTGAAGCCCAGTGTCTATTTGAAAATTCAATAAAAAGTGATTTAAAAAAAAAAAAAAAAGCCCAGTGTCTGGTAACACAACATAATGCCAACACCTCTCCCCATGAAAGGATTAGACTATCCATCCCATGACTCCCATAATCTAATGAGGGTTGTGATTAGCAGGTGAACATGATGAGATTCCTATATGGTACCTTCCAGTTCTATGCACTTACTCTGCCGGGTATGAATGGAGGCTGTACGCGCAGTTCTTCTAACGCATACCAGTCAATACCCGCGAAGAAAGGATGATAACAAATTTCTCCATTTACTCCCAGACGCATCTGAGGATCTGTACACAGGAGCTGAAAAGAGCGACATGAATGCAACTAAAATGCAGTTCAGCTATAATTTGATCCCTTATACCTACATATTTGGCAGCAATGTAATTTAGTCAAACAAGAAAGCATTAATCTTTTACCCTAATCAGAGGATGGTGTGCATCTAGTTTAGGATAGAATATGTCAGTGGTAAAGTGACTCCTGCAGCACTGATTGTTCTGACTTGGAGTTTTCTTCAGCCACCACTTGTTTATGAGTGTCAGATAGGTGGAACCAATAATGTGATGTATGTAATATAGATAGATTCTCCATATATCGCTGCCTGGCCATTCATAACAAGAATAACTACATGACAAGTATTAGAGAATGAGAGTTTTATAGATACAACATACTGACCATGGGGAAATATTGTTCATGATATTCTTGTACCTAGTACCGAATCCTAAGTATCTACTCACACTGACCTGTTCAAGGATGTTTTGTGTAATAGGTCTTAGGTGGTAGCCTGGCAACACAGAGAGCTTGCAGCAGAGCCAGGGTTTTCCCGTGGTAAGTTGGAATAATACCACGCCAAAGGCGTACCAATCTACCCCGGCATCATACTGCTGTCCTGAGAGCATCTGTCAATAAGAGGAAAACTGGTCACTAGGTTAGACGGTATTATAAATAGGAGAACACAACTGGGCAGTGAGCACTGTACAATACTCACATACAGGACACGAGAAAGGGCAGTACATAATACTACATGAAAGTAAATTATAAAGTACAATGTATCATACCTACTGATATGTTGGCTGCAGTCTCTTGGAGGGGGGCAGCAAAGATTTTGGGGGTGCGGCAATTTCATCATTATGGCGCCCTCTCCACTATACAGTACCGCAATTCCTGGCATTGTAAAGTGAGGATGGCACCACAATGATGAGTTTCAAGGAAAATCACATCATCAAGCCACCCATAGCAGACCCGACTAAGTATATAAAATAAGTACCAAACAATATCACACCACAGACTGGGTCAGACAGATAGCAGGGGCAAGGATAGGGCAGCTCCGCTAGCAGGAGCCAGGTGGGATTCCATTCAGTACTAAGTGATGCTGTACCCAATGTATGAGCGAGCAGGCAGAGTCAGAGGCAATGATTGGGAAAAGGAGACGAGCACTGGTAACATGGGGTGTGCTAGGAAAAACAGACTGAGAAGGGCCCTGCCTGTAGGAGCTTACATACTAAGAGATGATATATACGTGTAGTTCCCCTTCTACACTTTTCTATGGCAATCTCCGGCGTTCTGTCATTGTAAGGAAACACCTCACTGCATTAAGTGTGTTTCCCAAAGTGTAATATTAATATTCACTGCAACAAATTTGTCTGTGACCAGATGGCAGATTAAGAACATCGGACCATACATGTCAGATGAATGAAAGCTCAGTGCATGGATACCATTTAATGACATACTGGGTCCACAATTACTGGCAAACATTTACAGGACCAGACACTGTAGACATTTCAGTATTATCAGGAGAATCTGAGTGGTATTGAAACGTTAATGAATATAAATAGATTTCATTGATGTGAGGATTACTTAATTATGGGATGTGAGAGCTAATGATTATAAAGGTGTTAATGATGTTGAAACTAAAGATTTACTGATTTTGAGGAGGGCTTCATTAATGATGAGGGGATAATATTATGTAGCAGTCACAAAAGTGATCTTTGTATTACATATTATCACTAGTCTGCTCTATTTTGTATTGTGGTCAAATGATTCTCTCTGTTTTTTGTTATGGTCACAGGCTCTTTTATATGGCGGTCACTAAGATGCTCTATATTGTATTGTCACAAGAATGCTATCTGTACTGTATACAGGTCACTAGGACCAATTGGATTTCAGTAACTAGAATTATATGTGTATTGTATGACAGTGACTACTTTGCTCTCACTATTGTATGACAGTCGCTAGATTGCTCTCTGTATATCAGTTACTAGGATGCTTTTTCTTGTGTGGTGTCACAAGAATGTTCTCTATTGTATGGCATTCACTAGGATGCTCTCTGTATTGTATATCAGTCACTAGGAAATTCTCTGCATGGTATATGAATCACTAGGTTGCTTTCTGTATTACTTGAGAGTCACTCGTTACTCTCTAAATTGTATGGCAGTTTGTGTGTGTAAATTGGGTGTTTGCTGTGTTTTGGTTCATATTACGGGCATACTGGGAATCATCAGGTTGGGCAATTTGATTATTGCACATGCTGCATGGTAATGATGACCATCCGGGCTTGGCCCTAATTGATTAAGAGGAGGTAAATATGGAGGTAATTGTGTACATGTGCAATTCATTCCTCCATATTTAGCTTACTACAAGGATTCTACATATATGAATAGCAGTAATCCACCTCATCCCTATATTATTACATCCTCACCTCTGGGGCAATGTACCCTCGTGTTCCAGCATAGCCCGTGGCTCCGTGGATAGTAGTTACTGCCAGCCCAAAGTCGGCCAGTTTGATATGGCCGGCGTCATCAATGAGGATGTTCTCCGGTTTAATATCTCTGTAAAATGGACATTTTGCATTTAGAATGTGGATCATCATCTGTCACTGAAAACAAGTACTTACTGGAGAAATACAAAGTATCATAAGTGAGTAAGGTTATTTTGTGAATGTGGAAACATGCGCCACCTAGAGGATAAATGCCTATTACACCTGGCCGGATGAGGGCAGTCCCATGTTATGAAGACAGTACCAAGGACTGTGAAGTACAGTGCATCTGGGGAGAAGGTAGCAAACCCTCTGACATCAGTCTTCTGTGCTGGCGCCAGCACCTTATTTCACTGGGAAGAGGGGGCACATACAAATATCTTGCACACGGGTTCCCTGATTTTCTATAACAGCTGTGATGAATGGGTGTGTGCCTTGTAGTGTGGTTGGGGAAGAAATAGGTCAGTTTGTGTAAAGGTGTATGCAGTACAAGTCCGCATTTTCTATGACTCATATAGTCTATTATTATACTGATAATGGATTATTTTACTCTTTTCAGTAGTTAATAAAGAGTATCGTTTTTCTGTGCACAGATTATGACTTCCCCGTATTTTTGTACTTTGCACTTGTGTAGTTATTCAGTATAGGATAACAAGCTTATGGGAGCCAAACATAATCGGGTCCACATATATACTAATAGCATACTTCCCAATTGCCCAATTTTAGTGTTATAGTTGGGAGGCATCACTTTTCCCTTTTGCTGTGCTCTGCCAAAGGTGCATGTGGCAGTGACAGGGTGGTAGGAGGTTCACTGGATAGACATAAAGGCCAGCCTATTGCTCCACACCATGGAGGTATGGCCATGCTCTTCTGAGACACAGCCACACCCCTTCATTACATGGTCACACCACTGTCCCAATCTGCACACCTTCAACGTTGGGAGGCAGGGCTGTAAGGAGGCGATGCAGTGGGGCCATCACATAGGGTGGGTAGCCATTGGGATGGAACTGGCCATGTTCACCCGCAGCAACAACCTGCACCCTACTCTGGCTCCTACACTGTGTTGTGAAAGACATCAAGATTTCTCCCACAGTGTCTTTGGATCAGTACTGGAGCTTCCTTCCGAGCAGTAACCTAGTTGCTCGGTGATGACATTATGCCCTCTGGGTGCAACACTTAACACTTAATGCATTGCTAACTATTGTTTTGTTTTATAAGGTTTTCATTTCATTAATTTCCCATTGTAAGAACAGTTATTTCTGTGAAGAACATGGAAATCCTAAAAGTTAAATTTCTTCTATATTTAATGATATATGAAAAGAAAGGTAGTTACCGATGTATAAAGCCCATCATGTGGAAGTACTGGAGACCGGAGACTATCTCTGCAGCGTAGAATCTGTCAAAGAAGAAATGTAACATTATTGTAATGTCCCAGATTCTGTTCTCCATGATGATTCTATAGATACAGAATTAGTTGTGTACATGGAATATCTTACTAGATTGCAGATTTCCCACTAGGCGCGTGAGGCAAGTGCATAGGGGCGCCACCTGCTGGATGTGGCACAGCAGGCCTACCCTTTCCCCTACCCCGCATCAGAGCAGCTGCTAATACTTTTTTATGTAGAAGTAGCAACAGGGAAATAGGGGGAGGGGGGTCATGGGTGGCAATTTGTGTGTGTGGAGAGGTAGGGGCTACCTGCTGGGTCTCAGCATCATGCATGGTCAGAGCAAGAGCCACCTGTGTTTATCCAGAGATGCCCAGTAGCTGTGACAGGTGGCTCTGAATAAACACAGCAGGCTCTGGCTCTGCCCCTGTCATGACGGCTCGGGATGGCTAGTTCCAAAGCTGATTCCTCCAAGACCCTGCAGGTAGCGCCAACTTCTCCACACACACAAATTGCCACCCGTGACCCCCTCACTCATCTCCCTGCTGGTACTTCTACATAAAGAAAGTATTAGCAGCTGCTTTGATGTAAGGGGGGAGGGTGGCCAATAATGGTTATTCTTACACAGAAAGGTAATCAAGGGAAAGGAAAAATGTTGATAAAGTCAGTGGTGACACAGCGCAGGTAAGGTCACTGGGGGCATCAGTGCAGTACAGGTTGTGCCATGTTTATGGGACCATAATTCACAGATCTAAGACCCTTATAAAGGTGGTTGTTTGCTATGATGTGAATACCAGGCAGCCACTGCATAGTTACTATAGCACATATCTGCTTACTTCCTCCCCCTTCAGCCAGGCTCTCCTCCTATCTGTTGGTTTCTCTGCAGCAGACAGACGTCTTCTGAGCAATCTGATGTAGAGGAAAGGCCCCCACACATCAGCAATTGATTGCAGCAATTCTTCAATTTGCAATCGATTGTGTATAAAAATCTTTCCCTTTTTCAATCTATTGCAGATTGCAGAATTGCCACAATCGATTGAAAAAAGGAAAGATTTTTATACACAATCGATTGCAAATTGAAGAATTGCCACAATCAATTGCTGATGTATGGGAGCCTGAAGATTAAAGGTGTGTGCAGCTGCTGCATACTGCACTATGCATCAGCTGCTTCTAGTTTCCATCTGCCAATAGGACTGGCTGCTCACATGATGTCACTTCCCAGTGTCCCCTGGGAATCCAGTCACAGCCTCTGCAGAGTATTATCATACCCATGGGGGAAGGAAGAGAGAGCCATAAGGGCTGATTATAATGCTGGGTACACACTGGCCAACATATCAGCCGTTCAATTGAACAGCCAATATATTGTGTGCACGTTGGCCAGTGTGTATAGACGATATGACTGTGAACGATTTTGTTCACAGACATATTGGGTCAGTTGTGTAGCACAGCCAATGGCAGATGTATCTGCTCATTGTTGTGCTGTGTGTACGAGCGATCAGCCGACCGCCCATACACTTGCTGCAGAGGCCGCGGGGTACAACCATCATCTGCAGATATATCTTTCCAGTGTGTACCTACCTTAAGTCGCACTGCGAGACGCAGTGCATGCATCCCGCAGTGTGTGTGTAAAGAAGCACAGTAACAGCTGAGATATACAATCTCAGAAATGTATTGGAAATGTATTGGGTGTTCCCGGGCTGTGACTAGGAGATGGCTATTACAGAGATACTGTCTGATGTCACATAACTGGACATGAGCTCAGATGCTTAAACACTGATGGAGAATATGCTCCTAGTATGGGGCAGGTGCATTTTGTTGGAGCGTCGATGGCAGCGTCTAAAGACGCATTATGTGGGCATGGCAGTCAGACATACGGGAAGGGCTGATACTAGCATTTACTATAAAGGAATAGATACAACTGCGGCAAGAGACACTAATGCGGTCACAGAAGAGTGCGGCTCTGTGTCAGTCCCATACTGTGTATATGGGAGATAGGGGATGGGGAGAGTGTAAGAGAGCTATAGAAAAGGGATATAAAGACAAATGCATGCAGGAAGAGTCCTAGGGCCGTATTCAATAAGCCGTTTTCGGCGAAAAGTTTTTGCCGGTGACGTAATTTTTCCAGGTGAAAACTTATACCCGTATTCAATTCCAAAGACTTTTTGCCGGTGTAAAAAGTCTGCGCCTCGTAACCAATGAAAAGATTCGCCTCTGAATGAAGGCGAAAAAAAGTGCAGAATTGGGGGTTTGTGGTGCAAAGTTGCATGAACACCCCTGCAGCCTTGGGAAAGCCGCCCAAAGGTAACCTGCATCAAAAAAAGTGTAAAAAATACTTTAGCTCACCCCAAAAAAGTACTTTTGTTTTTGGGGGCGAAAAAGTCCAAAGTTGGGGGACAAACTTAAAAACTAGCAAAATAGACTCCAGGGGGTCCCCCAAGTATGCCCTAGGTGTTTTTTTGATTGCAGGTGCTTGCTGAAGGTGCGTTTTTTACGTTTTTTTAAAACCTCACTTTAGCGATTTTTAACCATGCTTGCACCCATTTTCAAGAACCCCAAACTTGCTGGAACAATTTATTTTCGCGTGCATTTTGATGGCCGCGATGGTCGTGACCATCGCGACCATCGAAACTGCGAGCCGGAGCCTGCGGTTGAGGTTTTCAACCGCAAGGTCCGGAGTGATTTTGGCTCTATCAGAGCCAAAATCACTCCCACTGACATCACTAGTGATGTCAGTGGGCCTGCTTCTGACGGGAGGCGTTCCCGTGGGAACGCCCCCGTCAGGGAGGCACGCCCCCGGCACGCCCACCAAAGGGGGCGTGCTGTCAATCAACATCGACAGCACGCCCCCTTTGATCAGACACAACGAGCGAAGGACTTTCCTTCGCTCGTCGCGTCTGGCGCATGCGCACGACGGAGCTCCCTCCGTCGTGCGCATGCTCAGTGCAGAACATCGACCCACTTGCGAGCGGACAGCCGCTCGCGAGTGGGTCTGAATCAGGGCCATTATTTCTTCTTTTCCATCTGTAATGTGGTTGAGTCTTAGGTACACACAATGTGGTGACCAGTGGTGGCCAGTACTGGTATAATCACTAGGGCAAATGTAATGAAGGCAGTGTATGCTAACTGTTCTGCCACTCCATGTATAATTGTGTCCTTACACATCTTTGCTACAGTCGCATGAAAAAGCCCCTCTTGGTGCACCAGGTCTCGTGAGACTGCTAGCGTTGGGTGTCTAAGATGCGATCTGTAACGTAACTAGGGTATTTGGAGCCCAGGGCAAGATGAAAAATGGAGCCCCCACCCTATGTGTGCGTGCCGAAAAAGTGGGTGTGACCACATGCCACAAGGGGCGAGGCCACTAGAAAATGGGGGCATATCAACATGACACCACCGTTTCTCGTCACTCTGGGAGAACTCTTTTCCATTCCATTTGCACCATTTATACAGGGGCCCATTATGCAATGCCCCCAGTAGTAGAGCCCCTCATGCAATGCCCACTGTAGTTATGCCCCTTATACAGTGCTCATTATGCAATGCCCCTAGTAGTAGTGCCCCATATGCAATGTCCCCAGTAGTAGTGCCCCCTGTTGTAGTGCCCAATATATAGTATCCCCAGTAGTGCCCATTATGCAGTGCCCATTATACAGTGCCCCCAGTAGTGAACAATATATAGTACCCCAGTAGTGCCCCTTATATAGTGCCGCCTATAAAGTGCCCAATATACCCCTAATGCAGTGCCCCCCAGTAGAGCCCCTTATGCAGAGCCCCCAGTAGTACCCAATATATAGTGCCTCTTATGCAGTACCCAATATATAGTGCCCCTTATTTAGTGCCCCCAGTAGTGCCCCTTATGCAGTTCCCCAGTTCTATCCCTTATACAGTGCCCACAGTAGTGCCCTTTATACAGTGTCCCAAGTAGTGCCCCTTATAGAGTACCCCTTATGCAGTACCCAATATATAGTGCCCCTCATATAGTGCCCCTTATACAGTGCCCCAGTAGTGTCCCTTATAGAGTGCCCCCAGTAGTGCCCCTGTAGTGCCCCTATGCAGTGACCAAAGTAGTACTCCTTATATAGTGCCCCAAGAAGTGACCCTTATACAGTGTCCCAATAGTGCCCCTTATACACTGCCCCTAGTAGTGTCCCTTATACAGTGCCCACAGTAGTGCCGCTCATGCAGTGCCCCCTATGCAGTGACCCAAGTAGTACCCCTTATATAGTGCCCCAAGAAGTGAACCTTATACAGTGCCCCAGTAGTGCCCCCTTATACAGTGCCCCCAGTAGTAGTGCCTTTTACACATAAAACACGCAGACACAAACACACAGACAAAATTATACTTACCAGAATCAACGCTCCTATGCCCGCTGCCGTCCGCTCCTCCGACCTCCCGCTCTGCACTATGGGGGAGACGTCTCTCCCTTCACCCAGTGCATGAGCCAGAAGACGGAGCTCATGAGTGAGATCCAAGCCAGCTCTGGCCCTGAGTGCCGCAGCCAATGAGAGTGTCTGTGCTGATTTATTTGATATGCAACACATATATCAGTGTGTGACTGAAGGCCTGATTCACTACGGATCGCTATTCTGCTAACTCTTCTTGCTAATATCAGCGGTGATATGCAAATGCATTGTGATCGCAGTCAAGCATTGCGATCACAGCCTCACATAATGACGCCCACTTTCCCTTGTCTCACATCCGTAATACGTGGCATTATAGCAGAAGGCATGACGCTAGCAGAGTAGCACGGGACCTAACAGCTCACCTACACCGGGTAAGTTGCGCTGCGTGGTGTATTGAGGCTAGCTGTATGAGGACACATCTCTATTCTCATAATATATCTCATTCCCCACACTGTAAGCGCCTATGTCTCAGATTGTCTCTTGCAAACAATTACGCAGAGTTTCACGTCAGCTCAGTGATAGCTCTTACGTTGCAGCGTCGATCTCAAGACGGCCTCTTTTATGCAGGAGTTCGAACAGGTCTCCTCCGCTGGCATAGTCCATGACGAAGCCCAAAATCTCCTATCAGAAGACACAAACAGAACAGAGTCACATATTTGCTATATACTCTAGCACAGTCTCTTCCAGTTACCTGGTCTGGGCGCTCAGAGTCTACAGCAGGCACCGTACTCTCCACCATACTCTACACAGTGACCATTACTGTATCTGATTATAAATGTGTGGGGAACTTAGTAACATAGACGGAGCTGAAATATGTGACATTATGGGACTTATTTTAATGCCAGCTCTGTAAATGCACATGCCATCCACATGACTACAATATAACAGTGTGGGTATGGGGTCTATGGACACAGTGGAGGTGATTTGCATCAAATAAATTCTAAACAATATGTGTCTCCTCTGACCTCTTCTGCCTGCGTGTGCACTGTGCACATACGTGGGGGTAAGCCTGCACAATGCATATATTTCTCAGGACATTATACTGATATAAGAGGTTGTGATTTGTTTATGGATCCTCTCTGGAATGTATTTAGGTGTAAAACAAGCGATCTCCAATGCAGCATGAGAGCCCTATGCGTGTCAGGAGAGCTGCCAAGTCTGCGGGTGGTCATACCTACCGCAAGGGCAAGATGGCCGCCTGATGTGCGTCAATGTTATTGATATTAACCCAGGTGAGCTTAGCATTCCTATGCTTGGGTAAACTTTGTAACTATTAGCATATTTTCGCAGCTGTGTTGCTTACGAAATCACAGCTGCGATCGCATTACCATCCATCTTTGAATCAGGCCCTAAGCACAGTCTGCTAATATTCCAAACTCCTCATTGTTACTCAGAGCCCCCCCTGGTGTGCGCCACTGCTATAGAGCTGTCTCCTGACCACAAGGAAAAGTGTAACATTATGGTAATACCTCGGTCTGGAATGACAGGAGGCTGTGTATTAGGAAGGGGCTTCCCGATGTTGCTTGCAGAGCTCTCCTCTCCATCTGCGCTCTGGCCTCTTCTCTCGCTGTCATTCCGTTGTTATTCAGGAGCTTCATGGCTACGTCCTTCTTTGTGATCTTATCATATGCCAGCAGGACCTGAATGTGTCACAGATGTAGATATTTTACAGGGTGAGGAGCACAAATGGCTGCTCCAGTATATACAGTATATTAAAAGATTATGAACATAATTAATAAGAACTATTTGCGCTGTAGATACTTTCCATGTATTAGATGTTAAAATGAGCTCATAAATGTGAATATAGGTAGTAGCTGCTTACACAGTCTGCATTCAGTCCCACCCACAGTCATAACGTAAGACATACTTGCCGACAATCAACTCCCTCCTTCCGGGAGGGAGCTGATTGTCGGCTAACAGCAAGGGGTGTGCCTGGTCATTCACGGCACATTGGGGGTGGAGCCGGGGGTGGGGCCATGTGATTGCATCATCGTGGCCCAGCCCCCTCTTCACAATGTCGTTATTTTCAACATTGTGAAGCAGGGGGCAGGGCCACGATGACGCGATTCAGCGTGAATCGCGTCACCGCTCCCCCCCCCCGCTGCAGGGGTTTGTAGTTTATTATGGGGGGAGGTCAGGGGGGTTGCTGGCTGCAAGGAGGCTTGCCTGCCTTTCCGGGGGCCTGGGAGCGGCACCCAAAAATCGTGAGGCTCCTGGCCCAGATCGGGAGGGTAGACAAGCCTGACGTAAGATGAGTAATATCTCCCAAAGGGTATAGGTCCTGGGGGGTGCTGATATTCTGCTGCTTATAATGAGTTGTTTTTGTTATAATGGATATTAGTATTGTGCTGTGTGAGTAATACGTAATTAAAGGATATATAGCAGTTTCTATGAATAATTCTTGACTATGAACATTTCTCTTTCTTCCTATTTTGTTATAGAAAGCATCTAGCCAGTGATTAATGGTACACAGTGACTGGGTGGCATATCCAGAGTGACCCAGTGGGGAGGCCATGTAATTCCCTAGTGGACCCCTCTACTTCAGAGCTCCTCCCATTATTGTGGAAGGTCAAAAGCCATCAGCGGTGGAATTGGGTGGCACAGGGAGAAGATCGCTGGAAAAAATCAACCTGTAGTGAGGTCTTCAGAATCATCACTGTATCACAAAGGATTGCAGGAATCTTCTGGGTGGCAGTGATTGGTGCGATGTATGGACGACAGGTCTGCATGCAGGGCCGGACTGGGACTAAAAATAGGCCCTGGCATTTTAAAGCACACAGGCCCATCTTGGGGGTCAATCATATTAGCCATGATGATCTCGCCGGCGCGAGTCATCGCGGCAGTGGCCGCACTTTACAGCAGCCCCGATTTGCCTAATATTGCTCGCAGCCCCATAGGGCTCCGAACAAAATTATGCGAATCCTGGCTTGGGTAGCGAAGGGTGCGAGCTGCGGTGCCGTTGGCTGCGTTTAAATGCCATTGCAACAACACATAGCACCTAATAGGATTGACCCCTTGGTGTCAGCATCCTGGTTCCTGTCACAGACTCCTCCCCTTGCTATTCCTAACTCTTTCCACTGCTTAGTCTATGCTCGGACACATATAATTAATATTAGAACAACATAAAAGTGTACAGTATTCTCTGTATTTAGTGTTCACTCTAGGTCCGGCAGTAGGCAGGGTGCCAGACCTAGTGATAGGGCACTTCTGCGCGTGCTGAAGGCGCGTGCGGCCGAAAAAGGGGCATGGTCAAAGAAAAGGGGGCGTGTCTTTATGACGCTTCCCCTTTTCGTCACTCCTGGGGCACTTAAGTGCCAGGCAGTCCCCAAGTGCTACGGTCACTGTGAATGGATGCTGGGTGCACCAGCGGTGACCGCAGCGCCGCCGTTTTGACCACACGTGACCCACACTGTGACCCATGGGTGAAGACAGAGCTCACAGGCTGTCTCAGCGGGGCACCGCGCTGGAGGGCAGGGTGCTTTCTGCCCTTCAGAAATAGGGCAGGACGCAGCGCCCCGCTGAAACAGTCTAGTGGGAACACTAGTATTAAAACACACACAACAGTGCACATTCTGCAAGGGATTTAAACATGTGCCACCACACAGGTGAGGGCTGGGACACTGAGGGATGGTTCAGGGAGGGTGAGGGAAGGGACACTGAAGGGGAGATACAGGGAGGGTGAGGGAAGGGACACTGAGGGGGGTTAAAGGGAGGGTGAGGACGGGGACACTGATTGGGGGTTACAGAGAGGGTGGGGGCTGGGACACTGAGGGAGGTTACAGGGGGGATGAGGGCTGGGACACTGATTTGGGGTTACAGGAAGTGTGAGGGCTGGGACACTGATTTGGGGTTACAGGGAGTGTGAGGGCTGGGACACTGATTTGTAAGGAAACATTGTTTCCTATACACTACTGTCAAGCAGGGACGGCATGGACACAGCACGGCAGCCATCATGCTCAGTGGATATTCCCGGCTGTAACATGACGACTGTGCCGTGTGAATAGAGGCACCTGTTTTCAGCCACCATTATATATCACACCCGGCAAAAAAACGGACGGCCTTTTGTCACCCAGTCAAAACCGACATGTGTGAAACTGGCCTGATGGTGAGGGAAGGGACACTGAGGGGGAGATACAGGAAAGGTGAGGGCAGGGACACTGAGGGGGAGATACAGGAAAGGTGAGGGCAGGGACACTGAGGGGGAGATACAGGAAAGGTGGGGGCAGGGACACTGAGGAGGAGATACAGGAAAGGTGGGGGCAGGGACACTGAGGGGGAGATACAGGAAAAGTGAGGGCAGGGACACGGAGGGGGAGATACAGGAAAGGTGAGGGCAGGGACACTGAGGGGGAGATACAGGAAAGGTGAGGGCAGGGACACTGAGGGGGAGATACAGGAAAGGTGAGGGCAGGGACACTGAGGGGGAGATACAGGGAGGGTGAGGGAAGGGACACTGAGGGGGAGATACAGGGAGTGTGGGGGCTGGGACACTGATTGGGGGTTACAGGGAGGGTGAGGGCTGGGACACTGATTGGGGGTTACAGGGAGGGTGGGGGCTGTGAAACTGATTGGGGGCTTACAGGGAGGGTGGGGGCTGGAACACTGAGGGGTGTTATAGGGAGGGTAGGGATAGGGACACTGAGGGGTGTTATAGGGAGGGTGGGGGCTGGGACACTGAGGGGTGTTATAGGGATTGTGGGCCTGGGACACTAATTGGGGGTTATAGGGAGGGTGGGGGCTGGGACACTAATTGGGGGTTAAAGAGAGGGTGGGGGCTGGGACACTGAGGGGTGTTATAGGGAAGGAGGGGGCTGGGACACTGAGGGGGGTTACAGGGAGGGTGGGGGCTGGGACACTGAGGGGTGTTATAGGGAGGGAGGGGGCTGGGACACTGAGGTGGGTTACAGGGAGGGTGGGGGCTGGGACACTGAGGGGGGTTACAGGGAGGGTGGGGGCTGGGACACTAATTGGGGGTTACAGAGAGGGTGGGGGCTGGGACACTGATTGGGAGTCACAGACAGGGTGGGGACTGCGACACTAATTGGGGTTACAGGGAGGGTGGGGGCTGGGACACTGAGGGGTGTTATAGGGAGGGGGGGGCTGGAACACTGAGGGGGGTTACAGGGAGGGTGGGGGCTGGAAGACTGATTGGAGGTTACAGGGGGTGGGGGCTGGGACACTAATTGGGGGTTACAGAGAGGGTGGGGCTGGGACACTAATTGGGAGTCACAAAGAGGGTGGGAGGGAGAGATACAGTGATTATACAGTATAAAGCTGTCTATCATTAGGGTAAAGAGCAACAGATTTAAAAAGTAAATAAAGTGCACACACTTACCTGATAGTGTTTGGTAGTGTCCCCTCTCCTCTCAACTTCAGGGTCGCATTGGGTCTCCTCCTGCTTCTGTAGAAGCCTGCTGCTCCTCTTCGGCACTTCCAGCTCTTCACAGAGGTTCACACACAGCAGGCAGGGGGCGTGTCACACAGTACCTGTTACTAGAGGTCCCGCTGGTCCTCTAGTGTTTGCTGGCAGACCATGGCAAGTGGACACTAGAGGACTAGCGGAGCCTCTAGTGTCATTACTGTTCTTAATGTGGAAAAAATGTCTTCTCTCCGGCGGCGGCCATTTTGGGAAAGACATTTTGTATGGCATCCAAACGGACGGCCAGACCAGCCCACTTGACCATCGGCCCTTCTGGCATTTGCATGAAGTGTCCGATGGCCAGTCCAGCCCTGTCTGCATGTAACACGGCCAGTGTCAGGTGTAATGTAATGGAGGTATGCAGGAAGCCTCAGATGGAGGGAACACTTCAGGCTAAGAGGCAACCAAATGACGTGGCCGATGATGCTGCTTTGTTAATTATGCACATCCTTAAAACGCCCGTTTTGACCATTTGGCACGCCTGCATTAGGATCTCCACACCCCGTTTTCAAGCACCTTCCCTTGTTACCACCCACAAACGCCTCATCCTGTCACTGAAATTAGCAGGCACTCGCTATTTTGCGAACACGCGATTTCCGACCGCACTGACTGGTTGGCGCATGCGCATTACGACCCATACGCATGCGCAGATGTGCGAACATCGCTCGGAGCGAGCGAGCGGCCGCTTACGAGTGGCTCTGAATCAGGCCCTCTGTTTCTATCTTTTGAACAGTGAATCTAACGCCTATAGTGCCACTAACTAGCCCAATCTATAGAGTATCCTGGACCACATAGCTTTCTGAGTAATATAATTATTGGCAGTGGCAGGAGGGACAGTGTTGTGAGATACAGCTGCACAATCTGTTCATCAGTATAATTTGTGCTGGGAGAGGAGCCTATCCATCTATATCAGGTATGTCAAACATGCAGCCCGCGGGCCACATGCGGCCCAAATAAACATTTTTATGAGGCCCAAAAAGTGTGGGCCCACATATATATAATATGCGGCCTACATCTTTGCCATGATCGGAGCTCAGCTCTGATCGGACAGTGTTTGCTTTAGTTAAAACTGGCAACGCTGGTCTCAGAAGCCTCTGATCACTTCAGAGGCCAGTGTTCCCAGTGATGCAGAGTGCGGGTGACGTCATGACGTCTCCCGCGAGGAGAAGAGCCTACGCCTGACGCTCTGGATCTAATTAGATCCAGTCAGCGGCAGCAAGTACGCGGGACGGCAGGAGTGAAGACGGCACAGACTTGAGCAGTGCACAGCGGCCATCGTAAATAAAGGTAAGTAGTGCACAGGTGAGTGGGGCCTGTTCTATACTGGGAGGGGGTACAGCATAAGAGACATTAAAGGGGGCACAACATAAGGGGCATTACTGGGGGCTCTGCATAAGTGGCATTACTAAAGACATTACTGGGGGCTCTGCATAAGGGGCATTACTGGGGGCTCTGCATAAGTGGCACTACTAAAGACATTACTGGGGGCTCTGCATAAGGGGCACTACTGGGGGCTCTGCATAAGGGACTTTACTGGGGGCTCTGCATAAGTGGCACTGGTAAGGACATTACTGGGGGCTCTGCATAAGGGGCATTACTGAGGGCTCTGCATAAGCGGCATTACTGGGGGTACAATATAAGGGGCATTACTGGGGGCTCTACATTAGGGGCATTACTGGGGGCGCTACTAGGGATTTTACTGGGGGCTCTGTATAAAGGGCATTACTGGGGGCACAACATAAGGGGCATTACTGGGGCTCTGCATTAGGGGCATTACTGGGGGCACTACTAGGGACATTACTGGGGGCTCTGCATAAGGGGCATTGCTGGGGGCTCTGCATAAGGGGCACAACATAAGGGGCATTACTGGGGGCACTGCATAAGAGGCACTACTAGGGACATTACTGGGGGCTCTGCATAAGGGGCACTACTAGGGACATTACTGGGGCACTGCATAATGGGCATTGCATACTGGGCACAAATTCAGGGGGCATTGCATAAGGGGAACTACTACAAGGAGCATTGCTTTGGTTTTTATTAATAATAAACCTTTCAAAATTGCATATAAGACTTTTTTTTTGTTACGGCCCACACACTATTAAGACCTTGAATACTCGGCCCGGTGGTATTTTGCATTTGACATGCCTGATCTATATCTATAGAAATGATTGGAGTTTGCATTGTAAGTCTTTGGGGGTCAAGGTGGGCATCTGAACTCGCCCCCTCTCGGTCCAGTCCAGACTTGTGGATTTTTGTACGTAGTCCTATGGGGCTGCAAACAATAACATGCAAGACCAGTGGGACCATGGCCGCGAGTAACTCACATGTCATTGAATTGACCTCTTTATATTTTAGAATCCATGTCCCACCTTTATAGGATGACAATGATGAAGTCCACCATCACCCACACCTACTGCATGACCACCTACCCAGGCTATCATTCCCCGAGCAGAGCTCAGTGGTAATAACTCACTGGAGAAGGAGAACTCTGGGGATAGTGAGAGTTCCTCTGACAGAGAAGGGATTCTCAGCTGGTGCCACTGCAGTAACCTCACAGGTGTGCTTCTTATGTAATGTGAGAAATGCAGGGGGTCTCTTTTGCCAATATCTCTTATTACCTTGGTCTCTGATTGGCTGATCGTACAGCAACATGATTAATCACTGCCACCAGAACCAGTTGTCGGAATTGTCGGAAGGAAGACCACGTCTATGGTAACTTGGATGTTATTATGCTTGTTACTTATATGAGACACTTGGAAAGCTTAAGATAATTGCAGTATGTTTTTCTGGTGTTGTATGTACAGAGGGCCTGATTCAGAGCCGAACGCTCTGACCAGAGCGCTCGCTCTGAATCAGGGCCCTCCTACCTTAAAATGGAGCGGCCTCCTGGCCGCTCGTATAGCTGTGGGTGACCACCCACAGCTATAGCGAGCGTCCAAGATGATGGTCGCGATGGTCAAGACCATCGCGACCATCGGGCTTGCGACGAGACCCTGCGGTAGGGTCTCGCTGCCGCAAGCCCAGGAGTGATGTTGGCTCTATCAGAGCCAAAATCACTCCCACTGACATCACTACTGATGTCAGTGGGGCCAGACTCAGACGGTAGGCTTTCCCATGGGAACGCCTCCGTCTGGCAGCCACACCCCCGGCACGCCCACCAAAGGGGGCGTGTTGTCACTCACCATCGACAGCAGGCCCTCTTTGCTGCGAGACCCCGAGCGACGGATTCCTCGATGCTCGCAGGGTCTCGCGCATGCGCACGACGGAGCTCCCTCCGTCGTGCGCATGCGCACTTCGGCACCATCAAACCGCTTGCGAGCGTCCTGCGCTCGCGAGCGGGTCCGAATCAGGCCCAGAGTTTTGTAGTAAATCAGACATACTAAAGGGTCGTACTTGTCCAGACGGTACAAATGTGTCACTGTTTCTGAGCAACTCGAGTGGGCGTACTTCACCAATCGTGGGGAATATAGGGATCCCCCTTACTCTTACCAACTCCTCCTATAGTTGTAAGAGGTTACATCACTGCCACCAACAAGCTCCTATAGCAGCACTGGAACCACTTAATTTTGGGAAAGCGTGGTCACACTGCTGCAGAACCTCTCGGGTGGCGTCCCACTGGCTTATTGATGTACATCAGTTCTGCTTTGGTAGTGAGCAGAGATCAAGTTCAGAGACACTGGACTCAAACTCAGGACCGGCAGCAAACAGGCATTTGGTACATATTTGGTAGTTACAGGCAAAACAGATGCAGGCGTATTGGCCACACCCCTTCCACCCCTCCGTGATTATATTAATAATCTTCCACTATATTATTATTTATTTAAAACATATGTAAATTCTAAACAATAGGATCCATAGTTAGTAAAATATTTAATGACTGCAGATAAGAAAAGTGCTTCAAAATATCAGTAAGTGAGTTAAAATCTGCAGCCACTCGTGTAATAAGTGTCTCTATGTCTATAAATTTATAATGGTGTGAGGAGTATTCTCCCACATGTGCAGGGGTGTAGCATGTAGCCATGGTGCCCGGAGCATGTGTGTGCTACCGCGCCCCCTCCCCCAAGTGTGCCAGGTAGTGCCAGGTAGAGGGTATATCCACCATGAAGGAGCAAATTAAAGGGAAATAAAAATAAACATTAGGGGCAGTATCCAACTGGGACATGGAGGGCTAGATATATTCCAACCCACTAAAGTAATTCCACCAATTAAAAATATACCACACAATAGTGCCCACAAATCATGTTATACCACACAGTAGTGCCCCTTATTCACATTACAACATGCAGTGTCTTTTATTCATGTTATGCCACAGTAGTGCCCCTTATTCATATTATGTTACAAAATAATGACCACAATGTCAAAATTATGCCACACATTAGAGCCCATTAATTCACATTATGCCACAGTTTCGGCTATTTTTTCACATTATGCTACAGAGTAGTCCCCACAGTTCTTGTTATGCCATAGTAATGTCCATAGTTCACATTATGCCACAGTAGTGCCCCTTATTCACATTCTGCCTAACAATAGTGCCCCTTATTTAAGTTATGCCACAGTAGTGTCTCTTATACACATGCCATAGTAGTGCCCCATATTGGCATTTGGTGTCAGAGCAGTCAGGCGTGACCTCACCAGACTCACCGTTCAGGCTTCTCCCAGTCACGGGTGCCACGACACAGACTCTCAACAGCAGCACCCAGCTCAGGCCTCCCCTCAGCAGCAGAGACACAGCCGCTATGTTCTCTCCTCCATGCAAACCAGGCCGGCTGACATCAGGGCCAGGGAGGTATGTAGGACCCACCTCAAAATTGGAAAAGAGGAGCCACCAGCACCTCTCCATCCACACCATGCCCCCTATCTGGAGGCACTGATCTGTTTATGTGTTTCACGCTCAGCTCAGCTCAGCAGGTGCTCTTCCCTTCGTATAGTAGTTGATCTCCAGCACCCTGGCTGGAGCAGGCGCCTGGAGCTGGTGCTCCCCTGGAGTCACCCTCGGTACTCCACAGCGCATGTGTTATACTCGTTATATTCAATGAAATCATAGCAGTATGGGTTTTTGTAGAACACATTTATCAAACCTTATATACTGTATATTATATTCTGCTATTAGAACGGATAACCTTATATACAGTTACTGTTCAGTACACAAACACCACTTTATTGAATTGTAACTCTGAACTGTATTATCTCTGCTTTCCTCCTACTTTGCTGTGTTTAAACTAAATGAGCTTATTGCACTGTTTGTACAGCCCCATGCTACTTTATATGTCAGAGTGGTCATATGTTGTCACCAAACTGGCTGACCAGACATAAGTTACACTACTGTTTGGGCTGTGTGGTAATTTAGGCTGCATAGTGTGTGGTGCAGTGGGTCTGAGTACACAGAAGCCAGTACATCGTACACGGCAGTACTGGGCCTGTAATTACCAGGCAGCATATTGTGCCATGTCTTTTGTGGGATGGCCAAGCCCTTAAATTTGGTGACCACACCCACCCAATGGCTGGACCTCGCCTATCCTGAGTCAGACACATCTGCAGCCACTTTTCTGGGCTCCTACTTATACTAATGCTAGAATCCGCCTGTGTGTGCTGTATGAGTAAATGTGGGAGTCTGTCCTGCCCACTGTTATCCCATCTGCAGCTGTCAGCATTTCTATCTGCAGATATATGGTGATCATGATAAGCGCTCAACAAGGGGGATCCCAAGTGTGGGAGCAGCATGGTACTGGAGATGTCCTAGCTCTAAAAATACACGTTTATGTAGACAATGTGTACTAAACGCTTAGTACATATTGTCTACATAATCATTAATATCTGTACTTGCACCCAGCCCATGCTGCATGCAAAATATCCATCTGAAATAGGCGCCTTACCTCTATCCATGCCATGACACACCCATGACGCTCCTACTAGACCAAACAGATCTAATGTTTGCACCAGCGGCAGTCAGCGATGGAGCAATTCAATTGTTATTCCATTCAGGTGCGTTAGCTGCCGGCACCATGTCTGCTTACAGCCTCCTGAGGTGGCGAGCAGAAATGTGCGTTAAGTCTATGGTATGGGCACCCTACCTGCATTTTAAGTGCCCCAACAAGGACTTCAGATGGGTTTAGATGTTTTACGTGGCTAAACCTAATCTAATTGGGCGCTACAAGCATGATGATTAATGGGCACCCAAAAATAATGAATTTGCTACATTGGGTGCCCATTAATTACAGCACCTAATAAACTAATTGAATTGCCCCATGTGTTTTAAGTTTGATCAGGTGGATATGCAGTCGCACGTTTCCTTCTTCCTTCTGTTTGTTGATATCCGCATTGCCACTTGTGTCCTACTCAGAATCAGCCTCATTGACATATACAAATAAGTATTTTTTAAATTATTCTCCCTTAAGAAACTGCTAGTTTATTGGGTACTGGAGTCACATGTGCACAGGCGGTGTACTGTAGGTATACAGCTGTCTTACAGTCACCTATAGGGAGCTGTCCTTTATGGTGCTACTCATAGTTGCAGATATTTCTGTTGCACTCTGGGAGTGAGCAGCCAGGATGGATGTGTGGGGGTGTAGTGCAATGTTTGCATCATCGTGGCTCATCCACCACTGTACAAAATTGAAATGCCCATCTTGTTAAGCTGGGGGCGGGTATACAATGAGGTGATTTATCACAAAACCTGTCATCAAGATGCCCAGTTCACTTGGGAAGTGGGCAGGACAGCCAGCAGTGATCCATGTCCGGGAGACTTATCCACTCTTCCCGGAGTCTGGGAGAGCCACCGAGATTTGGGAGTAGGTAAGTATGTGGTCCACTGTAGCTAAAACTACCTAGAAGCATATTGGTTCAATAATCACGTATTTGCAGAAGGATCAGATGGTTTCGGATTGGGAGATAATTACCATTACAGTTATGCCATTTTATAATATATACAGATCATTTATCTATGTGCATCTGCATTAAGATACTATATGTACTGTAGTAAAGTCATGAAACTTACAACTCCGTAGCTGCCCCGGCCGATCTCACTTCTGATCTTAAATCTCTTGATGGATTGAGAGGCGTCACCGGGGCAGGGTGATGACATGCTGCTTGGTCCTTGAGGAAATAGAATAAGGACACCGTGAGATGACTGTGATGATTACTGAACAGGAATAATTGTGAATACTAAATAAAATGCATTGTAGGGCTCTTCAAATCCCGACAGCGGATGCCCGACAGGATCAAGATCCCGACTGGGGCAGGTAAGTACCCTAACCCTCCCCTGTCCCCCTCTCACCCTAATCCCTCCCTTAGTGGTGCCTAACCCTAACCTACCCCCGGGGTACCTAACTCTAACCCCCCCTTACCACTCCCTAAAACTAACCCTCCCGGGAATGGTGCCTAATTCTAACCTCTCCCTGGGGGTGCCTAACACTAACCCTCCCCCCTAGGGGTGCCTATCTCTAATCTCCCCCCCCCAAACCTAACCCTGATAGACTCCCTAATCCTAACCCTCCCTCCCCCCCAACGCGGCTAACGTTTAGTTCCTAGCCGGCATTCCGATGTCAGGATTGTGACCACATGACTACATCCCCTTAAGATAGGTGTTGAAATACCAACGCCTATCTTAATCCTGACGCCAAAACGCCAAGGACGCCTGCCCGAACGATTTAAGTCTGGGACGCCCTTATCATTAGCCGCGAAGGGGGAGGGTTAGGTTTAGGGAGCATAGCGGGGTTAGGGTTAGGTTTTTGGGAGGAGGGGTAGGGTTAGGCAGCCCTAGGGGGGAGTATTCGGGTTAGGTACCACTGGGAGGGTTAGGGTTAGGCACTAAGGGGAGAGGGTTAGGTTTAGGCACGAAGAGGGGAGTGTTAGGTTTAGACACTAACAGGGAGGGTTAGGGTTAGGCTACAAGAAGGCAGAAGGGGGGAGGGTATTTATACTTAACCCACTCCTGTCGGGATACCATCCATCGGGATGCTGCTGTCGGTATTCTGACAGGAGACATCCCGACAGCCGGAATTACATACCCATTCCAAACACTGGTAATTCCTATAGTACCCTGATACTTAAGAAAGTTAATAAAGAACGTTAGTCCCTATAATGCTTCAAGTAGACAGGTAGTCCCTATAAAATTACCAAATATTGTTTATATAGTAACGTTTTAAAGATAGAACTTTATCAATGTAAATAATTAAATGTAACAGACCTCCAGCTATACTTTGGGGGAAATTCAATTAGCCACAATAAAGCTTTATCTTGTTGCACGTTAAGTTTTTGCACCTATCGCGTGATACTTTAACTTATTGCGTCTTTGCGTGCTTCCATTTTTCACGAAATTTAATTGCAAAAGTCGTACAGCGGCCTTTGCGCAATAAATCATGCTGCTTTTATCTGTGATAGGTGTAGGTGGAAATGGGGAAATCTGACAGTACCCCAAAAAAGGCCAAAGTAATATAGGATAAAAGTAAAGAAGTGGGCCTAATACTAGTTTTCGTGGATCTTAAGTTGTCTCAGATAGCCGTTATATGCATTTTTCTAAATCAGTCAAATAATGTTAGAAAGCAATTGTTTTTTTGACAAAATAAATGTTCTACTTATATTGGGGGTGCATAGAAATGCTTTATACTATGTTTAAAAAATCTTTAAGATACGCCTCTAACACCCACCTGCAATCTTAAAATCACCTGTCCCATTCATATAGCACCCCAATATACCTGTCCCACATCTATTAACCCATTTTCCTGCACTTTATCGCCCCAAAAATGACATGCCATTATTGGCCAATTTAGGCTGGTAAAAAAATATTTTTACCTAATTAGACATTAAGGAGGGTGTCCCAGTGATTCTGAACCAAATCCTGACATTTTTACCTTAAAATAAAATTTCTCCAACTTTTCACCTGCTCAGGAGGTGGTGAAATTTGCACAAAATCTTATGTAAAATTCGCACCCGGTAAAACCTTTGCGAATAGAATTGCGAGATAAGCATTCGCACGGTGAAAAAGCGGCTTATCGTGGCTAATTGTATTCCCCCTTTGTGTCTCTCTGATACAGCTGGGATTCTACAACTGCCCCATATACTAAGAAATGTTTTGCCTAATAAAACCTCCTTCCCCTCTCTACCTGGTCTTGGCTGATCTCCGTCCAATTCTTCAGCCTCCCTCACCGCTCTCTTCATCTTCTTTGCCAGGGACTCCTCCTCTCTGCATCTTCTCTTCTTGCTTCTCTTTCCTCTCCTCTTCTCTTGACCGTCTTCAGGACATGGTCTCTTCTTTGTCGGCTTCATGGTCTCCTTGTTGTCTTCCTTTCGGCTCCTCTTCTTTCCTGCCATCGTCTCTCTTCTGCGCAGGGTCCTGCTTCTTCCCACTGGTCTCTGTCTTCAGCAGAAATGGCAGTTGGCTCTGGTAACTGCCGCTCACAACTTTGAAAGTAAACAACTCTGTTGCCATGACTACAGGTGCGTGATGTCCAGGCCATGGAGTCATGTGATGTCACCTGCTTGCTGCTCTCTCTTATACACTGTACTAATGTATATATTATCCATGAGGATCTGTGTTTGATGGGCAGAGAAATTTGTGGATGGATAGTCTTTTTTTTAATTCTAGAATTTTGAAGAAGACAATGTAATTTACCCATTAATTATGCCTTATTGGTAGTGGATTCCTTGTTCATATTCCTGCTTTGTTTTTACAGTATATCTGTATGTATCACTGCAATAATGGAACATAGGCCCTCATTCAGAGCCGCACGTTAACAACAGTACGCTCGTTGCGTTCCGATGTTGACTAACCGCGCATGCGTCGGGGTTACACCGCGCATGCGCGTACGGCAAATTGCGAGCTTTTTTTCTCTCGTTCCTAAAATAGCGTACAGGAAGTGACATGTCAAATGTGATTGACAGAACAGGGCGTTTTTGGGTGTTGACGGGGGTGGAGATGACAAAACGCAGGCGTGGCGAAGCGTTTTTGGGGCGTACATACATTAGCAGATGCGAACGTCAAATGTGTTCGGACCGTCTCATACGTCACTGAAACATCCGCTTTCCCTTCAAAATGCTCGCACAGCTTAGGGTCAGGATTACTCGACCACATTGGCGATGGCCTTCTCCTCCGTCCCGGGACTCCACGATGGTGCTGCGATTAATCGTGGCTGGTCAGTAAAGTAATTAGTGTTGGATTGAAATCCGGCTTGGTATGTGTTTGGAAAGCAGTTTATTGGGATAGCACAAAAGCGTACGCAGGTGGAAATCAGAGCTGCTAATGTCATGATTACATAATCAATTAGCGTACATTTTTGGGTTTTTTTTTTGGCTACAATTTGGTGGTTATGGCCTATTGTAAAAATAATGTCATCATCTTTTAATTAGCTCCCCTTTTTTTTGGTTTACTGTTGAATTTGCATCGCTATGTGTTTTTTTAAACGTTCCTTAAAGAGGCCTTTTTTTTAACATAAGAGGGTCAGTTTTTGCGTTTAAGGCCAGGCTTAAATGTAACCCATTTGTACAATAATGTCACAATACAATGTCTGTTTTTTTTGTAAAATTTATTGTTTACACACAAACAAATTGGCATAATATTGTATTGCCTTTTTTTGTGGCCAAGATATTTGATCTAAAAAAAAAAAAAACATAACTACTAACATAATCGTAAATACAAAATTTAAAAACATTTCACAAGAAAGGAGAGGGAAGTTTTGACCAGAAAGGAATATGAGCCAAGCACAGAAGGAAAGTGGGAAAAGTCGCCATTGCTGTCACCGTTTTCTCGGCCGTTTGGATGGGTGAGGGTGGGCGCCAGACCGGGTCCGGGATGCCATCGGGCTGGCCTGTCCAGAGGCAGATGTTGTGGCCTCTGGACTAGGCACAGGGCTAGGCACATTTGGAGGATTGCCTGATGTTGTGCCAGAGGTGGAGGATCTGGATGTTCCGGCAGGAAGGGAGGTCGGCTCCACCATGTGCTGGCGAACGAGCTGCTCCAGGGCATCGGCGATGCGGATGTTGGCCCTGGTATTTTCCGCCAGGGCCTGAGCAATGGTCACGTTGGCCGCAGCATTTTGCTCCAGGGCCTCAGCCACCCGTATCAGACTGGCGTCCATCCTCTGCAGAATCTCCGTATGGCAATCCGATTTAAAATTGAGTTCTGTGAGGAGGCCCACTGCCTGCGAGGGGGCACGCCCTGGACTGGCTTCTGCAGGGTCCTCAGCCGGATGTACTGGTTCCTCCCCTGCAGAGTCAGCAGAAATTCTGCGGCCAAGGCTCCCCTCTGGAGCAGACTCATCCGCCTCTGTCTCTGTTAGGAAATTGGAGAAAAGACTCACATTAGAATCTACATATTGGCACAATAGCATTTCTGAGATGGTGACATGACAAGACTTACCTTGGCCAACATGAGGAGCCGCAAAGTCTGGCATGTCCGTATCCATGTTGGACACGCCAAACACCTCCACAGCCTGCACACACCCCTGTGCCATCTCTTCTAAGTCTGTCAACTCCAATGACACAGGGGTGGGACCCCCACCTGTCCCCCTTGCATGCCTAGCCCTGTCGGCAAGTTTTTGCTTTAGACGATATTTGAAGTCTGCCCATCTGTGGAATGAATTTGGAACCATTATCCTTTTTTTAACAATGGGGTTTGTTTATAGGATGGGAAAGTGTTTACTTACCGCCGTTTGACATCCCGGGCTAGACGGACATAATCACCCACCCTATTGACAGCAACGGCGACCTCCTCCCACATTCTCCACTTCTGGCTTTGGCTCATATTCCTGGCTGCCTGGGGCAGGATGTCAACGCACTTCTGGATCAAAACCTCCATCTCCTTGCTTGTGAAATGTGGCTGCCTTTTTTTTTTGGCATCTTTGGCGGGTTGACTGGGGCCAGCAGTCTCTTCCATGTCATCCTCCTCACCTATTTGGGTAAATATGCAGATTTAGCCACTTCTCAACTTGCACAATATTATGTTTTAAAATACTCATTGACACAAAATGCATGAAGGCCTTACCGCCGCAATTTTGACCATTGTTTCCCTGGTTTGAAGCCATGTCTCTGCTTCCAGCATGAAATCATCCAGAAATTCTATGTGATTTCGTGACGTATTTATACATGCGTCGTTAGTTTGCGGCCGCATCATTGATTGTGCGTCCCTATGATTCATCCTTAATTTGTGCGGGAAAATAAACACTATTTATGGCTTGGTGTGTGTGGATTCGAGGTGGGGTTGTTGGAGTGTTGTCGGTGAAGTGGTTTGGATTTGGTTGGTTGGTTGCGTTTGGAGGATTTTGGAGAGTTGTTTTTTTGTTTGTTTTTGCTACATTTCTTTGGTTTTTCCGTTCGCATTTTTTTCATTTTTTCTACATCCTTTCCTGATTTGGTAAGTTTTGTGCATTCAAATTTGTGGCCAATTGTTGTATTCTTCTGTTTTGTGGTTAGTTAATTTGTTTAACACTCATTTCATATTTTTTAGTTTTTTTTGGTTTTCGGACCCAAAGAAGTTTTTTGAGGACATCTTATATATTCGAGTTGGGTAAGTCCATTTTTTGTCTTGCATTTGCGAATGAATTACCGCATTTTGGACTGTTGGTGTAGTGAGTTGCATTTGCGAATAATTTACCGCATTTTGGACTGTTGGTGTAGTGACTTGCATTTGCGAATAATTTACCGCATTTTGGACTGTTGGTGTAGTGACTTGCATTTGCGAATAATTTACCGCATTTTGGACTGTTGGTGTAGTGACTTGCATTTGCGAATAATTTACCGCATTTTGGACTGTTGGTGTAGTGACTTGCATTTGCGAATAATTTACCGCATTTTGGACGGCTTATTCATCATATAATCCAGTTTTGCTTTTCCCTTTTCCATTTTTTGGGTCCATTTGAACCCTATTTGACGTACGGTGTGCAATGTAGTTTTCAGCGATGGCCAAATGTGTTTTTCCGTTATTTTCTGTGTTGGCTTGCAACAATTTTTTACCTAAAAAAAAACCCTTTACATTTTTGACGTCTCATTGTTGCCTTTTTTACAGTTTATACATATCATGACAATACCCCGGCATGTAAGCAGCTATGGATGGTATCAGAAAGCTAAGTTTTTTTTTCTTACTTTTGGGGTGGGTCAAAAGCCTTACATTGTAAACTTTGAATTTCAGATAGATCTGGGGCGAATTGTTCTGGCCCTGCTCCCGGAAGACGACCAACCTCAAACTCGTCCCAGGCGTAGGCATCGTAGGCATGCAAGGCCCCAGATATTTCGAACACGTGTCACCCTTTTTGGAATGCCCGATGATGAGGTTTTAAGACGCTACCGTCTACCTCCCAAAATCATCATAGACACTCTCTCATTAATAGAAAGTGATCTTGAGCGGCAAATTGACAGTCCAACAGCAATACCACCACTGACGCAATTTATGGCGGTGTTACATTTCTGTGCCTCAGGATCGTTTCAAACAACGGTCGGAATAGTGGCGGGCATCTCCCAATCCTCCTTTTCCCGGATCCTGAGGGCAGTGATGGAGGCACTTTTCAAGCACCTCCATCATTTTATTCAAATGCCTTTGGATATGGGTGCCCTTAGTGTGGCCAAGGCCAATTTTTACCAAATAGCTGGCTTCCCACACATCATAGGGGTTGTGGATGGTACTCACATACCACTTCAGCCTCCAGCACGGCTGGAGGCCATATTTAGAAACAGGAAACACTATCACTCCCTGAATGTAATGGTGGTATGTGATGCCTCCCTCCAGATCCTGTCCCTGAATGCTAAATTACCCGGAAGTGCTCATGACTCCTTCGTCATCCGGCAATCAGGGATATGGCAGAAATTAACCAACCTACAAGCTGGTGATGCGTGGCTTCTGGGTAAGTGGAGACCTTTAGTACATAACAATGTTAAGCTTGATACACAGTGTTCCTGATGTGGTCTATTTTTGTTCACAGGAGACAGTGGATACCCTTGCATGTCCTGGCTGCTCACTCCTTATTTGGCTCCCACACCAGGGCCACAAAGTGCGTATAATTCCGCACTTACAGCCACCAGGCAAGTGGTGGAGCGCTGTATCGGCCTTTTAAAAGGCCGATTCAGATGCCTCCACCGCTCTGGTGGCGAGCTCATGTATGTGCCGGATATGGTGTCTAAAATTGTGGTCCTGTGTGGGATATTTCACAACATTGCCATAAGGAGTGGTGTCCCAATGCAGCCAGAGGATGCCTTACCTGAGGATGGCCCCCCCGAGGTTGGTCGAAGGTCAGTATGTGGGGGGGCCATACGCGATGATGTGGTGGCCAGATTTTTTAGGTAAGTTTGTTCAAAACTCCAGTGTTTATACCTAATGTGTTTTTTTTTTTGGGCAAACATCTAATTTATTTTTATTTTTCGCACCATCTTCTGTTTGTTCACATAATCTTTGGCACTCCAACGCTCACTACTTCCTGCTACCCTTACCAAACCTGGATCTGGTCCTTTTGGGCATATATTCTGGAACCCATATCGCAACGCCATGTTTGTGGAATCATGTTGGCATGGTCCTTCGTCAACCAGTTCTTGATTTTGTGTTTTTATTTATTTTTTTCTTGGTATGTGTTGTATTTGAATTTATCACTGTGTATTTTTTTGGGGAGTGACCACTTTGTTTGCTCTGTTATGTGGTGAATAAATGTTTGAAGAGTGAAATGGTCTTCCTTTTTTGGGACGTTAACAGCAAGTGTAACCAGGTTAACACAAGTTACATTTGACTAAGGGGTAAACCAGTACTGACGCCAGATGAGCAAAACTGAAATATGTTTTCAGCTTTCCAATCCACACCAAAAGGAAGCCTGGCCCAACCTTGGGATTTGTAAGATTGCCCTAAGCAGCTTGCGCACCAAGTAGGAACCTGGAAAATGTAGAAATCTGAAATTGACACTACACCCAAAAAGGGAAATTACATTGTTACTGTTATGTGTTTCTGGTGTCTGTTTGACATACAAAGACAAAACACAATCTAACTTTTACAAAAGGGAAATCCTTGCAGGAACTTATGTCAGGCTAAACTATTTTGGTTTTGGTTTTTAAAAATGATCCACAACGTATATTTGTCTTTAAAATTTTATTGGGAAAATACAACAAAAAAAAAAAATCTAATGCCGAAGGAGGCCAGACAGTCGGTCGAGGGCCACCAGAAGGCCGATTACATGGTGGCGCATCTGCCCCACAACATCCGCCACCTCTTGCCGACGCCTCTGTTCCTCTGTGGGTGAGAAAAGTGTGTGGGTTAATACAACAATAGGGACTCCACAGAAAAACATTAATTAAAAAACAAATCACTCCTAAACCCAAAAACATAAATAAAAAGTGTGGGCTGGCAAAAATACAAGGCCTAGGTACAAATTCCCACAGGTATGATATGTGTATGCTTAAATCACCAGGAAGAGGTAAAGGCAAACCTTCACAATCAACAAAAGTCAAGCCACAAAAACACGAAGAAAGGCACGACACATGATTACATACAAACAGTTTGTGGTTTAAAAAAAAATAATAAAAAACATACCGGGAAAAAAATCGGGAGCTCCGGCAAAACCTCCATGATCCTCCTCGGAGGATCCGTCATTCCCCAAAGAATGGGGCGGAGTTATGCTGGACTCCGGGGAGGGGGTAATTGGAAGAGGGGTGGGTGGAGGAGAGGGGGAAGTGGGACGGAGGGGAAGGAGTCCCGACATTTCCGGGAGAGGGTCTGGGAAGGATGGGGAGGAGTGGGGAATAGGGGAAAGATTTGGGGTGGAGTGTTGGCTGGGGGTTGGGGAGAGTGGGCGGGAACGCCGACGTTGACGGCGGAGTCTTGGCTGTCCCCCTAAAATATGTCAAATAAATTGCGTTTAGTTTATGGACAAATCCGGCCAAACAAACAAACAAAAAAAAAAAAAAAAAAAAAAAAATAGCAGTAGAATTAAAAATTCATAAAAAGAGGGAAAACATGCAGACGCAGATATGAGTACAAATAATAAATAGAACAGACAGGAAAACATGCAGACGCAGATATGAGTACAAATAATAAATAGAACAAACATGAAAACATGCACACGCAGTTTGCCCCACAAACACAAACATTAAAACCACAATACATAACACTTACTTGCCAGGATCTGCATGCGAAAGCATGCCAGCAAGCGGGGCGTTCGCCGTTGCAGGTCGGACCACCTGCGCTCCAGCTGGCCGATGTTGCGGCGTGATCCAAAGGACCGCAGGCGGGACCGTACCTCCGCATACGCGGAGCGCTTCTGCCGGTTGGTCATGGGTTCTGGCTGGCTGGTGATCCGGCGATCCATGACCTCCGTAAGCACCAGCAGCTCACGCCTGGTGAATGCGGAGGCTCTCATGATGGCAATGGTGTTTTTCTTAAAAATCATTTTTGATAAAGTGTGTAAAAATTTTCTGATTGGCTAATGTATTTTGGAAATTAACAGGAGCAATTTTATTGGTTAGTGTATGAGTCATGTGTTCGACAGGGCCAGAAATCTCTGGAGAGTTAGGATAGGCTTGATGCAGTGACATGCGTAAGCAAATTTAAATAAAGAAATGAACCCAGGGAAATATGCGGGGATACACAGCAATAGTACAATTGTTTAATTGTGGTTCACATGTTTTTTAAACAATACAAGTGAATGTTTCATCCGTACGTATTCTGCGGGTAAACACAAACACAGACAAGAGTAAAGTTTCTTTCATTGTGTTGAAAAAAAACAAACAATTAAGCTAATTGATACATTGATTGGCATGATACGATTGATGGAGGTAGGCAGAATAAAGGAGCAGGTAATCGACATCTGACAAGGCCACTTCCTGTTTATACTTGTGCGTGCGTTCCTTTCAAGCCATTTCGGGGATGTACGCTCGCTATTTCGTACGCTCGTTAGTTAGAGGAGGGGTCGTCAGAGTTTTGGGAGGAATTTTAGATGCGAACGAAAATACAAGCGAGCCATTGAATTTAAATATTTTTGTACGTACGCCTAACGTACGTGCGCCCGCTTGCGAGTGGGTCTGAATGAGGGCCATAGGTCAAAATGTAAATATACTTATAAATTGCCAGCATGGTAACTAATTTTTCAAAATAATACAACAATGAAAATGATTTGCAAAAGCTGGAGTCACACAGTGACAGTAGCATCAGGATGAATATTTCCTAACCTGATGGGGTACCAAGAATGCTAATGTTTACGGAGGTACATAAGTGTCTCATGGAAGAGACTTGTCATATACTCCATGGGGGCTGTAGGCCAAACTCTATTGGTAACAGCATTCAGAGATGATTGACCAATTTGTCAGAGGACTTATTGATTGATTGATTGACTGATTGATTAAATTGGTTGGCAGGAATATATTTCTAATACACATACATACAGTACACTGCCTGCACCTATATAATCTCCTTCTTCTATCCTCATCCACATACATACACTGCCTGCACCTATATAATCTCCTTCTCCTATCCTCGTACACATACATACACTGCCTGCACCTATATAATCTCCTTCTCCTATCCTCGTACACATACATACACTGCCTGCACTTATATCATCCCCTTCTCCTATCCTAATACACATATATACACTGCCTGCACCTATATAATCTCCTTCTCCTATCCTAATACACATACATACACTGCCTGCACCCATATACTCTCCTATCCTCGTACACATACACTGCCTGCACTTATATCATCCCCTTCTCCTATCCTAATACACATACATACACTGCCTGCATCTATATAATCTCCTTCTCCTATCCTCATCCACATACATACACTGCCTGCACCTATATAATCTCCTTCTCCTATCCTAATACACTTACATACACTGCCTGCACCAAAATAATCTCCTTCTCCTATCCTCGTACACATACATACACTGCCTGCACCCATATACTCTCCTATCCTCGTACACATACACTGCCTGCACTTATATCATCCCCTTCTCCTATCCTAATACACATACATACACTGCCAGCACCCATATACTTTCCTATCCTCGTACACATACACTGCCTGCACTTATATCATCCCCTTCTCCTATCCTAATTAGGGGTGAGCGGGTTCGGATTTCTGAAATCCGAACCCCCCCGACCCCCCCGATCCGAGTCCGATCCGAGTCAGGCTCGACTTTTCCCGCCTGACTCGGATCTGAAATCGAGGCAAAACGTCATCATCCCGCCTTCCGAGTCTCGCGGGTTTTGGATCCTATATAAGGTACCCGCGTCGGCGCCATTTTCTCACTCGACTGTGGACAGTGAAGAGGGAGGGTGGGAGTTAGGGCTGTGTAGTGTAGTGTAGTGTAGTGCTGCTGTTGTCCACTACTTCAAAGTCCATAGGGGCTGGCTGTGTTGTGCTGTGCTGCTGTTGTTAATAGGGGCTGTGTCCACTACTTCAAAGTCCATAGGGGCTGGCTGGACTGTGTTGTGCAGTCAGTTCTCCATAGGGGCTGTGTCCACTCCAAAGTCCTGTGCAGTGTCCCAGTCCTAAAGGGGTGCTGTAGTGTTGTCCAGGGGGTGCTCTGTCCATCAGGGGTGCTCCCCCCAAGTGCTAAAAAAATAATATATTTTCTGTGTTTGTGAATTGTGTGCGCAGTAGCCGCACGTGCATCAACAAAGTAGTGCCAAGCGTGCGCCTGTGTCATAAGTAAATGGCCTGCTGGCTTGACCGTTAAGGGTGCTGTAACCCCCGAAAGTACACTCCAGTCCAAACCAAAAAAAAAATTATTTTCTGTGTTTGTGAATTGTGTGCGCAGTAGCCGCACGTGCATCAACAAAGTAGTGCCAAGCATGCGCCTGTGTCATAAGTAAAGGGCCGGCTGGCTTGACCGTTAAAGGGTTCTGTAACCCCCAAAGTACACTCCAAAACAAAAAAATATATATTTTCTGTGTTTGTGACTTGTGTGCACTGTGGCTGCACGTGCATCAACAAAGGAGCAGCGCCAAGCGTGCGCCTGTGTCCCATAAGTAAAGAGCTGGCTGGCTCATTTCTTAAAGGGTGGTGTAACCCACAAAGTGCACTACTCTCCAGCAAAAATAAAAAAATATTTTCTGTGTTTGTGTGCGCTTTAGCCGCACGTATATATCAATATAACATAAATGGAGGACCAAACTTTCTCCGATAAAAATAAAATAGGGAAAGATCAAGAACCACTTCCTCCTAGTGCTGTTGCTGCTGCTGGGAGTTGTTCATCATCCCAGAGAGGAAGTAGGAACATCACTACTTTTACTAAACAATTGACCCTCCAACAGTCCCTAGCGATGAGGATGAAGTACGACAGCAGTCATCCTGAAGCAAAACGTATAACTGAGGCCTTGACTGCTATGTTGGTGTTAGACGTGCGTCCGGTATCCGCCATTAGTGCAGTGGGATTTAGACAATTGATGGAGGTAGTGTGTCCTCGGTTCCAAATCCCATCTAGATTCCACCAGCATCCTCAAAGCAGCAGCGACAAGCGTGCGTCTGTCTGTTAAAGGGTGGTGACGCCCTCAAAGTGTGCTACACAAACAATTAAAATATTGTTCTTTTTTTTTCTGTCTTTGTGAAATGTGTGGGCTGTAGCCGCACCTGCATCCTTAAAGCAGCAGCGACAAGCGTGCGTCTGTCTGTTAAAGGGTGGTGACACCCTCAAAGTGTGCTACACAAACAATTAAAATATTGTTCTTTTTTTTTCTGTCTTTGTGAAATGTGTGGGCTGTAGCCGCACTTGCATCCTCAAAGCAGCAGCGACAAGCGTGCGTCTGTCTGTTAAAGGGTGTTGTAACTCTCAAAGTGCTCCAAAAAATAAAATAAAAATTTTAATGTGTTTGTGACTTGTGTGCGATGTAGCCGCACTTGCATCCTCAAAGCAGCAGCGACAAGCGTGCATCTGTCTGTTAAAGGGTGGTGACACCCTCAAAGTGTGCTACACAAACAATAAAAATATTCTTCTTTTTTCTGTCTTTGTGAATTGTGTGGGCTGTAGCCGCACCTGCATCCTTAAAGCAGCAGCGACAAGCGTGCGTCTGTCTGTTAAAGGGTGGTGACACCCTCAAAGTGTGCTACACAAACAATTAAAATATTGTTCTTTTTTTTTTGGTCTTTGTGAAATGTGTGGGCTGTAGCCGCACCTGCATCCTTAAAGCAGCAGCGACAAGCGTGCGTCTGTCTGTTAAAGGGTGGTGTAACTCTCTAAGTGCTCCAAAAAATAAAAAACTATTTTTTTAATGTGTTTGTGACTTGTGTGCGATGTAGCCGCACTTGCATCCTCAAAGCAGCAGCGACAAGCGTGCGTCTGTCTGTTAAAGGGTGGTGACACCCTCAAAGTGTGCTACACAAACAATAAAAATATTCTTCTTCTTTTTTCTGTCTTTGTGAATTGTGTGGGCTGTAGCCGCACCTGCATCCTTAAAGCAGCAGCGACAAGCGTGCGTCTGTCTGTTAAAGGGTGGTGACACCCTCAAAGTGTGCTACACAAACAATTAAAATATTGTTCTTTTTTTTTGGTCTTTGTGAAATGTGTGGGCTGTAGCCGCACCTGCATCCTTAAAGCAGCAGCGACAAGAGTGCGTCTGTCTGTTAAAGGGTGGTGTAACTCTCAAAGTGCTCCAAAAAATAAAAAACTATTTTTTTAATGTGTTTGTGACTTGTGTGCGATGTAGCCGCACTTGCATCCTCAAAGCAGCAGCGACAAGCGTGCGTCTGTCTGTTAAAGGGTGGTGACACCCTCAAAGTGTGCTACACAAACAATAAAAATATTCTTCTTTTTTCTGTCTTTGTGAATTGTGTGGGCTGTAGCCACACCTGCATCCTTAAAGCAGCAGCGACAAGCGTGCGTCTGTCTGTTAAAGGGTGGTGACACCCTCAAAGTGTGCTACACAAACAATTAAAATATTGTTCTTTTTTTTTCGGTCTTTGTGAAATGTGTGGGCTGTAGCCGCACCTGCATCCTTAAAGCAGCAGCGACAAGCGTGCGTCTGTCTGTTAAAGGGTGGTGACACCCTCAAAGTGTGATACACAAACAATAAAAATATTCTTCTTCTTTTTTCTGTCTTTGTGAATTGTGTGGGCTGTAGCCGCACTTGCATCCTCAAAGCAGCAGCGACAAGCATGCGTCTGTCTGTTAAAGGGTGGTGTAACCCTCAAAGTGCGCTCCAGAAACAATAAAAATATTCTTTTTTTTTTTCTGTCTTTGTGAATTGTGTGGGCTGTAGCCGCACTTGCATCCTCAAAGCAGCAGCGACAAGCGTGCGTCTGTCTGTTAAAGGATTACATCGGTGACAGCATCCAAGTAGGCATGTCAGACAGTCCGTACCTGTACTGGCAGGAAAAAGAAGCAATTTGGAGGTCCCTGTACAAACTGGCTCTATTTTACCTGAGTTGCCCCCCCTCCAGTGTGTACTCCGAAAGAGTGTTTAGTGCAGCTGGGAACCTTGTCAGCGAAAGGCGTAGGAGGTTGCTTCCACAAAATGTGGAGATGATGTTCATAAAATGAATTATCAACTCTTCCAGGGAGACCAGCCTCCAGAACGTACAGAGGGACCTGTGGTTCCAGCAGGGACGAATTAATACTCTGTGAGGATGAGGATGTACACACTGAAGAGGGTGAGGAATCAGTGGATGAGGAGGATGAGGATGACATCTTGCCTCCGTAGAGCTAGTTTGTGCAGGGACAGATTAATTGCCAGCTTGTTTTGTGGGGGCCCAAACGAACCAATCATTGCAGCCACAGTTGTGTGGCAGACCCTGGCGCTGAAATGATTGGTTTGTTAAAGTGTGCATGTCCTGTTTATACAACATAAGGGTGGGTGGGAGGGCCCAAGGACAATTCCATCTTGCACCTCTTTTTTTTCTTTGCATTATGTACAGTTTGGGGCTAGATGGGTCATGTGTTTGTGCCGCCCACTCGTGTCGCTTAGCATAGTCATCCAGCTACCTCGGTGCAACCTTTTGGACATAAAAACACTATTGTGTGGTGTGAGGTGTTCAGAATAGACTGGAAATGAGTGGAAATTAAGGTTATTGAGGTTAATAATAGCATAGGAGCAGAAAAACCTACAAATTCTGTGATTTTAGCTGTTTTTATGCTTTTTTTCAAAAAAATACAGATCCAAATCACAAAACCCAGAACCCAAAACATGGAAGGGTGGTTTTGGCAAAACCAATCCAGATCCAAAACACGAAGAAAGATCCAGATCCAAAACCAAAACACGAAAAGTGGCCGGTGCACACCCCTAATCCTAATACACATACATACACTGCCTGCACCTATATAATCTCCATCTCCTATCCTAATACACATACATACACTGCCTGCACCCATATACTCTCCTATCCTCGTACACATACACTGCCTGCACTTATATCATCCCCTTCTCCTATCCTAATACACATACATACACTGCCTGCACCTATATAATCTCCTCTTATCCTAATACACATACATACACTGCCTGCACCTATATAATCTCCTTCTCTTATCCTGATACACATACATACACTGCCTGCACCCATATACTCTCCTATCCTGATACACATACATACACTGGCTGCACCTATTTAATCTCTTATTCTAATACACATACATACACTCAGGGCCGGCCCTAGCCCAAATTTTTTGGTAAGCGAGTAGGTTTTTTGGCGCCCCCCTATGCAGTGCCCGTGGTAGTGGTCCCCCCTGTGCAGTGCCCCTTGTGCCCCCATTAGTAAGCTTATATAGTGCCCCCAGTAGTAGTCCCCATATGCAGTGCCCCCAGTAGTAATCCTCCCTTCTAGTGCCCCCATTAGTAATCCCCCCTTCAAGTGCCCAGTAGTAGTCCTCCCTTCTAGTGTCCCCATTAGTAGTCCTCCCTTCTAGTGCCCCCAGTAGTAGTCCTCCCTTCAAGTACCCCCAGTAGTAATGCCCCCTTCAAGTGCCCCCAGTAGTAATCCCCCCTTGTAGCCCTCCCCAGTAGAGACAGACGTAATTAAAACAAAAACACCTTAACCCCGTTCCTGCTCCCGCCACCGCTATCAGCTACTACCGACCATTCTCCAGGGCCGCTTTGCATTATGGGAGAGACTTCATGATGTCATGAAGTCTCTCCCATTACCCACTGCAGGAGCCGGAAGATGGCTCACGCAGTGGGAGCAGCAGCAGCCGATGAGAGTCTGACAGACTTTCATCAGCTGCTGAAACAACCACACAGCTCCCGGCACCGGCGGCTGTGTGTTTGGCACTGTGTAGCGCTGACCGAACTCCGTCCGGTCAGCGCTACATGCGCGGTGCAGCTGTGTCACAGAGACACAGTCTGCACCGCAGTAAACCACTGATAATTTTGTATGGTCGCGGCCGCTGCGCCCTTCACTATGTGGCGCCTTACGCGGCCGCGTACCATGCGTAACCATAGAACCGGCCCTGCATACACTGCCTGCATTTATAGAATATCCTTTTCCTATCCTCGTACACATACATACACTGCCTGCACTTATATCATCCCCTTCTCCTATCCTCATACACATACATACACTGGCTGCACCTATTTAATCTCTTATCCTAATACACATACATACACTGCCTGCACTTATAGAATATCCTTTTCCTATCCTCGTACACATACATACACTGCCTGCACCCATATAATCTCCTATCCTAATACACATACAGTACATACACTGCCTGCACCTATATAATCTCCTATCCTAATACACATATATACACTGCCTGCACTTATATAATCCCCTTTTCCTATTCTAATACACATACATACACTGCCTGCACCAATTTAATATATTTCTCCTATCCTAATACACATACATACACTGCCTGCACTTATAAAATATCCTTCTCCTATCCTAATACACATATATACACTGCCTGCCAGACCCGGAGTTAGACCTCATGGGGCCCTAGGCAAGATACCAGTTTGGGGCCCCCCTCCCTCAAACAAACCATATCACTATATGTGAGTTCCTGATTCATGCCCCTTACATATTTTTTGGTGTTTTTCCTACTTATATTCAACTTAATGAAAATATTTCCACTATGTACAAAGGGGAACATGCAGGGGCAGTAGTTGCGGTAACTCTCCCGAAGAAGCTGGCACTGGGCATACACAGCGTCAGCTTCCAAAGTCAGCTGGGGGCTGAGGGGGAGAGATCTAAAGATCTCCTTCCCCTAGAGCCTCCATAGGCTTACAGTAGTTTATACCATCTGATGGTGTAAACTACTAGGACTAAACTCTGAAAAGCTTAAATTTTTGGAGTTTAGTACATAGGGGGTCAGATTGTAGTCCCCATTGATAATAATGGGGACTGCGATCTGCAGCGCTAATTAGCACTTTGCCAGAGATTTCTTTGAGACATCCTGCATTGTGATTTATTACATATACTATACATGACTGGAGGGAGTGGCGGTAGAAGCAGGTGGGCCCCGGCGGTGTGAAGTGGTGAAAAAATAGGACAGAGGGGGAGAAGGGGTTGTGGTGGGAAGTGGTGACAGAGGCTGGATGTAGAGGAAGATGAAGGGGGCAGAAGAAGATGAAAGGAGGCTGGGCCAGAGGAAGGTGATGGGGGCTGGGGCAGAAAGTGACAGGGGCTGGAAGCAGAGGAAGGTGAGGGGGGGCAGAGGAAGATGAGAGAGGCTAGGGGCAGAGGAAAGCGATGGGGCAGAAGGTGACAGGGGCTGGAAGCAGAGGAAGGTGATGGTTCCTGGTGATGGAGGAAGATGAAGAGGGCTGGGGGCATAGGAAGGTGATGGGGACTGGACACAGGAGGTGACAGGGGCTGGAAGCAGAGGAAGGTGAAGTGGCAGAGAAAGATGAGGGAGGCTGGGGCAGAGGAAGATGAGGCGGCTGGGGGCAGAGGAAGATGAAGGAGGCTGGGGCATAGGAAGGTGATGGGGGCTGGACACAGAAGGTGACAGGGGCTGGAAGCAAAGGAAGGTGAAGGGGCAGAGGAAGATGAGGGAGGCTGGGGCATAGGAAGATAATGGGGGCTGGACACAGAAGGTGACAGGGGCTGGACGCAGAGGAAGGTAATGGTGCCTGGGGACGGGGAAAGGTGACGGGATGTAACCCCAAATGTTGATATTGTCAAAGTTTCAGAGTTACATCCCTTTCATCAGGATACACACATTCATTGGGGGGGGGGCAAAATATATTCTTTCACCTGGGCCCACCACTCTCTAGTTCCACACTGGTTGTATGTATGTGTAAAATAATATATATATATATATATATATATATATATATATATATATATATATATTAGGGATGTGCAGGCTCGGATTTACTCGGATTTACTTGGATCTCTAAACGGCATTTTATTGGCTATCGCCTATCATATGTTTTGGATAGCCAATAAAATAAATCTGAATTTGCGGTAAAGTGGCGATAAGAACCGAGTAAATCCGAGTAAATCCGAGCCTGCACATCCCTAATATATATATATATATATATATATATATATCCAAGAAAAAACTGGCACTCGGAGGCAGTTTAGCAGACAAGTATATATTGGGTCGACATTTCAAGGCCGCAGCCCCGTCATCTGGACCCCATCACAGCAAAGACAAACATAACAAACAACGTACTTACCCCCACTAAATACCCCATGTGCGGTGTCTAATCAGTCCTCTCCTCCATCCAGCCGCTCACTGTGCGTCGCACATACTCCACGTCACCACCGGATCTCCCAGGTCTCGTTGCCATGGTATCCAAATGGCTTGCCCTCCATGGATCCTGATTCCTGCGTTCCACAGCGGCCATTGGAGTGCGCTCCAAACACCGGGTGACCTGCACGGAGGTGGACAAAAGGAACACACACATATTAAAAATGCAGAACAACAGTACATAACAAATACTACACGAACACGGAATATTCAACAGATAATGTACACAGCCCAAATACATCAAATCACTATTTCCATGGACTATATTCCCCCCGTTATTTATTGTCTATATGAAACATTTTTACATTAGATTGTTCCAATTAATTTTTTCGTTAAGTCCCATTGGAGCAGTGGTCCTTAACCTCATAATCCACCTGGACTTTTTTATAAGTAATAATTTACTCCGATCACCGTGAACATAAAATCCCACGTGGATTTAGAGTACATAGCGTGCCCACGATTGGCCATAACAACCCAGAATTTGTGAAGAAATGGATACCAATTTTAAACAAGTGTGCTTACGATTTAATGATCGCTGTGATCGAAGAGTCCAACCGTGAACTACAGATTACTAAGGATAAAATTAAAATCCTTGAACAGCTACACTAGCAGACTCTCAAAGAGGAAGGTAGTCAAGATTGGCTCAACAAACTAGAGATCCAATGTGATAATTACAGAAAGAATTTTATTAAAGTAAAAAAAAAATTAAAAACACGTGGTGGATACAGACTACAAGGAGAATAGAGTATACAAATGGTCACTGGTGGTGATAATTCCAGAACCTACAATGAATGCACACAGAGACGTAGACCATGGCAGAGAAAAAAGCCAGCGGTCCAAGGAGGAAAGTATTCTTCCCAGAGCGGCAGTGATAGCGATTTCCATGTTTCTGACATCGATGAGAGAGGCACATTATCTAGTGGCCCTTTAGGACCAACCACATCGATTATTGAGCAACCTATCCCAGATTTGCCACCCGCAGGGGTGGGCAAAACAAAAGGAAGAGGAAGATCAACAACCAAAAAGAAAGCTTAATTTTCAATTTGTCAAAACGTGTGTTGAAAGACACTGAGATTTGTGTGTTGAATAAGGAGCTAAGCTTTGTGCCTACCAATAAATTCAATGAATTTAATTGGAAATATGATTCTCATCGATTTGCTCGAAAATTAAGATTGAAAGAACATTTTCGACATGACGTAGACATCACGTTAGAACCAACAGCCATAGAGGTCTTTCTCTGTAAAGCCTCTAGGTCCAAGTTTATTCCAATGTCAACTAATGCCTCACTGAAGACTTTTAATAGGTTGTTGGATGAATCAGTCACTAAGTTTACGTCTGCTCCTGGTAAAGTGCGTTTGAATTTAACTAAAGCGGAGTCTGATGCACTCAGGGATTTGGAATCATATACCGATATTGTAATCAGGCCCGCCGACAAAGGCGGAGCCATCATGATACAGGACATTACTGAATATAGAGCTGAGATCCTGTCTCAATTGGCTGATGAAGCAGTTTACAAAAAACTGAGAAGGGACCCCACTCTGGATTATCAACATGAGTTGGAAGTCATCCTTACCAGGGCCAAAGATGCCCAGTTGATCCATCAAAAGTTGTTTGATGCTTTGTTTATCAAATTTCCCAGAGTGCCGGTGCTGTATACACTGCCCAAACTCCATAAACACCCTAGTAAGCCTCCTGGACGCCCCATTGTGTCGGCAAGAGACTCTTTTTTACAATCTGTATCTCAGTTATTGGATTGCATTTTACAACCTTTGATCCAAAAGCAACAAACATTTCTTAAGGACACCTCCATTTTTTTACAGAAAGTGTCTAGTTTCCAAGACGTCCCGTCAAATACCCTCATGGTGTGCTTGGACGTGTGTAGTTTATACACCTCTATTCCACTCCAGGAGGGGCTACGCGCTATGCAAAAATTCTTAGAAATTAATTTGTTGAGTTCTACGTTTGATCATGGTCTTTTTCTTCAACTTCTTGAATTGACTCTATATAGAAATTATTTCCTTTTTGATGGGGAGTTCTATTTGCAGCTACGAGGGTGCGCTATGGGTTGGCCCGTAGCCCCCACGAGGGTGCGCTATGGGTTGGCCCGTAGCCCCCTCGTACGCTAATGTGTACATGTTTGAACATGAGTTTGAACTATTTTTCAACGATAGGGATGCCAGCAAACATATTTTGTGGTACTCCCGGTACATAGATGATGTATTTCTTCTATGGACCGGGAGTGCAACTTGTTTGTTGGAGTTGGTTGATAAGATTAATAATTCTTGCTCATCCATTGTTTACCTACAAGAACAGCCCTTCCGAGGTTCATTTCTTGGATGTTAAGGTTAAATTGTCTAATCATGGTTTTGAGACTGAGGTCTTCAGAAAGGACACCGATAGAAATACCTTTTTGTCAGCAGCAAGTCATCACCCAGAGACCCTGAAAAAGGGCCTCCCCTTCTCCCAGATGCTGAGGGTCGCTCGAATTACAAGTGACCCCTGTAATGTGTCTGTGGAGCTAGATTTTTTGATTCAGAAGTTTGCTGCTAGGGGCTATAATCCCAGTCTCCTTCAAGAACAGAAAGCTAAAGTTTTAGAGATCCCTAGATCTCAATTATTAAGTCCACCTGTGAGGGATCATAAGAATCTTATCCCCTGGACCAATGACTTCACCACATCCAGTCCTATTATTAGACGGGCTACTCAAGCTCTTTGGCCCATTGTGTCTTCTGATCGGGACCTTTCGTTTTCTAAAAAGAGACCCATTGCGGCATTTAAACAGGGAAGAAACCTTAGGGACAGGTTAGTCAAGGCAGATATCACTGGGAGGGACAAGAAATTGGTTCCCAACGTGTATGTTAAACCTCCAGGCTGCTATAAATGCAGCAATTGCACCACTTGTGCTTTTCTAAAAGTTTGTAAGTCCTTTAAACATCCACACGAGAACAAGACTTATGATATTCGATTTGTTTTGTCTTGCTCTTCTGATCATGTAGTATATGTGATCATATGTCTTTGTGGGCTACATTATGTAGGCCAGACGATTCGGAAATTTTCAGAAAGAATGGTGGCCCATAGATCAGCAATAAAATTAGCTTTAAGTGGGAGACCCATTGACCAACCAGTCGCTAAACATTTTAAAGAGGCTGGCCATAGCCTGACGTCTCTGCGTTACTTTATGATTGACCATGTGCCTATCTCTCTTAGACGTGGTGATCGGAGTAAATTATTACTTATAAAAGAGTAATATTATGAGGTTAAGGACCATTGCTCCAATGGGACTTAACGAAAAAATTAATTGGAACAGTCTAATGTAAAAATGTTTCATATAGACAATAAATAACGGGGGAATATAGTCCATGGAAATAGTGATTTGATGTATTTGGGCTGTGTACATTATCTGTTGAATATTCCGTGTTCGTGTAGTATTTGTTATGTACTGTTGTTCTGTATTTTTAATATGTGTGTGTTCCTTTTGTCCACCTCCGTGCAGGTCCCCCTGTGTTTGGAGCGCACTCTAATGGCCACTGTGGAACACAGGAATCAGGATCCATGGAGGGCAAGCCGTTTGGGTACCATGGCAACGAGACCTGGGAGATCCGGTGGTGACGTGGAGTATGCGCGACGCACAGTGAGTGGCTGCACGGAGGAGAGGACCGATTAGACACCGCACATGGGGTATTTAGTGGGTGTAAATACGTTGTTTGTTATGTTTGTCTTTGCTGTGATGGGGTCCTGATGACGGGGCTGCGGCCTTGAAACGTCGACCCAATATATACTTGTCTGCTAAACTGCCTCCGAGTGCCAGTTTTTTCTTGGATATGATAGTATTGCTCTCTGAGCACCGGAGGTTATTTGCATTATTACATGAGTGCCGGCAGATGTTGGATCTATATATATATATATATATATTTATATATATATATAAAGTGCTGGAACAAGCGTCACTCGCGGCGTCTATGATAATCAAACTTCACACACTCATTGTTTGAATCAATGTTTCAGGACTCTTTATTGGTCCCTTCGTCAGGATACAAAAAGAGTAAATGACAATTTCTTACCTTAAGTACACGTTTGCACCCAGTGAGAAAGCCCGCCGAATTTCACTCAGACGCCGTCAATGTGACGTCACAAATGGAGTGCTCCCCATCACCATAGTAACATTGGAAGCTTAAGGCTACGGAAGCCTACAATAGTCAAAATGCAATAAATAGCAAAGTACATAGTAATCTATAAAGTCAATTAGCGCACCACATAGTGGTACAAATAACTAATCACTAGTTTCACATAGTGCAATAACCGATGTATTCAACCTGTAGGTTAATCAATATTAGAACCAATATATGATATTTTAGATATGCTTGAGATAATAAACTGTCTTAAAATACAGTAACTTCATAAGCTTAATTATAACACTATAACTTGTATCACCTATCCCTGAGTATAAACATAAGGCTTATCAATTAAAGTCACAAACGCAGATATGCATATATTTATAGAAAACATTGCAAATTCAACTGCTCATTTAATCCCTTAGGTGACATAGTATCTAATTTAAAGATCCAGCTAGATTCAAGCTGTAACAATTTTCTAGCTCTGTACCCGCCACGGATGTTTTGTGGAACATGATCTATTATTCTATAGCAAAGACTTGACAAGTTATGCTTCGCTTCCACAAAATGCTTGGCCACTGGCTGATCACTATGGCCCTTGTTTAAAGCAATTCTAATAGCACTTCTGTGAAGGGCCATACGCTCTTTAAACATGCGTTCAGTTTTGCCCACATAGCATTTGCTACATGGGCAGGTGATCATATAAATCACAAATTTTGATGAGCACGTCAGGAAATGAGTGATGTTATATTTTTTTCCCGTGTGTGTGTGGTAAAAACTATTGCCACTAATCATATAGTTGCACGTAGTACAATTAGGGCATCTATAGCATCCCAATTTTTTACCACTTAAAAATTGACCGCCCAAATTATTGGCCTTTTTGGTGGAAACATCAGGTTTCACTAATAGATCCCTCAGACTACGTCCCCTTTTATAGCAATGCATAATAGATTTATTATGTAGCGATGTTAATTCAGGCTCACTGCTAACTATGGGCCAAAGTGTTTTAACTGTTTGTGATACCTTCTGACTGCCTGTACTGAAATTATTCACCCAAGGTATTCTATTTTCTTTATTCTTTTTAACCTTAGTGATAAGCAAAGAGGCTCTTGAATATCTCAGAGCCTTATCTCTCTGTTTAATGAGATCCATCTTTTTATAACCTCTGCGTTGGAATTTATCCAACATAATATCTAATTCCTGTTTAAGGGAGGACTCATTACTATTAATATGACAAATACGTAAAAAGTGAGAGTACGGTAAACTTTTTTTCAAACTAGTCGGATGGAAGCTGGTATAATGCAATAAGTTGTTACGATCAGTGGGCTTATTAAACACCGAAGTGCACAATTTGCCACACATCAGAGAAATTTTAACATCCAAATAGTTGATTACCTCAAAATTCATTCCAAAAGTGAACTTCACCGGATGTGCTAAACTATTATGTTTAACAAACACCTTATTCAGATCATCCATTTTGCCTGTCCACAACACTAATAAATCATCTATGTATCGAAGATATACAAATAGGTATTTCGATATATCAGGGTCAATAAAAAATATTTCTTTTTCTACAAAAAACATGTAGCTATTAGCGTAGCTTGGTGCCACCGCCGAGCCCATGGCACATCCTGATACTTGTAGAAAAAAATGGCCATCAAAAAAGAAATAATTTTTAGTCAAAATAAATTCAAGCAGATTAATAAAGAAGTTAATCTCTGGTCCAGTGTAGGCAGGATTACTTGTAATTAATTGCCTTACAGCCCACAAACCTTCCCTGTGCGGGATACATGTATATAGACTTTGAACGTCCGCCGTGCACAAAATCAAGTTCTCCGGTATCGATGTAAGGGAATCCAAAATCTTCAACAATGATGTCGTATCTTTAAGCCATGTCAGTTCTTTTTGTATACATGGTTGCAAGTGGCTATCTAAATAGACCGCCACTGGTTGCGTTAGTGATCCCCTAGCCAAAATAATCGGTCTTCCCGGGGGTTTCACCATCGATTTGTGTACTTTAGGTACAGAGTACATCAGTGGACAAACTGGGTAATCCACAGTCAGGGCTCGCTGTAGCTCCGATGATATAATGCCTTCTGCAACTGCTTGTGTCAAAATAGAATCAAGTTCTTTTTTAAAAGATGTTACCAGATCACCTTGCAATTGTAAATAAACTTTGTGATCTCTTAATTGGCTATAGATCTCCTCCTTGTAATCATCTACATTTTGAATTGTTATTGACCCACCTTTATCCGATGGGCGTATTACAATGTCATCATAACTCTGGAGATCTCGTAAAGCCCGTCTTTCTGCTTGGTTTAAATTAGGATAAATCTGGGGCTGACATTTAATTTCTTCAGATACTGTTGTTTTTAATAATCGGGAAAATGTTTTCAATGAGCTATTAGATGTTGGTGGATCAAAGGTTGAACCAGGCTGTAGAGCTTTAACTTTGGCCGGAATTATTTCACCTCTATTAGATGCAATTGGTGGCGATGCTTTGAAGAACTCCTTTAATTTAAGTGCTCTATTTAATTTAAAGTTCTCCACCTGCCATGAAAAGTGATTAAATCTGGTTGTGGGAATAAACGAGAGGCCCTTATTCAGGACATTGCATTCATGATCTGTTAAAGTTCTCTTCGAGAGATTAAATATTAAATTCTCCGATTCTGAGGTGGGCGCCTGTTTCCCCCTCTCCCTTTCATTTTGCCGCGACCTCCGGGTGCGATGTCTCTTATTCCTGATGGAAAGGCTCTCGTTGCTGCACCTAAAGGGTACTGTTGTGGCGTTGAATTATTATCTGGATCACTCTGTGCTGATTCAGCTGATGACTCAGTATTCGAGAGATAACTACGAAATCTCCTTGTTTTAAAATATCTCCTCTCTTGTAGTTGTGAACCCGTCAACCAGCTATACACCTGTTGCTTCTCATAGTCATTTTCAACCTTTGACAATTTAGTTTTCTTAAATAAAACAGGCGTCTCTCGCGGCGTCTATGATAATCAAACTTCACACACTCATTGTTTGAATCAACGTTTCAGGACTCTTTATTGGTCCCTTCTTGTATTGAGGAGTGCCGGCAAGACTGTATACTATTTATCTGGAGAATTCAGCAAAACTCGTTTTGGAGTCTCCACAGGCAAGGCACCCACCATCTATTTTATATGTTGCATTTTTAAGCAAGTGATTAGTCCTTGTACGACTGTGATACATTGCAATATTATTTGCTATCAATATTGGAAGTGGTTGGAATTCAGTTGCTGCAATAGTTAATCAGCTGTTTACATTATGTTGCAAACTGATGAAGTGGAAGGAATTACTACTTGTATACAATTGCAAACAGGAGATACATTCAGCTACACGGAAGCTCAAGCTCAATCGATACTGTTTAAAGAGAGGTTAAAAGACAAAGTGACTAATGAGGACTTGTTCCGTGTTGGATTAATCTTAAAAAAAGAGAGACAGATTATTTGTATCACTGTACAACCTTGTCAGACTTACAAATCTAAGAAAATACCAAGGGGTTTTCGTATAAAAAATATTCTGACAATTGGCAGACATGACATTCCTTTTTGTAAAAAATGGATTGCCATTTTAAACAAATGCTCTCTTGATCTAATCCTATTAGTAATAGAATAAGCGACTAAGGAATTAAAAACTACTAGGGATCAATTGAGCTCTTTTGAGGCAATACATAAAAATACTCTTGAGAAAGATGGTTCTATTAATTGGATTGAAAAGATCCAGAACCAAATGGATCAACACACTAAAGAGTTGATTAAATTTAAGAAAACTAACTTGGCAAAGGTTGAAAATGACTATGAGAAGCAACAGGTGTATAGCTGGTTGACGGGTTCACAACTACAAGAGAGGAGATATTTTAAAACAAGGAGATTTCGTAGTTATCTCTCGAATACTGAGTCATCAGCTGAATCAGCACAGAGTGATCCAGATAATAATTCAACGCCACAACAGTACCCTTTAGGTGCAGCAACGAGAGCATTCCCATCAGGAATAAGAGACATCGCACCCGGAGGTCGCTGCAAAATGAAAGGGAGAGGGGGAAACAGGCGCCCACCTCAGAATCGGAGAATTTAATATTTAATCTATCGAAGAGAACTTTAACAGATCATGAATGCAATGTCCTGAATAAGGGCCTCTCGTTTATTCCCACAACCAGATTTAATCACTTTTCATGGCAGGTGGAGAACTTTAAATTAAATAGAGCACTTAAATTAAAGGAGTTCTTCAAAGCATCGCCACAGATTGCATCTAATAGAGGTGAAATAATTCCGGCCAAAGTTAAAGCTCTACAGCCTGGTTCAACCTTTGATCCACCAACATCTAATAGCTCATTGAAAACATTTTCCCGATTATTAAAAACAACAGTATCTGAAGAAATTAAATGTCAGCCCCAGATTTATCCTAATTTAAACCAAGCAGAAAGACGGGCTTTACGAGATCTCCAGAGTTATGATGACATTGTAATACGCCCATCGGATAAAGGTGGGTCAATAACAATGCAAAATGTAGATGATTACAAGGAGGAGATCTATAGCCAATTAAGAGATCACAAAGTTTATTTACAATTGCAAGGTGATCCGGTAACATCTTTTAAAAAAGAACTTGATTCTATTTTGACACAAGCAGTTGCAGAAGGCATTATATCATCGGAGCTACAGCGAGCCCTGACTGTGGATTACCCAGTTTGTCCACTGATGTACTCTGTACCTAAAGTACACAAATCGATGGTGAAACCCCCGGGAAGACCGATTATTTCGGCTAGGGGATCACTAACGCAACCAGTGGCGGTCTATTTAGATAGCCACTTGCAACCATGTATACAAAAAGAACGGACATGGCTTAAAGATACAACATCATTGTTGAAGATTTTGGATTCCCTTACATCGATACCGGAGAACTTGATTTTGTGCACGGCGGACGTTCAAAGTCTATATACATGTATCCTGCACAGGGAAGGTTTGTGGGCTGTAAGGCAATTAATTACAAGTAATCCTGCCTACACTGGACCAGAGATTAACTTCTTTATTAATCTGCTTGAATTTATTTTGACTAAAAATTATTTCTTTTTTGATGGCCATTTTTTTCTACAAGTATCAGGATGTGCCATGGGCTCGGCGGTGGCACCAAGCTACGCTAATAGCTACATGTTTTTTGTAGAAAAAGAAATATTTTTTATTGACCCTGATATATCGAAATACCTATTTGTATATCTTCGATACATAGATGATTTATTAGTGTTGTGGACAGGCAAAATGGATGATCTGAATAAGGTGTTTGTTAAACATAATAGTTTAGCACATCCGGTGAAGTTCACTTTTGTAATGAATTTTGAGGTAATCAACTATTTGGATGTTAAAATTTCTCTGATGTGTGGCAAATTGTGCACTTCGGTGTTTAATAAGCCCACTGATCGTAACAACTTATTGCATTATACCAGCTTCCATCCGACTAGTTTGAAAAAAAGTTTACCGTACTCTCAGTTTTTACGTATTTGTCATATTAATAGTAATGAGTCCTCCCTTAAACAGGAATTAGATATTATGTTGGATAAATTCCAACGCAGAGGTTATAAAAAGATGGATCTCATTAGACAGAGAGATAAGGCTCTGAGATATTCAAGAGCCTCTTTGCTTATCACTAAGGTTAAAAAGAATAAAGAAAATAGAATACCTTGGGTGAATAATTTCAGTACAGGCAGTCAGAAGGTATCACAAACAGTTAAAACACTTTGGCCCATAGTTAGCAGTGACCCTGAATTAACATCGCTACATAATAAATCTATTATGCATTGCTATAAAAGGGGACGTAGTCTGAGGGATCTATTAGTGAAACCTGATGTTTCCACCAAAAAGGCCAATAATTTGGGCAGTCAATTTTTAAGTGGTAAAAAATTGGGATGCTATAGATGCCCTAATTGCACTACGTGCAACTATATGATTAGTGGCAATAGTTTTTACCACCCACACACGGGAAAAAAATATAACATCACACATTTCCTGACGTGCTCATCAAAATTTGTGATCTATATGATCACCTGCCCATGTAGCAAATGCTATGTGGGCAAAACTGAACGCATGTTTAAAGAGCGTATGGCCCTTCACAGAAGTGCTATTAGAATTGCTTTAAACAAGGGCCATAGTGATCAGCCAGTGGCCAAGCATTTCGTGGAAGCGAAGCATAACTTGTCAAGTCTTCGTTATAGAATAATAGATCATGTTCCACAAAACATCCGTGGCGGGTACAGAGTAGAAAATTGTTACAGCTTGAATCTAGCTGGATCTTTAAATTAGATACTATGTCACCTAAGGGATTAAATGAGCAGTTGAATTTGCAATGTTTTCTATAAATATATGCATATCTGCGTTTGTGACTTTAATTGATAAGCCTTATGTTTATACTCAGGGATAGGTGATACAAGTTATAGTGTTATAATTGAGCTTATGAAGTTACTGTATTTTAAGACAGTTTATTATCTCAAGCATATCTAAAATATCATATATTGGTTCTAATATTGATTAACCTACAGGTTTAATACATCGGTTATTGCACTATGTGAAACTAGTGATTAGTTATTTGTACCACTATGTGGTGTGCTAATTGACTTTATAGATTACTATGTACTTTGCTATTTATTGCATTTTGACTATTGTAGGCTTCCGTAGCCTTAAGCTTCCAATGTTACTATGGTGATGGGGAGCACTCCATTTGTGACGTCACATTGACGGCGTCTGAGCGAAATTCGGCGGGCTTTCTCACTGGGTGCAAACGTGTACTTAAGGTAAGAAATTGTCATTTACTCTTTTTGTATCCTGACGAAGGGACCAATAAAGAGTCCTGAAACGTTGATTCAAACAATGAGTGTGTGAAGTTTGATTATCATAGACGCCGCGAGTGAAGCCTGTTCCAGCACTTTATATTTTCCTCTCCAAACTGAGAGAGGTAATAAGGAAGGCACCGGGCGCAGTACTTTATCTTGTATTGAGGAGTGCCGGCAAGACTGTATACTATATATATATATATATATATATATATATATTTATATATTATATATAATAAGCAAAATGGTGGTATATGGCGCTAGTCTAGTCCTAGATTCAAATGTCTCTTTCAGCAACAGTCCGTTAAATAATACAGTCCACTTCAAACGCACTCCCCTGTTCTGACGGGTGGCTGCTCTTTTTCCCAAACAGCTGTCGTTCAACCAGCTCCAACAATGATCTGAAATAAGGTGGAAAAACGGCGCCTCCTAGTGCAGTAATTTTAAGGTACAAAGGAATCCTTCACCAGGACATATCACCCTCTATGTGCTATTGGTGTACCTTATATGGTGGAATGCACCACTTGATATATAATGACTCCAATAGTAACCATCAGATCCTTATCCTTTTGGCACAATTCTGTAATTAACCTTCCAGTGAGGCTTATATAAGAGCAATGAGATCCCCACTGATGAAACAGTTGCCAAGCCCCGTTTGCCGCCCGTCAGGAACTGGTGGTGTCACTACACATGCGACTCGCGCCCTCTGGCGCTACCCAGAAGTCCCTGCGGAGGCTTATATAAGAGCAAAGCGATCCCCATTGATGAGACAGCTGCCAAGCCCCTTTTGCCGTCTGACAGGAACTGGTGATGTCACTACACATGCGACGCGCGCCCTCCAGCGCTACCCAGAAGTCGCTGCGGAGGCTTTGTTGTTGGTATTTTCTCCCAATCTAGTTTAGGTTGTTAGAAGTGTAGATTGGTTGTTTCCCTTCTGTTTTACTTCGGTGCAACGCCAGCATTAATTTTAAATTGCACTTTTGAATTGTGTACTTCTGATATACGGCACCTCCCTTCAGTTTTGTCTTCATCAAGTGAAATGCATGCTCAATCGGATTCAGGTCAGGGGATTGACTTGGACATTGCATAACATTCCACTTTTTAGCCTTAAACTCTTTGGTTGCTTTTGCAGTATGCTTCGGGTCATTGTCCATCTGCACTGTGAAGCGCCGTCCAATGAGTTCTGAAGCATTTGACTGAATATGAGCATATAATATTGCCCGAAACACTTCAGAATTCATTCTGCTGCTTTTGTCAGCAGTCACATCATCAATAAATACAAGGGAACCAGTTCCATTGTTCCATTCCATACATGCCCACGCCATGACACTACCACCACCATGCTTCACTGATGAGGTGGTATGTTTTGGATCATGAGCAGTTACTTTCCTTCTCCATACTCTTCTCTTCCCATCACTCTGGTACAAGTTGATCTTTGTCTCATCTGTCCATAGGATGCTGTTCCAGAACTGTAATGGCTTTATTAGATGTTGTGTGGCAAACTCTAATCTGGTCTTCCTGTTTTTGTGGCTCACCAATGGTTTACATCTTGTGGTGAACCCTCTATATTCACTCTTGTGAAGTCTTCTCTCGATTGTTGACTTTGACACATATACACCCACCTCCTGGAGAGTGTTCTTGATTTGGCCAACTGTTGGGAAGGGGTTTTCCTTCACCAGGTAAATAATTCTTCTGTCATCAACCACAGTTGTTTTCCGTGGTCTTCTGGGTCTTTTGGTGTTCCTGAGCTCTCCAGTGTGTTCTTTCTTTTTAAGAATGTTCCAAACAGTTGATTTGGCCACACCTAATGTTTTTGCTATCTCTCTGATGGGTTTGTTTTGATTTTTCAGCCTAATGATGGCTTGCTTCACTGATGTGACAGCTCTTTGGATCTCATATTGAGAGTCAACAGCAACTGATTCCAAATGCAAATGTTACACCTAGAATCAACTCCAGACCTTTTACCTGCTTAATTGATAATGAAATAACGAGGGAATAGCCCACACCTGTCCATGAAATAGCTTTTGAGTTGATAGTCCCATTACTTTTGGCCCCTTAAAAAGTGGGAGGCACATATAGAAACCATTGTAATTCCTACACCGTTCACCTGATTTGGATATATTACCCTCAAATTAAATCTGAAAGTCTGCAGTTAAAGCACATCTTGTTTATTTCATTTCAAAGCCATTGTGGTGGTGAATAGAGGCCAAAATATGAAAATTCTATCAATGTCCCAATATTTATGCACCTGACTGTAGATGGTGTGGTCACATACCAAGGGCACCCCAGATGGTTGAGTGCCATGGATTAAGCCTGTCTATACACACTCATGTATATACTCATTATATTTATATATATATATATATATATATATATACACACACATATATTTATTTATTTATTACTCTGGTAGCTTCATTTATTTGTTACATATTTCTATCTAGTTGCGTCGCACAGGGCAGACAGCGCAGTCTGTATATGTACTGTTAATCTAATTTAGCTGCCAGGGCCGATGCATGTTGTACAGCGTTACAGGTGCAGCGGCAGCAGCATCAATGGACCCAATAGCAGCTGCCGAGAAGGGGAAGAGATAGATCCCCTTCCGTAGATGACACTCTTGGGGCAGTGCTCATTAAGTTACACCAGCCCAGGCCACGGCCCCTCATGACTTCTCTGAACATAGGGGCCCGGGACGGGGGTACCCTTTGTACCCCTCTGTCACCGGGCCTGGGTAGGTGGGAGCAGCGGCAGGCGGCGGAGTAGGTGGGGGCTAGCGGCAGGTGGCAGAGGGGGACAGACACTTATATCATCCCCTTCTCCTATCCTAATACACATACATACACTGCCTGCACCTATATAATCTCCTTCTACTATCCTCATACACATACATACACTGCCTGCACACATATAATCTCCTATCCTCGTACATGTACATACACTGCCTGCACCTATATAATCTCCTTCTCCTATACTAATACATATACACTGCCTGCATCTATATAATCTCCTATCCTAATACACATACATATACACTGTTGCATCTATAAAAAAATGCTATCCTAATGCACACATACACTGCCTGCAGCTCCCTGGTATCCTGCTCCCAAAGAGCCACGCGGAACCCGGATTCCGCCCCTCGTGTGTTCCCACTCGCCAGTCAGGATACTGCACACTGACTAGTATACCCGCCTCTTGAAAAAGCCGCCGGTGTGCGGTGAAACGCGTTGAGGAAATGGAGCTTTTCATCTTGTGACTACTGCCATCACCAGCTTTACTATCACTACACCCTCACTGTGAAACCCATCTACAGTAGCCGACTCACCGCGTGACCCGCGCGGCTCTTTGGGAGCAGGATACCAGGGAGTTGCGGACAGGGAGACTCGTGGAGAGAGATGCTTGCTGCTTGTGCCGGGAGGAATCTTCACTGTATAACACTGTGTGGCGTGTGACGTGCTGGAGCGGTATCACATTACAAGGCTAGTGAGTACTGTGGATCACTGATCTGATTATATGCCCACTGGTTGACATTCCCAGTGCCTTGACTTGCTTATTTAAATAGCCGGAATTTTGGGGTCACCCAGTGCTTACCTTACATGCACCATTATCAGTGCCATCACTATTGCCCTCATTGGCCTTACCCTCATTTAAGGATCATCGGTTTACCCATGTAGGAATTGGATTTTAGCCTTATTGGATTTACATGCATGGAACTATCACAGCTGTTTTAACTCAATTTAGGCTGGATTACACTGGTGTATTCATGAGCATTATTGTTTCATTGTAGTTCAATTGTTGCTTTTTTACTCCCGGGAGTTATACATATTGCTGTTATTGTATCATTCATGTTTTTTATACATTAAAGAGATTTCATCATCATCCCTTGCTGTATGTTTCAGCGCCACCCACACTTTCCCTTTTGTGCTATATAAATAACTGGGACTACTACTACTAATAATAATAATAGCACACGCTCTGCATATGGGGGAGGGAGGGTGTATGTCCATGGAGGTTGGGCAGTTAATGGGGGGAGGGGTGTCTTGCATCAGTGAGGGTGGGGCAGAGAGAACTATGATGCTGCAGGGGGAGGGGGTGTAACATAAAATAAAAACATACTGGTCACAGGGTAGGAGGGGGAGGGCAAAGAGAAAGGGGCTTTTTACAAGGGGGGAGAGTTGGTTTAGATAATGGAATTTGTTTACTAATGGGTTGTGGAGGAATTATTATTAGGATTTATGACCTCAGGGGGGGTCTATTGCCTAAAGTGGGTGAGAAGTTATTTTATAATGGTGGCCTATGGATATGGGGTGGGGGTTGCAAAACACCTCTAGATTATATATATATATATATATATATGTCACACAGGCAGCACTCAGAACTGATGAACAAAGTAACACTTAATGCTGCATACATTGCAACGTTTCAATGCCTTTATTAGCGTTTTTGTCAAGCCAATAATAAAAACGCTAATAAAGGCATTGAAATGTTGCAATTTATGCCGCATTAAGTGTTACTTTGTTAATCAGTCCTGAGTGCCGCCTGGGGGACTATGTATTTCCGCAATCTCGTTTAGAGGTTGGCTGCAGAGGGCACCTGGCACAGTACCATCCTTTTCCTAGGAGTGCTGGATTGAGGAGTTGTATATATCTCCATACAAAAAAAATCGCACACATTGTATCAGATAGTGGGGTGCAAGGTCACAGATTATCACAGAAAAAAACCTCAACTGTCCAGATTAACGGGGGGGCGACAGGGGCGGTCGTCTCTGGTCCCCCACACGTGAAGGGCCCCCACACCCATCAGGGTTAAAGTGGGCCGGAGGAGAGATGGAACCAGTTCCACCTCCTCCGGTAACCTAACCCCAGCGCCGTAGGGAGGGTCCATTTGCTAGACGCCCGCTGAGATTGTAACCAGCGGGTGCCCATCTCCCTCCCCACAGCGGGAGCCGGAGACTGGAGCTCACTCATGAGCTCTGGCTTCCGGCTCATGCAGAGACGTCTCCCATGGTGCAGAGGAGCAGCCGAGCGGACTGGACGTGGACAGCAGCGGATGCGGGAGCAGGGTTTAAGGTAAGTATTAGCTTTTTTTTTTGTGCAAGTGGCTTTTCTACTGGGCGTTACTCGGGGGGCGGGGCACTATTACAGAGGGAGCATTACTATTGGGGGCACAACTACAGGGGTATTACTACTGGGGGCATTTATATACAGGGAGCATTACTATTGGGGACACTACCACAGGGGGCATTACTACTGGGGGCATAACTACAGGGGGCATAACTACAGGGGTACTACTAATGGGAGTATTGCATAGAGGGCACTGCATAAGGGGCGCCACTCCTGGGGGCACTACTACTGGGTGCACTGCATAAAGGGCACCACTACTGTGGGCTCTGCATATGGAGCACTATCACTGTGGGCACTGACACTACTGAGGGCTCTGCATAAGGTCCCCATTGCGCATACCCCCAGTTTGTCACATTTAATAGGGACCCCCACATGTTTGTTGCCCAGGGGCCCCCACAGACCTTAATCTGGCCCTAACCAGCACACCATCCATATAGCAAAAAAATTCAGGGCATTTATTTAAATGGAAAAAATGTCATCTAGCTGCATTCAATAAAATTTTATACTTATCAAAGTCATAGCAAAAGATTCAGGCATGTTGATGGCTCCAAGCCCTGACAGCTGTTTCGGTGTTACCACCTTTCTTAAGGATCAGCCATATTTACTATGCCAGCAGAGGCCATATAAATACCAAACATACTAATGGTGAAGCCACTCACCTGTGTAAACACCTAACAGACATCCGGACCCTCATCCCCGGACAACGGAACTCACGCAGCCTGCCAACAGAAACAGCGGCCAGCCGCAGGGTTCCGTCTCTGACCCAGCCAAATGTAAATAAATCCCATGTGCCGGGCAGTGCGCCTGTCCCCAGCCGCTGTAATAACAGGCAACAGTCCCAAAAGACAGCTGCACTGGACCACAGCGCATCGGAAGCGGCATCATCGCCGCATATGTAAACAATGTAATAGCATACATTACACACATAACAATAACAAATCACAAAATTAAAACGGAAAGAATACATAAACCCCTAATACAGAAAATCACCATACATTATGGTAATAGTCATAGTAATATTGATGATAACAATGGTAATCTCTAAGGGCATATGTATGCTAACATATTGCATAACCCAAAAACATTAACTTTTGTAAATATGTAGAAATCTCATGTAGTACAAAGTATTTAATATGCACATTATGATATCTATAGTCAAAGTAAGCTTACACATCGCAAGAATAGATAATTTGAAAACCGAAATGCCATAGAATAAGATTCTTTGAAGAGAGAGAGAGCTCTAATTATCTCTCAACTACAATCAACATTTGCAGTACCACTTTATGCATCACAAAAATGATGTAAAAGTTAATTCCTCATTGAGGCCAGAAGGAGACATGGGGGTAAATTTACTAAGAATCGAGAATGGTCGAGTTTTTTTTTAAATCTAGTAATTTTTTATTAGAAAATGTTCTACATATTGTAAATAGAACAAACACAAAAACAAATAAACAAAAACATGAGTTACCAGTGAAAAAGGAAAAAAAAACTGTGGTACAATTAAATACCAAAATATACAATCAGAGAAATATCAGCAGTAAGCCGAACCTGAGATCACAAAAATGGCATATAAACAGCTTGCTCATGGAAGTAAAATAAAATAATCAAACAAAAAGAAAGCAAACAAAACAAAAACGGGGCAAAAACAAAAAAGGAAAGAAGAGGGAGATTAGAAGAGGATAGATTAAACGAAAGGATCCCCAACCGGTCTACGAAGGCCCAAGAAAGAAAGAGCCCATCTATCCCATAATTTGTGAAATTTAGAAAGGGCTTTACGACTATTATAAACATACCGTTCATGATCAATGGTATCATCAACAAGCACCATCCATTTGTGTATATCAGGGGGATCTGGAGCACACCAGGAACGGGCAATAATTACTTTTGCTAAGGTGGATAAGTCTAAAACTTAATGATAAATATTTGCATTAAACAATAATAATATCCAATGCGAATAAACAAAGTTTTGCCTCTAAGGGAGGTAGTGATGGGAAAGTAAACTGCATATCCGACCATACTAAGTTCCAAAAATCGTTAACCCTAGGGCAATCCCATAACAAATGCCAAAAATCACAATCAAGAGCATGACATTTGGGGCAATTAGTTAGAACATTAGTATTAATACGATCAATAGAAACAGGGGACCGGTAAGACCTGTGCAAAATAAAATAATGGATTTGTTGGAAACAAACACAAGGAGAAGTGTATCTTATAGAGCCCAACAAATGAGACCATTATTCATCCTGAAGAAAACCCAAATCTAATTCCCATTTATTCCTAAGGGGAAGAAGGGCATCTGGCAAATTTCGAGAAATAAGATCACTATAAAGATAGGAGACTGTCTTACGAACAGTTAACTTGACAAGTGCAAGTTTAAGAATTGAAGGTGATAATAAAACAGGGCCAGATCCAAACTGGGAGTGCAGGGCAAGACGAAGTTGAAGGTATCTATAAAATGCCGTACGAGGAAGGCCAAACTCCATGCGCAAATGATCAAAGGAGTGAAGCACCGCATTATGAAACAAATGGCCAAGGGCTTTGATACCATATGAAATCCAGAAGGACTCCAATCCCAGCACTCCCAGCTCGGAAAAACCAGCATTATATCACAGGGGGACATCTGGATCCACACCCTCATCCCCAAATAATACCTGAGCAACATGTCAAACAAGTCGAACCTGTTGAAGTAAGGGGGAAATCTACCCGGCAATTTTACAGAGAACAAAATTTGTAAAGGAGCTAAAGAGGAGCCTGCTTGCCCACTAACAAATTCCGCCAAAGCGGTATCAGTACCAGCAGATAATCAAGGCACCAAGTGTGACAGCTGTGAAGCTGTCACAGCACAGACGGTGTAATGGTTAACATTACTGCCTCACAGCATTGAGGTCATGGGTTCAATTCCCACCACGACCCTAACTGTGTGGAGTTTGTATATTCTCCCTGTGCTTGCGTGGGTTTCCTCTGGGTGCTCTAGTTGCCTCCCACACTCCAAAAAATATACTGGTAGGTTAATTGGCTCCCAACACAAATTAACCCTAGTGTGTATGTGTGTGCGCATGTGATAGGGAACATAAGATTGTAAGCTCCACTGGGGCAGGGACTGATGTGAATGGCCAAATATTCTCTGTAAAGCGCTGCGGAATATGGGTGCGCTATATAAATAACTGGTAATAAAAAGAAATTAGAAAAGGCCAGCCCACCTGAAGGTTTAGATATACAGAGTTTACGGAGAGCAATTTGTGGTCTCTTATACCCCCACACAAAAGAAGATAGAATAGAATCAGCATGAGAGAAAACGTTTATAGGAATAAATACAGGTATTTAGGTGGAATGAACATTTTAAATAAATTAATACGACCTGTCACTGTAAGAGGAAGTTTCTTACACACATGAATCTTTTGTTTAAAAGCTGAAGTAATGGGCATCACATTAAATCTACAAAATCAACAGGGTTAAGTGAAATGGAAACACCCAAATACCGAAAGGAGAGAGTCCATTGTAAAGGGCAGGAGAGAGAGGGGGATAGAGGCAGGGAACCATACAAAGGAAAAATACTAGACTTGGACCAATTAATCAGCAACCCCCCCAAAAAAACCAAATCCTTAATAACGTCCATTAAACGTTCCAGAGCTGGGCCCGCGTCTGCCAGAAACAGGAGCATATCGTCCGCATAAAGAGCTAATTTGTCAATTACATAGCCCACACGCAGGCCATAAATAGCGGAATCTGAGCGAATGAGACACGCCAGGGGCTCGATAGCCAGTGCAAACAATGCAGGAGATAAAGGGCACCCCTGGCGAGTACCATGCCCAAGTTGAAAAGAAGAGGAGACACAACCATTCACTGACACTCTGGCTGCCAGGAAAGAGTACAAAAGACAGACCCAGCTAATAAAACGAGAACCAAAACCAAACTTAGACAAGACTTCCCATAAATACTCCCATTCCCCAGAGTCGAAGGACTTGGCTGCATCTAAGGAGACCACCACCGCTTCAGGAGCATCCCTATGGGACATTTGCATATGATAAAACAGACGCCTAAGATTTTGAGTAGTGGATTTACCAGGCATGAAGCCGGTCTGGTCAGGGTGTATAATAGAAGTTATAACAGAATTAAGACGAATAGCCAACAGTTTAGCCAATATTTTAATGTCAGTGGTGAAGGGAAATAGGTCTATAAGAGTCTGGATGGAGGGGGTCCTTCCCAGGCTTTGGGAGTACTACAACCAAGGCCTCCGACATGGATGGCAGGAGACAACCAGCATTCAAAAAGCAATAAAGTCTCAATGAGACGCGGGATAAACAAGTTTTTACATTTCTGATACACCTCTATCAGGACACCATCAACTCCGGGAGCTTTACAGTGTGGAAAGGAGGAGATAGCAACCTCCAATTCCTCCTCTGTAAAAGGAGCATCCAACAAATCCACTGCCTCAGTCTCAAGAAGGGGCAGATGGACTGCCTCTAAATAGGCACAACGCTGGGAGGGAGAATATGATACCTTAGTAGCATAAAGAGAGGAGTAATATTGCAAAAATACATCTGGTATATAAGGAGCAGAGGTATGCAACGTTCCAGAAGAATCAAGGATACCAGATACCATTCTGGAAGCACTATCCTCTTTTGCCAAAAAGGTTAAATAACTCCCCCCAACATCAGCCTGTGAATATTGCCTATGAAGTGAAAATAACAGTTTGCGCTTGTATTTATCAAACAGGTGATCCGACCACTCCCGCTGGGCACGAAGCATAACCTCCCAGACTGAGATCACTCTAGACAAGAGGTACTGGGCCTCAGCATAGCCCTATAAGCAGTTTCCAGAATCGTTTCCTGTTGCTTATGATATAATTTAATGTTAGCAATACGCTTAATAAAGGTGACCCTTAAAAAAGCCTTAAAGGAATCCCAAAGGAGAGAAACCTCAGTACCTGCATTATCTTCAAAATAGAACACCCAAGGAGCCGGCACCCATCAGGTCCAGCCAGAATGGGTTAAGCTTCCAAAAACGGGCACCCTCCAAAAGGGAAGAACCATAGACTCTCATTTCAACAGGTAGTGTGTCTCCCAAATGATCAGTCTGACAGCCTTAAAACACACATACACAGCTGCAAGCCCTAATTATCCTCATGTGAGGCAAAAAGCCACAAAAGCCAGACTGGGCCTAATGAATGGCGAACGCCCTCTCTCTACATTCATAAACTCCAGGAACCCTTTTCCAGTTTTGTCAAAAAGCCCACAAAGCTGTTACCAGCACAGACATTGTCCTGGGGTTTTTAGAGCACATAGGTTAGGAATCTGGGAGAAATATAGCGACCTTCCTGCACTATACTAGTGACCTTGTCACACTCTGCCATACACAAGGTTATGTTTTTAGATAAGCTGGGGGTAGAATGTTAGAAAGAAAGGGGGAGAATATTTACAATAAATAAATATATATTATGCTATAAAAAATAACTAAATCTAAATATATTATAGCAAATGAGTAATGTCTTCAAAGAAGTGCAAATTCAAAGAAAAAAGAAAAAGATCAAAACTAAATATTTCCTAATTTCTTAAATCTCGTCTTGTTATATAAATGTGGCAGGTACTGTAGGTCCTATAGCTGATCTAAGCTACATCCATATCCAGCTGCTGCCTGCATGCATTGTGATGTCACAATGCAGGTCAAAGCCCAGTGTAAAAAATGCCCAGCTACTGGCAGCCATTTTGTGGTGACATTTTGTCCTACATTGATACTCTCTGTGCATTTCCTTCTTCTGTTGCAACTGTTGATAACTACCAAAAAGAACCTTATAATACATCTTTACATAAGGTCCTAATCAACAACATCATCTTTAGAAATCGAATCTGAATAACATCTTAAGGTAAGGACTTTATAACAACTTATGGCATGTCATCTTTACCTTATTAGACACCTCCCTTTATTTTATATGCAGTTTTTAATTTAGCAATTAAATTGGATTAAGCAAATTATTCATATAATGTGATGCTGCATAACTAAGACGGGTACACAAATGTCCAAACCTCTGTTGATCCATCTCCAGAATAGACTATTGTCACAATTTTACTGGAGACCTGGTCACAGATTAAACACCTACAGTAATATATGTCTACATGCCTGTTTATTTTTGCTGCAGATCACAGATATACATTTGCTGAAACAATCTGCTAAAAAGATTGTGTCACCGTACAAACTCTTCCTATCTTTGGCAGACCAGCTGCCACTCACAGGGATGAATGGGAGCGATGAATTGGGAGAAAACGTGATAAAAGAGGGATGAATAGGGAGAAAATTTGATAACACCAAGTTAATCCTCCATTAAATTAAATTCCTTTGCTGTCTGTTGGTAACACTGAAGCAAAGTAACAAAATTTATATAAAAGGTGGGGGCAAAAGAAAACCAGGCCCAAATAAAAAAGTACATAGGAGAAAAGGTTAGAGAGATAAATACATAAATACATAAACATATTAGGGGAATGAGGAAGATATGGAGAGTACCAGACCCAAATGCAATAACTATACAGGGATGGTAGGCAGACAGAAACAAGCCAAAATAAAACAATAATATGAGGCATAATGGAGTAAGGGGATGACAAAAAAGTGCAAAGTGGCAAATTAAATATATATACATATAGCATTTTAATGAGAGGGGGTCTATAGATGTAACTAATAACATGTAGAGGATTAATATAGAACAAAAGCATCTGATTGAATGCACATTTGCAAACAACTGTACAATAGATGGATATGATGCGTAGTTTTTAAGAAACTGCAAATGATTTTCCCAATTTTATAATTACTTTGAAAGACAAATATAAAAGATACAAACATAGAAACACATATAGCTCCCCATAAGAAACGCAATTACTTCTGCCATACACAAGGTTACGCTCTCAGATAAACTGGGATTAGAATGTTAGAAAGAAAGTGGGGAGAATATTTACAGTATATAAATATATATTATGCTATAAAAAAAATAACTAAATCTAAAAAATGTTAAAGCAAATAAGTGTTGCCTTCAAAGAAAGAAGAAAAAGATCAAAACCAATAATTTCTTAATTTCCTAATTCTAATCATGTTATATAAATGTGGCAGGTACTGTAGGGCCTAGAGCTGATCTAAGCTACATCCATCTCCAGCTGCTGCCTGCATGCACTGTGATGTCACAATGCAGGTCACAGCCCAGTGTAAAGAATGTCCAGCTACTGGCAGCCATTTTGTGGTGACATTTTGTGCTACATTGATACTTTCTGAGTAGTTCCTTCTTCTATTAAGCGACTTTTGATAACAACTACCAAAAAGGACTTTAGAATACATTTTCCAAAAATGTCTTAATCAACAACATCATCTTTAGAAATCAAATCTGAATAACATCTTAAGGTAAGGACTATATAACAACTTTTGGCATGTCATCTTTACTTTTTCAGATACCTCCCTCCATTAAATATGAAGTTTTTAATTTAGAAACCGTGGATTAAGCAAATTATTCATATAATGTGATGCTGCTTAACTAAGATGGGTACACAACTGTCCAAACCTCACAATTTTACTGGAGACCTGGTCACAGATTAAACACCTAATATATGCCTACACACCTGTTTATTTTTGCAGCACATCTCAGATATACATTTATTGAAACAATCTGCTAAAAAGATTGTGTCACCGTACAAACTCTTCCAATCTTTGGCAGACAAACTGCCACTCACAGGGATGAATTGGGAGAAAACTTGATAAAACAGGGATGAATAGGGAGAAAAATTGATAACACCAAGTTAATCCTTTATTAAAGTAAAATCCTTTGCTGTCTGTTGGAAACACTGAATCAATGTAACAAAATTTATATAAAAGATGGGGGCAAAAAAACACAGGCCCAAATGAAAAAGTACATAGGAGAAAAGAGTAGAGAGGTAAAGACACTAATATATAAACATATTAAGGGAATGAAGAAGATAGGGAGAGTACCAGGCCCAAATGCAATAACTATACAGGGATGGTAGGCAGACACAACTAAGCCAAAATAAAACAAAAATATTAGGCATCATGGAGTCGCAGTGGTTCCCAAACTTTTTTTGAATAACGGCGCCCTAGTGCATCAGCATTGTTTTCACATTGTTTTCACGGCACCACTAAGTCAAAAGTTTGTTATCGAGAAATTCAGAAAAAAATGTAGTAGTACAGGTGGTATGCAGTCGGGAAGCCGGCGGACGTAATCCCGATGGCCGGCTTCCCGACTGCTTTATCCCGGCGAGAGTTAAATGACAGGCGTCTAAATCTACACGCCTGTCATTTTACCGACGCCGGGAGCCCGCACCCGGCATCCCGATCAAAAATTATATTTAGGCAATTATTGCAAGCCATCATTTGTCATATCTGTATATTTTGAAACCCCTTTATAATAAGGGAAACCTTTTGTGTAACAGCCATTATTGTTGGCAGTCATTGTCCTCAGGTGAACACAATTGAAGGCTGTTCATTATTATATACTATTAGACTTTGGAGTGGGTATTTATCCCTGTAGGATAGATATATATTATGTTGTCCACAAGAATTTTGTCTCTTTTTTCCTCAGGGTTTATTATCTGAATAATTTTGCCACTTGTGTACACATCATATCCCTGTAGGAGATATATATCATATGTTCTTTAATATATGCCATTTGCTTTTTCTTCTTTCAGGGTTTATAATGACCAAACTTTGCCATGTGTGTACACTTTATGTCATTCTAGATCGATTATAAGGTCACTTCTTCATATAGTATGGTACTCATCTGATTTATGTAGATACGTTGACCTTTCATTTAATTGATACCTATTTATATTTTCACCCTAGATGGGAATTCATCTTAATTAATAGTTCAATAAATGTTAAGTTTTATTTTCACTTCATTGCTGTATACATCATATTTTTAATTTTTGTATAAGAGTGCTCCCACAAAGACATATTTGTCTTCTTCCTTTTTTTTGCTTCACGCAATAAAGGAATTTTGTACATGTGTTCAGCACAAATTTTGGGGAGGCACCACCAACCTAGAACCATTTGATAATTATATCTCAATGATTATTATGTTGGTATTTCTATTGCGTCATAGTGACTCTCTAAAAGAGTCGCTTGAATTTAATTACTAGTGCGGTCTCATCCCTCTGTTTGCATATACTATTCCCCATCCCACAATATGAGTATGGGAGATCCTGAATAGATGACCTGCCGAGGAACCCAGCAACTGCTAATTAGTGGATGACAATAACAGATTCTTTGTTAACTCTCCCTCTGAATTGTGCTCCCCATACCATATAAATTGTGATTAGCCCTGTCTGATCCATTGCAGCATATCTTATTCGACCTGACTGAGGGGTTGAGAAAGCTATACTGTGTGGAACTTTCTCCCGTTATAATAGATTTATTTTCATGGGCTGCGACCCCGGGAACAGATCCTGCAATCAAATCCTAAAAGAGGGAAGATAAGCCTACAAAGGACACTCTCATTGGCTCATTGCAACAGTGACTGAGACCTGGATTCATATTATTTCTCTGCCCTTGTGACCTGCCGAACTAGCATAATATTGGTGAATTGACGGTACGGATTGTAATAAATCGAGGTGGTTTTGTAAGTGTACTCATCACACACCCGTAATTCACTGTCACATATTGCTATAAAAGTGAATATTATATGCTTTAATATTATAACTTATAGTAGTCCACAATTTCTTAGTTTTTCTATTCCCTTTGCTATCCTTCACTGACACAGTACACATTTATTGCTGGATCATTTTGCTGGAGTGAAGTATTCCATTTGGTGTGTATCTACTGCCACCTGCAGGTTACAATACAAACCACATATACCTTGATTTCAGGTGAAACACACTGGTTTTTGTTGTACATAATTTGTTTCCTTTTTTTTTTGTGGGGTCTATTCTAGTGTGTTTGGTATAGTATATGGAGAAATATTTCAATAAGGCTTTACCTCCGCAAACACAGAGACTCTTTTACCGCACAATGGGCAAACTAAATAATGTCCCTGCAAAAGGAGGCACTTCGCCATCCTCTCACACACAGAAACCCCCCATTGATCAGTCTGATTTGAGGAGAACTGAAGCTATCACTCCAAAGCCAGACTTACCTGTCACTTTATTGAGTGCGATAATGCCCAAAATAGACGAAAAATTTGAAACACTTAAACCTATAATAGATGAGAAATTACACGATTTTCTTCCAATAATGGAAGAAAAGTTTAATCAATTTGCCCCGAAAATTGACGAGAGGTTAGACAAAATTAAAAATTCTCTGGATACAGTTTTGTCCAAAATATCAGAGCATTCTAACAGATTGGATACCGTTGAGCAGAGAATGAGCGATGTGGAAGATCAATTACATACCCTACAAAAATCACATGATGTTTAGGTAACATCTCACAAATCCTTATGAGAAAAGGTTAACGACCTAGAGAACCGACACAGACGTAACAATCTGAGGTTTATAGGCATAGCAGAACAGATTAAGGGTTCTGCTTTGTTTGAATATTTGGGTAAAACCTTGATCATAAATATGGAAATCCAGGATGATGTAGGGGTACCTCACATAGAGAGGGCTCATAGGCTAGGTCCAGAAAGAGATGGACCAGGAAGTAGACTGAGACCTGTGATTGCGAAATTTTTGGGTTTTAGAGCTAAGGAAAAATTTTTATCAGCTTTCAAGAAACAGAGAAATTTAGTGATTGATGATCAATGTATACTTATTTTCCAGGACTTCTCTGTTGTAGGAGTTCTCCTCAGTATGCAAATTCTTGGTAGAAAATAATAAAGATTCACATTATTATATCCAGCAAAACTGAAAGTCACTGACAATGGTCAAACACTATTCTTTGACAATCCTGAAACAGCACGCACACATTTCTCCACTACTCTTTCTCCCAGAAACTCACCTAGTCATTCTCGTTCAGCTTTTTCTACTCGTACTTAAAGTTAGTATGGTCATGTGACATCTCCCCAAAGGATTTGTCTAGTATTATATCAGAATATGGAAATTTGCAACACATGATAACGGGAATGGAATATCCTATTACACGCTTTTATTCATGTTATATTATTGTTTGTTAATATTGTCCGCTTTATTTTTGTTGGTATATAGTCACCAATGTCTGAAAATTACAATCAGAACTGGAATGGAAAAATTTTGGTTAGGAAAAGTTTTGAAAATGTATTGAAGCACATATTATTTTTGAGTTATTGCACAGATGCAGTACGGTTATGTGAACTGGGCCCGGGTTTTGATCTCTTATTGTATTCACAATTGATTCTCCCTGATGGCTGGGACATGGGGGATTCAGTTATTCTAATATTGCACCTTCTATGTAAACTTTCTGGTAAAGATGTTGGATGACTGCTCCCACAATAACTAGGATATCACCTGATACTCAACCTTCTCAAAAAATTAAGGTCACCTCATGGAATGTGGGGGGTTCTCAACACACCAATTAAACGCAAAAAAATAATGGTATCACTAAAGAAACTGAAACCTGATATAATCTATCTTCAAGAGACTCATTGGAAACAAGGCAATGATTCCACTTTAAAAGATAGATGGATCAATGATTGTATATCGGCATCTTATCACACAAAATCTAGACGTGTAGCTATCATACTCGCTAGACACCTATCATATACCATACCATCCTCCATTTTTGATCCAGAGGGACGCTATATATTGATGGATGTTCAAATATATGACACCAAATACACGTTGTTAAACCTATACACACCTAATAATGACCAACAGGCTTTTTTCCAATCTATTACACAACTTTTACACAGTAGAGTTAACCATAATTTGATAATAGGAGGGGATTTGAACAATGTAGCCGACCCTACATTGGATAAATTACCAAATCCAACACACCCTTTAGCAAAGCATTGGACCTATGTTCCGCAATTCTTGGCTGACCATAATCTATCAGATGTTTGGAGACTGCATAATTCCACAGACAGATCATATACCTTCTACTCAGCAGTCCATGGGTCCTTTTCGCGAATTGACTACATTTTCATATCTACAACACTTCTTTCAGATATCATATCTACCCCAATAGGGGACATTGCAATATCGGATCATGCACCAGTATCAATAACATTGGCTGCAAAATCAACCCGTTCTCGGCCCTTTATTTGGCGCTTCCCATCATATTTGTATAATTCTGAACAATTCGGCAAATATTTAGTAACAAAATGGACAGAATTTATGGATGATAATTTAGATCATTGGGACACGCCCATACTATTCTGGGAAACATCCAAGGCGGTTGTGCGTGGCCATATTCTCTCTTATATAGCGAAGAGAAATAGGGATAATAAGGTACAATACATAGAATTACAAAGAAATTTACAATCGGCATTCGCGGATTACATCTCTCAATCCACACCAGAAACACAATCGACATACCTAGAGGCAAAACAACTGCTAGATGGTTTTGTACTAGCACAGGCACAAACAAAATTAGATCCTAAAAAACAAATATACTTTAGATGGGGCAACAAGACTGGCACATTATTGGCAAACATGACTAAAAGTTTCAAAATGCGACATCACATAACTGCCATTAGAGACACACATACGCAGACTTTACTTACTAAAAACACAGATATAGCAAACAAATTTCAGGAATATTTTATGAGAATGTACACATCACAGGCTCATGATCCTGCTTTGATGAAAGCAATACTGGACGAAGCAGCTTTACCATGCTTAACGCCCCTACAATGTGAGGAGTTAGAAAGTGACATCACTGAGACTGAAATATCTGCTACCATTTCATCCATCCACCTCAATAAATCCCCAGGCCCTGACGGTTATTCGGTGAAATATTATAAAGTACTAAAACACGAGATTATACCAACATTATGTGCTCTTTTAAAAAATTAGAGATAGTACCCCTTGTTACCCAAATTTTAATCAAGCATATACATCTTTAATTCCAAAACCCAATAAAGATTTGACTTTAATGTCATCATATCGCCCGATTACTTTGTTGAATATCGACTTTAAAATCTTAGCCAAAATATTGGCGGATCGTCTACAAAGATTTTTTACCACTTTCCTGACACCACACCAACTGGGCTTTACAAAAGGAAGTCATTCTGTGAAAGGCATATGTACTGCAATAGCAGCGGTTGTGGCAGCTAATTTACAATCCCAGACCCCATCTATGCTTTTGAGCCTAGATGCCACCAAGGCCTTTGATATGGTCTCATGGCCCTTTCTCTATGAGAGTCTTGACAGATGGGGTTTTGGTCCGATGTTTTAATCAATAATTAATTTTTTTTACACCCAACCAACAATATCATTGCTTATTAATGGAACTATAAGGGAAGGAATAACTATGACCAGAGATACTAGACAAGGCTATCCACTTTCTACCATGCTCTTTAACTTGGCGTTAGATCCCATGTTGAGAATATTGGAAAATTGGACACAATTCAAGGGAATTAATATTGGCACAGAAACGGTTAAACTGTCGGCATTCGCTGATGATGTCCTTTTATTTATCTCGAAACCTCGGAGAATACTTAGCTCGCTAATGGAATGAATATCGGAAACTGGATCAGTATTCGGCTTCGAAATAAATTTTGAAAAGTCAAAAGCACTTTACTTAAAAAAAGGTTGTGCACGACCAGCTTGGTTTAGAGAAATTCCAATTGAATGGACCACCAAAACTATCTCATACCTAGCAATCCAGCTACCTAAATACCCTCAAAACCTATATACCATAAATATGAAACATATTTTACGTAGTATCAAATATGATATAGAGCGATGGAAGCACCTTAACATTTCCTATTTGGGTCGTGCAAATTTAGTGAAGATGATTCTATTTCCCAGACTCCTCTATCCACTCCAATCTCTTCCTATCCTATTAACCAAAAGGGATACATCTGAAATAGAAAAACTGATACGAACATTCATATGGAAGTATGGAAGGGCCAGAATTAGTATGGTGAGACTCCAACAACAGAAATCAAATGTGGGCATCAATATGCCGAATATCACTATGTATAGTTATGCTGCACATCTTCACTACTTAAGGGATTGGATTCACAATGTGAATCAATATGCTCACACAACATTAGAAGCAGCATTTCTGGGGAATATTAATATCATATCCTTTCTGCACTTACATGATGAGGTGATATCAGAATTAATCCAAACCAATCCCCTTTTGATGTTTTATGAAGCAGATATACACTAAATTAGGGGTGAGCGGGTTCGGTTTTACTCGGTTTTACTCGGTTCTTATCGCCACTTTACCGCAAATTCGGCTCGATTTTATTCGCTATCCAACACACGTGTTCGGCGATAGCCAATAAAAAGATCCGAGTAAAACCGAGTAAAACCGAACCCGCTCACCCCTACACTAAATCCATATTTCTCTTTACATATCCCATTTAGACGTAATCCGGATTTCCAACATGGAAATGCTGGACACCCCTTCACTTTATGGCATAGAAGCAGAATCACTGCTATCCGACATTTTATGGATAGTAACTCAAGAAAACCCTTAACATTAAATCAAGCTATAGACAAGCACCCAATTGTGAGTACCTCACCCCTATCTTACCTTCAAGCACAACATTACATAGCTCAACTCTCTAGAAAGTTAGCACCAAATGATCATATTAACAAACTAGACACCTTACTCATGACAGAGAATCCCCAAAATAAAGCAATATCACAACATTATTTGTTCTTACATGACTCTTTAGATTATGATACTCAACATACAGGTTTGGCACAGTGGAAAATATATTTTCCATCCTTATCTGTAGACCATTTATTATATTCATTTGAACAATCGGTTAAACTGGTACCGGCGACGTCTTACACAGAACTTTTTTGAACATATTACACAGAACTTACCTCACTCCTCACCGTAGACATATAATGGGGTTGTTGGAGAATTCGAGGTATCTCCGTTGTGGAGCACAAGATGCAGAATTGATGCATTGCTTATGGAGCTGTCCAATTATACGGTGATTTTTGATTATGGTGGGAAACTATGTCAATAGATATCTGGTGGATTGTTTGCCATTAACGCCCAAATGGGCCATATTTGGCATCACACCTAATGAAACTAAAGTACCTAGAGGGGTTAAAAAATTGCTAATTATCGTTTCAGCGGTAGCAAAGAAATGCATTTTGCAAGTGTGGTTACAAACTACTGCACCCTCACTAACAATGTTTCAGGGAAAACTTTTTCACATCTTTCGAATGGAGTGGCTGGGAGCCACACTACAGAAATAAAAGTTTACAGAACAATTTTTCTCCACTTGGGAAAGTTACATTGCAACATTGTCCCAATCATTGAAAGAACAATTAACAAAATGTTTTAGGACCACACTCTGGTACAAAACACTCTGGTACACTCTGGTACGAAAAAAATTTGTGGGAATGACCCTCTGATTTGTTTGTCTTAATGTATCTGATTAATGAGGGGATACCAAGAACCCGGCCTCAAGCTATTTTACACTATATCAAAATGTATTATATTGTAAAAAATTTTTCTTTTGTTTGTTTGTTAATATTATATTGTTTTATTTACTGTAAACACAGTGATATATTGATGAAAATATTTATTGATAAGTTAATGTGTAAATCTCGAGATATAATTGTTAATATTATCTCTGACTGAATCTATGTATCGCTTATATTTTTGATTGTTTTGCTTCAATAAAGAAATATTTAAAAAAAAAAAAATCAAAGGTTTCACTATACAATAGATGGATTTGATGACTAGTCTTTAAGAAACTGCAAATGATTTTCCCAATTTTATAATTACTTTAAAAGGAAAATATAAAAGATACAAACATAGAAACAAATATAGCTCCCCATAAGAAACGCAAATACCTCTGCCGTACACCAGGTTACGCTTTCAAATAAGCTGGGATTAGAATGCCAGAAAGAAAGGGGGGAGAATATTTACAGTACATAAATATATATTATGCTATAAGAAAATAACTAAAGCTAAAAAATATAGCAAATGAGTAATGTCTTCAAACAAGTGAAAATTGAAAGAAAGAATAAAAAGATCAAAACCCATTATTTCTTAATTTCCTAATTCTAATCATGTTATATAAATGTGGCAGGTACTGTAGGGCCAAGAGCTGACTTAAGCTACATCCATATCCAGCTGCTGCCTGCATGCACTGTGATGTCACAATGCAGGTCACAGCCCAGTGTAAAGAATGTCCAGCTACTGGCAGCCATTTTGTGGTGACATTTTGTCCTACATTGATATTCTCTGTGTAGTTCCTTCTTCTTTTAAGTGACTTTTGATAACAACTACCAAAAAGGACTTTAGAATACATTTTCCAAAAATGTCCTAATCAAGAACATCTCCTTTAGAAATCAAATCTGGATACCATCCTAAGGTAAGGACTATATAACAACTTTTGACATGTCATCCTTACCTTTTCAGACACCTCCCTCCACTAAATTTGCAGTTTTTTAATATAGAGACCGTGAATTCAGCAAATTATTCATAAAATGTGATGCTGCATAACTAAGATGGTTACACAACTGTCCAAACCTCTGTTGATCCATTTCCAGAATAGACTATTGTCAAAATGTTACTGGAGACCTGGTCACAGATTAAACACCTAATATATGCCTACACACCTGTTTATTTTTGCAGCAGATCTCAGATATACATTTGCTGAAACAATCTGCTAAAAAGATTGTGTCAACCAGCAGACCAGCTGCCACTCACAGGGATGAACTGGAGGGATGAATTGGGAGAAAAATTAATTTAACAGGGATGAATAGGGAGAAAATTTGATAACACCAAGTTAATCCTCAATTAGATTGTACTCCTTTGCTAACTGTTGATAACATTGAATCAAACGAAAATAATTTATATAAAATGTGGGAGTAAAGGAAAACCAGCCCCAAATGAAAAAGTACATAGGAGAAAAGGGTAGAGAGGTAAAGACATTAATATATAAATAAATTATGGGAATGAGGAAGATAGGGAGAGTACCAGACCCAAATGCAATAACTATACAGGGATGGTAGGCAGCTAAAACCAAGCCAAAATAAAACAATAATATTAGACATAATGGAGTAAGGGAATAACAAAAAAGTACATAGTGGCAAATTATATATACATATATATTAGCACTTTAGTAAGGGGGGGGGGTCTGTAGATGTTTCTGATAATATGTAGAGGATTATTATAGAGTAAAAGCATCTGATTGAATGCATACAGGGCCAGACTGGCCATCTGGCACTTCTGGCATATGCCAGAAGGGCCGATGGTTAGGTGGGCCGATCTGCACGCTTGCATGTATACTATTGAAAATGTCTTTACCAAAATGGCCACCGCCTGAGAAAAGAAAATTGTTTCACATTCACAACTTTAGATCTTCACTGGCCATATTCTGCCAGCAGACACTAGAGGACCAGCGGTACAGTACCTCTAGTAACAGAGGTCTGACATGCCCCCTACACAGGGCCGGATTAACATCATCTGTGCTGCTATTATACTGTACAGGAAATTTTCCTGCTACAGCAGCCTGCTGACAGTGGCCATACCAGTCCATAGGCAAATGCAGGGGGGGTTTCCATCTGCCTGGAAACCCCCCTCCCCAGCCCACACCATGACCACAACAGAAATAGTAATATAATAGAATTTTACTAGTGCTGTATGTTCTTCTCAGTATCACAAATGAAATAATTAGCACCACCTGTGGATCTTTTAACATGTATCAGCCAGTAATAAATAACCTGTGCACCAACTAGGAGATCTGGAAAACATTCACTGTTAGGGATGTGCTGCTATAGAGCCCAATATGTACATATATGTCCAGTGCAGTGCTAGGTTGCTCCCAGACTCCCGGACTTGCTCTAATACTCTGGAATGGTGCCCACAAATCCAATTAAACCATTCAGCTCAGACAGGATGGCCCTACTGCTGCATTTAATGGGTTACAGTGATTGCTGATCCTCTATATGCTGGAATTATGACACACAATATACTTTGTATGACACATATTAAAGCTGGTTAAGTGCTAATTCTACCCTCTTCATGGACTGGCCACATTCACTCTAAAATCAGGCATTTGGAAAACCCCCCTCTAGAAATCCTGCGTTTGCCACTGCAGTCCCCACCCCCAGACCAAGGCCCCACCCCCAGGCTTTTTGTGAAGAACTGGAAGTGCAGAGGAAGAGCAGCAGCGTGCTAATACAGAAACAGGAGGAGACCCAATGCGACAGTTGCATGTCCTGGACTCTGAAGAGGAGAAGGGGCACTACCAAACACTATCAGGTAAGTGAGTGCACTTTATTTTCCTTTTAAATCTGATACTGTCTACCCTACTGAAAGACAGCTTTATATGTGCAGGGAGTTCTGGTCTCTGGCAGTTACAATATTATGAATACCCTTAAATTGCTAAAGAGAAATAATCACAGTCCAGACAATAATTGTGTTTCCAACGCACAAAAGTTCTTATTGTAATAAAAAGAAAGTTACACACTTTCATCTAGCACAATTAGCGCAAAGACAATGAAATCCAGAATATGATACAGCCCAATACATACACATGTGCACTGGTCCCAACAAACAGTCATCAGTCCAGAAGTCTGTGGTCATCCAAGAAAGAATGGCTGTATACTAGAACCAGTATGCAAGCTATATACCCTCCCAGGACAAAGAAACTAACAGGTTTCCTTTGGATCTTGCTCGTGGACATTCTGGTATGATGCAGGTCATTGGACAGTTCATATAGCATCACTAGGGGTATGTCCCAGTTCCTCAGATGTTGCTTTGTGTGGTTTACCCGCTGAAGAACTGGTTTAAACTAGTAAAAAAACCTTCATACATTTTCACATTTTAACCACTATTTTCATATTGTTCATATCTTGTGAACACATGATGCGATTTCCTTGCGGGTCAAACCGGAAATCTGCAAACAAACAGTGCTTTAGAATGGTACCAAACATGATATGTTTACTAGCTTATGTACCTTAAATATCGTATACATTAAATTTCACAACATAATATAACCTCTAATATTAAGCCTTTAATGTGGAGGAACCTTTTTATAAGTTTTGGTATATGTAATAAGTATGAGAATATTGCGTATATTTGCTAGTATGCGTGGTGCGTTTTATGTGTAGAGTGCTTTGATAAACAGCGCAACTGTGCGCTGTGCATCTTGTATATTATATTTATGATTTAATGTGCATATGGGGTATGGTAGGTCTTTTAACAATATGTGGTAGCAATGCAGTCGCACGATGCTAATAATAGCATATTAGCATCGCACACAATGGTTTCATGCTGACGACGCAAGATGGCGATGTCAGGGGCAACATAAGATGGCGTCTCCCGATATTAACTAGAGATCTGGTCTCAGCCAATCATCCGGCTTCGACAGTCCACCCTTTGATAGCAAACAACATGCTATCACACTCTGGTCTTAAAGGTTATTCAGGCTTACACTATGAAATATTATCACATGTTACAGTATATTATGGGATGGCACAATGTGGTCATTAAACCATCAATAATGTGTCCCTGGGAGGGACATAAAACTACCCTTATACGCACACCGCAGATCTTGGAAGATCATGGGAAAGATGTGGGGATGCATCTAACCTATAAAGGAAGTATTGAAGGGGATAGGGACTTACATTATTTATGATGTTTAAAATAACATTTAATAATACATTTCATGCATGGCTAAATCTATACATCATCTGATGGTACATTCTAGTTCAGGATTGTAATGCAGTTCTTCATTTACCTTGGCATTCATACTATCATTGCTTACCACCATCATGATTTCATTCTCCCGGTTTACTTTAGCATTACATTTTCCACACTTCAACACAGTAGGAACACATCTGACACATGAGCCAATTACTAAGATGACAACCAATATGAGCATCAGGAGTTTCCCTACACTAGCAACCATTTCCTGAACCCACTCTCCTAGACCGGAGAACCATTTCACTGGGTTCAACCAAGAGAACCACTCTTCTACCTCTTCCTCTACTTCAGCCACTGAAGCATTATGGTTCTTCCGAAATTCCCATTTTAGCTGCAGAATTTCATCCATTTTCCGGTCTATCACCTCCTTGGGGTCACTAGTGTTATTTGTAATATACGTGCAACACTTTACACCAAATTGGGTGGCTAAAGTCACACAGTACTCTCCAGTGACAGCTGTTAAATTATTTAATACTAGTCTATATTGCACAAGTTCTTTCTTGTAGACCTGTAACTCCTTACCTGTGTACCTAAATATGTCATCATACATCTCGGTGATATTATCTATTAATTTAGCAAGGTCTTGGATGTATCTAAAATTTAAAGTACCCCGAGCGATTCTGGTGGGATCTAATGCTATCAAAACTTGAAAGCCAGTTTCACTAATCAACTGTGTCTCTTTATGTACATCACCAGGTATCATGTTTCTTTTGTCTCTGTGTTCATACTGTGGCCCTGATTCAGAGCCGGAAGCTCTGACAGAGCGCTCGCTCTGAATCAGGGCCGTCCCTCTTAATTTTTATAGAGGCCTCCTGGCCGCTTGCATAGCTGTGGGTGGCCACCCACAGCTATAGCGAGCGGCCAAAAAGATGGTCACGATGGTCAAGACCATCGTGACCATCGGGCTTGCGACGAGACCCTTGTGGTAGGGTCTCGTTGCCTCAAGCCCTGGAGTGCTTTTGGCTCTATCAGAGCCGAGAGCACTCCCACTGACATCACTTGTGATGTCAGTGGGGCTGGCTCCAGACGCTAGGTGTTCCCATGGGAACGCCTCCGTCTGGGCAGCCACACCCCCGGCACGCCCACCATAGGTGGCGTGCTGTCACTCACCATCGACAGCACGCCCCCTTTGTAGCGAGACCCATAGCGATGGCTTCCTTGTGCGCATGTGCACTGGGCCAACATCGACCCGCTTGCGAGCGCTCAACGCTCGCGAGCGGGTCTGAATCAGGCCCCGTGTGTGAAGATATGGTGATGGTGTGTTTTTATTAATACCAAGCATTTCACCATGTGTAAGAGTCATAACCTCTGGGAGTACCCTTCCAAGATAACATAAACCTTCTGGACTCGGAGAGAGCCACTTATACGATTTCCTTCCACATATAAAATACACATCATTGGGGAGAAGGTAAGGAAAAGAATGCATAATAATCATTAAACACATTTCCCTAGCAAATGATCCTATCTCTAGTTCTCCCATCTGACTAACACACGTTTCTGTATAACTCTGGCACAGTACCCTTCCGGTACCCTACCAACCATTTCTTTGGTGTCACTACATGTATACTGATACCGGAAGTGTCTCCCACTTAATCTAATTGTGCGTAAAAGTTACAAATTTATAGGTTCATTATCAGCTCTTAGTAAGAAGCTCATCATCTGGTTATTCCCAGTCACCTCCCAACTTCCTGGTTTGTTGAAGTTGGTGATGTTCAATCACAAAAGAGATCTATCTACTTGGTACTGGTGGAGTTTAAAATGAGGTGGTTTAGACATAAGAAATTTTCCATCCAGCATCTTCTCTTGTTGCAATTCTAAAACCTCAGAGACATTTAATGGAAATGGCACTAACCCTACATTATGCTGTCCCTGAGGCACGTGAGAGCACACCCAACAGTCAGTCTGGTTTAAAACTTTGCCCACCATGGTATGATAATCCTCTAAAGGATACCCACCCCAATACTGGCTATACTTAGGTTGGCACCGTTGGGTGCATCTCTCATCAACTAGGGACCCACAAAACTCACATATACAATATTCCTCAGACGATAAACCTTCACACTGTCTCCGAGTTTCTAGGCTAACAGATCTCTTAGCAATTACTGTACTGAGTTTGTTCAGATACCGCCCTTGTGACTGCATTGCTCCTTCTCCCGACTCTAATCCAGCGATATCACCATCGACCTCTCCCTCCATCATCTGCCCACCATTTCAGAAACAGGACATCCTGAACCAACAAGGATGATGAGAATTCTGGAAGAAAATAGGAAGGCAAACTCAGCCTGTCATTCAATTGCTGGAATAGTGAGCTGCAAATTTCCCTAGCTCAGGTATCTCACTGCAGTCTTTAACTCTCCCGGAACAAGCTCACAATCGACAGGTCCACGTTATCTGCCCTGACTCCGCCTTGTATCTCCACCGGATAGTTGACCTTTCTGCAGTGAGTGGAATGGACCCAGGTATCTCTCTGCCACTTTCAAGGATGTCGTACTTGTCAGCAACACTTGATACGGACTTCCCACCGATCTGTCAGACAATCTGAACGCAAAAAATTTCTGATCATAACAAATTCTCCAGGTTCACATCATGACAGTTTGTTTCTGGCATATCAGGTGACAACAATTTCAGTTTCTGCTGCTGCTGCTTCAACTGTTTACTCATTGTTATAAGATACCTTACAGTAACCTCGTTGTTACTTTTCAAATCTTCCTGTGGACTTATAATCAAATGAGGTTGTCTACCAAACAGTATCTCAAAGGGGGACAGATTAAGAGGAGTTGTCCTGATGCTATGAAGGACTAGCGGTAAACCTTCTGGACAACCTAATCCAGTTTCTGCCATGATCTTACTCAGTTTATTTTTAATAGTACCGTTCATCCTCTCCATCTTGGCGCTGGCTTGCAGTCGGTAAGGGGTGTGAAATCTACTATTAATACCCATCAACTTACACATGTTCTGGAAGATATCTCCGGTGAAATGAGTACCCCATCACTTTCTATGATTCTAGGGATACCCTACCTGCATACAAATTCCTGAACAATCTTTTTAGCAGTAAACGCAGCAGTTTTAGTGGCAGCTGGATATGCCTCTACCCAATTGGAAAACACATCGGTACAAACCAATACATGCTTCAGATTCCTGCAGGGTGGTAATTGGATGAAAACAATTTGTATCACCTGAAAAGGTCCGTCTGTTGGAGGGATGTGAGATGGCTCGGTTGGTATTGTTTTTTCAACGTTCTTCCTCAAGCATGTCAAGCAGGATATTGCCCTTTTTTCGGCTTGGGAAAAGCCAATACGCACTGACCAACTTGCACATACCTTGCTTTCCCAGGTGAGTCAGACCGTGCATTGCCTCAGCCAAGCTTCAATAGTATGCCATGGGTGCCACCGGCTTACCTTGTCCATCTCTCCAGAGTCCAGAGGACTCTTGCCCACATCCCTTGGATCTCCAGACTGTCTTTTCCTGAATGGAACACAAATTTTGCATCTTAATTAATTTCTGCATATCAATAGTTTGAAACATCATCATTTGATCAATTGGCATGTTCACTCTTAAACCTGCTGCCCATTTGGCAGCTTTGTCTGCCCTGTTATTGCCCAGTGACACCCGATCATCCTCACATGTATGGGCTTTCCACTTAATGATGGCTACTGCCTTTGGTTTTTGAATTGCTGTCAACAGTCCTTTTATGTGGTATGAGTGTGCTACTGGTGTGCCTGCTGCTGTCATAAAATTTCTCAGATGCCAAAGTGCTCCAAAATCATGCACTACCCTGAAGGCATACCTGGAGTCAGTGTAGATATTAGCTGACTTACCTTCTGCCAGTTCACACGCTCTCCTTAATGCCACCAGTTCAGCCACTTGGGCCGAGTGAGGTGGACCAAGGGGTTCGGCTTCTATAACATCCTCGTTATTTACAACAGCATAACCTGTACATAACTCTCCAGCGTCAGTCTGTCTATGATAACTCCCATCCGTGTAAAATGCCACATCTACATTTTCTAAAGGTGTATCACGTATGTCAGGTCTTGTAGTAAAGGTCTGATTCAAATATTCCATACAATCATGTGCATCAATATACCTGCAGAACTCACCTTCCACCAGCGACTCACCACTCTCCACCCTTTGTGCATCCTGAGGCACATATGGTAAATACGTTGCTGGGTTTAACGTACAGCACCATTTAATGGTGATATTTGCAGGTGCTATTAGAGCTAATTCCCATTTCGTGAACCTAGCTGAGGAAACAGATACAGCATGGGGTGTATAAACAATCATATCATGGCCTAATTCTATATCCTCACTCTTACTGACCAATAGAGCAGTTGCTGCTACACTTCTTAAACACGTTGGGAGTGATCTTGCCACAGTGTCCAATTGTGCTCTGTAATATGGTATGGGTCTACTAGCATCACCATGTTTTTGTGTGAGGACACCTGCTGCACAACTATTAGCCTCTGTACAATATAAATCAAATGATTTTTTGTAATCTGGTATTCCCAATGCAGGTGCTCTTGTCAGACTATCCTTAAGGTTAAGGAAAGCCTGCTCTGTTTCCTCAGTGTGTGTGACACGGTCGGGTTTTGAGGATGATACCAGTTCCTGCAAAAGTAAATAGAAAAACCTGGGATCCATGATCTGCAGTATCCACACATGCCCAAGAAGGTACGGATTTGCTGTTGGTTCTGTGGCAGTGTCATGGTCTGTATGGCCTGTATTCTGTCGTATGTCAAATGTCGTAGGCCCTGGGTTAGGCAGTGTCCCAAGTATTTAACCCTGGTCTGGCATGGCTGTAATTTGTCCTTAGCAACCTTGTGTCCTGTCTGTGAGAGATGAAGCAACAGTAGTTTAGTATCATTTAAACATGACATAAACGAATCAGAACACAACAATAAATCGTCTACATATTGATTTAGAACAGATCCATTGGCGGGTTGAAAAGATTGTAAACAGTCGTGTAAGGCCTGGGAGAAGATACTGGGGCTGTCTATGAAGCCCTGGGGCAATTGTGTCCATGTGTATTGTACCCCTTTGTATGTGAAGGCAAATAAATACTGACAGTCAGGATGAAGAGGGACAGAGAAGAAGGCAGAACAGTGGTCAATGACAGTAAAATGGGTTGCATTTGGTGGGATCTGCATGAGAATGACAGCTGGATTTGACACTACAAGGAATTGGCTCTAATCTACCTTATTAACCCCTCTAAGGTTCTGTACTAGCCTATAACCCCTCCCACCACTCTTCTTCACAGGAAAGATGGGACTGTTGGCTACACTAGCTGTACGGACTAAAATCCCCTGCTGGAGCAATCTTTCAATTATGGGATACACCCCTAACTCCACCTCTGGCTTTAAAGGGTACTGATGGATATTTAGAGCCTGTCTTCCCACCTTTAAGTTGATCATTACAGGAGCTACATTTGCCACTAAACCTGTCCATCTTTGGTCCAAAGGGAGCCCGGTATTTGAGATAACATCTCTTTTACCTGTGATGGACTTTGCTCTAGAATGGTAGAGTGAAACATTAACCTTTGTGGAGTGTCCAATATATCCCTTACCTCATGTGCAACTCTCTCTGGGATATCTAAAAATATACCATCAGGGGTACAATAAATGACACATACCATTTTACACAACAAATCCCTTCCCAGCAGGTTAGTAGGAGCCACCGCTGCCAGGAGAATGGAATTACCCGTTACGCCCATTGCTGGTACTGTCTTGCAGGTCACTTGTAAAGTGGATGGAGATTTTATCACTGATCTGGTCGCCCCTGTGTCTACATGAAAAGTATGTTTAGTACCAGCTACATCAACCGTTATTACAGGTTCTTCTCTAGTACTCTCAGTTAACCTGACTGGCTGTAGACTACAGGTGTGACCTGACCCCTAGAGCAGGCTGTCCTGCTCCAATAGAGCATTTACTGCCACTATGTGAGCAGGCAATTGCTGAAAGTTTCCTGCATTCTGGGGATGGTTTGGAATTCCCTGGTTAAATGGTCCCTGTTTCCTTGCTTTACAGTCCTTAATTAAGCAATTACGTTATCCACCGACGTCCTGATCTTCTTAGTGCGCATGTGTGGCCTCTTTCTGTATGGTTGTTGGGACATTACTGGTCCCGTGTGTCACAAGCCGCCGCGCTGCCAATGCTGTGCGGGGTGAATGCCGGGCAAGCGTTTGCTGAAGTCTCCTCCTTCCTCCTTTTAGGATCTGTGGTAGCAGCATACTGTTTGCAGTTCTAGTCTTGGTTGCTGCTGGGGCTCTGCACTAATTACTGCCTGACTGTGTGCAGTATCAGGTGTGCACTAATTGATTCTCCTGTCTTTGCACAACCCAGGTGCTCAATAGTCTTTCATTAGGGAGGCTTGCTCTGGTTGGGCCCTGTGTTTGTTAAATTCTAGCCAGCCCTTCACTCCATGACGGTGATAGCGTTTCACGTGTTTCCGGTTTCTGTTGGTCTCCTGTTCACAGTCGAGTTCCAGTATCCAGCCAGCTCTATTGTTCCTGCCGTTTGTGTCATCTAGGCGGCACGGTCTGCATCTGCACTCCCTGCCGTTTGTGTCATCCAGGCGGCACAGGCCGCACTCAGAGTCCAGAGTGCGCAACCTACCGTCCTGAGTACGTCTTTCTGTGTACAAACCGCCTGTGTCATCCCGGCGGCATTAAGCACACCTGGGCGTCCTCAATATGCAATCCTGTATACAATCACTTGTGTCATCCCAGCGGAATTAAGCGCACCTTGGCGTCCTGAGTATGCAATCCGGTGTACGACCGCTTGTGTCATCCCGGCGACACTGGCGCATCACAGCATCTCCTAGCCAAGTCCTTCAGCCCGGAGGCTGCAGCTTTACTCAGTGACTGTGTCTCGGCCCAAGGCCGCATCCTGCCAAAGTCTTCCTGCCCTCAAGGCAGCAACTCAGCCCAGCGGCTGCTACTAGCCCAGAGGCTGCATCTCATCTAGTAGGTCCACAGGCCTCATCTAGCCCACAGGCTGCTACCGGCCCAAAGGCCGCAACTCAACTTATAGACTCACAGGCCTCATCCAGCCCAAAGGCTGCTACCAACCCAAAGGCCACATCACCACTTACTGGCCCACAGGCCCTTCCAGCCCGGGGCTGCTACCAGCCCAAAGGCCACACCACAACTAATTGGCTCTTAAGCCACATTTGGAGCCAGCTCCTCCAGCCCTTCAGGCAACCACCCGGCCGCATCCAGCCAAGGAATTCCAGCCCTCAAGGCTAAGCAGGACTTTTCCTCTTGGCTACCACTGAGCCATAACACCGTGTAGTCGAGTGGCACAACTCGATCACATGCTCTGTGTCCTATAGATATAATTTGGGCTTCTTTCTTCATCTATTGCGGTGCCCATTTTGTGGTGGACATAATCTCACTGTATATTGTTCCTTAGCATGTCAACATCTCCCTAATTCTTGTATATTTGCTTAGATTGAAAATGGCCTGTGGGCTTCGTGCTTCTATAATTAATTTATTTGCAATTTTTGCATCTTCCACAATGATAGAAGCCTCTAGATACTACAGTATGTGTCCCTCTATTGTGGTTTGTTTGGTATCTTTACTGGTTTTCAAATGGTTGTGAATGAGTTTTTGTTGTAGTATTCCGAAAAGCACCCGATTTAAATCTGGTGCCTTTGGTAGTATTTCCCTTAGACTATTGTCCATGTGTAAAATATGCCAGTGTTATCTTAGAATGTTTTTTATTTCTGTGATGATCCTGTGTATTTTTTTATAAAGTAGACCTTGTTGTTTTCATTAGCCTGCTTCTTCATTGAATTGCCCAGTAACTCCTCTCTAGGTTTTTCTTTCAGTTTATTGAAAGGTTCTTCTACTTCTCTCATATTGTATTTTTTTGGGGAGTCCCTAATAAAAATGTCAAGGTCTAGAAATTCTGCTATAGTTTGAGGTGAAGACTAGATTCCTGTTGTTATTGTTTAAGTGTTTAAGGAATTGTTGTAATGATGCTTTACCTCCCTGCCAGTATATCAGTATATCGTTTCCAGAGAACCAAGTTCGCCCCAAGCTCGCAATTGGTCCAAATGTGATGTTCCTCCCAATGACTCAGAGGTTCGCGTAACTCGGGGCGGACTTGGTTCCCATGGCTGTGCCTCTGCGCTGCAAGAAGAATTGATCCTCGAACCACATATAATTATGTGTGACGATGAACTCTATGGCTTGCAAAATGAAAGTGGTTTGTGCATTATCGATCTCTGTGTCTTGTTTCCAAAAATATTTGATACTGTCTAGGCCCTGCTGGTGGTTAATAATGGTTTAGATACAACTAGAGTAGATATTTTCACTAGGCGCTGGGAGGTAGGCATTTCCCTAATCACCTCTAAGAGCAGCTGTGGATGGCCCAATAGTCAAAAAAGAGAACAGTACTTTGCACAGTGCTACAGTTGTGAAGAATTTCACAAAACCATTACCATAAAATATCTATTTATTAAAAATGCTTATAGCAAAGACAATTTTGTCAATTTTACACAACTATCTGACAATTATTTGACAACTTTTTATAAAACAAAAAAGATAATACAACATTTAATAGCTGCTTATTAATATAGCATACTCCTAGCCACAATATAAGGTAACCTTCTATAGAAAATAAATAAATATCAATATTGTGGATATCAAGGATACTGTTTTATTCTATAGTGATCACTATTTAAAAAAAAAATGGTATATATGCAAAAATACTGGTCAATTGATAGAGTTGGAGAGAGTCAATTGTGTTTCATATACATACAAAAAAACAGGGATCATCGGAGCCTGAAAGACAAGCTGTTACTGTAGCCTCGGTGAGATCACTCACCGCTCCTCCTGAGACTTATGTCCCTTTAAGATATCTGGCCATGGATGGTATAATATGGTTAATAACCAAAGTGTTAGTAGGGGTAGTGGTAGGAGTATTTAATGAAGCTTGGGAGGCAGATAGAGTACACCTTGAAAAAAACCAGGAAGGCCGAAATGCGTCGGTGTGGGACTCTCTTTGCCATTTTTTATCACTATGTTTTCTTGGAATACCTTTGGCTCACCTTGGAACTGCTGTTTCCTTTATCCGGAAGAAGGTACTGGGTCCACTTCACATCTACAAGGTGACCTATAAGATATTTCTGAATTTCTTCTTTGGACTGTTTTTATGACTGTTTTATCACTGCCTGTTTGGTTATATGGAATAAATGTTCATCATGTTAATACTGGATATGAATTCATGAGGAATCGTTCCTTTTGAGACACATAATAGATACCTTTAGGAGTGTTATCCAGTGTGCGCAGAAGTGAGTATGGTATGGTCATCTTTACAGAAACCTTTTGAAGTTCATAGCTGCATGTGATAGTGTGAGTTGGGTATGCCCTTATTAATTTCCTCCAGACACTTTTGGGTGAGGAAGCACATGGATCTAAGTTGTGAAGGGTGACCTTTCCCCACATAGAGGATTAAAAGATACCTTTACGGGTTCCACTCTCCTATACCTATAGTGAAGATGGTACGTTGGGTCTCCGACTTTGGAATCTGACCTTTTTGTTGTAAGGAAGGTATTGCCATTATTTTATTGTTGTCTCCACATATCCACGGTGATGAGAAAAAGTAGAATCTAAGAAGATCTATATTGGAAGAACATCAGCTTATTACGAACATTGAGACTCATAACAGTGACTATAATATATGAATTGTAGCGCCAGCCTCTGGGTGGCATTTTTTATTGTAGTATTTGTATTGGGTAGTTGGGTGACTCCCGGTGTCTCCTGTTGAGGCGGCTGCTACTTGGTGCACCTTGATGTAGGTACCACATTTATATAGAGAAGCTGTCATCTGATTCTAGGCTGTTATTGTCCGTTTCCAGACTATATGTTGAAAGGTCTAGGAGGTTGATACTTCTATTCTTTTCCTCAGGTTCTGTATGTAATCTTTACATATATTGCTGACATGTGAGGTTCAGTATTTTGTATATGGGAGTATTGGGCTGCACTAGTTTTTCTCTCTGTATCCCTATATGGAATGAAATGCGTTGGAACTGCCCACACAGGACATTGAGTTTTTACCTCATTATTTCTATTTACTAAATCTGCAGGCTGTTTTATTTGCTGTATATTGTAAAATAAAGTGTATATTTTTTATAAGTAGTGCATACTATAATTAGCATTATCCATCCCCTTACTTGCACGCTACCTGAACCAAGGAGGCAGACTAACGGGAGGTAGAAGGACCAGCAGCAACATAGGGTAAGTAAACAGAAATCTTCACTTACCAGCTGCACTATTGTGTCCATATCACCCTGATACTGCATTTTATTATCCTTGAGGTTTGCACTTATTGGGGACATCACACTAATCACCAACCCTCACAAGATGCCTAACCAAGTATATTTAAAGATGCTGAGGAGACTGTGCTAAGTCCTATGGGAACTACATCCAACACCCGGCCGAAAGTTTTTACCCATCAGTATAAGTAACAATCGCGGGCCATATCACCTAATAGGTCACAGGGAGCATCTAATCAACTTTCAAGTTTCAGCCTAAAGTTTTTGCCCACCAGTTTGTATTCGGAATATATAAATTATCTATTAAGACAATAGTTTACATTTGGAATATATGGACTATGCATTAAGACATTATTAAGCAAGAACCTGCCTACAGTTTTTGCCCACCAAATCTTTTTCAGAAAATGTAGTTCTATACGTATACATAAACAAGTATTCTTTAATCCATTACAATGATTATTCATTCGCATCCACATATTACATTACATCAATTACCACAAAGCGATCTGATTCCTTCTCGCCAGTCTTCCCTCCCCTCCCACTTCTACCCATACCTCTGTTCTTCCTCCCCTCATACCCAATTAAATATTTGTTTCTCATTAAGGAGTTTGGGATACCTCCTAAAGTAGCAGCTAATGGTAATTGTCGACCACAATCTTGGGAGCGCTGACCAAAAATGATATTATAATTTCTAACACAATATACGAGAGATATATATAAATATATATATATATATATATATATTGCGTACGTACGCAGTTCAGTGCGAAGGTATGGTAATCCATAGCAATCGCAATGCCACCGTAGCACTACATACGGACGCCCATTTTACCTTACACGCACATCCGTAATGGTTAGCAAGACTGTGAAAATATCGGTACAGTCGAGTACCATCAGACCCATACGCAGGGTTAAGGCAGGTCAGACCTCACTCAGGATTTGCTTACTTCAGCGCATGATATGAGGCCAGAGGCTGCTTATGGTATCACCATGATTAGTTTATACATGCCCATGCAACGGCGTTGAAACGCACTGGCACGCCTGCGTTCGGCTGACCCCCCCATCACCACCCACAAATGGCACTTCCTGTTAATCACTGTGCGATGGGTCTACGTGGTCACTGCAATCACAGTCCCAATCGCAATGACAGGTTTGCGCACTCGCACTGCGATGCATGCACAGAACGCAACAATCAGCCGATTGCGTGCGTATAAGCAGCTGTGATCCAAGCTGAATCAGGCCCATAGTGTACCCAGCTTTAGTGTATATACATGTATTGCTGGCATATGATTAATCCAGACCTTCCTGACCTACAGAATGCAATATAGTAAAACTCTTAAATCACAGTTACCAGTAGAAAGGTTTCCATAATGCTCCGGCTGTATTTGTGTCTCCTGAAAGAGATGTGTGTGGCATATGAGCTCCTTTCTACATCATCCTAAATTGAGTTCATGTTTGCAGATGAGACAAGCAGACATGAATGTAGTGACTGCTCTGACACACAGACCATGGAGCCTCAGCCACCTCGGGGATGGTGAACCTCATTTTACCTCCATGATGAAACATTACTTCTATGTCTCAATGGATGTCTTGCTGGATTGGGCATTACACAACATCCTGTGGAATCTATGTGGAGTATCTGCCTTTTTGATGCAGAAGAATTATATCTCAAAGTAAGTTGATGTTACCGTTGGTAGAGGGCTCTGTACAGGGACTCGGTGTGGCTGGCCAGTAGTCATTTCTTACAGGAGCACCAGTAGAATAATACTGATTTATATAGTTGGGATGCAAGCAAATATATGACATCATTACTTAAAATGCAGCCGTTGCACAATTTGATTTAAACCCTGACATCTAATTCTGCATTATACAAGGAAATTTCTTCTTCAGGGTCCATAAGGTCCACAGGAACTACCTTTGGGTATGTGGTTGGAGAGATCCAGGCACCAAACAGTCAAAGCTTTAGCTCCCAGAATGCACTGGTCCTCCTCCATATATACCCCGCCCCAGCCACAAGCATTCAGTTTTTAGTTTAGTGCTCAGCAGGAGTTCAGATGCACCTTTTGAACAGGGGACTGCTCTAACAGTACCAAGCTTTTATTTTATGATTAGTTTTAGTTTACTATTTTACTGGGTTAGCGCATCCTAATAAGACGCATGCACTACGACTCCTTCTACCTCTGCCGATGCCGCAACACCAGTAACGTCTCTGGTGATTTTGGAGGGTCATAGCGGAGCTTAGCTAGCCGTGACGCTGGAGGCGCGGACTGCAATCGGACGCACAGAGATGTCAGGTAAGGCGATTCCTTGTTTACGGGGAATCGCGCGTGGCAGTCCTTGCTCCCGGCACTGGAGACGCAAGGAAGATGCGGCAGTGAAGGCCTGGCCTCTCCCCCGCGTACTCACTAGACCACCGGAGCCTTATCGTCTGCCACCGTGGATTGGTAGTAGACGCATCTACTGCCATAAGGCCAGTGTAGCTGGTAGGTTGATGCAAATTAGGGGAGGTAGGCTCACCCCCGGCCGCTCCTCCCCAGACACAGACCCTACGAAAAGTATTCCCGCGTCTGGGTTGCTCCTCCTATCCGCCTCGGGTATTTGAGACGCTCAGAGTCCACCATCGGTGCTCTGCTGAAGCTGTTGTTCTCAGAAGGTTTGGGTTGTCTCCCTGTATACCTCTCCCCTGAGTGAGGTATATAGTGCTCTACATCCTACCAAGCCTTAGATGTTGGTCAGTTGATTCAGAGCTCATTGCGATTTTAATTGCATATGCATTGTATGTGACTTGTGCTAGCTGCTGTTTGATACTGCCTTTTATTTCTGAGTATCAGTTATAACTATCAATGTTTTTCTCCTCAACCCTCTATACAGGGTGTGTACTTCAAAAATAGTGGTACTTGTGAAGACTGTCACATTGCATTGCATTTATACCTTATACCTTTTATACATTCAGGGCCGGCCCGAGCCTTATTTTTTTGGTAAGCGAAGATAGATTTTGGCGCCCCATGGTGGACTATGGGCGTACAGAAGACACGAGCCTGAAAAAAGGAAAGGGGTGTGGTCTCGTGAGAAAAGTTGCATCTACGAGCCATACATTTAATCATTGGAACTCGGGACACAGTGCGAGCTGTCCGCAAAGGGGGCATGGCCTTTCCTCAAACCACCGTTTCTTCACTCTGGGGATGTGCCCAGCACTCCCAGAGATGATGGGCTCCCCCCAGAGACACCCAAAAGCATCGGGTTTAGCCGCACAAAGCGGCTAAACCCGACTAAAGTCCTGACCGCAGTGCGAAAAGTGCTGTTTGGTCCTAGTTTGTGCATGTGGTAAGGCTCCACTGGGGAAGGTACTGATGTGAATGGCCAAATATTCTCTGTAAACGCGCTGTGGAATATGCATGCACTATATAAATAATTGATAATATATAAATTGACCTCATAGAAAACCTCTATTTGAAGTTAAGTATTTCTATGATAGAAATACATAGAAATATGTCCACTTCAAATAACTAACAAAAAACAGCAAGATATCAACAAACATTATCCACTTTCAAAAGAAATATATATATGGTGTTGTTGGACTGATACACTTGATGGTGTGTTTGTCCACCAGGGGTTAGAGCACTGCACGGCACTACAGGACTTGGAAATAAAGTTTTTTTAAGTGCTTCAAAGTCCTGTAGTGCCGTGCAGTCCTCTAACTCCTGGTGGGCGAACACAGCATCAGAGTATCAGTCCACCACCACTATTATACATACATACACATACACCAATAATTTGTTTTCCACTAAATATGTGTATATAGAAGAGAAAGAGAGAGACACACACACAAAGTATATATTTTAAAGACCAGGCATTAACATATTTATTGGGGGAAAAAAAGCTGTTGGGAGTGTGTGTGTATATTATATATATATATATATATATATATATATATATATACACAAACAGACCGGCGGAACTCGTCCAAAAAAAACACACAAACGGCAGGTCAAATGCGTATCAACATTTCGATGTTAATACATCGTCATCAGGATAACAAGAAGACAAACAAATACATCTACTTATACCCACACCATTCCCACGTGTACGGCTGCTGCTTCCGGGTCCGACCCAGCGGCGTCCACCAATGACGTCACCCGCGCGACCCGTTGCCGCAGCAACCAAATGCAGAAGTGAAATAAACAAATAAACAAATAAGTGGCATTTGACTAAACTATCTATAATATCACATTACAAAAACATACATACATTTAAGATCAATATCATGCATTAAATCAGGGCATGTATATTATCACACTAATGTTCAATAAATACATATATGAACCACGTAATAAGAGCTAATGCTGGTAAAAAAATACAAAGACATAAGGAATAAGTCCAAATACCTGATCAAACACATTCCAATCGCTTATAGAAGATTAATGATATTAATAATATTAATTGCTCACCCAATATTTTAGCCATTGATCCTATGTAGAGCTAATGTCATAATGCACATTAATGCTGCATAAATACAGTGCAGTAAATACTCAATCACTTCACACATACAAAATGTATTGGAATCAACTATTTCTATTCCAACGATAGCAATGTACATTGCCACTACAAGAAGCAATGTAGACCCAAGTTCTCATTCAGTCCCCTGGGAGATAGGGTGCCCAAACAAAATATCCAATAGGACTCTCGTTGTAATAACTTGCATTATGACATTAGCTCTACATAGGATCAATGGCTAAAATATTGGGTGAGCAATTAATATTATTAATATCATTAATCTTCTATAAGCGATTGGAATGTGTTTGATCAGGTATTTGGACTTATTCCTTATGTCTTTGTATTTTTTTACCAGCATTAGCTCTTATTACGTGGTTCATATATGTATTTATTGAACATTAGTGTGATAATATACATGCCCTGATTTAATGCATGATATTGATCTTAAATGTATGTATGTATGTTTTTGTAATGTGATATTATAGATAGTTTAGTCAAATGCCACTTATTTGTTTATTTGTTTATTACACTTCTGCATTTGGTTGCTGCGGCAACGGGTCGCGCGGGTGACGTCATTGGTGGACGCCGCTGGGTCGGACCCGGAAGCAGCAGCCGTACACGTGGGAATGGTGTGGGTATAAGTAGATGTATTTGTTTGTCTTCTTGTTATCCTGATGACGATGTATTAACATCGAAACGTTGATACGCATTTGACCTGCCGTTTGTGTGTTTTTTTTGGACGAGTGCCGCCGGTCTGTTTGTATATTGAAGCCTACTGGAGTGGAGCTTCTCCGGAAGGCACCCTTACGTTTGCCATATTACATGGGAGTGCCACCCGTACTGGTGTATATATATATATATATATATATATATATATACAAATATATATATATATATATATATATATTTTACTACACATTATCCTTTCATTAAAACAGAAAAAAGAAAATTGCCCCCCAGCACACTGCAGATAAATCAAAAATACTTGAATCCTACATGATAATAAAAATTCAGAGGTATTGGTTTACATACATTTGCAAATATATGAATAAGCGCTGGGCCGTCGTCAAGGCTCCTCTATACCAGCCTTGACGATGGCCCAGCGCTTATTCATATATTTGCAAATGTATGTAAACCAATACCTCTGAATTTCTATTATCATGTAGGATTCAAGTATTTTTGATTTATCTGCAGTGTGCTGGGGGGCAATTTTCTTTTTTCTGTGTTCAGTGTAAACCCCGCCCTTTACAAGCACCTGCAGTATATTAAGCTGATTGAGCAACTACCATATTTTTTGCTTGCAGTTTGGAGGCATGAAAGGAGTCAGCATTAGGAGGAGGTGCTGATCCTTATAGTGCCATGTGGAGGTTTTTTGGGGTACCTCCAAGGTAAGTTAGCTCTCAGCTCATACATGTACTGTTATCATGCAGTACATCAATTTGTTATTATATGACCCAGAGTGGGTGCTACTATTATGTAGCAATAATTATTTTGGGGTGAGCGTTTGGGAGTGGGGCCCCCGGGATTGTTCTGGCTGGACCTTGCTCACGGCATCACCACTTAATTCACATAGAATATTTTTTCACTTTTCTATGCGTTTGTGTATTATTTATGTCATTTTAAACCTTTTACATCTCATTAACACTTATTGATTTATCTTTACACACCTATCCTTTAACACTTCACTATCACCTTTTTTCCCCTTTTCGTGTGATGCCCTGGGGATGGTCCTTGGCTGGAATTTTTTGGGGTGCCTTGCTTCCCGGACGTGAACCCCTTAATTTTAGGGACACTGGTATAGAGGAGCCTTGACGACGGCCCAGCGCTTATTCATATATTTGCAAATGTATGTAAACCAATACCTCTGAATTTCTATTATCATGTAGGATTCAAGTAGTTTTGATTTATCTGCAGTGTGCTGGGGGGCAATTTTCTTTTTTATGTGTTCAGTGTAAACCCCGCCCTTTACAAGCACCTGCAGTATATTAAGCTGATTGAGCAACTACCACATTTTTTGCTTTTTCCTTTCATTAAAACACTACACTAAGTAATCAAACTAAAACTATAATGCACCCCACTCCATCTCTCACCTCCCCCCCTCTCCCATCTGTCTCCTACCCCCATCTCTCTCCTCCCCCCCTCCCCCATCTCTCTTCTACACCCCCCACCCCAAGGCTACTCCAGGCTCTAGGCCAGTGACAGGCAGCCTGACAGGTGGTATTCACTGCTCGCCATGTGGGCGTCCTACGATGAGGCTGGAGTGTTTGTGTGTAACTCCTCCATCATTTGTGAAGTGCATAAGCAGGCAAGCGAGTGGGCGGGGGTGCTGTGCCGGCGTGACATCATCACGCCACGTTGCGCAGCCAGAGGAGGCGGTGCTGCAGAGTTACAAGGCAGCCAAAGTCCTCCCGGTCAGCATCAGCAAACCTATTCCCGACCGTCAGTCAGTATGTGTGGCCGCGTCAGGAACTGAATTGTGGCCAGCGGCTTCTCGGCACCCCCTGCCGGCTAGCGCTCTACGCGCTTGTGTAGTCCACTTAACAGGCGGGCCGGCCCTGTATACATTGAATGTCAAAGGTTAAGGATAATCAGGAGTCTAAGGCTCCTGTGCTAGTGTCATGTATATCCTGTTCAGCTGGCCTGTTTCATAGAGGATGGTTTGTGTGCTCCCTTTTATAGGAGACCCTGCCTCACCAATCCAGTACACCAGCTCCTGTACAAGAGCCATCCTGGGCGTCCTCTTGGTCTCAGGTTATGTCGCATTTAATGGACCAGGGAGCAGCTCCGGTACTGCATCCCACTACGGGGTTACGCAGCAGTTACATCCTGCTATGTATATGCCCCCCATGCATCCTCTCTGGATGGATGCCTATGCTCACTCAACTCAGAGTATGGTTCAACCATCTACCGCTGCTCAGCAAGTGGAGCAAACTTGCAAGTTACTGTTAAGCATAGGCATAAGAGAGTATCCCATCAGGCGCAGCCTGGGGATTCTAACACTTCATCAGATGATGATACACATGGTTCCTCTTCCGAGTCTCTCGGCTTGGGAAGACCACCTCTGTGGATGTCCCCTCTCTGGTGAGAGCGGTTATATTCATCCTTAGTATAGTGGAAGAGGAGGTTCCGCCTAGATCTAAGACTCCGGTCTTTAGGCGTCAGAAAGTGGTAAAGGATTACTTTCCTCAGTCTGAGCAGCTTACGGGCCTCATGGCTGAAGCATGGAGACGTTTTCATGCTACAAGGAAGTTAACATCTTTGTACCCATTTTAACCTGCTGAATTTACTAAATGGGCAGTACCTCCGGCTGTAGATGCTCATGTGACACGATTGATCAGGAGCTCTACATTACCTATTTCATCTGCATCCTCACTCAAGAATGTTATAGATAGGAAACTTGAAACATGTTTGAAATCAGTTTTCTCATTGTCTGGAGCTATTACCCGGCCGGCTATGGCTGTAGCCTGGGTAGCCAAGGCGATGGAGGAATGGGCAAAAGCTCTGGAAGACAGTATGCGACAGGCTACCAAAGAACAACTGTTTGATCTCTCCCAAATGCAAGAAGCAACTGCTTATGTGGGAGAAGCGGTTATTGATGCAGAACTTCTGGCTTCTAGAGTATCTTTAACTTCAGTTGTGGCTTGCAGAACCCTTTGGTTATGGTCCTGGAAGGCAGATACGGGGTCTAAGAGAGCCCTTCAATCTCTGCCTTTTGGTGGAAAAATTTTGATTGGTCCAGAATTGGATAACATAGTGGCTACCTTAGCAGCAGCAAAATCTGCCGGTTTGCCATCTGAGACTACCTCTAAATATAGTTTCAAATGATCCTCATCTCACCAGAGGTTTGGCTCTATCTCTCATAGTGGCTACAGACAGCCCATCTAAACAAGGGTTACCCATTATGGGTCCCAAATTGGGTTCTCTTCACCATGGATGCAAATCTTTGTGGATGGAACGCAGTGACAGGTTATCGCACCTTTCAGGGAAGATGGACGGCTCAGAAAAGTCACCTGTCCATAAACATTATGGAGCTTCGTGCAGTGCACAAGGCACTCATTCTGGCATAGGACGTCCTTCAGGGCAGGCCGGTCCAGATTCATTCCGACAACGCGACCACAGTGGCCTACATCAACCATCAGGGAGGCACATGAAGTCTGGCAGCCATGAGGGAAGTGGCGAACATTCTGATTTGGGCAGAACGCCATCTTCTAGCAATCTGCAATATTCATCCCAGGAGTCCTCAACTGGGAAGAGGATTTCCTAAGTCGTCAGGACATACACGCTGGAGAATGGGCTCTCCATCCGAAAGTCTTTCAGCTCCTGGTGGACAATTGGGGACTACCGGACACAAGTGGGAACTACCGGACGTAGACCTCATGGCATCACATCACAACCACAAGGTCCCCAGGTACGGGTCCAGGACAAGAGACCCCTCAGCCACCTTTGTGGATGCTCTAGCGGTGAGGTGGGATTTCAGGTTGCCACACCTTTTCCTCCAATCTCCCTACTACCAAGGGTTTTCAGAAAATTCAAGCAAGAAGGCGGCAGGGTGATACTAATAGCCCCGGCTTGGCCCAGGTGACATTGGTTCAAAGATCTGACCTGTCTGTCCATAGACAATCCACTTCCTTTACAGTCGTATTTGCTAGGAAAGGGTCCCTGCCTACATCCGGATTTACCTTGTCTGGCTTTGACACCATGGCTCTTGAGTCCTCCGTTTTAAAAGCCATGCGTTTTTATACTTCTGTGATTCAGATGATGCTTAGTGAAAGAAAGCCTTCCTCTGCCCACATCTATTACAGGATTTGGCATTCCTTTTTTCAATGGTGTTCCCACAGAAAATATGACCCTTAAGTTTTTAGGGTCTCCCGAGTTCTTGCTTTCTCCAGGCTGGACTAGACTTAGGTCTTCGCCTGGCTACCTTGAGAGTTCAGGTTTCTGCATTGTCAGTTTGGTTCCAACGCATAATTTCTCCTCTGCTGGATGTTAGAACATTTTTGCATGGTGTTCTCTGCTTGCAACCTCTGTTTGTCTCTCCTTTGAGACCTTGGACAGTGGACCTCAAATGGTTGACAGTAAAGACACTTTTTCTCTTCGCTATCTCCTCAGCTTGCAGAGTTTCTGAGTTGGCAACGCTTTCATGTCACCCCCCATTTTTGATCAGATTAGAGCTGTCCTCCTTACACGGGTGGGTTACCTTCCAAAGGTGGTATTCCGTTTTCATATGAATGAAGAAATTGTAGTTCCGGCCTTTCAGTCTTCAGACCTTTCTACAGGTGAAACTTCCCTGGATATGGTTCGAGCCCTTCGTATCTACGTGGATCGTACCAACTCCATCAGGAAATCAGATGCGCTTTTTGTGTTATTTGGTTTTCACATGCGAGGCTGGCCAGCTAACAAGCTGACTTTGGCTCGAAGGCTGCGTATGACTATGTCTCAGGTTTATACACAGGCTGATATCCCTGTCCCTAACACGGTGACGGCACATTCGACTCGGTCTGTGGAACCATCGTGGGCGTTTAGACATGGCGCCTCTGTGGTACAGTTGTGCAAGGCGGCCATCTGGTCTACTGTCCACACTTTTATCAAATGTTATGCATTTGATACTTTTGCTTCCCAGGATGCATCCTTTGGGTGATGGATTCTCCTCTCTGCTCAGGAGCGTCCCCACCCTTAAGAAAACTGCTTTAGGACATCCTCAAGGTAGTTCCTGTGGACCCTGAAGAAGAAAATAAGAGAGATGGTAGACTTACCTTTGTTAATTCTTTTTCTTCGAGGTCCATACGGTCCACAGGGCGCCCACCCTGATGCACTTGGCCTCAGTTGGGATCTGTTCCTTTTTGTCACTGATTCCCTCATCTCTGCGAGAGTGTTTTTAGTGTAATTTGTACTTTCTTCTCCACTTTCCTTCTCCTGCCATTTAGGCTTGTTTACAAACTGAATGCCTGTGGCTGGGGGTGAGGTATGTATGGAGGAGGACCAGTGCATTCTGGGAACTTAAGCTTTGACTGCTATTTGGTGCCTGGATCTTTCCAACCACATAACTCAAGGTAGTTCCTGTGGACCTTGAAGAAAAAGAGTTAACAAAGGTAAGTCTACCATAACTCTTATTATTCACTAGACATGTCTTTGAATGGAGATACAGGATCAATTTATTAAAATAGGTGTACACCTGTAGCATTGTGGAGAGGAATGGCTAGGGATCGGGTGAATATGTGGACCTATTACTGGAATTCAGAAGTAAAATGTGCCCTCTCACACGTACAAGATCTGCATGGAGGACTAGATTGTAATTTGTCTCTTTATTCCGCAGAGATTATGTGAACAAGTGGAACGAGAGAGGGATTGAAGTTGTGGCTTGGACAGTTAATAGCGCCTCTGTGAAACTTTATACTGAACACATCTTGCACAGTAACTATATCACTGACAGCCTGGTGGAAGACTGTGACCCCCATTACTGACCTGACCACGACGGAGCGGTCTCCAGCCATGCTTTCTGAATGCTGAGAAGATAATGAGTGCTCGGGAATTTTACACTGTATTTATGTTGTGGACGTTTGGCCTTCAAAGACTATTTTCGAAGGTTTTTTTAATCGAAACCCTCCCAAAGGAGTTTGTCACAAAGCGGGATCCCAGCCACTGTGTATCATATAAACTTAAATCAGTGTGTTTGGATGTTATTGTCTGTGTGTCAGGGACTTCCATCATTCTATAATAGGGGAATAAAGTGCATCGTTGTCACTTACCAGATGTTATGCAGTAGAAACTTCTCCATTCCCTTTATGGCACAATGCTGCTATTTTATGGCTCTACATGTCCTGTAGGTTATCATGTGATTGGTTATATTTATAAATCCAATTGCTGCTCTGCAAATTTAGAAGCCTCATTACCTTGTTATAGTTAATCTGTCAAATACACACAGTGGAAGCAGCCATTGGTGGGCCGAAACTAATCTTCATAAGATTGCAACCATGGATGATTAGAAAGTAATTACAAGTTTCTTGTGGTTATTACCTTGCGTATGGTTGGGAGGTAATGCATCCATTTGGGGAACTCTATGTGGGATGATTTTCTTTTTTTACTTGCTGGAGAAACCAAATATAGAACAGCGTCCATTCAGGGCCTGTCTAGGATCCCATAATTATAGAGTTAAAATGTTTCCTATACTGACAAAAAAAATCTATTGTGAGTGCAGGAAAATGCACCGCCGGACTGTTTATGAGTAGATGCCCTTATTTGTATAGTGACTTGGTGATGGCACTGACTACTTAGGACATTATTACTGTGGAGTTCTAGTGTAAGTCGCTATTCTACATTGCTAGTGGTGACTGAATCTCACAGGCTGGCTGTCAGTGTTGGGTCTCTTTCCCCACTAAGCGCAGAACAGCTACTATATGAATAATATGGTGGAAGCTAATCTGCATATGTGCCATAACCTCTGTCTCTCTAGACATTGTGCACAGAATTGTGTTACATACTGTATAATGTGTGTGCTCGCCTTAACACTTAATAGACATTTTTGGTATTTTAGACATTGGTAGAAAGAAAATATCCAACCTTCCCGGGAAGTAGGTTTTGTCTTATGTACAGGATGAACTGTTGGCATTTATACATGTATTTGGGAGATAAAGCCACTTCTGTAGTAATTATAGGACATAACTCAGCCATGCCAGAGAGTGAATATAACATATCACAGTTTATTTTATGCATTGTGATTGAATATACTTACATCATCTATTCTTCATTCCTCTCTTCCACCATCAGATTTACCTCATCCAGACATTACTGTAAATGATATACTATAAGGAATAACATCCCCGGATGTGAGATGTAAGAAGTCCCCTTGAGTACAGAGTCCAGTGTAAATTAAAAATGTGGTCTTGGGCTTTAATATGGGAGTAGAACTCTTAGACTTCTAATATTCTGTATTACCTGTAATGTACTACTACCTCTAATCATCTGCTGGAATAATCAATATGTACTGTACAAATAAAACTATTCTTAAAAGATTTCCTCGAATTAACTTGACCAGATAACTCATAGCTAGTCAGGTTAATGCATTACCTCTGAGGTAATAATATCACTATTTATATTTGTGCACAAACCATTCTTTTAATGCTGTTTGACAGGTACATTTATTAGAGTAAAATATATCTAGTCTATAACTAGTGTTTACAGGGTTGACCCAAATGTGTACTTAGACATTGTGGGGCTGATGCTCTGTTTGCATAGTGTATCTTTCATGTTTTGGCTCTGCACATGCTCCGGACCTACCGGCATTGTATCTTACACATAATATATTTGGGTGCAGTAGGTATTACCGCCAGCCGCATGGCCGCTGGTTCAAATCCCGACAGCGAATGCCCTGCAGGGGTGAAGATCCCGATCGCTAATAAGGTAAGTATAACTAGCCCTATTTCCCCCCCTAACCCTCCCTTAGGGGTGCCTAACCCTAACCTCCCCCCTTAGTGCCTAAACCTAACCACCCCGTTCCTGCAGGCTAAACCTAAGTCTCCCAAGGGGGGGGTGCCTAACCCTCTCCTCCCCCCCGGGGTGCCTAACCCTAACCCCCCCTTCCCCAAGCCTAAACCTAACCCTCTCAGGGGGGTGCTTAACCTTAAGTCCTCCCGGGACCCTGACACCTAACCCTCCCCCCCACGACTGTATGCGCCCAGCTTACCTTCGCTCGGCATGCCGGCCGTTGGGCTCCCGGCGTAGGTCTAATGAGAGGCGTTGGGATTTCTATGCCTGTCAACAGTACCTTGCCGGGATTGGACAGTCGGGAAGCCGGCGGTCGGCATTTAGACCATCAGCTTCCTGACTACATCCCATATATTTATTTCCACTTTCAACTGAAGGTGTCAAAATTTTATTCTAGTGGGACGTTCTAAATTAAGCTAAGTTCATAGAGGATGTGTAAAACGCCGAACATGGGTGAAACGCGTTAGTAAACTGTTCATTTTGCCTAAACCTATTAGGGACCCTGAAAGATGGACACCTTAATAGTGTTTTTTCCCAGCTGCAGAAGTGCGTGCAACCAGAAACTGCCCGCTACAGACTGGACAAGCACCGTTTTGGGTGCATATTGCCGTCAGATGGGAGAGTGTAAAGAACGCACCACAAGACACCAGTTGTCTATTTTTGGCAGAGATTGAAGCTCAAACTTCGGATCAGGAGAGGCTGGGTGCATATTGCCGCTGAAGTATGAAGGACGCACATCTCGGAGTAGCATATAGAGGAAGTCACAGTTTATTCTGACAGGTAAGAATCTCTGTGTAAGCATGACACCACATGCATATTTTTTTATGACTTTCAGGGTAACGGCAAATACATACTAAGGGACAGTATCACATATACAGTCAGGTGCATAAATATTGGGACATTGACAGAATTTTCATATTTTGGCCTCTGTTCACCACCACAATGGCTTTGAAATCAAACAAACAAGGTGTGCTTTAACTGCAAACTTTCAGATTTAATTTGAGGGTAATTACATCCAAATGAGGTGAACGGTGTAGGAATTGCAACGGTTTCTATATGTGCCTCCCACTTTTTAAGGGGCCAAAAGTAATGGGACAAACTAAACAATCCTAAATCTAACTTTCACTTTTTAATACTTTGTTGCAAATCCTTTGCAGGCAATTACAGCCTGAAGTCTGGAACGCATAGACATCACCATACACTGGGTTTCATCCCTAGTGATGCTCTGCCAGGCCTCTACTGCAAATGTCTTCAGTTCCTGCTTGCTCTTGGGGCATTTTCCCATCAGTTTTGTCTTCATCAAGTGAAATGCATGCTCAATCGGATTCAGGTCAGGGGATTGTCTTGGCCATTGCATAACATTCCACGTTTTAGCCTTAAAAACTATTTGGTTGCTTTTGCAGTATGCTTTGGGTCATTGTCATTTTCAAAATAATACCCTAAGGTATTCCATTCCACCTTCTGTATTGAATTCCAGGTTCCATTCCACCTTCTGTATTGAAGAAATTGTGTAAGAACTTTATATAATAAAACATTTTTATACATATGTCTATTAGACAGTTTTTAATAAAAATATTGTTTTGAAAAATCTAACAGTAGGCCATTGGGCCAATTTGTCTTGGGTGTCTTTCTTGGTGAGTGGGTCTTTTTTTTAGAAAAAGCACAATTGGAGCTACGTCGAATTGGTCCAGTGCTATAAAGAGGAAAAGTGGACTACCTTTGATTGAAAATTTCTCTTTTAAGAGACTACATTGGATATTCCTTTGACTGTGTTAAATATTTGATATTTTTATATACCATTCAATGATTGGAATATTGCTGTAATTTGCGTCCTCATATTTTTTTTTTTGATATATATATATATATATATATATATATATATAGATAGAAACAGTTGGAAGAATACTTAGTATCAAGTACAAACCCATGCAGGTCACTCCAGGATTTTGCAAAAGATTTCTTTATATAAATAATTGATCGACGTTTCGGGACTGCGCAGAGTCCCGTCCTCAAGATCACAATAACATAAAAAGTCCAGGAATGATGATGTTTGTCCATGCATGATGACGTTTTGCCTCTTTCTGAGTTCCGTTTTCTGGAGGGAAAAGCCGAACTCGGCGTGCAAACTCGAACCTATCCGAGCCTGCACATCCCTAATATATATATATATATATATATATATATATATAGACGTCCTGTTGTTTGGAGGACCCTTTTATTGTTCATGAGATGCTTCCTGAGGTACACCTTCCTGACAAATATATTTGTTGAGGCCGTGAATGGGAGTAATCAGAGAACCCTCAGTGAGTGACCTGGTTCTGTGACAGTATGGTGCTGCTCCCAGACATCAGAGTGGGTGTATATACTGCTTTTGGCATTGTGCCCTTGTCCCTGCCCTCCCCTACAAACTTCTCTAATGCTTCTAGTTATCTTTTGTGCATGTTTGGGGTTGTAGTTGTGTCACTGCTGGTTCTGAGCCCTACACCCAAATCTAACAAATGTGTCTTTCATAATTCCTTGGTCTATGTTTGATTAATCTTTATGGTTGATGATCTTGTTCACCTGTGTTTATGGGGTCTGGGCCTATGTTGTCTGAGTGATTGTGTCTGTATCCCTTCCCTATTTGTTGTCCCTCTCTCCCTATTCAAACACCCGCGACCAAGATGTTAATACATCTCGGCGTTACTACTTCCTGCGAAGCAGGAATAGCTATAGCGGCATGATAAGTGCCACGATAGTACATCTCCCCCTAATCTGGCTCTGCCTGCTGTGGTGCAGGTCACGTACATGATGAGGGTTACTGTATGTAATGATACAGAAGAGGACAGACCCTGGAAATGATCACATCTCCACTTGGTGTGAAAGTGATGTTACTTCTTGTAGATGTACAACAGTTCAGTTTCCCATGTTTAATTTTCTATAACAGAGACATCAGCTGACTCACACATTATTTTACTATCGTTTTTTTATACAAAATAGTTAAAAGACAAAGTATAGGTGTGAATAAAACATTTTAATAAAGTCCTGCCATGATCCAGTCCTGACTAGCCGTCTAGTCACACTCCTGTTATAATACTCATTGTGGGGCTGATTAAGAGTTGGGAACAAAGTAGTAAAACTTTGCACCTTAGCAAAACCATGTGCAAAGAGATTTAGGGGTTTAGGGGGTAATTCAGCAGAAAACACAAGCAGCTTTGCAATTCCGCACTTGCTAAAATGCAAATGCAGCAAGAGGCGTCTGACACCCCCAGCTGCATCTGCGATTCTAGCGCTACGACCGAGGTCTCAGCCTGGGTTTAACATCGCAACCATCGGTCGTGATGTTGGATGGCGCCGGTCAACTGAGTAAGCCTCAGCTTATGCAGGCTGGCCAACATGTGAGGCCAGGAATCAACATCTGTAGACACAGATCCTGGGCTTGCCACTCCGGGAATGCAGGCTGTTCCCGCATTAAACGCCTCTGCTTGTCAATCAGGCAGAGGCTTACAGCGCCAGCATGTGATCACGTAACATTTGCATGCACTGCGGAACCGGGCAGTTAGTTACAAAGCATCGGATTGTAAAACCTGGCACTTCTGTTTATGTTTATGCTTGAAATTTAAAAGGGCAATGATTCTACTAGCAGTGTTTTGCTAATAAAATCATTGATCTTTTAAATGTTGGGCATAAACATGATAAGCACTGGGTTTTACAACTCTATTCTTTGTAAATAAATCCCTTAGATTTGGGAGGGGCGTGTACTAGCTCAAATCTAAATGTCAGAATCTTACCCTATATAGCATGCTTCCATGCCGGTATTCAATATGGAGCGCAAGGTCCATTGCCGGACTTTTCGCCGTAATAGCGGGTTTTGGGTGCGAAAAAGTATCGCGCTTGTCCCCGCTTATCCCCGCATTAAATTTGGAATCGGCGCAAACGGGACTCGGCGAAACTGAAATCTGCGAAAAGTTCTGTCAGTTTAGGGGAAATCAGCCTGACACCCCCGAAAAGATGCTCTGACATGGGGAATCACTATGGGTACCCCCGAATAGCCCTGCAGAAGGTATTTGGGGTTTTTAAATGGACTCAATAGGCGCTATTTTGCGCCTTCCAGCAAGTGGTGAAGAATAGCATTTTGCAACTTTTTTTGGGGAAAATAAGTATTCCCATCAAATTTGGGGTACATGAAAATGGGTGTAAGCATAAGTTGCTAAAGTAAAGTATTAAATAGCGCTAAAAACGCACCTTCAGCAAACACCTGTAATCAAAAATACACCTCCCCCATACTTCCAGACCCCCCCAAAGGCTATTTCGCTAGTTTTGGATTTTGTACCCCCAGTTTGATTTTTTTCACCCATTTTTCAAAGTGCTTTTTTGGGGTCTCTCTTGTGGTTTTTTTTGCGTTTTTGACACAACTAGCGTCAAGGGGGGAGTTTAAAGGGTTTGGGGTGTTGCCGCAATTTTGCACCCCAAAACTCCAAATCTGCACTTTTTTCCGCCGGGTATTCATAGGCGAAACTTTTTTGCCTATTACATTGCATTGCGTTATCGCGCCGGTGAAAAGACACTGAAATTGAATACGGGGATGAATGAAATCGGTGAAAATTATGTAATCGGCGAAAAAGTATCGCCGAAACGGACCTTTCGCTCCAAATTGAATACGGGCCTAAATCTTTAAATATCCAAACAAATGTTTAAATTAGGGGTGTGCACCGGCCACTTTTCGTGTTTTATGTTTTGGTTTTGGATCTTTCTTCGTTTTTTGGATCTGGATTGGTTTTGCCAAAACCACCCTTCCGTGTTTTGGGTTCTGGGTTTTGTGTTTTGGATCTGTATTTTTCTGAACAAAAGCATAAAAACAGCTAAAATCACAGAATGTGTTGGTTTTTCTGCTCCTATGCTATTATTAACCTCAATAACCTTCATTTCCACTCATTTCCATTCTATTCTGAACACCTCACACCTCAAAATAGTGTTTTTATGTCCAAAAGGTTGCACCGAGGTAGCTGGATGACTATGCTAAGCAACACGAGTGGGCGGCACAAACACGTGGCCCATCTAGGAGTGACTCTGCAGTGGCAGACAGGATGGCAGTTTGAAAAACTAGGCCCCAAACAGTACATAATGCAAAGAAAAAAAAAGGTGCAACATGGAATTGTCCTTGGGCCCTCCCATCCATCCTTATGTTGTATAAACAGGACATGCACACTTTAACAAACCAATCATTCCACGCCAGGGTCTGCCACACGACTGTGGCTGAAATGATTGGTTCGTTTGGGCCCCCACAAAACAAGCTGGCAATTAATCTGTCCCTGCACAAACTGGCTCTACGGAGGCAAGATGTCATCCTCATCCTCCTCATCCACCGATTCCTCACCCTCTTCACTGTGTACATCCTCATACTCACAGAGTATTAATTCGTCCCTGCTGGAACCACAGGTCCCTCTGTACGTTCTGGAGGCTGGTCTCCCTGGAAGAGTTGATAATTCATTTTATGAACATCATCTTCTCCACATTTTGTGGAAGCAACCTCCTACGCCTTTCGCTGACAAGGTTCCCGGCTGCACTAAACACTCTTTCGGAGTACACACTGGAGGGGGGGCAACTCAGCTAAAATAGAGCCAGTTTGTACAGGGGCCTCCAAATTGCCTCTTTTTCCTGCCAGTACAGGTACGGACTGTCTGACATGCCTACTTGGATGCTGTCACCAATGTAATCCTTTAACAGACAGACGCACGCTTGTCGCTGCTAATTTGAGGATGCAGGTATGGCTACAGCCCACACAATTCACAAAGATAGAAAAAAAAAGAAGAATTTTTTATTTTTTCTGGAGCACACTTTGAGGGTTACACCACCCTTTAACAGACAGACGCACGCTTGTCGCTGCTGCTTTGAGGATGCAGGTGCGGATATAGCCCACACAATTCACAAAGACAGGAAAAAAAATATATATATTTTTTGTGGAGCGCACTTTGAGGGTTACACCACCCTTTAACAGACAGACGCACGCTTGTCGCTGCTGTTTTGAGGATGCAGGTGCAGCTACTGCGCATACATTTCACACACAAACACAGAAAAAAAGATTATTTTATTTTGGTCGGAGCGCACTTTGGGGGTTACACCACCCTTTAACAGACAGACGCACGCTTGTCGCTGCTGCTTGAGGATGCAGGTGCGGCTATAGCCCACACATTTCACAAAAAAAAAAATAAGAATTTTTTCTTTTTTGTGGAGCGCACTTTGGGGTTTACAGCACCCTTTAACGAACAAGCCAGCCGGCCCTTTACTTATGACACAGGCGCTGCTCCTTTGTTGATGCACGTGCAGCCACAGTGCACACAATTCACAAACACAGAAAATAATTCCTCCACCATTCTGTCAGTGGTGACAGTATCATATGCAGTGACAGAAGACATGTCAGAAATTGTTGGCACGTCCTTCAGTCCGGACCAGATGTCCAAACCGGCCCTGGACTTATGACACAGGCGCACGCTTGGTGCTGCTGCTGTGTTGATGCACATGCGGCTACTGCACATATATTTCGCACACAAACACAGAAAAAAAAGAATTGTTTATTTTTTGTGGAGTGCACTTTGGGGGTTACACCACCCTTTAACAGACTTATGAGACACAGGCGCACGCTTGGCGCTGCTCCTTTGTTGATGGACGTGCAGCCACAGTGCACACAATTCACAAACACAGAAAATATTTTTTTATTTTGTTTGGAGTGCACTTTGGGGGTTACACCACCCTTTAATAGACGAGCCAGCTGGCCCTTTACTTATGACAGACAGACGTACGCTTGGCACTACTTTGTTGATGCACATGCAGCTACTGCGCACACAATTCACAAAGACAGAAAATATTTTTTTATTTTGTTTGGAGTGCACTTTGGGGGTCACAGCATCCTTTAACGGTCAAGCCAGCCGGCCCTTTACTTATGACACAGGCGTATGCTTGACGCTACTTTGTTGATGCACGTGCGACTACTGTGCACACAATTCACAAACACAAAAAAATATTTTTTTTTTGGAGTGCACTTTGGGGGTTACAGCACCCTTTAATGGACAAGCCAGCCAGCCCTTTACTTATGGGACACAGGCACACGCTTGGCACTGCTCCTTTGTTGATGCACGTGCAGCCACAGTGCACACAATTCACAAACACAGAAAATATTTTTTTATTTTCTTTGGAGTGCACTTTGGGGGTTACAGCACCCTTTAACGGTCAAGCCAGCCGGCCCTTTACTTATGACAGACAGACGCACGCTTGGCGCTACTTTGTTGATGCACGTGCGGCTACTGCGCACACAATTCACACACAGAAAAAATACATATTTTTTTGCACTTGGGGGGAGCACCCCTGATAGACAGAGCACCCCCTGGACAACACTACAGCACCCCTTTAGGACTGGGACACTGCACAGGACTTTGGAGTGGACACAGCCCCTATGGACAGCTGACTGCACAACACAGCCCAGCCAGCCCCTATGGACTTTGGAGGAGTGGACACAGCCCCTAGGGACAACAGCAGCACAGTGCAGCACAACACAGCACAACACTACACTGCACTACACTGCACTATACTACACTACACAGCCCAGCCAGCCCTAACTCCCACCCTCCCTCTTCACTGTCCACAGCTGAGTGAAAAAATGGCACCGACGCGGGTACCTTATATAGAATCCAAAACCCGCGAGACCCGGAAGATGGGATGATGACGTTTTGCCTCGATTTCAGTTCCGAGTCAGGCGGGAAAAGTCGAGCCTGACTCGGATCGGCCTTGGATCGGGGGGACTCGGGGGGGTTCGGATTTCAGAAATCCGAACCTGCTCACCCCTAGTTTAAATATATATTATTATTGTAATCTTCCAAATTTCATTGTGCCTCTCTTCAGCATAATCCTGTGCTATATGGTGAAGAAAATGGGAGAAAACTATACAGTCTTATTACTTATTGATGCATCGAATATTGCAAATAAAAATACAGTTACATTCTAAACGCAGTATCAGTTCCTGTGTTCTCCAAACACTTTAATAGTCAACTTGTTTCTACAGTCTATATGTTACTTTTATATGGACACTGAAGAGGTTATTTATGTTATGTCAGGCTTCAGGGAATATTAAAGGTTTCAAGAGGCTCTTTGTGAAAAAAAAAGTGTATTATTAATGTCATAAAGTGTTGGTGATGCCATTAACGTATTGTAGGGGCTATTGATGGAATATGGGATCACTATTACATGCCGGGTTATACATTTGAAATTAGTCCAGTAGTAGGGAAATAAGTGTGTTTATAAAGGGATGGGTATAGGTTGCCGACACTCTGGATCCCGGTGGTCAAATCCTGACGTCGTCATCCCGACAGGGTTAGGATACCAACACCAGTTGGTAGGCATCCTAACCATCCCCCTCTCCCTACCCTAACCCTCCATCTTCGGTGCATAAACCTAACCTCTCCCCCCCCTCAGTGCCTCAACCTAACCTCCTCGCACCCTAAACTGAATCCTCCCCCCCCAAGTGCCTAACACACCCCCGTAGTACCTAACCCTAGACTTCCCCCTAGTGCCTAAACCTACTCCCAACCCCGCTATTTCGGGATACTGGTACCAGGATTCTTAGCGCCGGAATCTCCTGTGTTGGGATACTGAACGTATCCCATTTATAAGATGTGAATGCTGTTAATTTAATGCTAAGAATCTCTTGTAGGGAAAGAGGTATATTTATTCAACATGATTGCTTTTGATTTAATGTCTGGGTTAGTTGGATGAGGGAGACCTAGTGGCAGATTGATTAGGCATGATAGCCACTGGGGCCTTTTTAACCTTTGACTTTCACATTGTAACTTTAAGAGGCAGATTCTACTCGCAGCGTATGAGGTGTGAACAGAATCTGCCACTGGTAATGGGAAGATAATTGCGAAGGCGAGTCTGCCCCCTAGTGTACACTTTTTGCTCAGCTGGACAGGAGGTGAATCGCTTCTATGCCTTTTAACAATAAGACTCCAACATTCAAAATTTGCCCAAGCAGCAACAGAGTCAACATTTCAGAACTTACAGATAATGTAAACTGCAAGACCAGGTAGTAGAAGAGCAGTACAGTTTGCAATATGTCAGCATCTGGCGGAACAGTAACAATTTAAGGGTAATACCCTGCAGTCCAACTTGCAGGCACAATGATAAAGTCTGATCCACTTCACGCTATTCTGCTTGTGAATGGGGAACCACGTGCACCTGATCCAGTTCTGCAGGTAGCTATATTTTACAGTGCACAGCATTATGCATAAACCAGTCAAGGTCATGTGCTGCACTGCTCCAGCATCTCTGTTATGTGCTGGGCTCCTCCTACCATGACATAGCACATACTGTAGTTCTCTGACACCCTCATGTGACAGAGCTGGACTACCGGTAAGCACAATGAACTGGCATAAACATCAGTATCTGCAAGCAGTGCCCAGCACTGCAGGATCAACAGAGTTACCTGTTGTAGAGTTAAGAAGAGAATTTTAAACAACTCTTGATGAGTGGGGCCACTGGGGTTGCAGGTGAGTGAGTGTCAATGTGTCTGGATTAGGTGATGAGGAAAAGGAACGCAGCAGCAGATCACAGAAGCTGGCAGGAGGCACCTATTTACACAGGACACCTACTGCGGCATTAGTATATTTTAGCACAACAGCTGCGTCCAAAGATGCAGCTGCTGTGCAAAAAGTGTACAACTCTGATTCAGGCGCTATATGTGTCATAATGGTGAATATGTAAATGTAGAGAGTATGTAATGTGTATTGCGGGAAGGTACCAGGGAATTCCATGAGAAAGTCATTTTTGGCATTGACAGATCTGAGGGGATGCACAAACCAGTTTACTGCCTAGGGCAATGGTTCCCAAACTGGGTGCCGTGGGGTACTAAATTAAATTATTCATGGTCAGTGTGACAGGGAAAACCAGAGCTGATAGCTGCCAATCATAAATATGTGGGCAAACATAACCTAAGGGTGACAAATCAGCACAATTTACTTAATGTAATAATTTTTGCTGAATTTCTAAACCAGAACCTTTTGGCCTAGGGGTGCTTTAAAAGAAATGTTGATACCATAGGGCGCCGTGATTCATGAAAGTTTGAGAACCTCTAGCCTTGGGGAAGATAAATAATCTGTCTCAGTCTGGTGAACTATGTTTAATTATATATAGGAGGATGTACCATGAATTTTATTGCATCTCCATTTGGTGTGAATTAGGGGTGTGCACCGGCCACTTTTCGTGTTTTGTGTTTTGGTTTTGGATCTGGATCTTTCTTCGTGTTTTGGATCTGGATTGGTTTTGCCAAAACCACCCTTCCGTGTTTTGGGTTCTGGGTTTTGTGTTTTGGATCTGTATTTTTTTTTAAAAAAGCATAAAAACAGCTAAAATCACAGAATTTGTAGGTTTTTCTGCTCCTATGCTATTATTAACCTCAATAACCTTAATTTCCACTCATTTCCAGTCTATTCTGAACACCTCACACCTCACAATAGTGTTTTTATGTCCAAAACGTTGCACCGAGGTAGCTGGATGACTATGCTAAGCGACACGAGTGGGCGGCACAAACACGTGACCCATCTAGGCGTGAAACTGCAGTGGCAGACAGGATGGCAGTTTGAAAAACTAGGCCCCAAACTGTACATAATGCAAAGAAAAAAAAGAGGTGCAAGATGGAATTGTCCTTGGGCCCTCCCACCCACCCTTATGTTGTATAAACAGGACATGCACACTTTAACAAACCAATCATTTCAGCGCCAGGGTCTGCCACACAACTGTGGCTGAAATGATTGGTTCGTTTGGGCCCCCACAAAACAAGCTGGCAATTAATGTGTCCCTGCACAAACTGGCTCTATGGAGGCAAGATGTCATCCTCATCCTCCTCATCCACCGATTCCTCACCCTCTTCAGTGTGTACATCCTCATCCTCACAAAGTATTAACTCGTCCCCACTTGAATCCACCACCACAGGTCCCTCTGTACCTTCTGGAGGCTGGTCTCCCTGGAAGAGCTGATAATTCATTTTGATGAACATCATCTTCTCCACATTCTGTGGAAGCAACCTCCTACGCCTTTCGCTGACAAGGTTCCCGGCTGCACTAAACACTCTTTCGGAGTACACACTGGAGGGGGGGCAACTCAGGTAAAATAGAGCCAGTTTGTACAGGGGCCTCCAAATTGCCTCTTTTTCCTGCCAGTACAGGTATGGACTGTCTGCCATGCCTACTTGGATGCTGTCACCGATGTAATCCTCCACCATTCTGTCAATGGTGACAGTATCATATGCAGTGACAGTAGACATGTCAGAAATTGTTGCCAGGTCCTTCAGTCCGGACCAGATGTCCAAACTTGGTCCTGCCTGTCCTGCATCACCGCCAGCGGGTTGCTTAGGATACCTAAGTTTTTTCCTGGCAGCCCCAGTTGCAGGAGAAAATGAAGAAGGAGCTGTTGACGTGTCACGTTCCGCTTCAGCTGACAGTGTGTTCACCAGCAGGTCTTTGCACCTCTGCAGGCTTGTGTCGGCCGGAAAGAGAGACACCACATAGGCTTTAAACCTAGGATCGAGCACGGTGGCCAAAATGTAGTGGTCTGATTTCAACAGATTGACCACCCTGGAATCCTGGCAAAGCGAATGAAGGGCTTCATCCACAAGTCCCACATGCCGAGCGGAATCGCTCCGTCTTAGCTCCTCCTTCACTTTCTCCAGCTGCTTCTGCAAAAGCCTGATGAGGGGAATGACCTGACTCAAGCTGGCAGTGTCTGAACTGACTTCACGTGTGGCAAGTTCGAAGGGCTGGAGAACCTTGCACAACACGGAAATCATTCTCCACTGCGCTTGAGTCAGGTGCATACCCCCTCCTTTGCCTATGTCATAGGTGGATGTATAGGCTTGTATGGCCTTTTGCTGCTCCTCCATCCTCTGAAGCATATAGAGGGTTGAGTTCCACCGTGTCACAACCTCTTGCTTCAGGTGATGGCGGGGCAGGTTCAAGAGTGTTTGCTGGCGCTCCAGTCTTCGGCACGCAGTCGCTGAATGGCGAAAGTGGCCAGAAATTTTTCGGGCCACCCAAAGCGTCTCCTGCACGCCCCTGTCGCTTTTCAGAAAATTCTGCACCACCAAGTTTATTGTGTGAGCAAAACATGGGACGTGCTGGAATTTGCCCAGATGTAATGCCCGCACAATATTGGTGGCGTTGTCAGATATCACAAATCCCCAGGAGAGTCTAAGTGGGGTAAGCCACTGGGCGATGATTTCCCTCAGTTTCTCTAAGAGGTTGTCGGCGGTGTGCCTCTTACTGAAACCGGTGATACACAGCGTAGCCTGCCTTGTAACGAGCTGGCGTTTCTGAGATGCTGCTACTGGTGACGCTGCTGCTGTTGCTGCGTAAGGTGATACATCTACCCAGTGGGCTGTCACAGTCATATAGTCCTTAGTCTGCCCTGTTCCACTTGTCCACATGTCCGTGGTTAAGTGGACATTGTGTACAACGGCATTTTTCAGGACACTGAGGACACTTTTTCTGACGTTTCTGTACAGTCTCGGTATCGCCTGCCTAGTGAAGTGGAATCTAGACGGTATTTGGAACCGGGGACACACTACCTCCATCAATTGTCTAAATCCCACTGCACTAATGGCGGATACCGGACGCACGTCTAACACCAACATAGCAGTCAAGGCCTCAGTTATACGTTTTGCTTCAGGATGACTGCTGTCGTACTTCATCCTCCTCGCTAAGGACTGTTGGAGGGTCAATTGTTTAGTAAAAGTAGTGGTGTTCCTACTTCCTCTCTGGGATGATGAACGACTCCCAGCAGCAGCAACAGCAGCAGCGGCAGCAGTAGGCGTAGCAATGCAGGATCCTCCAGAGGAATCCCGGATAGGAGAGTCAGTCATGCCAGTGACATGGCCTGCAGGACTACTTCCGATCCTGACTAAGGAGGAAATTGACGAGGAGGGAGTTGACGGTGTGGTTTGCAGGCGCTTGGATACAACAGGACAACGGGATTTAGGTGTCCCTGGACTGCTTACGGTCTTAGCCAAAGTTTCTGAACTTGACAGTAACTTTTTATGAACGCGCTGCAGGTGCCGTATAAGGGAGGATGTTCCTAGGTGGTTGACGTCCCTACCCCTACTTATTTCACCTTTACATATGGTACATATGGCAAGACAGTTGTTGTCCGGATTTGGATAGAAATATTGCCAGACCAAAGAGGTGGAATGTTTGGTCTTCTGCCCAGGCATGACCGTGATGGGCTTTTTCATCCCACGGACAACAACTGTCTCCCCCGGAGCCTGATTTAAACAAACCACATCACCATCAGAATCCTCCTCGCCAACTTCCTCCTCAGCGCCAGCTACACCAGTATCCTCATCCTGTTGTACTTCAACAGTGACATCTTCAATTTGCATATCAGCAAGTGGACTGTGGGTGCTCCTTTCAGCACTTGCAGGGGGCATGCAAATGGTGGAAAGAGCCACCTCTTCCCGTCCAGTGCTGGGAAGGTCAGGCATCGCAACCACCACCACACTTGGACTCTCCTTGGGGATTTGTGATATCTTCTTAGAAAGCACAGTTCTTCGCTGTGCTTTTGCCAGCTTAACTCTTTTGATTTTTTTAGTGGGAGGAGGGCTTCCATCGTCATGTGAAGCTGAACCACTAGTCATGAACATACTAGGGATCGACCTTAGCCGTTCCTTGCCACTCCGTGTCGTAAATGGCATATTGGCAAGTTTACGTTTCTCTTCAGCTGATTTAAATGTCTTTTTCAAGGTCATTTTCCTGAACTTTGCCATTTGGGATTGTATGTGCCCTCTACTATGACATTGGGCATCGGCCTTGGCAGACGACGTTGATGGCATGTTATCGTCTATGTCATGACTAGTGGCAGCAGCTTCAGCACTAGGAGGAAGTGGTTCTTGATCTTTCTCTATTTTATTTTTATCGGAGAAAGTTTGGTCCTCCATTTATGTTATATCGATTTGATATATACGTGCGGCTAAACACAGAAAATAATTTTTTTTTTGGTTTGGACTGGAGTGTACTTTGTGGGTTACAGCACCCTTTAACGGTCAAGCCAGCCGGCCCTTTACTTATGACACAGGCGCACTCTTGGCACTACTTTGTTGATGCACGTGCGGCTACTGCGCACACAATTCACAAACACAGAAAATAATTTTTTTTTGGTTTGGCCTGGAGTGTACTTTCGGGGGTTACAGCACCCTTTAACGGTCAAGCCAGCCGGCCCTTTACTTATGACACAGGCGCACGCTTGGCACTACTTTGTTGATGCACGTGCGGCTACTGCGCACACAATTCACAAACACAGAAAATAATTTTTTTTTTGGTTTGGACTGGAGTGTACTTGGGGGTTACAGCACCCTTTAACGGTCAAGCCAGCCGGCCCTTTACTTATGACACAGGCGCACGCTTGGCACTACTTTGTTGATGCACGTGCGACTACTGCGCACACAATTCACAAACACAGAAAATAATATTTTTTTTGGTTTGGACTGGAGTGTACTTTCGGGGGTTACAGCACCCTTAACGGTCAAGCCAGCCGGCCCTTTACTTATGACACAGGCGCACGCTTGGCACTACTTTGTTGATGCACGTGCGGCTACTGCGCACACAATTCACAAACACAGAAAATAATTTTTTTTTGGTTTGGACTGGAGTGTACTTTCGGGGGTTACAGCACCCTTAACGGTCAAGCCAGCCGGCCCTTTACTTATGACACAGGCGCACGCTTGGCACTACTTTGTTGATGCACGTGTGGCTACTGCGCACACAATTCACAAACACAGAAAATAATTTTTTTTTTGGTTTGGACTGGAGTGTACTTTCGGGGGTTACAGCACCCTTAACGGTCAAGCCAGCCGGCCCTTTACTTATGACACAGGCGCACTCTTGGCACTACTTTGTTGATGCACGTGCGGCTACTGCGCACACAATTCACAAACACAGAAAATAATTTTTTTTTGGTTAGGACTGGAGTGTACTTTCGGGGGTTACAGCACCCTTTAACGGTCAAGCCAGCCGGCCCTTTACTTATGACACAGGCGCACGCTTGGCACTACTTTGTTGATGCACGTGCGGCTACTGCGCACACAATTCACAAACACAGAAAATAATTTTTTTTTTGGTTTGGACTGGAGTGTACTTTCGGGGGTTACAGCACCCTTAACGGTCAAGCCAGCCGGCCCTTTACTTATGACACAGGCGCACGCTTGGCACTACTTTGTTGATGCACGTGCGGCTACTGCGCACACAATTCACAAACACAGAAAATAATTTTTTTTTTGGTTTGGACTGGAGTGTACTTGGGGGTTACAGCACCCTTTAACGGTCAAGCCAGCCGGCCCTTTACTTATGACACAGGCGCACGCTTGGCACTACTTTGTTGATGCACGTGCGACTACTGCGCACACAATTCACAAACACAGAAAATAATATTTTTTTTGGTTTGGACTGGAGTGTACTTTCGGGGGTTACAGCACCCTTAACGGTCAAGCCAGCCGGCCCTTTACTTATGACACAGGCGCACGCTTGGCACTACTTTGTTGATGCACGTGCGGCTACTGCGCACACAATTCACAAACACAGAAAATAATTTTTTTTTGGTTTGGACTGGAGTGTACTTTCGGGGGTTACAGCACCCTTAACGGTCAAGCCAGCCGGCCCTTTACTTATGACACAGGCACACGCTTGGCACTACTTTGTTGATGCACGTGCGGCTACTGCGCACACAATTCACAAACACAGAAAATAATTTTTTTTTTGGTTTGGACTGGAGTGTACTTTCGGGGGTTACAGCACCCTTAACGGTCAAGCCAGCCGGCCCTTTACTTATGACACAGGCGCACTCTTGGCACTACTTTGTTGATGCACGTGCGGCTACTGCGCACACAATTCACAAACACAGAAAATAATTTTTTTTTGGTTAGGACTGGAGTGTACTTTCGGGGGTTACAGCACCCTTTAACGGTCAAGCCAGCCGGCCCTTTACTTATGACACAGGCGCACGCTTGGCACTACTTTGTTGATGCACGTGCGGCTACTGCGCACACAATTCACAAACACAGAAAATAATTTTTTTTTTGGTTTGGACTGGAGTGTACTTTCGGGGGTTACAGCACCCTTAACGGTCAAGCCAGCCGGCCCTTTACTTATGACACAGGCGCACTCTTGGCACTACTTTGTTGATGCACGTGCGGCTACTGCGCACACAATTCACAAACACAGAAAATAATTTTTTTTTGGTTAGGACTGGAGTGTACTTTCGGGGGTTACAGCACCCTTTAACGGTCAAGCCAGCCGGCCCTTTACTTATGACACAGGCGCACGCTTGGCACTACTTTGTTGATGCACGTGCGGCTACTGCGCACACAATTCACAAACACAGAAAATAATTTTTTTTTTGGTTTGGACTGGAGTGTACTTTCGGGGGTTACAGCACCCTTAACGGTCAAGCCAGCCGGCCCTTTACTTATGACACAGGCGCACGCTTGGCACTACTTTGTTGATGCACGTGCGGCTACTGCGCACACAATTCACAAACACAGAAAATAATTTTTTTTTTGGTTTGGACTGGAGTGTACTTGGGGGTTACAGCACCCTTTAACGGTCAAGCCAGCCGGCCCTTTACTTATGACACAGGCGCACGCTTGGCACTACTTTGTTGATGCACGTGCGACTACTGCGCACACAATTCACAAACACAGAAAATAATATTTTTTTTGGTTTGGACTGGAGTGTACTTTCGGGGGTTACAGCACCCTTAACGGTCAAGCCAGCCGGCCCTTTACTTATGACACAGGCGCACGCTTGGCACTACTTTGTTGATGCACGTGCGGCTACTGCGCACACAATTCACAAACACAGAAAATAATTTTTTTTTTGGTTTGGACTGGAGTGTACTTTCGGGGGTTACAGCACCCTTAACGGTCAAGCCAGCCGGCCCTTTACTTATGACACAGGCGCACGCTTGGCACTACTTTGTTGATGCACGTGCGACTACTGCGCACACAATTCACAAACACAGAAAATAATATTTTTTTTGGTTTGGACTGGAGTGTACTTTCGGGGGTTACAGCACCCTTAACGGTCAAGCCAGCCGGCCCTTTACTTATGACACAGGCGCACGCTTGGCACTACTTTGTTGATGCACGTGCGGCTACTGCGCACACAATTCACAAACACAGAAAATAATTTTTTTTTTGGTTTGGACTGGAGTGTACTTTCGGGGGTTACAGCACCCTTAACGGTCAAGCCAGCCGGCCCTTTACTTATGACACAGGCGCACGCTTGGCACTACTTTGTTGATGCACGTGCGGCTACTGCGCACACAATTCACAAACACAGAAAATAATTTTTTTTTTGGTTTGGACTGGAGTGTACTTTCGGGGGTTACAGCACCCTTAACGGTCAAGCCAGCCGGCCCTTTACTTATGACACAGGCGCACGCTTGGCACTACTTTGTTGATGCACGTGCGGCTACTGCGCACACAATTCACAAACACAGAAAATATATTATTTTTTTAGCACTTGGGGGGAGCACCCCTGATGGACAGAGCACCCCCTGGACAACACTACAGCACTCCTTTAGGACTGGGACACTGCACAGGACTTTGGAGTGGACACAGCCCCTATGGAGAACTGACTGCACAACACAGTCCAGCCAGCCCCTATGGACTTTGAAGTAGTGGACACAGCCCCTATTAACAACAGCAGCACAGCACAACATAGCCAGCCCCTATGGACTTTGAAGTAGTGGACAACAGCAGCACTACACTACACTACACTACACAGCCCTAACTCCCACCCTCCCTCTTCACTGTCCACAGCCGAGTGAGAAAATGGCGCCGACGTGTGTACCTTATATAGGATCCAAAACCCGCGAGACTCGGAAGGCGGGAAGATGACGTTTTGCCTCGATTTCAGATCCGAGTCAGGCGGGAAAAGTCGAGCCTGACTCGGATCGGACTCGGATCGGGGGGGCTCGGGGGGGTTCGGATTTCAGAAATCCGAACCCGCTCACCCCTAGTGTGAATGTAATGTAGCTCCTTGTATAGGAGTTTCCTATGTGCTTTCCTATGTAAGAGAGCCAGCCAGCTGTCACAGTATTGTTTTACTAATGTATATTTATCCAAAATAATCAAACAACAAATTGGTCTAAATTAAACATTTTCATTAAAGTTCCGGCTACCATTTCCCCTGACTAGCCAGCCAGTCTCACTCCTCTGCTATTATTCATTAGATAAATTACTTTACAATATTTAAATGATCAATTTTAATATTTAGTCTATTATAAAATTTCATCTAATATGTTCATTAAAAATGTTTGTCTTTTGTAGTAACGATAATAATTGTACAACATATAGAAATTTATATAACTTATTTATTAAGTTTATTATCTCTAAATATAGAAATGTGATAATTTAAAATATAGGGCCATATTCAATTAGCCGTGATAATTTCACTGCTGTTGGCTAAATCTAGTTTCCGCCTACATCACGTGTTTTGGCTGTGGAAAATTATCGGGTGCGCCGCTGCTATTCGCCGTATTCAATTCCAAAGGACGCGAAAACTCGTCCCGGCGATTCTCAAACAGGCGAAAGTGCTTTCAGATATGAGGAAATCAGCCTGACACCCCCCAAAAGATGCACTGACATTGGGTATCAGTATAGATGTCCCTGATTAGACCCCCTGAAGCTATTTGGGGTACTTAAGTGCTTTCAATTGCCTCTATATAGCGTCTTTGCACAAGTGGTGTAGAATAGTATTAAGCAGTTTTTTTGGGTGAAAATAAGTAGTACTGTCAAATTTGGAGTACTTCAAAACTGGTGCAAGCATGGTTTAAAATCACTACAGTGAAGTTTTAAGTGCCGCCAAAATCGCACCTTCAGCAACCACCTGCAATCTAAAAAACACCTCCGACATACTTGTAGGCCACCCAAAAGTCTATTTTGCTACTTTTTATGTATGTACCCCCACTTTGTACTTTTTCACCCTCATTTTCAAAGTAATTTTTTGGGGTATTCCCCACTTGTTTTTTTTAGGGGTTTTTGACGCAGTTATCCTTTGGAGGGCTGCCCCAAGGGTGCAGAGTGGTTTCCGCACCTTTGCACCCCAAAACCGCAATTCTGCACTTTTTTCCGCCTGCTATTCATAGACGAAACTTATCTGCCTATTACATTGCATTGACTTTTAGCGTACGCAAAAAGTCTTTGCAATTGAATATGGTGAAAAGTTTCCGTCTGGCGAAATTACGTCACCCGCTATACTTTTTTTGCAGAAAACGGCTTTTTGCGTCTAATTGAATATGGCCCATAGTACTATACTATTACAAATTTATACAATATTAATAACGGAATCGGTATGAATCCTGGCGGTTCAAATCCCGACAGCGGCTGCCCAACATGGGTGAAAATCCCGATCGTCCCCAGGTAAGTATTTACTAACCTAACCTCCCCCCCCAAACCCTAACCCTCCTTAAGGGTGCCTAACCCTAACCTTACCCCCAGTGCCTAACCCTAATCCCCCCTCTAAGTGCCTAAACCTAACCCCCCCTTCCCCGCCGCCTAAACCTAGGTTCTCCGGCGGGGTGCCTAACCCTAAGTACCCCCGGGGGTGCCTAACCCTAACCCTCCCTCCCGCTAGCCTAACCCTAACCTCCTGGGGGGGTGCCTAACCCTAAGTCCCCCTGGGAGCCCTAAACCTATCCCTCCCCCCCCCACGGCTGTCCGCAGCGGCGCCCGGCATCACTTCGATCGGGATGCCGGGCGCCGGTCTCCCGGCGTCAGGAAGTTGGTCGTCGGGATTATGTCCGCCGGCTTCCCGTCTGCATACCATTAACAACAAATGGCCTAAATTAAACATTTTAGTTAAGGGTCTGGCCTCCACCTCCCCTAACTAGCCAGCCAATCTCACTCCTCTGATGTTATTCTTTATATAAATTACTATACAATATATTTTTTTTTTCAAGAAAAAGTTTTTATTGTCATTCAAAGCACTGAACATCAAAAATACATTCATAGTTGAACATGGCCATACAGAGTTGGTTAGGTATAATAAATTATACGTATTTGTAGAAATAATATCTGGACCTCTCAAGGCAAACTACAAATAACTATCATTATTCAGTATGATATGGTCATAGTGAATCATTTGGAATTTCGTATAATGTGATCATCTTGGCTCAAAAAAAGTAATCATCCATTAACCAACACATAATAGAATAAACAATACATTTGAACAAAAATAAAAAGAATTACAGTGAAAAAATGAACAAAAAGTTTTTGCTCAGAACTGTGTACCACTCTGTTCAAATATTAACAAAAAGAAAAAGAATGGGCTATCCGTGCCCCCCCCCTCGCCATACACCCTAAAAAAATTAAATTCCAAATTACTATACAATATTTACATTATCAATTTTATTATTTAAACTATTTTCATTTATAATCTAACCTGTACATTAAATAAAATGTGCATGCCTAAAGATATTTGCACAACATATAAAAATTTAAATGATACTAGTAATTTTATTTATTTTGTCTGAATATAGCAAAATGTGAATATTTACAATATAGTATTTTATGATTATATGTATATATATATATATATATATGCGCAACATTAACAACAAATTGGTCTAAATTAAACATTTTAGTTAAGGTTCTGGCCTCCACTTCCCCTGACTAGCCAGCCAATCTCACTCCTCTAATGTTATTAAATATATAACTTATTATACAATATTTACATTATCAGTTTTAATATTTAAAATACTTTAATATTTAATGTAACATGTTTACTAAATAAAATGTGCATGCTTACATTTATTCGTACACCATATAAAAACTATACTATTTTTATTAATATAAGGTAATTTTATCTAAATATAGAAATAATTGTATTACTTACAATATAGTATTTTACTGTTACATGTTTATACAACACAACAAATTGGCCTAAGTTAAGCATTTTAGTTAAGGGTCTGGCCTCCACCTCCCCTGACTAGCCAGCCAATCTCACTCCTTAGCTGTTATTTATTCTTTAGTTAACTAAATTGCTATTTACAAATTGACCTAAATTAACCATTTTAGTTAAGTGTCTGGCCTCCACCTCCCCTTATTAGCCAGCCAATCTCACGCCTCTGATTTTATTGAATATATAAATTATTATACAATGTTTTAATTATCAATTTTTATCTACTTTAATATTTAATCTAACATGTTTATTAAATAAAATGTGCATGCCTATAGATATTTGCACAACATAAAAAAATTATACTATTACATTTATTATTAAATTGTTTTTTTCTAAATGTAGAAAAATGTGATTATTTCATATGTAGTATTTTACTATTGTACAGGTATGCAACATTAACAACAAATTGACCTAAATTAACCATTTTAGTTAAAGGTCTGGCTTCCACCTCCCCTGACTAGCCAGCCAATCTCACACCTTAGCTGTTATTTATTCTTTAGTTAACTAAATTGCTATTTACAAATTGACCTAAATTAACCATTTCAGTGAAGTGTCTGGGCTCCACCTCCCCTGATTAGCCAGCCAATCTCACACCTCTGATTTTATTTAAAGATCTGGCCTCCACCTCCCCTTACTAACCAGCCAATCTCACTTCTTAGATGTTATTTATTCTTTAGTTAACTATAGAATATTTACTGTATACATTTTAGTATCTAAAGTAATTTATTTTACAATATAACTTGTTTAATTAACTAATGCTACAAAAAATAAAAATGCACATCAAAAAATATAAACAGAAAATTTAGATACAAATTTTAATTTCTATTTACAAATTGACCCAAAGTAACCATTTTAGTTAAGGGTCTGGCCTTCACCTCCCCTGACTAGCCAGCCAATCTCACTCCTCTGATGTTATTCATTATATAAATTACTATACAATATTTACATTATCAATTTAAATATTTAAACTATTTTAAAATTTGAATCTAAAGTTGATTAAATTAAATGTGCATGTGTAAAGATATTTGCACAACATATACAAAATATATTCATTATTAGATTTCTTTTCTCTAAATATAGAAATAATTTGATTATTTACAATATAGTATTTTACGATCGTATATTTATACAAAATAACAAATTGGCCTAAATTTTAATTTTAGTTAAGGGTCTGGCCTCCACCTCCCCTGATTAGCCAGCCAATCTCACACCTCTAAGGTTTCTCAATATATAATTATACGATGAATACATTATTAATGTTAATTTTTAAACTGGTTTAATAATCTAACATGTTTATTAAATAAAATGTGCATGCCTAAAGATATTTGCACAACATGTAAATATTATACTTGTTTTATTCATTATTACATTATATTAAGTTCATTTTTTATAAATATAGAAATAATTTTATTATTTACAATATAGTATTTTACTATTGCATATGTATACAACACAACAAATTGGCTTAAATTAAACATTTTAGTTAAGGGTATGGCCTCCACCTCCACCTCCCCTAACTAGCTAGCCAATCTCACTCCTCTGATGTAATTCATTATATAAATTGCTATAAATAATAAAATTGATAATGTAAATATTGTAAACTATTTTAATTTATAATTTAACCTGTACATTAAATAAAATGTGCATGCCTAAAGATATTTGCACAGCATATAAAAATTTTATATTATTACTTTTATTTATTTTATTATTATTATTACATTTATTTTATCTAATTAATAGATAAATATAAATATTTACAATATAGTACTTTATTATTTTGTGTATATATATATATGCAACATTAACAACAAATTGGCCTTAATTCAATATTTTAGTTAAGGGTCTGGCCTCCACCTCCCCTGACTTTAATATTTAATAAACATGTTATATTAAATATTAATGTTAATGCTTAAATTTATTTGTACACCATATAAAATGTATTTGTACACCATTTGTTTAGGTTAGGTTCATATAAAAACTATAATATTTTTATTCATATTAAGGTAATTTTCTCTAAATATAAAATTAATTGTATTATTTACAATAGAGTATTTTACTTTTGCATATTTATACAACATAACAAATTGGCCTAAGTTAAGCATTTTAGTTAAGGGTCTGGCCTCCACCTCCCCTGACTAGCCAGCCAATCTCACTCCTCTGATGTTATTGAATATATAAATTATTATACAATATTTAAATTATCAATTTTTATCTACTTTAATATTAATCTAACATGTTTATTAAATAAAATGTGCATGCCTATAGATATTTGCACAACATAAAAAAATGATACTATTACATTTATTATTATTTTTGTTTTGTCTAAATGTAGAGAAATTTGATTATCTACTATATAGTATTTTAGTTTTGTATTGTGTATATATATATATGCAACATTAACAACAAATTGACCTAAATTAACCATTTTAGTTAAGGGTCTGGCCTCCACCTCCCCTGACTAGCCAGCCAATCTCACACCTCTGATGTTATTTAAAGGTCTGGCCTCCACCTCCCCTCACTAGCCAGCCAATCTCACTCCTTAGATGTGATTTATTCTTTAAGTTACTTTAGATATTAAAATTAATATAGTAAATATAAAGTAATTTAATTTATAATATAATGTGTTTAACTAATGGTACAAAGAATAAAAATGCACATAAAAAATGTAAACAGAAAATTTAGATCCAAATTTTATTTACTATTTTTTAATATTTTACTATTGCTAATTTTTATTTTTTATATTATTTTATATTTATTACTAGTTTTAATAATATTTTGCCTAAGGAAATAAGATTTTTTTTTACAACACAGTATTTACTTAACTTATTTTATTAGATACTGTGGGAGCCTCAATCTCTGCCTCCAGTACTTTGAGGGCTTTGGAGAATATAGGTCTTTCAACTGATGACGGGCGATGTTATGCCACCTTACATAACTCGGGCTGATGGAGGGGCCGGGTGTTTTTAAGCAGTCTGGATCTTGAACGACAGCTTCTAATTAATGGAACCGAGGGATGCCCACTCCTGTGTGTGGTATTCATTCCTCAAGCATCTGGGGAGGTGGAAGTCCTTTCTTTGGTGGCTGCAGGTACAAGACAATCAGGCAAATTTCACATGAGGGAAGTGATGGAAAATCTCCTGGACACACAAGATAACTAATGTCTATCTGTAACTAGAGCTGCATGAAAATACAATTTTTTTTATCTTCCTGTTTAGAATATATATTTTTACCTATAGTGGAAGCATAACCAATTACAGCAGTGACATTAATACTGTTTTACACATTTGTCATGATCTGATGCTTACTACTCCCAATGGTTTGTGTTCGGCATCCCGGCACTTGGAATGCCGTCGCTTACATTACTGGTGCCAGAATCCTGATGCCAGACAGAATCCCAACGCCGGCATCCCGATCGTCGGGATGATGAAGGTAAGTAGTGGGGTGGGGGGAGGGTTAGGGAGGTCTAAGTTTAAGGTATGGAGAGGGGGAAGGTTAAGTTCAGGCACTAGGGGGGAGGTTAGTGCTAGGCACAAAAGAGTTAGGGTTAAGGTAGGGAGAAGGGAAGGGTTAGCAGACCGACCACCAAGTGTCGGTATGTTAACCCTGTCGGGATCCTGGCATCAGGATTCTGACCGCCAGGATCCCGACTGTCAGTATTTCATACCAATTCCTTCCCAATTATATGGTTTTATAAGACAGCCCTGTGAGCCATTACTACTGGGAGTAATATGTCTGGAAGATCCTTTAGAAATCTGCTGTAAGTCAGCAGAGATTGTCTATGCAGAGAGGCCTGGAAGCCAGCTACATGATAAGATCAGGATGTTACCTATGACTAATGGTATGTCCAGATGCTGTGAGTACTGACAAGAATAGCTGTGATCCCTCCCAAGTACTTTATCTTTTATACAGGAACCAGTGTACTTCAAAGCAATACTTTTCATAATTCCTATTTCCAAACCTCTCTGACATCAATGTAATTAGTAGAATCAGTCATATGACTTCTGTCATGCTTGATTACTAACCTTATTAAGAAGGAGGAGACATCCAGAATCTTTCCAAATAATTTAGCTAACTTGTTCATGCTCAATATACCTTTGTGCATATGTTTATATTTTGTTTATTTACTATTATTAACACTTCATTATGCTTTAGGAAACACTACACCATTTGTGGGCAACAGTGGATGGCATAGTGGATAGCATTACTGTCTCACAGCACTAAGGTCATGAATTTAATTCCAAGTCATTGCTGATCTGTGTGGAATTTGTATGTTCTCCCTGAGTTGGCATGGGTTTCCTCCAATACTTCAAAAACATACTGGTAGGTTAGTTGGTATTTGACATAAAAATAACCCTAGTTTGTGTGTGTGTGTGTTCATTTGATAGGGAACATAAATTGTAACCTCCCCTAGGGACTGTTGTAAATGACTGATATCAATATTTTATTCTCTTTTTGTTTACTTAGTATGTTGAGTTATCTTTGTTGTTTTAAATGGCATTTAATTGCATTCTTAAAGCATACTATAGCATTCTTAAATATGCTATGCATGTGCGATAGGCTGGGTTGTTATGCTGCTACACTCAAGGCAGATTATTGGGTTTACAATAACTGATTAAATTAGGTTGATATTTTATTTGGAGATAAGTTAGAGAGCAAATGAGACTTCCTAAAGAATTATCTCTGAGCCAAATCTTAGTGGTGGCAGAAATGGGTGTCTAATAGGAAGTGAGAGTTATAGTTATGAGGAAATTATGTCATTCTTAGACATACCTCGTGGTTTTGTTTTGACTAACTCTTATACACACACGTCACACGTGCTGCAGTTTATCTTGTTATGACCCTCAAATAAGAATATTTGGTGTTTGAAGCCCAGTGTCTATTTGAAAATTCAATAAAAAGTGATTTAAAAAAAAAAAAAAAGCCCAGTGTCTGGTAACACAACATAATGCCAACACCTCTCCCCATGAAAGGATTAGACTATCCCTCCCATGACTCCCATACTCTAATGAGGGTTGTGATTAGCAGGTGAACATGATGAGATTCCTATATGGTACCTTCCAGTTCTATGCACTTACTCTGCCGGGTATGAATGGAGGCTGTACGCGCAGTTCTTCTAACGCATACCAGTCAATACCCGCGAAGAAAGGATGATAACAAATTTCTCCATTTACTCCCAGACGCATCTGAGGATCTGTACACAGGAGCTGAAAAGAGCAACATGAATGCAACTAAAATGCAGTTCAGCTATAATTTGATCCCTTATACCTACATATTTGGCAGCAATGTAATTTAGTCAAACAAGAAAGCATTAATCTTTTACCCTAATCAGAGGGTTTACTGATTTTGAGGAGGGCTTCATTAATGATGAGGGGATAATATTATGTAGCAGTCACAAAAGTGATCTTTGTATTACATATTATCACTAGTCTGCTCTATTTTGTATTGTGGTCAAATGATTCTCTCTGTTTTTTTTTATGGTCACAGGCTCTTTTGTATGGCGGTCACTAAGATGCTCTATATTGTATTGTCACAAGAATGCTATCTGTACTGTATATAGGTCACTAGGACCAATTGGATTTCAGTAACTAGAATTATATGTGTATTGTATGACAGTGACTACTTTGCTCTCACTATTGTATGACAGTCACTAGATTGCTCTCTGTATATCAGTTACTAGGATGCTTTTTCTTGTGTGGTGTCACAAGAATGTTCTCTATTGTATGGCATTCACTAGGATGCTCTCTGTATTGTATATCAGTCACTAGGAAATTCTCTGCATGGTATATGAATCACTAGGTTGCTTTCTGTATTACTTGAGAGTCACTCGTTACTCTCTAAATTGTATGGCAGTTTGTGTGTGTAAATTGGGTGTTTGCTGTGTTTTGGTTCATATTACGGGCATACTGGGAATCATCAGGTTGGTCAAATTGATTATTGCACATGCTGCATGGTAATGATGACCATCCGGGCTTGGCACTAATTGATTAAGAGGAGGTAAATATGGAGGTAATTGTGTACATGTGCAATTCATTCCTCCATATTTAGCTTACTACAAGGATTCTAAATATATGAATAGCAGTAATCCACCTCATCCCTATATTATTACATCCTCACCTCTGGGGCAATGTACCCTCGTGTTCCAGCATAGCCCGTGGCTCCGTGGATAGTAGTTACTGCCAGCCCAAAGTCGGCCAGTTTGATATGGCCGGCGTCATCAATGAGGATGTTCTCCGGTTTAATATCTCTGTAAAATGGACATTTTGCATTTAGAATGTGGATCATCATCTGTCACTGAAAACAAGTACTTACTGGAGAAATACAAAGTTTCATACGTGAGTAAGGTTAATTTGTGAATGTGGAAACATGCGCCACCTAGAGGATAAATGCCTATTACACATGTCCGGATGAGGGCAGTCCCATGTTATGAAGACAGTACCAAGGACTGTGAAGTACAGTGCATCTGGGGAGAAGGTAGCAAACCCTCTGACATCAGTCTTCTGTGCTGGCGCCAGCACCTTATTTCTCTGGGAAGAGGGGGCACATACAAATATCTTGCACACGGGTTCCCTGATTTTCTATAACAGCTGTGATGAATGGGTGTGCGCCTTGTAGTGTGGTTGGGGAAGAAATTGGTCAGTTTGTGTAAAGGTGTATGCAGTACAAGTCCGCATTTTCTATGACTCATATAGTCTATTATTATACTGATAATGGATTATTTTACTCTTTTCAGTAGTTAATAAAGAGTATTGTTTTTCTGTGCACAGATTATGACTTCCCCGTATTTTTGTACTTTGCACTTGTGTAGTTATTCAGTATAGGACAACAAGCTTATGGGAGCCAAACATATTCGGGTCCACATATATACTAATAGAATACTTCCCAATTGCCCAATTTTAGTGTTATAGTTGGGAGGCATCACTTTTCCCTTTTGCTGTGCTCTGCCAAAGGTGCATGTGGCAGTGACAGGGTGGTAGGAGGTTCACTGGAGAGACATAAAGGCCATTCTATTGCTCCACACCATGGAGGTATGGCCATGCTCTTCTGAGACACAGCCACACCCCTTCATTACATGGTCACACCACTGTCCCAATCTGCACACCTTCAATGTTGGGAGGCAGGGCTGTAAGGAGGCGATGCAGTGGGGCCATCACATAGGGTGGGTAGCCATTGGGATGGAACTGGCCATGTTCACCCGCAGCAACAACCTGCACCCTACTCTGGCTCCTACACTGTGTTGTGAAAGACATCAAGATTTCTCCCACAGTGTCTTTGGATCAGTACTGGAGCTTCCTTCCGAGCAGTAACCTAGTTGCTCGGTGATGACATTATACCCTCTGGGTGCAACACTTAACACTTAATGCATTGCTAAATATTGTTTTGTTTTATAAGGTTTTAATTTCATTAATTTCCCATTGTAAGAACAGTTATTTCTGTGAAGAACATGGAAATCCTAAAAGTGACATTTCTTCTATATTTAATGCTATATGGAAAGAAAGGTAGTTACCGATGTATAAAGCCCATCATGTGGAAGTACTGGAGACCGGAGACTATCTCTGCAGCGTAGAATCTGTCAAAGAAGAAATGTAACATTATTGTAATGTCCCAGATTCTGTTCTCCATGAGGATTCTATAGATACAGAATTAGTTGTGTACATGGAATATCTTACTAGATTGCAGATTTCCCACTAGGCGCGTGAGGCAAGTGCATAGGGGCGCCACCTGCTGGATGTGGCACAGCAGGCCTACCCTTTCCCCTACCCCGCATCAGAGCAGCTGCTAATACTTTTTTATGTAGAAGTAGCAACAGGGAAATAGGTGGAGGGGGGTCATGGGTGGCAATTTGTGTGTGTGGAGAGGTAGGGGCTACCTGCTGGGTCTCAGCATCATGCATGGTCAGAGCAAGAGCCACCTGTGTTTATCCAGAGATGCCCAGTAGCTGTGACAGGTGGCTCTGAATAAACACAGCAGGCTCTGGCTTTGCCCCTGTCATGACGGCTCGGGATGGCTAGTTCCGAAGCTGATTCCCCCGAGACCCAGCAGGTAGCGCCAACTTCTCCACACACACAAATTGCCACCCGTGACCCCCTCACTCATCTCCCTGCTGGTACTTCTACATAAAGAAAGTATTAGCAGCTGCTCTGATGTAAGGGGGGAGGGTGGCCAATAATGGTTATTCTTACACATAGAAAGGTAATCAAGGGAAAGGAAAAATGTTGATAAAGTCAGTGGTGACACAGCGCAGGTAAGGTCACTGGGGGCATCAGTGCAGTACAGGTTGTGCCATGTTTATGGGACCATAATTCACAGATCTAAGACCCTTATAAAGGTGGTTGTTTGCTATGATGTGAATACCAGGCAGCCACTGCATAGTTACTATAGCACATATCTGCTTACTTCCTCCCCCTTCAGCCAGGCTCTCCTCCTATCTGTTGGTTTCTCTGCAGCAGACAGACATCTTCTGAGCAATCTGATCTAGAGGAAAGGCCTCCACACATCAGCAATTGATTGCAGCAATTCTTCAATTTGCAATCGATTGTGTATAAAAATCTTTCCCTTTTTCAATCTATTGCAGATTGCAGAATTGCCACAATCGATTGAAAAAAGGAAAGATTTTTATACACAATCGATTGCAAATTGAAGAATTGCCACAATCAATTGCTGATGTATGGGAGCCTGAAGATTAAAGGTGTGTGCAGCTGCTGCATACTGCAGTATGCATCAGCTGCTTCTAGTTTCCATCTGCCAATAGGACTGGCTGCTCACATGATGTCACTTCCCAGTGTCCCCTGGGAATCCAGTCACAGCCTCTGCAGAGTATTATCATACCCATGGGGGAAGGAAGAGAGAGCCATAAGGGCTGATTATAATGCTGGGTACACACTGGCCAACATATCGGCCGTTCAATTGAACAGCCAATATATTGTGTGCACGTTGGCCAGTGTGTATAGACGATATGACTGTGAACGATTTTGTTCACAGACATATTGGGTCAGTTGTGTAGCACAGCCAATGGCAGATGTATCTGCTCATTGTTGTGCTGTGTGTACAAGCGATCAGCCGACCGCCCATACACTTGCTGCAGAGGCCACGGGGTACAACCATCATCTGCAGATATATCTTTCCAGTGTGTACCTACCTTAAGTCGCACTGCGAGACGCAGTGCATGCATCCCGCAGTGTGTGTATAAAGAAGCACAGTAACAGCTGAGATATACAAGCTCAGAAATGTATTGGAAATGTATTGGGTGTTCCCGGGCTGTGACTAGGAGATGGCTATTACAGAGATACTGTCTGATGTCACATAACTGGACATGAGCTCAGATGCTTAAACACTTACATTGGAGGCCATACTCTGATGGAGAATATGCTCCTAGTATTGGGCAGGTGCATTTTGTTGGAGCGTCGATGGCAGCGTCTAAAGACGCATTATGTGGGCATGGCAGTCAGACATACGGGAAGGGCTGATACTAGCATTTACTATAAAGGAATAGATACAACTGCGGCAAAATACACTAATGCGGTCACAGAAGAGTGCGGCTCTGTATCAGTCCCATACTGTGTATATGGGAGAAAGGGGATGGGGAGAGTGTAAGAGAGCTATAGAGAAGGGATATAAAGACAAGTGCATGCAGGAAGGAGTCCTAGGGCCGTATTCAATAAGCCGTTTTCGGCGAAAAGTTTTTGCCGGTGACGTCATTTTTCCAGGTGAAAACTTATACCCGTAATCAATTCCAAAGACTTTTCGCCGGTGCAAAAAGTCTGCGCCTCGTAACCAATGAAAAGATTCGCCTCTGAATGAAGGCGAAAAAAAGTGCAGAATTGGGGGTTTGTGGTGCAAAGTTGCATGATCACCCCTGCAGCCTTGGGAAAGCCGCCCAAAGGTAACCTGCATCAAAAAAAGTGTAAAAAATACTTTAGCTCACCCCAAAAAAGTACTTTTGTTTTGGGGGCGAAAAAGTCCAAAGTTGGGGGACAAACTTAAAAACTAGCAAAATAGACTCCAGGGGGTCCCCCAAGTATGCCCCAGGTGTTTTTTTGATTGCAGGTGCTTGCTGAAGGTGCGTTTTTACGTTTTTTTAAAACCTCACTTTAGCGATTTTTAACCATGCTTGCACCCATTTTCAAGAACCCCAAACTTGCTGGAACAATTTATTTTTGGCAAAAAAAACTGGTAAATGCTATTCTTCACCACTTGTGCAAACACGCTAATTAGCAGCTATAAAGAGAATTTAAGTACCCCAAATACCTTCAGCAGGACTATTCGGGGGTATCTAGAGTGATCCCCAATGTCAGTGCATCTTTTGGGGGGTGTCAGACTGATTTTCCCAAATCGGACAGCACTTTTTGCCGGGTCCCGTTTTTGCCGATTTCTAATTGAATACGGGGATAAGCGGGGACGAGTGTGATACTTTTTTGCATGGAAAACCTGCGATGTCGACGAAAAGTCCGGCATGCGAATAAGTACGGGACTTTTCGCACCTAATTGAATATGCCCCCTAGTTGGAAGAGACTAAATGATGGGTGACCAACAAATGGGGAGGGGATAACATAAGTATGTATCCCTGTGAAAACATAAGTATGTATCCCCGGCAAAAACGGGACCCGGTATGTACAGACAGGTCCATAAATATTGGGTCATTGACAGAATTTTCAGATTTTGGCCTCTATTCACCACCATAATGGTTTTGAAATGAAACATACAAGATGTGCTTTAACTGCAGACTTTCAGATTTAATTTGAGTGTAATTACATCCAAATCGGGTGAACGGTGTAGGAATTACAACAACAAGAGATATGGTAAGAACTTACCTTTGTTATCTCTGTTTCTACGAAGTCCATAGGGTCCACAGGGTTGACCTTGGGGTATAGGTTGGGAACCAAATCCGGGCACCACGCAGTTAAAGCTTTTAGCTCCCAGGATGCACTGGGTCCACTCTCCCTATAACCCCACCCCCAAGCCAGAGGCACCTCAGTTTGTAAGTAGCCAAAGGCCGGAGGAGGAGAGAAAAAGAGAGAGAAAACTGGAACACTCAATAACCATACTCACCGAAATGGGAGACGGAAAACCGGTGACCAGCCACACAGCCCATATGAAGCCAGGTGCGTCAGGGCGGGCGCCCTGTGGACCCTATGGACTTCGTAGAAACAGAGATAACAAAGGTAAGTTCTTACCATATCTCTTGTTTTCTACTTCAGGGTCCATAGGGGGTCCACAGGGTTGACCTTGGGGATGTCCCAAAGCAGTTCAACCAAGGGTGGGGACGCTCCTGTGCTGAGAGGAGAATCCGTCGCCAAAAAGGAAGCATCCTGAGAGGCAAAGGAAACCAATGCCTAGAACCTTAAAAAGGTGTGGACAGAAGACCACGTGGCCACCTAGTAAGGCAAAACAGCCGAGGCGCCACAGCGAGCCGCACACGAGGGTCACATGGCCCGAGAAAAAACAAGCATCAACAACAGGAAGGCCTACCCATGGGTAGGCCCCTGAGGAAGACCTACGAGGCCATCCAAGCCAACATTTGGTTATAGGCCGGCCATCCTTTCCTGTGAAAACCAGAAATCTCAGACCACCAATAAGGAGTCCGATTTCCGTAAGGAACCTGAACGGATCACATAAATCCAAAGAGGCCAGACCACAGTCAATGAGGCCACACCAGCCGAGAGGACTGGGGACAGAATGGCCGTACCATAAGTTCCAGAATAATATGGAACCTGAAAACCACTAAGAAGAAACACAGGGCGAGAGCAACTCCCACCCAGACATGATGCCCTCCAGAAGAGGGAGCCACATGAGAACGCTCCCAATTCAGACACTCTCCTGGTTGATATAAACACCCTGAGAGAAAGAGAGAGCCTAAGCAATAGACCATGTAATGGCTATCACAACCAGCGGTTCCATTGACTGTCCCCGGAGGTAACGAAGAACCACTACTTACTCCCAAGGAGTCCCTAGGGAGGACAAATGGAGGCATAATCAAGAAAACACTCCAAAGGATGAACTGGATACCAGAGTGAAGCAATTCCATATCTTAACCATACTGACAGTGTAGAGATCCGCACTGTCAGGAAGACCAGGCCACATGTGAAACCCAAGCCAGCCGGAAGGAATGCCAGAATATCTGGAAATCCTGGACACTGGAGGATTGTATCGACAGGTACAATACCATAAGATTTATGGCTGCCACAGTTTGTGGTAGGTCCCAGCAAAAGCTGATCCATGTGCTCTAATCATTCCAATGATGACAAAGCCAGGGAAGCCGTAAGACCACTGTAAGGACACAGTCAAAGACAAACGACCCAGGTCCAAGGCAAAACCAAGGACGCTGAGACAACAGGTCCGGGCAGTGAAGCATCAGGGATGGAGTATCGATGTAGAGACTCCGAAGATCCAAGTACCCCTGACATCTGGGGCAATCAGGAGCCACCAGCAGGAAAGCATCTCCGTCTCGATTGAAAACACTTCCAAAGACCTCGAGGAAGAAGGGAGACCGGAGAACACAGGTACACAAAGTGGAAGGACCACTTCACCGACAAAGAGTCGCTGAAGTTTGCTTCAGAATCCCCAGAGCTGAACTGTAACACCATAGTGTGATAAAGTCAGAAGGCCATGAGGGTCACCTCAGGGCGGCCCCCCCTGCTCACCAGGAGATGAAACCTCTCTTGGGGAAGAGACTAGTCCCCGGGATGCACGTCGTGACGGCTGAGGACTCCCGCTTCCCAATGGAGAGCTCCTGAAATGAACGCTGCCGAGATGGTCGGGAGGAGACCCTCGGACTATGTCCGAATATGTGACATACCTGTCATTGCCACCCAACGAACAGTGTTGCTAAAAAGGAAGCCACTGTCCTGACCCTGTCGGACTGAACCTTTTCAGGTTCACCGGGAAACAAGAGTTATGCCAGAGTAAGTTAATTGACAGGGTGGAATCGACAGACGTCCAACTGCACTGAAAAGGATTCGGTCCAGACACTGTCCCTAGCAAAGAAAACCCTGGACGAGATGGCCATAGCCACCCGGACAGGGACCGACTTGCCTCCGGAGAGAGCATCATCGTTTGAACAGTTATCCGACAGAAAAAACTCATTCCATCTGGAGATGAGCCAATTATGGAAAGGCCTGGAATGGAACTGAGCCCATTCCACCATGCATCCCAGAGTGTAAAGACATCTGTCGACTGCGCAGACAACCATGTACTCCTAATGGAAGAGAGGAGATTCCGTCTTACGCCAGAAGAATTCTCAGATTCTGAGAATCCAGCAGGGATCCTAGATGAAGAATACCCAGAGAGGGATGCAGGGAGGACTTTTTCCCCGTTGATTAAACGTCTGCACCCTGAAGAAGCCACAGTCATCCTGACCTGGCCGTAAAGTACCCCGGTGATCCCGCTAAGAGCAGGAGGCCGTCCAGGTACAGGAGCATTGGGATATACTGAACAGAAGAGCTGTCAGAAAATCCAAAACGCTGGTAAACCCCTGTGGGGCTGAGGACAGTCCCAACAGGCAGAGCCCGAAAAATTGTAAGTGTTGCTGTGATACAGCAAACCTCAGCCCATGCTGAGGAAAGGTCTCTGTAAGTACCCGTAGGCACGCGTCCTGTATATCCAGTGATACCCTAAAGTCCCCAGGTTCCAAACATCGTATGATGGAGCATAGGGATTTCCTCCTGAGCCCAGGTAGCTTTAGGAACTGGTTCAGGGAATTGAGACAGAGAACAGGCCAAAGAGGACCATTCAGCCACCGCACCAGAAAGAAAACAGAACAACCAGTCCCTCACTGAGATAGTGGGGATGGCCCAATTAGCTCCGCTTACCGCAACAACTGCATAGCTTTCTGGATCTGTAAGGCCCTTGTAAAGAGGGCGTACCCTCCTACCCACGTAGCCGCGGCAACTTGACACTAATACCGGGCGAACTGAGAAAATCGGTATCTCCCAGTTGTAGGCCTGTCCCGTCAGACTGAAGAGATATCCGTAGGTTCAGAAGCAGGATCGGCTGGCAGTCCAGGCCTGCTCGGTACTGGATATGTCGGCCCTTGTAGATGCCGACAGTCTACGAAGAAACAGACCTTTAGGCTGACCCAGAGGACAAAAAAGACTTAACAGACTTAGTCTGAGGCCTTGTAGTGGGCATAGCTGAAAGCGGTAAACTTGTCGTTAGTAATACTGCCAATGTTACTACAATCTTGTCAAGGTCAGGACCAAACAATATCAACCCTAAAGATGGTATCTGCACCTCTGCATTCCCAGAGCACAGCCATAGGGTATTACGGAGGATACAGTCGCAGCCGGAACTCTGAAAGTTAGGAGACTGGTATCCAATATAGGCATGTCCACCTATGACAACTGCATATATTACATGAGCGACCAAATACATTTGAACCCCCGACGTGTTGGAGGGGAAAAAACGTTACAAATGCATCAACCCAATATGCAATAGTATTAACCAACCATGCTATAGCCATGGTAGGATGGGTAACAACTCCTGAAAGCAAGTATACTGATTTCAGGCAGAGTTACCACCTACGGATCCGAAGAATCCGACCACGCAGGAATGGGAGGCGTAGTAACGTCTGTAATCAGACGAGTAACACGCCCATCCCCCCCAGGAGGGGCTCGTGATGACCCTCAGGGATTTGGGACAGGAGGCCAAACACTGTTGTAACACCTCCTATCTGGCAACAGCCAGAGTCCCGCTATGCGATCCACCCGCTAGTCAGCAACAGGTAACCCGAAGGCACGCAATACTGAGGGTGTATGATACAGGTGCAGGTCAACATTCACTCTAACCAGAATGGACCTGCTACCAGCCCTAAAGCAGGGATAATAATACCTGAAATAGGCTTCCCCCCGTGTAAGAGGGAAAGAGCCCCGAACAGTACCCAGTTCACGGCAGAGCCAACTGGGAAGTAACCACAGGGCGTCAACCACGCCAATTAGCGTTTCGTAGAAAACGACATCCACCCAGGGTGGCTGTTGTGGTAATCCCTGCAAGGGGAATGACAGACTATTGTGGCACCAGGGGGAATTCATATACTGCGAAAAACCCCTGCAGGGAGCGGTAGTCTGTGTCACAGGGGAAGAGTGCAAGAAGCTGCGAGATACCCTGAGATGAAAAGGGCAGTATGGTGAAGTAACCCCAAGTGAGGTACAACAATGGGGCCCGCCCGGCGATCCGCAATTGAGAGGATCCCGAGAAAACAAACCGCCCAAGGGGGTCGTGAAAGAGGCCGGCACCAGATGACGCCACATACAGAACCCTTTATGAGTCAAATCCTCCGCACTAACACCTGCAGCACATGACTTGCAGGATAGTAAAAATGGGTGCAGTATAACGCTCTATCTCCTGGTCAGACATATCTGACCAATCTTGGCGGAAATATTAAGCAGCACTATACTGGTCCTGACTGATGCCAAAAATTAGCTGCAGGGACCCATTTTCAGCGTATGCAACACACAGTTCCATCTAAAATATGGCAACGTGCAGCACGCAACAGTATGTGACAAACCACACAAATATTAACAAGTATATAAATGTGAGGTCTCAGAACCACCCTAAGTACAGCTGTATTAGGGCAGATAAAGAAAAGGGATAGATATACACTGACAGGTGAGAGAATAAAGTACAGTCAGCACTAGCATAAGTCACATACAATGCAGATATATACATATATACATAAACATGTCATATAATATACTGCACTATTACACTGCATTCAACTGCCCAGATTCAGTGTCTGGGAAGGCTACAGCGCTGTGTACACTGACCTGATGGTGAGGTACGCAGGGGGACTGGACTCACTGCCATCCTGAGAGATTTCTGCTGCACCACAGAGATAAAATGGCCGCTGGAGACCTCAGAGGAAGCGTGGCCCGCGGAGGAAGCAGCTCAGCGACGCCAGACTATGGATACTGAAAGGCGCGCTGAGCTGAGGGGAGGAGCCGCTGTAACAGGGAAGGCTGCCTCCCCTGGCCGGCTATTAACCCCCGGGACGCCGGCTCCCTGCACCGATCGTTAAGTCCCTGGTGGTCTAGTGGACACACGGGGTATGGGGGGCCCGCCGCCACTGCCGGCGCCTCCGGTCTGTCCCCTGAGACCGGAGGCACAGGACTGCATTTGAAATGCGCGGATCACCGCAAGCGGTGATCCGCGACCTTACCTGCTCCCCGTGGATCCGGCAGCAGTCCTGGGCGCCCGCAGAGTCCGGCTAGTACAGACTCTGGGGTCCCGCTGAGATCCCCAGATCTGTACTGGCATCTCAGCGCCAGCGGGGTGACGGAGCGGCAGCTTAGACGTCCTATGGACAGTCCGACGCTGCCGCTCTGAAGAGTCCAAAGTCCATGGAAAAAACTTTGTCCCTAAAAAAATAAAATAAGCTTAGGGGCTGCTAATCAGCTCCCCCTGCGCTAACGGTGACCCGACTCCGGCCGGGCACCAACTTAAACTGAGGTGCCTCTGGCTTGGGGGTGGGGTTATAGGGAGAGTGGACCCAGTGCATCCTGGGAGCTAAAAGCTTTAACTGCGTGGTGCCCGGATTTGGTTCCCAACCTATACCCCAAGGTCAACCCTGTGGACCCCTTATGGACCCTCTATGGACCCTGAAGTAGAAAGTTTCAATATGTGCCTCCCACTTTTTAAGGGCCCAAAAGAATTGGGGCTATCAACTAAAAAGCTATTTCATGGACAGGTGTGGGCTATTCCCTCGTTATTTCATTATCAATTAAGCAGGTAAAAGGTCTGGAGTTGATTCTAGGTATGACATTTGCATTTGGAATCAGTTGCTGTCAACTTTCAATATGAGATCCAAACAGCTGTCACTATCAGTGAAGCAAGCCATCATTAGGCTGAAAAATCAAAACAAACCCATCAGAGAGATAGCAAAAACATTAGGTGTGGCCAAATCAACTGTTTGGAACATTCTTAAAAAGAAAGAATGCACCGGAGAGCTCAGCAACACCAAAAGACCCGGAAGACCACGGAAAACAACTGTGGTGGATGACAAAAGAATTATTTCCCTGGTGAAGAAAAACCCCTTCACAACAGTTGGCCAACTCAAGAACACTCTCCAGGAGGTAGATGTATATGTGTCAAAGTCAACAATCAAGAGAAGACTTCACAAGAGTGAATATAGAGGGTTCACCACAAAATGCAAACCATTGGTGAGCCACAAAAACAGGAAGACCAGATTAGAGTTTGCCGAACAACATCTAAAAAAGCCATTACAGTTCTGGAACAACATCCTATGGACAGATGAGACAAAGATCAACTTGTACCAGAGTGATGGGAAGAGAAGAGTATGGAGAAGGAAAGGAACTGCTCATGATCCAAAACATACCACCTCATCACTGAAGCATGGTGGTGGTAGTGTCATGGCGAGGGCATGTATGGCTGCCAATGGAACTGGTTCCCTTGTATTTATTGATGATGTGACTGCTGACAAAAGCAGCAGAATGAATTCTGAAGTGTTTCAGGCAATATTATATGCTCATATTCAGTCAAATGCTTCAGAACTCATTGGCCGGCACTTCACAGTGCAGATGGACAATGACCCTAAGCATACTGCAAAAGCAACCAAAGAGTTTTTTAAGGCTAAAAAGTGGAATGTTATGCAATGGCCAAGTCAATCCCCTGACCTGAATCCGATTGAGCATGCATTTCACTTGATGAAGACAAAACTGAAGGGAAAATGCCCCAAGAACAAGCAGGAACTGAAGACATTTGCAGTAGAGGCCTGGCAGAGCATCACCAGGGATGAAACCCAGCGTCTGGTGATGTCTATGCGTTCCAGACTTCAGACTGTAATTGCCTGCAAAGGATTTGCAACAAAGTATTAAAAAGTGAAAGTTAGATTTAGGATTGTTTAGTTTGTCCCATTACTTTTGGCCCCTTAAAAAGTGGGAGGCACATATAGAAACCGTTCTAATTCCTACACCGTTCACCTGATTTAGATGTAATTACCCTCAAATTAAATCTGAAAGACTGCAGTTAAATCACATCTTGTTTGTTTCATTTCAAAGCCATTGTGGTGGTGAATAGAGGCCAAAATATGAAAATTCTGTCAATGTCCCAATATTTATGGACCTGACTGTATGTACTGTGGGCCTGATTCAGAGTTGGGAATAGAGGGCCTGATTCAGAGCCACTCGTAAGCGGCCGCTCGTTCATTCCGAGCGATGTTCGCACATCTGCGCACACGTATGGGTTGTAATGCGCATGTGCGAACCAGTCAGTGCGGTCGGAAATCGTGTGCTTGCAAAATAGCGAATGCCTGCTAATTTGAGTGACGGGATGAGGCGTTTGTGGGTGGTAACAGGGGAAGGTGCTTGAAATCGGGGAGTGGAGATCCGAACGCAGGCGTGCCAAACGGTTAAAACGGGCGTTTTAAGGGTGTGCATAATTAACAAAGCAGCGTCATCGACCACGTCACTTGGTTGTCTTTTAGCCTGAACTGCTCGCATGATTGCGGTAGGTAAATGCTACCACAAGAATAGCGAGCAGTTCATACGCTTTTCGATGTACTCGATTAATCTAATAAATATAATATATGATGCGAGCGGCCAGGGGGCGTTTTTTCAAAATAGCGAGCGCATGTTTCGTTCGCTCGTTCAGACATAGAGGCGTCAACAGACCGCAAAGAGCGAGTGCTTAATTTAAATATCCGGCCCCTTTTTCAGAACGACCGACCGCAAATAGCGTCAGGCTCTGAATCAGGCCCAGAGTGAGATATCTCTCTCAACTGTGAACCTGAACAAACCATATTGCAATGCAAGGGGTGTAAATACATAAATTTTTTTACATGTGGGGTAAATACTGGCTGCGTTTGCATGTAGCCCACAAATACTGCACAGCTTTATTATTACTCTACAATTTAGATGTCAGTGTGGAAACACTCCTCCCAAATCTAAATCTCTCTGCACATTTTAAATCTGCCCACCTGCAGTGCAGCATGGTTTCACCAAGATGATCAGTTGAGAGAGATATCTCACTCTATTCCCAAGTCTGAATCAGGCCCTGTGTGTGGTTTCTGGCCTGACATTATTTCTTCTTTTCCATCTGTAATGTGGTTGAGTCTTAGGTACACACAATGTGGTGACCAGTGGTGGCCAGTGCTGGTATATTCACTAGGGCAAATGTAATGAAGGTAGTGTATGATAACTGTTCTGCCACATGTATAATTGTGTCCTTACACATCTTTACTACAGTCACATCAAAAAGCCCCTCTTGGTGCACCAGGTCTCGTGAGACTGCTAGCGTCGGGTGTCTAAGATGCGATCTGTGACGTAACTAGGGTATGTGGAGCCCAGGGCAAGATGAAAAATGGAGCCCCCACCCTATGTGTGCGTGCCGAAAAAGTGGGTGTGACCACATGCCACAAGGGGCGAGGCCACTAGAAAATGGGGGCATATCAACATGACACCACCGTTTCTCGTCACTCTGGGAGAATTCTTTTCCATTCCATTTGCACCATTTATACAGGGCCCATTATGCAATGCCCCCAGTAGTAGAGCCCCTCATGCAGTGCCCACTGTAGTGGTGCCCCTTATACAGTGCTCATTATGCAATGCCCCTAATAGTAGTGCCCCATATGCAATGTCCCCAGTAGTAGTGCCCCCTGTTGTAGTGCACATTATGTAGTGCCCAATATATAGTATCCCCAGTAGTGCCCACTATACAGTGCCCCCAGTAGTGTCCCTTATAGAGTGCCCCCAGTAGTGTCCCTTATAGAGTGCCCCTATGCAGTGACCAAAGTAGTACTCCTTATATAGTGCCCCAAGAAGTGACCCTTATACAGTACCCCAATAGTGCCCCTTATATACTGCCCCTAGTAGTGTCCCTTATACAGTCCCCCCAGTAGTGCCACTCATGCAGTGACCCAAGTAGTACCCCTTATATAGTGCCCCAAGAAGTGAACCTTATACAGTGCCCCAGTAGTGCCCCCTTATACAGTGCCCCCAGTAGTAGTGCCTTTTACACATAACACACGCAGACACAAACACACAGACAAAATTATACTTACCAGAATCAATGCTCCTATGCCCGCCGCCGTCCGCTCCTCCGACCTCCCGCTCTGCACTATGGGGGAGACGTCTCTCCCTTCACCCAGTGCATGAGCCAGAAGACGGAGCTCATGAGTGAGATCCAAGCCAGCTCTGGCCCTGAGCGCCGCAGCCCATGAGAGTGTCTGACTGTGCTGATTTATTTGATATGCAAGACTTATATATCAGTGTGTGACTGAAGGCCTGATTCACTACGGATCGCTATTCTGCTAACTCTTCTTGCTAATATCAGCAGTGATATGCAAATGCATTGTGATCACAGTCAAGCATTGCGATCACAGCCTCACATAATGACGCCCACTTTCCCTTGTCTCACATCCGTAATACTTGGCATTATAGCAGAAGGCATGATGCTAGCAGAGTAGCACGGGACCTAACAGCTCACCTACACCGGGTAAGTTGCGCTGCGTGGCGTATTGAGGCTAGCTGTATGAGGACTAGGGGTGAGCGGGTTCGAATTTCTGAAATCCGAACCCCCCCGAGCCCCCCCGATCCGAGTCCGATCCAAGTCAGGCTCGACTTTTCCTGCAAAACGTCATCATCCCGCCTTCCGAGTCTCACGGGTTTTGGATCCTATATAAGGTACCCGCGTCGGCGCCATTTTCTCACTCGGCTGTGGACAGTGAAGAGGGAGGGTGGGAGTTAGGGCTGGCTGGGCTGTGTAGTGTAGTGTAGTGCTGCTGTTGTCCATTACTTCAAAGTCCATAGGGGCTGGCTGTGTTGTGCTGTGCTGCTGTTGTTAATAGGGACTGTGTCCACTACTTCAAAGTCCATAGGGGCTGGCTGGACTGTGTTGTGCAGTCAGTTCTCCATAGGGGCTGTGTCCACTCCAAAGTCCTGTGCAGTGTCCCAGTCCTAAAGGGGTGCTGTAGTGTTGTCCAGGGGGTGCTCTGTCCATCAGGGGTGCTCCCCCCAAGTGCTAAAAAAATAATATATTTTCTGTGTTTGTGAATTGTGTGCGCAGAAGCCGCACGTGCATCAACAAAGTAGTGCCAAGCGTGCGCCTGTGTCATAAGTAAAGGTCCGGCTGGCTTGACCGTTAAAGGGTGCTGTAACCCCCAAAGTACACTCCAGTCCAAACCAAAAAAAAATTATTTTCTGTTTGTGAATTGTGTGCACAGTAGCCGCACGTGCATCAACAAAGTAGTGCCAAGCGTGCGCCTGTGTCATAAGTAAAGGGCCGGCTGGCTTGACCGTTAAAGGGTGCTGTAACCCCCAAAGTACACTCCAGTCCAAACCAAAAAATATATATTTTCTGTGTTTGTGAATTGTGTGCGCAGTAGCCGCACGTGCATCAACAATGTAGTGCCAAGCGTGCGCCTGTGTCATAAGTAAAGGGCCGGCTGGCTTGACCGTTAAAGGGTGCTGTAACCCCCAAAGTACACTCCAGTCCAAACCAAAAAAATATATATTTTCTGAGTTTGTGAATTGTGTGCGCAGTAGCCGCACGTGCATCAACAAAGTAGTGCCAAGCGTGCGCCTGTGTCATAAGTAAAGGGCCGGCTGGCTTGACCATTAAAGGGTGCTGTAACCCCCAAAGTACACTCCAGTCCAAACCCAAAAAAAATTATTTTCTGTGTTTGTGAATTGTGTGCGCAGTAGCCGCACGTGCATCAACAAAGTAGTGCCAAGCGTGCGCCTGTGTCATAAGTAAAGGGCCGGCTGGCTTGACCGTTAAAGGGTGCTGTAACCCCCAAAGTACACTCCAGTCCAAACCAAAAAAAAAATTATTTTCTGTGTTTGTGAATTGTGTGCGCAGTAGCCGCACGTGCATCAACAAAGTAGTGCCAAGCGTGCGCCTGTGTCATAAGTAAAGGGCCGGCTGGCTTGACCGTTAAAGGGTGCTGTAACCCCCAAAGTACACTCCAGTCCAAACCAAAAAAAAATAATTTTCTGTGTTTGTGAATTGTGTGCGCAGTAGCCGCATGTGCATCAACAAAGTAGTGCCAAGCGTGCGCCTGTGTCATAAGTAAAGGGCCGGCTGGCTTGACCGTTAAAGGGTGCTGTAAGCCCCAAATAACACTCCAGTCCAAACCAAAAAAATATATATTTTCTGTGTTTGTGATTTGTGTGCACTGTGGCTGCACGTGCATCAACAAAGGAGCAGCGCGAAGCGTGCGCCTGTGTCCCATAAGTAAAGAGCCGGCTGGCTCATTTCTTAAAGGGTGGTGTAACCCACAAAGTGCACTACTCTCCAGCAAAAATAAAAAAATATTTTCTGTGTTTGTGTGCGCTTTAGCTGCACGTATATATCAATATAACATAAATGGAGGACCAAACTTTCTCCGATAAAAATAAAATAGGGAAAGATCAAGAACCACTTCCTCCTAGTGCTGTTGCTGCTGCTGGGAGTTGTTCATCATCCCAGAGAGGAAGTAGGAACATCACTACTTTTACTAAACAATTGACCCTCCAACAGTCCCTAGCGATGAGGATGAAGTACGACAGCAGTCATCCTGAAGCAAAATGTATAACTGAGGCCTTGACTGCTATGTTGGTGTTAGACGTGCGTCCGGTATCCGCCATTAGTGCAGTGGGATTTAGACAATTGATGGAGGTAGTGTGTCCCCGGTTCCAAATCCCGTCTAGATTCCACCTGCATCCTCAAAGCAGCAGCGACAAGCGTGCGTCTGTCTGTTAAAGGGTGGTGACACCCTCAAAGTGTGCTACACAAACAATAAAAATATTGTTCTTTTTTTTTCGGTCTTTGTGAAATGTGTGGGCTGTAGCCGCACCTGCATCCTTAAAGCAGCAGCGACAAGCGTGTGTCTGTCTGTTAAAGGGTGGTGACACCCTCAAAGTGTGCTACACAAACAATAAAAATATTCTTCTTTTTTCTGTCTTTGTGAATTGTGTGGGCTGTAGCCGCACTTGCATCCTCAAAGTAGCAGCGACAAGCGTGCGTCTGTCTGTTAAAGGGTGGTGACACCCTCAAAGTGTGCTACACAAACAATAAAAATATTCTTCTTTTTTCTGTCTTTGTGAATTGTGTGGGCTGTAGCCGCACTTGCATCCTCAAAGCAGCAGCGACAAGCGTGCGTCTGTCTGTTAAAGGGTGGTGTAACCCTCAAAGTGCTCCAAAAAATAAAAAACTATTTTTTTAATGTGTTTGTGACTTGTGTGCGATGTAGCCGCACGTGCATCAACATAGTAGCAGCGCCAAGCGTGCGCCTGTGTCATAAGTCAAGGGCTGGTTTGGACATCTGGTCCGGACTGAAGGACGTGCCAACAATTTCTGACAAGTCTACTGTCACTGCATATGATACTGTCCTCAAAGCAGCAGCGACAAGCGTGCGTCTGTCTGTTAAAGGGTGGTGACACCCTCAAAGTGTGCTACACAAACAATAAAAATATTCTTCTTCTTTTTTCTGTCTTTGTGAATTGTGTGGGCTGTAGCCGCACTTGCATCCTCAAAGCAGCAGCGACAAGCGTGCGTCTGTCTGTTAAAGGATTACATCGGTGACAGCATCCAAGTAGGCATGTCAGACAGTCCGTACCTGTACTGGCAGGAAAAAGAAACAATTTGGAGGTCCCTGTACAAACTGGCTCTATTTTACCTGAGTTGCCCCCCCTCCAGTGTGTACTCCAAAAGAGTGTTTAGTGCAGCCGGGAACCTTGTCAGCGAAAGGCGTAGGAGGTTGCTTCCACAAAATGTGGAGAAGATGATGTTCATAAAATGAATTATCAACTCTTCCAGGGAGACCAGCCTCCAGAACGTACAGAGGGACCTGTGGTTGTGGATTCCAGCGCGGACAAATTAATACTCTGTGAGGATGAGGATGTACACACTGAAGAGGGTGAGGAATCGGTGGATGAGGAGGATGAGGATGACATCTTGCCTCCGTAGAGCCAGTTTGTGCAGGGACAGATTAATTGCCAGCTTGTTTTGTGGGGGCCCAAACGAACCAATCATTTCAGCCACAGTTGTGTGGCAGACCCTGGCGCTGAAATGATTGGTTTGTTAAAGTGTGCATGTCCTGTTTATACAACATAAGGGTGGGTGGGAGGGCCCAAGGACAATTCCATCTTGCACCTCTTTTTTTTCTTTGCATTATGTACAGTTTGGGGCCTAGATTTTCAAACTGCCATCCTGTCTGCCACTGCAGTTTCACTCCTAGATGGGTCACGTGTTTGTGCCTCCCACTCGTGTCGCTTAGCATAGTCATCCAGCTACCTCGGTGCAACCTTTTGGACATAAAAACACTATTGTGAGGTGTGAGGTGTTCAGAATAGACTGGAAATGAGTGGAAATTAAGGTTATTGAGGTTAATAACAGCATAGGAGCAGAAAAACCTACAAATTCTGTGATTTTAGCTGTTTTTATGCTTTTTTTCAAAAAAATACAGATCCAAAACACAAAACCCAGAACCCAAAACATGGAAGGGTGGTTTTGGCAAAACCAATCCAGATCCAAAACACGAAGAAAGATCCAGATCCAAAACCAAAACACAAAACACGAAAAGTGGCCGGTGCACACCCCTAATGAGGACACATCTCTATTCTCATAATATATCTCATTCCCCACACTGTAAGCGCCTATGTCTCAGATTGTCTCTCGCAAACAATTACGCAGAGTCTCGTGTCAGCTCAGTGATAGATCTTACGTTGCAGCGTCGATCTCAAGACGTCCTCTTTTATGCAGGAGTTCGAACAGGTCTCCTCCGCTGGCATAGTCCATGACGAAGCCCAAAATCTCCTATCAGAGGACACAAACAGAACAGAGTCACATATTTGCTATATACTCTAGCACAGTCTCTTCCAGTTACCTGGTCTGGGTGCTCAGAGTCTACAGCAGGCACCGTACTCTCCACCATACTCTACACAGTGACCATTACTGTATCTGATTATAAATGTGTGGGGAACTTAGTAACATAGACGGAGCTGAAATATGTGACATTATGGGACTTATTTTAATGCCAGCTCTGTAAATGCACATGCCCACCATATGACTACAATATAACAGTGTGGGTATGGAGTCTATGGACACAATGGAGGTGATTTGCATCACATAAATTCTAAACAATATGTGTCTCCTCTGACCTCTTCTGCCTGTGTGTGCACTGTGCACATACGTGGGGGTAAGCCTGCACAATGCATATATTTCTCAGGACATTATACTGATATAAGAGGTTGAGATTTGTTGTAGATCCTGTCTGGAATGTATTTAGGTGTAAAACAAGCGATCTCCAATGCAGCATGAGAGCCCTATGCGTGTCAGGAGAGCTGCCAAGTCTGCGGGTGGTCATACCTACCGCAAGGGCAAGATGGCCGCCTGATGTGCGTCAATGTTATTGATATTAACCCAGGTGAGCTTAGCATCCCTATGCTTCGGTAAACTTTGTAACTATTAGCATATT